>OW285237.1:115583804-116900397 GCA_935421215.2 Melolontha melolontha
TATCGGTAACTATTTTCCCTATAAGATTGATTAATTTGCATACTCAAACAACGATAATACTGCCAAATGGGAACGCTCGTTCCTGCATTTTTAATATACTTTTAAAACATCAGATGTCCGATCTGTTAAGTTTCAATAAAATATAGATATCTTACCTGTAATTCATAGATTAACTAAGGGGTGTTCAGAAACATTCGAAGTCAAGTCAACTCTGAACAAAAAATCGTATATCTTTACTTAAGTATCTAATTTGTAATAATTATTAAATGGCAACTGTTGTCTGTCAAAAATCAATCTATCTCAGACATGACTTAATATTTTCAAGGACTACTTTGACTTCGAATGTTTCTGAACACGTTATATATAACGGGTGTTCAGAAACATTTGAAGTCAAGGTAGTCCTTGAAAATATGAAGTCATGTCTGAGATAGATTGATACATTTACTTAATACAATTTTATAGGTTATCAAATTAGTATCTTCGATATTAGATTCTGACAATTTTTGACAGACAACAGTTGACATTTAATAATTATTACAAATCAGATACTTAAGTAAGGATATACGATTTTTTGTTCAGAGCCCACTTGACTTCCAATGTTTCTGAACACCCGTTACTATAGATAGAAGAAACTGAAATGTATTACGGTGGATCTGCTTTACAGAGCCATCTGGTGGTAGGAACGAAGACAAATATTAGATTTGTAATATAATTAATGGATGTTCTATTTTATAATTAAATAATGAAAAAAAAAACAACAAAACGATTTTTATTAATTTTTATTTTTGAAACGAGATTCTTGGTATCGACGTTTTGCCATATTAATAAATATACTATCTGCGGTGTCTACATGCCATTTCCTACAAAATATATTATTTATTATCTTTTATATAATAATAAATAGTGAATTTCACTGATCTTTCTATAATTTGATTTTTAATTAAATCTTTGTGTAGATCACAATTTAAAAATGTAAAGTCTACATGCTGACACACATAAATTGTAATATATTTAAATATGTTTGTATTGTGACCATTTCTTGTCAAAATATCTACCACAATCTTTCAAATGGTTATAAAATTTGTTGCACTACTGAAGGATGGATAGATTAGTCTATCAATATGATCATATTCCCTCGCCTGAATATAATCATGTTGTGGACCTTTTTGGGCAGCATGAAGATCTGACTTACAATTGGCACAAGTATTGGTAAATTTCCTAATGTGTTTAATTATGTAATCGACGCAAAAGTTCGATTTATGGCGTTGTGATTCACTTTCACTGATATTTGGCAAAGCAGGTTTTTCAAATTATTTTCATAATGGTCGGTTTCTTCCACATTATCATTTAAAAGTTCCTGTAGAGTCGACAGCATACCTTTGCTCATATCCTCTTCGCAATTAGTACCAATAGAATGTTTAGCCGTGGAATTATTAATTATTAAAGTTTTAAATGATGCTACAAATGATGTACAACTTGGATTAATATTTCGAACACCATGACTTCTAATAAGGCAGAAGAAATTTTCTAACGGATCTTGGTTTAAATTTCTCACAAAAAGATATTTTAAACTTTTTTTTGATATCCGTCTAAAAATGTCTTGAATGCCCTTAATTGTCGCAATTATCTTTTTTAATGAGGGTGGACAAAACCTTTCTTTATCTCTTGTCACAAATTCCATTTTATTTAACACTTTGATAGCATCATTCCAAAATTTCTAGTGCTTTGAATCAGCAGAAAGTGCAGCTGTTAGCGGCTTTCCCTCGATGCCGTTGCGGAAATTATTGTTAAGGGAATCAAAGAGTTGGTCAAAGAACATAATTATTCTTGCTGTTTGTGTAGCATCCTTACTGATATCTAGAAAAAATATCTAGACTTAGGCAGGGAAAAATTTTAAAGCAACATAGTTTGTTTACAATAATAATAAGCAAAATAATTACCTTTGGTTTTTGCTAAGTAGTTCATGGTTGCCGCAACTCGCTGACTTAAAACTTGGGTGCAATATTTCACTTTCATTTTGTATGTTGGTTGTTCTAAATTAATATGTCGCTCTGACAACTTTGGACATAATCTTTAGAGCACCAAATTCTTCTCTTTGGTCATATGCATAAAGTTCAGCAATGTGTTCCCATTTTCTTACCTGTAGTGTATCTTCATAAATAAAACGTACCTATTTATTTTACATTATATTCCTTTATATAATTTCATTTACACAGTTATATGGAAAAAGTACATCATGTTTAACCCTTAACCACCCAGGTGAAATATTTTTACACAAGCACCCACGTTACGTCTGACAGACTACTTAATTAAAGACCATAAAAACAATCATCGTTTTTTGAAAATATTGTTTATTGTGTATTTACTAGTTACAAATTAGCCTATTACTAAGACTAATTACTAAGACTAATTACTAAGACATAAAACTACTAATTACTAATTTCTAATTACTAACTAATTACTAAGACTAATTACTAAGACATAAAACTAAGGAAAATTGGGAAACTTTTTTACTAAAAATAACAAAATAAAGAACTATTTGTAAAATAAATTCAAGCCTTCCCATTATAAACATAAAAATCATAAAAACCTGTCAATGTCTTAAGGCATATTCATTAATAAAAGGTTGTATTAGGTATATGAAAAATTAAAAAAAAAACTCTAAAATTAATAAAAATACTTTGCGGCAGGAGCTAAACATCGCGGTTGTTTACACATGTATTACAAATTGGCTTTGAGCGTTGTAAACAAACTGCTTTTCTACACTGCACACATAGATATTTCGTCATTCGGTTTTTGGCCCTCGGGCACAGATAACATCCTTTGCGTTTTTCCAATAAAAGGTCTTCACCACTTGATGGCGCAATTATTTCTGGAATTCCCAAAATTCTGCTAATGCTGGAACGTACTTCGCGAGATACTCGAGGATTTGTTAGTCGCCTTTCCATGTGCTGACGTACTAATTGGGCCGCTAGTTGTTTTGCAAATACCGACTTTTCCCTAATTACCGAATTTCTCGTGTAACATTGATGTAGAATATAAGAATTAACAATCAAGCATTCTGAAAAATATTGCCAGGGGCCATCTGCAAGTGCGTCGGCTTGACGAACTTTTTGCGCACTTCTCATCAATTGTGTCTACTCCTCCTTTGTTACGGTTGTAGTACATGATAATGCCTGGCTTCTGGGTGTCTAGATCGGTAGATGCACCACTATGCATAGAAGAAACAAGGATGGTAGCCTTTCCCTTTTTTCCGACATAAGATACCATAGTTTTCTCATCTCTAAATCCATAAAATGATGATCCTACCGCTCTTTTTTTGTTTGGCAAAAACTCGCTTGATATTTCTCGCTTATTTCTTTTAACAGTGCCAACATATTGTAATGAATTTTTCCTTGGACAAGAAAGGAAAATGATTGAACGATATTAAACTTTTTTGTGTAGTACATTTATTAAACTTATCTATTTCATTTTGATGTTTATTTTATTTCAGACGGGGATCGTTATAAATATATTTAATTTTAAGTGATGAATTTTATTATGTTTGAAATTTTGATCCATCCTCGTATATTTAGGTTGGTCAGATGTTTGAAGCAGCCGCTACTCCGGATATCGTATTGTTATAAGATATATATATTTTTCTGTATATTTTTGATTTTATAGTTGGTGGGGATATCCATGCGGATGTTGAAAATTCATTTTGACAGAGATATCTAGACTTCTAAAGTGACCGGTTGTTAGAGAATAAGATATTCAATTTTATTCTCTGTTTTAGTAAAATCGGGTTTTATTTTGTTTATGCATTTTATTCAGGTGCATGTTATGTTATTTCGATTTTTGCGTGAATTTGTGATCTTGGTGTGATCTAATAAGCATGATATCTCTCACGTAGTTTTTTTTTTGTTATCAGTGCATAGATCTATGTAAGTTCGATAAAAATATTTTATTTATATACTTGATACTACGATTATTATTATTATAATTTCATGTATTCCTTGTAATAATTTTGATATTTGAAGTTAATATATGGGTATTAGAGAAAATTGTCATGTTTATTTTTTAGTGGAGTTTTTCTTCAAAATTAATATTCTAGAACGTTTTAAATTCAAGGTTGGATTTTTTTTTATGTGGGTTGAATTTTGTCGTGTTTTATTTGCGCATGACTAAGCCAATTTACGCGGATTTTGAAAACTTTGTTGTTTTTGACATTTGATATTGTAGGGGTTAAAGTAGAGATCAAACTTGACAAATTTCTCCAATATTTATTAGTTTTATATTTGTTCGAGAGTCACAGGGGGTTTTTCTCTGTGTGCGAGTCATATTCACAAAGAGTGTTTCCTCCTAATGCTACTGTTAATGTTGCTTTAGCACCCTATACATTCGGTAAAGGGATTTTTTTTATTTTTTTTTTATTTATTAAAAATTGTAAATTAGTTAATTGTGATTTTTATTGACATTTATTGTTTTCCTTCTAACATAACATGGACCTATTCTGAGAAGAACGATCCGTGAGATGGGAGTTCGTGGATTCTACTAGACTGTACAGCCGGCAACATAAGTTGTAGTGTGAATAAAAAAATTAATAAGCAATTTAAAAGCACATTCCACTGCACAATTTTGGCGCCCAACGTGGGGCGAATTTGAAGAGTACAAAGTGTGACGTGAATATAACTAAGTTAAAAGAGTTATATTGAAGAAATAGAAAACAATAACAAGCAAAATGGATGGTATTTCGAATGTAAATGAATGGAGACAGCCACCACTAATTGGCAGTCAAGAGTCGTTAGAAGGTGCGAGTGCAGGTATTAGTAACCTTAATCTAAATCCCATACATGAAGCAGGGCAGGAAGGTGGTAACAGTAGAGGGATAATGAATATGATGCATGCTATGATGCAAACGATATTGGAAATGAAACAACAACAAATGAATATGATGCAACAAAACCATAAGGAGATGGAAATGAGGATAAATAGGATAGAACAACAACAAATGGATATGAAACAACAACAAATGGATATAATGCAACAAAATCACAATGAAATAAAACAACGACAGGAGGATATAGAGAGAAAGTTGGAAGAGATAGTAGATCAAATAGTACCAATAAATAGCAGTAAACAAACAGATAAAGAAGTAATAGATGAGTCATTTCCGTTAAGAAACGAACGAAACATACCACAAAACACTGTTAGCGTAGATCAATTCTTAGAAGAAAAGGAAAAAAGAGAATGGCAGGAACAGAAAATGACGTATATGCAGAAACAAATTGAACAAGTGAGAAAAGAGAAGAGTGAAGCGAGTGTGCCTGTGTTCGTCCCTGTACCAGTACAAAATGAACCATTGCCGAAATTTTATGGAATGGCAAATACAAATCCCATGGGTTTTCTAAAAAAATTAAAAGAAAGTTTAGAAGATGTGCCGGGGGACCAAAAGAAGCTCCAAAAGATAGGGAACTGTCTCAAGGACGTCGCGATGACCTGGTGGGACATGATCTCGGATGAGGTGAAGACGATGGAGGAGTTCGAGGACAGATTTACCAGTCAATTCTGGGGAACAACAAGACAAACGAGGGTAGAAATGATTTATTAGTTGGTAGATATAATAATAATAGTAATGAGTCACGAGCGTCGTATGTTATGAGGAGACATTCAATTTTAAAATATCTGCAACCTAAAATTACTGATAGAGATCTAATATGTCAATTAAGTACACATTTTGATGCACAAATTAGTCAGGCAGTAGCCATTCAAAATATAAGTGACATGCAACAGTTTATTGAACTTTTGAAAAGATTAGATGATATGGAATATGGCAAAAGATATCAGAGTAATTATATAGATAGAAATGTTAATAGATCGCCATATTCTAGAATAGAAAATAATAATAATAACAAATATTCAAGTCCTCAACGAGTAAATAATTATGGCAATAGAAATAATAGAATGGCTTCACCAGGTAGAGTAGACGATAATAATAATAAAGATATAAGAAGGGAAAATTCATCAGAAGTTAAAAATTATACAGGGACACGTCCTAAAGATAGTAGGTGTAATTTTTATTTAGAAACACAAGATAAACAGGGTAAATTAGAACTAGCATGTAGTAAGGATTTTTAGAGAGACCAACCAAAAGGAATGAATGTAATGCATTGTATGAACAGTCGAAATACGCAATAAACACGGTTTTACCTCATATAAAAATTAAAATAAATAATAAAGAGTTAAGTTGTTTAATTGATTCAGGAAGTGAAACGTCATTTTTAGATGAGAATGTGATTGAATGTTTGATTAAAAATAATGTGGGGAAATATATGCCCACGAGCAAAATTACAATAGTGACTGCTACAAAGAAAATTTTAACAGTAGTGAATAAAGTTTTTATTGTTGAATTTATGATAGATGATAATAAGTTCATGGGAGAATTTATAGTATTAAAAGGATTAGGAAGGGATGGAATACTGGGAGTAGATTTATTGGATAAAATTAATGCAATAATAGATATACAAAATAGGGATATAGTAATTAATAATACGAAAGTCGAATGGATTAAGGAGTGTGAAGAGGATGGTGAAAAAATTATTAATAATATAGAAGAAGAGGATTTAAAAGAAAAGGAAGTAATGATGATGGAAGATATGGGTAAGGAAGAAAATGGAGAAGTGGAGTTCCCTGAAGATATCGATTCGGAAATTGGACTGCAAAGAGGATAAGGAAGAAGAAGTAAAAAGTTTAATCAAAAAGAATATAGATTTAGAAAATAAATTTCCTAGTATTGCCAGAAATTACCAACATTCTTTAGAGGTAGATGAGACGAGACCATTTAAGGTGAAAAATTATCCCATTCCTAAAAATATTCAATCACAAGTAAATGATGAAATAAAAAGGATGTTAAGAGATGGTGTTATTGAAACAAGTAAAACGCGTTATGTTAATCCATTAGTAGTTGTAAAAAAGAAAACAGGAGACATTCGATTATGTCTAGATGCACGTCGACTGAATGAAAGAACAAAGCCTCAGTTTGAGACGCCTATTACGATAGAACCATTATTGGCGAAATGTTACAATGCAAGAATATATAGTAAATTGGACTTAAAAAGTGCTTTTTGGTTGGTTCCATTAGAAAAGGAGTCCAGAAAATATTGTGGATTTATGGTAGATGGACGAGTATATCAATTTAGGACTGTACCATATGGGTTGAGCAGTTCTGCAGCAGCTTTAATTAGAGCGATGCAGCAAATTCTTGAACCATATGAAGAGTTTGTGGTTCACTACGTGGACGATATTTTAATATACAGCAGGGATGAGCAGGAACACTCACAACATTTGGAGAAAATCATGGAGGTGTTAGCAAGAGAAGGGTTAAAGGTAAATTTGAGTAAATGTGAATTTTATAAGAAAGAAATTAAATTTTTGGGATACAATATTAGTACTAAATTTATAAGTGTAGATGAGAGTAGATTGGAACTCATAAAGAAGTATCCTCTACCTAAGAATATAAGAATGCTTAGAGGATTTTTAGGCATGGTTAACTATTATAAACGTTTTGTACCATACCTGGCACGTATTAGTGTTCCTCTGTATGAAATGCTTAAAAAGAATGAAAAGTTTAAATGGACAGATTTAAGAATGAATGCATTTGAGGAGTTAAAGAAAGAGTTTTATAATCAATTAGTATTGATATTACCAGATTTTAATAAACAGTTTATTTTGAGAGTGGATGCTAGTGATGTCGCTATAAGCGGAGTTTTAATTCAAATAAATGACGAAGGGATAGAACAACCGATATGTTTTATCTCTCGTATTTTGAAAAGCTATGAGGTTAAATATACCATTAGTGAAAAAGAAATGTTGGCTGTGGTACACGCGATTCAAAAGCTCAGATATTATTTATTGGGAAAAAGCTTTGTTGTAGAGACAGATCATGCTGCCTTGACATCACTTTTGAGTACACGTTTTAAAAATAATAGAGTGTATCGATGGTCACTATTGTTGTCAGAGTATACTTTTGATATAAAGCATATTAAAGGCGTTCTAAATGTTTCTGCCGATGCGTTGTCACGAATGTACAACAGTAAAAGTAAATTTCAGTACGTAGAGTTGAATGAATATAATAGACACTATGCTACGGGGAATTATGAATTTGAGATGATCCTTCAGGTCCAGCGAGATGAAAGATTTGATGTAATAAGGGAACAATTAAGTACTAAAGATAATTATAAAAATTTTATTATGAAAGAGGGGTTGATTATGAAAGTGATTTGGGAAATGAGTTATATTGCTGTAAATGATGTGTATGCAAGGCAAACGATGTTGCAAATTCATGAAAGTTTGGGACATATAGGGGGATATAAAGTATGGCTGGTGTTTAGGGAGGCTTTTTATGCAAAGAAAGACCGTATAATCGCTAAAGATGTAGTCAGAAACTGCATTACTTGCCGTTTGGGTAAACATAAAAATCGAACCTGCCAGTATGAGGTAAAGAGTATAATTACTCATGAAAAATTAGAATTGGTAGCTATAGATTATTTAGGGAATCTTATTCCAGGAGAATTTGAGTATAAAAATATTTTAGTAATGGTAGATGTATTTTCAAAGTTCGTTAAATTATTTCCCACTTCGCAATATAACACAGATACCTCTATACAGTGTATTGATTCATGGATTATGCATCAAGGGAAAATGAATAGAATATTAGCTGATAATGCTTCGTATTTTAATAATGATAGATTTAAGACTGCTTTACATGATCGTAATGTTGAAATTTCTTTCTCTTCCATACGTCATCCATGCGGGAATCCATGTGAGAGATATATCCAGGAAATAATAAAGTTTCTAAGGATCAAAACCTACGAAAACCATGCAGGATGGGTTGCTCATGTCCAGGATGTTGAAGACAACATCAACAACACACCCAATACTGTGACATTGGAATGTCCTGCGACTGTGATGTATGGGACGAAACCTGCCAGACCCTGGAATACACAAACTGAAAGGGTTGACAACCTGGTACAATTAAAAAACCAAGTTGCTCAAAGAATTACAATAAGAAACGAACGAAACATACCACAAAACACTGTTAGCGTAGATCAATTCTTAGAAGAAAAGGAAAAAAGAGAATGGCAGGAACAGAAAATGACGTATATGCAGAAACAAATTGAACAAGTGAGAAAAGAGAAGAGTGAAGCGAGTGTGCCTGTGTTCGTCCCTGTACCAGTACAAAATGAACCATTGCCGAAATTTTATGGAATGGCAAATACAAATCCCATGGGTTTTCTAAAAAAATTAAAAGAAAGTTTAGAAGATGTGCCGGGGGACCAAAAGAAGCTCCAAAAGATAGGGAACTGTCTCAAGGACGTCGCGATGACCTGGTGGGACATGATCTCGGATGAGGTGAAGACGATGGAGGAGTTCGAGGACAGATTTACCAGTCAATTCTGGGGAACAACAAGACAAACGAGGGTAGAAATGATTTATTAGTTGGTAGATATAATAATAATAGTAATGAGTCACGAGCGTCGTATGTTATGAGGAGACATTCAATTTTAAAATATCTGCAACCTAAAATTACTGATAGAGATCTAATATGTCAATTAAGTACACATTTTGATGCACAAATTAGTCAGGCAGTAGCCATTCAAAATATAAGTGACATGCAACAGTTTATTGAACTTTTGAAAAGATTAGATGATATGGAATATGGCAAAAGATATCAGAGTAATTATATAGATAGAAATGTTAATAGATCGCCATATTCTAGAATAGAAAATAATAATAATAACAAATATTCAAGTCCTCAACGAGTAAATAATTATGGCAATAGAAATAATAGAATGGCTTCACCAGGTAGAGTAGACGATAATAATAATAAAGATATAAGAAGGGAAAATTCATCAGAAGTTAAAAATTATACAGGGACACGTCCTAAAGATAGTAGGTGTAATTTTTATTTAGAAACACAAGATAAACAGGGTAAATTAGAACTAGCATGTAGTAAGGATTTTTAGAGAGACCAACCAAAAGGAATGAATGTAATGCATTGTATGAACAGTCGAAATACGCAATAAACACGGTTTTACCTCATATAAAAATTAAAATAAATAATAAAGAGTTAAGTTGTTTAATTGATTCAGGAAGTGAAACGTCATTTTTAGATGAGAATGTGATTGAATGTTTGATTAAAAATAATGTGGGGAAATATATGCCCACGAGCAAAATTACAATAGTGACTGCTACAAAGAAAATTTTAACAGTAGTGAATAAAGTTTTTATTGTTGAATTTATGATAGATGATAATAAGTTCATGGGAGAATTTATAGTATTAAAAGGATTAGGAAGGGATGGAATACTGGGAGTAGATTTATTGGATAAAATTAATGCAATAATAGATATACAAAATAGGGATATAGTAATTAATAATACGAAAGTCGAATGGATTAAGGAGTGTGAAGAGGATGGTGAAAAAATTATTAATAATATAGAAGAAGAGGATTTAAAAGAAAAGGAAGTAATGATGATGGAAGATATGGGTAAGGAAGAAAATGGAGAAGTGGAGTTCCCTGAAGATATCGATTCGGAAATTGGACTGCAAAGAGGATAAGGAAGAAGAAGTAAAAAGTTTAATCAAAAAGAATATAGATTTAGAAAATAAATTTCCTAGTATTGCCAGAAATTACCAACATTCTTTAGAGGTAGATGAGACGAGACCATTTAAGGTGAAAAATTATCCCATTCCTAAAAATATTCAATCACAAGTAAATGATGAAATAAAAAGGATGTTAAGAGATGGTGTTATTGAAACAAGTAAAACGCGTTATGTTAATCCATTAGTAGTTGTAAAAAAGAAAACAGGAGACATTCGATTATGTCTAGATGCACGTCGACTGAATGAAAGAACAAAGCCTCAGTTTGAGACGCCTATTACGATAGAACCATTATTGGCGAAATGTTACAATGCAAGAATATATAGTAAATTGGACTTAAAAAGTGCTTTTTGGTTGGTTCCATTAGAAAAGGAGTCCAGAAAATATTGTGGATTTATGGTAGATGGACGAGTATATCAATTTAGGACTGTACCATATGGGTTGAGCAGTTCTGCAGCAGCTTTAATTAGAGCGATGCAGCAAATTCTTGAACCATATGAAGAGTTTGTGGTTCACTACGTGGACGATATTTTAATATACAGCAGGGATGAGCAGGAACACTCACAACATTTGGAGAAAATCATGGAGGTGTTAGCAAGAGAAGGGTTAAAGGTAAATTTGAGTAAATGTGAATTTTATAAGAAAGAAATTAAATTTTTGGGATACAATATTAGTACTAAATTTATAAGTGTAGATGAGAGTAGATTGGAACTCATAAAGAAGTATCCTCTACCTAAGAATATAAGAATGCTTAGAGGATTTTTAGGCATGGTTAACTATTATAAACGTTTTGTACCATACCTGGCACGTATTAGTGTTCCTCTGTATGAAATGCTTAAAAAGAATGAAAAGTTTAAATGGACAGATTTAAGAATGAATGCATTTGAGGAGTTAAAGAAAGAGTTTTATAATCAATTAGTATTGATATTACCAGATTTTAATAAACAGTTTATTTTGAGAGTGGATGCTAGTGATGTCGCTATAAGCGGAGTTTTAATTCAAATAAATGACGAAGGGATAGAACAACCGATATGTTTTATCTCTCGTATTTTGAAAAGCTATGAGGTTAAATATACCATTAGTGAAAAAGAAATGTTGGCTGTGGTACACGCGATTCAAAAGCTCAGATATTATTTATTGGGAAAAAGCTTTGTTGTAGAGACAGATCATGCTGCCTTGACATCACTTTTGAGTACACGTTTTAAAAATAATAGAGTGTATCGATGGTCACTATTGTTGTCAGAGTATACTTTTGATATAAAGCATATTAAAGGCGTTCTAAATGTTTCTGCCGATGCGTTGTCACGAATGTACAACAGTAAAAGTAAATTTCAGTACGTAGAGTTGAATGAATATAATAGACACTATGCTACGGGGAATTATGAATTTGAGATGATCCTTCAGGTCCAGCGAGATGAAAGATTTGATGTAATAAGGGAACAATTAAGTACTAAAGATAATTATAAAAATTTTATTATGAAAGAGGGGTTGATTATGAAAGTGATTTGGGAAATGAGTTATATTGCTGTAAATGATGTGTATGCAAGGCAAACGATGTTGCAAATTCATGAAAGTTTGGGACATATAGGGGGATATAAAGTATGGCTGGTGTTTAGGGAGGCTTTTTATGCAAAGAAAGACCGTATAATCGCTAAAGATGTAGTCAGAAACTGCATTACTTGCCGTTTGGGTAAACATAAAAATCGAACCTGCCAGTATGAGGTAAAGAGTATAATTACTCATGAAAAATTAGAATTGGTAGCTATAGATTATTTAGGGAATCTTATTCCAGGAGAATTTGAGTATAAAAATATTTTAGTAATGGTAGATGTATTTTCAAAGTTCGTTAAATTATTTCCCACTTCGCAATATAACACAGATACCTCTATACAGTGTATTGATTCATGGATTATGCATCAAGGGAAAATGAATAGAATATTAGCTGATAATGCTTCGTATTTTAATAATGATAGATTTAAGACTGCTTTACATGATCGTAATGTTGAAATTTCTTTCTCTTCCATACGTCATCCATGCGGGAATCCATGTGAGAGATATATCCAGGAAATAATAAAGTTTCTAAGGATCAAAACCTACGAAAACCATGCAGGATGGGTTGCTCATGTCCAGGATGTTGAAGACAACATCAACAACACACCCAATACTGTGACATTGGAATGTCCTGCGACTGTGATGTATGGGACGAAACCTGCCAGACCCTGGAATACACAAACTGAAAGGGTTGACAACCTGGTACAATTAAAAAACCAAGTTGCTCAAAGAATTACAATAAATGCACAGAAATACATAAATAAACAAAATGAACAGATTACTACGAGAACAAGATTTGAGATTGGAGATGTGGTAATAGTAAAAAGTTATCGTTTAGGCAGAAGAGATCAAGGCAAATGTCAGAAGCTTGATCTGCCTTATACAGGACCTTATCGTATTTCGAGATGTTTTAATAATGTGACGTATGAGCTGTACTCTATGGATGGACGTATGAAAAAAGGACGATATCACATCAGTGCATTGCATCCGTTTATCACACTACAGCATCAGAACGAGGATTATCCTGTTCAACAATAAGGCAACATGTTAGTGCGGGGAACAAAGACAGGGTGCGTCACTGTCTCAAGTGTAGTGCTGAAGTTTATCCTTGAAAAAAGCTCAGGAATGTTCTGACTTTGTTCTCGGATAAATTCGGGGATTGTGTAATGAATTTTTCCTTGGACAAGAAAGGAAAATGATTGAACGATATTAAACTTTTTTGTGTAGTACATTTATTAAACTTATCTATTTTATTTTGATGTTTATTTTATTTCAGACGGGGATCGTTATAAATATATTTAATTTTAAGTGATGAATTTTATTATGTTTGAAATTTTGATCCATCCTCGTATATTTAGGTTGGTCAGATGTTTGAAGCAGCCGCTACTCCGGATATCGTATTGTTATAAGATATATATATTTTTCTGTATATTTTTGATTTTATAGTTGGTGGGGATATCCATGCGGATGTTGAAAATTCATTTTGACAGAGATATCTAGACTTCTAAAGTGACCGGTTGTTAGAGAATAAGATATTCAATTTTATTCTCTGTTTTAGTAAAATCGGGTTTTATTTTGTTTATGCATTTTATTCAGGTGCATGTTATGTTATTTCGATTTTTGCGTGAATTTGTGATCTTGGTGTGATCTAATAAGCATGATATCTCTCACGTAGTTTTTTTTTTGTTATCAGTGCATAGATCTATGTAAGTTCGATAAAAATATTTTATTTATATACTTGATACTACGATTATTATTATTATAATTTCATGTATTCCTTGTAAAAATTTTGATATTTGAAGTTAATATATGGGTATTAGAGAAAATTGTCATGTTTCTTTTTTAGTGGAGTTTTTCTTCAAAATTAATATTCTAGAACGTTTTAAATTCAAGGTTGGATTTTTTTTATGTGGGTTGAATTTTGTCGTGTTTTATTTGCGCATGACTGTAAGCCAATTTACGCGGATTTTGAAAACTTTGTTGTTTTTGACATTTGATATTGTAGGGGTTAAAGTAGAGATCAAACTTGACAAATTTCTCCAATATTTATTAGTTTTATATTTGTTCGAGAGTCACAGGGGGTTTTTCTCTGTGTGCGAGTCATATTCACAAAGAGTGTTTCCTCCTAATGCTACTGTTAATGTTGCTTTAGCACCCTATACATTCGGTAAAGGGATTTTTTTAAATTTTTTTTTATTTATTAAAAATTGTAAATTAGTTAATTGTGATTTTTATTGACATTTATTGTTTTCCTTCTAACATAACCTGGACCTATTCTGAGAAGAACGATCCGTGAGATGGGAGTTCGTGGATTCTACTAGACTGTACAGCCGGCAACATAAGTTGTAGTGTGAATAAAAAAATTAATAAGCAATTTAAAAGCACATTCCACTGCAATATGTTAGTTTGTTTCTTAGTAAAATATCTACAAGTTCTGTAGAACTAAACCAATTGTCGGCAGAAACATTTCGATTACTACCAATGAGAGGTTTCGCGAGACGTATTACTGCCTGTGTTGGCTTAGAGAATTTATGTTCTTCTTCGCTTAGTCCAAGTCCATCGGAACCCTTTCCGCTGTAAATGTAGGCATTGTATAAATAGCTTGTTCTGGAATCAGTTAGACACATAATTTTTATGCCGTATTTACACGGCTTATTTGGCATGTACATCTTGAAGTGTGTTCGCCCTCTAAACCTTACAAGCATCTCGTCGATTGTCAGCGAATCCCCCAATCCATAGATATTTTGGCAGTTTTCAATAAATTTGTGAAAAACTTGAGAAATTGCTGCCGTTGGATCTTATTTTTTACGCTCGGTTCTTATCCTGGGGTCATCAAATCTTAGGGCAGACAGCAGAACTGAAAAACGATTTTTGCTCATCACCGCTCTAAATATATCTCTGCCTGTCCCGTCAGCAGCGAAAATTGTATCCATGTTTTCATGATTGGAATTGAACATTGAAGTATAAATCAAGAGTCCTAGAAAGGCCTTCAAATCTATCATGTCTACATCACGTACATGATATTTTTGTGTATAGTTTGATCGCACTTGAAATAGTTTATGATTTGTCCACTCAACTATCTGAACTAGAATATCCTCCGAAAAAAGTAAATTCCATATAGAGAATGGATCTGCAGTTTGGCCAAGATCACGAGCACTTCCTTAGAGAACGGGAACTTTCAATACAATGTTGTGTTTTCTCACCCGCGATGAAGGTGAGGTACACCATCTGTACTCGTTTTTTCCATATAAATAATTTTTGCTTGTAGAACTTTCACCATGTTCTACCACGTTCTCATCAACATCACTATAATCAGGCGAGTCTTCCTCCGAAACTTCGGAAGCAGAATCATGTTCTGATTCTATATTTTCGTTCTCTGACGCACTGCCTATGTCACTTGCATCATCGTCTACTTCCTCAAGCCATTTCAAAACAGTTTCGTCAAAATCTTTATCGCCAAACCGAACTCTTTTCGACGGACCCGCCATTTCACGTCACACAATATTTAGTACACAAACACACAGGTGCCGTCTGACAGACTGTGACAAACTGAATTCTGTACGTAAAATTCGATAACTTCTTTACGAGTAATGATAGACTCATGGGTAGGGAGTAGTGGTGGGAGCAACAATAGAGAAATTATTAGATGGAGCAACCGATTTATGGACGGTCGAATTACAGAAATATCACATAATATATTTAAGGTATCGCGTAGTCCGTCAGACCGCACCTGGGTGGTTAAGGGTTAAAAACGTATATATATTGCCAGTAATGTAAATTCTGTTTGATTTATATTAAAACTATCTTTTTTATTTAACACTATTCCCTTTTCAAGTGCTTGTTTAATTTTTTTTAAATGCGGATCTGCCGCTGTTGCTGAAGATAACTGCTTTACTGTTACAGGTAGTATTTCCAAAGTTTCAATTTGGTAAATATCCACTACATCATATTCAGTACTAACATCTTTAATAGGTAATCTACTTAAACAATCTGCATTTGTATGTAATTTTGAAATTTTATATTTTATGTCATAACTGAACCCTCTCAGAAACAAAGCATACTGTTGCATGCGCATAGCGCTACAAATAGGTAAAGCTTTTGAAGGAGAAAAAAATTGTAACAAAGGTTGATGGTTAGCATATAGTGTAAATTTACTTCCATAAAGATATTGATAAAATTTATTTATTGCGAATATAATACTGTACGCTTCTTTATCTATTTGACTGAACTTTCTTTGTGTTTCGGACAAAGTTTGGGAAGCGTATTGTATGACACGTTCCGTACCATCCGGGTACACGTGACTTAAAACTGCACCGACCCCGTAGAGACTTGCGTCAATTGCAACCACTAAAGGCAATTTTGGATTTTTGTAACCAATTTCATTCATTAAATTCTAATACACGATGTATTTGAGTAATTTTGAGTCCGATATTTATTGCCTGTTTTAAATTTCTATAATGTATGACATATATCCTTTTATTTTACAAATTCGCTATTGATTTTTTATTTCCGTATTTCGATGTAGGAGGCACCATGTTTTCGGTCAGAAAAGGTAAATCATTATGGCTATGGTGTGAACACTCTGGATACTCAATATCAACCTCCAAAAAGAAACCTATTTCCGATTTGTCCGAGATCGTAAAAACATTTAAATTTTATATTTCAACATATTGCTATGGATTAAAAAAAAAAAAAAGAAAATATTTAAAATAAAATATTTTGTGACATGACTGTATATGATAAATTTTGCGAGGGGTAACTAGAGGGAAAACTGGTTATCCGGCGTGAATTTTGATAAAGAGATCGAGGTGAATCGGGGAGACGAATTCTACCTATCGAACGGAAAGGCTGCTTGTTTCGTGGGATATATTTTATCTACAGGGTGATTCTTAATATATGCGACAAACTTTAGGATCTGATTCCTGGGGTTATTTTGATCATAAAAGTTCATAAGAACATATGTCCAAAACCGCTTAGTTCAGAAGTTATACTATGTTTAATAGAAAGTTAAAATAATAAATGGTTTTATTATAAATTAACAAAATAATTAGTAAAACAAAATTAACTTATAGTAACTGTTGAAAATGACCGCCCCCAACTGCACTACAAGCTGCTATCCTCCGTCGTATTGACTGGCGAGTCCGTTCGAAAATACCAGGGGTATTTCGAATTGTTTCAAAAGCTGCTATAATACGATTTCTTTGTTCATCAACATTTTCCATGGGAGTCGTGTAAACTAATGATTTAAGGTGGCCCCAGAGAAAAAAGTCCAATGAATTTAAGTCTGGAGACCGAGGAGGCCACGGTTGTGGACCTCCCCGTCCTATCCACCGATTTGGATACGTACTGTCCAGAAACTCGCGAGCAAGTAAATTAAAATACGCTGGAGCACCGTCATGCATAAAATACATTTGTAATCTTAACTAACATAAGAACATATGTCCAAAACCGCTTAGTTCAGAAGTTATACAATGTTTAATAGAAAGTTAAAATAATAAATGGTTTTATTATAAATTAACAAAATAATTAGTAAAACAAAATTAACTTATAGTAAATGTTGAAAATGACCGCTTCCAACTGTAATACAAGCTCGTAAACAAGTCTGTGCCTGTTTCTCTAATATGGGTAGTGGTCGCGTTGTCGATGCTAATCAGTTGGTGTTTACCAGTTGCTCAAGACGCACGTGTTGTGATTATGTACGGTATTTACGAATTGTTTATTTGTTATTTCAATATTTGTTAATAGTATCAGAGTATTCATTCAGTTTACTGCCAGTTTCTGTTTTCTAAAATGAATTATACGAATGCTGAGATGTGTGATATGCATTTCGTTTACGGTCTTGCCAATGGAAATGCGCGTGCTGCTAGACGTCTTTATGCAGAACGATACCCGAACCGTATCATACCGCATCATTCCATGTTTGCCCGTCTTCATCAACGTCTTAGTGAAACGGGAAGTTTTAAAAAACGGACGACTGATAGCGGGCCCCCATCTACGGTGAGAACTCCACAAGTTGAAGAAATGGTATTAAATGAAATTGAGGAACATCCGACAACAAGCACCAGAAAAATTGCGTTTGATTTAAACATTAGTCAGGCCACAGTTTGGAGAATATTGAAAGATCAACTGTTGTATCCATATCACATTCAACGGGTGCAGGCTCTATTGCCAGCAGATTTTCCACAAAGATTAGCTTTTTGTCAATGGATGCAACACGAAGTCGTACAAAATCCTAACCATTTGGCTCAAATATTCTTCACCCACGAGGCTACTTTCTCTAGAAACGCGATTATTAATTTTCATAATAATCACATATGGGCCGAAGAAAATCCGCGAGAAATAATGAATGCCCGTCATCAGCATCAATTCTCTGTAAATGTGTGGGCCGGAATTGTTGCAGATCACTTATTTTTCATTTTCAAGAGTTACTATAAGTTAATTTTGTTTTACTAATTATTTTGTTAATTTATAATAAAACCATTTATTATTTTAACTTTCTATTAAACATTGTATAACTTCTGAACTAAGCGGTTTTGGACATATGTTCTTATAAACTTTTATGATCAAAATAACCCCAGGAATCAGCTCCTAAAGTTTGTCGCATATATTAAGAATCACCCTGTATATTTAATTAGTTCGGGTTTTGATCGATTGAAAGTGTTTTATAGTTGATGATTAGAGATATAAATTCCCGATATTTATAGAGTTAAATTCTCGTTTTATTGATGTTTAATTTGATTAAGCGCCTTTTCGTGAGAGTCTCCATATTAATCTTGTAAGTAAAATAAAATTTTTATGACGCCATAATTATCAGAACTATAGTTCTATTGTATTAAAACAAGTTGATAAAAGATTTAAATTTTAAGCATACAGATAATACAGTTTAGTATTAAAAATTCTTTGTTAAAATTATAAATGAAAAGTTTGTCCGAGTGGAGTCAGGTTTTTTGAGCATGGCAAAGCACATGCGTAGTTTTTTGTTCGCGGTTCAGAATCTGAATATACAGTGTGGTTTTCTGGGAAAATTTAATGTTAAACTTGATTATTTTAGATAAGTTTGATCGGAGTCATTTGGAGGACGTTTTCCATTCATTTGCGGTCATTTTTCAATGAATGTTTTTACCTCCAGTATCTTTGTAATGATACAGAATCTTTATATTTAAAAAAGATATAATATTTTTTTATTTTTTTCTTATTTTATATACTGAACTTTAATATATTTTTATTTCAATTTTTAACTTGCGTTTGTGTTATTTATTCATTCCAATATTGCTTATTAATATATATATATATATATATATATATATATATATATAATAACTTCGTGACCTTGGTATGATATGGTAAACCTAATCAGTAGGCGATTAAAGGTCTGTACATTACTTCAAAATATATGTATTTAAAAAACTCTACATGTTTCGAATATTTTGTATTCTCTTGAAAAAGGCGTATACAGCCGAAACATGTAGAGTTTTTTAAATACATATATTTTGAAGTAATGTACAGACCTTTAATCGCCTACTGATTAGGTTTACTATATATATATATATATATATATATATATATATATATATATATATATAGTAAACCTAATCAGTAGGCGATTACTATATATATATATATATATATATATATATAATAAACCTAATCAGTAGGCGATTAAAGGTCTGTATATTACTTCAAAATATATGTATTTAAAAAACTCTACATGTTTCGGCTGTATACGCCTTTTTCAAGAGAATACAAAATATTCGAAACATGTAGAGTTTTTTAAATACATATATTTTGAAGTAATGTACAGACCTTTAATCGCCTACTGATTAGGTTTACTATATATATATATATATATATATATATATATATATATATATATATAGTAAACCTAATCAGTAGGCGATTAAAGGTCTGTATATTACTTCAAAATATATGTATTTAAAAAACTCTACATGTTGCGGCTGTATACGCCTTTATCAAGAGAATACAAAATATGAATGACAATCGTCATTAGTTTAGCATTCATATTTTGTATTCTCTTGATAAAGGCGTATACAGCCGAAACATATAGAGTTTTTTAAATACATATATTTTGAAGTAATATACAGACCTTTAATCGCCTACTGATTAGGTTTACCATATCATACCAAGGTCACGAAGTTATTATATTTATATATATATATATATATATATATATATATTGATGTAGGTCAAGCCTACGCATAAGAATGCCTTAGTTAGCAAGAGACAGAATTTTAAGGTGTATATGTAATCATTAGAATAATAAGAAATTATTGAAACTGAATTCTTCTTATGTAATATCAATAAAGTTGATTTCGCGTTTCTAATTGTTTAAAATTCATTCTCATATTTATTTATTCTTATCTTTTCATTTGCCTTTGTCATTTCATTCCGATATCTTGTATTTCCAAAGATATTTCAACTTAATTGATCAATAATAAATGACGCCAATTATTTAGGCGAGACTGTACTAATTTAAAATAGCTACAGCGGGAATTATCCCAACAATAAAATTAGCATTATGTACAATTATCAACATTCACACATCAATTATTAATTTACTAAAATAAACTATGGAATTTATATTAAGCATATGTATATTTTGAATGATTAAATTATCATTTTCATTATAAAAAAGTAACGAGATTATAGAAATACATACAGATTGGACGAATAAGAAGCTAGGATTCAAAACAAATGAGAGTTGGCGTCACTAGGTAGAAATCTCCATTAAACACCTCGACGTATTTTAAGTGCCTCTCTGCAAATTAAAAGAAAAATCATTAATTAAATTAGAAAACCTATACATCGAACCTAGTCAAACCTTACCCGTATATCCAGCTCCTGTTTGACGCATTTTGCGAACCCAGACGATAACCCGTGCCCAAGAAAACGAAAATTCCATTTCACCGGGAAAGCCTGCCGTTAGATCGAAAACCAAGCGGGGACGCCATCCGATTGCCCGTTCAAACTTGTATCCTGCATTTACGGATCTTCCAGCCAAATCCAGAATAACCAATTCCTGTCTGTGTCCACATAAGTATTCTTTTAACCTCCTACGAATTTTGAAAATTAACTCACTTCAACAAATAAAATCACAATCAAAGTATTTTTAATAGTTATAACTTATGATGCATTTTAATATTAACATAATTTAAGCTAAGTCAAGAAGAATACAGTTTCCTGTTAATATAATTAAATTTAATAATAGAATTATTTATGCATTTAGCTTTATTAATGTCACATTCGTTTAATTGTTTTGTTTAACCTAGAATTTTATTTCATGTTTATTTTATCACGTGACATGATACATTTTAAATATTCATAATTTAATTAATTAATCACTTACCTGTTTTTCAATAACGTCATTAAAGTCTTTTACATTATTCTTTATCTCACTCGTTTTATTTAGTAGATTTGAATAAAAAATACCATTATTTATTGTTTCGGCATCAGCTGATTTTGTAAGTGTTCTATTGTGGTCACCGAACCTACTTTTTAAAGTGAATTTTTCTATGCACAACACAAGAGTCTAATTGTTCTTCGACGCCTGACACATAACATAAGTTTTCGCCCACCTGATTATACTTAAAAGAAGTTATATACATGAACAGCTGTTTAGGTAAGTATACTTCGTTATTAAACGATTATGTATCTTTGCATCATACGCAAGTAACAGATTTAACGTTATACAACCATATCTGTGTGTAACATTTGATAGCATATTTCATATAGAGATTTATAATTCACATTTTTAAAATTATCTTACCAGTTTATTTAAACATTAAATTTGGTAATTATCTTTAAGGCCTATTCAGCTTTATATTAATTGACGAACCAACGTGGGGCAGTTACAACTGGCTTTTTACAATTTAGACGAACCAACGTAAGGGCCATTTAAAATACCTGTTTCACTATATTTTATAATTTGGTTTGGTAATAATTATTATTATTACCCGATCAGCTCTATATTAATATATATAAAATAGATAAATAAATTTTTGTGTACTGGCGCTCAACTCATATTTTAGAAACGTCTTTCCTAAATGGAACCCGAGAAGTTAGAGGTCTCAGATTTGAAAATTCACCGCCTGAGAGAACCTAGTTGGGAAAACTAGTTGTGGATGATGGTGTGCTAAATTATCAAATCACTATTCATAGCAATATGTTAACCAAAGAAAACCGCCATATGGTAGATACTGTGACATGCCTCACCCATATAAATGATTAGCATTGCAATAAACTAGATATGAAGTTGGAGAACTCGCATCACATATCTGTTGATATTTATTATTTCCTCTTGCATAACGTAAATTGACCTGAGATAACCCACCTGTATACGTATATATTTTTAATAAAATGATACATGTCGATGTTTGTGAGTAACTTCAATTTAATTTTGGTGTATTTTAACATAGCATCCCAAGATAAACCAGGGCTGGTATAATATTATGCGGGATGATATGATGCTATGATAATATTAAAACATCTGTTTTAAGACAAATATTTGAATAATCTAACAAACTTTACACCCAAAAGTATCCCATAAAGTTTGCGAATGTTAATAATCACGCTCAGAAACAGTCTCGTTTGTTAATGAATTAAAAAATCCCGTTTTTGGAGGTAGTGCCGGTTCCTGCAATCGCTCAAAAGAATCTATGTGTTGATAAGGAAAAATTCCTTTTTCCTTATTAATCGAAATCTACTGAAAATGCTTTTATCCGCGTATTGATCAATTTTAATTTTTTTATTTAAACTCAAATACTATTCTTTATTTACCGACACTACATAAATACTTAAATCATCGTTTACCAAATCTCTTATAAATAAATGATATTCATAAGCCTGTTTGCGGACCTCTTCCGCGGGGATTGAGCTACCCACCAGGCGCGTCCCTAGGTGGCAGATAAGGGGACAGTCAGGTATCTCTTGGGGGACCTGATTAGTTGCAGTCATAAGCGGGATCGATAGGCCTAAAAACCTTCTAATTCTTAGCGAAAGATGTCACCGCGGACCAACTCCCCCAAGCTACGGTGCAAAGTAAGAGCTGAATGGCCACTGGGGTATATGTAGCCTTACACGTCCCCTGGGGGCACCAGGCGACACCCTCTTGTATTTACGCCTTGTGCCCGTAGTGGAAGCTCTGTGGGCATTGACTTCAACTTCTTCCATACTCGTGGGAATCAATGAATCAATGAAATGAAATGAATACAGAGAACAAAAAACAAAAACTTAAAAACATGGTGTCTGAAGAGAACTCAAAACCTAAGGAGTCTATAGAGACTCCCTTAGCAATGGAGACTGATGAGACTTCAAAAAACAAAACTGAAACGCAATGGACTGAAACTGAGAACGTTGCGAATATAGAGGGTGCACCCAAGGAGACGAAACATCTTTCTGGTCACAAAGAAGATGAGGAAAGAGGGGGTGGATACGAGCAAAATAAGGCTCCTCCTTTCCAAAAAAAGAACCTCAGGAAACCAACAGGGGCCGTTAAGCGAACCGTGGCGACAAGGGGCACTCCTGAGGATAAAGTAGTTACTTTATCCTTAAGCGCACGAAGTTTTCAGCTTCGGGCGTGAGTTACAAAGCAGCTCTTAAGGGTATTAAAGCTGCAATAGTTCCTAAGGATTACTCGGTCAGTTTAGTGACTGAGGGCAGCGTAGGTGCTATACAAGGGGCCCTGATGATAGTCATAGATAGTGCGCAAAAGGCGTCGAGGTCTGAATCCTCCAGTCTTATGGACGGCTACTATGGAGCCATCTGTGCAGATGAGGAATCGTACAACACTACGAGAGATTACTTGGAAAAGGAAACAGTTTGAAAACTCGTGAAGAGCGAGGAGTTGCCAAAACAGCAACGAGTTTTAGCGTTTCTGCCATAGACTAAAAAAGAGGATCTGACAGAGAGCTTGAAAAGACTCGAGAGGCACAATCCACGTCTTAAAGTGGACCGATGGATTGTCGTCAGTTCCAGGTCTTCGAAAAGGGCCTACATGTGGGCCTTCGGATTGATAAGGAGTCTGAAGAGACGTTGGTAGGGACTGACTGGAGACCTTCCTACCGCTTCCAGAGGGCTAGCTTTGTAACCCTCGAAACAAAAAAAGACCAGAAACCGGTGATGCAGGATGAGGGTAGTATAGGGGAACCTCAAGCATCAACCTTTGAGTGTTAAAATGTTGAAGATTCTTCAGATAAATCTTCAACTTAAGAAAACAGCCACAGCGGCACTTTGCCAAAGGACGCTGGCTGAAGATATCGATATCCTCAATCAAGAACTATGGATAAGTAGAGGTAAGGTGGGAGGACTAGAGATTAGGGGAAGGGAGCTCTTGGTTGATATCCCAGACACTAAAATTAGAACTTTTATCTGTTTCAGAGGCGACCTGGACGTAATACCTGTCATGGAGCTATGCAGTGGGGACATGACGGCAGACGGGATCAGATTGAGTGTCAATGGGGGGGGGGATATTGGAGACGACAATTGCGTCTCCCGTTGATTCTCCAGAGCTACCAGGGTCTAATCTTGAGGCCTTGGTGGAATATACCAATAAGAGCAATCTTGAAATCCTGAAATTGATTATCGGCGCAGAAACCAATGCTCATCATAAGGCTTGGGGCAGCAAGGATAACAATTATAGGGTTATGTCTCTCTTTAGCTATCTCTGTGGTACTGAACTTGATTGTCTGAATCGAGGTGATAAACCGATATTTAAGACATCAAGGGGGGAATCAGTCATAGATGCAATCTTATGCACGTTGGTAATACGGGATATTGTAAGGGGTGGCATGTATCCGACGAACCGACGCTCTCTGATTATACGTATATTCACTATAAATTATGTATAGATTTAACGAAACGCAGACTATACAGGGATCCCAAGAGAACAGACTGTGGCTCTTACCAGGAAGACCTGTGAGCAGCAATCCGAAGCATCCCTGTCAGAATAGGGAATGTGAAAGAGCTGGAGTTGGCTGCTGTATGGTTGCAACGGGACATTCTTTCCTGCTATGAAAATAACTGCCCCCTTAGGGAGTGCCGTATAGCTAGACGGGCTGCCTGGTGGAATACAGAGTTAACCAATCTAAGGAAAAAAACTCGCCAGCCATTTAATAAGACGAAGAAAACAGGCAATTGGGAAGCCTACAAGGCTCTCCTCAATAAATACAATGAGAGCAAAAGAAAGAGAGAGCAAAAGAAAGGCTTTTCTCCAGGCCGCTCTTTTGCTCTCTTTGATTCTGTGAGGACATCGAAGGTGTTCCTGACATGGCCAGAATTAACAGTATTCACAGAAAAGATCCTTCCAACGCAATTAGATCCATACAAAAATCGGACGGGAGGTGTACCAGTACCATGGAAGAGACTTTAGAGTATCTTCTGGGGGTACACTGTCCAGGTTCGGAGCGTATATGATTGTGATACCAATCAACATGCCACTTCTTGGAGGGCGACTAGGGATGATTGGGAGATATCAAACGAGATCTTCAAGTGGAATTGAGAGATATACTGGGGATAGTACAAGGAGTAGTGTGCTCAAGTGCCTGGACGTGCTGGCGTCCAACCCAAAACAGAAGAAGAAGACAGTCATAATTTGTCAAGTTGTGAAAGAAAACGAGGACTAATTTCGGAATTTTGAAATTTATATTGCAATTGGAATGTGACAGATGACTGCATTATTATATAAATTTCGTTCATTCTGATTAAGAGGCTTCATCGGGACTGTAACTCTTAAATAATTTTTATATATTGCCTTAATATCTTCTGCCAATTTTGTTATAAATACTGTTGGGAAATCTAAACCGGCCTACATAACGAATTTATTTAAACCTGAATCGTGCGCGCAAACAATTTTGTCAGCGAAACTAAATGGGATGTGCTTGTGGGTCTTATGGGTGTACGAAATAGATGGGTCCCTACTACATGAAAAAATTGGTTGTAAAATTGATTCAGAATCAGCATATACATAATCTAGAGGCATTTTTTTATGATGTGCATTAAATCGTAAAATATTTTGCTGTAGAATATCACATAAATTTTGTTCTCCGCGGTTCAGTTGAAGGAAGCACTGAATAAACATGGTACAGTAATTTTCACGATAATTATTTAGGGAAGTTTCCGTACTAAACCTTTATAAACCATCAGATGGGTGTAACTCATGTTTATGTTTGTTTATTTGAGATGAAACCAATCTAGAAATATTTGTAATTAAAACATAGTGAGATTTAGTGCCATCTTCAATTAAAAGTAAATTAACATGCACTTCCTTCCTATTCTGTTTCATAATCTTTATTCCCATTATTAAACGCTAAACTTTAAACATTAACACTTAGATTATTTAATTGTTCTACTTTTTGTAAATCTTTAATTTTGATTGGAAATTGTAAGTTTTCTTAATTTAGCAGGGTAGAGTAATGCCCAATCATTAATAGCAACTTTTGCGACCCTCCTGTTCTGGTCATGCGCATAGGTGGATTGTCAGCAGAAATCACCTACCTTTAGTTAGTTTCTCTATTTACCTAAATTGAATATATGGGTGATTCTACCAAGAAATTCATTTTCTAGGGTACAAAAAAACTTTTGTTTTAAGTAATAATTTTGACTTCTAAAAGTATTGATGATCTTTAATATGAAATAATTAAGTGTCATTACCATTTGGACAAACTAGTCTTTCTATTTTGCAGGATTTATCGTGCTTTGAAGAAATTGTAATGCCAGAGGAACGATGCAATCCAATAACGTTTTTTATTAGTTTATTTCAAATTTGTCCTTCTTGGAATTTCAATAGAGTTTAGGTTTTACAATATACGACCATACTTTCCGATTATTTGCATTTTTTAACCATTTGTAATTGAAAAAAATTTTTTACACCCCTACCCAAAAATATATATTTTTACTATACATGTACTCGAAAATAATACGTTTAAATAGTAACTACTGATGATGTGTGCAGTGCACATGAAATGTACATATAGTTAAATATACTATTGTTTTGTGAAAATATAAGTTGTTTTATTTAAGTTTAATAGTTATTTCAGTATTTTCAGTTTTGTTAAAATATTCAATATTGGAACACTTATGGGCGGTTATATACAAAATGAAACGCAGATACAAACTAACAATCTTACTTCCTTGCACAAACACATCATATGACGCAAACTTTGGTTATAATGCTTTATATTAGTTTGAATATCTTGTACTTTCACATAAGATAAAATATTCAATATTGAAACACGTATGAAAATATATATATTAATATAAAACTGTATAGCTGGTACAGATTTATATGTAAATGAATATTACGTTAAAAATAATCGACAAGTTGAAAATTAATTGATTAAGTAAATTGAAAGTAATTCACAAATATACAAGAGTAGTTATGAAATTGCCTTGTAGATGGAGTAATATTGAAATTATTATAGTTGTCAACTTGCGTATACTTAGTTCGTAAATAACGGTGGGTAAACAAATTATACTTAACCTTATCCAGCGTTTCCCTCGTGCAACTCTTATTGTTTATCTAAAAAGTAATATTATTGATATTCTTCCGACTAGGGGAGCAATGAGACTCTTATTGGTGCATGATAAATACAATTACTGTGTAGGTTCGGTGCCTCAATAGAACACATGGAAAATAGTGAACAAAAATAACTATGGTAAACTCGTTATATAAGATTTGTTGATTTTGGATAAATAATCTAATAAATAAAACAAAAGATTAACAAGCAAAAGTAAATGGTTTAATGGTTGTTTTCGTAATTCAGGTAAGTGGTAAACATAATAACATTAGATTAAACATACAATTAAGTCACGTGATCAGTAAAAATATATAGGTTTAGGTTAAGTGACGATATTATCTGATAACGTGTGAAAATCAATCTATTTAATTAAAATTTGAAAACAAGGTTTAGAAGAACTGTACTTTTCTGTAATTTTAAATGTATTCTAATATTTAAATGAACATATAACACATACATTGGATAATATCTACGATTGTGTTTCTTTAATTTTATAAAACATGAAATTTATTAAAAAAATTCAAAATTCTAGGATAGAAATAAATCATACTCAAGTCTTAATACGTGTGGATTCAGGAGATTCAGTTTTGGTCTGCAAAATCGAAGTTCAGGATATAGGACTTGGGCTTCGGACAAAATCCAGGTAGCTCGTTATATTATGCAAAAATTAATAAATTATACACACTAATCGCCATGATATTTTACAAAATTATAAATTTAATTTTTAATATATAAATTCTTATACTTTGAATGTTCAATGTTTCATATTTATGCTAGTTTCTAATAGGAATATTTCCCGCTATATTATATTCAAATTAGTACAGTTTTTCCTAAAGTGTGAGTGCTATTTATTATCAATCAATTAAGTTAAAAATCTTCGGTACAATAAAATATAGTAAGTAAGTAAGTAAGTAAGTAAGTATTTTATTAGCAAAGCTATTGTACAACCATAACGTTTCATTACATTTTACTTATTTAACTATTTTACATTGCTACAACCTAGAAATTACATGGATCACTCAAATTTTTTTAACATATTTCTAACAGATTTCTCTCAAAGTTTTTAAAGTAATTATAATGCATTAAACAATATGAAACCAATGAGATATTTTTCTTTCCTAATATTTAACTCAAATTCAACAGTCCACACATATTCCAACTTTAAGTTCAATGTTACCTTGAATTTAACACATACCACCAGTTCTACGGTTATTTGTATTACACCCAATGGTATTGTATCCAGCGATATTCAATTCAAAATCCTCAACAGTATCGTCTACATGTGTTTCCACCAGACATAGAATTTGTGGTTGCCAATTCTTGATTAAATCTGTTATTAGATCTTTATTGTGTAAAAACCCTTAGCAATTTAAACAGACAACAGATTTGTAATACTTCCTATCATCTTTTATTAATTGCTATTCATATTTCACCTTTGTTCTAATTTTATCAATTATTCTTTTGAGACATGGACAGTTTTTATCATAAGCTGTATGATTGGAATCCAAATCAATTTTTAATTTTTGAGTCGTTCTTACGCAGTTTATACATTTCTCTGTAAGATTATTACAGCTTGCGCTTACATGATTACCACCACATTTGCTGCACGCTACTTCATTTCTGCAATCTGTTACGTGTCCGTAACGTCCTATATATTATTGCGTCGCTTTCCGATTAAATGTATTATCTCGTTAATTTAATTCTATTATTTTTACAACTTATCCTCTGTATAATTTTGTATCTGCACTTTAATATCATATTTAATTCTTTCTTGCGATCTTTCTTTAATCTTTTTGTCCTCCGAGTTCTTATACCGATGCACGAAGGATGACTTGGGCTTTGGTATTCGACCACGTACGCTGAATGTGAACGCTTTTCACTGTACTCGAAGTTTTAATTAGTATTCCGTATCGTATTTACGGACCCGTTCGGGGATATCATTGATTAAAATTTCATCCGATTTCATCCGATCGAGTTCTGATCCTACCGTTTCGGTTCAGAGTATTTGTAGAAGTCCTTCCTTGTCTGAGGCTCAACGCCTTGTTTTGGGTCAACTGATTGCCGACAAGCAGTCGTTGATGAGTAGCAGTCTTGGGCGTACGCCTTTGGTGTCTCATACTATTGAAGTGCTTCCTGGCACTAAGCCCATTAGGCAGCGTTATTACCCCGTTTCTCCTGCCAAACAGCACATCATCGATGTGGAGATACAAAAGTGTTAGCTGCAGACATCATCGAACCCTGTCGAAGCCCGTGGTCTTCGCCTGTCTGTATGGTTCCGAAAAAAGATGGCACCCACCGCTTTTGCGTTGATTACCGCCAGCTCAATGCTGTTACCCGTAAAGATGCATACCCCCTACCACTTACTTCTGCTATTATGGATCAGTTACGAGATGCTAAATTTCTTAGTTCCCTCGACATTAAGAGCGCTTACCATCAAGTGCCTATCGCCGAAGAATCAAGGGATTTTACTGCCTTTGTTGTCCCCAAAGGACTTTATCGTTTTAAGGTCATGAGTTTGGGATTAACCAATGCCCCAGGTACTTGGCAAAGGTTAATGGATTCTATCTTGGGTCCTGAATTACAGCCCTCTGTTTTTGTTTATCTTGATGACATTGTGGTCGTTAGCAAGGACTTTGAGTCACATGTTGACACATTACGTTTAGTTTTTGATCGTCTTCATGCTGCTGGGTTAGTGGTTAGTTTTGACAAGTGTCAATTTTGTAGGCCGCAGCTGAAATATTTAGGATTCGTAGTTGACGAATTAGGTTTGAGACTAGATCCCGATAAGGTTGAGTCTATTGTGCGAATTCCACCTCCGCGCACAGTTAAAGAAGTACGTCGTTTTGTGGGTACGTGTAGTTGGTATCGTAAGTGGTGTAAGGATATCGCTTCTGTGGTTTCGCCACTCACCGCTTTAACTAAGAAGAACGCACGTTGGTGTTGGAGCGAACATTGCGAACAGGCCTTCCGATTTTTGAAGGAAAGTCTAGTGACCGCACCCATTCTAACTTGTCCTGACTTTACACGCACGTTTCATCTCGCCACAGACGCGTCCGCAGTCGGTATCGGCTGTGTCTTATCGCAATATTTTGACGATGGAGAAAAGGTTATTTGTTATCTTTCTCGTTCCCTTACTCCTTCGGAACGCAAGTTTAGTGCAACCGAAAGGGAATTACTCGCTATTATCTGGTCTGTGGAGAAATTACGTCCTTATCTTGAAGGAGTTCACTTTAAGGTCATCACCGATTGTCACTCTCTTTTGTGGCTACATCGTCTGAAAGATCCGCAAGGACGATTAGCGCGTTGGCAATTAAAGTTGATGCCATTTGACTATGAGGTAATACATAGGAAAGGTTATGAGCACTCTGTTCCTGATTTTTTGTCTCGCAGCGTTCCCGCTGCTGATGATGTGGAGATTTGTCCTGTAGAGGTCCAGGACAATTGGTTGAATAGAATGTCTGACAGAGTGCAACGACGACCTCGACATTTTCCTCTTTGGCGTGTTGAACATGGTCGCCTGTACAAACATGTCATGTCTCGCTATCCCGCTTTCGGTTATCCTGCGAGCGAATGGAGGCTCGTACCTCCCAAAACTGAGCGTGCTGAAATCATTTGTCAGTGTCATGATCATCCTACTTGTGGTCATGGAGGCGTGACTAAGACTGTTGCCCGTGTTGCACAGAAGTATTATTGGCCAAAAATGCGTGCCGATGTTGCCAACTTTGTCCGACATTGTGCAGTGTGCGTCAGCACCAAGCCTGAACAACGTGCTCCTGCTGGACATCTCTTAAATAAAGTGGTTACTGCCACTCGGCCTTGGCAGATTGCATGTGCCGATCTTATTGGTCCCTTACCTCGATCTAGTAAAGGTTTCTCTTATATCTTAGTTGTTTGTGATACCTTCAGTAAATTTGTTTTATTATTCCCGTTACGTACCGTCACTGCGAAAGCGATTACGCAGATTTTGGAGAATGAAGTCTTTTTAATATTCGGAGCTCCTTCCTTCTTCATTGTAGATAATGGAGTACAGTTTCGTAGCAAGCTTATGCAGGATCTTGCCAAAACTTATCACGTCCATCTGGCATTTACCGCGAATTATCATCCTCAAGGCAATCCGACAGAGAGAGTCAATAGAGTTATCAAAACCATGCTCTCCGCCTACGTCAAAGACAATCATCGCCTTTGGGATAATTTCTTACCTAAGATTGGTTTTGCTATTCGGTCGTCAAAGCATGAAGTTACTAGTGTAACTCCTAACTTTGTCACTTTCGGTAGAGAAGTCTCCATCGATGGTCGAGAGGAAACTTTCGTACCACCCGACGAACGAGATTTCGAGGTTATTGCTGATGAGAGGAAAAGTGCCTTCGCCAAGCTCTTTCGAGAGATTCAAGCTCGAATTTTGAAAGCTCATACCCGAAGCGCACATCAATATAATCTACGTAGGAGAGTTGAACCCCTGCAATTGAATCAACGTGTCTGGAGGCGCAATTACGTCTTGTCGGACGCTTCCAAACAATTTGCAGCGAAGTTAGCTCCTAAATTTATCGGTCCCTTTACCATCACCCGTATTGTCTCACCTTGGACATATCAACTGTCTGATGATGCCGGTCGGACTTCGATTTGGAACATCAAGGACTTAAAGGCTCACCCTCCCGATGTGGAGTGACGATCCGGTTGTGTTCTGCTGACGACCCTTGTTCTCGATTTTTGACTTTCTCTTTTGTTTATCTTACCTTGTATTAGTGGCCTGTTTGGGGGCTGGACGAATACCCAGACTGGTGTAATCCGCCATGTCGTAAAAGGCGACAGAAAGGAGTCATGCTCAGCTCTGATCGTTACATCTTGTATAGGTATTAGTGGCCTGTTTGGGGGCTGGACGAATACTCAAACTGGTGTAATCCATGTAACCCACCATGTCGTAAAAGGCGACTAAACGCAGTCCTGTTTATTTTAGATACTTTCCATCTTGTATAGGTGTTTATGGCCTGTCTGGGGGCTTGAAGAATACTCAGTCGGGTGTAATCCGCCCTGTCGTAAAAGGCGACAAAAGGGAATTAGTGTTACCTTCCTGAACTATGTTTTTTTCCTGCCTTATCGTATCTTACCTTTTATCTTTTGAGTTAGGCCCTTCGACACTACTCTGAGATAAGGTATCGCTCACTACCTTACCTTACCTTTCTCTTTAGTTATCTCTCTCGTGAGGGTACCTTGTCTTGGGTTTTGTTGGGTTCGTTTACCAAGCAGGAATTTTGTTACCTAGCGTTACGCTTACGTTGGCTTTACCGGATTTGACTTTCTTACCTGATTTTGACTTTATCTTATCTCTAGACCATGTCGGTTTTTCCTTCGGCTTGTCTTTGCCTGGTCTCGCTGAGTCCGGTAGCTTTGCGTCATATATCTTAAGTTTCTTTTTGTTCCGGACTCGGCTATGATTATTTTTGTTTTTTTTTGTTGTAAAGGCTGCACCTGCTGGGTCGGGGTTTGTGTCTGCTGTTGCTTTGTCGTGGGTTGCGTTTCCGGTTTTCTGTTCTTACTATCTGTCTTCTTCCCACCCACGAACTGAGAGCATGAGGGCCTTGCCGTTTCTGCATTGTCGCACCTCACAGTTCCCTTCATCTAGCTTTCTTCTCCTATTTACCTGTTTCATTTTTCTATTCTTTCTATTTTTCTTACTCTAACTATTCTAATTTCTACCTCTATTTTTCCGCTTTACTTTTTTCCGTCCGGAAAGGTGTACTCTCGGCTCGGTTTCGGTCGGGGCATCCCTTCGTCGTAGCTGGTTGCAGTCCTCTTGTTAGTTTGAGTCCACTTCACCCCTGATAAAAAGGGCTCGTTAAAAAATATAAAAATCCAAAAAATATATATATACATTTAGTGTAACAAAACTTTTCTTCAAAAATTATTTCATTTTTTTTTCTCTTCTTTTCTCTTCCACAAAAAAAAAGTAACTGCATTCCTTTTTTTTTATAGGGAGTGTTAGGGGAATTGTTACGTATCCGTAACGTCCTATATATTATTGCGTCGCTTTCCGATTAAATGTATTATCTCGTTAATTTAATTCTATTATTTTTACAACTTATCCTCTGTATAATTTTGTATCTGCACTTTAATATCATATTTAATTCTTTCTTGTGATCTTTCTTTAATCTTTTTGTCCTCCGAGTTCTTATACCGATGCACGAAGGATGACTTGGGCTTTGGCAATCGACCACGTACACTGAATGTGAACGCTTTTCACTGTACTCGAAGTTTTAATTAGTATTCCGTATCGTATTTACGGACCCGTTCGGGGATATCATTGATTAAAATTTCATTCGTTATTCGCTTTGGGCGATATCTCATTTGGAGAAATTAACGAGTTGTGAAGCGAATCAGCGTTCCTTCGTCAACGGCGTACGTTTTTTGCGTACGTTTGTTTTTAGTTTACCATCGAGCTGTACTGGTAAGCAAAGTTATTCTTTCTGTAATTATCTCTGTGTCTTATCGCAGCATTTATTCGTTAAATAGATGGTACCACCCACCGGCCTAAACACATCATTTGCTGATAACTGACGCCGGGGAGAAAAAGTGCCGAAGATTGGTCCACGTTTTTCTTTTCGTTCCTCATTATTCTACGGACAAAGGGAGAATTCCAACCAACGAACGTCGGCTACGAACAGATAAGCTCACTTATTAAACTATTACCGTCCTTTTTTTTTGTTTATAAATTGTGATTTATGCGAATTCCTTAATTTTAGTCAGTTGTTAAATAAAACAAAAAGTATTAATCTCGCAGGTGTTTTCTCTTCAAGAAACAAAAAGCCTGTTTGACCTTCAACGATATATCGAAAACATTTGCGTTTTCAAATTTTCTTGTTTCGAATAGTTATATGTTTTCTTTTTGTTAAACCATTTGATTTCGCATTTAAAATGAAAGCCTTGTTGAATAGTCAAATTTAGAATTGCATATTGTTATTAATTAATTTACATTCATTCATTTACTCTGTAATTGAGAATTTTTTTTGTTTCTTTTACTTTTTATACCTTTTGTTTCACCGAATTTGTCAAAATTTTTATGTTGTCGTTAAATTACTTAGCATATTATCAGTTTCACATTAAGATCTGAAATCTCACTCTTCTTCGGTGTTAACTACTTAGCGTAGTTGATTGCTTTTGTACTAAATTACACATTCTGCGACAACCTGTTTCGAACTTTTTGCAGATAAGGGATAATCTTAGCGAAAGATCGCTAAGTTCAAACTATCTTTAAAACTGTTATTATTCTGTAAACTAATAAGAACAATACGTATTACTTCTTTTTAGGGTGTTTGAGGCTTTTAGTCACTGTGTACTTAGTTAATTCAAAATTCATTCCTAGTAATTTATCTGCATTACCTAATGAATATTAATTTATTTTGCAATTCTTACATTTCGTTAGATTATACCGGGGTCAATCATTTATTATTTGTAGTATACTGCGTTAGGATAACCTTTTTAGTATACCGGGTCAATCATTTAGTATTTGTAGTATACTGCGTTAGGATAACATTCTTACTATACAGGGGTCAATCCGTTATTATTTTTATGTTACTAATTTGGACTACTTTTTTATTATACTGATTTGGGGATAGTATTTATTTTAACTCATTTTAATTCATATAAATCATTTATATATAGGGTGTGTTTAATAAATATTGTTTGGTTGGAATAGCGCCTTATCTTTTCTTTCCTCATCTCTCGATCCTCGAGAGTAGAACGGGTCTCGGTCTTGGAACCGGCCTCCTGCCCCCGCCACTTGCCTTTTTTTTTTATTATCGATTATCAGGTTTCCGGGTTTGCGACGTCCAGCGGCAGAAATTCGGTGGCGTCCTATTACCACCTTTGTGAGTTTTTTTTTCGTACCTCTGGGTCGCCCACCCCTGAGCCGAGGCAGCCTCAGGAGCCGGGTGGGTCGCTGGACGTTGGCAAGAACGGGCAGGGGCAGTTTTAGTCGACCGAGACTGGGTCTGCTCCGAGGAGCGTTGTGTTTTTCTTTTTTTTTCCTATTATCAATTTTTTTCTTTTATTTTATATATATACTACGACGTTGGATCGTAGCAAATCTTTGGCAAAATGGTTAAATCCCGCGCATTTAAAACATCTGATTACATCATCATATTCGTATACAGAGCATTTTCTCCATCCTATGTTTATTTTTCTTATATCTATCAACTTCTTATATAAATTAGTCTCTACCTCCATAACAATGTTACCGTAATCTTTCTTAGCTTTTGGTTTATATTTTCTTATAATTTTTATTTTATCATCTGTATCATCATCAAACTCTCTTAATGCATTCTGCTTGAGTATACTATCTAGAATTCCCTTATCTTCCTGATCTATTATTTCACTCTCTATTCCGACTACAATTTTTTTTGGATTCTTAAGCTTTGGCTCAATAACCTCGTATTTATTACCCAATTCTTTTCTTACTATATCTTTTATTTTTTCTTTCGATTCGTTATTGCTAAAATTTATAACAATTCCTCCACTACTGGTACTTGTTACCGTTTCGACTCCGACCGCCAATTCACCTGGATTTATTTTAGTTTTTACATCTTTTTTAGTTCTTTCGCTTTTTTGTTTATCATTCTTAGGTTTCACAACAAGTACTTCAGAGTTCTTTTTTGTTATGTCACTATACAGTCTATTAGTATTGATATTTTCTCCTTTGGTTAAAGATTCTAGCATTAAGTTCATTTTGCTAATAACATTGTTTTGATCATTAATCATCTCCATACAGGAATCAAATTTATTTGTTAATTCTTTTATTTGTAAACGCATACTACTATTTCGACATCGAAAACACACAAGCTTAATGCTTTCTACTTGAAATATTGTTTGCAGTTTTTCTTCTGTGATTGTATTTATTCCCAAACATTTAATATGAAATTCATCTTCACATTCAAAACAGATTATAGTTTTTTCGTTTCTTTTAAAATCGTTTCTGCATGCCCTACATTTTTTACTCATTTTTCTTGCACTTATAAATAACGCACTCTAGCATTAATCGTAACCAAAACAAACGCGTGTTTTTGCGACCCACTTTTTATTCCGCTTTGTCGGCAATATCACTCATATGTACGAATATTATTATTACATATATGTAATTTTATCTGCCATTTACTCACGTCTTAGAATTCAGATTTCCACAAGAGTCACATATTGTTTCTCACCAAGTTTTGGTGAATAATCAGATGCAAAACCTGATACAGTAGGAATATTTTTAGTCCCCAAAAACTAGTTTAATAACAGCGCAACACTTCATGCGTGTACCCACGTTTAACGATGAAAATCAACTCAAGGAAAATGAGTACATGAAAATAAATAAATATCAGATATAACTTTGAGTAATTAACACGCGAAATTAACTTTATTGATATGACAGGTGAAAAGTGCAGTTCCAACTATTTCTTAATTTATAATATTAAAATTAAAATAAGTTAATTTGAATTATACGAAGTTATCGTCATATTAATTTATTTACATTTCGATACTAATTTTACAAATTAAGTCTGCCAATTTAACCCTTCTTCTGTGAGTTATTTAATTGTTAATACTGTTTTTCCCATTACAGTTGCTGGAATTAGGGTGCAGTTTGCCCCATTACAATATATATATATATATATATATATATATATATATATGTATATATATATATATAAATATAATAACTTCGTGACCTTGGTATGATATGGTAAACCTAATCAGTAGGCGATTAAAGGTCTGTATATTACTTCAAAATATATGTATTTAAAAAACTCTACATGTTTCGGCAGTATCGCCTTTATCAAGAGAATACAAAATATTTTGTATTCTCTTGATAAAGGCGATACTGCCGAAACATGTAGAGTTTTTTAAATACATATATTTTGAAGTAATATGCAGACCTTTAATCGCCTACTGATTAGGTTTACTTTATATATCAATTTATATGGTAAATTCAATCAGTTGGCAATTAAAGGTTTGGCTTTACTTCAAAGTATATATATTCTTTTAAATATATATACTTTGATCACGAAAATATTATATTTATCAATTTATATATATATATATATATATATATATAAGTGTTTAGATAATTTCTTAGCCGTTCATTAAATATAACATTTGATAAATTATTGGAGTTTTTCGGCTTTATTATATGAAATATTTACAAATATTAAATTAGAATGTATGTAATTGCAGAGTAAGTGGGGATGTAAACATTGCTGTCTACAAATTACAAAGCAAATCATACGAAATTTTTTATTTGAAAAATATGGTCTACGTCTTTTCCAAATAAAAAATTTCGTATGATTTGCTTTGTAATTTGTAGACAGCAATGTTTACATCCCCACTTACTCTGCAATTACATACATTCTAATTTAATATTTGTAAATATTTCATATAATAAAGCCGAAAAACTCCAATAATTTATCAAATGTTATATATATATATATATATATATATATATATATATATACGTTTTTAAACCTGGATGAGAATCATACGAAATTTTTTATTTGAAAAATATGGTCTACGTCTTTTCCAAATAAAAAATTTCGTATGATTTGCTTTGTAATTTGTAGACAGCAATGTTTACATCCCCACTTACTCTGCAATTACATACATTCTAATTTAATATTTGTAAATATTTCATATAATAAAGCCGAAAAACTCCAATAATTTATCAAATGTTATATATATATATATATATATATATATATATATATATATATATATACGTTTTTAAACCTGGATGAGATCCGAATAAAACTGGGACTACCAGAGATCCCGCATAATCATGAAAATTGTTAGAATATATTCTTCATAAATAGTCTGTAAACAGTTAATCTTAACATAACTTGCACGGAGGGGAAATAAATTTTACGTTTGAATATTTTAAGTTAAAAATTAAATGACCCGAGATCCACAGACTAAAACGAACATGTTGAGATCTTTTTGTATATAAATTTATATGTATCGACCAGGTGAGATGCATTGTCGCCAAATGTAAAAGAGTCTGGATGCGTCGTATGATGAATCGAGAAATTGCATCAAGGTCAGCCGCTTTTTTCTCGACCATGTGTTACGGATTATGTATGTTTTAGAGACACATGTACGTATATTAGTTTTTAAGGTCCGTAAAAAGAAACGAGAATGTCTAAGACGGTACTTTTATTCCTCCCATACAATACCTTCATATAAAATAACCCAACAGAATTCCGGGTAAATTTAAAGTATACGTACTTTTTACCCCAGCTGCTACACCTTTTAAATTATTTAAACCGTTTTCTTTAAACTCATGAAAATACACATATGACGAGAAATCCAGAAAAGAAACTAATCATTAATTGTTATTTTTTTATATGACGAGTTGTTTGTCACCGTTATCGTAGTCACACCTATACGCTTTGACTTTCATGGAAGAACTTAGGAATAGAGAATTCTATTTCAGTGACAATTAAATATGAAGAAAACGGAAACCTTGGAATTGTAACTATACAATCCCCAAACATCTATGAAGTGATTTTCATTGTTCCTCTTGATTTGATTTAAATATTCAATTTTTAATGAAAATTTTTTGGTTAAAATTCTTAGAGCTTGAATGTTTAACCAAATCAAAGAATTAGATCGAAGATTATATAGTTACTATTTCAAGTTTCTAGTTTTACTTAATTCAATTCTTACTGAAATTAAGCCTTTATTTATAATAATCACTGTTATTGTTATACATACATCGAAATCTTATAATCAAATGCCTTGTATTCATTCCTTTTTTATACTTATATGTTGGTTAAACACAGAGTAATATTAGTTTTAATACTTGATAAAACTCTATTCAATAGTCTAACATGGTCATAAGAAGATTTTGTATTTTATACTACCCATTTTAAGCTTTGTTTCATAATTTATATTTAAATGTAAATAATATAAAAGAATGAGCAATGATAGTAAACGATTTGTAGAATTAGCACTATTAAGTGCGAAAAGAAGTGAGAGTATAGAAAAAGAAGAAACAGAAAAAATGGTGACTATTTTTGATTTTATTCTTGTTACTTAATGGAAAAGTGTAGGTAATGTAGATAATATTATATTATGTGAAACTTGATTAATCAAATAAACCAAAATATATATAAAATTGTGCCAAAAATTTTTTTACTTTGAATCCTTTATAATTAATGGAATCTATATGGTGACACCAAGACCAATCTTTCTTCAAAATTTCTATCTATTGACATTCTACGAGTATTCATGTCACACAAAGCAGCACACAAGGACACTGGTGTCAAATAATAAAGAACGGAGATTTCCAATATGAATAGGTACTTTTGTTCTAAATCTAATGAAGCTAGATTATTTATATAATTAAGAATATTAGCAGAAATTTTATTCTTTTTTATGTAAAACAGTAATTTTGAACTGAAAAAGAAAACGACCGCGTGAAATATCGAATAATACACAAAAATCGTGAAGAAATAGTGAAAAAGTTAAAAAAAATCAATGACAGTGAAGAAAATACACAGACAGTGGAGAATCTTGAAAATGAAAGTTGTGATTTTAATTCTTAATTTAATGAAGGCAGGCTATGAACAGCAGCTATGAACCGAAGGAAAATTGAAGAGAAAAAAGAAAGCCACACCACGCATCATGAAATAATTCACAAAAGTCAGTTATGAAGAACTTTTTCAAAAAAGATTAATGTCAAGATCACTAAAAAATAAGAATTCCTTTAGTTTCAAAATAATCACAACAATACATTTGAAGACAAAAAATAAAAGCATTTATTGTGTAATATATTTAAAGATAAACAGCGATAAAAAAAGCAAACGTTTTATATTGTTTGATTTCGAAATTACTTTCTATTGAATATATGATTTAACTTTTTAAATTTAAAGTAGAAGCGCTTTTACCTCAATTTCTACATCTCTTTGTAATAACTCGATACACGGTCATGTGTATGTGTAACACTTTGGCAAGGCGATAGCCTCGGCTTTAATACAAAACATTAATGTATTATACAAACACGACCTTACATCGTATTTGTTACATACACAAGGCTATGCATCAGGGTTGTACATTTGTTCTAGAAACAACTTGTAAGTGAGACAAGGATCTTCTCTGGTATATAAAGGTGATAGCTTAAGTTAGAGGGATAGTAACAACCAGTCAGTGGTACGAACCGTGGGTACATCATAATACCCCCTTTCTACCCTGTCTAAGTTGATGTAATTATAATGTGTATATCTTTGTAAATAGTACTGTTATCCATTTTATAAGTGTTAATTAATTATAGTATGTAAACCAAACTCCGTACGTGTATCATTTGATTCTCCGCCCAGCCTCGAACCTGCACAACAATGTGGTTGCACAAACGGCCCACATTACATGGTGATCCTTGCCAGCCCCTTAGGGCATAGGACATTACATGGCGATCCAGACTTAAGGCGATTCTGCCTTAGGGATTAAGGCCCCACATTACATGGCGATCCTTGCCAGCCCCTTAGGGCATAGGACATTACATGGCGATCCAGACTTAAGGCGATTCTGCCTTAGGGCTTAAGGCCCCACATTACATGGCGATCACTGCTAGTCGCTTAAAGCCGTAAGCGCACATTACATGCCGATCCTCCAGTCACATAGGATCTTACATGGACGATCCTACCTATCCACATCATGGCCCTGCCAGCCGTTTAAGGCTGAGGGAAACCAAAGGGGAAACTGGAACGAATCATGGGAACGGAAAGTTGGTAAACCACTAAAGAGAATGAATTGCGCGAATGGAGGAAGTCATCTCCATCTCCATCTCCAAGAGCAAGTAGAAGCTCCTCACAAGCAAAAGAACGATAAGAAACGAAAGAAGAAATACAGGTATTCCTTTTAAAATAAAGTTACACACAGACAATTATAAAGTGTAAAAAGTGAATGAACAATGCAAGACTTTCGCATATATAAACTGTGTACATTTCATTAGTGAAAATGTTTATTTGCATTGTAAGGAACAATAATATTAGTTTAATGAGTGTACACAATATTAAGTATTTCTGCCTACGCAAAGTTGCAGAAGTTGCAAATAGCGTAATAGAGTATTCTATATTTAAAGGTCAGACATGTTTATACGATGTAATTTAGAAATACTACATCATGGCCGAGAAATTCAAATGTAAACCTGTCGCAATTTTGTTATTAACGCATAAGTTCATACACATTTAATTTTATTTATTTTAAAGCCGCCTACGTAAAACAGAGAAAAACATGTTATATTTTTCACAAGTTCATTTACGTTAAAAATGCATATACAAAATGCATACGTTTGTATTTTTTAATAGGCGCCACACATGAGTGTTGTATTTCATATTGTTTATTGAACAAATAGATAAACAATAACATGTGTATTTAAACTAGTCGCGAATAAATAAACATCGAATTAAAATATGTATGTACTGCTACGATCCCACGTCGTAGTGTATATATAAAATAAAAGAAAAAAATTGATAATAGGAAAAAAAAAGAAAAACACAGTCTCGGTCGACTAAAACCGCCCCGCCCGTCCTTGCCAACGTCCAGCGACCCACCCGGCTCCTGAAGCCGCCTCGGCTCAGGGGTGGGAGACCCAGAGGTACGAAAAAAAACTCACAAAGGTGGTAATAGGACGCCACCGAATTTCTGCCGCTGGACGTCGCAAACCCGGAAACCTGATAATCGATAATAAAAAAAAAGGCAAGTGGCGTGGGCAGGAGGCCGGTTCCAAGACCGAGACCCGTTCTACTCTCGAGGATCGAGAGATGAGGAAAGAAAAGATAAGGCGCTATTCCAACTAAACAATATTTATTAAACACACCCTATATATATAAATGATTTATATGAATTAAAATGAATTAAAATAAATACTATCCCCAAATCAGTATAATAAAAAAGTAGTCCAAATTAGTAATATAAAAAAAAAATAACGGATTGTATAATAAGAATGTTATCCTAACGCAGTATACTACAAATACTAAATGATTGACCCCGGTATACTAAAAAGGTTATCCTAACGCAGTATACTACAAATAATAAATGATTGACCCCGGTATAATCTAATGAAGTGTAAGAATTGCAAAATAAATTAATATTCATTAGGTAATGCAGATAAATTACTAGGAATGAATTTTGAATAACTAAGTACACAGAGACTAAAAGCCTCAAACACCCTAAAAAGAAGTAATACGTATTGTTCTTATTAGTTTACAGAATAATAACAGTTTTAAAGATAGTTTGTACTTAGCGATCTTTCGCTAAGATTATCGCTTATCTGCAAAAAGTTCGAAACAGGTTGTCGCAGAATGTGTAATTTAGAACAAAAGCAATCAACTACGCTAAGTAATTTAACGACAACATAAAAATTTTGACAAATTCGGTGAATTCGGTATAAAAAGTAAAAAAAAAATTCTCAATTACAGAGTAAATGAATGAATGTAAATTAATTAATAACAATATGCAATTCTAAATTTGACTATTCAACAAGACTTTCATTTTAAATGCGAAATCAAATGGTTTAACCAAAAAGGAAAACATATAACTATTCGAAAACAAGAAAATTTGAAAACGCAAATGTTTTCGATATATCGTTGAAGGTCACAGGCTTTTTGTTTCTTGAAGAGAAAACACCTGCGAGATTAATACTTTTTGTTTTGTTTAACAACTGACTAAAATTAAGGAATACGCATAAATCACAATTTATAAACAAAAAAAAAGGGACGGTAATAGTTTAATAAGTGAGCTTATCTGTTCGTAGCCGACGTTCGTTGGTTGGAATTCTCCCTTTGTTCGTAGAATAATGAGGAACGAAAAGAAAAACGTGGACCAATCTTCGGCACTTTTTCTCCCCGGCGTCAGTTATCAGCAAATGATGTGTTTAGGCCGGTGGGTGGTACCATCTATTTAACGAATAAATGCGGCGATAAGACACAGAGATAATTACAGAAAGAATAACTTTGCTTACCAGTACAGCTCGATGGTAAACTAAAAACAAACGTACGCAAAAAACGTACGCCGTTGACGAAGGAACGATGATTCGCTTCACAACTCGTTAATTCCTCCAGATGAGATATCGCTCAAAGCGAATAACGAATGAAATTTTAATCAATGATATCCCCGAACGGGTCCGTAAATACGATACGGAATACTAATTAAAACTTCGAGTACAGTGAAAAGCGTTCACATTCAACGTACGTGGTCGAATGCCAAAAACCAAGTCATCCTTCGTGCATCGGTATAAGAACTCGGAGGACAAAAAGATTAAAGAAAGATCGCAAGAAAGAATTAAATATGACATAAAAGTGCAGATACAAAATTATACAGAGGATAAGTTGTAAAAATAATAGAATTAAATTAACGAGATAATACATTTAATCGGAAAGCGACGCAATAATATATAGGACGTTACGGACACGTAACAATTCCCCTAACACTCCCTATAAAAAAAAAGGAATGAAGTTACTTTTTTTTGTTTTGGTGGAAGAGAAAGGAAGAGAAAAAAAAAGAAAAAAAAATTTTTTTGAAGAAAAGTTTTGTTACACTAAATGTATATATATTTTTTGGATTTTTATATTTTTAACGAGCCCTTTTTATCAGGGGTGAAGTGGACTCAAACTAACAAAAGGACTGCAACCAGTTGCGACGAAGGGATGCCCCGACCGAAACCGAGCCGAGAGTACACCTTTCCGGACGGAAAAAAGTAAAGCGGAAAAATAGAGGTAGAAATTAGAATAGTTAGAGTAAGAAAAAAAGAAAGAATAGAAAAATGAAACAGGTAAATAGGAGAAGAAAGCTAGATGCAGGGAACTGAGAGGTGCGACAATGCAGAAACGGCAAGGCCCTCATGCTCTCAGTTCGTGGGTGGGAAGAAGACAGATAGTAAGAACAGAAATCCGGAAACGCAATCCACGACAAAGCAACAGCAGACGCAAACCCCGACCCAGCAGGTGCAGCCTTTACAACAAAAAAAAACAAAAATAATCATAGCCGAGTCCGGAACAAAAAGAAATTTAAGATATATGACGCAAAGCTGCCGGACTCAGCGAGACCAGGCAAAGACGTGTCGAAGGGCCTAACTCAAAAGATAAAAGGTAAGATACGATAAGGCAGGAAAAAAACATAGTTCAGGAAGGTAACACTAATTCCCTTTTGTCGCCTTTTACGACAGGGCGGATTACACCCGACTGAGTATTCTTCAAGCCCCCAGACAGGCCATAAACACTTATACAAGATGGGAAGTATCTCAGATAAACAGGACTCCGTTTAGTCGCCTTTTACGACATGGTGGATTACACCAGTTTGAGTATTCGTCCAGCCCCCAAACAGGCCACAAGATGTATTCGAGTTGGAAAGAACAACAAAACAGGACTCCTTTTTGGTCGCCTTTTACGCCAGGGCGGATTACACCCGACTGAGTATTCTTCAAGCCCCCAGACAGGCCACAAGATATTCTTAAAGACAGACAACCAGCAAACGAAACATCAGAAAACAAGACCAAGAGAATTCCAATAGAATCCCAAACAATAACACAACAACAACCAAGTAATTTCAAATAATCTCCGTTCAAAAACTGCAAAAGAAAATTACAGATAGGTTCCAACGTAAGAGTGAGCGATAGAAAATTAAAGTGCGTGGATGATGGAATAAAACCAGCTAGTAATTACTTTACTCCTAAAAGCAGAATTCGCAGAACAGCAATCTCAATGAACGATTCGATAAATGTTATAAATCCGGCCACGCCGATGAAGAGATCAACAAAACTCAAGGTTGCAACCGTCTCCGTTACATCCAGAAGCCGTTATAAATCTGGAATGAATCCGATGTCCACACATGTGACATATAAAAACGCCCTTCTGTCCGAAACGCAAAAAGGATTGAACTAAGTGAAACGCAAGAAGAAGCAAATAGAACGGAACCTTGCAAGTACGCAAGGGCTGAAATTAAACACATATATAAAACTGCAATGAAAAGCGTTGATGGTGGAAAAAAAAACAAACTCACAAAAGTCTAAGGCATAAGAAAAGAACCAACCTTAATACGCGAGAACCTAACTAAGCGTACGTACCAAAACTAATCAAAAAAAACTGACAGATGTCAAACAATTCAAAACTATCTGAAATGAAGGAACGAAAATCATGGAAACAGAACGGTGTTCCAGATGGGATGAACCAACTCAACAGGACTCCGTTTAGTCGCCTTCTACGACATGGTGGATTACACCAGCCTGGGTATTCGTGAGCCCCCAGACAGGCCACAAGATGTATTCGAGTTGGAAAGAACAACAAAACAGGACTCCCTTTTGGTCGCCTTTTACGCCAGGGCGGATTACACCCGACTGAGTATTCTTCAAGCCCCCAGACAGGCCACAAACACAAGGTAAGATAAACAGAAGAGAAAGTCAAAAATCGAGAACAAGGGTTGTCAGCAGAACACAACCGGATCGTCACTCCACATCGGGAGGATGAGCCTTTAAGTCCTTGATGTTCCAAATCGAAGTCCGACCGGCATCATCGGACAGTTGATATGTCCAAGGTGAGACAATACGGGTGATGGTAAAGGGACCGATAAATTTAGGAGCTAACTTCGCTGCAAATTGTTTGGAAGCGTCCGACAAGACGTAATTGCGCCTCCAGACACGTTGATTCAATTGCAGGGGTTCAACTCTCCTACGTAGATTATATTGATGTGCGCTTCGGGTATGAGCTTTCAAAATTCGAGCTTGAATATCTCGATAGAGCTTGGCGAAGGCACGTTTTCTCTCATCAGCAATAACCTCGAAATCTCGTTCGTCGGGTGGTACGAAAGTTTCCGCTCGACCATCGATGGAGACTTCTCTACCGAAAGTGACAAAGTTAGGAGTTACACTAGTAACTTCATGCTTTGACGACCGAATAGCAAAACCAATCTTAGGTAAGAAATTATCCCAAAGGCGATGATTGTCTTTGACGTAGGCGGAGAGCATGGTTTTGATAACCCTATTGACTCTCTCTGTCGGATTGCCTTGAGGATGATAATTCGCGGTAAATGCCAGATGGACGTGATAAGTTTCGGCAAGATCCTGCATAAGCTTGCTACGAAACTGTACTCCATTATCTACAATTAAGGAGGAAGCAGCTCCGAATATTAAAAAGACTTCATTCTCCAAAATCTGCGTAATCGCTTTCGCAGTGGCGCTACGTAACGGGAATAATAAAACAAATTTACTGAAGGTATCACAAACAACTAAGATATAAGAGAAACCTTTACTAGATCGAGGTAAGGGACCAATAAGATCGGCACATGCAATCTGCCAAGGCCGAGTGGCAGTAACCACTTTACTTAAGAGATGTCCAGCAGGAGCACGTTGTTCAGGCTTGGTGCTGACGCACACTGCACAATGTCGGACAAAGTTGGCAACATCGGCACGCATTTTTGGCCAATAATACTTCTGTGCAACACGGGCAACAGTCTTAGTCACGCCTCCATGACCACAAGTAGGATGATCATGACACTGACGAATGATTTCAGCACGTTCAGTTTTGGGAGGTACGAGCCTCCATTCGCTCGCAGGATAACCGAAAGCGGGATAGCGAGACATGACATGTTTATACAGGCGACCATGTTCAACACGCCAAAGAGGAAAATGTCGAGGTCGTCGTTGCACTCTGTCAGACATTCTATTCAACCAATTGTCCTGGACCTCTACAGGACAAATCTCCACATCATAAGCAGCGGGAACGCTGCGAGACAAAAAATCAGGAACGGCATGCTCAGAACCTTTCCTATGTATTACCTCGTAGTCAAATGGCATCAACCTTAATTGCCAACGCGCTAATCGTCCTTGCGGATCTTTCAGACGATGTAGCCACACAAGAGAGTGACAATCGGTGATGACCTTAAAGTGAAATCCTTCAAGATAAGGACGTAATTTCTCTACAGACCAGATAATAGCGAGTAATTCCCTTTCGGTTGCACTAAACTTGCGTTCCGAAGGAGTAAGGGAACGAGAAAGATAACAAATAACCTTTTCTCCATCGTCAAAATATTGCGATAAGACACAGCCGATACCGACTGCGGACGCGTCTGTGGCGAGATGAAACGTGCGTGTAAAGTCAGGACAAGTTAGAATGGGTGCGGTCACTAGACTTTCCTTTAAAAATCGGAAGGCCTGTTCGCACTGTTCGCTCCAACACCAACGTGCGTTCTTCTTAGTTAAAGCGGTGAGTGGCGAAACCACAGAAGCGAAATCCTTACACCACTTACGATACCAACTACACGTACCCACAAAACGACGTACTTCTTTAACTGTGCGCGGAGGTGGAATTCGCACAATAGACTCAACCTTATCGGGATCTGGTCTCAAACCTAATTCGTCAACTATGAATCCTAAATATTTCAGCTACGGCCTACAAAATTGACACTTGTCAAAACTAACCACTAAGCCAGCAGCATGAAGACGATCAAAAACTAAACGCAATGTGTCAACATGTGACTCAAAGTCCTTGCTAACGACCACAATGTCATCAAGATAAACAAAAACAGAAGGCTGCAATTCAGGACCCAAGATAGAATCCATTAACCTTTGCCAAGTACCTGGGGCATTGGTTAATCCAAAACTCATGACCTTAAAACGATAAAGTCCTTTGGGGACAACAAAGGCAGTAAAATCCCTTGATTCTTCGGCGATAGGCACTTGATGGTAAGCGCTCTTAATGTCGAGGGAACTAAGAAATTTAGCATCTCGTAACTGATCCATAATAGCAGAAATAAGAGGTAGGGGGTATGCATCTTTACGGGTAACAGCATTGAGCTGGCGGTAATCAACGCAAAAGCGATGGGTGCCATCTTTTTTAGGAACCATACAGACTGGCGATGACCAAGGGCTTCGACAGGGTTCGATGATGTCTGCAGCTAACATTTTTTGTATCTCCGCATCGATGATTTGCTGTTTGGCTGAAGAAACGGGATAGTAATGCTGCTTAATGGGCCTGGTGCCAGGAAGCACTTCGATGGTATGGGACACCAAATGCGTACGCCCAAGACTGCTACTCATCAACGACTGCTTGTCGGCAATCAGTTGACTCAAAGCAAGGCGTTGAGCCTCAGACAAGGAAGGACTGCTACAAATACTCTGAACAGAAAGAGTGGAATCAGAACTCGAGAAATGCCAACAGTCATTTCGAAGATCAGGGACGATATCAAAAGAAATCCAAAAGTCTACTCCGAGAATGAGTTTATGCGGTAATTCAGGGACAACAAGAAAATCAAGAAAACGAGTCTTGCCTTCTAAAGAAACAGGCGCAGATATGACTCCAATACTAAAACATTTCTGGCCATTCGCTACGGTACACTCGACAACCTGATGCCGTAACGACAAGCCTAAACGAGACAACAAAGCATAACCTTCACCTCCCAGTAAAGATTTATTAGCTCCGGAATCCAATAGTCCGGAAATCGAACAACCAAAAATAGGGACGGTAAGATAGGGACGCTGGTCGCCCGCTACCCGGGACATCACAAAATCAAGATAAATTAGACTACGGTCGAGATTTTCCGCGACAGTACTGTCAGGAGTAGCCACTCGACCATCTAGCGACTCCCGGAGGCATTTCCCGAACATCGGGGACAAGTGCGAACAGTGACATTCGGTTCACCACACCGAAAACAAAAGAGTCGTCGAGGCGCAGAACAGGAGCCATACAAATGACCTGCTTGCCCACAATTAAAGCATTTGACAGGGTTAGGCGTACCGGCCTGAACGCCGCTGACTGCAGGTTCGCGAGGACGCGAGCGATTCCTCTGCAAGTCAGGAACAGAGGTGCTAACACAAGCCAAATCGGGCTCAACATAAGTGGCACGACGACGAGAAGGCGGTTTATAGTGATCCGCTCGATGCTTCTTTAACTCGAGCTTGAGGCACTCATCCTCAAGTTCAACCAGACTGCGAACAGTCGGTAACTGCATAGTGTAAAATGGAGCAAGGTTTCTAACAAGTAATCCTAGCTGCATGTTTTCGGTTAAGTCTCCATATCGCCTGAACATAGCAGACATACTAGAATAATATTCCACAAAACTTTCATTGGGATCCTGGGTACGACTCTGAATGTCTTCAAAGAGACGTGCCTTATAATCGGGAGGTTCAAAATGTTTGATCAAAAGCTCACGTAAGGAAGGCCAACTAGAGAAACGATGTCGACAAGAACGGAACCATAATAAGGCTCTACCTTCAAACAAATCAATCGCAGACTCAAACAGCTGCGATTCAGATACGTTGCGTGCAGTACGGAGTTCTTCAACGCGCTCCAAAAAATTATGAACGGACACTCGCTGATCGCCATTGAACTTAACCTGCCATTTCTGGACAGGCTGCGAACGAGCACTAGAATGTGGTAAGAGTGTGGAATGTGCGAGAAGAGGAGGATCTGCAGGATCTAAGTTCGCCCCGGCCGGGTTGAACACGTCGTGTATGGCCTGCTGTGCGGCAGACCGAATCCGGTCGAGTTCGTCCAAGCGCTCCAGCAAAATTGCAAGGATTTGCGAACGCTCCACACTTTGCTCTGGGCTCAAAGAGGCCAGAGACAAACGACTCACCCGGTTGATCGCATGGTGCAGCCGCACACGAAGCGTGTCCAACTGCCGGACATTAATCACCTCCTGCGAGGCCACCAACAAATCCGCATCGCTGGTTTTCACGCGCAGAGCTTCCAACTCTGTCACAACGTCGACGGAAAACTCAGGGTACTTTAGGGAGGTGTTTGCGCCTTCCAAACGTAATAAAGGACGCAACAGGCTACGGAGTTGATCGACGGTCTTGGTGTCGTCAACGCTAATGCCCCTCACCTGGAGTTCATACTGCAACTCATCCTTTCCTAAACTGCCAGCCTCAATCGGCAAAGAACCGGACGCCATACTGACAGATCTTTTAATCAAAAAACTAAATCGAGAAAAAAGAAACTAAAAAGATAAGCCACCCCCCTCCGCCGAATACGCGAAGCGGCTAGGCAACTTCATACTGCAACTCATCCTTTCGTAAACTGCCAGCCTCAATCGGCAAAGAACCGGACGCCATACTGACAGATCTTTTAATCAAAAAACTAAATCGAGAAAAAAGAAACTAAAAAGATAAGCCACCCCCCTCCGCCGAATACGCGAAGCGGCTAGGCAAGGTAGAGATAAGAAATATATAAAACTAACCACAAATGTGAAAGAGAATGAGAACCAAAGAAATCACCGTGTATATATAAAAATATACAAAAAGACGAACGTTACTCTGGAAGGAAAATTGACGTTGGGCGCCAATTTGCTACGATCCCACGTCGTAGTGTATATATAAAATAAAAAAAAAAATTGATAATAGGAAAAAAAAAGAAAAACACAACGCTCCTCGGAGCAGACCCAGTCTCGGTCGACTAAAACCACCCCCGCTCGTCCTTGCCAACGTCCAGCGACCCACCCGGCTCCTGAGGCTGCCTCGGCTCAGGGGTGGGAGACCCAGAGGTACGAAAAAAAACTCACAAAAGTGGTAATAGGACGCCACCGAATTTCTGCCGCTTGACGTCGCAAACCCGGAAACCTGATAATCGATAATAAAAAAAAAGGCAAGTGGCGTGGGCAGGAGGCCGGTTCCAAGACCGAGACCCGTTCTACTCTCGAGGATCGAGAGATGAGGAAAGAAAAGATAAGGCGCTATTCCAACCAAACAATATTTATTAAACACACCCTATATATATAAATGATTTATATGAATTAAAATGAATTAAAATAAATACTATCCCCAAATCAGTAAAATAAAAAAGTAGTCCAAATTAGTAATATAAAAAAAATAATAACGGATTGACCCCTGTATAATAAGAATGTTATCCTAACGCAGTATACTACAAATACTAAATGATTGACCCCGGTATACTAAAAAGGTTATCCTAACGCAGTATACTACAAATAATAAATGATTGACCCCGGTATAATCTAATGAAGTGTAAGAATTGCAAAATAAATTAATATTCATTAGGTAATGCAGATAAATTACTAGGAATGAATTTTGAATAACTAAGTACACAGAGACTAAAAGCCTCAAACACCCTAAAAAGAAGTAATACGTATTGTTCTTATTAGTTTACAGAATAGTAACAGTTTTAAAGATAGTTTGAACTTAGCGATCTTTCGCTAAGATTATCCCTTATCTGCAAAAAGTTCGAAACAGGTTGTCGCAGAATGTGTAATTTAGAACAAAAGCAATCAACTACGCTAAGTAATTTAACGACAACATAAAAATTTTGACAAATTCGGTGAAACAAAAAGGTATAAAAAGTAAAAAAAAAATTCTCAATTACAGAGTAAATGAATGAATGTAAATTAATTAATAACAATATGCAATTCTAAATTTGACTATTCAACAAGACTTTCATTTTAAATGCGAAATCAAATGGTTTAACCAAAAAGGAAAACATATAACTATTCGAAAACAAGAAAATTTGAAAACGCAAATGTTTTCGATATATCGTTGAAGGTCACAGGCTTTTTGTTTCTTGAAGAGAAAACACCTGCGAGATTAATACTTTTTGTTTTGTTTAACAACTGACTAAAATTAAGGAATTCGCATAAATCACAATTTATAAACAAAAAAAAAGGACGGTAATAGTTTAATAAGTGAGCTTATCTGTTCGTAGCCGACGTTCGTTGGTTGGAATTCTCTCTTTGTTCGTAGAATAATGAGGAACGAAAAGAAAAACGTGGACCAATCTTCGGCACTTTTTCTCCCCGGCGTCAGTTATCAGCAAATGATGTGTTTAGGCCGGTGGGTGGTACCATCTATTTAACGAATAAATGCGGCGATAAGACACAGAGATAATTACAGAAAGAATAACTTTGCTTACCAGTACAGCTCGATGGTAAACTAAAAACAAACGTACGCAAAAAACGTACGCCGTTGACGAAGGAACGCTGATTCGCTTCACAACTCGTTAATTCCTCCAGATGAGATATCGCTCAAAGCGAATAACGAATGAAATTTTAATCAATGATATCCCCGAACGGGTCAGTAAATACGATACGGAATACTAATTAAAACTTCGAGTACAGTGAAAAGCGTTCACATTCAACGTACGTGGTCGAATGCCAAAAACCAAGTCATCCTTCGTGCATCGGTATAAGAACTCGGAGGACAAAAAGATTAAAGAAAGATCGCAAGAAAGAATTAAATATGACATAAAAGTGCAGATACAAAATTATACAGAGGATAAGTTGTAAAAATAATAGAATTAAATTAACGAGATAATACATTTAATCGGAAAGCGACGCAATAATATATAGGACGTTACGGACACGTAACAGTACTTACAAATCAGTTTAGAAATCCTCAATGCCAAGTTCATAAAAACTGCAAGACATCATTTATTTCTAAATGAGTATAGTTCGCGACATTGAACAGAAATTATTATTGACACGTTCAATAAGTTTTCGCAAACAATAGAGAATTAATATTAAATAAGAGATCAGTATACGAGGAGTAGTATATTAATTTTATTTGCAAGAATTCCGAAAATTTTGTCACAAACGCCTTAGAGGTTGATTCCAATGATGTAATGGTTAATAACGGGACAACCGATAGCATCCTAATCACGTCAGGAGCTCAATAGACGACAGAGACCTATCGATTGTACCATTACGACACCAACAACAGTGCAGTTTCCACCAACACCAGGACGGATCATCTTAGAGTTGTGGAACTGTCGAAAACGATAACCAGCCGAATCAGACGGACTTCAAGAGCAAGAGAATGGCAAAGAAAACTTCAATTCGCCCCTAGGTCGTAAGGAAGCAAGCATGCGCTTCCAGGAAATGTTCTGACACGACGAAAAACGCTCTCATAATTTTTTTTTAAGAGAAAACAGTTATAACAAAAGTGTGTTTTGTTAACTGGTTTCTAGGTTTTCTGTATTGAAGAAAAGGCTTACAGTATAAGGGCATATCCGCTGTACGAGCACCCTTACTGTAGTCAGAATAAGCTTCACAAGAATAGTTCTGCGCAGAACATGACATACACGGAATATGTGTTGTCCAGGGAAATGCACGAAAGAGTGATTTCCAAAGTAATTTTTCCCATGGAGGGAAATGGAAAAATATAGAGTCGATTTATGTTAAAATAAGTATTGTTAAAAAGGGAGCACAAAGAATTGGAAGCAAACAATCGAGCACAAAGAATTGAAACCACAAGATCAAGCATGAGGAATCAAAACAAGAACCAAACGCAAAAAAGAAAGACAAGAATGGCGAACTGCGAAACAAGGCTATTATTCTATATAAGTTACACATGATATAGAAATAAAATTTAAGAAAGCGAACAGACTAACAAAATTGAGACAGTGTACAACGGCCCAATTTTTTTTATCATCTACAATGTAAAAATTACTATTTAGCATTACCTTTGAAAATTATCATTTACCATTTAAAGTTTTTTTACGATTTATTACTATATATATATTAGACTATTTGTCATTTTACGATTTACTATTTAAGATTTACTGTGTACCATTTATCATGTGATATTTGATAACGATTTCGCTTTATAAGTGTAATAGGTTTCAAATCGTTTTAATCTTAGTAACTTTAATAGTACAAGGGTTTTATTGTAATTTTGTAATTTCATTAATTTACTTAATGTATATTATATTTTTAAATAGGAATTAAGGAAAGTAAATAGATAGATTCTTGGTAAAAGAAAAACCAAACATACTCTGTTGGTTTTCTTTTTCCCCAAGGGGGCAGGTGTAATAACTCGATACACGGTCATGTGTATGTGTAACACTTTGGCAAGGCGATAGCCTCGGCTTTAATACAAAACATTAATGTATTATACAAACACGACCTTACATCGTATTTGTTACATACACAAGGCTATGCATCAGGGTTGTACATTTGTTCTAGAAACAACTTGTAAGTGAGACAAGGATCTTCTCTGGTATATAAAGGTGATAGCTTAAGTTAGAGGGATAGTAACAACCAGTCAGTGGTACGAACCGTGGGTACATCATAATACCCCCTTTCTACCCTGTCTAAGTTGATGTAATTATAATGTGTATATCTTTGTAAATAGTACTGTTATCCATTTTATAAGTGTTAATTAATTATAGTATGTAAACCAAACTCCGTACGTGTATCATTTGATTCTCCGCCCAGCCTCGAACCTGCACAACAATGTGGTTGCACAAACGGCCCACATTACATGGCGATCCTTGCCAGCCCCTTAGGGCATAGGGCATTACATGGCGATCCAGACTTAAGGCGATTCTGCCTTAGGGCTTAAGGCCCCACATTACATCTTATATTATTTACAAAACATGGAATTTTTACACCACCTCATTCATTGCAAACAATAATCAATATTTCATTTTTTAATAAATAGAAGAAATTAAAAGTTCTCTGAAAATTATATATTCTGGTTTCCTCAAATGCTATTACTCGTTCCGAGCGAATAAAAAAAAAACGGCAAAAAAAAGACTTCAAACATATATCGGCATCAAAATGCAAATAAATATATGTATGCATAAAACAGTCATACCCATAAGTCCATCACGTGTGTTATTATATAATACACACACAGCGTGGGTCATGGAGTAATTCACAAAAATCAGTTATAATAATCACAAAAATATGTAGACAAAAAATAAAAGATAAACAGCAATAAGACAAACAATTGTTTAATAATGCTTAGAATTTATTGCTTCCCTGACAAATCTTCATATAAAACAACCAAATTGAATTCTGATAATAACATCATTTAACTTTTTAAATTTAAAGTAGAAGTGCTTTTACCTCAACTTCATCTATCTATTAAATTATCTACGCCATTTTGTGTAAACTCCAGAAATTACATATAAATAAACAAAGTAACCACTAATTCTTGCTCATGTTTCAACATATTTTCTAGGCGTTCGTACTATATTAATACAAGTAGATATGTATATTCCTATATGATACATGTATTAAAATTATCTATATTTTAAAAGTAGAATTGTGTTCTACCTCAACTTCTCTATCTCTTAAACAATATAGACTATTTGTTATGAATTCAAGAAAAAACATATTATTATTATTAAATTGAAGTACTTATTAATAATTCCATTTTTTTCGGTTCAAAAAAAGTATTTGCTATTGGCATTATATTCACGCATATCGAACATTCGAATAATTCATATCCGTGAGATGTATATATAATTGCGTATTATCTAAGCCTAGGCGAGCTCTGCTATGTTGTCAAATATTCGGATCTCTTTTCGGTCAGAACCTGTTTACATGTATATGTATATACATTATCGTCGTGGACCCGCTCTGTCTGAATACATGCGAACTAATTGTGTATAAAATTCGAAAAATAATTTAAAGTTAAGCTCCAGGATAAAATTTAAATTCGACCTCTCTATTGCCCATACGATAGAATAAAACTCGATATAAACACTAAGAAGGCTGAGATCCAAAAACGGATCCCGCTCTTCCAAAAGGACCTCATCTAGGGAAACATTCAACTCGAAATGATCTCAACTTTTCCGTTTATAAATCTATATATATATATATATATATATATATAGTATTTTCGTGACCTTGGTATGATAAGGTAAACTTAATTTGTCGGCGATTAAAGGTCTGGTTATTACTTCAAAGTGTATATATTTAAAATAATCCTACATGTTTCGGCAATGATGCCTTTGTCAAGGATATAAAAAATATAAATGATTTATAGATTTATATTTTTTATATCCTTGACAAAGGCATCATTGCCGAAACATGTAGAATTATTTTAAATATATACACTTTGAAGTAATAACCAGACCTTTAATCGCCGACTAATTAAGTTTACCTTATATATATATATATATATATATATATATATATATATATAAATTGATAAATTATTGGAGTTTTTCCTCCTTTAGCTGCTCCTATTGCAAATCTAGTAATGGAACATTTAGAACAAAACGTTATCAATTCATTAGACTTCCACCCCATTTTTTTCAAAAGATATGTTGATGATATCATAACATGTATTCCGACCAACAAAATAAACTATCTCTTAAATAAATTCAACAATTTTCACAACAAACTAAAATTCACTATTGAAGAAGAATTTAATAACGTATTAATTTCCTTGATATTTCTTTGAGCTATGATAGACAGGGTACTATTTATACAAATTGGTATAATAAACCCACAACTTCTTTTCGATATATGAATTACTACTCAAATGCTCCTACAGTATTCAATAAAATGATTATAAATAATTTGACTGATAGGGCAGTAAAACTATCACATACTCAATACAGAAAAGATAACATCAAAAAAATTAAAACAATCTTAACTGATAATAATTATCCACCACAACTTATAGACCAAACTATTAAAAAAAGAGTACACCAAATATACAACACTGCAGACAACAATAAGAATTTGAACAATGACACAACATATATCACGATTCCATATGTTCCACAACTATCGGAAAAAATTAAATACACTTTAAAAAAATATGATATAGCTACAACATATAAACTTAGTAATACTAATAAACATTTATTTTCAAAACTTAAACCTAAAATAGAAAAAAATCGAGAAACACATGTCATATATAAAATACCATGTCGCGATTGTGATAGTTACTACATAGGCCAAACGAAGCAATATTTATACAAAAGAATACAAGCCCACAAATACTCTAAAACAGACAAAACTGCTTTATCTACACACAAACTACAACGCGATCACCATTTCGATTTTGAAAACACACAGATAATTGATAAAGAACAACACACAATGAAAAGACAAATTAAAGAAATGATTAGTATTAAACAGGAAAAAAAATCAATTAACAACAGAAATGATATAAAAAATTTAAGCAGTATATACTATAACTTAATTTTGTAACGATCTACAATTTACCATCATAATATATTTTTTTTTGTTATATACCTTATGTTATTTAAATATCAATTACATTTAAATATCATATACTTTTGCTTATCATGCTGACTGTTCCGTATTTTGATTCCTGTCTAGTTGTCCGAGCAGGTTTTCGTGGTTTTCCTTCTCGTTTTGGCGAATGCCGACAACTTTGCATCTTAAGACGCTCCACGGGCGCATACGTAATAATAACTCATGTCTTGCTTTTCCCTGTTTTCTGTTTTGTGCTGATGTGGTCCTCTACTGGGTTGTAGCCTAGCATATGCGCTACCAAACTCTAGGGGGTCTGCCCGATGGGCGGTCAGGTGCCATTCCGCCTTTCCAGCAGTAGTGAGGAACCAAGCTACGCGGCGTAAATCACGGCGCCGCGCAATGCACACCCACTAGGACCGGTCCTGGGCGGCAACCTGGCTAGGCTTCTGTTAACAGCACACACACGTTCGACGTGTGTGCATTGCCCTCGCCTTTGCGGAAATCGTTAAGATGGCACAAAGTGTGACCGTCGTCGACTGAGGTAGCCACTAAGAGTGTTCCCTCGGTTGGCGATGAGCAACCCCGTGCAGGGTGCGCTTCGCTGGTCTGCGCCTTGCCTCGTTGGGGCGGGGGTCGGGCCATCGAAGTACTGAACGGAAAAGTAAAGAAGTTGCCGGGAAAGCGTTGGCGGCCCTAAACAACGGCTGGTTATCCGATCTCTCTAAATTTACGCTGCCAGCAGCAACCAACACACAGGTTCATACCCAGAAAGAGACAAGCTTCTGGCAGCCAACAGCACATATTTTCACACCTTGCTATCTATTTTTTGGAATACTAAGGCATGATTTATTATTATTATTGGAATGTATCTTTGAATAATTTAAACCATAACAACTTAATTATTTGACATTTATGTTCTGTCATTTATATTTTGTATTCTCTTGACAAAGGCGTATTGCCGAAACATGTAGGGTTGTTTTAAATATATATACTTTGAAGTAAGCCAGACCTTTAATCGCCGACTTATTAAGTTTACCTTATATATATATATATATATATATATATATATATATATATATATATATATAATAACTTCGTGGCCTTGGTATGATATGGTAAACCTAATCAGTAGGCGATTAAAGGTCTGTATATTACTTCAAAATATATGTATTTAAAAAACTCTACATGTTTCGGCTGTGTACGCCTTTATCAAGAGAATACAAAATATGAATGACAGGATATAAATGTCAAGTAATTAAGTTGCTATGGTTTAAATTATTCAAAGATACATTCTAGTAATAATAATAAATCATGCCTTAGTATTCCAAAAAATAGATAACAAGGTGTGAACATATGTGTTGTTCGCTGCTAGCAATTTGTGTCTCCTTCTGGGTATGAACTTGTGTGTTGGTTGCTGCTGGCAGCTTGCGTCTCTCTATGGGTGTGTGGTTTTGTGTGAGAGCGTAAGTGTAGGGTTTTGTATGTCGGTGCGTTCGTGCGTGTGTTTAGTGATCGGTCGCATGAATTTAGAGAGGTCGGATAACCAGCCGTTGCGTAGGGCCGCCAACCCTTTCCCGACAACTTCTTTACAATTCCGTGCAGTACTTCGACGGCCTGACCCCCGCCCCAACGAGGCAAGGCGCAGACAGGCGAAGCGCACCCTGTACGGGGTTGCTCATCGCTAACTAAGGGAACACTCTTAGTGGCTACCTTGGTCGACGATGGTCACACTTGTGCTATCTTAACGTTTTCCGCCGATTTATGCCCGTTGGGCAGTCAGGTGCCATTCCGCCTTTCCAGCAAGAGTGAGGAACCATGCTACGCGGCGCTATCTCGTCGCCGCGCAATGCACACACCACTAGGACCGGTCCTGGGCGGCAACCTGGCTAGGCTGCCGTTAACAGCACACACACGTTCGACGTGTGTGCTATGCCCCCGCTTCGGCGGAAAACGTTAAGATGGCACAAGTGTGACCATCGTCGACCGAGGTAGCCACTAAGAGTGTTCCCTTAGTTAGCGATGAGCAACCCCATACAGGGTGCGCTTCGCCTGTCTGCGCCTTGCCTCGTTGGGGCGGGGGTCAGGCCGTCGAAGTACTGCAAGGAATTGTAAAGAAGTTGTCGGGAAAGGGTTGGCGGCCCTACGCAACGGCTGGTTATCCGACCTCTCTAAATTCATGCGACCGATCACTAAACACACGCACGAACGCACCGACATACAAAACCCTACACTTACGCTCTCACACAAAACCACACACCCATAGAGAGACGCAAGCTGCCAGCAGCAACCAACACACAAGTTCATACCCAGAAGGAGACACAAATTGCTAGCAGCGAACAACACATATGTTCACACGTTGTTATCTATTTTTTGGAATACTAAGGCATGATTTATTATTATTACTAGAATGTATCTTTGAATAATTTAAACCATAGCAACTTAATTACTTGACATTTATATCCTGTCATTCATATTTTGTATTCTCTTGATAAAGGCGTACACAGCTGAAACATGTAGAGTTTTTTAAATACATATATTTTGAAGTAATATATAGACCTTTAATCGCCTACTGATTAGGTTTACTATATATATATATATATATATATATATATATATATATATATATATATATATGGTAAATTCAATCAGTTGGCGATTTAAGGTCTGGCTTTACTTTAAAGTATATATATTTAAAACAACCCTACATGTTTCGGCAATGATGCCTTTATCAAGGATATAAAATATAAATGACAGTATACAAATGTCATATAATTGAGTTGCTATGGATAAAATTATTCAAAGATACATTCCAATTGAATAATAATAAATCATGCCTTAGTATTCCAAAAACAGATAGACAACAAAAACAGGGAAAAGCAAGACATAAGTTATTATTATGTATGCGCCCGTGGAGCGTCTTAAGATGTAAAGTTGTCGGCATTAGCCTTAAACGAGAAGGAAAACCAGGAAAACCTACTCGGACAACCAGACAGGAATCAAAACACGGAGCAGTCAGCGTGGTAAGCAAAAGAATATGACATTTAAATGTAATTGATATTTAAATAAGATAAGGTATATACAAAAAAAAATGTATATTATGATGGTAAATTGCAGATCGTTACACAATTAAGTTATAGTATATACTGCTTAAATTTTTTATATCATTTCTGTTGTTAATTTAATTTTTTTCCTGTTTAATACTAATCATTTCTTTAATTTCTCTTTTCATTGTGTGTTGTTCTTTGTCAATTATCTGTGTGTTTTCATAATCGAAATGGTGATCGCGTTGTAGTTTGTGTAGATAAAGCAGATTTGTCTGTTTTAGAGTATTTGTGGGCTTGTATTCTTTTGTATAAATATTGTTTCGTTTGGCCTATGTAGTAACTATCGCAATCGCGACATGGTATTTTATAGATGATTTTTTTCTATATTTTTGTTATATAATTATATATCTTAAGTTATTTAAATATCAATTACATTTAATTATCATGTACATTTGCTTATCATGCTGACTGTTCCGTGTTTTGATTTCTGTCTGGTTGCCGGAGTAGGTTTTCGTGGTTTTCCTTCTCGTTTAAGGCGAATGCCGACAACTTTGAATCTTAAGGCGCTCCAAGGGCGCATACATAATAATAACTTATGTCTTGCTTTTCCCTGTTTTTGTTGTCTATCTGTTTTTGGAATACTAAGGCATGATTTATTATTATTCAATTGGAATGTATCTTTGAATAATTTTTGGCTTTACTTTAAAGTATATATATTTGAAACAACCCTACAAATAAATATATATATACTTTAAAGTAAAGCCAGACCTTAAATCGCCTACTGATTGAATTTACCATATCATACCAATGTCACGAATTAATTATATTTATATATATATATATATATATATATATATATATATATATAATATTTTCGTGACCTTGGTATGATATGGTAAATTTAATAAGTCGGCGATTAAAGGTCTGGTTTATTACTTCAAAGTATATATTTAAAACAACCCTACATGTTTTGGCAATGATGCCTTTGTCAAGGATATAAAAAATATAAATGTCATTTCTATTTACATTTATATTTTTTATATCCTTGACAAAGGCATCATTGCCGAAACATGTAGGGTTGTTTTAAATATATATACTTTGAAGTAATAAACCAGACCTTTAATTGCCGACTTATTAAGTTTACCATATATATATATATACATATATATATATATATATATATATATATATATATATATATATAACATTTGATAAATTATTGGAGGTTTTCGGCCGAAAACCTCCAATAATTTATCAAATGTTATATTTAATGAACGGCTAAGGAATTATCTAATCACTTATATATATATATATATATATATATATATATATATATATATATATCAAAACTAATTTAAATTCGGGTAAGCGGTCAATTAAAAAACTCCTTTATTAAATATACCCTATATTTCGCAACAGACTTTGTCGCTTCTTCTGGGGTAAAAAATGTAGAGTAGAAAATAATAAAATTGACGTACAAAATATAAAAATATTTTTATATTTTGTACGTCAATTTTATTATTTTCTACTCTACATTTTGTCGCTTCTTCTGGGGTAAAAAATGTAGAGTAGAAAATAATAAAATTGACGTACAAAATATAAAAATATTTTTATATTTTGTACGTCAATTTTATTATTTTCTACTCTACATTTTTTACCCCAGAAGAAGCGACAAAATGTAGAGTAGAAAATAATAAAATTGACGTACAAAATATAAAATAATAAAATTGACGTACAAAATATAAAAATATTTTTATATTTTGTACGTCAATTTTATTATTTTCTACTCTACATTTTTTACCCCAGAAGAAGCGACAAAGTCTGTCGCGAAATATAGGGTATACTTAATAAAGGAGTTTTTTAATTGACCGCTTACCCGAATTTAAATTATTTTTTGATATTATATCACGGTCGATAATTTCGTTTCAATTATATATATATATATATATATATATATATATATATATATATATATATATATATATATTGTTTAGGTGGTTATTTACGCCGAACGTTATTATTTACAGCTCCAATATGGTTTGTGTGTAGGTAGTTTATAACGTAAGCGGAATTGTGATAAACGAATATAAATAAAGGAAATAATCGGCTTGGTAGTCGCCATATCTATTGACGGGTTGACCGGGATCTGAAAACTGGCGCCAGCCGTATAAATAAACAACCTTGATAGCACAGACGTAAGAAAGTGTACAATATGGGCGATAGAGATAGTGACGATTATTCAACCGACAAAAATTACCGGAAAATAAAAGCAGTAAAAGAAACTAAAGTAGAGTTCGAAAGAAGTAAGAAAACGTCCAGAACACCACCCAAACAACCTACTAAAGAAGACAAATTAGATCGAATTATAGAGATGATTGAAGCTATACATAAAAAACAAAAGGACATTAAAGAGGAACAAAGAGAAATAAGTAAACAACTACAACAGGTTAGTGACGAACATAAATCCACCAATGACAAATTAATGAAACTAAATACAGAAAATGAAAAGTTGCAAAAAGAAAATTTAGAATTAAAGAAAGAAAATGAAATAATCAGGAAGGAAATAAAAGGCATACAAAAAACATTGGAACGAACTGAAAAGACAATATGGAAAAATAATGTAGTATTACATGGATTAAGGTTGAACACAAACGATATCAATTAAAATATATTATAATGGCATTCATAAACAAAATATGGGCATAGATATCTCTCCTAAAGAGGTTACAAAGATAAGGGACAACGTTTGTATGATAGAACTTGAAAATGAGACACAAAAAAGGGAAATAATGCAAAATAAAAGGAAATTAAGAAGTTTGAAAGACAATATGGTTTATATAAATGAGGATTTAATACAAAAAGAGAGAGAAAAACAAATAAGAAGCATCGCAAAAAGTGAAAAGGAAAAGGGGAAAGAAGTAAAAATAGGATATAGCAAAGTAATTATAAACGGGGTTGAATGGCGTTGGAATGAAGACAACGAAAAACTGGAGAAGACCCAAACAAAAAACTGAATATATACATGCAGGATGTAAATAGGTTGACGGAATTGGCAAACATTGAGGACAAGATTTTGATACAAAGAAATAAAGCAAACCCACAACGACATGATCCAAAACAGGAATTAGAAGATAAGTTAGTAAACAATGACATGGAGAACGAATTATGGAAATTAGCTACATGGAATATAAAAAGTATAACAGGAAAAGAATATGAATTAGCAGAAGAATTCGAAAATATGAGAGAGTAGATATATTAGCAATAAGCGAAATAAAGAAAAAGGGACAAGGAATGATGAAGATAGGAAATGATCATATAATGATATGGATGTATCATAACATTCATAACTAATAAAATAGCTAAGGAAATATATAATTGGAAAGCAACTTCGGAGAGAATACTGATGATTGAATTGAGACAAGGACTTATAGGCAGACATAGAACAATTATAGTAGTATATGGACCCAACGAAGATGATAAAAAAGAAAACAAAGATAAGTTTTGGAATGACCTGACAACAGTAGTTGAAATTGCTAAAGGAAAAATATATATAGCAGGTGACTTCAATAGTAGAGTGGGATTGAAAGATAAAGCATACTATGAAGTACTAGGCAAACATGGAGAAAAAACTAGAAACAATAATGGAGAACGAATGCTGGAATGCTGGAATTCTGCCTAATGTATAACCTAATCGTGACAAATATATTTTTGAACACAAGTATATAAATATATACAAAAGAGAAATGAAAAGCAGAAACGAAAAATCTATAATTGATTATATACTGGTGGAAAGAAATAATAGAAAAATAGTTTTAGATACTAAAGTACATAGAGAGCCAGAAATCGGAAGTGACCATTATGTAGTAATAACAAAACTCGGTGAAAAAATATAAAAAGGAAAAGAAAACAAGGAGAAAGAAGTAAATAAGATAAAATCTCTAACAATAAAATCGTACAAATTACGGAACAAAGATATAGCAGAGAAATACGAACAAACACTAGCAACAAAACTAAAAAATAATAAGGAGATAAGAGAAAATGATAACGTGGAGGAACTGTGGAGATATCTCAAATCGAATATACTAGAGGTAGCTAAGCAAACATGTGGAATAAGTGTAAACAATGGAACCAAAAAGTATACATCATGGTGGAGTAGAAAAATAAAGAACCAAGTAAATAACAAGAAAAAAACATGGAAAGACTATTTAGCTGACAGAACAGCTGAAAAATATGAAAGATGAAAGTCAAAGAATTAGTTATAGCAGGAAAGAGAGATAAATGGAAAGATTTCGTAGACAGAATGGAAAAAAATAACAAAGAAAATCAGAAATTGTTTTACCGAACATTCAAATCATTTAGGAATGAGAGAAAATCAGTAACAACTCTTATTAAAAATAAACAAGGCGAAATACTAACAGAAAATAAAGCTGTGATAGAAAGACGGAAAGAATACTTTGAACAAATGTTAAGTCATGGAAATGATATACAGAATGAAATAATGAACGAAATAAATGAAGAAGATAAAATAAATTATAACATATATGAGGAAATAACAATAGAAGAAGTGCAAACAGCAATAAGAAAATTGAGAAATAGAAAGGCACCAGGTTATGACCAGATAACGTCAAAGATGATCAAATACATGGGACAGAAGGGAACTGAAATGTTAACGGAAATATACAATAAAATATGGAAAGAAGAACAGATACCAAAAGACCGTAAATTGCGCAAATAGTACCTCTATATAAAAAGGGGGATAAAAGAGAATGTTGTAATTATAGAGGATTGACACTACTAAGTACAGCTATGAAACTATTAGAGCAAATAATAGATAAGAAGATCAGAATAATTGTGGAAAGGACATTACATGAATCGCAGAGTGGATTTCGGAGTGGAAGAAGCATTCAGGATCACATATTCACGATCAAACAAATAACACAAAAAGCATTGCAAGAAAAAAGAAAGATATACTTGGCTTTTGTGGACCTGGAAAATGCTTTTGATACAGTACCTAGGCAAATAGTGTGGAAAATCTTAAGTGAAAGAGGAGTAGATCGTAAACTTATACGGATAATAAGAACAATTTATAGTAACAACATAAACCTAATTATCAAGAATAATATGAAGTCAAATACATTCACAACGCAAAGAGAATTGAGACAGGGAGGAAGTCTGAGCCCTACATTGTTTATTCTGTTTATGGACAACATAATAAAGGAATGCTCGAATAGAGTGAAAAAATTAGATGTAGGAAGCTGGAACTTACAACAGATAGATATATCGGAGGGCGCCTTTGGTGATGACATAGTCATAACGGCTAAAAGTGAGAAAGATCTACCAGAAGAATCTGGACATATGGAACATGACACTCAAGAAGAACGGAATGAAGATGAATGGTAATAAAACAAAAGTCATGATGATAGGAGAAAAACGAGAAGATATAAATATGCAAATAGATGAGATGAAAATAGAACAAGTACAAACCTTCGACTACCTAGGAGTAACTATATATGAAAAAGGATCACAAGATATAGAAATTAACAATAGAATCCAGAAAACCATAAATCTATTTTACGCAAGGAACAAGAAATTCATAGACAAGAAATAACGAGAGGAACTAAGATGAATGTATTTAAAGCTATATATAGACAGATATTGACTTTTGGATGCGAATCTTGGGTGCTGAGCGAAAGACAGAAAAATAGGATACAGGCATTAAAAATGAAGTATTTGCGAAAAGTTAGAGGTGTCACTAAATTGGATAGAATTAAGAACATAAATATTAGATAGGACCTAGGACTTGATTCAATACTTCATTTTATCGAACAACGACAATTGTGGGAAGCAAAAATTGAAAGAAATAGAAAGAAAGGCCGACCTCGAAAGTCATGGGATGGAGTAATAGCGGAAATACTCAAGAAGGTAAATACATTATGAACGCAAGCAAGAATATTGGCTAGAGACAGAAGAGAATGGAGAAAATTCGTCCTCACTCCTCACGTTATCTATGCCCATGAAGAAAGGAATTTAACTGTAATATTGAAGTATTTGCGTCACTATTCAACAACAAAAACCAGATGAGCGGTTAACCGAATGAATAGTGCTATTCAATAACTGCGTGTTGTACTTAGCGATGTTGTAGACTATTTATATGGTCCATCGTAATTTCGGCCTGATGCGTCCGGTATCTAATTATCACTTTATCCTTGCTCAAAAATATATCTTTTTCTCAAACTTAAAATACTGTTTACGACGCGAAGGAATTGTTGTTGGAGATGACAATATAGGTAAGTATATCTTCGTATTTTACATATGAAATGTCCTTCTGATCTGCTCTCAAGACTTGCTCATTATTCAGTTCACATAATCTCAGATACGTCACTTTGATTTCGCCATTTTCTTCTACATCGTCCTGTGTAATGGCAACATACCTGTACCTAGCTTTTTTCGTTTTCAATTGTATCAATAGATGCTTTCCAGTTTTGGCATTTTGCAAATTCAACTCTGCGTCATTTTCGGCACTTGTACCAACTTTTTCGGTACACATACCAGCTGCTTCGTTATTCGAATAAAATAGTCGAAATTTAACCTTCTTTTGGGGATATTTGGAGTTGTTAGCATGTCGACATCACTTGATAGATCCGGCACATCTTCCACGGTCGGCTCATAAATAAGTGAACCAAAGTGATACGTGCCATCATTTTCTCCGAAAGAACTTAGCGAATAAAAGTGAAGTCGTATAGAGGATCTTAGGGATATATCGTTTTTTGCCTGATGTACTTTAATTATCCCTATAAAATTCGGAATCCTTTTGTGCTCGAGTCGTTTGGATATTTTCTCAATTATCTCAGCGCCCACGGATATGTATTTAATTTAATGTCCTTAACATTATCAGACTGTGTAATAAATTAAATGAGGCAATATCATTGCCTTGGGTTGCCACTCTGTTAGCCGTTCCTTTCGTCACCATCTGAAGCATCCTTTCCATGCAAATCTCTGAATAGCTTCAGGAAAGCTTCTCAAATTATTTTTGATGCAACACAATCAAATTCTATAGACCGACGCCTTGTAGTCTTTTGTTTTATCAAAGCCTTTTTAAATACAAAATAATCTTGATTTTCACCTTGACAAATATTATTTTAATAGAATTTTAAATGCAACGATGATTTAAATAAGATTATAAAACTAATATTTGAATTTACGAATATACAAGAATGTGTTTTAGATGGTAGGTTATGTTTATGGTTTAAATACAAACAGATCTTATTTGCGGTTTTTGTATTTTAAAAGTGGGCGTGTCTAAACTAATGTCGATACAAATTTGAATGTAAATAAATTAAATATCTTTTTATTCTCGCGTTAATGAATTAAATGACTAAAATGAATGCTGAAAAAATGAAAAGTAAATTTTGAAATAAATATAACTAAGCTAATATCAGAAATTATCGGGATATTAATTTTTTAACACTTCGACATTAACTTTCACATGTTGCGTCCATATACCGCAGCATTTCAATATGTTTTTCCGTTATTCTAATTTCTATCTTTTCATTCTCAGATTACCGTAATATACACGTAGCTTGAATTATAACAATATATATATATTGTAACGAAGATCGCACGAAAACTTAAGATTATTAGGAATGTTTGCACTTCTTTAATTCCATCGGAATTAAAAGCACAAAATATTCTTAAGTTTTGCGGAGAGGTGTATATTTTGGTAAATATTTAACTGAAATTCGCTCGTACACTCGCTTCGTGTGCTACACGAAAATATCCAATCCCCTTTTTAGCGTTCATGCCGGCGTGAAGATATTCCACTAAAGATTTGTAGAAGTGCAACCTATTTCAATAAGGACCGTTTCTACTCAAAATTTTCATACAAAAGCCCCGAATTTCACTGTAAATAATAATTATTCAGCTAGTTACTTAGAGACTTCTTGACTAATACTAGATATACCCTCGACCTTTCCACCTCCCTTAACTAGGAGTCGATATTGTTTGGCAACTAGTTGAGGAACCGCTTTTTTTTTGCTTATGACTCGATATTGTTTGGCGATGAAGTAAATAAGTCGTTAAAGAAATTGCCGAAATATATGAGACAAACCTCTGCCCGTTACTACGAAAGGAAGGTCGAGAGAAAAATAGGAAACTAACCGTAAGCATAAAATATCTCTAGTATTAACGTCACCGAATCAAACATAAAAGATTACATTAAACCTGAATGAATCAAAATACAAGATTTTCTAAAATAAAAGTTTAATAGAAATCCGCATTATTTTATAATAAAATTTCCGAATTGTTAGTAACGACATTAACCGAGGTATTCATTTAAAATTCCGAGTTACTAATAACTAACCTGCATTAAATTTATTATAATCGTCCCGTATATTTTAGAATCCGTATTTCATATTGTAATTAACATTCCCGAACTACGCTTAATTATAAAGTAATAAAGTTATTATCACAAATATATTTAGAATCCCACGGTCCGCCGAATTCTTATATATATTATAATTCGATTAAACGAATTCTTCTAGGCAATATTTAGAACCGAAACGACCGAATTCCGCATTCGTATTATTATTATTTTTTTCAGATACGATATGTAAAACACTATTTTTATTAAATTGATATTATTCACGAATCGATATTTTGTTTTATATAGATGATAATATATGTACTCTGTTTTATTTTGAATAAATATGTGTATGCTGACGAAAACACTATATGTATTTAAATTTTTGACGAATTTATTATTAATATGACCGTATATATCTTATTTTGTTTCATTTTCATGATGTATAAATTTTAGATTTCATTTATGCATGTAAAATATTACAAGAAAAAAGAGAATAAACTTACTTTTTTGCTGTTGTTATCCAGCTGTTTTCTTTATAAAAAAATGAAAGAAAGATTACAAACAAAAGTTAGTTTCAAATAAATTTAATTGTGACTTGGTTTCTGCATCTAACTGTTAAATTCAAAATCCCCTGCTGACGTAAAGGATCAACAGCGCCGCCACGATATTATTTTCAATTACCGATTTAAGTATATTCACCGACATAAATTTTTGTATTTTAATTCACTTACTAAGAAGTGAAAGTTAATATTATAATTAATGTATTTAATTACACCGATTCCGATTAAAGTACAAAATAACCGATATGTGTAATAATTCGAGAATCCCGAATATGGGATCATCCAAAGAGAATCATGTCGATCTATTAAGTAATTAATAAGTTTATTTCAATTATAATTAGTTACAATTAACCGAAAGTGAGAGATACAAACCGACTACGTTACAATTTGACGTTCTTAAGCAGGAACAGATATAAACAGGTTACAGTTTGACGTGCCCGAGTTGGGACATATAAGAAACCCGGTTACAATATAATAATTATAGTTATAATTATTTTGATAAAACTAAAGTTAAAATTTACAAACTCGAATATAGGTCTAAACTGAACAAAATAACGTTTGACTAAAGTTCTATAATATCATTAAAAAGAAAATAAATGAATTAAAGATTTAATTTAAACAAAACAAATAGAGGAAATATGTATATATGTAATGTGTAATTGAATTATTTATTTGAACATTCAAGGGTTGCAGATAATAGCAAACTGAAAAGTTTCACTGTAAAAATTCAACTATTTTTATTAATTAAGCTATTTACATTAACTATTCACAATGGTTACAAACCTGTAAAAATACAAGAAACAGCATTCAATGTTTGTTCTTCGCAATCTTGTCCCTTGTATAATTCACTCTACTATAGAGATTTCTTATTTATTAATTAGTCAGACTCACACGTATACGTCTGCCGCATGTTTGCTTTTATATCTCTGCCGCTACTGCGGACCTTTAACTAACCGACTCACTGTATTGAGCGGGAATATTTAAATCAACTTAAGGAGCACACTCTTTACATATATATATATATATATATATATATATATATATATATATATATATATATATATATAAGAAGATCCTTCGGTTCTGCAATTTTATAATCTTCTCAGATGTTGACATCCATTTCTTTAACGTGATGGATTGGTTGTTTCCGTAGTTGTTTCGGATGTTTTCGAAATACCCCATTAAGGAATGTGTAAGTAGACAAAGAGTCTTTGCCGTTAAAACAAGTATGTAAAATAAAAATTGTTGGGGAATCCGGCAATAAAAACCTTTAGTTAGTCAATTAGAGTCCTTTATTTTTTACCTTATATTTCGCTCTGTAGATTTAGAGCTTCATCAGAGGTCACTTTAATCAAAAGAAATTACAACATTAGCTAATTTAGTCTACTAATTATAAGATTAATACTTACAAAAGCGAAACTATTTTTTGTGAGAGATATAACATTTTTAAAAAAACAAAACCTATAGAGAAACAAGCAGTCCACGTAATACAAATAAAACTTTATATTAATTAAAAATTGTTACTTTAAAAGCTTATTGTTTTTACATATTAAAACCATTTAAAAAATTATTATTTTTTCAACAAACACATCTAAAAAGAAACACACACATAGTAAAGAACTACTTGTCTTGATGTAAATTACATTTTAACAATTCAAGTGTCGACAAGGTAGTGTATTAAATTTTCGAAACCAATGTCATACTCGTATATGCAAAACCTATGATAAAAGTACAGTAGGTAAAAAACAAGCAATGTCAAGGTTAACGATATATATACAGATGTTCAAAAGTTGCGTGCTTAATTTCAATAATGTGCAGGCTACAAACAGGTTAAACTTAATTAAAAAGAAATTGCAAAATTAAAATTATAATCATATGAAAAAATTGTGGAAGGACAAATGTGTTAAATGACATCAATAGAGTTAATATTCTGTGTATTTAGATGACTTGAGCTTTTGATATGAGAAAAAGTCAGTAAAAAGGCATATATTGCGCTTAAATTATTTGTGTCAGATCTGAAATTCATAGCGTGAGGATTATTATTGATCTCAACCATCTCCAAAAACTCCCTACATTTTAAACTATTAACTCTCTGGAGGATTTTAACATTCTCAAAATTTGGGTTGTGGTTGTATTTGATCATATGTGAGGACAAAGCACATCTGCTCTTCCCAGTTCGAACGTCGCTCTTATGTGTGGTAAGTCTGGTTTTTAACCAAGTTGAGGTATGACCTATATAAACTTTGTTGCATTCATTGCAAGGAATGCTATATACAACGTTCGACTGGAAAGGCAAAGGTGTCAAGTCCTTAGTTTTACTAAAATGAGTACGTAACGGATTGTAGTTATAAAAACCCAATTTTATATCGTCTGTGGCGAGGACCCTAGAGAGCCGCTCCGACACCCCCACAATGCACCCATTACGATATATATATATATATATTGTAATGTTACTGACGAGCTGTTGAAAATGAATATAAATTTAATATTCCAAGTGGCAGTGGTTTTCAACATTAAATATATTTAAAAAATAATAAGCGGCCAGCTGATTTTAAGTTTAATCTCACGAATAATATAGATGGCGTCGTTCGGTCGGTAGAGCATGTATCAGTAAATTGAATAATATAGAGACTCATATTTACAGGATCATCGTGGATATACTTCACTTATAGTTAAACAAAGCAATTTAAATAAATTAATATCATAGACTGAGCATCACATCTACCAATAAAACACAAATTTCAATTCAATAGATATATATTATTTATTAAAGTTAGAACTCTCTACACGGTAAATAACGGGTGTTCAGAAACATTCGAAGTCAAGTGGGCTCTGAACAAAAAATCGTATATCTTTACTTAAGTATCTGATTTGTAATAATTATTAAATGTCAACTGTTGTCTGTCAAAAATCAATCTATCTCAGACATGACTTCATATTTTCAAGGACTACTTTGACTTCGAATATTTCTGAACACCCATTACTTATAACTTTTATAGTGGTGAAATAATGAATTACTATTTATAGTACACAATAGGTTATGATAGGAAATGTATTTTATCAAAATTAGTTATTATAATACAATCAGTAACACGAAAATGATCAAAATGGTAGGTACTACTAAATATAAATTATATTAAGCTTGAAATTAGAGTGCTGTTATAGCTATTTATATTTTAAGCAAAAATCAAGTTGTTTAATTAAATGTGCATGAATGATTGTAAAATATAATATTGTCGTCTATAAATGTTTTATTAAAAACCTGTAATTTGTAGATTGGACGGCTGAATAAGGAAATTGGATTAAATAGACGGCAACGGATTTCAGATGTAGAAATGGTTAATTGAAGCTCTAGAAGTTCTCTATATGGCTTCGTTCAGGAGTTCGAAGATCGGATAAGGTTAACGGGATCTTGGCAGGTATAATTTGTTTGAATATTTTCACGGCGTCGGTGCTATCAAACGACCTTCGCAAAAGATGCTATTGCGTTTTTCGGGTAGTTAATCGATTTTCTTCATTTAAAAACTATTTCAGATCGTAGCTGGGCACTTTATATAACTTTTCTGCATATTTTTATATTTGTAACACTAGTATTTCCAGAGATTTTAAAATTTAAGATAGGAGAAAAACGATATTGTCGGGTGACGCTGATATTCAATTATTTCAGTTCCAAAGCCTTATTAGAAAGTTTATAAATGTCTTAATTTGTGCTTACTAATTAATTAATACAAAAGGAATTTACATGTTTTTAAAATTTTAAATACAAGACTAAATTAATTTATGATTTTACACATAAAAGTTCATTTTAAATGCTAGGTTATGCGTGAAATCCCTAGTAAATACTACGCTTTCGCGAGTTAATAAATTTTAAACGATGGGCGTGGCTAAATAATACCGAAACACCGAAACTGAATGTGAATATAATTGAATAATAATTGAATTTAAAAAAGAAATTGACAATGAAAAATAGTAAAACCAAAATTAGAAAAAAAGGTAAATTAATTTGAAATAAGCAAAGTTGTAGTGATATTTATTTATTTCACAATATGCGTCCATCTTATCTATTTATATTATAAGAGGTTGTTTGAATAATTCCTGCTTTGTCAGTTTCAGAGGAAAGAATACAACCCCTTGATTGAACTACAACAATATATATATATATATATATATATATATATATATATATATAAATATAATATCTTCGTGACCTTGGTATGATAAGGTAAACTTAATAAGTCGGCGATTAAAGGTCTGGTTCATTACTTCAAAGTATATATATTTAAAACAACCCTACATGTTTCGGCAATATGCCTTTGTCAAGGGAATACAAAATATAAATGACAGAATATAAATGTCAAATAATTAAGTTGCTATGGTTTAAATTATTCAAAGATACATTCCAATAATAATAATAAATCATGCCTTAGTATTCCAAAAAACAGATAGCAAGGTGTGAACATATATGTTGTTCGCTGCCAGAAGCTTGTGTCTCTTTCTGGGTATGAACCTGTGTGTTGGTTGCTGCTGGCAGCTCGCGTCTCTCTCTGGGTGTTTGATTTTGTATTTGTGTGACCGCGTAAGTGTAGGGTTTTGTATGTTAGTGCGCTCGTGCGTGTGTTTAGTGACCGGTCGCGTAAATTTAGAGAGATCGGATAACCAGCCGTTGCGTAGGGCCGCCAACCCTTTCCCGGCAACTTCTTCACTTTTCCGAGCAGTTCTTCGACGGCCCGACCCCCGCCCAAACGAGGCAAGGCGCAGACCAGTGGAGCGCACCTTGCACGGGGTTGCTCATCGCCAACCGAGGGAACACTCTTAGTGGCTACCTCAGTCGACGACGGTCACATTTTGTGCCAGCTTAGCGATTTCCGCAAAAGCGGGGGCAATGCACACACGTCGAACGTGTGTGTGCTGTTAACAGAAGCCTAGCCAGGTTGTCGCCCAGGACCGGTCCTAGTGGTGTGTGCATTGCGCGGCGCCGTGATTTGCGCGGGGTAGCTTGGTTCCTCACTCCTGCTGGAAAGGCGGAATGGCACCTGACTGCCCAACGGGCAAACCCCCTAGGGTTTGGTAGCGCATATGCTAGGCTACCACCCGGTAGAGGACCACATCAGCACAAAACAGAAAACAGGGAAAAGCAAGACATGAGTTATTATTACGTATGCGCCCGTGGAGCGACTTAAGATGCAAAGTTGTCGGCATTCGCTCAAAACGAGAAGGAAAACCACGAGAACCTGCTCGGACAACTAGACAGGAATCAAAATACGGAACAGTCAGTATGATAAGCAAAAGTATATGATATTTAAATGTAATTGATATTTAAATAACATAAGGTATATAACAAAAAAATATATTATGATGGTAAATTGTGGATCGTTACAAAATTAAGTTATAGTATATACTGCTTAAATTTTTTATATCATTTCTGTTGTTAATTGAATTTTTTTCCTGTTTAATACTAATCATTTCTTTAATTTGTCTTTTAATTGTGTGTTGTTCTTTATCAATTATCTGTGTGTTCTCAAAATCGAAATGGTGATCGCGTTGTAGTTTGTGTATAGACAAAGCAGTTTTGTCTGTTCTAGAGTATTTGTGGGCTTGTATTCTTTTGTATAAATATTGTTTCGTTTGGCCTATGTAGTAACTATCGCAATCGCGACATGGTATTTTATATATGACATGTGTTTCTTGATTTTTTTCTATTTTAGGTTTAAGTTTTGAAAATAAATGTTTATTAGTATTACTAAGTTTATATGTTGTAGCTATATCATATTTTTTTAAAGTGTATTTAATTTTTTCCGATAGTTGTGGAACATATGGAATTGTGATATATGTTGTGTCATTGTTGAAATTTTTATTGGTGTCTGCAGTGGTGTATATTTGGTGTACTCTTTTTTTAATAGCTTGGTCTATAAGTTGTGGTGGATAATTATTATCAGTTAATTCATATATCGAAATATATTTTCGATATATGAATTACCTACCACTCAAATGCTCCTACAGTATTCAATAAAATGATGATAAATAATCTGACAGATAGGGCAGTAAAACTATCACATACTCAATACAGAAAAATAACATCAAAAAAATTAAAACAATCTTAACTGATAATAATTATCCACCACAACTTATAGACCAAACTATTAAAAAAAGAGTACACTAAATATACAACACTGCAGACACCAATAAAAATTTGAACAATGACACAACATATATCACAATTTCATATGTTCCACAACTATCGGAAAAAATTAAATACACTTTAAAAAAATATGATATAGCTACAGCATATAAACTTAGTAATACTAATAAACATTTATTGTCAAAACTTAAACCTAAAATAGAAAAAAATCGAGAAACACATGTCATATATAAAATACCATGTCGCGATTGCGATAGTTACTACATAGGCCAAACGAAACAATATTTATACAAAAGAATACAAGCCCACAAATACTCTAAAACAGACAAAACTGCTTTATCTACACACAAACTACAACGCGATCACCATTTCGAATTTGAAAACACACAGATAATTGATAAAGAACAACACACAATGAAAAGACAAAGGTATCTTTAATAATATAAAATATGATTAAAAATCTGGTGTGAAGAACACCAATAATATTTTATATTATTAAAAATACCTTTGTATTATACAAAATTGGTGGGGTTTACCTACTCATGTATGTTTCAATTATTCTGATGAAAAGACAAATTGAAGAAATGATTAGTATTAAACAGGAAAAAAATTCAATTAACAACAGAAATGATATAAAAAATTTAAGCAGTATATACTATAACTTAATTTTGTAGCGATCTACAATTTACCGTCATAATATATTTTTTTGTTATATACCTTATGTTATTTAAATATCCATTACATTTAAATATCATATACTTTTGCTTATCATGCTGACTGTTCCGTATTTTGATTCCTGTCTAGTTGTCCGAGCAGGTTTTCGTGGTTTTCCTTCTCGTTTTGAGCGAATGCCGACAACTTTGCATCTTAAGTCGCTCCACGGGCGCATACGTAATAATAACTCATGTCTTGCTTTTCCCTGTTTTCTGTTTTGTGCTGATGTGGGCCTCTACTGGGTTGTAGCCTAGCATATGCGCTCCCAAACCCTAGGGGGTTTGCCCGTTGGGCAGTCAGGTGCCATTCCGCCTTTCCAGCAGGAGTGAGGAACCAAGCTACGCGGCGCAGATCACGGCGCCGCGCAATGCACACACCACTAGGACCGGTTCTGGGCGGCAACCTGGCTAGGCTGCTGTTAACAGCACACACACTTTCGACGTGTGTGCATTGCCCCCGCTTCTGCGGAAATCGTTAAAATGGCACAAAGTGTGACCATCGTCGACTGAGGTAGCCACTAAGAGTGTTCCCTCGGTTGGCGATGAGCAACCCCGTGCAGGGTGCGCTTCGCTGGTCTGCGCCTTGCCTCGTTGGGGCGGGGGTCGGGCCGTCGAAGTACTGCTCGGAAAAGTAAAGAAGTTGCCGGGAAAGGGTTGGCGGCCCTACGCAACGGCTGGTTATCCGATCTCTCTAAATTTACGCGACCGGTCACTAAACACACGCACGAGCGCACTAACATACAAAACCCTACACTTACGCGGTCACACAAATACAAAATTACACACCCAGAGAGAGACGCAAGCTGCCAGCAGCAACCAGCACACAGGTTCATACCCAGAAAGAGACACAAGCTTCTGGCAGCGAACAACACATATGTTCACACCTTGCTATCTATTTTTTGGAATACTAAGGCATGATTTATTATTATTATTGGAATGTATCTTTGAATAATTTAAACCATAGCAACTTAATTATTTGACATTTATATTCTGTATTCCCTTGACAAAGGCATATTGCCGAAACATGTAGGGTTGTTTTAAATATATATACTTTGAAGTAATGAACCAGACCTTTAATCGCCGACTTATTAAGTTTAACTTATATATATATAAGTTAAACTTAAAATCGTAAATTTTAGGAGAAAAAAAGCAAACTAAATTTTAGCCCCTAGAAGTACGCTAGGGGAAAGAAATTCGTTTTACGCAAACAGAGAAACAAAAATTATAAGAACACGTGAGATTTCTTCGCAAAGGTCTTTCTCTTCTGAAACCAAAAAATCCTACATGAACGAAATTTTACGTTATATCTCTATCAATGGGGAGGGCTACAGTACCGATACTCTAAATTATGAGATAATTAAAGCCCTATAGATAAGCAATCACGTGATGAACGAGAGCGGGATCGCGACTCTTAGATATCGGTGTCGATCTTACATATAAGCGACCAAATATATCACCGCGTACGCCAATCAGGGTGGGGAAAGCAACAAAGAAAGCTAATACGCAATGATACCTACAGGTATATGAACTTAAGCATATGAACCTACAGGTAGGCTGAAAATTAATAGAACAAAATTATAAAGAAGGAACTCTAATTTGCGACAACATAATTAAGGATCTACGAACACGTAACAAGTGTTTATATTCATTTATATCCACGTCTATGTTTACAATGACTACTTGACGGCGACTACTAGTTGAATGAGTCATCACTTTCTTCGAGTGCTTGTATAGTCCTATCATTTTCTCGAATATTCCGGCGGCTTCTAGTCTATTCTGACGTGCACAGCCGATGACGTCACCGCCTAGGTGACCGTAACGTCACATGATGCACACCACAATATTATTCTGAAAAGTATATGTATGTGTATGTACATAAGTAGATAGAATATATGTAGACGTATTACATGTAACTCTTTTAAATAATTAGATTCTCTTCATTTCGTGTTTTAACAATTATGCCTTTATTATAAATGACAAATAATGTCTTTTTCTGCTTTCGACATATAAAACCTAGAAAAACTAAAAAACAATAAAAATCAAAGTTTTTAATAACAGTCATCCGAACAAGCCCGAAATCCTATATAATTTCAATATGTCTGTAGGACGAGCATTCCTACACGAAATGTTATTCAAACAGTATTTAGTTTGAAATGTTCGGTCCCATTCTCTTAAAAATTTGGTAATCTTAGATCATATTAATTTCGGGTGTTGTGTAGGAAGTTTCAGCTGAGGAATTGAATAACTGTTTTGTTATTGTGGGGAGCACCTTGTTTCTGCTTTGGAGGATTTGAGTATTGAAGGCATTGGTGCACTTTTCTTTGTTGAGGGGCAAGGGGGAGGGGTCAGCTCACATAAATAGTATTCTAGTTTTTCTGAAAAACACTCAGAACTATAGCTAATGTCAGTAACATGGTATCGTGTAGACCACTATTTAAAAGTTTTGGTATTTCTACTCATAAATCAATATTTATGAATGGGTACAACGATAAAAATGAGTTCTTGACACCCTGTATATGAGAGTGGCCTGTGGTCGCACCAAATTACAGACTTACTAAAAATTTGAAATCTTATAAGTATACATACATGCACAAAATTTTATAATAAATTTCCCCGTAATTGAAAAGATTTGGGTCGTTTTGTATTTGTTCGTTCGGTCAGGTTTCTTTAAGGAGATGTTCTACAGTCTTCAGGAGTTTGTAAATTTTAATTTTTTTAATATTATTTTACATTATAAATTATAATACAAAGGTATTTTTAATAATATAAAATATTATTAAAAACCTGGTGTGAAGAATAATATTTTATATTATTAAAAATACCTTTGTATTATACAAAACTGGTGGGGTTTACCTACTCATGTATGTTTCAATTATTCTGATAATTATAAATTATATGTAAAGTAATTTAAATTGAAGAATGCGATTAATAAAAAAAAGAAGCCGAGGTAGTAATTATAATTATGAAAATATTCTTTTATACGCAATTATAATTATCTATATTCATCGTTATGTTTAATATTTACATAAATTAGTTTATAACAATTTGGATATAACGATTACGTAAAATTCATTCCGACACTTATTTTTGTTTGAAAAACTTTTGTAATGATTAGATATGATTATCTTAAAACCTTTTCTGATTTTAATAGAAGTTGTATTCTACACATATATTATTTATAGTATATGTGTACGAGTATAGTACTTATTTATACCGTTTATGTTATATAAGTATTAAACGTTGGCGGAAAGAAGAAGCTTACAATAAAGGTAATTTTCTTAAAACTCGTTATACATAAATATATACATATATGCTCATGTATGTATAAACACGATATTTATTTCACATTTTGTTTAAAAGTTGAGTAATATTAGTATGTTGATAATAATTTAATCTGCTTTTGAACATATAATCGTTCATTGTGATTAGATCACATCATATCTGAGAAAATGAACAAATTAGTTTAATATAATGTATAGAATTCACGGTTGGCTCTTGGTGAAACATGATTAATAATTTTCTAAATAAAACACTTGGTATATTTGTTTCACAAAATATTTTGTGAAACAAATATACCAAGTGTTTTATTTAGTCAATTAAAAATTAGTTTATATTATCGGTCTCTATACTATGTAGGTATGAAGTTATCAAAGCTTATCCGGATATAATGTATACTGTATAATCAATTATGTCAAAATTAATTATTCATTTCGTAATGCTTTTGTAATTACAAAAGTCAAAATATGATTTTTTAACATAGTTTATGAATGTTATTATTTTTTTAAATGTATCTTCACTGCATATATTCTTGACAAATGTGACGAAATATAGTTATTATAGGAAATTCGAAGTTATAAGTTAAATCTGAAATTGTCACAAGAAAGAAATACTATTTACCTAACTTTTTATTCGTCTTTTACATTAAAAATATGGTATGTTGATACTTTCCTAAAAGTATTAATAAGGGAGAATTTTGGATATTTGCAGTGTATTTGCAATATACACCGTGTAGTAGTAAATTTAAGATTATTTTAATATAACCTATCTAGATACCATCCTGGAACTCCAGCAAAGTCGACTGAAATTCATACGGAGAAAAGATAAAATCGAATATTCGCTAGGTAGGTTTCTACAGTTTCTTGAAATATATGGTTATAGAAAATATTATACATTATGTTGGAATAAGAGGGTAGAAAATATTTACAAGGAAAATAAAAATTATGATTCAGTTGCGAGCGATTAAATACGATAACTTATCCAAAATACATGGAAAAAGAGGCAGGTAGACACCCCTAAGCAACTAAATTTTAGCATGTGAAAGCTTGTTTTTTACTACGATGAAGAGAAGTTGTGACACCTAGCGGTAAATAACAAATCTAAAATATCTCTTTCTTAGATAAATCTACGTATAAAGATATAGTTGTTGTTTGATTTTCATAGTGTAAAGACGTGTTTCTTTGAACTTCTAACAGTTAAGGATTATAAAACAATAAATCCTCTTGTATCTTCATAAGGAATGAAAAGTAAAAAACATATCTATATCAAAAGTGCACTATGAAATTTTACTCTTGGCTTGAGGGGCGCCCGGCTAAGGTAACCGTAATTGAAAAAGTAAATAATTGTAGTTTATTGTATTGACATCTTAACTACCAGCCGCAAACGTTAAATGAAGCTGCGTTTATAGAAAAGTGAATGAATTGTTCCAAGAAAATTGTACTCAAAATTATCAAATATTGTACAATGCATAGCAGAAAGCTGAGCTCAATTAAAATAAATTGTTCGTGAATGTCCAGAACATTTAGAAAACAAACGAAAGCATTAAAACAATATACAGAAATATTATTGGAAGAATTTTAAATTATATGGATACGCTTGTGAAAATAAGCAAAGTCGTTAAATAAAATTGATGGCAGACAGGTTACATAGTACCTGTAAGAAATTATTACAGAACTTAAAGAAAGAAGTAATAAAACTTTGGCTACCGTCTGGGAAAATAAAGTTCCTCTAAATATGTTCATCTTGGTATTTATGTATGATGAAAATATTAATAACATTTTCGAGATAAAAGATATCATGGGAATGAGAATAGAAATAATACAACCATTCAAAAAAACGAACATAATGCCACAATGGAGAAGATGCCAAGCCAAGAAGATTTAAAATAAACAAATAACAACAAACAAACTAGAAACTATTCCCAAGCAATCGCAAATGAAGCAGACATTGAACACAAAGCTAAACAAATAACGCACTTAATCAAAAACTTCAAATTATAATAGAAAAGTTAACAATGTAATAATCAGACTAGAACACAGCGCCAAAGGAACTGCCCGTAACATAAAAATGGCAAACAATTTAAGGATAAAGGAATGGAATGGAATGCTAATGGAATGCTAATGGATTATTGTGGCACCAGCAAGAACTGTCTTCTCAATACAGAAAAAATAGGTATAAAGCATATAGAGCATTTCAGAAACACATTCATGCCATCTCAGTCGTTGTGACAACTAAAACAGATGCATTTATCATAAAAGTAGTCTATTTTCCACCAAGGTATAACCTAAAAAAATATCAATACATCGACTTTCTGAATGAACAAGGAAATAGTTCGTCCTTAGAGGAGATTTTGTTGCAACAAATACTTACTGGGGATCTCGATTAACGATTATAAAAGGCAAAGAGCTCTATCATGCTGTGGAATCCCAATATAACTTCGCGTTAATGGACAAAGCAACCTGCTGACAACGAGAAAAGAAAATAAAATCAGGCTCAATAATATTGTAATGTATTTGTCTTTTCGGGGTTCTTAAATAAAACTAACGGTAATCTAAACACACTATATTAAAAATAAAAACAGAATACACTAAATAATAATTTAAAAACTAATAACTAATTACATTTATTTGGCAGTATTTATTAGCACATTTATCTAGTAATCACACGACGTTTATTCGTTGAATAATGAAATCACTTCCTCGACGGCTTATATATCGGCCGCCGCATCTTTCTAGATCGACGTGGCATCCTCGCTACTTGTTCTCTGACGTTCGAGAGCCCTCTCTTAATGACGAAGTTTCGTCCCGAAACATGGCATGGTTTGGTTCCCTCAAACGATGACGAAATCTACAGGTAGGACTTTTGTTGCATTGCGACGTCATATCGAACTGTTGAACAGGCCACGGTCTTATCTTGCCTGAGTGTAAGGGAATATTCGGGCCGATAACTGAATACCAAAATTTCCATACCAGTATGTTGGAATATTATTTCTATCATGCTTCTCATAACTCTCCAGTCCAGGCGGTCCAATCCAGAACCCAATTTTAGAACTGCTAATTTCAAAATGTCTTGTTGTAACATTTGTTTGCGTAACTGGACCAGGGCCTCCGATAGAGCACGCTAGGTTGGCTTCAGGCTTGACAGTTCTTTCGTGACCAAATAAAATATGGGTTGTTCTTCATTTATTATTCGGAGACTCTTCCCAACTGCCTGTCGCTGCTGCCTTAATTTATCGATTTTGGCAAGTCCCAATTTTAATTCTTTGGCAATTCCTTTGGCCATTCGCAGAACGTGGGCTACGCAATGAGCAAGCGCGTAGTCTGGCGGCACCGCGAACAAATCTTGCTGGTTCTCGATGGTCACCCCAAATCGAGCTTTTCTCGAACCAGAATACTCCTCCATAAATTCTTCGAAGGTTAGTTCTTTGTAGTGGCTACCTAATCGGCGCAGGTCAGCGGCTTCGTCATTATTGTCTCCAGAGTATGGGGCTAATCATTAAAATGGACGACTCTTGGCTTAGTATGAGATGTTCGCCTTACTAGGTATATACAGTGTGTTTAAAAAAGATGCGGCAATATTAAAGGGGGTGATTGCCCAGGTCATTTTATACAAAAAGTTCCTATAAACATAGGTCCGCATACGCTTCGTTACCGATCTACAGCGTGTTCAAGTTTAATTTTAAAAAACAGTAAAAACTTGATTTTTCCAAAGCGGCTTGAGATATCATAATGAAATTTTAGGTGACACATACTTTGCAATACAACACGATGTTTCAGTCGTATCTGTGGCGCGCGTATTGGCACGTCACAGGCTATTTTTCAAGAAAAAATAGGACGCCTCTGATTTCTCTAAAAATACAAATATGCTTTTATTTATTGTTCAATTATGAAGAAAAAAGCTCTCTTAACTATTTATCTTACGACGTACCGTTTTTTATTAAAAAAAATATTTTAGTGCATGTCCATTTATTACAGAAAAAAATATTAAAGAACAAGGTTTTATTCAAGGGCAAAAACAAATATTTTACCAAACCAACAATTTTATCAACCAAAAATTACAAAAACTGTGTAAAGTGACCACCTCTAGCTCGGATGCAAGAATTCAATCTTCTCCTCATTGACTGGCGAACTCTCTGAAAAACACCAGGATCGGTTTTAATTGAGTTGCACCCAGCAATGATGCGGTTTCTTAAGTCTTCTACGTTTTCCAATGGAGTAGCGTACACCAAGGACTTCAAATGGCCCCCCATGAAAAAATCCAGGGGATTTAAGTCCGGGGATCGTGCAGGCCATGAGTGAGGTCCACCTCGCCTAACCATCGATTTCCGTATGCTTGTGTTAAGAAATCACGAGCTACTTGACTAAAGTGGGCTGGTGCGCCATCGTGCATATACCACATTGAATCTCTAATTGCTAATGGTACGTCCTCCAGAAATCCAGGGAGCGTGTTTTCCAATAAGTTGCGATACACCTCTCCGGTAAGTCTCCTTGGTAAAAATACCGGTCCAATTATGCAGTCACCCACAATCCCAAGCCAAACGTTCAAAGAATTAAGAAATTATGAACGCATTATATTATGAACGCATCATATAAGTCGACATTTACATGTAAGCATGTGATTTAATATTCATTAATTCTCACTTGCAGTAAGTTCCAAAAGTTCAAGGAATACTGATGTTGAAAATGATCTTCAACAATTTCATGTGGATTTTCGTCACACCATACATGGTTATTATGGAAATTTCGTATTGCATTTCTTGAAAAATTCGCTACATCGGTGAACAGAATCAACATCAAGAGTTGAGGGATTTGAACCATTTTGTGCAAAAGCCATTGACAGAATGCAATGCGAGGAGGAAAATCAGCAGGAAGAAGTGCTTGAACGCGTTGTATATGGAATGGATACAACAAATTTTCCTTCAGAATGTGCCAAATAGTCCCATTACTTACATCCAAAGCGTCAGCAATTTTTCGAGTAGAAGTGCCTCGATCTTCTTCAATCATGTCTAGCACATCCTCTTCCAGCTCTACCGTTCTTGCTGTCCTTGGCCTTCCTGCTCCTCCATTTCGTCTTAATGTGCCTGTTTCATAAAGACGCCGATGAATACTTTCGAAAGTTTTTCTATCAGGAACAATACGGCCAGGAAATCTTTCAGTATACAACCGCCTAGCTTCTAATGCATTGCCATCAGCACGCCCATAAATGTAGTGCATGTCGGTCATCTCGGCATTCGTATAGCGATTCATGATAAGGAACTTCAACAAATTCGACACATACAATTAATACAATTAATCACGAGACTCATTCAATATGTCATTCAATATGTCAGTGAATAAAACAGGACTGCGGTTTGGTAAAATATTTGTTTTTGCCCTTGAATAAAACCTTGTTTTTTTATTTTTTTTTCTGTAATAAATGGACATGTACTAAAATGTGTTTTTTTACTAAAAAACGGTAAGTCGTACGATAAAAAGTTAAGAGACCTTTTTCTTCATAATTGAACAATAAATAAAAGCATATTTGTATTTTTAGAGAAATCAGAGGCGTCCTATTTTTTCTTGAAAAATAGCCTGTGACGTGCCAATACGCGCGCCACAGGTACGACTGAAACATCGTGTTGTATTGCAAAGTATGTGTCTCCCACAGCTATTAACACGCCTAAAATTTCATTATGATATCTCAAGCCGCTTTTTTGGAAAAATCAAGTTTTTACTGTTTTTAAAAGTTAAACTTCAACACGCTGTAGATCGGTAACGAAGCGTATGCGGACCTATGTTTATAGGAACTTTTTGTATAAAATGACCTGGGCAATCACCCCCTTTAATATTGCCGCATCTTTTTTAAACACACTGTATAGATTAAATTAAATAGTTAATTGACGAAGGAGATACTTGTTGAAACTTCATTATAACGCTAAGAAATAAGTAATTAACCTTCTAGTTTCAAAAATTATTTTATTGTAAATACACTGCAATATTGTTTCGCCTTACAATGGCTTCATCAGGTGGATGATACAATATTGTAGTGTATTTACAATAAAAGAATTTTTGAAACTAGAATATTAATTACTTATTTCTTAGCGTTAGATTAAATTATGTAAAGATTTATATTAAGAAAAGAACTATCAGCATGTCGTTCAGCTGGTTTCCTGCTGTGGATCCTTGCTGTATCGGCTGCTGTGTAACGACGTCTTCTTTTACCGCTATGGTGAAGATGAACGAAATGGACTCGAAGTGCTGGTTTTCACGATGAAGATCCGTCCTCGAGTTCCACCAGGGCTGCTTGTTTTACCAAAGGAAGTGGGTGATGATCCAATTTTGGAAGTTTATTCACTTTTACACTTTCTTTTAGGTTACTTTTGCCTAAAAAATTGATATTTACCCAAATTATCGCGTATTTGGTGGCAAAAGTCGATCTGAGTGCGCCAATTATATTTTACAACCCTCTTTACATCTTTTTAAAAAAGGTAATGAATAATATTGTATACAAGCACGGTACTGTAACACGAAAATATCTAGAAGACTGTGACAGAGTTTATGTGCATCCATTAAGTTGTCTCTAAAATTTCACTTTGAACATCTACGTTTGCTGAGACCTAGAAAGTTGCAAGATTAACATCTGCTTTCAAGAAAGGGGATAGACATATAATGGAAAACTATAGCATAATAGCTCTGTCGTCCTAAGAAAGAAAGCAATATCTTCACAATTGTTCCACAAAGGTTCGAGATAAAGCAGATTTTTGTAAACAGAGCTGAGCCACCATGAAAATATTCATGAATTCTCGAATTGCTGAACTGTCTGCTAACTACAAAATATTTACATACGCATGTGGTTGATCCGTATAGAGTAGTAAAGACACTATAGTTGTTATGTAGGCAGAGCTAGTTGCTTCGGCCGTTTGCTATTATGCAGCGTTGCATGTACTTCTACGCTCGGTCTTAATCATTTCTGTGAGATAGCGAAGTCGTTCTTTCTTGTGAAGGTATCCTTTTCCAGTAGGGGCGTACTGAGGAATCTGTAGAAAGATGAAATACGTATCTGCGTCTCTAGGGAAGGATACGTTCACAAAATATATTTATTATGAACTTGCATTGTGTTTTTCACACCAAACTTTTCATTATATTTTGTATTATTAAAAATACCTTTGTACTTTTATTTTATTATAACGTATTTATATGAATTTTTTATTAACGTTATTTGAAGACTTTCTTATCAGTGATCGCCTCAAAATAGTAAAACATTCACGTCTATATGCATATACGTATATTTAAAAAAACAATTTTTTCATGCATTATTAATTCTAACAGAAGACAAAACACCCATTAAACATCTTCAAACTCCGATGCTAATCAGTGATTGCATCATTGACGGGAAGGCTCTGTCGATTATCAGGTATTAATGTTGACAAATATTTCAAAATCACTTCATTAGAAGCATAACTTGATATAAAATAAATTCAAGTTACCTCACTTAGCAACAACTTCAATCATGTCTTTTAAGTAGGTGGCATATGGTTTAGTTTGTAAGTTGACGAGTTGTCACAAGACACAAAATCAACGCATCAGAAGCATAACTTGTCTTATAAAATAAATTTAAGTTACCTCACTTACCAACAACTTCAATCATGTCTTTTAAGTAGATGGCGCATGGTTTAGTTTGTAAGTTGACGAGTTGTCACAAAACAACCAATATACCTTTTTCACTCACTGCAAAGATTGTTCCATCTGATGGTGGTTACTGTCGGCAGATATGAACATATGTTCATATCTGCCGATTCAAAACATTGGAAGGTTATTGTCTGACCTCAAATATCACTTAAATTAATAATGCTTATTAAGTATGAGAAATTCTTGTTTTGGCCTTCACAGTTATCAATCCAATTGATTACATTCCGTATATCACGCATGTGCAACATAAATGCGTGAAATGTACTTATTAAATTTTTTCGTTTCCTCCCTGAAATGCATTCATGCCAGAGACATCCAAATGGTTTGATTTTGGTTTTCCTTTTTTGCAACGGGTACAACAGATTGAATATCCCTCAAAGTGGATACAGCATGCAAAGTTGATTACTCAATGGTGTGCAGTCTGACCGGCTTTAATTATCATATATTTTAGGTTCTATTTCTTTACTTTCATGCTTACTATCAACATAAATTTGATCCACAGTTTCCATTGTTTGTAGCGTTTGTAATATGAAAAGGACGAAAATTGTGGAATTAAGGAATAAAACAGAGCCAGTGAAGGAGTAGTATGCTATATAAAGAAAGAAAACGTGAAACACATAAAATAGTGGACCGCGGTGAACGCGAGAATTTTGGAGATAGAATTTGTAATTGATAAAAATGTGGAAACAATATTAATATATTAGTGTAAGGACTCAATGAAGACAAGAGGGCGAAAACAAGATTAATGTTGGGAACAACTGTCGGAAGTAAAACAAGAACGCAGAGACAGGTCGTTGATACTAGGTGATTTAGATGGACTAGTGGGAATAAGAGACGATGAATCAGAGGAAACAATAGATGGACATGGAGAAACCATCAAAAACAACAACGGGAAAAAGCTAATCGAATTTTGTATGTTGAATAACTTGGTTGTAGCAAATACGTTCTTCTGACACAAGTATTCACATAAAATGAGAGGGAAAGTAAAAGCACAGGAGAAATATCAATAATTGATTATGTAATAATTAACAGAGTATTTAGTAAGACGAGGACCTGAATTACATATCGACAGTTTTGCCGAAAATAAATATAGCTAATATAAAAGAACAAGAAAATGTTAAAATAAATGCATGTAAAAATAATGCAAAGAATGAAGTAATTAGAGTATACAAACTGAGACAGGAAAAGATAGACAAACGGCACAAATAAAAAATAGAAGCGAAAATGTATAAAATTAAAGAAAGTATAAACAGTAGGTCAGTAGAAGACTCGTGGAAAATCATCAAATAAATAATAATAAAAGTTGCAAAAGAGACATGTGGATGTACGATAATGGGATGTAAAGGTAGCATAGGATAGCCCCAAGAAAAGAGGAATTACTAATAAACAAGGAAGAACTATTGCCAGCCTCTATGAAAACAGTCCATAGCCTAAGAAGGGGTAGGACAAGGAGGAATACTGAGTCCAAGCCTATTCAACATAGTTCTGAATGATGCAATAAAAGAAACGAAGAGCAAAACAAAGAAATTACAAGTATGGCACAGAAGGATGCAGATAGTCGGAATAGTAGAATGTGCTTTTGCACGACTTGAGAATCTACGTAAAGAACGAGATAGAATCGCAAATGAATTTATATATCTGGAAGACAGCTTTAGAAAAATGTACTATGGAAATAAACATCGAGAAAACTAAAGTGATGATAAATGGAAAGAATGAAACAAACATACTCGTAACAACAGAACTAGACGGAAAGAAGATAGAGCAAGTAAAAACATACAAATATTTGAGAGAGATCAAATATAAAGCTGGAAAAGAAGATGCAGAGATCAACAACGGAATAGAAAACAAAACTGTATCATATACTTAAGAACATGTACATAAAAAAAGAGATATGAAAGAAAAGCAAAAAATGTATAAACCAACTCTGACCTACGGATGAAAGTTGACTACTAAACAACTAAATGAAGAATGAAATACAAGCCCTAGAGATGATATACCTGAAAGACGTAAAAATTAGAGCAGAACTTGATATAGAACCAGTCTTGAAAAGCATCAAGAAACAACACATAAAATGGCTTAGGTATATAGTAAGATGGAGGATAAAACGGAAATTAAAAGGGTATGGTTTGCAAAATCAGTGCAGAAAAGACAGAGAGGAATGTCAAGAAAAACATGGGATCGGGTAGTGGCAAATTCTCTGATGGAATGAGGATAGCAAAGAAAAATAAAGAATTTGCAAATATAGAAATTTAGATATTGTAATTTGTATTCGCACCTTAATTGAATCAAATTCGAATCTGCTACAAACTTAACAATATTAGCACAGTACTTACATAATCATATTGATAGAAATTAATAAGTAAATGTGGTTTATACTTATATATTTAAAACACCCGACACAAGTGATGAAGGTCCTCAACAATTACAATAATCGGCAATTGACTATTTCTCTAAAATCAAATAAATATTGTTCAGGTTTGACACACTAGCAATGAATTACGAGGTATAAATGTTGCTAAGTGCAAAATTGTAAGTTTTCTCCGTATAATAAATAATATAACACGATCATTACAATTAAATTTTAGAAGGTACACAATCTATAAAATACTTAAGAATAATATATTTAATTATTCACTCATATTCTTTTTTTTTTTGGTATGACAATTCCCGAAAGCTACCGAATATCTGATGAACGATAATCGGGGGATACTTCTTCCGAAAAATCTGATCTCTCACACGCCGGCCTCGAAAATTGAACCCTGGACCAACGGGACTCTCACTCCCGTTATACAACGCCCTTATGATTTGCGTCATTCAGACATTTAAGCATATTAATGCGAATTCTAATTTAAATTTCCAATTTATTTGTTCTATTCTGTGTTTGTATTAATGTCCGTTAGAATATTTATCATTGATTTGTATCAATGTACAAAATTCACCAAATCTATCAGTATGGTTTTTACTTACTTTATTCTAAAATGGACTGGACTCGCTTAAACTCTTCGAACAGATCAATTTTATTGTATTTTGCTCAGAATCAAGATCAAGTGCCAAGCCAAATAGGAATTTAATTATTAAGACCATTTTGCAAAATCTGTACTATAATTCTTTATCTGGTGCTTCAATTGACAAACATTAAATGCCTTTAATTACACACCAACATTCATTATTTTTGAGTTCTGTAAGTTTCTGATATATTTTGCATTTTATGAATTTTGTAGGATTTTTTTGAGTACGATAAGTTCATACACATGTTATGATATGCCATGTCATTGAATTATATTATTTGTTGCGTAATTTATTATTGTTGTACGTGAAGTTAATGCAGGGGAGCCACTATAATAATTTTCTTCATTTATAGACAGAAGGTAATTGTGGAAAGTATTGGGTGAAAATGATTTTCTTGGTTTAAAGAAGGCCATTTTAAAATAAACGAAACGAATTTAAGTATCTAATTTAAAGTTTCAAATAATTTTAATTCATGACAATTGTTTCGCCAAACAAAGACTTCATAAGGTTATTGACATATATATGCGAACATACTATAGATCACACCATACATTTTGTATCTCTAAGTTAAATATGAATGTATGTATTAATTCGTTACACAGATTTACAAAATTATTTATTGCTATGTAAATTGAATTTGCCTAAATTTTTAAATAAACTGAAATATTTTTAAATTGTGTATTGTGAAAAATAAAACGTTAACTATTCTCGGAAAATATTTTTTGAAATGTGTTAATAAATATTTCAAATTATCTAGAGCAAAAATATCTAAAATTTCAAGACTAAGTATTTTGAAATTGCAGTTTATGTTAACTAATAATTATTATATGTATATGAAAATTCACATCCGCATTTCCTTAAAATTATTAACAGTGGTATTATAACATAATTACATATAAAATTAATATATAGTTTATAATACATCAATCATCAATCAAGCAAAGGATATTATTTCACATACGAAAATTACGAAACTTTTGAACCCCACCAAAAATATTGTTAATGTATAATATATATGTTTGTACACATATATATTTTCATTAATTCAACTTTTCTCGGTTCGTTTTATATTATCACTTGTATCGTAGGTCAAGATGCGAACGCAGTTATTAGTGTTCAGTTTTTGTATTTCGTTAACTTTTTGTTTGAACGCAACAACATATCTAAGTAAAAACGCTAACTGGAACCAAGTGGACACCCAATTCTCCAATTTTTATTTAAAAAATGGCACCGCAATTAATTTTATTTTACAAAAAGAAGAGGTATATTTTCCTAAGTGTTGTCCACCCTATTATCAATATGAACCTTTTGATCACAAGTGCGTTAAAGCATACAATTACTCGCCTATATATGAGTATTTAAATTTAGAAGTAAATTTAATTGGGAATAAGATGCAAGAATGTGAAGTAGTCGTCGATCATGTGCTACTGAATTCTGAATTTCTAGAGCTAGTTCATTTTTTGCAAACAACACTAATTCTGCAGGGAGAAAATTATTTTCAGCTAGGACAATACTGCTTGGATACAGATTTATCTGAAAGGATAATTTTGAGATTATGCTACGATAAGGACTATTGCGTTAAGCCGAAGTCTCATTATAAGAGATGTATTAAAAAGTGTTGTCCTGACGGATATCATTATTATAAAAATAAATGCACGCTGAATCCTACAATTGGCCTCAACATATCCGATCATGAGGATGTTATAAAAAATGTTTATGGTAAGTTGTCATGTTTATTCTATAATTTAGTCTTTAAAACAAAAACTGTAAATGGCAAAATACATCATATCATTAAATTTCATATATTTTAGATTAGTAAATTTAGTATAACAGAATTAAAGAATAACATTTCAAACTTTATAAATATTCAATGTCTATTTTCATGGGTAAACCACTATATACAACGTATTTTTATTAACATATTCAAAATTGTAATATTTTCCTTAGATTCAAAAAATTTACATTTACTAATTTCTATTACCTGCTTTATACATTTAGACCATTTGTTTATTGCCTAGTATAATTAGGGAACAATTTCAATAGACTTGCTATTATTAATTATATTAATATACATAATAGGTTAAAGATATCCAAATGTGCATGTATCATAAAAATCTATAATAGATGAACCGATCAGATGGAAATACATTAAGAAGATTTATAACACCCTATCTAATATGTAATTAGGAATTCTATTTTATTATTATATTTCGTTATCAGTAAGATCTTTAAGCATCGGAAACATTGGGTATTGCTTGCATGTAGATACAATCTCTAAAAAGTAATAATGTAGGTAAATTTGATATATTTGATATATACTTGTAACACAACAGTCATAGATATAGAACCTAATCATTCATACAGAATAGAACACAACATTCATTCTAAAACAATCATACAACAATAAAACAGTAAAGAATTAAGTTTAAGTGCTAAGTGCGAGATTTATCTTATGGAATTAGGTTTAAGTATTTTTTGTAAAATAAATAAAACATTCAGAAAATACACCAATTTTCAATATAACTACCACCAACCAAAAGAAATAACCAGCTTATATGGAAGTTACGCCCCGTGAGCGGTGGGTCAAATACAAAACATGTACATACATAGTCCTTCGAGAATCGAGTACAACGCAGCATTCGGTACTTTGAGCCATATATAACGGTCTTTCAAATCAGGAGGCACAAACAAATACTGTTGTTCTTGTTAAGATAATTAACTTTTTTCGTTAAGTACAAAATACTATACATTAAACTAAACTATATTCTCAATAAAAATTATAGTATATATATTAATTATTTCGTTAAGAGCAAATCGGTTAAATATAAACTTTTGTTTTACATATAGCTAATGCTTAAATAAAAAAAAGTAGATAATATACTTTCATACGCTACTAGTTAATTATAAATACAGAATAAGTGTCTTATGATGACCTGTTAATCTGCGAGGTTTTGTTATTTGTATTTGTTACTTTTATGTGATCTAAAAGGTCAGATTTTCAGAGAAAAGCAATGGAAAATGTGTTAATTCTATTTTTGTTGTTACAACAATAAATTAAAATAGTTAATAATTAATTAGTATATACATTAATTAATATTATGAATGGGTGTAAATGTGCCATTAAACATTATTGAATTTATTTTCATGATTTTATCATTTCAAGATAAATACAAAACTAATTTTTGATGCAGGTCAAAATTAAATTATATCTAATTATGCTATCACGGGTTCTTTTAATTAAATGAAAGATGCTAATAACCTACTTATTATATAAAAGTTATACTTAGCAACAATCAACAGTAATAATACCGTATGATCGAAATCTTTTATAGTTACAAAAGTTTGCAATATCGAAAGGGCGTAATATAAAATAAATTTGGGAAATAGCCATACTTTCTGCAGTCACATACAGAAAATTTTCGGGAAGAATATCTAAATTTTGCAGTAATGTACGAGTATGTCAAAAAGCGGTTCAGAGATTCCATGAAACAAGCTCTCTAAGTCGAGAACTAAATGGTGAATATCTATTGCAGTTGTTTTTATTGTTAAACTTTTTATATCTTCGACTGAATCGTTTGTATATAGTTATTTATCAAAAAATATGACATAACCTATAAACGGCGTCACATTTGACCCATTCACCCTTTCAAGTTCAGTGGTCCCGATGTGGAACCACCTTTTCACAAAATTGTTGGTGGTCTAGTGAGCGAGCGTTAGAACCACCGGTGGTAGCCTGTCGCTTGTGCGCATGTGTTTGACCTAGCGCCGATCGGCAATTTCTTTTATTTGTGCTGCACTAGAGATGCAGTGACTGCATCATTTCATCTTTCTAAGAGGTGTAAGCATTGCTAACAGTTTGTGTAATAAATAAATTTCTTGTGCTTACTCTGGTTAAATAATATTGTTATTTTATTACCGAAAGTTCTGGTCCGTTCTACTGTTTGCGTTCACACCGCTAGATGCGGCTAATAAAACGTATTTCACGTTTTTCATTTGGAGATTCCAATCGGGACCACAAGATCAATAATGTACCTACTTTAATTTTTCCAGATTTTCAACATGTATAAACGAATTAATTTAAATGATAGCTAATTCCGTGAAATTGAAAGTAATGAAATGGGAGTTGAATTGCCTCCGGATGTTGCTACCTATTCGCGAAGCTGGCGCAGGGAAGGCGTCTGAAGATGGTCAAGATAAAAAAACTGTAGTTGTATCGCACAAAGTATGGGAGCTTCTGTTTATTATGTATGCCCCTAGTCAGTGGAGACGGGTGTGGGTGACTAAAATAAAAGTTAGAAGGTAGCGCCACTCAGTTTTGCTTACGGAAGCTCAGACTGAAAACTGAGAAAAGAGATTCCGGGATCTTCGGCGCATGCACATATAAACTACCCAAACTCACGCTATATTTCTAGACTTACTAAGTACGTATGTACTAACTCCAAAGTGACTGCCTAGGATACCTTAAAAGGAAATTGCGGCGGGGAGTGCCAAGGCAAAGAAAAAAAAACTTATAAGTAAATAATTCGTATATTCACGATCAAAGGAAAATAAATTATTATAATATAATTAAGTAAATGGATGTATTATATTTAATTAAGCATTGACCAAAATCAAATAAAGAAATATTAATCAATTGAAATCTTCAGCCTGTATAATTATACCGACTGTATGTTATGGTAAATATATATATATATATATATATATATATATATAAAACTTTATACAAAATCCAAAACTAGATATCGCAAAAAGGTGAACACTGTACATAATATCTCAAAAGTTGAATAATAAAACTGTTAAAAGTAAATGGAAAATAAGTACTTAAGTTAATTACATAGTTTATTCCCGCAGATTTTTTTCTAAAGATACCATTAGAGATAAATTCACAATAATTTTATAAACAGAAATAGCGATAGTCAAAATATTCTACTCACAAATACAAAATTATGAAATTACAAAAATGCGTCGTCATTTATCGACACCTGCATGTGTAAAAAAAAGAACATCTGTGGTCACATACGACACGGCAAAAACAATTGTGACCGCAGAAGAAATTACTATAAAATATATCGATATCGGAATATGCTACAAAATTTAGATTTTAATTTCCAAAATACAAAAGAATAATTTGGCCTTAAATTCAAGTAAGAGAAATACTTTAATTCACAGGAATGAATTCTTTTAAGTTACACTATACAAGACATATTAAATTTTAAATGAGTTGGGCTCTAAGCCGCTATGCAAATTGATTAATATGGCATCAAAAATGCTAATAACTATTTTAATATTACAAAAATGAATTTAAGTTATGCTAAAAGAAGTTAAATTGAATACGGCAAAATATGAAAGAAATATATGTATATAAAAAAATATAAGACAAAATTGAAATTACACAAGAACTTTAATAATACGAATTACTTGATATCCTGTCCCTGTCCGTCGAAGGTGGTAATTAATTCCTCAGGTCGATCGCTGTTCAGGGAATTAGACAACCATAAATTGCCCTTGAAGTATGGGCTGCAGTGCTCGTGAACTCTTCAGTAGGAAGCTATTTTTTTCCAACGTAAGTTGCAAACTGCAAATTGGTTGTTCCAAAAATTAGAATTCACCCTTTGACATGATCCGTTTAAGAACGATGAATTAACTAAAGGTCAAAGATGCTTGAATTAACTTCCCTTAAGAAGATGTACACTCGTAAATTTTTTTAAACGACTTTACACTACCAAGGTCTGTCTGCTAATCCCCGAATCTCACCCGCGTGTCAGCGGAAGGGATGCTATAGTTACCAAAGTTAACCACAGACAGCGGAATAAGTATCCGAATGAACGTCTTTAATATAAGATACCGAGACTCGTCAATAAGTAATGAAGACTATTAATCGATATTAAAAAGAGAAATTAAAGCGTAACAATGTCAATATCAATTATTTATCTAATGATGAAAATAATACTTTGCAATAAACAATGTTGCCTCGGAGAGTGAAGATGAATTTCCACCTACAACTTTTATTGCCACAAAAGTCAAATGGACCAATAATGCACATAACGCTACAATTATTATTCCGTTTAAGGAAAAAGTTGGATCAAATCTTCCTCATGACCTAGAGTATCCTATTGACTACTTTTTGCATTTAGTCCCCGATACCCTGTTCAAGACCATAATATTTCCAACAAACTTATACGTGACGCAAAAGTACTGCAACAACGGGTATCGAGTAACAACACTGGAAGAAATCAAGCGCTTTCTCCCGATTGGAACTAAGAGACCATTTTATATTATCTTGTATGACACGTGATCGATTTGGATGGCCCCTCACTTATCTGCTTCTAAAATTATTAAAAACTATTAGCTACATTTAAAAATACCTATTTTCCTATTAAAGAACAATCCATAGGCGAATCGATGATTTGGAACAAAGGTCGAAGCAGTTTATGCCAATATATGCCAATAAGGCTCATAAAAAGAGGGTACAAAATATGAGTCCGGCCAGATTCAATAGGCAATAGGCAATGTGGTAAAATTTAAAATATACACTGGCAACGTGAAAGACGTAACAACGAAGAATCTTGGAGCAAGGGTAATAAAAGATCTCACAAGAGAACTAGTTGGGAAGCACTATCACGTCTACTTTGACAATTTTTTTAATAGTATGCAATTGCAACGTGATTTGTTGAAGGACAGAATATATACATGCGAGACGGTTCGGAAAGACAGAAAAGAAATACCTGATTTCAAAGCAAACAGAAAAATGAAGAGGGTTGACTCGGAATGTAGAATAAGTGAAGATGGTATTTTTGTTTTGCAATGGATGGATAAAAAGCCGATATTGTTCCTCAGCAACTTTCATTACCCGGAATTACGCAGAAAATAAAAAGATGGTATTTTGGAAGAAGTAAGGCGCAAAGCGTTGGTCAAGGAATATAATCATCATATGGGGTATGTCGATAAATCCGATATGCTCAAATCTTGTTATGAACTGGATCGTAAATCACGGAAATGGTGGCACAGTTTTTTGGCATTTGGATTTAACAGTTGTCAATGTCTTTATCCTATTCAAGGCACAAGACACAGGGCCAGCTTATCTTTAAAATAATTAAAAATTACTGTGGCAACTGAACTTTCTACAATGCCGCAAATGGGAAGGCGGAGTGCTGAAAAACTCACATCAAAATTTAAAAAACAAATACCTTTGGAAAGGAGAACGGATACGGCTACTCACATACCGGAACATGGCACAAAGGTCAGGTGCGCAAACTGCAGCACAAGAGCGCAACCAAGACGTACAATATGGCACTGTACTAGTTGTAAAGTGGGGTAGCGCTTGTCAGATAAAAATTCATTAAATTCCATGAGAAATAATGTTACCGTTTTGTTGACCTATAACTGCCTAGTGGTTCCAAAGGGAACCACCATTTTTTGGTTTATTTAAAATAAAATAATTTTCGTTTCTTTTTATTTTTGTCATTTATAACCATTGGTCTATTAAAACGGAAGAAAAAAAATGAATTTTCGAAAAAAAATAGAGTTTGTCCTGAGGGTTAACTCAAGGTTTCGATCATATGGTCTTTTATGATACTTCGTGGTTTTCCTTGTTGTTTAAGGTGAATGCCGATAGCTAAACATCTTTAGCATAGATTAGATAGGCAAGTATATTTCAATCCAGTAAAATTTATAAAATAGTTCAACTAAGGTCGCTTAGTTGAACTATTCTAGTCGTAGTAGAATAAAAATTTGATAATTTATTTATAACTGTTTACATTTCTTTTGATTATATACTTTAAATTTTTACACCGGAGCGGATTGATACATGAGGTCTCTAACTCTATAAAATAAGAATAAGAAAAGACAAAATAATGAAACTAGTCTCAAAATAAAGCAAATTTAGTGTACAGACAACGTATATATATATTTTTCCACATAATCACAATTTAGTGTAACAGATTTTTCCAAACTCTGAATCCATTTCTTCATTTCGTCCATGAAAAAACTTTCTTGTTTACTGTTGATCGAATTGTGAACAGGAGAACTGCAGTGTCTGATGAAAAATGTGAATTTTTCAATATCGTCTTCAACTTTGGAAATAACCAGAAATTTGAAGGTGCCAAATCGGGATTGAAGGTGTGAAACATCATTGAATTTCAGGCTCGTCGCCGTTTCATCGTTTCGTTGCTGCAACGCGGTCTGGTGTTGTGGTGCAAGAAAAAATTCGTTCTATCCGGCTTTACAGATATAATTCTTTTTTTATTTTAGTTTTATTCTCTTGTAAATTTTGCGTCTTATTGAATTAATTATTGATTATTTCGGCAGATATTCGGTATGAGCGACTCCTTTTGCATGCCAGAAAATGATGACTGATGACACTTTTTGAATTTTTATACAAGTGATGAATTAGGACGACGATCCATACAATCGTTGACATAATAAACAGCTTTCAAACGGCTGCAAATTTTGATGCACGATCAATTTTCTAGAGTTCAAAATTCTACCACAAATCGTTGCTTGATATGCATCGCAGAAATCGGACTCATGCTAAATGAAACTATTACTCAACCACGGTACACAGGAAAATGAAATTTTACATGCTAAGACGAGATACTCGAAATTACCGTTTGTAAGTTAGAACTGTTTCTGTCCCAACTACTCACACAATGGTGTTTTTGGAGAGCTTATATATCAATCTGCCCTCGTATATTATATGAAATCAAACCCGAACAATTTCTTAAATAAATTCATAACAAATATTTCGATGAAGTTATAATTTTTACAAATTATAAAAAAATTTAAAAAAAACCACTTATGTACATATTGCTATGGAATTTTCCCTAAATAATATTTAAAATGTTTAAAATAGATGTACAATTGTTTTGAATCGAAGTGTATATTCAAATGTATTTATGTGCGTAAGCAAAAACTAGTTTTATTCGAGGTCGTCTTTATGTGAAAGCGATAGCGGGCGATATTGAGGGGAAGACTAAGTTATACCTATACACAAGAACGTTGTATTTCTCAAAAAAATATATTGATATATATATATAATTAAAATTCGGGTTTTGATTATGTTATTTGGTTGATGTATCTTTTATTCAATTCCCGTATATTGTTCGAGAGTTGTTATTCTCATAATTTTGATGTTTTAAGATTTAACAACGGGTCTTCTTAAAAACTGTAAGTTTTTTTGTATTTTATGATATCATAAAAATTTTGATTAATATTATGAGATATTTATATTGTTTTCTATATTGTTTTTAAGAGATTTATTATTAGAAGAATTATATAATAAAGAATATTTTTAAAATTTCTATGTAAAAAAGTTATTACTGTGAAATTTTATTTCGTTGGGAATTCAAGGGTACTTTTGTTACATGTGAGAGTGCATGTGGTAGATTTTGATCGTGTTTTCAAGTTTATACAGTTTGGTTCTCTGGGGAGAAATTAAAAATGAACTTTATTATTTTTTTAAAATAAGGTTGATCGGAAGTCATTAGAGGAAGTTTTAATTCACGTAGCGGTCATATTCAGTGGATTGTTTTACCTCTTTGTAAATTGTATATTACACAATCTTTATACTCTATAAAGACAGTTTTTTTTAATTTTTTTGATTTTTTTGTATTAAATATTCATTTAAATTTTATCTTGTGCTCGTTTAATTTAATAAACCTTTTACTGCGCATTTATAAATAAATAAGTAACTTATATTGCTTAATAACCATACACATTGTCAAGACATTTTGACTGGCGCCTAAATAATATTACAGTTCCACATTTTTCCGATTGCAACCCTGAGAAGAAAGAAGTCTCATTGTTGGATATCAACTGGCTGAGTATCCTAGTTGGGTAGATTAGTTGTGGATGGTGGTGCAGTAAATATATAAACCACAATTCATAGCAATATGTTACATATTTTGTACATTATTATTACTATTATTATTATCGGGTTAAAAATGGAGATATAAATACATATAAAACAATATATGAGACAAATTGGGAACATTAATTATTAATGCTACAAATCATAATAGAAAAATTATAGTAATATTGAAAAATAATCCAAAATAATTAAATACTAGAACAGGTAATGCATAGAACGGAAGTTATCTTATTAAATAATATCATTCATTATAAATTATAAGTTAATTCTAGAAATAAGTTACAATTTCCTATTAATTTTGTTAAATGTTTAAAATCAAAATTAGAAATGTAATCATTTTATTCACTTGCAAGGTTATAAATGAAAAATTTATGTTACATGAGGGCCAAACGTTAACCTGTGGTCCAACATGGCCCCAAGGTACTTTAATTCTTTTCTAGGACGAATCTCATTCCCAAGCAGTTAAAGCCAGACATTATCCATTGTATGAGGTCCCTTCAGTATTGCTGCCTCTGACTTTTGAGGGGTTATGTTTAATTCTTTTACTTCCATCCAGGTTGATATCTTCTCCAGCGCCTCGTTAGTCTTAAATATAGGATCTCTCGCTTCTTTCAGTCGTCCGCATAGGCAATGGCAGTGACCTTATGCGGCCAATCCAGATTAAGGTGACCGTCGTATAAGATGTTCCACAACACAGTCACCGAGCTTCTCCGGCTTCCACGTACATTCTCGATTTTCTATTCAGGACAATTGTTCTGCAGTTAAGGTAATTTCCGATGATGTTTCTTCTCTTCCATAATATTGCTCCAGGAGGCCATGATGAAAGCATTTTTTATGTCCAGCGTAACCGCCGCTACCAATTTTTCACGTGTATTCTTCACTATCTCCATCATCAATGCAATTGCGTGTGCTACAGTTCTTTTCTTTGTGAAATAAATTTATCTCTGCGATAATCCACCATTTCTAACAATTTCTTCCTCCAGTTTTTCCTCTATTAAGCGCTCACTTAGCTTTCCTAAATTGTTTAGCGAACAAATTGGTTTGTAATCTGATGCGGAGCCAGTCGACTTATCTTTCCAAAGTAGCGCCACTATTGCTTCTATCCACTCCTCTGGGAATCACTGTTGCGACAGCAGTACGTTGAAGACTATATGAAGACACTATAGACTTTACTGCCTCTGCGGTTAGTTGGTCGGGTCCCTGCGCTTTGCCCAGTTTTATCCCTGACATGGCCTTTGACAGATCTTCACTCGAGGAGGGAACCACTCCTTCCCCCTTAACCTTGTTTCTGCTGGGGATGTTGTTTTTTTGTCGGGAAAAGCTTCTTAATTATTTGTGTCTTCTGTTCACTAGTCAGCCTGTAAGCAGGTGATAGACTATTTAGATGACGCATAGCTATCCTGTATCCGTCTCCCCATATCATTTTTGAGATTTTCCTGCAGCTTCCTCCAGTGCTTCTACTTAGAATCAAGTATTTGTTTTATAAGATTTCTTCTCGCTTGTTTGTATGACGCCTCTTCTGCTCCTCCTGTTCCTCCTAGTCCACTTGCGTCTAAGTCTATTGCACTCTGTTCTCAACTTTTGAATCTCCTCATCGAACCAGTGTGACAGTGCGAACCAGCTTGGGTATAGATACTGTGCACTCTCTGTTGATTTTCATCAATGTGTTACTTTATGCTCCCTCCTCTGAAAATAATCCTTCAGCTTTTGGACGATTTTTTCTTTTTGCAGAAATCTATACCCTGCAGCCCACCTTTGATCCACCTCGCAGTATATGTGTTTTTTTGTTAATCGAGGGTGACTCCCACAAAGGGGCTTTGAATGTATTCGAATTTCTGGACATAACCTCTTGCATTAGTGTGTCAATATGTGCTTTGTATTCCTCGAACGGGATGTTTACTGAAAAATAGCAGCCATACAAATGCCAATCCTCTCACATGGCACAGACATATCTATCCCCTATCTCATGACTGAAAATTCCATTATCTTTGTTCTTAATGTATATTGCCACATTTATGTTGGTGTTGGTTAGAAATTCCCGAGCTTTAGCTATTTTCTTATTCTGTTCGCTTATTATGGTAATGCTTACCGTCCCCTCACATGCTATTGTATAGGCCATGTCGTGACCAATTCTTTGTAAGATTCTAATCATTTTGATGTTGCTTGATTCCTTCCTTCGAGTTGTTTACCCTTCGAGTTACTTTTCTTTGCAACTTAACAAGGCTTCTAAATCTGGGACACTTGGTAGTATCTGGCCTATGCTCATCCAATTCAGAGAAGGGCCACTAGTGGTGCTCTTTACATCCCTTGGCTTTATATACGGGGTGTTTACAGTTTACACATAAATTAGAAAGAGCCGATCTCTTACTATCCTTCGCAGTGTGATCGAAATCTAGACATTTGTAGCATCTGGTCACTGCCACTCTCTGTCAGACTCTACAATTTACCTAATCGGTTTTAATTTTGCCAGTCTTTACCAAGGGGTTGACATGATGCTTTGCTGACCTGCACAGTGGCAATTTGGTTACCGTCCCAGTTGGGCCTCATGGATTTAGCCGCCTTCAGTTGTGAATTGCATACTCTTTATGACCTCCTTCATCTCGTTCTTTGTAATTATTACATTTATATCCAACACATGTATTATCACCATCTTGTTTGCTATCTTCATCTAGTTTTTCGATGCTCTTACTAATGGCCTTTTTAAGAGTGTCGGCTGCATGTAGGAATCTAAATATTTCCTAAAATCTATTTGTTCGCATGGAGTTGTAAACCAGACTATTTCGAGTATCGTCTCGCCCTTCCCAAAACATTCTTCGCCGTGGAATTGGTACATAGCCGCTTACGTATAATATTGCTATGAAAACGAGTACTTCATCGTTGCCTATTTCTAATCGACAATTTTTGCTACTTGCATACAAAACAGTATTTTTTACAAGATGTTCAAGTACATCTACATTTAGGAAGAGTTCTAAAACTTCTAAAGGTTTGCCTTTATCGCTTAGCGTAAGCACAGGTAATACGTCAACCATAGGAACATTTTCAGTAGTTGATTGAGACGTTGCTGTCTTATCTAAATCACCCTTTGACCAGTTCCTTTTTTTTTTTTAGACGGGCCACGCTTCTCTTGTACTTGAGTTTCATCCTCATTGTCACTCCTGTCTTCTACTCGCTGGTTGCTTACTGCTTCTGCTTGAAGCTGCTTAGAATTCAGTCTGTTGGGATCAGCGCAATCCTCATCCCCAGAATCCTCACTACTTTCAAAATCATTGTCATCCGGCGGAGTAATATATATAGCATCGGGAATATTAGGATCGTCCTCGTCGAGTCTTTCTATCTCGTCTAACAGCTCAGCTGTTGTTAGCGGTTTTTTCCTAAATATGAGAAAAATATATCACATATCTGCCCAACGGGTCGTTACCGACCCAACAAAATTATACTTCAACTGTACTCAAAGTATCCAGACCTGCCCTTATAAATATGAACGTACCATAAACTTTGAAGTTTAAACAACAAGATTTCATAAATTGATCAATTTCACTATAAAATTGAAATACTTACCAGTAATTACTTTTAGCCATGTCACACGCAGATATATTACACTTTACTTTGGTACAAATTTACTACAACTCGCTGTCGAACGTGCTTTCTTACTGACACCACAACAAAATATGAGTTTATAACATGTGAATGCCACGATAGGTCACACTCCGAACACAGCGGTGTATACAGGTGCATATATAAAAGGCAGTGGGTCGTTTTCGACCCGTTGGGCATAAATGGGTTAAAAGATCCGCGTACGCAGAGCTGCCGCATTTGACAACGAACGAGAAGGAAAACCACCTAAATCTACTCGGACAATCTAGTCCCGGATGTAAACTCGGGTCTGCCAGCATAATAAGCCAGTGTGCAGATATTTATATAAAAATTCATGATTCATGATGGTAAATTGCATATCGTTACTTTATATTAGTAAGTTAAATCGCCGACTACATCTACTATATATATTACAACTTTTATGTGGTACTGATTACGGAAAGGAACATGAAAAGCACATTAATTGCGTGTATATTAAGAATTTTATTCTTTTTCTACACTTTTTGTAATTTAATTTTAAGTTTGTTTTTAAAACTAAAAAAAGGTATATAACCCCTTACCACAATTACTAATCGTATCCTAAATACGTATTTCGACAACTAAGTTGTCATCATCAGTAGGTAAACCCACTAATCAAAGTGTCGCATATGGGGCACAGTAAAGCTAGCACATCTGATCACGCAAAAACTTTACACGGCGTCCACGATACACTGACTAAAAAATACAAATAAATCGACTAAAAATTACTACAAAATCGCCTCTCTTAAGGAAATGGCAACCACATGTGTTTATTCTCTTTCTACGCCTCTACAACCTTTCTACCTCTTTTCTAAGAATGAAAAGAGACAAGTATATGGAATCGAACCCTTATCTACATTAAAAGCATTTTCTTTATTTTTAACGATATGAATGCTTTCATATGCGTCAAGATCTCGAGGATTGTTAATGGCTTTGACAAGTTTTAACTCTTTAATCGACATATTGTGTTCTGTATTTAAAGAATGATTGGCAACGTTAGATTTTTCTGGTCCATTGAATTTAATATATGATATGTGTTCCTAATTTTTATTGATCGTTTTGTTTGGCCTATATATTTCAAATTACAATCATCGCAATTAATTTTGCATATACCCGATTTCAAATTCAAATTAACTTTATCTTTGGTATTCCCTAGGAGACTTTTGATGGTATTTTCGGACCAAAAACCAACTTGGAGACCTCGTTATTTAACAACTCTATTAATGTTTTTCGTGATAGGATGGTATGGTCTTTTTCTCCTAGTTACTTTGAGGTACCAAACTTGTGTATTCGCGGATTGTATTTTTTAATTTCGTTTTTCTAATTAATTTATTGATTATTTCTATGTCCAAGCCATTATAGTTCGCGATGTTTTTAATGAAATCTAGTTCTATTTCATATCTCTCTTTTGTTAACGGAAAATTTAGTAACCGATTGACTAAGAAATTAAAAGAAGCTGTCTTATGTTGAAAACTATGATTTGAATCCGCCATGATAAATCTATTAACATTGGTTTCTTTCCGGAAAATATCTATTTCTATTTTATGTTTATTTCTAATAACTAATGTATCTAAAAATGTCAGAGAATGTCATCTACGGACCAGATCCAGACTTTTGGGAAATATTTAGCGTTATTTTTAAATTCTACTTCAAATTGACTCATGAATAAATTAGCTATGAAAGGAGATAGGCAGTTACCCATTGTTGTGCTTTGTTTCTGTTCATCAAATTTTTCTCCTACTTGGAAACAATTTTGCGCCATGCACAGAGTTGTCAATCTGATGTATTCTTTTATTTTTGAAGGTTCAATGTTATTCTTATGGAGCAAGCCTTCTAAGTCTTTCATAGTCTCTGGAATAGGTACAGAAGGGAATATTGAAGTTACATCGAATGAAACTAAAATTTCCCCGGCTTTCAGTTCACAATATTTAATTATCAGAATAATTGAAACATACATGAGTAGGTAAACCCCACCAGTTTTGTATAATACAAAGGTATTTTTAATAATATAAAATATTATTAAAAATCTGGTGTGAAGAACACAAATGCAGGTTCACTATTAATATTTTCTGTGAACGTGTCCGAATATATCCTATCCCCAGAGACGTAGATACGTATTTTGCTTTTCTACAAGCTCATCGGTACGCCCCTGCTGGAGAAAGGATATTTCCAGACACATTCACAGAAAAAAACCACCTCGCCCTATCACCGTAATTATCCAGACCGAGCGCAGAAGTAAATTCGGCGCTACCTGTTGTCAGACAGCCGAAGTACCTCGCATACCGTCCACATAATTAATGTGAAGTAACGACGCCCTTCCAAAGAGGTTAGCACAGCCAACTCTCTAGAAAACTGCATTTTGTTTGTGCCTTCACTCATACTACGGCTTAACCGCATGTGTAATGTATCAGAATAATTGAAACATACATGAGTAGGTAAACCCCACCAGTTTTGTATAATACAAATGTATTTTTAATAATATAAAATATTATTAAAAATCTGGTGTGAAGAACACAAATGCAGGTTCACTATTAATATTTTCTGTGAACGTGTCCGAATATATCCTATCCCCAGAGACGTAGATACGTATTTCGCTTTTCTACAAGCTCATCGGTACGCCCCTGCTGGAGAAAGGATATTTCCAGACACATTCACAGAAAAAAACCACCTCGCCCTATCACCGTAATTATCCAGACCTAGCGCAGAAGTAAATTCGGCGCTACCTGTTGTCAGACAGCCGAAGTACCTCGCATACCGTTCACATAATTAATGTGAAGTAACGACGCCCTTCCAAAGAGGTTAGCACAGCCAACTCTCTAGAAAACTGCATTTTGTTTGTGCCTTCACTCATACTACGGCTTAACCGCATGTGTAATGTATCAGAATAATTGAAACATACATGAGTAGGTAAACCCCACCAGTTTTGTATAATACAAAGGTATTTTTAATAATATAAAATATTATTAAAAATCTGGTGTGAAGAACACAAATGCAGGTTCACTATTAATATTTTCTGTGAACGTGTCCGAATATATCCTATCCCCAGAGACGTAGATATGTATTTCGCTTTTCTACAAGCTCATCGGTACGCCCCTGCTGGAGAAAGGATATTTCCAGACACATTCACAGAAAAAAACCACCTCGCCCTATCACCGTAATTATCCAGACCGAGCGCAGAAGTAAATTCGGCGCTACCTGTTGTCAGACAGTTCTGTGAATGTGTATGGAAATATCCTTTCTCCAGCAGGGGCGTACCGATGAGCTTGTAGAAAAGCGAAATACGTATCTACGTCTCTGGGGATAGGATATATTCGGACACGTTCACAGAAAATATTAATAGTGAACCTGCATTTGTGTTCTTCACACCAGATTTTTAATAATATTTTATATTATTAAAAATACCTTTGTATTATACAAAACTGGTGGGGTTTACCTACTCATGTGTGTTTCAATTATTCTGATACATTACACATGCGGTTAAGCCGTAGTATGAGTGAAGGCACAAACAAAATGCAGTTTTCTAGAGAGTTGGCTGTGCTAACCTCTTTGGAAGGGCGTCGTTACTTCACATTAATTATGTGGACGGTATGCGAGGTACTTCGGCTGTCTGACAAGAGGTAGCGCCGAATTTACTTCTGCGCTCGGTCTGGATAATTACGGTGATAGGGCGAGGTGGTTTTTTTCTGTGAATGTGTCTGGAAATATCCTTTCTCCAGCAGGGGCGTACCGATGAGCCTGTAGAAAGGTGAAATACGCATCTACGTCTCTGGGGATAGGATATATTCGGACACGTTCACAGAAAATATTAATAGTGAACCTGCATTTGTGTTCTTCACACCAGATTTTTAATAATATTTTATATTATTAAAAATATCTTTGTAATATTTAATTAATTGAACAAAATTACTAACTGATTAACTTTTTGGTATTACGGGTAAATTTTTGAATTCATTCACTAACCCTTTGGAAATCAAATAAGTCGGTGAGTTAATACCTGAAACGATAGGTCTCATCGAGTTACCTGTTTTATGTTTCTTCAGCAAACAATACATTCTTGGTACTAAAGGATTACTAACATTTAATTTATACTTTTGGGTAGAAGTTATTAAAACTGACATTTCTTTAATGCGTCTTTTGTGTCATTAATCATTTTAGGTAATGAATTTCTCTTAATTTCTACGTACGGACCTTCGGTAATTAAATTTTTAACTCTTTGAAAATAGTCGATTTTGTCCATAATTACTAACTTGTTGCCTTTATCTGCTTTTAGGTAAAAACAGTCCTTAAATTTAAGAGTTTTAATGATATTCCATTCTTTATTGACCAACTTCTGTTGTAAAACCCAAATCGATAAGAATTTACAGCAGCACAAGCAGTGATTTGCCGGATTGTAGAATTTAATGCGACAAATTATAGCGACAATCGCATGTAAAATGAGATTTAATAATTTTTAATTATCATACACATGAAGTTAATTATAGTGCGTATATATACACGTAGTATAGAATTGAAAGTCATGTCTCCTTCTGGATAATGTGCACTGACGAACTGTAAAAACAGTGAAATATCGATATTTGCACATTTCGGGCAGATATCTTCTTTTTTTTTAATTTTTCATATATTATATATATATACATATATATATATTTATGGTAGATTCAATTAGTTGGCGATTTAAGGTCTGGGTTTACTTCAATAGGTATACATCCAAAACATTCCTACACGTTTCGGCATATGATGCCTTTTTCAAATATTTTAAATTTCTTTGAAAAATGCATCATATGCCGAAACATGTAGGATTGTTTGGGATGTATACATATTGAAGTTAGACCAGACCTTAAATCACCAACTAATTGAATCTACCATAACATACTAAGGTCAAGAAATAATTATGTATATATACAGGCTGATTCATTTTCGGCCCTCACCATGGGGATCTCTCTTATTATTGGAGATAGAGTATATGTTTAAATTTGGCAAAGTTGTTAAATTTTGTGTTTGTTATAAATCGGTAAAGAAAATAGACCTGTTACAAATGACCTTCGTTATTTAAAAAAAAAACGCGAAAACCCCATTTTCTTCTTTTACCTGTAGCACCGACATTTGGCCTTGTAGAGAAAAAATAAAAACACATCCTTGTGGCCATTTCTAAACCTCTATCCAGTGGTGTACTCTAGATTTTTATACGACGTTTCGTTTCTTTCTGGTCATCATCAACTATCTAATTTCTTATAGGCGCCATATTGGATTTAGACATCTTCAGAAAGAGTTTTTTTTTCTGATTTCAACCATGTACAACATGCTGACTATAATTTTTGACATTAGGTTTTATTTGAAAGAATAAATAATAAGATGAAATAAGGTAGCCTTTGGAATTTCAGTCTGTCAAACATTTCATTTATTGTTCATTAATAATACAAAAATGTCATACACTAACGAAGAGAAACGAGATATGATAAGTATTTTTTATTCTTCGAAACGAAATTCAACAGTAGCGAGTACAAGATAACAAAAACATTAACAAAAATACATAGAAAAGTAAACAATAAACAATTACAGTAAATGTTCAATTATCTGGCCATCTTCGGTAATGCACAATTGGGCACGCCTTCTGGCATTTTGTACTGCCCTTTGTATAGTTCTTCTAGGAACTGCATCGAAGGCATTCTGAAGTCTGTCTCGTAATTCTTCAATGTTTTGTGGCGCATCTAATTAATAAATATTATTTTTTACATATCCCCACAAAAAAAATCTAGCGGTCTTAAATCAGGTGATCTCGCAGGCCATTTAACAACTCTCCTATTTCCAATCCAACGGTTTGCAAACTCTTGATTTAAGAAATTTCTAACAACAGCTGCATTGTGTGCTGGTGCGCCATCTTGTTGCCACCATAAATATTGTAATTGATTTAATGGGATATTGTCGTCAAGATAGTCAGATACGTATGTACTTAAAATGTTTAAATATCTTTCTCCATTTAAATGTTCTTCATACATAACTGGTCCTAGGAGACGATTTGCCAAAATACCCATCCAAACGTTTATTCCAAAACGATGTTGTGGTCTTCTAGCCCTGTTTTGTCGGGGATTTTGTACTGCCCAATAGTGCTCCGTATTTCTGTTGAACATTCCAGAATTTGTAAATTTTGTTTCATCTGACCAGATGATTTTGCTTAAAAAATTTTCATTTTCTATCCTTCCCATTAACCAATTACAATATTCTAGCCTTCTAAAATTATCTCCAGGCAGTAAAGAGTGACTAACATGGATCCTGTATGGTTTAAACATACTTTTATGTAAAGTTCTCCAAACTCTGGACTGGCACAAATTTAGTTCTGACGCTACTTCGCGTGTAGAAATTGACGGATTATTATTTATCTATAAAAATACAAGATTAACATGAAATTTGAAAACACGCTTTTAATTTACCATTTGTAAAATATCTTGTCGATTTTCATTTAAATTCCTGTTGTCTTGACCATTACGCGGCTTAGTAAACGATCCATTCTCGACCAAATTTCTGTCGAGATCTTGAAAAATGGTACGATGAGGCTGTTGTCATTCTGGATATAATTGTAGATATCTTGTACTCGCTACTGTTGAATTTCGTTTCGAAGAATAAAAAATACTTATCATATCTCGTTTCTCTTCGTTAGTGTATGACATTTTTGTATTATTAATGAACAATAAATGAAATGTTTGACAGATTGAAATTCCATGGCTACCTTATTTAATCTTATAATTTATTCTTTCAAATAAAACCTAATGTCAAAAACTTTAGTCAGCATGTGGTACATGGTTGAAATCAGAAAAGAAAACTCTTTCTGAAGATGTCTAAATCCAATATGGCGCCTATAAGAAATTAGATAGTTGATGATGGCCAGAAAGAAACGAAACGTCGTATGAAAATTTAGAGTACACCACTGGATAGAGGTTTAGAAATGGCCACAAGGATGTGTTTTTATTTTTTCTCTACAAGGCCAAATGTCGGTGCTACAGGTAAAAGAAGAAAATGGGGTTTTCGCGTTTTTTTTTTAAATAACGAAGGTCATTTGTCACAGGTCTATTTTCTTTACGGATTTATAACAAACACAAAATTTAACAACTTTGTCAAATTTAAACCTATACTCTATCTCCAATAATAAGCGAGATCCCCATGGTGAGGGCCGAAAATGAATCAGCCTGTATAGTAGATTAAATTAGTCGGCGATTTAAGGTCTGTTTTACTTTAATATGTATGTATTTAAAATAATCTTACATGTTTCGGCGCATAATGCCATTGTCAAAGAAATTTAAGATATAAAAGAGATTATATATTTTACGTAACGCCCTGGCCGCTTCCTTCACCTGTCCGCTACATTCGCACGTCCAAATCTTCATTTTTGTTTGTGTTTATGGTTTTTGTTTTTTTTATTCTCTTCATTTCCTTTATTTTATTTATTCCATTTTCCCACGAGTAGCTGGGACTAGACGGTCGTTTTCGGCACACCCCCTCATTCACGGCGAGAAGACTTCTTTAAGCTGGAGGGCGCCAGGTAATATTTATGTAACTTTTCTTCAGATTCTTTAATGATTTTTACACGTAAAAAATAATGTTTAATTAACATATAAGAATACTTTTTCTCAATAAAACAAGTACTTTACTATAAATTATTGCAAAAACTTATCTATCTGACAGATTTAGGCGAAATTTTGAAAGTAGGCTTCTAAAACATTGCTTAAGCTATATACTCATCATGGCACAAATATTGTTAACTTTTTTAAAGTCGCGCTCCTGTCAAATCGCTTTCGCATTCAATATAAAATCTCCGTAGATTTCCATTGTTGGTTCCGATAAAATACAAACTTCTTTCTGGTTTTGTCTTGTCGTTGTTCTGATGAATGTTTTACTGTTTATACTGATCGCCTCTTTAGGGCCTGCTATCAGGCAGTATGAGTAACAATATTGACTGTAACAACAGAGCGAAAATATGGAAACGATTAAATTATATATTTTGTATCATAAAAGTAGTTAAGCTAAATAGAAAGAATAAAATTAAATATATTTAAGAAAATTAATACTGGTAGCCGTAACTTTGTGGTAATTCATTTTGAAAATTAAATAAAATAAAACAATAACTTTGTTATATATACCACTTTATTCACATATACTTGTGACCGCGGTTTCGACATACAATGTCATTATCAAACTGCAAAAGTTACAGGCCTACATAGAACTTATAAATGACACAAAAATATATATGGGGGGGTGGTTTATGATGTTATTTAAAATTACTACTATATACTTACCTATTATATACAACATTGGAAAAGAGGTGTATATATATAAGGTCCAACTGTTCATTTAATACGATGTCTATTGTGTTTTTCTGACTTTTAAAAATCTCTAGGGCCTCTAAAATATTTAATTTACGACCTTTCTCGGACAAATGTAATATTTTACTGTGACCAAATGTATGTCCTTCTGCAATAAGATGGTTAGCAAATGTTGAATCTGTCTTTTTAAGTTTATATGACCTCCTGTGTTCTTTTTCCCGTATAATAAAACTTCGACCAGTCTGACCTATATATACACTGTTACAATCGTTACAGTATAGTTTGTACACTCCTGATTTATTATTAATATCTGTTTTAGTTTTTGCGTTAAAAATGAAATTACTTGTTTTTACATATGGTTTGTAAGCTATACTAACATTACTATTATTTTTTGAAATTATATTTCCAATTTGCTCGCTTATTTTACCGAAGTAAGTTAACGAGACAAATTGTTTCAAATTAGCACTACCTTTAGGATATACTAAACTAAGGGCCATTTGTAACTGTTTTTTCTTTAGTATACTGTCAATTACGCTACTTTTATAACTATTGTTTACCGCTATTTGTTTTATAGTATTGATTTCACGAACAAAAGATTCATTAGACAAAGGAATATTTAATGCTCTATGTATCATAGAATTAAAAAATGAATGTTTGTGTGTCTTAGGGTGTAGTGAATCTTTGGGAATAATGCAATCAGTGAAAGTAGGTTTACGATAGTAGTTATACTATGCCGGTTCTGGCCCAAAATCCCATGTATTTTCTTATGGAGGTTCATTTTGCCCTTTTTCAATTTGGACACACTAATCCGGGACACCTCTATATACAGTCGTAGATCTGTAAACAGATCTATGAATGTATATAGAGGGTGTCCCACTGAATGTTCGCGGGGGGGGGGGGGGGGGGGGGGGGGGTGAGTTTTACATAGGGGTGAGAAGCTTGCAAGGCGGTTATTATTATAATTTATGCGGGGGGGTGAGTTTTACATAGGGGTGAGAAGCTTGCAAGGCGGTTATCGGCGCTAGCGCGTATGATTTCAGAGGTGATTTCATCTTTATTAGTTCGTTTGCTCCTTTTTCTTCGGACCTGTTCATTCCTGTTTCATATCTATTCAGACTTAATCATTATTAGTTCAGAGATATTTAGAAGAGAGATGACGTCACATATTTAGAATTATTTGATTTTTTTATTTTTAAAAATATCACATTTAAAATTTTTTTATATTTTAATGTCGGGACGTCGAGGAATTGAACTCGGGTCCTTCTAGGTGTAAGACAGACACCTTAACCGTTCGGCCACACCCGAGATGTAAATTGGATATTGTAAAACGCATAAGTAGTCTATTACAAAATGTGGAAACTCAACTTTAAATAACTTAGAGAAATTATTCATTAAATTCGCGTTTAATTTACATATAATTAGTATTAATTATCCCCGTTTAATACTCGATATATTTTACATTTTTCAGCAGATATCAACCGTAATTTTGTGTGTAATATTAGAATTAGAGGTAAATATATCGACACAGGTCATTGAGTAGATATGTGGATTGTTCGATAAACTGCTTTTCATGAAAGATAGTATCTTCCCTCATTTTAAGAGAGGCGATGCTGAATTGATTGTAATTACTCGATTTTTTCTATTTTTAAAAATATCACATTTATATTTTTAATGTCGGGTTGTCGAACTCGGGTCCTTTAGAGTGAGACGCCGGGATTCTATCACGAGACCGCGCTGGGTAATATGAATGGGATATTTTATAAGTTATATATATTATCTAACCTATTACTATAAATTATTTTTCCAAGTTAAATTAGAATTACTATCATAGGTAGATATATCGATCGAGTCTTAATAATCGTTAAATTTACGTTTAATTTGCATATAATACTCAATATATTTGACAACCATAGTTTTGTGTGCAGGATATCGGTTGTAGTTCAACATATTTAAAATTTTTATATTTTTAATGTCGGAGTGTCGGGAATCGAACGTGGGCCATGCTTCACATAAGTCGGCTTCTTAGGCGCTAGACCATACGGTCCCCAAGAATTTAATTTTTTATAACTTACCTATATTGTCTGACTTATCCCAAATTATTATAAATTATTTTTCCAAGTTAAATTAGAATTACTATTATAGGTAGATATATCGATCGGGTCTTAATAATCGATAAATTTACGTTTAATTTACATATAATTAGTATTAATTACTCCGTTTAATACTCGATATATTTGACGACCATAATTTTGTGAGTAATAATGCTTAGTTAAAAATAAAACATAATTTCACATAGGATAAAATTTTATTTAGGCAGCATCTATTTTTTAACATAATATACTGTAATATACAGAGCATCTAAGGGTTACAATGCAAGTACATAGATCAAAACAGGTCTATACATATTTAATACTCGAACCAGAGGCTGATTACCTAGAGAATATATATGTTTTCGACATAGAGGCTTCACGAGTGTTAAGTTTACATGGACAATATCCGAAGACACATATAATCCAGTATCCTATACATAGGTACCCTGAATTCGATTACAATAAAGATATTGTATGTGATGGAGGAGGCTATGTTGTATACGGATATGATAAATAGTTCACCACCTCAGTCGTATTTTCGCATTCGTCTTGAATGTATGCTGATAAATATTATGCATCGATACATATAATGCGTGAAATGGCAAAACAAGAAGATGAAGTGTTTTTCATGTTATACAAAATTTAGAAAATAATTTCGGTATGCTAGATGATATATCTAAAACGACAATCCAACACATACCGCTTCATATTCTTCAAACAAAGGTGAAGACAGAATCCCTAAGACGAAACTGGCACAAGATTCCTATAGAGAAAAGAGCTGATCTAGAGGATTATTTACTCTGTGATAGACATTATAATCGACTGGAGCAGGGCGATCATATAGATGGATTTCCACCAGCAAAAATTAAGTGTTGGTTCTGCTTAATATCACATTAAGATGTATATAAATATGTAAATTTAAAATAAAAAAGATATAAAGTCATTTATGTTTTATTTATAAAGTATAATATAAAGTATAATATATAGGTAATGATAATAAAATCATAATATATTTTTATTGTCTATCCAAGAATTGTGTGAGCTGTTCAACCCCAACCACTTCACGTATACTTTATTACGCTTCCGTCGCAAAATCCTTTCAACGAGGTACACATTCCTATGAATAGTCTTCTGTAATTCCAGTTCATAGAAGCTACCTAGTATTGGTCGACCGGACATATCCTCAAGCATATATGTCGAAGGATTTGTAATATTTGCTTTAACTATTCGGAACAATTCCGTAGACCAGCTCACGGTGAATCCTTTAGCAAATGCTCCTTTATATTTACTTATACGAACGATGTCACCCACATTAAATTTCCGAAGTCCACTAATTTTTATATTATTATAAACACTTTTTAACAGACGTTTTTCTATCTTCTTGGTAACATCACACGGTCGCATTTTAATCTTTCTATGTATAGTATGATTATACTTCTCGGTAACTGTCTGTAATATATCTAGCCATTTATATTTACCTCGCATACTGAATTCTTTATACAATTTCTCCTTAATAGTTCTAATTACACGCTCGGCAATAGACGCTTTCATTATACTATATGTAGAATAATGATTTATACCGTAATTTTTTATTAGATTTTGGAATTTATTGTTATAAAACTCTTTTCCAGCATCAGTCTGTAAATTTTTAGGCTGTCGCAACCCTTTAAGGATTATTTCCATTGCGTTTCTGACATCTTGACCAGTCTTAGTTTTAACAGGCTGCGTCCAAAGATATTTCGAGAAGCAGTCTACTACCGTAAGAATATATTTATAGCCACTATTCTCTCTAGCATAGGGGATAAATTCCATGAGATCCGCATGCCACAAATCGTCAAAACCCTTAATAATAATATGTCGTCTAGTAAACAATCTACGAGCAGGTTTATGCAGTTCGTTTACAACGTCACGTTTAATTTCACTCATTTCTCTATTAGAATATTTAATATCGATACAGCTTAGATGTTTACAGCTGAACTTTATCTGTGTAAATGAAGTCGCAGCTCGACAGCTCATATAGAATTACTATCATTAAATGTTTTAATGCGTCAACGTAGATTCAAAATTTTTATAGATCTACAGCGCAAGCAAGTGGTGATGTTTTCTATTTTAGAATTTCCAAAAGTTCTTTAAACTTACTATCCACATAGCTTTTATTTACGCCTAAGGATATAATCTTTTTAAGTAGCTCATCAACCGCTGTAAACTTTTTATCTACATTAGTTTTGTTTGCACATACCGATAAGCTCCTTCTAAAATTATCTTCAACTGCGATAAACTTTTTATCTACATTGGTTTTGTTTGCGCATGCAGATATAGTCTTTCTAATATGCTCATCAACCGATGTAAACTTTTTATCTACATAAGTTTTGTTAGCACATACAGATACACTCTTTTTGATAATCTCATCAACCGCTGCGATCTGTGTATCTACAAAGGTTTTGCTCGCACATGAAGATTCAATCTTTTTAATATAATCATTAAGAACTTGTATCTTTTTATTAACATAAGCCATATTCACAGAATCATTATCTTCTACAGGCGACTGAATATTGCGTATTCGTTTATTTTTAAAATCATAATGTCCCTCGATATCTTTAGATAAAATAGACTGAAGGTTATATGGTGCGAGTGATTTTTTTATTTCACTTTTGTTTAAATGCCGCCCGAATTTATCAATACTCTTCATAACTGACCGGCTTTTACGAACAGTAATAGCGTACTACTATATTAATACTCGGCTTCGATTAATTATACAATTACGCCGGATTCCTTGAGCTCTTCAACAATGGAGGCAATTTCATTTATATGTCCAGAGTGCCCGGCCGTTTTCGATGCTAGGAGTAAACGTAGTCGATCAACTAGTTCATTTATATCATCCCAGTACACATACTGATAGGGAGCATTCCTCACTACTAATTCTTCACCAACATGGCCACTCCCCTGTATATATCCACTCGTAGACGATGTGTCCAGATTCATCGATGAAGTGCTTAGATTCAATAAAGGTTTAATGATGTATGAATATTTATAGCTTCTGCTTCCTTTGACTTGCTTTTCGGGATCAAAGTCACGATGATGTACACTAGTTTGTTTTAAGATTCGTCTATACTGCTCTTTGTCATCTCTCGTAAACTCGCTAGGATGTACCTTAAATATCAACTCGCATAATCCTCGCGTCCCCTTATATCGCACGTTATCGATTACAAAATCACGACCATCGGAAGTAAAACTTGATTTACCCATTTTAAAGTTATCCGACACAGGATCAACGTGGACACCAAACGTTAAATCATATTCTCTGCTAGCATCGGACAATAATCCTTCCAAGTAGATTCTAGGAAAATAATACAGGTCGGAATTTTCAATGTTACGATCAGTTATATTAAGTCCCTCATAAGGGCTATCGGAACTCTCCATAGAAAGACTATGTGACTTTGTGTTTGATATCATCTTCGGGATTCTTATATTTTGTTTAGACTCTTCATCCTCTGACTTCATCTTACTCTTCAGATCTATTTCAGTCTGTGCTGATGTTTTTTCTAAAACTTTTTTAAGGGGTTCAGTGACTGGTTTGAAATGGTGTGTTAGTAATGCGTCAAATTCAGAACGACCTAATTTCAATGCTAAATATTTTTTTCTAATTGAAGCGCTAGCGCGTATGATTTCAGAGGTGATTTCATCTTTATCATTTCGTTTGCTCCTTTTCTTCGGCGACATCCTCAGGACTGTCCCGCAAACAGATAGCAAGCAGCTCCGAAACAGATAGTGAACAGGTTTGAATAGCTTCTAAACAGGTCTGAACAGAGAACGAACAGCTTCCGAAACAGATATGGAACAGGTCTGAACGGATAATGATCAAGTCTGTATAGATATAAAACAGATATTATACAGCTCTAGAACAGGAATGAACAAATCTGAACGGGTATTAAACGGTTATTGAAGCAGATGAGCTGTTTTAAGATATTAGATATTGGATAGCTCTGGAACAGGAATGAACAGGTCCGAACGGATATTAAACAGCTATTGAGGCAGATAGGCTGTTTTCATACTTTAATACTATTAAGTGTGATCATAGCTAGCGGAAAAGCTTTATAAAAAATGAGGAAATACATTCGCAGAGTGTCCAATATATATCACAACATATATCTCTGATATCGGTTGACGATTGCTCTTCCCCCATTGTTATGCTTCTTAACCATACGCATATCGTTAGCTGATTGACTAATATGCTTGTGTTCACAAATATATATAACAATCGAACATTTTTCTATAGCGACCCTCATCGATATTACTATCTTTATCTATCGTTAGAAAACCATAATTATTTTTCCAACACTCAGCACAAACTTCTTTAAACTTATCAAAAGTCATATCAGTGTTAACATGATCGGCATATATATGTCGAAGATTTAAATCATCCTGTTTAAATAAAATAATAAAATTAGCATTATCACGTATTAAATGTTTTGGTATTCGAGTATACGTCTGACATAAGTAGAAACAATCAATCGACTTATGTCGACCCATGCAAAAATATGTTCTAATTTTATCTTGTGTCTCGCAAGCAACATCATCGAAAATAAAAACAGAGTTTTCTAAAGCTTTACAGGGATCTATGATGTTATCGTTTTCCGAATACTTAAAATATTTAACATCCTTCACGTTATTCATCACTGCCTCTAGAAATCGATATTTAGACTGGTAAAGTGACTTGGAATAAACATAGATATTGTTAAATTTTAAACCATTCTCTTCGGTAATCAAACTCAAAAGAGCATTTGTTTTTCCGCAGTTAGATGGCCCACATATTATACCTCTGATAGTATTTGGTAATATTTCTCCATGTCTTCGTTTAAATTTATTGTCTATCAAACCACCGTCCAAATTTCGAACCTTTAAGGTTACCTTCTGTTTAACGACACGCATTTCGCAAGAATGAATCTATATAATGTGATCATACATTAATATATGTTTCATTCAAATGTCTACATTCAAAGAGGGTAGAGGTATATTAAATTCACTCATTAATAAGTTACCAGTAGAATTACATCTACCCGGATATCAATACTGTGGTCCAGGTACGAAACTGAAACAGCGTATGGCCCGAGGCGACCAAGGAATTAATCCGCTTGACGCTGCATGTAAAGAACACGATATCGCTTATTCGAGGGATAGCGATACTATAAAACGCCATCAAGCCGATCACATACTGCAAGAAAGAGCGTGGACTCGAGTCAAATCCAAGGACGCAAGTTTTGGTGAAAAAGCAGCTGCTTGGCTGGTCACAAACAGTATGAAAGTTAAAAGAAAATTAGGTATGGGGTTAAATCGAATTAAGACTAAGCGTAGATCATCTATAGCGAAAACACGGAATAGAATAGAAGGAGGCTTCGTTAGAAAAATCCCGTTTAGAAAAGGAGTTGTCTATCATGCTAAGGTAGCCCTAAAAAAGACTAAACTGAAGGATATTGTTGATGGAGCTAAAATAGCGCTCGCTTCTGCTAAAATCGCGATAAAGAAGAATGGGGGTAAAACAAATATTAATACACCCAGAGTTATTCCTCTACCGAAATCAGGGGGTATCATTCCTCTCATACCTCTATTTGCTGGCTTAAGTGCTTTAGGTGGTCTTACCGGGGGCGTAACCGGAATTGTGCAAGCGGTCAATAAAGCTAGAGCATCTCAAAAAGTGTTAGAAGAGACGCAACGTCATAATAAGGTTATGGAAGAAGTTGCTTTGGGGAAAAAAGGTGAAGGAATGTTTTTGAAGCCATATAAAAGAGGAATGGGACTATATCTTAAATCAAATAAGGAAGCAAAAAACTTTTAAATCGACTGCCACGCAGAGCTCTCTCGGACGTAGACATTTTAAAGTATGGAGATTATTTACCCTACTTCCGAGGTGTCTTTATGAGAAATAGCTTACCGAATATACCAAAAAGCAATGAGTGTGCAGTCGTTAATCTTGATTCAAAAGAAGGGCCAGGCACACACTGGGTTGCATATTCCAAGAGAAAACTGAAAGTTCAATATTTCGACTCATATGGAAATTTATCACCTCCGCTTGAACTCGTTCAATATCTAAAAAAATGTGAAATCAAATATAACCACCGCCGATATCAGAAGTTTAACGAAAAGAATTGTGGACATTTATGTTTAGAATTTCTATATAGCTATATGTAGAGTACATAGTGAGTTCAGTATCATGTCGAACACGTTCACACTCAAAAGCACTAACCACGTGCTTACTGCAGATTACTATCCCCCGATTGAATTAGATGATCGATATGAATATGGATTGGGACTTATAGGTCTACACACTTACAATACTATACCAAATGTTTATGAGGGACATAACAAATTCTATTATGATAACGAGGTGTTAGAAATATCCACTGGCTCATATGAAATAAGTGATTTAGAGACTTATATACAAAACCGATTGCCGTCTACAAACAAAAACATATTAGATAAAAGCGGTTTACTAACTATAAAACCTAACAACAACACGTTGAGGTGTGAGATATATAGTATTTTTTCTATAGATTTTACTAAGGAAGACTCAATCGGTCGCATGTTAGGATTCAGCAAAAGCAAATTGCATGCTAAAAGGATCTACGAATCTGACCTTCCAGTACAGATTATAAAGGTCGTTACAATTAGAATCGAGTGCAATATAGTATCTTCTGCGTATTATGACACACGTCCCTCTCACACACTATTTGAATTTTCACCAACAGTAGAACCCGGTTACAGCATCAATATAGAACCTAGGAATATAGTCTATCTGCCGACAACAACAAAAAACATTAGCAATATTACGTTAACGTTGCTAGACCAAGAAGGAGATCCAATAAATTTTCGAGGTGAGCAGATCGTTGTGCGCCTAGAATTAAAGCGATTATAATGGGTTTGGAGTTTAACAAAACATATAAAGAACTCTCTTATCATCAGACGGCGGCCATTCAGTCTCCAACGACTAACGTGCTAACACCTATAAATTTAACATTCCTTCAATCATTGGGATTTGTTGTTAACGATGGAAAAGTTAGACATTTACGCAAAGTTAAACTTCGACGAAACGATAACTAAGGAGGAATATCATACATATTACCCTCGTGCTAATAATTTCAATGCGAACGATGAAATACGTATACCAATAAATAATCAAGATGTATACACAATTCCAGGTGACAGCTACATATATATTGAAGGTACATTTAAACCAAACATAGATGGGACTGGCTCTTGTGAGCTAATAAATAATGCATACGCGTTTCTGTTTGATCAGCTGCGATATGAGATAAATGGTATCGAAATAGATCGTTGTAATAAGCCTGGTATAACTTCTACCATCAAAGGTTTCTTGTCTTTAAGTGATAATGAGAGCAAGTCTCTACAAATGGCGGGTTGGTATCCTTTCGAAAATAAAAGTCAGCCGACATTATCAGGTGATACATTTAGTGCATGCATTCCCTTAAGGTTTATAGTCGGATGCTTCGAAGACTATAGGAAAGTGGTCGCCTATACCTCCCAAGAGCTGATACTGATACGAAGCCGATTAGATATTAATTGTTATAAAAATATTGAAGCAGATGGCACAAAAAAAGCTAAAATAGATATCAGTAAAGTCGAATGGCATGTTCCACATATTGTTATGGATGACTCAATTCGTCTAAATTTATTAAAAACTTTAAACGCTAATAAACCTATCTACATGCCATTTAGAAAATGGGATCTGCATGAACTACCATCTTTACGAAGCAATAAAAAAGATGTGTGGAGTGTTAAAACGAGCACAAATTTAGAGAAACCGCGCTTCGTAATAATAGCCTTCCAAACAAATAGGAAGGATAACTTAACTGCTGACGCTGGTCGATTTGATCACGTGTCAATCAGTAATATAAAACTATACTTAAACTCTGAGACCTATCCTTACAATAATCTGAATTTACAAATGGATATTAAGCGATACGCTTTAGCATATAGGATGTATACATCCTTTCAATGTTCATATTATGGGAGAACGATCGCTCAACCTCTAATAGATTATAACGCTTTCATTGATTACCCCTTCTTAGTCTTAGACGTTTCTAAACAAGCAGAGAGCATAAAAGCGGGTACCGTAGACATAAAACTTGAGTTTGAGTCAGATAATCCTTTCCCTAACAATACTACTGCCATCTGTTTAATCATTCACGACTGCGTTGTAGAATACGCTCCGCTTACTGGAATAGTGAAAAAAATAGTATAATTATTACTAATAAATCATGTATTTAAAACGATAGCATGAAAGCTGTAGCTGCTTACAGATGCCCTTTTGAAAATAGAATTAGGAAAGTGGACAATATCATTAGACATGTTTTATCGCGCGTTCATCGAGATCGAACAGCATATGTACTTGAGGATATATCCGGTCGTCTAATACTAGACAGCTTCTATGAACAACTCACACAATTCATGGATAGACAATAAAAATATATTATGATTTTATTAATATTATCTATATATTATATCTTATAAATAAAACGTAAATGAATTGATATTTTCTTTTTATTTCTAATTTACATAGTTATATACATCTTAATATGTTAATAAACAGAACCGAATTTCTATGAGCTTAACAGCCATAAATAATTGAAGATAGCATACAATGGAGCTTCAACTATTTCTTCTTCCCTTTTAGTTCATATTATATGCAATTTTATATAAGTTCTAATATTAAACTCATTCATATTTTAACGTTTAGATTTTCTATGCAACCAAATGCTGAAGGCTTGATATCTAATAAGAGTAATTAATAAAATTATTAAAACATATTTAATTTCAAGACATTTTATATTGATTAATCATTATTATGTATGGGTTGCGAGATATAATTTATATATTCTGCGTAAAAGCTATTGACTAGTGTATATATTATCATCTACTTAATTTCCAATCTACATAAAATAAGCACACCTTGTGTTTAAGCCTTTATGTATTCACCTTAAATTTCATGGAGTCTTTGCGATTATAAATCACTTAAGGATATACCGATTCACCGCATCTGATTATTTTATTTAATGAGGGAAAGTTTAGTTGAGAAAGCTAGTATATGTGTTGCATAAACAATGTATATTTCCTGCTAAAAACACTTTCAAATATAATTTTCCTCCCTCTATTTATTACTTATGAAAATTTTATTCGTATAATTAGGATGTTTGAATTTCGAGATGTTTAAAAGTTGCAGCCTTTCCTACCTCCTATAACATAGATCTTCTAATACCCCTGCATGATCTGGTTGTTGGTATGGATATTAAATAGACATATATATATATATATATATATATATATAATAAATATTTTATTTTATTTTTCAATATACATATATAATATTAGCTTAGAAACTTGTTTATACATAAAATAATTAATCTATAAAAATATAATTCAGTCTATACACATAATATTTTCTTTCCTCAATATACATATACAATATTAGTTTAGAAACTTGCTTATACATAGAATAATTAATCTACAAGCTAAAAATATAATTCATTCTATACACATAATATCTCGATGTCCCCAAGGTAATGTACTGCAACTGTCTTTTATTAAGTATCTTTTATCATCATGAGGACTTAGAGCAATTTTCGTTTGATTACTGCTATACACTTGATGTTTTTCGGATTGAATTAATTTTTGATTCACATATTTCTCGTTAGTATTGTACAAACATTCTATATAATCATCAAAACTTATTCGATTTTTGACAATGTTCTTCTTAACCCCTTTAGCTTTCCTTACTGCATCTTTACCCTCTACTCTAATAGCATACATTTTAGATCTCAAGCCTACAAATTCTGTTACAATTTTCCCATTCATCTCATCTTTCATCATACCTAGAACTTTTTTGTTTACAAGAGGAATACTATAAACATTATCCTTAGGATAATCGCTTGTATCAAATCGTCTATGACAGTCGCGACGGATTAAATCGTAGATATCTGAACACTCAATTGAATAGATAATCGAATCAGTATCTGTGTAGGCTGCTTGACATTTATCCCCAAACATCGGTTTCATATAATCATAGTGAAATTCATAGATTGATGTTTTAGAAATATCTAATATGGCCATTCCTACATAGATAGGTTTATTAAAATAGATCTCTGTTTTGTTGAGTTCAACAGCAACAAAGTTCTCATTAAATATAGTTGCCGATTTGAATTCAGGCTTTGAAATTAAAGCTTCGGCACCATATCGTCCTTTCCATTTATTTACTAGTTTCACTATACTATGTTTGCGTATATTTTCCATCGTCTTCCCGAAAACAGCGTTGTTCATCAGTTTAAACAAATTTTTTTCAAAGTCGTTCATAGCCAATGATCTCAGTTTAGTGTTTAAATCAATGTATGATTTCAGCCATGTACGCTGTTGAAATTGCAGTATTCTATGAATGTTAGCTAACTTTAAACCATGTCTTAAGGCTTGTTTTAGATTCTTATAATGAATAACATAACGTTTTTTTTCGAATAAGGTAGCCATTAATTTCTTTTCTTTCGATCCCGGAGCAGCTAGATGTTCAGGACAAAAGGGTAAATCTGAGTGTAAATCATGTAGTTCTTGCGGATACTCTAAATCTACCTCTAAAATATATCCTATATCATTCTCATCGGGTATATCTAAAACATTGAAATTTTCGGCATTAGATAACCATCGAAATCCTCCATAAGGCAGATATTGAGACATTGCCCATCCATATTGATTATTGATATCGTTATACATTATAAATTTGTCTGGTTTGGAAGAATCATAATCCGACATGTATTTATTATTTGCTTTAAGATGTCTATAAGAACATTGGCTGAGCCCTCCTCTGATTCCGCGTTCAATAAACATAATCATATCCAAATCTGTCAGTAATTCTAAGATTATATTAGTATGTTTAAACATACAATCCCATGCGAATCCGGGTAAGGTGAAGTAAAGTCCTGGATCAAGCTCATATGTTTTCAGACAGCTACTTCTAAATTGTTCGAAAATGCAAGCTAATAGTAGCACATCCGTCTTCAGATATAGGTCTGAATATTCACCCAAGTTTTCGATATTAAATTCACTCCATACCTTTTGCGCATGATCATAGTCTTCATCTGAAATATCTAGATCGTTTAATTGATTGAAGAATTTAGATTTTTCGGGGAGCTTCGCTTCCTTGAATTTCTCTTCTGAGTCGAAATAATCGTAAGGGTATACTCCTTTTCGTGTTAACAATTTCAATTTTTCGTCGCTTAGATTAGAAAATTCAGATATAAGTTCGGGATATTCTATTAAATATGATGCTAAGGTATTGAGTCCTGAAGCCATAAATCGAAAAGAATCAATGAATCTAAATTTAATTATATTCTCATCGATATGTTTAGTGAATGAAATATATTTTTCTTTGGTTGTCGGCAAAACATCTATACGTCCCTTTAAGTCCTCAGCCAAATTCTTGATGATGAAATGTGAGTCGTACCCAGTTAGGTAATGGAAAACCACCGGAACTGTATGTGTATCTTGATAATTTACATTACAATCTTGATGTGCAGCTCCTCGGTATTTTCCATTCAAATGATCGTGATCTCTAACCTTTATCTTTTCATCCGAACTAAACGATTTTTCACAAATATGACATATTGTAGCGTTTTCATACAAATATCGTTCATCAGATGTTAGTTTGTCCATGGGTATGGGGCACAAAAATACTGTTTCTAAATCTTCTGCAAAAGCTTTGAGTTCCTTAGTAAACCATTCTATACAATCTTGGCCACGATAACTTCTATAAAATGATAATGATTCATCATAGCCGCACTTTACGTAATAACCTATGCTGCATGGCAGATGTTCTTGATATTTATTTTGAATTTTACATGGTGCAAGTAGACACTCCAAATCGGCATAAATAATGAAGGGTGCTTTCACTTTATTTTTGAAATTTTTAAATTTAATAAACTTGTCATCTTCCGTGGGTAATCGGATCTTACAGTAGTTCATTTCTTGACAATCTACGTAATGTTTATCGAGAGCGGTTTTCGTATAAAAGTAGTGTAAACAGCGATCACAAAAATACTTTTTCTTATCATGCTTCGATAGCTGTGAGGATACGAGGCGTGATAGGTTCTTAATCCAGACATAGTGATAACTAGGAGTTGATTCATTATTATCCTCATGCACTTCATCTTCGTTATAGTAAAAATCTTGAATAAGCACCAAATTCACATGTTTAGTTTGTTTCATTTTTGTTAGATATGTAGGTACGGTGATGAATTTTTCATTTTTTTTTTTCAAAATGTAAACATTTATTGATACATCGTTTTGTTTTTCAAACCGTGGAATTTGTTTCATCGTCATTGGAAATTGAATTCCTGTTAAATTTAACACAGATGAAGGGTTTGGATACTTTGTAGTTCTTTGCGCGTGCTTACTCACCGGATATAGCGCGGATACAACGGCCCATGTGAAGCATTTTTGATCATTATTTTCTACGTTAATGCAAGCTTTTTTAATTTTAATTTGCGAAGGTAATTCGATGTAGGATGATCCTAGTTGAGACGTAAATTTATTAATATTTACCTGGAGACTGATGACTGTTGATAATGCCCAACCGCTGTCTCTTTCTTGAAACTCTTCAAGATCGGCGAGAATTGGCTGCTGTATGCAGCTAACAAACCATTCTTTTAGACTGGTGTCTCGATAAATTGCAATATTTTTAGTGTTAAAATATTTTAATTCATTAATCTCTTGATCAGCTTTCTGTATTTTGAATTCGCCACAAAACATTGTATTCACCTTGATGGCTTCTTCCTTCTTTAACACATTCGAAATTCTTCGTTGAAATAGGATAGCTGCATCTTCCATAAATAATATGGGGTCGATATGTTTTAGATTAATTATAACTCCAGTTCGAATACGGTTTTGAAACGCTGATTTGATATCCTCCCATTTAACGTGGTAAGAAGCAGTAGTACGTTTCTTCGGTGCGTAACTCCCTCCAGCTATTTGATGAGCTCGATACATTTGTTTGAAGCTCTTTACTTGAGCAATGGTAGTTATCAGTTTTTGTTTTTCTCCAACACTTTTAGCACTACTCAATGAATTATTTAATACTCGGAGAGTTGAATTACATTTTTTAATTTCTGAAGCCAGAGCATCTTTATTATTTTCAATATTAGCATTGAAGAGCGAAGATTTAATTTGTTGAACGGATCGCATCTTAACTCAACGATGAACACTGATTGTATGATTTCCATATACATATACTCCGCTATATACTCATTTAATGAGATAATAATGATCACGTGATAGCTTTACTATTTTATATACGCAAGCGCCCTAAAACCACTCTATACATTTTAAAGTAGAAATATTATTTATATATCTTTGTCCCTTCCATACAGATCTCCTGCCTACAAAACTACGAGTCTATATCTGTTAAGACATGTATAGACTTGTTTTGATCTATGTACTTGCATTGTAACCCTTAGATGCTCTGTATATTACAGTATATTATGTTAAAAAATAGATGCTGCCTAAATAAAATTTTATCCTATGTGAAATTATGTTTTATTTTTAACTAAGCATTATTACTCACAAAATTATGGTCGTCAAATATATCGAGTATTAAACGGAGTAATTAATACTAATTATATGTAAATTAAACGTAAATTTATCGATTATTAAGACTCGATCGATATATCTACCTATGATAGTAATTCTAATTTAACTTGGAAAAATAATTTATAGTAATAGGTTAGATAATATATATAACTTATAAAATATCCCATTCATATTACCCAGCGCGGTCTCGTGATAGAATCCCGGCGTCTCACTCTAAAGGACCCGAGTTCGACAACCCGACATTAAAAATATAAATGTGATATTTTTAAAAATAGAAAAAATCGAGTAATTACAATCAATTCAGCATCGCCTCTCTTAAAATGAGGGAAGATACTATCTTTCATGAAAAGCAGTTTATCGAACAATCCACATATCTACTCAATGACCTGTGTCGATATATTTACCTCTAATTCTAATATTACACACAAAATTACGGTTGATATCTGCTGAAAAATGTAAAATATATCGAGTATTAAACGGGGATAATTAATACTAATTATATGTAAATTAAACGCGAATTTAATGAATAATTTCTCTAAGTTATTTAAAGTTGAGTTTCCACATTTTGTAATAGACTACTTATGCGTTTTACAATATCCAATTTACATCTCGGGTGTGGCCGAACGGTTAAGGTGTCTGTCTTACACCTAGAAGGACCCGAGTTCAATTCCTCGACGTCCCGACATTAAAATATAAAAAAATTTTAAATGTGATATTTTTAAAAATAAAAAAATCAAATAATTCTAAATATGTGACGTCATCTCTCTTCTAAATATCTCTGAACTAATAATGATTAAGTCTGAATAGATATGAAACAGGAATGAACAGGTCCGAAGAAAAAGGAGCAAACGAACTAATAAAGATGAAATCACCTCTGAAATCATACGCGCTAGCGCCGATAACCGCCTTGCAAGCTTCTCACCCCTATGTAAAACTCACCCCCCCGCATAAATTATAATAATAACCGCCTTGCAAGCTTCTCACCCCTATGTAAAACTCACCCCCCCCCCCCCGCGAACATTCAGTGGGACACCCTCTATATACATTCATAGATCTGTTTACAGATCTACGACTGTATATAGAGGTGTCCCGGATTAGTGTGTCCAAATTGAAAAAGGGCAAAATGAACCTCCATAAGAAAATACATGGGATTTTGGGCCAGAACCGGCATAGTATAACTACTTACGATATATGTCAAATTCTAAGCTCTGATCTAATTTGTTTAATTTTAAATCCAAGAAGTTAATACTGTTATTCTCTTCTATTTCTACTGTAAACTTGATATTAGAATGGATTGAATTTATGTAGTTCAGAAATATATTTTTTTACCAAAAGTTAAATAACATGAATACGTACATGTAATGTAGACTTTTTTATAAAATTCAACCTTTTAAAAGTAAAAATTAATTTCAGATGAATTTGTTATTTGGTATAATAAAGGGCAATGTTTAAAATATCTTGCTGAAAAATCAAAATTTAGGTTCTCTGTGGAAGAAAATGGTAGTTTCTTCGTAAGAGAACTGGGTAATATGAAGGAATATAAAATCGATGAAATGATGTATTGTATAGAAGAACTTGAAACCCAGGATAAAAGTAGAGTAGTTTTTCTCTTATGTGGAATTAGTAATCAAGACAGAATAGAATTTCAAATAAGCAGGCCGATTATGATAATATCGTTCGTTTTCTTAATATTAACAATCGTATTACTACTCATAAGGCCTCAGTCTCGTAATCTTATGGATAAAGTAGTTATTTCTTATTGTTTCGTATTAGCATGTGCGTACATAATATTAACGTTGAATCAGTTCCAAATTAACATAGGTTCCTGTACGTTTATGGGTAAGTAAGTTATTTAAAAACAAAACATAAAAACAAAAATTAATTTTTACAGGATACTCTACGTATTTTCTTTTTATCGCTACATTTACCTGGATGAATGTGTTGTGTTTTGATATATGGAGAAGTTTTAGGTAAGTAAATTAAAATGTAAGATACTTTGCTTTATACATTTCTAGCTGCTTAGCATTACAAAAACGTAAACAATTCACTAGCTAGATTGTATAGATAATAATAGCATGTTTATTATTATCAGGTTAGACTGTTGTACGTAAAATGTTATTTTTACATTCACCAAATTTTATAATATTTATAAAGCTATAATAAGCAATTTCTACTATAGTTGGACACCAATGAATCTCTTGATGTCACTTTCACTAATTATATATATATATATATATATATGTATATATATATATATATATATATATATATATATATATATATACATATATATATTAAGCTAGTACAGCCTTCAGAAAACAATTTACTTTAATATAAACAATTTATGGTATAATTACAAGATTTAATTTAAATTAATATCATATAATTCTAAGAAAATGTCAGATCGCGCCATCTGTATAGGAATAACATAAGTAGGGTTATATAATAATGTAGCTATTTGCAATTAAACTGCCAATTATTTTCTAACAAATTTATTTAATTATTTAGGATTTTTAATACCTTCAGAATGCTTAAATTTACTTTTAACCAGAAGTTCAAACAAACATTTCAAATTGGCCACGCCTTTTTCTTTTCAGCGGATATTTTTCAGGTAGTCAACGCGTTCTAAAAATGGAACGTCGCTTCGTGTAGATAACGAAAAAGAAATATCAATAAAAAAAACGAAGGGTGGCTTTTTAACGATAATGTCATATCAAGATTAAAAAGGCGATTTTAAAGTTATAAATCGTATTTAAATGCTGAAATATAAAGAACAATATTATTAAAATACCTATACTGGTGCATTTTCAAGAAATTTGATTATCCACAACGAAAAAGTATAGAGCCCGCGTCTAATAATATAAAACTCTCTAATCCTTAATTTTATTTCGTTATATGATAGCCATCCAATTAATTGTGCTGTATAACCAATCTCCTGTCATTTTTCCGGAAGAATAAATCCAGTAATCCAGCCCTGAGACCTTTCCGAAGGAACCTATTCCCAAAGCCAGTGTACCTTCAGTTACAAGTTAATCAGTGCTCGTTGACAAGGTAGAATTTATCCTATAATTAAAGGAATATCTGTGTATTATTATTATAAATCGAAGATAGAGCAGCTTCACTATGTAAAATACCATCTATTTTGAAGATTTAAATATAGTTTAACTTAGCAAGCATTTTTCATAAACGTATTGGTCGATAATTAAGATAAACCCACCTTTTTTTCTCTGATAATTTGATATTGTTATAGAGGACAGAATTCATTTTGAGGTTAAACCAAATCGATTTGCATTGATTATAGATATAAATCCTTTCAATCCACCTAAAAGGCATTAAAATTGACAAAATTGTATGTAGCATATACAGTATGACTGAAGTTTCCTTTGGCTTTTTTGGGGGATATATTCCAAAAAATTCAACAAATGAAATAGTAAAAATTTTTTCTAATAAAAGTTGTCTAGTAACGCAAAAAAAAAAATTTATAACAGCCCAATGTTTTCAAGTTTCACTGTACAAATTTCATACTAATAGGTCAGTAACCGATGCGTGGCCTTAACGATATTAAACTGTGTCAGGGTCAAGTTTAATATGTGAGACTGCAGCTTACTTGGAACATGTGTTAGAATGAAATGCCCGGTTTATTTGTATACTTAGTGACGTCAAACAAAACAATGCGTGCAATGTTTCGCAGAAAAAGTATTAGTTCAACTGTATTTTTCGTAGTAATAAGACGTTAGTTTTACTTTATTGCTAGTTGAAAAATATTTCTGTATGAACATAAAATGGCATACCAATTTACCAATAGTGAGTTAGTTGATATAATTTTGATTTACGGTGAATGTCAACAGAATAGTCATGCAGCGCGTCGTAGATATACTGAATTATTTCCGAATAGACATTTACCGTCGGCACCTACGTTTATAGCAGTTGTTCAACGGGCTCGCGATACCGGAGAATTGCAACCTCGACGCCGAGATACTGGTCCAGGACGTGCTGAAAACGTTTTAACTGCTGAAGAAGAGATTTTGGAGGCAATAGAAAATGATCCAACGTTAAGCACAGGACACCTTGCTAATCGGTTTAACGTATCACAGTTTGTTGTTTGGCGAACCTTAAGAGAAGCTCAACTTTATCCTTTTCACTACCGACGAGTGCAAACATTAAACCCTCTTGATTATCCGGCTCGGGTACAATTTTGTGAATGGTTGCTTCAAAGAAATCGCGAGGACGAAAATTTTTTATTTAATATTCTCTTTACAGACGAAGCTACTTTTACACGTGAAGCGACTTATAATCTGCATAATCTGCATCAGTGGGCAATAGACAATCCTCGTGCGCTCCTTCGTGTGCATAATCAAGCGATTTTCGCTAAATTTATGGGCAGGAATAATAGATAACTTTATAACCCCGTTTATTCTCCCTGCTCGTGTTAATGGCCAAACTTATTTAGAATTCTTACAACATAATTTACAACCGCTGTTAGAAGATGTCCCCCTTAATATTAGATATCGGATGTGGTTTCAACATGATGGTGCTCCGGCACATTTTACACACACTGTTCGTAGACATTTAAATACTGTGTATCAAGATCATTGTATTGGACGCGGGGGTACTATCGCATGGCCACCGCGTTCTCCTGACTTAAATCCGCTGGACTTTTTCTTCTGGGGCTATTTAAAACAACTGGTGTATGTGAATGAAATAGATACCATCGATTAATTGCAAAATCGTGTGAATGAAGCAAGTACTTTAATACGGGAGCAAAATGTCCTTCAACGTGTCAACGAAGCACTCATTCGACGTTTGGAGTTGTGTGTGCGAGTCTGTAGGGGAAACTTCGAACACCTGCTGTAGACATGTAAAGTACGTATTAACTATCCTAAAAATATCGTTTTTGTTACTATTATTAATTTATATTTTTATTTAAAAATTTTAAATTAAAAAATGTTATTGTTTTTAAGTTTGTCTTATGTTATTTAAGTTAACAAAAGGAAACTTCAGTTATACTGTATATTACAACTGCTTACCTTGTTCGCATTTAATTATATTATCATACTGTAAAAGCTTAATACCCATCTTAAAATAAATTGTTGCTGTCAACATACCTGAGTTCGTATGCACTAAGGTATGTAAAAGGGGGGGGGGGGGGGATTTCAAATTGTTACGCTAAAATATGATTTAGGTTACTAAAGTTTTAGAATATTAAATTGAGTTATATTTTCTCTCTACTTACTTATATGTTTACATTTTTGGCGTACAACGTGAGACAGTCTACTATTGCATTATTCGTACAACCAGGGGATGCCATCATATTTACATTATTGACGCCCTAACGTGGTGGCAATTTGTTACAGTACAGAGAGCGAGGTTTGCCTATTTACAATATATATATATATATATATATATATATATATATATATATATATATATATATAATAATATTTTCGTGACCTTGGTATGATATGGTAAACTTAATAAGTCGGCGATTAAAGGTCTGGTTTATTACTTCAAAGTATATATATTTAAAACAAATTTGTTTTAAATATATATACTGTGAAGTAATAAACCAGACCTTTAATCGCCGACTTTAATAAATGTTGATTTAGATATTCGGCGATTAAAGGTCTGTATCAAAGAATTATAAATGACAGATATTAATGTCAAAGTTACATAAGTGATGTAGTCATGTTGAGAGATACAAATTCATAAATACATTCAATTCAATTGATATATTATTGAGTTGACCAAGGTAGTACCAGTCATTTGGAATCTCGGGCGGAGTGGAATAGATGTTATTGCCTTTGGCTTATCATCGAGCTGCGCCTACAACCTCAGAGTTAAGTGTTCAATTCAGTTGTGCCGATTCAATTAGCTAATAATTATATTTCATTTGTTTCACATCTAATAGTATATTTAACGTCACATCAGAAGTATTAATCCGTCAGTTTTTGACTTTGTTACTTGTAAATCCCTTTGAACGTTTAATAATTTATTATTTGGTACACCATTGTGCATATATAAATATTTACGTCACACATTGTTTAGTAATAAGTTTCGTAGATAAGCTTGTAACTTCTTGTTCATTTTAAGTATACATATATTTTATTTGTTCCAACGTAGTATATAGTCTGGTTATATATACCGGCCCGTTCACAATTTTTGGTATATTTATTATTTCGAACTTTTATTTATGTCATGATTGTTTACCATTGGTGTAATACTATTATATTTTTAATCATTTATATATATATATATATATATATATATATATATATATATATATATATATATTGATGTAGATCGGGACTACACCTAAGAATGCCTCAGTGAGCAAAAGACGGAATTTTTATGTATAGATGTAAGCTTTTAGAATTATAAAAAAATATTGAAACTGAATTCTTCATATATAATATCAATAAAGTTGATTTCGCGTATTTAATTGTTTTAAATTCATTCTCACATTGATTTATTTTATTCTTCTTATTTGTATCAGTCATTTCATTCCGATATCTTGTATTTCCAAAGATATTTCAACTTAATTGATTAAAAATAAATGACGCCATTTATTTAGGCAAAACTGTACAAATTTAAATAAATAACCGCGGGAATTTTCCCCACTATTAAACTAGCATTATATACAATTATCCACATTCATACCTCAAACATGGACTCACCAAAATAAAATAGATAATTTATATTGAGCCTATGTATATTTAAAATGTTTAAATTGTCATTTTCATTACAATAAAATGTCGAGATTAAAAGAATACATACAGTTGGACTAATCAGAAATTAGAATGGAAAACAAACGAAAGTTGGCGTCACTAGAAAAATTCTCCATTAAAAACACCTAGACGTATTAGAAGTGTCTCTCTGAAAATTAAAGGAAAAAGTATTAAAAAACTAAAAAAACCATACGTCGAATCTAGTCAAAACCTTACCAATACATCCAGTTCTTGTTTAACGCATTCTGCAAGTCCAGAAGGTAACCGGTGTCCAAGAAAACTTGAATTGCATTTCGCCGGGAAGCTAGCCGTTCGACCGTACAACAAGCGGGGGACGCTATCTGATCACCGTCGATTCCTGTAGGCCGCATCTACGGATCCACCTGCCTGATCCAGTACAATTAGTCCACATAAGTACTCTTTATAAATCCTATGAATTTTGAAAATGATAAGTTAATTTAATTTCACCAGCAATATCACCATTAAATTATATTTTTTTAAATTAATCATAACCTATGTTACATTTAAGATAAATATTCTAAGTTAAGTATTGAAGAATACAGTTTCCTGATTTTCTATTAAATTTAATCAAAGTATTTCATTGTTACGTTTAGCTTCCTTCACTCATGTCACCTTTAATTTGTGTTGTTTTTAATCTAGATTTTATTTCAAATTAAGTTATCACGTGACATGATACATGATTTTTATATAAATTAATTGAATTATTCTATGCACTTACCTGTACTATCTTTGCTTTCACTTCATTAAAAGCTTGTTTATTAGTCCGTATCTCATTCGTTTTATTTTGTAGTTTTGAATAAAAATACCATTAGTTATTGTATTAGCATCTGCTAATTTTGTAAGTGTTCTTTGAGTCACCGAACCTGCTTTAAAAAGGTGTATCTTTATATGCATCACCTAAGAGTCAATAGTGTTCTTCTGTCTAGCCGCACATAAACTTCACATAAACTTTTGCCCACCAGAAATACTTATAAAAAGTCATTCACGAACAGCTGTTAAGGTTATGAATACTTGGATATTAACGAACATGTATCTTTGCATTATGCGCAAATAATAGTTTTGGTGTTATACGACCCCATCTATATGTTACACATCAAAGCGCAATTTAAATAGATATTTATATTTCTATAATTTTAAAAAGTGTTATACCAGTTTATTTAATATTTATAATTTTTCAAGTATATCATTAGCCCTTTTGGATTCACTTCAATATATATATACTAGCTGACCCGGCCACGCGTTGTTGTGGCTGTTATAATAGTTTTAAAAAATATTACCTACCTTAAAATTTGAATTTTAAAGAAATAATGAATGAATGAAAAAAATAATTAAACAGACTTTTGATTTTACATTTTATTCATCTTATATCTAAGTATAGTATATAATAAATAAATAATATACAAAATTCTTAACTGATAAAATATAAAAATTAGTTTATTGAATGAGGTATATTATAATCTATATTTGGACATTGGTTTGCTTGTCTAACTCGATGCAGTATGTCTTCAGTCGTATAGTTTTTATATTTTTCCCATAAAGTCGATGGTTGTGTTGGAAAACATGTTGTCAGAATAATTGCAAACAGTTGACGAATACTATTCGGCGAGGATACAAACGCTACATCAGCAAGCGTCAGATCCCAATGATTTTCGTCTTCCAGCAATTGCAACTCGCGGCATGCATCGTAATATGTATTGAAGACTCGACCATTAACAATTCTCAAAAATTCGAAAGACGTTGGTCCAGGAACATTTACTAACAACAACCGCAAAAAGAAACATTCACGTTGTTTTGGGTGTACTGTGTAAAGTCGTCCTAATGTCTTGGCTTTGAGTATGTCTGGGAGAAAAGGATGAGGTTCTCCTTGTTTACGTGGCTCCCATTTTCGACTTGATTTGTTCCATGTAAAATAGCGTGGAACATCGTAATATAACAATGTTGTTGCAAATTGGCCAAAAACATAAAGTTGTTGACACATGTGAAAAATTCAGTAAGCGTCGTTTTTGGTGGCACAAATGCTCGTTGAACAGCATTTTCTTCAGTAAAATATACACGTTGACCGTTTTCAAGATGCATTTTAAGACGTTGGACAGCTGGATCTCTTTCGTGTATGGGAAAACTAAAAATACGCCAGATAGTTTCATTCCTGCTGATGTATCTACCTATTTGGTATAGTGCTATTTCATCGCTTTTATTTATATTTTGTACTTCAAATACTGCCAAATAACTACCTTTATAAACGTATTTGCAAATATACATCATAGATTTTTCTGAATTGCAACATTCGACATTAATATGAGCCTTATACGTTTCTGAAAGCAGTAGTGAGTATGGTACCACCCACTGATTGTCAATTTCAACTTGAACTGAATTTGGCATTCGTAGTATGAATTTTGACCACCATTTTCAGCATTTCTGCGACGATACAATGGATAACCGTCAATATCCGAAATAGTATCATTTATGCATTCTTTTGGGAACCGCTTCTTACATTTTCCATGCATGGCGATGTCATGTTGAAAGCACCGCACGGGCCGTGGATCATGTGACTGGTAACAATATCAAACAATTCTGGGTCAATTGATGGATCTGGAATTTCGACTGAAATTATTTGGTCAATTTCTTCTGGACGGATTTTATCTTCAAGCCAAATCAAAATATGAGCGTGAGGTAAATCTCGCTTTGCCACTCAACTGAATACATCCAGCAACGTACCTTACCGAAAATCGAATGTTTCACGATTAAATCAATCAAAAATTTTAGTTTTTGTTTAAATACACGTGCAATGATATCATGACGATGTATTGATTGTTGGCCTTGCAATAGCAACGATTGTATTTCCTCCCATTTTAGATTACATGTAAATGTGATGAACAAATCCGGACGACCGTAATGACGTACATAAGTCATCGCATCTTGTATGTATTCCTGCATGTTCCGCGGACTGCCGATGTAGCTTGAGGGTAAAATAAATGCATGACCGATATTGTTGATGTCTAAATCTCCATCGATGTTTCCAGCAATAGCGTCTCGTAAGTGGATGTATTCCTCCGATCGTAATCTTGTTTGGTTGTATCGAATATATCGCAAACATTCACTTTCGATCTTAGCATACATGTCCACTACGTATTGATGGTACAGCTGACGATATCGAAGGATATAATTGTCCAGATTGTGCCTAATCATCAATCGATGCGCATAGTAATTCATTGCACTGACATTTTTGTTTATTTCATCACCTGAAAAAAATAAGAAAATGAAATAAAAATTAATTAAATTAATTAAAGTTAATAAAATCAAAAATTAAATAAAAGAAATTAAAATAAAAATCAATTAAATTCATTAATAGAAATTAATTAAATTCATCAATTAAAATTAGTTAAATTAATCAATTAAAATTAATTGATTAAAATAAATAAAATAAGAAATTAAATAGTGAATAAAAAAACATCAAGTTTACCAGTAACTGGATTTTGCTGTTTGATATTTATGTGATATTCATCTTCTCCTTGCCAAAATATCAGTGGATATTGCAGGGCGTCGTACGAACTGTGTGTCTGAAATTATACTAACAGTGCTGTTTCGACGTATAATTTTAATGGCTCGGCTATCAACTGGGTCACCGATCATAATAACAGCAACTTCGTCTACGGTTGGCGCGTTAAACCTGCCAGCGTGTTCTCCTGATGGTACTTTGTCAGCCTTGATGACAATTTGATAATTGTCACTCCTTAATTGCGGTGAAACTCTTTTAAACCATTGAATCAGTTGGTTACGATTTTCTAAAAAATTTTCCAACAATTCTACAATTGCTCTTTCTTCTGCCTGTTCAATAAAGTTATACTGGCACCGAGTTGTCACACGTTCTTCACAACTGCCCATAAAGTAGATTTCGATAAAGTAGTAGGCATCGGCATCAACGAACCAATGTTATGGTACACTTGACCTCGTATTTTATAAGTCGTTTCAAAAAAGATTAATAAATCAAGTAATACTTACACGTTATTGAAATCACTGTACAGTTCTATTGAATTTTATAACAAAAAGGAAGGTTATAATATTTGATATCAACACTAAAAAAAATTAGAATGTAAAAAAAATTACAATATTAAAGACAATAAAGAAAATATTACACAGCACTATGATGATAAATAAATTAATATTATATTAATACAAAGTAAATAAACGCTTCTATAACGTATATACGTATAACACGTGTGAATAAACGTAAACAAATGAACACGTGTAAAATAAATTGTAGTATGATGGTTAGAAATCGAAACACAGCGCCATCTATTTTGTTCTCTAAGTTAGGTAGGTGTGTTACCAACAGATTAACTAACACTGCCATCTGTTGGAAACTTATAAAATTAATCAATATTATAATTTTGTCATATAAAAAAAAATTGTAATAAAAATATCGCGGTCATTAATCGAAATAAAATATGTATAGCCTATATTTTAAGTTGGACAAAGTTACATATCTGTGCGAAATTTCATTAAAATCAATCCAGTAGTTTCGGAAATTAGCCAGGATAAACATCGTGGCACGAGATTTTTATATATATATATATATATATATATATATAATTAATTCGTGACCTTGGTATGATATAGTAGAATAATCAGTAGGCGATTTAAGGTCTGTTTTACTTGAAAGTATATATATTTAAAATAACCCTACATGTTTCGACAATGATGTCTTTATCAAGGATATAAAATATAAATGACAGTATACAAATGTCATATAATTAAGTTGCTATGGATAAAATTATTCACAGATACATTCCAATTCCATAATAATAAATCATGCCTTAGTATTCCAAAAAACAGAAAGCAAGGTGTGAGCTAATGTGTTGTTCGCTGCCAGCGGCTTGTGTCTGTTTCTGGGTATGAAATTGTGTGTTGTTTGCTGCTGGCCGCTTGCGTCCCTCTCCGGGAGTGTGGTTTTGTGTTTGTGTGAGCGCGTAAGTGTAGAGTTTTGTATGTTGGCGCGCTTGTGTGTGTGTTTAGTGACCGGTAACATAAAATTTAGAGAGATCGGATAACCAGCCGTTGCGTAGGGCCGCCAACCCTTTCCCGACAACTTCTTTACTATTCCGTGCAGTACCCAGTAAGGCGAATGCCGACAACTTTGCATCTTAAGACGCTCCACGGGCGCACACATAATAATAACTCATATCTTGCTTTTCCCTACTTTTCCCTTTCTTGTTTTTATGCTGATGTGGTCCTCTACTGGGTTGTAGCCTAGCATATGCGCTACCAAACTCTAGGGAGGTCTGCCCTTGGGCGGACAGGTGCCATTCCGCCTTTCCAGCAGGAGTGAGGAAGCGAGCTACGCGGCGCATTTCACGGCGCTGCGCATTGCACTCACCACTAGGACCGGTCCTGGGCGGCAACCTGGCTAGGCTGCCGTTAACAGCACACACACGTTCGACGTATGTGCTTTGCCCCCGCTTTGGCGGAAAACGTTAAGATGGCATAAAGTGTGACCATCGTCGACCGAAGTAGCCACTAAGAGTGTTCCCTCGGTTGGCGATGAGCAACCCCGTGCAGGGTGCTCTTCGCTGGTCTGCGCCTTGCCTCGTTGGGGCGGGGGTCGCGCCGTCGAGGTACTGCACGGAATAGTAAAGAAGTTGTCGGGAAAGGGTTGGCGGCCCTACGCAACGGCTGGTTATCCGATCTCTCTAAATTTTATGTTACCGGTCACTAAGCACACACAAGCGCGCCAACATACAAAACTCTACACATACGCGCTCACACAAACACTAAACCACACTCCCAGAGAGGGACGCAAGCGGCCAGCAGCAACCAACACACAATTTCATACCCAGAAACAGACACAAGCCGCTGGCAGCGAACAACACATTAGCTCACACATTGCTTTCTGTTTTTTGGAATACTAAGGCATGATTTATTATTATTGAATTGGAATGTATCTGTGAATAATTTTATCCATAGCAACTTAATTATATGACATTTGTATACTGTCATTTATATTTTCCTTGATAAAGACATCATTGTCGAAACATGTAGGGTTATTTTAAATATATATACTTTCAAGTAAAACAGACCTTAAATCTCCTACTGATTATTCTACTATATATGTATATATATATATAGTAAACCTAATCAGTAGGCGATTAAAGGTCTGTATATTACTTCAAAATATATGTATTTAAAAAACTCTACATGTTTCGGCTGTATACGCCTTTATCAAGAGAATACAAAATATGAATGACAGGATATAAATGTCAAGTAATTAAGTTGCTATGGTTTAAATTATTCAAAGATACATTCTAGTAATAATAATAAATCATGCCTCAGTATTCCAAAAAATAGATAACAAGGTGTGAAAATATGTGTTGTTCGCTGCTAGCAATTTGTGTCTCCTTCTGGGTATGAACTTGTGTGTTGGTTGCTGCTGGCAGCTTGCGTCTCTCTATGGGTGTGTGGTTTTGTGTGAGAGCGTAAGTGTAGGGTTTTGTATGTCGGTGCGTTCGTGCGTGTGTTCGGTATAGTGATCGGTCGCATGAATTTAGAGAGGTCGGATAACCAGCCGTTGCGTAGGGCCGCCAACCCTTTCCCGACAACTTCTTTACAATTCCGTGCAGTACTTCGACGGTCTGACCCCCGCCCCAACGAGGCAAGGCGCAGACAGGCGAAGCGCACCCTGTACGGGGTTGCTCATCGCAACTAAGGGAACACTCTTAGTGGCTACCTCGGTCGACGATGGTCACACTTATGCCATCTTAACGTTTTCCGCCGAAGCGGGGGCATAGCACACACGTCGAACGTGTGTGTGCTGTTAACGGCAGCCTAGCCAGGTTGTCGCCCAGAACCGGTCCTAGTGGTGTGTGCATTGCGCGGCGACGAGATAGCGCCGCGTAGCATGGTTCCTCACTCTTGCTGGAAAGGCGGAATGGCACCTGACTGCCCAACGGGCAGACCCCCCTAGAGTTTTGTAGCGCATATGCTAGGCTGCAATATGATATTTAAATGATATTTAAATAACATAAATATCATATACTTTTGCTTATCATGATGACTGTTCCGTGTTTTGATTCCTGTCTAGTTGTCCGAGCAGGTTTTCGTGGTTTTCCTTCTCGTTTTGAGCGAATGCCGACAACTTTGTATCTTAAGTCGCTCCACGGGCGCATACGTAATAATAACTCATGTCTTGCTTTTCCCTGCCATTCCCTGTTTTCTGTTTTTTGCTGATGTGGTCCTCTACTGGGTTGCAGCCTAGCATATGCGCTACAAAACTCTAGGGGGGTCTGCCCGTTGGGCAGTCAGGTGCCATTCCGCCTTTCCAGCAAGAGTGAGGAACCATGCTACGCGGCGCTATCTCGTCGCCGCGCAATGCACACACCACTAGGACCGGTCCTGGGCGACAACCTGGCTAGGCTGCCGTTAACAGCACACACACGTTCGACGTGTGTGCTATGCCCCCGCATCGGCGGAAAACGTTAAGATGGCATAAGTGTGACCATCGTCCACCGAGGTAGCCACTAAGAGTGTTCCCTTACTTGCGATGAGCAACCCCGTACAGGGTGCGCTTCGCCTGTCTGCGCCTTGCCTCGTTGGGGCGGGGGTAAGACCGTCGAAGTACTGCACAGAATTGTAAAGAAGTTGTCGGGAAAGGGTTGGCGGCCCTACGCAACGGCTGGTTATCCGACCTCTCTAAATTCATGCGACCGATCACTAAACACACGCACGAACGCACTGACATACAAAACCCTACACTTACGCTCTCACACAAAACCACACACCCATAGATAGACGCAAGCTGCCAGCAGCAACCAACATACAAGTTCATACCCAGAAGGAGACACAAATTGCTAGCAGCGAACAACACATATTTTCACACCTTGTTATCTATTTTTTGGAATACTAAGGCATGATTTATTATTATTACTAGAATGTATCTTTGAATAATTTAAACCATAGCAACTTAATTACCTGACATTTATATCCTGTCATTCATATTTTGTATTCTCTTGATAAAGGCGTATACAGCCGAAACATGTAGAGTTTTTTAAATACATATATTTTGAAGTAATATACAGACCTTTAATCGCCTACTGATTAGGTTTACCATATCATACCAAGGTCACGAAGTTATTATATATTATAATATATATATATATATATATATATATATATATATATATATATATATATATATATACAAGGTTAGTTAAGAGTATGGAGACGGCGATTTATTGTCGTTAATATTCATTTTAGGGAATTATGTTCAATATAAAAGTTTGTTAAGATATTTTGATCTACTTTTGTGAATATTTGAATTTTTTTTCTTGTTTTTTTAGATACGCCTGTCCGCGCATTTTTTTTTTTAAATGAGGACTGGTAAATTTTGCTCTACCATTCGAAAGAGAATTTTTTTCTCTTTACAATAATATTTTTGTATTTTTAAAATTCATTTTAATAACTTTTTTACAAGAGAAATTAAACAAATTAATAACAAAGTAAATTAAAGTAAGTGTTCAAATTGTCTTCCATTAGTAATTTGACAATGACCCAATCGATTTACAAAACCCCGAACAGAGTTCTGTAAAAAATCTCGGGGAATTTCTTGTATCGTTCTGGTAATTCGGATTTGTAAATCTTCGACGTTAACGGCCTTATCTTTGTAAACTTTGTTTTTTACGTATCCCCAAAGAAAAATATCTAAAGGACTTAAATCTGGCGAACGGGCTGGCCATTCAATGGTTCCTCGTCTTCCAATCCATCTGTGGGGAAAAACGTTGTCCAGATATTGACGAACATTTACACCATAATGTGATGGGGCGCCATCTTGCTGGAACCAGATACTGTCATTGGGCAGGTGTTCATTGTTTTCATGAGGATAGAGTGTAGCACAATCAGGTATTATTTCATTTTGCAATAACTGCAAATACAGAGCCGAAGTTAAATTGCCATTGATGAAAAAGGGACCGATAATATGACCGCCTAGAATGCCAACCAAAACATTAACCTTTTGGGGGTACTGCGTATGGTGCTCCAAGAACCAAGAGGGATTTTCCAATGACCAGTATCTGCAGTTATGTCTGTTAACTTCACCGGTAAGGCAAAAAGTAGCTTCGTCAGAGAAAAGAATATTGTTGACAAAATTTTCATTATTATTGCAAATATTTAACATTTCTTCAGAAAATTGTAATCTCCTATCAAAATCATCTTCCGTTAACTCGTGTACAAGTTGTACCTTATAAAGTTTATACTTTTCACTTTTTAAAAATGACACGATCGATGACTGCGAAATATTGAAATTGGCCGCTAATTGGTTGGTTGATAAATGGGGATATTCAGATACAGCCAATAAAATATCCAGTTTGTTATCATCGCTTTTTGCTGTTTTATTTCTACCATTCTTTTCAAATCTTTAACGCTACCCGTTTATTCAAAGCGTCTTAAAGTTTTACCATCAATGGATTTAGAAATTGGATTTCTATTTGGATGCGTATCATTAAATAAATTACAAACGTCTTGTAAACTTCTGCGTCTATCTCTATAACCCAACATCATAAGCATTTCAATTCGTTCATGTTTACTTAAACTCGCCATTGTTAATATTAACAGCAACAAATTGCACAAATGAATTATTTCTGTCAAAGATTTGACGTACACAATAACCACTGATAAAATTATGTCGCTCAAGTTTGTTTATCGCTACGCTTCTGTCTATCTGCGATGTACCGAACATCTGTTAAACACATTAACCGGCCTTTTCTTATAAAAAAGTTATTAAAATGAATTTTGAAAAAACAACAATATTATTGTAAAGAGAAAAAAATTCTCTATCGAATGGTAGAGTAAAATTTACTAGTTCACATTTAAAAAAAAACTGCACGGACAGGCGTAACTAAAAAACAAATTGAAGAAAAAAAAATTGAAATATCCTCAAATGTAGATTAAAGTATACTAACAAACTTTTATATTGAACACAATTCCCTAAAATGAATATTAACGACAATAAATCGCCGTCTCCATACTTTTAACTAACCCTGTATATATATCTATATATATAAAAATCTCGTGTCACGATGTTTGTCCGGGCTAATTTCCGAAACTACTGGATTGATTTTAATGAAATTTGGCACAGATATGTAACTTTGTCCAACTTAAAATATAGGCTATATATATTTTATTATTATTTTTTTTATATGACAAATCATTATAATATTGATTAATTTTATAAGTCTCCAACAGATGGCCGTGTTAGTTAATCTGTTGGTAACACACCTGCCTAACTTAGATAACAAAGTAGATGGCGCTGTGTTTCGATTTCTAACCATCATACTACAATTTATTTTACACGTGTTCATTTTCATTATTTACGTTTATTCACACGTTTTATACGTATATACGTTATAGAAGCGTTTATTTACTTTGTATTAATATAATATTAATTTATTTATCATCATAGTGCTGTGTAATATTTTCTTTATTGTCTTTAATATTGTAATTTTTTTTACATTCTAATTTTTTTTAGTGTTGTTATAAAATTCAATAGAACTCTACAGTGATTTCAATAACGTGTAAGTATTACTTGATTTTTAATCTTTTTGTTTATTTTTTATCATATTATGGAATAATATTTTATTATATTAAATAATATTATTATATGATATTTGTTATATATTTTAATTTTTTATTTTTAATCATAATACATCAAATTAAGTGTGTTATTTTAATTTAATTTGATTGATTTTATTTATCTTCATTGATATTATTTTAATTGTTCTGTATTGGTTTAATTATAATTTTTGTAAAATTATTTAAATTTAAAAATTAATTAAATAAATTAATAATTATTAATGACTTATTTAAAATCAGTGAAATGAATTGAATTAAGTGAATTATTATTTTTAGTAAAATGCCGCGAAGAAAATCTAACCTTCATAATCAAATCAGCAGAGAAGCACGACGCAAACGTATTGGAAGAGCTAATAGGTCAGAAGACCAAACTATGGAAAGAAACGAAGATCAACGAATTAGGACAGTAGAGAACCGTACGCGAGAATCTCAAGAGGAGCGTGACGAACGTCTGCGACAAAATATACTTCGAACAGGAGCAGCACCTGAACAACATGTGGCCACATTCAGAGCACAAGACCGAGAGAGACAGCAAATCAGCCGCACATTAGCACGTGCATCATTCGTTCGTCTAGCTTTTGAATATGCACCAGACATCAATTATTCGGCGCATTCTAAAATTGCGATCGGTGCAATGGATAAAAAATGCAAATATTGTCATGCGTTAAAATTCCGCAACGAGGCACTTGGCCTCTGTTGCGCATCAGGAAAAGTGGTACTACCACCTCTTCCCATTCCACCGGAAACTTTACATTCACTTCTTGCTGGCCAATCAGATGATTCAAAATTATTTTTCAGTAAGTTACGCAAATTCAATTCTTGCTTTCAAATGACGTCATTTGGGGCAACAAAAATTCATAATCAAACATCCGACAGATATAATTTTGAAACGACTTATAAAATACGAGGTCAAGTGTACCATAAGATTGGTTCGTTAATGCCGATGACTAATGATGACCCGAAGTTTCTCCAAATCTACTTTATGGGCAGTTGTGAAGAACGTGTGACAACTCGGTGCCAGTATAACTTTATTGAACAGGCAGAAGAAAGAGCAATTGTAGAATTGTTGGAAAATTTTTTAGAAAATCGTAACCAACTGATTCAATTGTTTAAAAGAGTTTCACGGCAATTAAGGAGTGACAATTATTAAAATTGTCATCAAGGCTGACAAAGTACCATCAGGAGAACACGCTGACAGGTTTAACGCGCCAACCGTAGACGAAGTTGCTGTTATTATGATCGGTGATCCAGTTGATAGCCGAGCCATTAAAATTACACGTCGAAACAGCACTGTTAGTATAATTTCGGACACACAGTTCGTACGACGCCCTGCAATATCCACTGACATTTTGGCAAGGAGAAGATGAATATCACATAAATATCAAACAGCGTAATCCAGTTACTGGTAAACTTGATGTTTTTTTATTCACTATTTAATTTCTTATTTTATTTATTTTAATCAATTAATTTTAATTGATTAATTTAACTAATTTTAATTGATGAATTTAATTAATTTCTATTAATGAATTTAATTAATTTTTATTTTAATTTCTTTTATTTAATTTTTGAATTTATTAACTTAAATTAATTTAATTAATTTTTATTTCATTTTCTTATTTTTTCAGGTGAAATAAACAAAAATTTCAGTGCAATGAATTACTGTGCGCATCGATTGATGATTAGGCACAATCTGGACAATTATATCCTTCGATATCGTCAGCTGTACCATCAATACGTAGTGGACATGTATGCTAAGATCGAAAGTGAACGTTTGCGATATATTCGATACAACCAAACAAGATTACGATCGGAGGAATACATCCACTTACGAGACGCTATTGCTGGAAATATCGATGGAGATTTAGACATCAATAATATCGGTCATGCATTTATTTTACCCTCAAGCTACATCGGCAGTCCGCGGAACATGCAGGAATACATACAAGATGCGATGACTTATGTACGTCATTACGGTCGTCCGGATTTGTTCATCACATTTACATGTAATCCAAAATGGGAGGAAATACAATCGTTGCTATTGCAAGGCCAACAATCAATACATCGTCATGATATCATTGCACGTGTATTTAAACAAAAACTAAAATCTTTGATTGATTTAATCGTGAAACATTCGATTTTCGGTAAGGTACGTTGCTGGATGTATTCAGTTGAGTGGCAAAGCGAGGTTTACCTCACGCTCATATTTTGATTTGGCTTGAAGATAAAATCCGTCCAGAAGAAATTGACCAAATAATTTCAGTCGAAATTCCAGATCCATCAATTGACCCAGAATTGTTTGATATTGTTACCAGTCACATGATCCACGGCCCGTGCGGTGCTTTCAACATGACATCGCCATGCATGGAAAATGTAAGAAGCGGTTCCCAAAAGAATGCATAAATGATACTATTTCGGATATTGACGGTTATCCATTGTATCGTCGCAGAAATGCTGAAAATGGTGGTCAAACATTCATACTACGAATGCCAAATTCAGTTCAAGTTGAAATTGACAATCAGTGGGTGGTACCATACTCACCACTGCTTTCAAAAACGTATAAGGCTCATATTAATGTCGAATGTTGCATTCTGTAAAATCTATCAAGTATATTTGCAAATACGTTTATAAAGGTAGTGATTTGGCAGTATTTGAAGTACAAAATATAAATAAAAGCGATGAAATAGCACTATACCAAATAGGTAGATACATCAAGGATACAAAAAGGAGAATCTCATCCTTTTCTCCCAGACATACTCAAAGCCAAGACATTAGGACGACTTTACACAGTACATCCAAAACAACGTGAATGTTTCTTTTTGCGGTTGTTGTTAGTAAATGTTCCTGGACCAACGTCTTTCGAATTTTTGAGAATTGTTAATGGTCGAGTCTTCAATACATATTACGATGCATGCCGCGAGTTGCAATTGCTGGAAGACGAAAATCATTGAGATCTGACGCTTGCTGATGCAGCGTTTGTATCCTCGCCGAATAGTATTCGTCAACTGTTTGCAATTATTTTGACAACATGGTTTTCCAACACAACTATCGACTTTATGGGAAAAATATAAAAACTATATGACTGAAGACATACTGCATCGAGTTAGACAAGCAAACCAATGTCCAAATATAGATTTTACGCCAGAGATGTATAATGAAACATTAGAGTTGATCGAGGATTTATGCATTTTAATTTCAAATTTGCCACTTAATCGTTATGGTATGCCGTCACCTGATGGCGCGGCCCTGACGTAATTAACAGTGATTTGCAGCGAGATAAACAGTATGACAACGTTGACTTAGCTCCATTTATTGCAAATAATGAGCCTTTACTGACAGCTGAACAAAAAAATATATATGATCGTATTATGCTGACCGTTGATGCTGGACAAGGCGGCTTTGTTTTCTTGGACGCACCAGGTGGAATCGGAAAGACATTTTTAATATCGCTGATCCTTGCAAAGATACGGTCACAACAGAAAATTGCATTAGCAATTGCTTCGTCAGGAATTGCTGCCACATTGTTAGATGGTGGGCGAACGGCACACTCAGCATTCAAGCTGCCATTAGGCGTTGGTAACAAGCCAAATGCAATGTGTAACATCAAAAAAAACAAGCGGAATGGCTGCAGTATTGCGGAAGAGCTCAATCATAATCTGGGATGAATGTACTATTGCTCACAAACATTCACTTGAAGCATTTACATAGAACTATGAAAGATGTGAACAACAACGACAAGCTATTCGGTAGTGCTGTTCTATTACTAATCTGGTGATTAACTTTCAAATACAACAGTTGTTACCAGGTGATCTAATGTCCTTTAAATCAATCGATACTATTGTTGATGAAAACTAAGCCGTAAATTATCCAACTGAATTTTTAAATTCTCTCGATATACCAGGAATGCCACCACACAATCTTCGGTTGAAGATCAGTTCACCGATTATTCTTCTGCGTAATTTGAATCCACCTAAATTATGCAATGGTGAAAACCGGAATACAAAACATTTACTAATACAAAGGTATTTTTAATAATATAAAATATTATTAAAAATCTGGTGTGAAGAACACAAATACATCTTCACTATTAATATTTTTTGTGAACGTATCCGAACATATCCCTCCCCTTAGACGTAGATACGTATTTCGCCTTTCTACAGGCTCGTCGGTACGCCTCTGCTGGAGAAAGGATATTCTCAGACACATTCAAAAAAATAAAACCACATCACCACATCACCGAAATTATCCAGACCGGGCGTAGAAGTGAATTCAGCGCTGCCTGTTGTCAGACAGCCGAAGTACCTCGCCCTGTCCACATAACTAATGTGAAGTAACGACGCCCTTCCAAACGCCCTTCCTGGACGGGGCGAGGTACTTCGGCTGTCTGACAACAGGGAGCGCTGAATTTACTTCTACGCCTGTAGAAAGGCGAATTACGTATCTACGTCTCTTGGGAGGGATATGTTCGGATACGTTCACAAAAAATATTAATAGTGAACCTGTATTTGTGTTCTTCACACCAGATTCTTAATAATATTTTATATTATTAAAAATACCTTTGTATTATATAAAACTGGTGGGGTTTACCTACTCATGTATGTTTCAATTATTCTGATACAAAACCTTAGATGTTAAGTAATAATTATATCTAGGGAATTATTTAGCAATATTGCCATTGGTGTGTAGACAAGTGTGGGCAAATTATTAACCATTAACCATCTGCTAAAATGTCTATTTAAGTAATTACTCATAGTTTGGGGGTTGTATGGCGGAGTCCCGCCTAATTGGAACTATGGTTGCAATTATTACTGTACCGAAGTTGATTCTAAACATTTAAATTATATTGAAAATTATCTAGCATGTTGAATAAACTTCAGCACGTGAATAACTGCAATTATGGTTTCAATTAGATAAGCAAAGGAACCACGACATAACTTCCTAGCTATGTGGCATTGCTTATATAATAAATTCCCAAGAAAATATATATCGAAGTTCAGTCCAGATCATAAGATCTTTGGATGTTATGTTGTGTTGATTTACAAAAGAACCATCAGAACAAATAAGGCACTATAAATAGAAGACAATAATGTTTACAAGGTCACTTTGAATAGATTTCTGATTCGTTTGCGTTTTTTATTGTAACGGGATCCCATTAGGCGTTTTCAATAATATAATTGTGTGTATTAGCATAAGCACAATTTTTGGTAACTCAAAACGCACAGTATATACGCTGACCTACGACAATTCATATCTAAACAAAATTGGTATAGATCAGCGCTTTCTTATTTAGATGATGTCACTTCACTAAGTACGGTAAACATATATAAAAAATACATAATTTGGATAGATAGATTCTCTCGTTCGGCAAGAAAAACATAAATAACACAAGTAACTAACATCAAAGTATTTAATAAAATACATACTTATTAATTTTTTTTGAGTTATAAATAAAAACATTTATTTGGACCCAACTTTTTGATTGAAAGAGATCTACCTATTTTGCCTCTAATTTCAGATATTTTCCCTTTCAGTCAATCAATGTGAAGTATATACACTGACCTAAGTCAAAGTCGAAAATCAAAGAAACTGATAAATAAACAAGATGCATAAGTATACATATATATTCAATTAATCAGCGTTTCCTTAATCAAAATGCTTGTAAGAACCGTTACAAAAACATTTACATCGAATTGAAATGTGTTATTCTAAATAAATAAGATATGCATGCATATAAGAGTATATTATTGTTGTTTGTTTTTTACTATGAAAAATAATATTCAGCGATGGACAATCAATATTACTTTAGCAAGCTAAAATAGTTTCACTGTTTCTAACAATGGTTATATGTAAATGTAATTTTGTTCCAAAATTTAAAGATCAATTATATTCCGCAAGTAATTGAAACTTTCTATATAAGTAAAGTATTATATTGTAGTAGTTACTGTATTTCGAGTGTCGCAATTTTTATTTATAATTTACATGCTATACAGTAGAGGGTCTCAGCCGATTCTGGAACCTCCTCGGAGTGACCTTGACCTTGGAAGTAGGTTAGGCCAAGGTCACTCCGAGGAGGTTCCAGAATCGGCTGAGGCGGAGGGAGGTTGCAACGCCAAGGAGGTTCTAGAAAGAAAAGGTCGGCTGAGATAAGGTTGGATGACCTTGACTTTGAAATGACCTTGGTCTTGAAACGACCTCGACTTTGATAAATCCTTGACCTCGACATCGAGAAGACCTTGACTTTGAGACGACCTTGAGACGACCCTGACATTTAGATGACATTGACCACGAGACGACCTTGACCGTGAACTGACCTTGACCTTGAGAGAACCTTGTCCTCAGAGTGATCTTGGCATTGACCTTGAGAAGCTATCGAGGTAGGGATTCAACCGATAATATATTAATAGCGAAGGGATCTATATTTCTCATTCTAAGATACAATAGTTATAACAGTTGCGTATATAAGAGAATATGTGTTATTTGAATTTTGAAATAGTAACAAAAAATAGTGACATAAATACTATTTCTGATGAAGACGAAGATGAAGAAGATGAGTGCAGTGAGGAGGAGTGTAGTGATGAGGCAGATATCGAGATTGAAGTACATATATTCAATCAAAACATAATAGATGAGGATAGTGAGGAGGAGGGTAGTGAAGAGGAAGATATCGAGATTGAAATAGATGTATTCCATCAAGACACAATTATTTTAGAGGAGGAAGAAATAAATACAATAAGTTTAGAATGTAATTATGTGTTAGATTTAATTATTTTTTCGAAATGTTTTCTTTTCTAAATATAACTTTTGACCTTGATTGTATATAAGGCGATGGTTGTTCCATTCCAGCATTAGTCGAGTAGGTGCACTCGAGGTGTTTAGTCGGTATAAATTCCGTGTGAAATAGCGTTAAAATGTTCGATTGTGAGTTTTGTGGGAAAACATTGACTCGGGCTGATAATAGAAATCGACACTTGTTAAGTTCTTGTAAGGGAAAGAGAAGGTAATTTGAGAATAATCCAGGTAAGTTTATGCAATGTGAAACATTCGGCGTCGATGTGGAAAAAAACCTGTATTATTTTATAACCAGGTGCAAAATTGTGATAAAAGTGATATAAAACATGTGATAATTCACCGTTAATATATGATCCTTCAACCACGTTACATATAATATCGATAGCACTTACTCTATTTATATCGATCACCTTATCGCTAATTACTGTTTAATTGGCTAGTATAACTTTCTTATTAAAACCCAATAAAGGACCAATTGAATTATCTATTGAAAAACATCGACTGAAGTCTTCATATGCACATTCATAGTATTACTATTGGCAAGTAATGTAAAATAATTTTTACCACCTTCATCGGATTGTAGTTTCTCATTAACGTATTTCTCCAAATCTTGAATATCATAAGTTCCAACTGGAATAATTATATCTGTCCAATTAAAATCCAATTTGTCCAGTGATTCAGTATATCGAAATACATTGTTTGATGTAACATCCGGGACAGTATTATATGTTTGCAAACTTATTATTGACATTTCATATTCACCATCTAAATATATTGGGGGATTTAAGATACAATCCACAACTGATCCCTTCTCAGATATCACTAAAGCCATATTACTGACACTTCCATTACTAGCTCTCCTCATTTTAACAAAAAATTCACTCCTCGTTCGCATAATACTACACAACAATACTAGTTCCTATTTCACATAGGTTACTCAATAACACCCTTCAAAAAGAACAAACGCAACAGACCACAATTTTCGCTGTTAATACTCTGATATCTTCTATAATTATAACATATAACACCGCCACCATTCGATAATAAATACTTTTCCACTTTAACTGCAGGTCTTAAATCACCGTAGCTATTAAAATATTTTATCACATCATTATTTTTTTGTATGCTACCCAATGAGTGCCTCCACCAATGTCATCATCCAAGTTAATTATCCCTTTCTCATTTTTATATATAACTCTAGGTAAAACGTCTCTACTAAATATACCCCGAAATTTTCCAATTCTCCACCTTTAACATACTTCCACAAATCTATTTCTGTTAAAGGCCTGCGAGGTAAACTACTTAATGGTTTTTGGAACCCTTACTATGCGGCAAATAGGCCCCACAACCATTTCTATATGGTTTTATGTATAGACCACTTCCCACAGATACACCACAATCTTGCTTATATGGTTTTATATATAAACCACTCCCAGATTTTGACTCCATAGCCAAATTATGTCGTTTTGCTTCTTCCAACTGATCCTTTTCAGTTTTTGCAGATGTTACTGCGGCAGCACCCCCCACCCAACCATCCCAAAACACCTAATACACCGAATAATGGAATTAATGGTAAAAATCCACCTTTTCTCGGTATTGGAATTACTCTAGACTTTAGAAATTTTATTTTCTTCCCCGACTTCATTAAAATCTTATATGCACATCTCGCATTTTCTAAAATTCCTTTTTTCCTGCAAATTCGTCTTATAGCATTTCGAGTATTCTTCATCGCTTGCTAAAATGATATAGCACCACCTTTTCTACTCCTTATATACTTCCTACCACTACCTTTCCTTATACCTTTACGTCGTATCCTCGAACCCATACCCAATTTCGTTTTAGCTTTCATAGCAATGGTAATCATAGTAGCAGCTAATCTTTCTCCTACACCTGCGTCTTTACTTTTCACTCGTTCTACGGCCTTTTTATACAATTTCTCATCCGCTTTGTGCCTCTTTAACAAATCCTTTGACTGAGTGTAAGATATATCATGCTCTTTACAAGCCTCATCCAAAATATTGACACCCTAGCCTACATCAAGGCCAAGGTCACTCCGAGGAGGTTCCAGAATCGACTGAGACCCTCTACTCTATACATTAATAAAAATATATTTATAAGGTTATATATAGAAAGAGCAAAGATAATGAATGCATTTAAAGGTTTAATGTTTTGACCATTAATTTGATCCCAATTAAAGTTTCAAAAATTAGTGTTTTCCTTACATTCCTTACATGAAAATCAGCAGTTGCGTACATATTTGATTTCTATTTAGTTCATTTAAAATTAGTTTTGTGTTTATAACAAAATTTATTAAGTATATTAAAATATTTTAATACCTACTATAAGTTTTTTCTTCGCGAAAAAATTTTAATACTTTATGTGACATTTAATCGTAATTTTTGTATAACAAACTCATAATAGCAAAACTTGTGGTAAACATAATTTTCTATCTATTCTTTGATAATTCTTAAATTAAAAATTAATGTATTTCATTGAATCAACGAGTATTCCTTTTATAAAATAATTAAATACGTAGTTTGTACATGAAATACTTTTAGTAAATATTATACTGTACGTACATATATGTTAACACATCTACATTTATTTAATATTTAAGTAAACCAATTATCTGTTATAAAATAAAAATATTTGTGACTCTAATTACATATTGTATCACATAAATTTAATTCTTAGACGAATAAACGTGAGTAGCATACTAGAATAACTTAACGTTGTCTAAAATTATTAATATTAAATAATGTAATTTTGTAACAAAATAAACTGCTTTCACCAGAGTAGTAAAATTGTTACACCATTCGCTTTAATTAGTAATAACATTAAATTATTTATTTAAATTATTTATAAAAAATGCGCGGTTGTTCTCAAACACACTATTCATTATAGGCACGTGGATCATACTTATTTATTGAAACAGAAAGATTACAGGCGAGAGACATGTATACAAATATTTCACTGTTACATATCAAATTACTTCAACTATTCCTAATCGGCTTCTAGCACGTACGTTTGTTTAGAAAGTTTGGCTACATCGCTGGATCTCATTTTATGCTGAATCTTTCAACATATACATTCTAAGATCTCAACTTGTACACAATACATCAAGGAAGTCGATATGAGAGGCATACTTAATATATATTTTAAACGAAAAAATCCCTCTTTTGAAATCTCTGCTAAGAATGCAATTGTATAGTTTTTCTAAATTATGTTTTTTAAAATGCTGTTCTTTTAGGTAGATCTCAGGTTGTCTGTAGGATATATGGATCTCCACTTGTTTAGAAAATAGGTATATATATATATATATATATATATATATATATATACAGTGCTTCTCAAAAGTCCCCTCCCCCCTCTTATCTATGGAACGATTATACATACACAAGTGAAATTTGGAAACTGAATATTATAGGTTATAAACTTCCTTACTAGTGATGATAGATGACGAAATCGTCATAGATGATGTCACAAGGCCATTGTGACCAATAATTTTAAATGGAACACTACAGCAAGCGACACCTCTTTCAAAAGATATCGAAAAACCTATTCAATGATATTAATTTTGTTTGTGTTTGAGGCAGTTTTAATTGCTCATTAGTAAACATGAAAATTTAAATTCCATTCAGTATGATATTAAATACAGATTTAAGAAACAGTATGTACTTAAAGAAATTGCTCGAAGTGACCTCCACTTACTTCCTGACAGTAAAATATCCTATTTTTAAACTATTCTCGTACTTCTTCAAATGTGTCTGCGGAAACAGCCTCACATTCTGCAACAATACGTTGTTTTAAAACGTCAATATTGTCAAGTTCAGTGGCGTAAACCTTCGATTTAAGATACCCCCACAGAAAAAAATCCAAAGGTGTGAGGTCCGGTGATCGAGGTGGCCATTCCGTTGAACCTCGTCGTCCAATCCATCTACCAGGATACTCCTCATGCAAATACCATCTTACTGCACCGTAATAGTGTGGAGGAGCACCATCCTGTTGGAATGTTATTTCCAAATTGCCGAATTCATCTGGATTATCTTCCAAAATTTCAAGGATTAACGGTTCTATTGCGTTTTGCAACATCTCCAGATAAACCTCACCAGTTAAATTAGTATTTAAAAAAAGAGGCCCAAAGATGTGGTTTCCCAGGATACCTGCCCAAACATTCACCTTCTGGGGAAATTGGGTATGTGTTTCACGAAACAGGTGAGGATTTGCGTCACTCCAATACCTCACATTCTGTGTATTTACATTTCCATTTAGATAGAAAGTACTTTCGTCACTAAAACAAATTGTTTTGACGTAGTCTGGCTGTTGGTTAATTTTAGTTTCCATATTTTCACAAAATTCTAGTCTGCGGTCTGGGTCGTCGTCTGAGAGTTGATGAACCATTTTTAATTTGTATGGATGAAATTTGTATTTTTTCAACACCCTGTGTACTGTACTTCGACTAACTTCACAGGTAGATGCAACTTGAGTTGTTGAAGAAGTAGGATTAACTCTTACTTCTGCCAGTATATCAATTTTTTTCTCATCAGAAATTTGTGGTCTGCCAGATCGTTTCGCATCATTAATACTACCCGTTGTTTCAAACTTACGAAGAAGCTCCCTTAAATAAGTCCTCGAAATGGGGCGATCGGGAAACCTCTCATTAAAAATGCGTTCTGCTGCATGAATATTTTGTCTAGTTTCACCAAGAATTAGGACCGCTGCTACTTTATCACCTAAAGCACGTACCATTTCGCTTCTTGAAGCACTTAAACTTTCGACTCACAACAGTTTAACAAATTATTAAAATGTACAAAAATATTAAAAGTACCATAAGCTGTAAAAACAGTGAGACGTTCGATCAACAATACACAAATTATTAAATGTACAAAAACTTGGACAATTACAAAAACGTCGAATATTGGAGACTAACAAAAACGTCAGATTATTTGACAACTAACCATAGGCGGAGCTTGAATTTGGAATTTTAGTATTAACTTGACAATATTGACGTTTTAAAACAACGTATTGTTGCAGAATGTGAGGTTGTTTCCGCAGACACATTTGAAGAAGTACGAGAAGAGTTTAAAAATAGGATATTTTACTGTCAGGAAGTAAATGGAGGTCACTTCGAGCAATTTCTTTAAGTACATACTGTTTCTTAAATCTGTATTTAATATCATACTGAATGGAATTTAAATTTTCATGTTTACTAATGAGCCATTAAAACTGCCTCAAACACAAACAAAATTAGTATCATTGAATAGGTTTTTTCGATACCTTTTAAAAGAGGTGTCACTTGCCGTAGCATTCCATATAAAATTATTGGTCACAATGGCCTTGTGACGTCATCTATGACGATTTCGTCATCTATCATCACTAGTAGGGAAGTTTATAACCTATAATATTCAGTTTCCAAATTTCACATGTGTATGTATAATCGTTCCAGAGATAAGGGGGGGGGGGGAGGGGACTTTTGAGAAGCACTGTATATATATATATTGATATGGTTCAGCATACATCCTTAATGAATTCTTCAATCAATTAAATATTTGTCCCAAGAATGTTATATTTGAAATATAATGATTTGAGAATATTACTATTTAGTTTAAAAGTATGTATTTATGATGTAAAATCATAATTAGATTTTTAAATCACGATGTCGATTTATTTTGTATATTTTAATTTGCCAAGTTATTTAATTCGCTCATTAATTAATTTTTCATAACAATATTTCGCGTGAAATTAAGATCTTTAAAACTAATTATGATTAATCATATCTTTGTACAAATTTCTGTATACATAATTATTTAGTATGACTTTTGATTGCACCTTGTTTAGATTAGGCAATTGAAATTACGTGAGTGGGTTTTATTAGTATGATAATAGGCGATAGAGAAATATCTAACGTTGTATTACTAAAGAGATGCATTGAAGAAACTTTTAAAATTTTCTTATTTGAAAAATCAAAATTATCTTTTTAATATTTTTCGGATTCACTGTACAATTTCTAGGAAAATATGATTTAGAGTTTTTTGCATGCAGTTATAAAGAATAGTCATATATTTCAAAATTCTTCCTTAAAATTATCATCTAAATTGTTTATGAATACGTATAAATCGCAAGAAAGTGGAATAATTATATTTACTGGATATATTTACCTTGCTAGAAAGTTATCTTCGATTGTGGAAGTACTTAAAATCTTATTAACCATAACAATTGAGTTTTTCTTCATATTAAAAATTTGTTTACGTTCAAGCAACGAATTATAAAAAGATCCTGGAACCCTTTTTGGTATTTTATTAAGAACACCTCATTAGGATATAAATATTGTACATAACCTAGAGGAAAACTTCGTATATAAGGAACGTTAGTCGCTCTACGATAAGGATATCAACCAGGCGTTCGAGACAAGCTACTTTCATCTTACCTTGCAGTTCCTGTTGGATATTTATCGAGTATATATCATCCAGAGTTTACATCGGTTTTGGAATTTCTATTTTTGGACGATATCAACAGGTACCCAAGTGAAAATTGTTATCTATACAGGCTGATTCATTTTCGGCCCTCACCATGGGGATCTCGCTTATTATTGGAGATAGAGTATAGGTTTAAATTTGGCAAAGTTGTTAAATTTTGTGTTTGTTATAAATCCGTAAAGAAAATAGACCTGTGACAAATGACCTTCGTTATTTAAAAAAAAAAAACGCGAAAACCCCATTTTCTTCTTTTACCTGTAGCACCGACATTTGGCCTTGTAGAGAAAAAATAAAAACATATCCTTTGGCCATTTCTAAACCTCTATCCAGTGGGGTACTCTAAATTTTTATACGACGTTTCGTTTCTTTCTGGCCATCATCAACTATCCAATTTCTTATAGGGGCCATATTGGATTTAGACATCTTCAGAAATAGTTTTTTTTTCTGATTTTAACCATGTAGAACATGCTGACTAAAGTTTTTGACATTAGGCTTTATTTGAAAGAATAAATTATAAGATTAAATAAGGTAGCCATGGAATTTCAATCTGTCAAACATTTCATTTATTGTTCATTAATAATAAAAAGATCAAATATTTCAAAATGGTGTTCTTCATTTCTTTCCACTAAAAATAGTCATAGCGTTTTGAAATTTTTTGTTGTCAACGGGATAACCGAATACATCGGCTCCGTTACAAAGTGACGAAATAGCGTATTAGAATCAATATTAAAAAGTGAAAATTAGTCCATCAAGTGCAGAGAAGAACTGTGCAACTTTGCACTGAGCTAAAACGATATAGGAAAATAGAGTAAGCAAGCAAACTTTAAAAATAAATAGATAGTATATAACATAGGTTAGAACCAGTTGAGAATTTACTATCTAAACAAAGTCCTGCATCAAGGCAAGATAGGCAACCAAATGTACATTGGGAAGTTACCATTTAACAAGTAGTGTACCAACCAAGTATACAACAGAGTAAACAAATAAAGAAGTTATTTATTAGTGGGTACCGTGGCTGGTAGAGATAGTCCGTCTGAAGGGGCGACCTGCGGATTGTCTCTGGCGCTGCCGGAGGTATAACATAATTTACTAATAACCAGTGACGGACCAAACAGAAGAACACTGAGAGAAATATATAAGTTTAGTACTGTAAAACACAGTTAGCGGTGTCCCGAACTGAGTGATTAGCACCAAATAAGTTATAATAAAGAAGAGTTGAGAAGAACCTAACCTACGGGGAATTGTCGCAAGATGCAATTGGGAATGAGTAAAATGGAAAGCGAAGATTGTTCCACGGATGATAGTAGGAAAAGTAAAGATGTGACTAGGGAGGAAGATGCCGAAAGAAGAAAAAAGGAGTCTAGATCTCCTGGTAATAAATCCAAAAAAGAAAGAGAGGGAAAATTTGAGCAAATATTACAACTGATGAAGGAAATGAGCAAAGATCAAAAGAATATGAAAATGGAACAAAAAGAAATCATAAAAGAAACCCCAGAAATCAAGATACAACAAAGACAATTCAATGGTGAACTGCTAAAACTAAAAATAGAAAATGAATCCTTGAAAAACGAAAACCAGGAAATACGGAAAGAGAATGTTAAAATACGACAAGAACTACAGAAAGTGGAAAAAACATTGGAAATAATAGAAAAAGAAAGAAGGAAATGTAACGTTGTAATGTATGGCCTAAGGATGGACACAAATGACCCAGCAGTTTTAAAAGAAAGAATTAAAGGATTCCTAGGCGAGCAACTGAGATTAAGCATTACCCCAAGATCAGTAATAAAAACAGGAGAGAGGACATGCGTAATAGAATTGAATAACGAGGAAGAAAGGAGAGAAGTTATATTAAACAAGTAGAGACTGAAAAATATGAAAGAAGAGCGAATCTTTATAAATGAGGATATGACACCGAAGGAAAGAGAAAAACAAAAACATCTGAGAAAATTTGTTAAGACGGAAAAAGAAAAAGGAAAAGAAGTAAAAATTAGATATACTAAAGCAGTTGTAAATGGAGAGGAATGGCGATGGAATAAAGGAACGGAGAGAATGGAAAAGCAAATACCAAAAAACTAATACAGAGTAAACAGGACGGATACATGGAAGGAAATACTGGCAATGGAGAGGAAATGGAATTGGAATGGAATGAAAGAACAAATAATCAGGGAAATAGAAAATGTGTGGAGGTAGTAAATGAAGAAGTAAACATTAAAACTAAGGAAGGTAAAGTCAAAAAACTAAATGAAAAGCAAGGGAAGATGGAACAAATAGAAGCGGACAAGGCTATGAATAGGATACCGAGATTAAGCGAAAAGGCGAATAGGGCGAAACGCACACTGAAGAAGTGTGAATTTAACAATCAATTGGCAAGAAAGCTAAAACAAGAACGTAATAAAATATGGAACATGGCAACGTGGAATATTAGAGGAATACAAGGAAAAGAAACTGAGTTAATACAAGAATTCGAGAAAGCAAAGATTGATATATTAGCCATATGTGAAACTAAGAAAAAAGGAAAAGCAGAATTTGAAACAGAAGAAGGACACCTCATTATATATAGCGGAGTTGAACATAGTGAAAGGGGAAAACTGGGAGTGGGATGCATAATAAAAAGAGAAAATGTTGGATACGTGCATAAGTGGGAATGTATTTCGGAGAGAATAATGACGCTGGAACTGCAACTAGAAGAACAAGAAAGGACAAGTATAATAATAACATATGGACCCAATGAAGATGAAAGAATAACAAACAAAGACTCATATTGGGAGGATCTTAATGGAATATTAGAGCACATGAAAGGAAGAAGAATAATTCTGGGAGACTTAAATGGCAGGGTAGGAAAAGGTAGAAACGAATTTAAAAATGTAATTGGACAGTACGGAGAAGACATGAGGAATGATAATGTACAGAGAATTATTGATTTATGTATGGAAAATAATATGCTAGTTATGAACACATTCTTCCAGCACAAAAAAAATACATATTACTATGAATTGTGGTGTTGATTGAAAATCTGAATTGGCCCACAATACACAACAGCTTGCTCGGTTTAACTCAAGTCGGTTCAGCCTTCCTGGAGCTCTTGTATCTTCAGGTTACCCACAAGGGGATATGTGTTAAATAAAAAAGGTATTAGAAATAATAATCACATTAACAACACAACATTTATTTAAAAAAATAAAAGAAAAAAAAATTAGACTTTATAGAGTATAAAGAAGTGCTAAAGCAACAATAAAGCAATAGCGTGAGGAAAACTTGTATAATAATTACTGGCATACAAGAAAAAAACCTCACGTGACCGCGGACTAAATTAAAACTAATTAAATAGTTAGAAAAACTTTCAAATTTAAATTAATTACGTTAACCCCAAACTTAAACGTCAGACAGAAAAATACCTGTAAGCGCGCATATCATTGACAGGATCATACGCTGAATAAACATGATCTACTTTCCCTCCAAGAACTCTGACCTTCAAATTTATACGAACAAAGGAAGCAAAAACTAATAAAAAACTGAAATGTTGAAAATTTTCCTTGCTACTTATTTTACTAAAAATATACATTAAATAAAATTAATAAATTTACGAGCTCATATCATGCACAAATATCTTAAAGAAATAAATGTAAATATACTTGCAAATGCACACGTACATTAATTAATGTGGTCGTCGGGAAAAATCCATGACAATATGTATACCAGGGAAGTGGAGAGCCGAAATGAAAGATCCATAATAGTCTATATCATAATAGATAGAAATTACAGAGCAGAAATCATAGATGTAAGGGTTAGAAAAGGTTATGAAATATTCAGTGATCACTACCTGGTGCTGGGAAAACTGAAAGTGAAAACAAGAACAGTTAAAAAGGGCACAACAAGAAATAAAGAGACTATAAAATACTACAAGTTAGCAGAAAAAGAAATAGCAGAAAAATATAAGAAATATATAGAAACAAAAATCAATTTAGATGATATGGAGTGGAGGATCATTAATATAGACGAAGGGTGGCAGAGATTCAGAAACTTGTTAACGAGCGCAGCCAGAAGTGTATGTGGAACAAATTTAGTCAATAGAAATAAAAGGCAAACGAAATGGTGGAGTGTTGAGATAAAAGAGCAAGTAAAAATAAAGAAGATTCAATGGCAGAAATACCTTAAGAATAAATCCGAAGAAAACTATGCAACATACAAAGAGCAAAGGACAAAAATAAAGGAAATGATAAAGCAGGCAAAGCAGATAGCGTGGGAAGATTTTGGAAAGAAAATGGAAATGGATAGTAAAGGAAATCAAAAGCTATTTTATAAAACAATAAAAAACTTAAGAACAGATAAGAAGTACAGAATGAAGCAAGTAAAGGACAAAAGTAATAAAATACTGACAGAAGAAGATGTTATGAGGAGGTGGCGAGAACATTTCCAGGAATTATTAAATCCAGGAAATGAGAGCAAAATGTCAGAACTGGAACCCACAGAAGACGAAGAATGTAAAGAATACGAGGAGTCGGAAATAGGAAAGAAGAAAGTAGATGAAATGTTAAAGAAACTAAAAAGAGGAAAAGCAGCCGAATATGACCAAATCACGAATGAAATGGTTATAGGGCTTGGAGAAAAAGGGATAGAGATATGGCATGGAATACTGGTGAAGTACCGAAGGATTGGAAGGTGGGGGTTATTGTGCCAATATTAAAGAAAGGAGACTCCATGAATTGTGCCAATTATAGAGGCATAACTCTAGTTAGTGTCGTAGCAAAATTATATGAAAGAATTTTAGATGAAAAGTTAAGGGACAAAATCGAACAACAACTAGAAGAACCTCAGAGTGGATTTCGCAAAGGCAGAAGCACACAAGACCATATATTTGCAATTAAGCAATTAATGGAGAAGATCAACAGAAGGAGAGAAGTTTGCTTGGCGTTTCTGGACTGGATAAAGCATTTGATAGATTACCGAGAAAAATGGTATGGGAAAGTCTTAGGAAAAGAGGAGTGAGCAAAAAATTGCGAGTAACAATTGAAAGCCTGTTTGGAGGAAATAGAAATTATGTTAGAACAGATAATATGGAGTCAGAGGATTTTAGGGTAGAAGAAGGGTTAAAACAAGGAGGTGTCCTCAGTCCCGCACTATTTATAGTAATAATGGATGACATACTAAAAGAAATAAGCAATAAAACCAAGAAAGTGAATATTGGATATAGAAATTTAAGACCTGTAAAGCTGGGAGAATGCGCCTTTGCAGACTACATTATGATCTGTGCAGAAGGAGAAAAGCAGTTACAAGATAATTTGGAAATGTGGGAAGAAGAATTAAATAAGAGAAAAATGAAAATTAACACACAAAAGTCCAAAATAATGAGCATAGGAAAGCAACAAAGAATAAATGTAAGGATAGGAACAAAGAAATTGGAACAAGTGGAACGTTACAAATATTTAGGAATAATGATACAAAGTGATGGAAAAATGGATGAGGAAATAACAGAAAGGATAAATAATGCATCAAAAGTGTATCACACCCTGAGTAAAGCCTTCATAGGAAAGAAAGAAATTAGTCGGAAAACAAAAATTGCAGTGTTCCAAACTATATATAGACCAATACTCACCTATGGCAGCGAAAGCTGGGCCCTAAACAAAAGGATGACAAGCAGAGTCCAATCCATGGAAATGAAGTATCTAAGACGAATTAAGGGAGTAACAAGAAAGGATAAAATAAGAAATGAGTTAATAAGACAGGAATTAAATGTAAAATCAATCATTGAAACAATTGAACAAAATCAACTGATATGGTTTGGACACCTAGTAAGAATGAACGAGAAAAGACCAACAAAAAACATTTGGCAAGCTAGAATAAACGGGAAAAGAGACAGAGGCAGGCCAAGGAAAACGTGGAATATGGCGACAGCAGAAATACTGAAGGGCAGAAACAAAGAATTTGGAGAAGCTATGAAGGAGGCCAGTGACCGGGAGAAGTGGAAGAAATTCATACATTAGAGAAAGTAAACCTTTACACCTTATGGTAGAAAAGGTCTTGATTATATATATAATAATACAAAAATGTCATGCACTAACGAAGAGAAACTAGATATGATAAGTATTTTTTATTCTTCGAACCGAAATTCAACAGTAGCGAGTAAAATATATCTACAATTATATCCAGAACGACAACAGCCTCATCGTACCATTTTTCTAGATCTCGACAGAAATTTGGTCGTGAATGTATCGTTTACTAAGCCGCGTAATGGTCAAGACAACAGGGATTTAAATGAAAATCGACAAGATATTTTACAAATGGTAAATTAAAAGCGTGTTTGCAAATTTCATGTTAATCTCGTATTTTTATAGATAAATAATAATCCATCAATTTCTACACGCGAAGTAGCGTCAGAATTAAATTTGTGCCAGTCCAGAGTTTGGAGAACTTTACATAAAAGTAGGTTTAAACCATACAGGATCCATGCTAGTCACTCTTTACTGTCTGGAGATAATTTGAGAAGGCTAGAATATTGTAATTGGTTAATGGGAAGGATAGAAAATGACGAAAATTTTTTAAGCAAAATCATCTGGTCAGATGAAACAAAATTTACAAATTCTGGAATGTTCAACAGAAATACGGAGCACTATTAGGCAGTACAAAATCCCCGACAAAACAGGGCCAGAAGACCACAACATCGTTTTGGAATAAACGTTTGGATGGGTATTTTGGCAAATCGTCTCTTAGGACCAGTTATGTATGAAGAACATCTAAATGAGAAAGATATTTTAACATTTTACGTACATACGTATCTGACTATCTTGACGACAATATCCCATTAAATCAACTACAATATTTATGGTGGCAACAAGATGGCGCACCAGCACACAATGCAGCTGTTGTTAGAAATTTCTTAAATCAAGAGTTTGCAAACCGTTGGATTGGAAATAGGGGAGTTGTTGAATGGCCTGCGAGATCACCTGATTTAAGTCCGCTAGATTTTTTTTTATGGGGATATGTTAAAAATAATATTTATAAAGTAGATGCGCCACAAAACATTGAAGAATTACGAGACAGACATCAGAATGCCTTCGATGCAGTTCCTAGAAGAACTTTCTGAAGATGTCTAAATCCAATATGGCGCCTATAAGAAATTAGATAGTTGATGATGGCCAGAAAGAAACGAAACGTCGTATAGAAATTTAGAGTACACCACTGGATAGAGGTTTAGAAATGGCCACAAGGGTGTGTTTTTATTTTTTCTCTACAAGGCCAAATATCGGTGCTACAGGTAAAAGAAGAAAATGGGGTTTTCGCGTTTTTTTTTAAATAACGAAGGTCATTTGTCACAGGTCTATTTTCTTTACGGATTTATAACAAACACAAAATTTAACAACTTTGCCAAATTTAAACCTATACTCTATCTCCAATAGCAAAAAATAGATTGCATGTCGATGCGATAATTCACATCAAGCTTTGATACAAAATAATACAAATCTTTATAAAAACAAATATGTATCTGTATATGCATGAACACACAGTACGTATTTACCAGCTTTTGCTTCAACTACCAGACGCATGCGTTTCTGTGTAACCACTTTGTCAATGATAGATTTACGAAGCAAAAGACTGTAGTACACTTGCGGTCATGTAGTAAGTTTTGTCCTATCCGAAGACAACAGATAACCTCTTGCCATCTGACGGACAAAACCGACCACGCCGGTGCAAAGTGTTCTTCTCGAATAGCGAAGCTATTACTGATAAAGAAGAAAATACGCATATTACTGTGAGTCCATTAACTCGTCGCCAGGTGGCGTAGTATAGCAAAAAATAGATTGCATGTCGATGCGATAATTCACATCAAGCTTTGATACAAAATAATACAAATCTGTATAAAAACAAATTTGTATCTGTATATGCATGAACACACAGTACGTATTTACCAGCTTTTGCTTCAACTACTTGCTTCAAGCTGGTAAATACGTACTGTGTGTTTATGCATATATAGATACAAATTTGTTTTTATACAGATTTGTATTATTTTGTATCAAAGCTTGATGTGAATTATCGCATCGACATGCAATCTATTTTTTGCTATACTACGCCACCTGGCGACGAGTTAATGGACTCACAGTAATATGCGTATTTTCTTCTTTATTAGTAATAGCTTCGCTATTCGAGAAGAACACTTTGCACCGGCGTGGTCGGTTTTGTCCGTCAGATGGCAAGAGGTTATCTGTTGTCTTCGGATAGGACAAAACTTACTACATGACCGCAAGTGTACTACAGTCTTTTGCTTCGTAAATCTATCATTGACAAAGTTGTTACACAGAAACGAATGCGTCTGGTAGTTGAAGCAAAAGCTGGTAAATACGTACTGTGTGTTCATGCATATACAGATACAAATTTGTTTTTATACAGATTTGTATTATTTTGTATCAAAGCTTGATGTGAATTATCGCATCGACATGCAATCTATTTTTTGCTATACTACGCCACCTGGCGACGAGTTAATGGACTCACAGTAATATGCGTATTTTCTTCTTAATAATACTGAACTGCAGTAATAGCTTCGCTATTCGAGAAGAACACTTTGCACCGGCGTGGTCGGTTTTGTCCGTCAGATGGCAAGAGGTTATCTGTTGTCTTCGGATAGGACAAAACTTACTACATGACCGCAAGTGTACTACAGTCTTTTGCTTCGTAAATCTATCATTGACAAAGTGGTTACACAGAAACGCATGCGTCTGGTAGTTGAAGCAAAAGCTGGTAAATACGTACTGTGTGTTCATGCATATACAGATACAAATTTGTTTTTATACAGATTTGTATTATTTTGTATCTATCTCCAATAATAAGAGAGATCCTCATGGTGAGGGCCGAAAATGAATCAGCCTGTATATTCATAAAGGATATATCATCTCTTGCTGACACATATTCAAAATTATTTACTCACGTTATTTCAAGGAACATACACTTAATTTTTAACATCAGATTTTGCTATATTATCTAATAATTTTACTACTTGTATTAACTTTATACGTGACATTTCTTTGTGTTTTACAAGAATTCTGAATAGGCAACCCATTACATCCTGTTATATGAAAGGTTTCATGCATTCATATAATACCATTAGTTTGTTATTAGCGTAATAAGTGCTTTTGAAATTTGAACTTTGTATCTTGTTTAAACAACGACAGTATATTATTTAAAAATATATTTATTTTTATTTTTCGATAATTTCGTTTTATTTTATGTATATTTGTGTATTTGTCTGTATATCTGGAACTTACTTTTAGACCCTTGAGATTATGTAGTTTTCTTGCAATTATTATTATTTATTTCTAAATTATCGATTTTGAGCTAGCAATTCAAGAGTTTTCTTTTAATTTAATATTCATAATTATTCTTTGCATTCGCGTGTTATTACAATATATATATAGAATAAAATAAATTAAAAGCGGGCAAGCGGTCTGTCAATTAAAAAATTCATTTATTAAGTATCCCTATATTTCGCAACAAATTTGTTGCTTCTTCCGGAGATACTACAAGATTAATGAGAAATAACATTAAATAAATAAGAGTATAGAGCAGTAGTAAAATACTTACAAAATGTAGAGTTGAAAAAATAATAAAATTGACGTACAAGGACACTAAAATATTAGATTTAAAACTTAAAGTAACTATAGATACAAGCCTTTAAAACCTTTAAGAAACATGTATATGTAAAAGTTAAAACATGAAAAATAAAAAATAAAAAATATAAAACGAAATATATAGCAAAAAACTAAAGTAAATATATGGACCAAATAACAAAGCAATTTTTAGATGGTCAACTAACCGTCAAACCGAGTATATTAAAATAAATTATACTTAGTCCGTTAGTATCAGATCTATAATTTACATTACTTGTGTCTCTGTTAATGTGGACCATTTCAAAAAGGGTCTTTTCTAAGGTTATTTTCAACGTCTAAGATCTTAACGTCAACAAAATTGAATGTATGGTCACGATCAAGTGCATGGTCCACCAATGCACAAAATCTCTTTCCAATACGGACCTCACTTTTATGTTGTGTGATGCGCTGTTTTAGCCACTGTGATGCCTGACCTATATAAACGCCACAACAATCCGAACATGCTATCCTGTAGACAACATGACTATTTAAAAAGAAAGGTGTTATGTCTTTGATTTTACTATACAACTTCTTCAAAGTATAGGTGTTGTATTTCGCTATTTTAATGTTATTAAATTGTTTGAAATGTGATACAATTGTATGAGTAAGACCACCAATGTATGATATTTTTTTGTAAATCACACTGTCTGCAGGAATGTCCTCAGTAGGGCCATCAAAAAAGTTTGAGCTATATATCAATTTATTAAATATGTGCTTAGGATAGCCATTGTTGACGAAGATATTGAAAAGTTCTGTAAGATTGTCATTAAGACAGGTTTCATGGCAAATATGTGCTATTCGGTTTCTCATATCTATAACGGTGTTATACTTCTGATTGAAAGGATGATGAGAGTGATAATTAATGAACCGATCAGATGAAGTTGGTTTTCTATACCAATTCAAAATGGTACAATTATTATCGTCATAAATTACTAAAACGTCCAAGAATGGCACGCTATTGTTATTTTCTTTTCCCATAGTAAATTGTAAATGTTTGTTGTAGCTGTTAAAAATTTTTAATGTTAAATCTATTTTTTCTTGTGGCACAGAGCAAACAATGTCATCAACATACTTGTACAAGAACGGTAATGGAAATGGTAGCTGAGGACGTTCCTGCAGACAGTGTGATTTACAAAAAAATCCCATACATTGGTGGTCTTACTCATACAATTGTATCACATTTCAAACAATTTAATAACATTAAAATAGCTAAATACAACACCTATACTTTGAAGAAGTTGTATAGTAAGATCAAAAACATAAGACCTTTCTTTTTAAATAGTCATGTTGTCTACAGGATAGCATGTTCGGATTGTTGTGGCGCTTATATAAGTCAAACATCACAGTGGCTAAAACAGCGCATCACACAGCATAAAAGTGATGTCCGTATTAGCAAGAGATCTTGTGCATTGGTGGATGCATGGTCACTTTATCGTGACCATACATTAAATTTTGTTGACGTTAAGATCTTAGACGTTGAAAATAACCTTAAAAAGAACCTTTTTAGAAATGGTCCACATTAACAGAAACACAAATAACGTAAATTATAGATCTGATACTAACGGACTAAGTATAATTTATTTTAATATACTCGGTTTGAAGGTTAGTTGACTATCTAAAAATTGTTTTGTTATTTGGTCCACATATTGTTAAATTTATATTGAATTATTTTTTATATATAATTGTGACTTAGGTTTTTTGCTATATGTTTCGTTTTATATATTTTTTTTTTGGCATGTTTTAACTTTTACATATACATGTTTTTTAAAGGTTTTAAAGGCTTGTATCTATAGTTACTTTAAGTTATAAATCTAATCAATTTTATTGTCCTTGTACGTCAATTTTATTATTTTTTCAACTTGCATTTAATTCTAATTAAATGCAACAAATTATAGCGACAATCGCATGTAAAATTAGATTTAATAATTATTAATTCTCATACACATGAAGTTCATTACAGTTCGTATATATACACGTAGTATAGAAGTGAATATCATGTCTGTCTTCGGTAAGGTGCACTGATGATCTGTAAAAAACAGTGAAATATCGATATATGCACATTCCGCGCAGATAAGTTTTTCACAAAATTTTTCATTTGTACTGACAACTTGTACAGTTGATGTCGCGGCTTGTTGCGTCTACAATCTAGGGCAAAAGTGATTTGCCGAATTGTAGAATTAAATGCAACAAATTATAGCGACAATCGCATGTAAAATTAGATTTAATAATTATTAATTCTCATACACATGAAGTTCATATATATATATATATATATATATATATATATAGTAAACTTAATAAGTCGGCCATTAAAGGTCTGGTTTATGACTTCAAAGTATATATATTTAAAACAACCCTACATGTTTCGGCAATGATGCCTTTGTCAAGGATATAAAAAAAATATAAATGACAGAATAAATAATATTATATTATATTCTATCATTTATATTTTTTTATATCCTTGAGAAAGGCATCATTGCCGAAACATGTAGGGTTGTTTTAAATATATATACTTTGAAGTAATAAACCAGACCTTTAATCGCCGACTTATTAAGTTTACCATATCATACCAATGTCACGAAAATATTAAATATATATATATATATATATATATATATATATATATATATATATATTGTTATTATACACCACCCTCGTATGCTGGGGTTTCAAATGATATAATACCCCGAATGCCGTGGAGTATTATGTATATAAAATTTAATAAAATATCTTTATAACTAGCTCCAATTCGTAATCTTTAAATAGGACAATAATTAACAAGAGCACTTCTTAATCTCAGGCTATAAGGTAGGTTCTAGATACTCAAACAGTTCACAAACATACATAAAATAAAAACGATTTCATAGAGTAAAAAAAATATATAATTAAAACGATTATTAATTGTGTTTTTTAGAAGATACAAACATGCACTTAATATGCTAGGTCAAAACATTAATCAATGTTGGGTTGCTTATTTACCCCTTTTTACTAATTATATTTGGTTGCATACACAATAAACGTATGATACGTAAAGTAGTCACAAAACAAATTAAGGTTATTTTTGAGACTAAAAAAAAACTATGTATATCTGTTTTTCGAAAATGGTATTTTGCCCCCAAGATAACGTGAGTTTAATATTTAATATTATGATTTAACAAATGAGGTAATATCTTTTTAGAAAATAAGCATATCTATTTCCACTTGGGTACCTGTTGTTTACGGAGAGCATGGAGCTTTCAGGCCTTATATATGTAAAGGTTGATGAGAGTTCAGGAAATACCAAACGGGATCTGGAAGGTAGGTTGTTGTGGTACACTATTTGTAGGGCTGGAAAATTTCCTTTACGTAGGACTGCTTTCGTGACAAGTTCTTGAAGTTATCAACTCGGTTTTGTTAATTTAACCCTTTTAGATGGTTCTTGGTGTTCAGAATAGGATTTAAATGCTTCTTTTAAGCCAATGCTTCTAAAATTAACTAGCTTAGACACAGTGGAATTCTTGAAAGAGGTTATTATTTTTAAAAAAATTGCTTTTTCTGTTGAAGACAGTCTTCCAATAAGGTATTTATCTCTTCTATTATTTTTAACACGACATTTATAATATAATTGGGTTTATATATTTGATTTTAATTTATTTTTAAAAAGATGCGTCGAAAAATCGTCGTTTCTATAACACGTTGTGCAAAAATCTTCTCGTAAACAACTTTTGTTTTGTTGTCAAGACTACCACAGGAAGTTAGTAATAATTAATTATATTTTTATAAAATTTTGCTATAACTCAAAATAATATAGATAAAGTAATTTTGTCAATTTTAATAAATAAATTTTCCGAATATTTCTATATGCTTCTTGTTTGTATGTCAACATTGGATATTTCTCTCTCAGCCTATTTTCATTCTACTAAAATATCCTTACGTGATCACAGTTGCATACTTTTTACAGGGTTCAGCCAATAGTCAAATTTACAATAATGTTTACAATTATTTGTACATAAATATTTTAATCATAATTAGTTATAAAATTCTTGATTTCACGCGATATTAAGTTATGATAAATTAACAAATGACCAAATAAAATAAATAAGCAAATAAAAATATTCAAATAAGTTCGGCATCATGATTAAAAAAACTAATTTTGATCTTACATCGTTTTTACATATTATTTATTTAACCATTAACGTTTTTCTTACCATTATTTTTCTAGATATTACGATCTTGGGACTTATAAATTTATTAAGTTGATTACATACTGTGGGCATAAGCTGTACTATATCAATTCCCCATTGTCAGTCGTAAAAATTCGTCGAGGAAGTAATTTTTTCGGCATACTAGGTGTCATTATAATAAATGCAAATATAATTGACCGATGATTGTATCCTGTATATATTTTAATGTTATTATCTTGTATAACTATTAGAAATTGTGTTATAATTAATTTGTAACTGGATAAACTTATTTTTCAAATAACGTGTTAATTGAACTTTACTAATTCAACTTTATGATAGATGTGATAACGCAATATGCATGTATATGCAAATACTCTCGGACGAGGTTATATCCTCGTTCCCTTTAATACAAAACAAGTGTTTAATAAACACGACCTCAAGCATGTATATATTATGTATACATACTGCGGTAGGCCAGGGTTTGTTATGGCCTAATTAACTCTCCGAGGACTTCTCTATTATATATATAGACTGTAGGATAAGTAAAAGGAATTCAGAATGATTCAGTATCTGATAGAGAACTAGACAGACAATATCTGTAATAGTAATAAGTCAGAATTGTATCTATTTATAATGTACATAGTTTGTTAACCAATTTCTAAGTGTTGATTAAATTATAAGATGTTACCCGAACTTCGAGTGTATCATTTACAACGATAAGTCGCCCTACCTGCTAATCTGTGTGGCTGCCCAACGGCCCACGTTACATGGCGATCCTGCCTACCTACGGTTCAGGACCATTCTGCCAGTCGTGTAAGACTGCAAGGAACATGTAGGAAGCTGGAACGAACCAGAGAAGAAAGGAAACCTACAGTTTGGCAGGTCGAAGCAAGAAATGGGCAACTACGCGACAAAGGAAGAGGTAATCATCGCAGGCAATGACGCTAACATAAGGAACAACGTGGACACCATCGACATTCTCGGCATAGTGGCGTTTGTAGGAGTTATGATTATATTAACGTCCTGCTGCTGCTACGGTGCATACCGGCACGTGAATAAGAGGATGACGAAGGCCCTATCCGCTCAGGTCCAAATGGAGTTCCACCGGAGTCAGGAGAAGGTCTAGGCTAACACCCATGTCCGCACCAGACCAATTCGTACAGATACATGACGAAGTAAAGGTATTTTTTAGTAATTTAAGGAAAGACAATGTTAGCAATAAGAGTGATATAAATGTAATTAAGCGCAAACAAGCGCTAATAGACAATTTTAATCTTAGATTGTGTGAAATAAGGGACAATTTTAATAAGATAGCTCATAGTTTAAGTACCCGGGAGGCAACTAAGAATTGTATAAAAGACATTACCGCGACATTAGATGAGGCTACCGAAATTTTAAGTAATAGGTTAAGTAATTTAAATGTAACAATTGGCAACATGGCTGAAAATTTCGATTTACGAACGGCCTCAAGTTTATTACCTGTTATGAACGGTAAAGAAGAAGTCACCTTGCAATTAATAGATTCAATTGAATTATATGACGCATTGTTAAATAACGCAGGAAAGGAGAGTCTAACGAAATATGTTCTGAAAACACGGTTATCCCCCAAAGCAAAATTAAGATTACTCAAAACATACCCTAACAATGCCGCTTTAATTACAGACTTAAAACGCTATTTCATTGCGAAAAAATCGGTCACAGCTCTAACTTCACAATTACACAACGTTAAACAGGGCGCGAAATCAATAAACGAGTACGGCGAGACGATTGAAGAACTGCTAGCACAACTGTCCATCACGCAAGCTGGCGACGACGACACGCTTATAGATAAGTTCCGCATGGCTAATGAACAGGTTGCTGTAAATACATTCACTAACGGACTTCGCGATCCACATATAAAGCTTCTAATAAAAGCACGCAACCCTAGCACACTAAGCGACGCGATTCAAGAGGCTTCGAACGAGCACATACTCAACCCCGCAAGCAATAACAATACGATTTATCATTTCTCAAGAAAAGCTACGTTTAACAATTCAAAAGCCGCGTTTAATCATTCGCAAGCTAAAGACAATCGGTACCGGAAATATAGGCATACAGATAACGGGAATAAAAGAAGAAATTTCCAACATGATTACACGCCTAGCAATTATAATCATGGTTATAGGAAAAAATATTTTAGACGCGACAAACGCGATAACCGCGAAAGAGTGTTCACTGTATCAGCAAACGCGACCCAGTCCGACGATAACAAAGACAATCAATTTTTTCGAAGAGTAGTCAACTAAAAACAGATTCCAGGCATTATTTTTTTAACCTCGACGGTTTAACATATATTAATGCATATTTCAATAATAACGACAATCTATTTCTGGTTGACACAGGTGCTTCGATAAGTGTTATCTTTTTAAATGGTAATTACACAAACAAAATTGTTGATAAAACAAGAAAGGTAAACATAGTCGGCATAAACGGCGAAACGAAAACACGCGGATCAGCTTTCATTACATTAAGGTTAGGTGAGGCCAAGATTAAGCACGAGTTTGCAGTACTAGACAACGTAAATAATAACAAATTTATAGGCATCATCGGTTCTGACATACTCGCTAAATACAACGCGATAATAGACTACGAGAAATATAGTATTACGTTTTCGATTGAAGGTCAGCAAATTACATTACCTTTGCATTCCAATGAGAACACGATTGTTAACATTCCGCCGCGTTGCGAAGTAATCAAATATTTTAAAATAAATGCATCTGGCGACTGCGTGGTTTCCCAAAAGGAAGCCGCCCCAGGTATATTCATAGGGGGATCTATTGTTAGCACAAAGAATGGGTTAGTGCCCGTCCGTATACTTAATACAAGAGATAGCGACGCGACATTGAAAAATTTTGTTCCTACGGTGACCGACCTCGGTAAATACGACGTTCGCACTTTCAAGTATAGTGGCCCCAAATCAGTCAACCGCGTCGACAAGGTTTTACAAACAGTAAATACGTCACATCTCAATAAAGAAGAAAACATTACGATGCAGAAAATTATCGCTAAGTATTGCGACGTTTTTTCCTCGATTCAGACAAACTTACGCACACAAGCATATACAGGGGAGACATACAGGTTAACCCGCAGGTAAATCCAATATATTCTAAACCCTATCGATTGCCACATTCGCAGAAACATGAGATCGACAGGCAAGTAGAGAAACTATTGTCCGATGGCATTGTAGAAAAGGCAAAATCACCATGGTCATCTCCATTACTATTAGTTCCCAAGAAGAAGGATAAGGACGGAAACCAAAAGTGGAGGATAGTGATCGACTACCGGCTGTTAAATAAGCAGATAGTCGACGACAAATTCCCACTGCCATCGATCAACGAGATATTAGACTCACTTTCAGGCGCAGTCTATTTTTCTCATTTAGATTTGGCACAAGGCTATCACCAGATAGAATTAGAACCCAAAAGCCGTCCCTACACAGCATTTACGACCGGAAAAGATCAATATCAAATGTGTCGGCTTCCCATGGGACTAAAAACGAGTAGTAGCGCTTTTTCCAGAGCCATGACAATAGCTATGTCAGGCCTTAATTACGAACAATGTTTTATATATTTAGACGATCTCATAGTTTTCGGCAACAATCTCCGACAACACAATCTGAATTTAGTTAGAGTACTAGAACGGCTAAGAAAAGTTAATCTTAAACTAAACCCAGGCAAATGCGACTTTTTAAGAAAAGAAATTTTATATTTGGGACACGTCATTTCGGCTGAAGGAGTCTCACCAGACCCTTCCAACGTAAAAGCCTTAATGGAATATACAGTTCCTAAGAACGCAAAAGACGTAAAACGATTTGTCGCATTCGCCAATTATTATAGGCGTTTCATTCCAAATTTTGCCAACATCGTGAATCCTTTGAACAACCTTACAAGGAAAAATGTTATTTTTACATGGTCCGATGTGGAACAAAAGGCATTTGAAAAGCTCAAGCTAGCCCTTCAGACACCACCAGTTCTACAATATCCAAATTTCGATGCAGATAACATGTTCACTTTAAAAACAGATGCATCCGGCTACTCTATTGGTGCAGTGCTATCCAACGGCAACGACAGGCCAATCGCTTATGCCAGTCGATCCTTAAACAAAGCTGAAAGGAACTACTGCACAATCGAGAAAGAGTTATTAGCCGTGGTTTGGGCAGTGAAGCATTTCAGGCCTTACCTATACGGCCGGAAATTTAAGATCTTTACAGATCATAGGCCGTTAGTATATTTGTTTGGAATGACCAACCCGTCTAGCCGTCTTACGAAATTCAGGTTAGTGTTAGAAGAATATGACTTCATCATTAACTATGTTAAGGGTTCAGAAAATGTAGTTGCAGACGCTTTATCACGCATAGAGATAGATTCCAACGACTTGAAGGAGGTTAGTAATGGGATTAATGACAGCATTTTTGTTACGACTAGAGCTCAGTCAAGACAGGTAGCTGCCGATCATACCATTACGAACCCAGCAATCACGGAATCCACCGGCTCCAGGGTAGGCCACCCCGGGGTTGTGGAACTGTTGAAAAGGCCAACGGGATCTATCGAACTTCGAGTGATAGACAAGGCGAGCTTCAATTCCCTCCAACGTCGTAACGGAACAAGCATGCGTTCCAAGGAAGTATTCCTATACGACGAAGATGCTCTCACAATTTTTATGAAGGAGACTGTAGTTACAATGAGTCCTCAGCAGCACATGCGCTTATTGACTACACTCCAGGAGTTCTGCGCAGGACACGACATACAGGAAATATGTATAGTCAAAGACAATTCCAGGAACAGCGACTTCCTGAGAAATTTTATTCCATGGAAGAAAAGAGAGCCAAGCGATTTAAAAATAAATGTAATAGGAGGAGTAGTAAGAATTGAAGACTACGAAACGCAACAACTAATCATAAACGATCATCATATGCTACGTACAGGAGGACACGGAGGAATAAACCGAACATTTAACCAGATCAAAAGGTTTTATTATTGGCCAAAACTAAAGCACGACATCGTATCATTCGTGAAACGATGTAGTGATTGCCAGAAACACAAGCACTCAATACCCAGCAAGGAACCAATCAAGGTAACGACCACATCGTCATACGCTTTCCAAAAGATTTTTGTAGATCTAGTAGGTCCATTAAACCAAGACCACGAGGAAAATAAGTACATCTTGACACTCCAATGCGAACTAACGAAATTCGTGGAGGCATATCCTATCCAGAGCAAAGAAGCTGCCACAGTAGCCAGAGCCCTTGTCGAGAATTTTATATTAAGATACGTCATTCCCGAACAGATAGCTTCCGACCAAGGAACAGAGTTTATGGCTGCAGTTTTTAAGGAAACTTGCTCACTGCTAGGAATACAGCAATTGAGATCAACGGCTTACCACCACGAAACGTTAGGCGCATTAGAGAATACACATAAGAATCTCGGAGCGTATCTACGAATCCAGTTAAATAACCATAAAGACAATTGGTCTACCTGGATACCTTACTGGTGTTTTGCATTTAATAACACAGTGCATACTGAAACCAAATATACACCTCACGAGTTAGTTTTCGGTAAACACAATCCGCTACCTTCATCGATAACGAACGCGATAGAACCGCTATTCAATTTTGAAAATTACGCCGCAGAAATGAAATACAGACTCCAGACAGCCCTGCACGATGCGAAACATAATTTAATTCTATCTAAAGTTAAGAGACAGGAAAAGTTAAATAGGAATCGCAGGCCCACACACTTCTGTGTCGGCGATCAGGTTTTATTAAAAAACGAAGCAGGGAATAAACTTGAGTCACTGTACAACGGCCCCTTTGTAATAACCGAAACCAACAAGCCGCCAAACATAACAATTTTCATAGACGGTAAAAGTACTGAAGTACACAAAAACCGCCTTAAACATTATCATTCCTAGAAATAAGTACAGATAGGTTAGTTAATACTATGGTTAGATTAAGTGTAAATACGTTAGTAAGAAATAATAAACTTGTACGCATATAATGAGTAAACAACTAATTTTAAGGATAATAATACATAGCACATTTATATATTTTTTTAATGATTCACCATATTTTAGAATAGGAATAGGGAAGGTAACCGGAGAGAAAGGTTTTAAAGAAAAGCAAACACCTTAGTGTTGGTTTTCTTTAAACCCTAAGGAGGGTGGTGTGATAACGCAATATGCATGTATATGCAAATACTCTCGGACGAGGTTATATCCTCGTTCCCTTTAATACAAAACAAGTGTTTAATAAACACGACCTCAAGCATGTATATATTATGTATACATACTGCGGTAGGCCAGGGTTTGTTATGGCCTAATTAACTCTCCGAGGACTTCTCTATTATATATATAGACTGTAGGATAAGTAAAAGGAATTCAGAATGATTCAGTATCTGATAGAGAACTAGACAGACAATATCTGTAATAGTAATAAGTCAGAATTGTATCTATTTATAATGTACATAGTTTGTTAACCAATTTCTAAGTGTTGATTAAATTATAAGATGTTACCCGAACTTCGAGTGTATCATTTACAACGATAAGTCGCCCTACCTGCTAATCTGTGTGGCTGCCCAACGGCCCACGTTACATAGATATTATTACCATGTAAAGAAAATAATAAATTAACCTTTTCTTATTTATATATATCTTAATTATTTTGTTTTTTTAAAAAAAAATCTCAAATTATCTAAACATTAAGTATTTAGTTTAAGTAAATGTATTAGTTTTTTTTTCTTTTTCTTCGAGCTGTAACATGCCATTACGTTTGAATCATATCTTTCCTTTTTTTACCCATTTGCAATGGATTCTTTTATTAGTAATAAATAAATAACTGGCTTGTTCTTTATAAAAATAAAAAATGTAGATTAGACTTATTTTTGGATATTGTGTTATTATAAAATTCATTCCTCCCTTGCTAGGTGGTCCTGCAGCATTGATATGTGGTATCTTCCCTTTATGAAATTTGTTTCGATTTCCATTAATTCGTAAGTATTATTACCAAAGATACGATTAATTTTGTATGGACCTTGATATGGTCTTAACAAATTTCCCATGATCTTATTCTTTCGATCGGTTACTTTTACATAGTCTATTTCCGTTGGCCTAGCATCCTTTTACGTTCCCATTTATCTTTCCTTTTCTAAAGTCTATCCCTAACATCTTGTAAACGTTCTGTTAAATCAATAAGTTCCTTGTTTTCCCATGGTCTTTCTGGAGGTTTTCCGGTAAATACAGTTATAGGTGAGTAATTATGTACCGTACTAGGTGTGTTGTTCATTACGAATTCGATTTGTTGTAGATGTTTTGCCCATCTGTTGTGTCTACCATTTAATAAGATTCTTAAATATTTAAGTGTTTCTCGAATATATCTTTCGGTAGGGTTACCCTGTGGATATCTGATGGATGTATAATATGTTTTTACATTACGATTTAGAAGAAAATCTTGATATCTATCATTTGTGAAACAAGTAGCATGATCTGATAATATTGCTCTAGGTGTACCATATTGAGTAAAGTAATCTTGTAATGATTGCAGTACGGATTCAGTGTTACATCGCTGGGTTGGTATTAACTTAATGAATTTTGAGAAAATGTCGCATATTACAAGTATGTGTTTGTAACCCTTAGTACTTGGTATTAAGTTTGACAGAAAATCTATTGAAATTAATTCAAGTTTTTCATACGTTACTATATTATGACTTATATTTTTGTGGGTCATGTTCTTGTCCTTAGCTAATTCGCATACTTGGCAATTCTTTAATACACTCTTAATTATGCGCTCATCGTTGATACAATAAAAAGCTTCTCGAAAAATCAGCCAACATTTTCGTGCACCTATATGAGTATACCAATTATGTCAATAATACGCAATTTTTCTCGTATGACATTCGTTTAATACATATACCTCAGTTTTGCCTATCAATTTTACTATATAACCGTCCTTAATTTTCATCCCTTTATAATTGTCCACTTCTTTTAATAACTCTTTAACTTCTATGAATTCCTCAGCTGTTTGTATTTGTTTTATTTGCTTAAAAGAAAATATTCCTTGTTTTTGTAATTCTGTTAGGTTTATGCTAATATTTTGTTTCTTAATTTCACCATCTTTTCTTATTAATACGTCTGCAGTGATCATCTACCTTCCTGGTCTATATTTTATGTCTATTTCATATGCTTGTATGAGGAGTGTCCATCTGTAGATTCGGTTGTTGCTTAGCTTTGTGCTCATGATGTTAATAAGTGCCTTATGATCAGTTTCTATCGCGAATCTCTTTCCTATTAAATAGTATTTTAATTTCGTTAGGGCAAGCACAATCGCTAACATCTCCTTCTCTGATATAGTATATCTAATTTCGCATGGTTTCAGCGTTCTAGACATAAAGTATATCGGTGTTTCCTGCTGCTCTTTTACCTGTACCAGTTCTGCAGCTATTGTTTGATGAGATGCGTCTGTACATAGAATAAATGGTAGGTTGAAGTCGGGATCATGTAATTTTAAATTCCCCACAAAATTTTCTTTTAGCTTAATGAAACATGTTTCGCATTCTGTTGTCCAATTCCATTTTATAGCTTTCTTTAATAAATTTAACAAAGGTAAAGTTTGTTGACTGTAATTGGATACGAATTTTCTATAATAATTCAAAATACCAAGGAATCCTCTTAAAGTTCTTAAATTCTTTGGTCGGGGAAAATTTCTGATTTCATCTAGACGTTGAGGGTCTAATAAGATGTTCTTTTCGTTGATTATATATCCTAAATAATTCACTCCCTCTGAAAAATTGACATTTGGCTAAGTTTAATTTCATACCTTCTTCTTTTAATGTATTTAAAATAATTGTTAGATGTTGTAAATGTTCTTGAATGCTGTTCGAAAATATAATAATGTCGTCAAGGTAGTGTAATGCGAAATCCTCGTACTTGTCTAGTATTTGGTGTAAGAATCTTATTAAAGCGGCAGGTGATGTCTTTAGTCCGAAATGGCAAACTCGAAATTGGTAAACTACTCCGTTTATTATAAAACCACAATATTTGCGTGAATTCTTTTCTAAATTTATAAACCAAAAGGCGTTTTTTAAGCCTAATTTACTGTATATTCTTTTATTTCCACATTTTGTTAGAAGAACGTCAATATTTTGTGGAATTTCAAATTCCGGCTTTATTCTTTGATTTAAGGCGCGTGCATCTAAACATATTCTTAAAGATTCATCTTTCTTTTTCACAATAACGATTGGATTTATAAAATATTATTCCAGCTATTATTCCAACTATTATTCCAGTGTTCTCTAAACGTTTTAATTCCATGTTAATTCTTTCTTGGTAATAATAGGGTATCGGGTAGTTTTTGTTGGTCAACGGATCATCTTTGTCGATTCTTATCTTATGTTCGTAGTTCTTGGCAAATATATCATTATTTATTAATTGTATGTTCTTGTATAAAATTTCTATTAATCTTTTTAAAACGTTTTGATTTGCAATCTTTTGCATTTGTATTAATTCTTCAATCTCTTCTAAATTATTAACTGAGGTACTTTCATTTACTTCTCCTCTTTCCTCCAATACATTATCTTCTTTATAATTATACATTCCTAAACCTGCTATCTTGTTTTCCACCCCATAATATACATCATTAATATTTATATAATCATTATTTAAGCCTACTTCCTTTTTGTCACATACATTTGCCTTCTCCTTATCCTTATTTATCCTATACATAACACTATTAATCGCCTCATTTAACTTATTTTCTTTATATCTAATATAATCTTCTTTTTCCTTCTCGGTTAACGTTGTTTCCAAATTAATTTCATTATCTTTAATTATTATTTTGCCTTCCTCGAAATTCATAATCATTCCTAACGCTTTGATGTTGTCAATCCCAATTATAGCATCATATTGTAGTTTCTCCTGTATTAACGACATTTCAGCTCCGGTGTCTAACAAACAATTAAATATGCCTTCTTCTATTTTTATATTTATTATGGGTAAGTTATATGAATCTAGTCTTTTATTCTCATTATCGTTGATTGTTATGAACTCTGCGGGGTTTTGGTACAATGAAATATTGTTTGAGTTGAATGGTATGTCACAGTCGATTCGGTTTAATTGTCTGTTGTGCTGGTACGGGGCCTTGGATTTTCGTATGGATCCTGTTTTTCCATCGAAGTTCTTTTTTGGTATATTCCGGTTCTGGTAATGTCGGTGACAAAGATCTATGTCTTCGTTGGTAATTATTTAAATGACCACATCCTCTTGAATTAAAATTATTTCTATTCATAGTCCTTCGTGAGAAATGGTTATTGTTAGAGTTGCTTGTGAAATTGTTGTAATTATTGGGTAAACGGTTGAAATAATTATTACTACTGAAATACGGTCTGTTACTTGTCTGTTGCGGATAACTAGAATTTTGACGAAAATTTGTTAGATACCAGGGAATTGCTTCCTTGGAGCAGGGGTAAAATGCGACCTCTTCCTTTTGAATTATGATTATTTTTGATAATTGTTGTAACCGTCCTGTTAATTTGCATGTATCTTAATTTATTATTGTAATTGTTGTTTTTATTGAGCACTATTATATCTATGAAATTTAATTGCTTGTTTAATAAGTATATAGTTAACAAGTTTTGTTGGTTATCTGCATTTGTTTCATAATAATTCATATTATCCCTTATTACATTTTTATATCTTGTAGTCTTTCCGAATTAATTAATTTTTTCATTAAAATTCTTTATATTTGTATATATTATTTTGTTCACATAGTATTTCTTCCTATTCTTTATAGTATTCTTATTATGATTGATTTTGTATGTTTCCCATAAATTATATTGTATACCGCCGCTTAAATTTATGTAATTTTTATCTTTTAATTCGTATTTGTTTACATATTTTTGTTATTTGTAATTATTTTTATTGTAGGACATCTTTCTCTAATATCTTTAGATTTGTGTCCCCATTGTCTGCTCTGTAATCGTATTATTTCAATATATACAGTGTGTTTAAAAGAGATGCGGCAATATTAAAGGGGGTGATTGCCCAGGTCATTTTATACAAAATGTTCCTATTAACATAGGTCCGCATACGCTTCGTTACCGATCTACAGCGTGTTGAAGTTTAATTTTAAAAAACAGTAAAAACTTGATTTTTCCAAAGCGGCTTGAGATATCATAATGAAATTATAGGCGTGTTAATAGCTGTGGGAGACACATGCTTTGCAATACAACACGATGTTTCAGTCGTACCTGTGGCGCGCGTATTGGCACGTCACAGGGTATTTTTCAAGAAAAAATAGGACGCCTCTGATTTCTCTAAAAATACAAATTTGCTTTTATTTATTGTTCAGTTATGAAGAAAAAAGCTCTCTTAACTATTTATCTTACGACGTACCGTTTTTTATTAAAAAAAAATATTTTAGTGCATGTCCATTTATTACAGAAAAAAATATTAAAGAACAAGGTTTTATTCAAGGGCAAAAACAAATATTTTACCAAACCAACAATTTTATCAACCAAAAATTACAAAAACTGTGTAAAGTGACCACCTCTAGCTCGGATGCAAGAATTCAATCTTCTCCTCATTGACTGGCGAACTCTCTGAAAAACACCAGGATCGGTTTTAATTGAGTTGCACCCAGCAATAATTCGGTTTCTTAAGTCTTCTACGTTTTCCAATGGAGTAGCGTACACCAAGGACTTCAAATGGCCCCACATGAAAAAATCCAGGGGATTTAAGTCCGGAGATCGTACAGGCCATGAGTGAGGTCCACCTCGGCCTAACCAGCGATTTCCGTATGCTTGTGTTAAGAAATCACGAGCTACTTGACTAAAGTGGGCTGGTGCGCCATCGTGCATATACCACATTGCATCTCTAATTGCTAATGGTACGTCCTCCAGAAATCCAGGGAGCGTGTTTTCCAAAAAGTTGCGATACACCTCTCCGGTAAGTCTCCTTGGTAAAAATACCGGTCCAATTATGCAGTCACCCACAATCCCAAGCCAAACGTTCAAAGAAAACTGGTGTTGAAAACGATCTTCAACAATTTCATGTGGATTTTCGTCACACCATACATGGTTATTATGGAAATTCCGTATTACATTTCTTGAAAAATTCGCTTCATCGGTGAACAGAATCAACATCAGGAGTTGAAGGATTTGAATCATTTTGTACAAAAACCATTGACAGAATGCAATGCGAGGAAGAAAATCAGCAGGAAGAAGTGCTTGAAAGCGTTGTATATGGAATGGATACAACAAATTTTCCTTCAGAATGTGCCAAATAGTCCCATTACTTACATCCAAAGCGTCAGCAATTTTTCGAGTAGAAGTACCTCGATCTTTTTCAATCATGTCTAGCACATCCTCTTCCAGCTCTACCGTTCTTGCTGTCCTTGGCCTTCCTGCTCCTCCATTTCGTCTTAATGTGCCTGTTTCATAAAGACGCCGATGAATACTTTCGAAAGTTTTTCTACCAGGAACAATACGGCCAGGAAATCTTTCAGTATACAACCGCCTAGCTTCTAATGCATTGCCATCAGCACGCCCATAAATGTAGTGCATGTCGGTTATTTCGGCATTCGTATAGCGATTCATGATAAGGAACTTCAACAACAAATTCGACACATACAAAATTATTAATCACGAGACTCATTCAATATGTCATTCAATATGTCAGTGAATAAAACAGGACTGTGGTTTGGTAAAATATTTGTTTTTGCCCTTGAATAAAACCTTGTTTTTTTATTTTTTTTTTCTGTAATAAATGGACATGCACTAAAATGTTTTTTTTTACTATAAAACGGTAAGTCGTACGATAAAAAGTTAAGAGAGCTTTTTTCTTCATAATTGAACAATAAATAAAAGCATATTTGTATTTTTAGAGAAATCAGAGGCGTCCTATTTTTTCTTGAAAAATAGCCTGTGACGTGCCAATGCGCGCCACAGGTACGACTGAAACATCGTGTTGTATTGCAAAGCATGTGTCTCCCATAGCTATTAACACGCCTAAAATTTCATTATGATATCTCAAGCCGCTTTGGAAAAATCAAGTTTTTACTTTTTTTTAAAATTAAACTTCAACACGCTGTAGATCGGTAACGAAGCGTATGCGGACCTATGTTAATAGGAAATTTTTGTATAAAATGACCTGGGCAATCACCCCCTTTAATATTGCCGCATCTTTTTTAAACACACTATATATATATATAGTAAGCGCCAATTAAGTTGGCGCGAGGAGGGAGTGCGCAGAAGCAGTTTTTAGAAACGTCCACCCCCACTACTCAAGTAATTGTCAGAATACATTTGTCTTTGACGTTTGACGGAACATAATGTCTTTGCTGGGGATCATAAAATGATACACGCTCAGAGGTTAGAATTATCTGACATTTGATGTAAAACCAAATACAAATCTCCCCACTACTTTTAATCTGCGCGAACTTACCCCTGCTCGCGCCAACTTAATTAGCGTTTGCTATACATATATATATAGTAAATTCAATTAGTTGGCGATTAAAGGTCTGGCTTTACTTCAAAGTACATACATCTAAAACAACCCTACATGTTTCGGCAATGATGCCTTTATCAAGGATATAAAATATAAATGACAGTATACAAATGTCAAAAGATTTTTTGACAATAAATATAAATAAAATATAAATGACAGTATACAAATGTCAAAAGATTTTTTGACATTTGTATACTGTCATTTATATTTTATATCCTTGATAAAGCCATCATTGCCGAAACATGTAGGGTTGTTTTAGATGTATGTACTTTGAAGTAAAGCCAGACCTTTAATCGCCAACTGATTGAATTTACCATATCATACCAAGGTCACGAAAATATTATATATATATATATATATATATATATATATATATATATATATTAAAAATAATAGACTTTTTATAGCTTTAGCGACCAAGGTCGCTAAACCAATAAAAAGTCTATTATTTTTAATATCAAGACACGGCCAATAAAATAAATAAGAAAAATAAAATTCTTATAAATAGAGCTGAGGATGTTTGCGGTATAACCATGGTTATACCGCAAACATCCTCAGCTCTACTTATAAACACTAAATATATATATATATATATATATATATATATATATATATAATATATATATATCGCCTACTGATTAGGTTTACCATATATATATATATATATAAATATTATATTTTCGTGACCTTGGTATGATATGGTAAACTCAATCAGTCGGCGATTAGAGGTCTGGTTTATTACTTCAAAGTATATATATTTAAAATAGCCCTACATGTTTCGGCAATTATGCCTTTATCAAGGATACAAAGGATATATTCTGTAATTCATAATTTTTGTATCCTTGATAAAGGCATCATTGCCGAAACATGTAGGGCTATTTTAAATATATATACTTTGAAGTAATAAACCAGACCTCTAATCGCCTACTGATTGAGTTTACCATATATATATATATATATATATATATATATATATATATATATATTAAAACAATAAACTTTTTTTTGGTTTAGCGAACTTTATTGAATTCAATTTATTTAAATAAACGACGTTTCGACTTTTTTGTATAAAATTCAGTCTTTTTCAAGTGATTTAGAACTAAAAGAATTACAAAACGAAAGGTAAAAATTATAAAATTTAAAATTTAAAGGATACAAAAACCTCACCTAATTTATTTCGATGTTAAAACACATGCCACAGTGCAATATGCATAGTTGGAAACAATGTCGACCCATCACTACAGCGTCCGACCGTGTGTCTCGGAATCTTAAGTGTAACTAAAATGTCTTGTTATAGAAATGAAATGTTTTTTTTTATATTATTTCGTTTTAAATTTGTTTAGTCAGGCACATGTGTTTGGGAAAATACAGTATGTTTACAATGGGAAAAATTTTTTTTTGTTTTTTTTTGTGTGGGTGGGGTTGTCTTCTATTGTTTTATGAGCGGATAATACAGTTTTGAAAGTCCATCAATCTCGTTACGGTCGTTGATTGTTTTGTTATTTTTGAAAATGTGCATCATTTCATCATACCTCCCTAGCCTTTGTATTTTTTTGCTTGGTTATTATTTTTGTATTTTCAAAATCAAAATTGTGTTTTAATGTTATCTGGTGTTTTTTTAAAGCTGTCTGATTTTTTGCGTATTTATGTCCTTTTAATCTTTCCTGTAGTAATTGTTTTGTTTGGCCTATGTATACTTTGTCATAGTCTTTGCAGGGTATGTTATATATTGTATGTGATTGTTTAAGTGTTGGTGTTGAGTCTTTTAGTTTTGTGTGTAGGAGTTTTATATTTTTTCCACTTTGATGTGCTATTTTAAAATTAAATGGTTTAACTATATTGTTTAATTTTTCGGATAATCCAGTTATATAGGGTGTAGGAATATATGTTAATTCATTGGTTGTTTTATTTATATTTTGGCACTTTTATTAAGTCTCTGTTTTATAATGTTTTGTATAAATTGTGGTGGATAATTGTTTTCTGTTAAAATAGTTTTTACTTTATTCAGTACTGTTGGTCTGAAAACTGGATTGGTGAGGTTTAGAGCCCTGTCCACTAACGCCGTTACAACATTTTTTTTGTGGGATAGGGGTTGGTTTGAATAAAAGTTTACGTATCTGCCGGATGTGATTGGTTTGGTGTACCATTTTGTTTGTATGTTATTGTTTGTTTTTATTAGTGTTAAGTCTAAGTAGTTTATGGAGTTGTATTTTTCAATTTCAGTGGTAAAGTTTAAATTTGGATGGAAGTTGTTGAAGCTATTTTATACATTAAGTAATGTACAAAATAGCTTCAACAACCTCCATCCAAATTTAAACTTTACCATTGAAATTGAAAAAAACAACGCCATAAACTACTTAGACTTAACACTAATAAAAACAAACAATAACATACAAACAAAATGGTACACCAAACCAATCACATCCGGCAGATACGTAAACTTTTATTCAAACCAACCTCTATCCCACAAAAAAAATGTTGTAACGGCGTTAGTGGACAGGGCTCTAAACCTCACCAATCCAGTTTTCAGAGCAACAGTACTGAATAAAGTAAAAACTATTTTAACAGAAAACAATTATCCACCACAATTTAAACAAAACATTATAAAACAGAGACTTAATAAAATATATAATAAAACTAAGTGCCAAAATATAAATAAAACAACCAATGAATTAACATATATCCCTACACCCTATATAACTGGATTATCCGAAAAATTAAACAATATAGTTAAACCATTTAATTTTAAAATAGCACATCAAAGCGGAAAAAATATAAAATTCCTACACACAAAACTAAAAGACTCAACACCAACACTTAAACAATCACATACAATATATGACATACCCTGCAAAGACTATGACAAAGTATACATAGGCCAAACAAAACAATTACTGCAGGAAAGATTAAAAGGACATAAATACGCAAAAAATCAGACAGCTTTAAAAAAACACCAGATAACATTAAAACACAATTTTGATTTTGAAAATACAAAAATAATAACCAAGCAAAAAAATACAAAGCTAGGGAGGTATTAGAAATGATGCACATTTTCAAAAATAACAAAACAATCAACGACCGTAACGAGATTGATGGACTTTCAAAACTGTATTATCCGCTCATAAAACAATAGAAGACAAGGGGTTGTCTTCTATTGTTTTAAAAATTTTTTTGGTTTTTTTGCCATTGTAAACATACTGTATTTTCCCAAACACATGTGCCTGACTAAACAAATTTAAAGCGAAATAATATAAAAAAAAAATTTCATTTCTATAACAAGACATTTTAGTTACACTTAAGATTCCGAGACACACGGTCGGACCCTGTAGTGACGGGTCGACATTGTTTCCGACCATGCATAGTGCACTGTGGCATGTGTTTTAACATCGAAATACATTTGGTGAGTTTTTTGTATCCTTTAAATTTTAAATTTTATAATTCTTACCTTTCGTTTTGTAATTTTTTTAGTTCTAAATCACTTGAAACAGACTGAATTTTATACAAAAAAGTCGAAACGTCGTTTATTTAAATAAATTGAATTCAATAAAGGTCGCTAAGCCAAAAAAAAGTTTATTATTTTAATATTATGCACACGGCCAATAAAATAAGTAAGAAAAAAATTTTTATTTCTTATAAACACTAAATATATATATATATATATATATATATATATATATATATATATATTGTTATATTGTTATATTGTTATAGTTCAGCTCATACCTACGGTATATAAACAATTTAATTAATTTATACTGTCCCAAGAAAGTAATATCTATGAAATAATAGTAATTAAAACGTTAATAACTAAGTAAATAATATGTAGCACGATGTAAGATCGAAATTGGCTTTTTAATCATAATACCGAACTTAATTGAATGTTTTTATTTGCGAATTTATTTTATTTGGTCATTTATTAATTTATCATAACCTAATATCGCTTGAAATCAAGAATTTTAAAGCTAATTGTGATTAAAATATTTATGCACAAATAAGTTTGAACATCATTGTTAATTTAACTTTTGATTAACCCCTGTAAAAAGTATGCAACTTGGATGACGTGAGGGTATTATAGTATGATAAAAATAAGTCCATATAGGAATATTCAGAAAAATTATTTATTAAGATGGATAAAATTACTTTATTTATATTATTTGGATTTATAGCAAAATTTTATAAAAAAATAATTAATTATCACGTAGTTATGACAAAAAAAAACAGAAGTTATTTAGAGGAGATTTTTGCACGACTTGCAGTAGAAACGACGTTTTTTCGACACATCATTTTCAAATTTCATAAAAACACAATATATTAGCCTAATTTATTCATAAATGTCGTTTTAAAAATACAGTAAATGTAATTACCTTAATTGAAGACTGTCTCCGAAAGAAAAAGTTATGTACTTTCAATAATAAAATATATAATGAATTTTCCTGTTTCAAAGCCAGTTAATTTTGGAAGTATTGGCTAAACAGAATTAAATAATTAAATGGAGAAAACCAAGAACCATTTAAGAGTGCTAAATTAATTAAACCTGGTTCATTTATTCAAGAATTTATTCCGAAAGTGGCCCTTCGTAAAGAAAACCTTCTTGTCCTACGTAAAGAGTACCACAAACGACAAACCTTCAAAGAGCCAGCCTGGTATTTCCTGAACACCTATGAACCTTTAATATATTAGTCCTGAAAACTTCATGCTCTCCGTTAACAACAGGTATTCCCAGGTGGAACTATATATGCATAGTTTCTAAAAGAAACTTCATGTGTTAAAGCATATTATTTAGTATATCATTAAACTCACGTTATCTAGGGGCAAAATACCATTTTTAAGCACTATATATTCATAGAATTTCATTGTTAGTATAATCATTTCTAATATAACCTCTATTTTTTATTCGACTAGTTTTCAATAGTCTCATGAACATAGTATAGGCATCTAGTTATATTATTAGTAAAAGGGGTTAAATGAGCAACCTAATATTCTTTGATGTTTTGAGATAATATATTAAGTGCATGTTTATAACTTGTATCAAAAACCAATAATTGTCTTGAATATATTTATTTATTAATTTATGAAATTGTTTTTATTTTATGTATGCTTGTTGAACTGTATGGTATCCAAGAACCGACCAAATAATCCAGAGATTAAGGGCATCCAGCAATGTAGACAGCTCTAGTTTAAATATTAGCATATTCAAAGTTTACATAATTGAGCTAGTTATATATATTTCATTAAAGTATTTATTCATTCAGCATTTTACATTGCTACATTGACATACATTTAAATATATACAGAGCATTCCTTTATACCAATATATATATATATATATATATATATATTGATGTAGGTCAAGCCTACTCATAAAGGGCCTGGAACATAAATATAGGGATGAGTTTTTTAAAAAATGTTAATTTTTCTTTTAAAAAATAAGTCATAAATAGAACTGTATTTTCCACATGTCATATTAATTAAGTTAATACCGCGTTTTTAATTTATCAAATTAGTATCACTCTTTTATTTAATTCCTTGTAATCATTAACTTCAGTCATTTTCTTTTACATTTTTATCTCACCGAGGATATTTAACTTAATTGATAGAGATTATATGTCACCTTTTATGATCATAATCTATTTGTAATGTTAAACGTTTGGGTATAGTGATGTATGTTATTTGAGAAAATTGTTGTTATGAGGAAATGTATATAAACAACATTGAAATTAAGGTGCCTGGAGATTGAAAAAAAAAATGATTATTATTGAAAAAATTGGCATGACACGTCGAATTTTTATTAAAAGTGTGTGAAGGAATAAAATTAAAAAAGTGATTAAAATTTATAATAAGATAGTCAAAACTTACCATAAAGGTAGCCTATAAATTCCTGAACCACTAGTTTTTTTTTTAAAAAATTTTACGAAGATTACCTTATCTTGAACCTGCTAAGGACGATAAACCAAAACTCCAAATTCTAAAAGACGCTATGTAGAATTTGGAACAAAACCAGACTTTCCCCGGCAGCATCAAATTACCTTATCCTGAACCCACTAAGGACGATATACTAAAAACTTCAATTTCATAAGGACGTCGTCCAGAATTTGGTACAAAACCAGCCTTTTCCCGGCACTTGATTCCTTTGGACCTGTACATCAAGACTCAAGTATTCATCATTCACATAGAAGAACGACCAGTATCAAGTTTGTGTTTTTATTTTATAATCTCCTAAAATATAAAATTTTTATTAGTAACATTTCGAAAAAGAACGCTCATACTTCACTTAAATTCCTAAATTGTTAACAATAGATCACTATATAGTTAAATACCAGAAAATACAGTTCTTTCTACTTTGAATTTGAGTTACCTAATTTTAAAAATTTATATTATTAATATTTTATTACAATTTTTAACCTTACCTTTGTATTATGTAACTTCATGTGACTTTTCATGCGAATATTATAGTATAGTACAGTTAAACTTACCTTGTTGCATAGAGATTCTAATTAAATAGTGTTATTTACAATTCATTCTCGTGTTTTATTCTTGTAATAACATTGGTAGTAAATTTCACTTGATATAACTTAGTTTAAACCGATATTTGTTTTCTATCCAAAACACCGAACCTACTTTTATGATTATCTTGTTCACCATAAACAGAGCTAGTCGGAAGCATAACACGAACAACCTGTAGAACTAAATAATAAGTTAAGCACTGAATAGAGACCTATCAAAGTAATATATATATATATTGGATATTTTATCATTTTTTTGTATGTGTTATAGAATAACATTTGAGTCAACTGTCAACTTTGACAACTGTTAAATCTAATATTATTTCGCTTTATATTATAGGTTCCGTATTTATTATATAACTTTCTTTTTTGGTCTTCATCATTTGGCGCCACAACGTCAGGGCCCTAATTAGACGTGTTTGGTGGAAAATAGTATTAAAATTTCTTGAGAGAAATCAAACTGGAAAGAACTGTATTTTAAATAGTTCATTATTAAGATATATAATGTTAATTGTGTTTGTGAACCGGTATTTTTGTTCATGGTCTTTTATGTACTTGAGCCTTCATTTATACTCATGAGCAAGGGTTTGTAAGTATATTTTTACAAGGGGTAATTGTTTTTATAATCCATACAAAAATCATAACGATAATAAGAATTAAAACTAATATAACTTTGTAAAATACCAATTTATTTATATAATATCAATTTATAACATAATAACACTATTTGAAATAGTAATATATACAGATATAATCAAAAACATGGACAGACGAACAAGAAGTAAATCTAGGGAGAACGTTAACGAAGGCATTGGGGTGGAAGTGGATCAAGGTGATGTTCCCACGGTTTTAGCCCAGTCGGATGTTCCGAAAGAAGAGGTGCCTCTGACTCTCAAGACTCTAACAGCATTTTTCGAAAAATTAGAAACAAGTTTAAATCAAAAACTAGATATCAATTATGATAAACAAGAAACAAATCTCAAACAATTTATAGCAGCCAATAACAAACATATAGAAACAAATAACGAAAAATTAAATCAAAAATTAGACCTACTTAGGCAGGATAAAGAAGAAATTAAAGGGGAAATAAAAGGATTAAAGGAGAGCCAGACGAAAATGGAAGAAAGGATTATACATAAAATGGAAGCTTCAAATGAAAATTTAATAATAGATTTAACACACAAAATAGATACTTTTAATGAAAATTTAACAACAAGCCTAATACAAAAATTCAAGATTATTAATAACACTGTTGACACGCATAAAGAGATAATAATCACTCAGGTATGGGAAAATCAACAAGGAAACATAACTACTAACAATGTACAGAAAGAAAACATAATAAAAACTGCATCTGATTATAAGCCTAACAAACCGCTTACATATAGACATAAAGATAATTTACACAAACAAATTTTAATAAATGACAGAGCCTATCAAAACTTCTTATTAAATAATGCAAAAGAGTATAATAATTTTAACAGGAAGAACACGGGGATTAATAATATAAATTTAAACAAGTCTCATATAAAAATCAAGAACATTAACCGTAATTATGCAACCAACAACACACAAATAAAGAAAATTTATATGCAAAACACAACTTTTAGTTCATCAAACATAATAATACACAACAACACGGATAATACATTAATGAAAGAAGGAATGATTAACGATTCTATAATATATGAAAATCTAACTATTAACAATTTCCTTAAGACTATATTAATTATGAAAAGCAACACAAATTTATGCACTTACACAAAATTGGTAACTATATGCACACTGATCAACAAAAATTTACATAAATCACAAGGAAGAGGTAATATGACCTTTTTATACGGGGATAATAGTATTAATTCCTTTAAAACAGTTCGTCGAAAAATAAATACTTGAATAGATAGGACGACAGAATCTCGTTATTCTAAACATATGATGAACTAAGCTTTTTACAAGGGTACGATTCATAATTACTAAAAACTGCACTAAATACACGTATGCTAAATAATAACAAAGAGATGAAAGATACAATTTAATAAGAAAGAACATATTATAAAGTATAATTGATGAACTAACAACAAGGTAAATAATTAATGAATTAAAGAGAACAAGCATAACTGGAGCTTGAATATTATAACTAATTACTACAAGTAAGAGATTAAATACAAACAAAATATAGTGACAGCACATATTCCGATGGTTAAATAAGCTTACGAAATAACACTTATATAAATAACATTGGTACTGTTAATCGAATTATTTAATGGGGAACACATCCACTTACAAACATGCGTAGGTTGATTAAAATGAAAGTTCACATGTATTATTATTGAAAAAGAGAGTATGATTGAATATAAATAATAAAGGAGTGTTGATATGATTTAAGAAGGATATGGTACAGATTTATAAGCTAGAATGAATTAATTTATGATAGGGGTGCATAGAAATATATAATTAAATGAATTATTATTATTATGAAAATATATAGACAAAGGTGTCTTCTTATAAGATAGAATATATATGTTAAAAGAGTGGTATTTCTATGATTAGCGAAGAGTATGAGAATGTAATGAGTAGTGTGGATAAGGAGAGTATTATTTATTATTGAAACTAAAGTTATTATCAATATATCAATTTGAACCAATAAAAAGAAAAAAAGGTAAGAATAATAAACTATTAAAAGAGTTATAACGCATGTACCATCAATGTAATTATTTATAAACAAAATAACCCCAACCAAAACAACTTAACCATTAACAGAATATTCAATGCTATCAAACACTAGAATAAAACAAACTTTTAATACAGATAACAGCCCAGTTATACAGGTAGTTACCAGTTTAAAAAGAATATAATGAAATAAGAACGTATAAACAAGGGAAGTTTAAAGGACGCAAATAAAATCAATATTTTAAATGCTTGGGTTATAAAGTTTAAAAGAAAGTTAGAAGATCACATTCATAACAGAATAAACTTAGTATCTTTGCCAACAGTCAAACAAAGTCTACTTAAAAAAAAACATATAGAATTAAAGACACATTACTTATAGGCTACACTTAAAGTAATAATGATAACAAAGATATACATATACCAAATAAAGGAAACTAAAATAAATAGTACTTTCAACTAATTTTCCACAAGTAAATTTGACCTGCTAATGTTAGTTTGAATTTCAGAATTTTTTTTATTTCAAGGAAATTTAGATATGCTTAATTAGATAAGCTTACGTTTCAAGACAACGACGTATTATCTAATTATTGGGGAAGTTGATGTAGGTCAAGCCTACTCATAAAGGGCCTGGAACATAAATATAGGGCTGAGTTTTTTAAAAAATGTTAATTTTTCTTTTAAAAAATAAGTCATAAATAGAACTGTATTTTCCACATGTCATATTAATTAAGTTAATACCGCGTTTTTAATTTATCAAATTAGTATCACTCTTTTATTTAATTCCTTGTAATCATTAACTTCAGTCATTTTCTTTTACATTTTTATCTCACCGAGGATATTTAACTTAATTAATAGAGATTATATGTCACCTTTTATGATCATAATCTATTTGTAATGTTAAACGTTTGGGTATAGTGATGTATGTTATTTGAGAAAATTGTTGTTATGAGGAAATGTATATAAACAACATTGAAATTAAGGTGCCTGGAGATTGAAAAAAAAAATGATTATTATTGAAAAAATTGGCATGACACGTCGAATTTTTATTAAAAGTGTGTGAAGGAATAAAATTAAAAAAGTGATTAAAATTTATAATAAGATAGTCAAAACTTACCATAAAGGTAGCCTATAAATTCCTGAACCACTAGTTTTTTTTTTAAAAAATTTTACGAAGATTACCTTATCTTGAACCTGCTAAGGACGATAAACCAAAACTCCAAATTCTAAAAGACGCTATGTAGAATTTGGAACAAAACCAGACTTTCCCCGGCAGCATCAAATTACCTTATCCTGAACCCACTAAGGACGATATACTAAAAACTTCAATTTCATAAGGACGTCGTCCAGAATTTGGTACAAAACCAGCCTTTTCCCGGCACTTGATTCCTTTGGACCTGTACATCAAGACTCAAGTATTCATCATTCACATAGAAGAACGACCAGTATCAAGTTTGTGTTTTTATTTTATAATCTCCTAAAATATAAAATTTTTATTAGTAACATTTCGAAAAAGAACGCTCATACTTCACTTAAATTCCTAAATTGTTAACAATAGATCACTATATAGTTAAATACCAGAAAATACAGTTCTTTCTACTTTGAATTTGAGTTACCTAATTTTAAAAATTTATATTATTAATATTTTATTACAATATTTAACCTTACCTTTGTATTATGTAACTTCATGTGACTTTTCATGCGAATATTATAGTATAGTACAGTTAAACTTACCTTGTTGCATAGAGATTCTAATTAAATAGTGTTATTTACAATTCATTCTCGTGTTTTATTCTTGTAATAACATTGGTAGTAAATTTCACTTGATATAACTTAGTTTAAACCGATATTTGTTTTCTATCCAAAACACCGAACCTACTTTTATGATTATGTTGTTCGCCATAAACAGAGCTAGTCGGAAGCATAACACGAACAACCTGTAGAACTAAATAATAAGTTAAGCACTGAATAGAGACCTATCAAAGTAATATATATATATATATTGGATATTTTATCATTTTTTTGTATGTGTTATAGAATAACATTTGAGTCAACTGTCAACTTTGACAACTGTTAAATCTAATATTATTTCGCTTTATATTATAGGTTCCGTATTTATTATACAACTTTCTTTTTTGGTCTTCATCAATATATATATATATATAACAATTGTTAAATTATTGGATTTTTTCAGCTTTTATATGAAATATTTACAAATATCAAATTAGAATGTATGTAATTGCAGAGTAAGTGGGGATGCAAATATTGCTGTCTACAAATTACAAAGCAAATCATACGAAATTTTTTATTTGAAAAATATGGTCTACGTTGGGACTCGAACCCAAGTCTACACCTTGCCGGGCTGTCGTTTTTACCACTAAACCACAATAGACCCAGGTTCAAGCTATTTAGAAATGCATTATAAAGTAACAGTGTTAATGAATCAGATGTCAGTTATTGAATGTAGATGTCAAGTTGAAAGCAGAAGTCAGTTTTTGAAAGCTCACGTCAGTTTTGATAGCAGATGTCAGATAGTGAAAGCAAATGTCAGTTAATGAAAGCAGATGTCTGATTTGAAAGCAGGTGTCAGTTATGAAAGCAAACGTCAGATTAGAAAGCAGATGCCTATTTTGAACGTAGATGTGAGTTATTGAAAGCAGATATCAGTATTTTGAGAGCAGATGTCAGATTTGAATGTTGGAAATGCTAATTATTACTCCATAGCTAGCATTACTCCATAATTAGCATTTCCAACATTCAAATCTGACATCTGCTCTCAAAATACTGACATCTGCTTTCAATAACTCACATCTACGTTCAAAATAGGCATCTGCTTTCTAATCTGACGTTTGCTTTCATAACTGACACCTGCTTTCAAATCAGACATCTGCTTTCATTAACTGACATTTGCTTTCACTATCTGACATCTGCTATCAAAACTGACATGAGCTTTCAAAAACTGACTTCTGCTTTCAACTTGACATCTACATTCAATAACTGACATCTCATTCATTAACACTGTTACTTTATAATGCATTTCTAAATAGCTTGAACCTGGGTCTATTGTGGTTTAGTGGTAAAAACGACAGCCCGACAAGCTGTAGACTTGGGTTCGAGTCCCAACCTAGACCATATTTTTCAAATAAAAAATTTCGTATGATTTGCTTTGTAATTTGTAGACAGCAATGTTTACATCCCCACTTACTCTGCAATTACATACATTCTAATTTGATATTTGTAAATATTTCATATAAAAGCCGAAAAACTCCAATAATTTATCAATTGTTATATTTAATAAACGGCTAAGAAATTATCTAAAACACTATATATATATATATTTATTAACTTGTAAGTATTATCGACCGTACTATAATAATGAATAATGAATTAATGGTGTCAACTAAAAAACTTTTTTAAATTTTATCCTGTATATTTCGCAGACATTTGCTACTTCCTGAGGAGACTCTACAAGGTCAACAAAAACTCACAATACATTAATAAATATGCTAATACTAACATACTAACAAAACTAGCAAAAAACTGTTGTTATAAAAATATTGAAACCAAAAAATATAAACTATACATTACGAGGACTAGTTAGCAAAACTTGGCACGTAAACTAACCGCCAACACTTAGTATATTACAATATATTATACTTAGTCCATTCGTATCCGACTTATAATTTACGCTATTTGTGTCTCCGTTGATATGAACCATTTCTAAAAAACCTCTTTTTTTGTTGTTATTTTCAGCGTCCGTAATTCTGACATCGCCAAAATTAAATGTATCGCCTAGATCAGGTGCATGATCTACCAGTGCACAAGATCTATTACCAATACGGACACCATTTTTATGTAGTGTGATACGCTGTTTCAGCCATTGTGATGTTTGGCCTATGTACACGCCACGACAATACGAACACGGAATTCTGTAGACAACATGACTATTTAAAGACAAAGGTGTTACATAGGGTGGTTACAAGAAATCAATTTTGAAATTTTCATCGGGGCACCCCCCTAAAATGTACCAATAGGCTAGAAAATGTAGTTGACAAAGTTTCAGGTAAATCTAATAATGTTAACACCTCATTGAGGTTAAAGTTAGGAAAAAGAGCGATTTTTCAAAAAAATCATAGTTCTTTGTCCTTACAATCGAAACCATTTATTCTAGGAACCTGAGTCGAGTCTTATTTGATAGGAAATTTTGTTCTTAATAATATTTTTGATAAAACTGTTATTTTTAGCAGTATTTATCAGATCAGGTCGTAGTGGATATCATCAAATGTAAATTTCTATGCAAAAGTCTAAGAACATTACAATAATCGATTACATCTAAATTAAGTATATTTTATTAATTATATTGTTGAATAGTGAGTTGGTTTGTTTTTTCCGTTAACGTACATTTTTTATTCCTATGTAACAAGTCACGTACCAAATTTCATTCAGTCTATACGTGTCTCTCTACAGGTGTATAGGTACAATCTATTTTAATCGTGGTTTTCGATTTAAAGATAAATGGATCTACCATCAACTTCCAGATTAGCAATGAGCATGAGATCAAGGCAGAAAGATAATTTCTTTTTAATTGGTCACATGTCTCATAAAATAACTGGCATTAATTACCATCCAATTTTCAAGTCTTACGTAGTTTATTTTATAATATGCGCCAAATTAAATTAAACAATAGAGATGCTGCTAGGCTTACAATAGAGGAGGTTCTCATGTTTTGGGAGAAAGCAAAAATATCAACCAAAGAAATTTTGTGTCGCAAAGCTGGAGAAACTGTATAATGAGTGGAGAAAACTTCAAAAAAAAGCTACAAGATCTGCAAGCGCTACTCAAAATCAAAAAGAAGAAGATTTCAAGTCAACCATTGACGACCTATTTGTCACTGCTCATCAGGATGCACTTACCAAGATCACTGAAGAAGACAGGCAGTTTTCGTTACCCCAGAGAGAAAAAGGACGTCCTGACTGCATGGGAGGCTTCGACATAAAATTTCTAAGAGCAGAGCAAAGAAAAGGAGCGAGGCAAGTAGTTAAGATGGCAAGATTTGAAAAATCAAGAAGTATAGGTGAGTTCGTGTTTTTCACAAATTTTTCATTTATTAAATATTAACGTTTTTAACTAACACTTACATATATTTTATTTTTAGAAGGTGAAAAATATATAGAACTGGAATCTACACCTAGCATTAGCAGCATTTCAGAGGAAGAGAAGCCGATGCAAGAAGTTAACAGACACAGAGTATAATTTTACACACCGAGAGGAAGCAGGACCGGAAATAAAAAAGTACTGTCAAGGTTCAAAAGAGGTTATTACTGAAAAATTGTCGGTATTGTTAGATAGATGCAATATTTCTGATAGAGATGCGGTGCGAATTATAGCAGCTACAGTAGAAGCATTAGGCCATGACGCACAGAATTTAGATGTAAGTAGATGTGTCATACGAATCCGCAGACAACAATTTCGGCAACAAAGAACTAATGTCATCAAAAGTAGATTCAGAAATTCCGATCTAGGGGGTGCTGTTGTGCACTAGGATGGAAAATTGCTTCCAGATATATTGAGTAAGGAAAATGTAGAGAGGCTAGCAATCTTAATTTCTTGTGGCGATGATGAACAGTTGATAGGGGTTCCAGTCCTTGAAAATACTACGGGGATTACTCAGGCAAAAGCTGTATTATCAGCAGTTGAGCAGTGGGTAGCAGCTGAAAAAATTCAGGCAATGTGTTTTGCTACTACGGCAGTAAATACTGGTTGCCATAAGGGAACCTGCACAATTATTAGAAAAAAATCATCTCTATTTAGCATGTCTTCATATTTTGGAATTTGTTTTAAAGGAAGTTTTCAATTGCAAAATGGACACATCTTCTGTACCTCAACCAGATATTTTTCGAAAATTCCAGAATGGGTGGTCTAAGCTAGACAAAAATAAATACAAAATAGTTATAGAAGATGATTAGAAATAAAAGAAGTAATCCAGACCAAATTTCAAATTTTCTTTTCGAACAATTAAAAAAACCGCCAGCCCAGGGATGATTATAAAGAATTCATCAAACTTTGCCTGATTTGTTTAGGACGTCTTCTACCGGAAAAATTACTTTCAGAGTACTTGGAGCTATTCATCACGCCAAATGGATGGCAAAGGCCATTTATTGTCTCAAAATATACCTTTTTAGGAATCAATTTTCGTTAACTGATTTAGAGAGAAAGGGTATTAGAGATATATGCTTATTTATAATCAATATTTATATAAAAGCATGTTTACTGCCCATAAGCCCACCCTGGCCCCCAACCAAAACCTACAATTAGTAAAATCGTTAGTGCAATACAGAATAATTGATAAAGAAACAAGGCATTGTCTAAAATAGTTAACCATCTGTGGCATCTCAATTCGGATCAAGTTGCTTTTTCATTTTTCGACGACACTTTAGAAAAAAATGTCAAAACAAGAATGGTGAGAAAATTAAAGTCCGAAGTTGAAAACGATGAAGTTAATTCTGATGACAGGGATGTAAAAGCAAAACTTAATTTCCAAGAAGTTGATAATTTATTGGACAAAGAAATTGATTATTTTGTTTCTTCTCGGATTCTAAATTTTTTTAAGAGATTTGAAATTGATATAGATTTTTTAACAACTGATCCCGATGTATGGTGTGAAAATGAATATTATTTAAAAGTTAAAAAAATAGTGAAAGTTCCTAGAGTAGTTAATGACACAGCTGAGAGAGGAGTAAAATTAATTCAAGACTTCAATTCATCCTTGACAAAAGACGAAAAACAACGAGAGTTTCTATTACAAGTTGTATCTGAATGTAGGCATCTTTTTCTGGACTCTTCAAAAGCTACCATATCTAAGCCATTACCATCTTAATTTGTAATTTTAAATAATAATAATGTTTGCTACACTTTTTGCGACCAAAATCTAATGGCAAAACAAGTAGTTATACGAAGTAGCGCGATGTTCTGCTGGGCCACCCCCTTTGCTCTGAACCTACCTGTTGGTGAACGTCCCAAAGGAAATACTCTGCCGGCCAACTCATCGATATTCGGAGTGCGTCGCGGGTCAAGGTCGCGAGGTGGAATATAAGCGCCACCGTATTTCCCCTGCAGAGCACCCCCTTAACACGGAAGCGGGTGGGATGCAGGTAGCCTCAAAAGCAAAACAGATTGGCCCCAAACTACTAGATAATGAATAATAAAAATATACCTAACACCGCAGTTGCTTAACTCATACACTTGTGGGAAAGGTTTCAATCAAATACAAGACGTCAACTATAACAAGTTTAATATAAAGAAAACCCAGTAGGCTAAAGTAAATAATATATTGACAAAAAATATAAGTCGACGTAAGAGCAATTAAGCTTGAACAAAAGTTGGCGAAAGCACATAATTATAACGCCAACAATCATCACTAAGACAATAATAAAGATTTGAACTACTGAAATTAATGAAATATATCTACTAAACAATTAGCACTAAGGCAACAATAAAGATTTGAACTACTAAAATTAATGAAATATAACTGTTAATCATTTATCACTAAGACAATAATTAAGTTTTGGTAATTTGGTAATTTTGGTAATGGTAGAATTAAATCTACCAAAATAAATGAAATTTAGCTGTTACGCCCCTGACGCTTTTCAGTGAATACAATAAACAGTATCAATGGCAAGTATATCAACCTGTATTAACAGGTAAGAAATTAAAGTAAACAAAATATGAATTGCAATAAACAATCTCAATCGAAAGTATAACAACCTGTATTAACAGGTAAGACATTAAAATAAACAAATTATGAATTAAATAAATTCGAGTTTGAACAAGAGTTTCAGTATAACACAACTAAGTATACTTAATTCTGGGTTCTGTAAAATAAGGTTATAACGATCTTAATTAACTAAAACAGAAACGTATCCCAAAATAATATTTATCCAGTACGTAGGCCCGTCTGAAGGACCAATGCCTCGTACAGATTGACAATACGAATTTCTCCTAGTTGCTAATGAAGCTAGACAACCAGTATAAATAATACTTCAAGGCAATAGATCCGTAACTTGGTGTGTAACCACCTATCTACTAAATACACATTGATTAATGGCTTGCACGGCTAATTAAGTTACAAGAAAATTAATGAATAAAACTGAACGAATAATCTATTTGCTGTGCTGTAAAAAATTGACTGTAAATTACTTCTGAATTCAAACAATTAATAAGCTCTTCACAATAATCGAGCTCTTTATTAAATAAAATGTATCAATCTAACAGAATCTTACGATGCTATCATTTATGTAACGTTTAAATTGCATCGAAGGCACAAAATATTTAATAATCGGCTTTCTCTAGAGCCTTTATTTAAATGAAATGTTAACACCCATACATAACCACAGGAGGTTATGAATGGTACTTATATTTTAAACAAAATCAAGAAAAGAAAATCTAACACCTACTTTAAATGTTCCTTGTTAACGGCTAAATTACAACCTTTATAGGAAATGTCCTCCAAAGGGATTTTGATGAATACTATTCCGTTAAACTTCTATGCAATTCACCCAAAGCACTGCGGCTATAGATGTCATCGGAAATTCGCCATGTTGGAGTCGTAGAATATTGTTCTAGAAGGATTTTTTTTAGTGACCATGCCTCAAATTAAAATCACGAATGAACGGGAAATGAGGCCGTTTTCACGCGGTTTTCCTTCAAAAATCCAACTCCCAGGGAGACATCCGTGGATGATTTAAAGAAAATCAGTTCTGTAGGACACGTGTCCGCTTGCCAAGCTTTAACTGCGAAGACGTAAAGGCGCTGGAAGGCAGCAAGAGGTAAAATTCTCTAACAGGTATACGACCCTAATTAAATTATATCCTACAAAGGATAAAGGACAATCATTAGAAGAAGGTACAAATAAACAAGATACTGCTTACCGTAAAACCTTACACGAACTTAATCAAAGTAACAACTTGACTGTTCAATGAACATGGTACGAAAGACAGAGAATCATCTAAGTCACTCGGATATGCGCTACAGATTTAGGGCGACACCATAACGTTCTTGTCGAATCTCACGCAAGCGAAACTCGATTAGATTGAAGAAGTTGTAAATCAATCTCGCGATGTCACTACCAGTCTTAATTTAATTAAGAAAATGTACGTTTTTTTTAACACGTAGCATGTTATGATATATAATTTAACAATCTATATAAAAAATGTATTTGAACACTATTCAACAATATTAATAAAATATATTTAATTTAGATGTAATCGATTATTGTAATGTTCTTAGACTTCTGCATGGAAATTCACATTTGATGATATCCACTACGACCTGATTTGATAATTACTGACAAATACTGCTAAAAATAACAGTTTTATCAAAAATATTATTAAGATCAAAATTAATAAGAACAAAATTTCCTATAAAATAAGACTCGACTCAGGTTCCTAGATTAAATAGTTTCGATTGTAAGGACAAAGAACTATGATTTTTTTTGTAAGAAATCGCTCTTTTCCCTAACTTTAACTTCATTGAGGCACGTGTTAACATTATCAGATTGACCTGAAACTTTGTCAATCACATTTTCTAGCCTATTGGCACATTGTAGGGGGTACCCTGCAAAAAAAATTTCCATGTACCTTGTAGCACCTTAGTGTTACATCCTTGGTCTTACTATACATTTTTTTCAAGTACATGTGTTGTATTTGGATATTTTAAAATTAATTCTTGTAAATCACACTGTCCGCAGAAACGTCCTCAGTAGGGCCATCGTAAAAGTTCAATTTGTTAAATATATGTCTAGGATAGCCATTGTTGACGAAGATGTTGAAAAGTTCTTCAAGATTGTCTTTTAAGAAGGTAGTGTGGCTTATATGTGCAATTCTGTTTTCATAGCTATGACGGTGTTATGCTTTTGATTGACAGGATGATGAGAATAGTAATTAATGAACCGACCAGATGAAGTTGGCTTTCTATACCAATTCAAAATGATCGAGTTGTTATCTTCGCAAATTACTGAAACGTCCAAGAAGGGTATATTAGTATTGTTTTCTTTTTCCACAGTGAATGGTAAATTTTCGTTGTACCTGTTAATATTTGTCGTGTTACATCTATTTTGTCCTGTGATACAGAGCAAACAATGTCATCAACATACTTGTATAAAAACGGTAATTGAAATGGTAATTCTACCATGACACTTTCCAAAAACCGATCCATAACTATTTGGGCTAAAATCGGACTGATGGGCGATACCATGGGTGTTCCAAATATCTGCCTGTAGAATTTTGCATTGAACGAAAAATATGTATTGTTGAAAATAAAAGTAATTAGCCACAAAAAATTTGACCTTGACGTGTCTTTAATATTATATGTATTATCATCTTCAAACATCTTCATCAATAATGGATATCCTAGACATATATAATTGGTAAGAGATCTTGTGCACTGGTCGATCATGCACTTGATCTAGGCCATATATTTAATTTTGTCGATGTCAGAATTGCGGACGCTGAGAATAACCACAAAATAGTATATTAAAAAACAAATTTCATAAGGCATCATTTTGCCGCATGAGATCAGTTCGAGATCAGTTAGAAAACTCGCTTTTCTAAAGAGTTTTCTAAAGAGCGAGTGCGGCAAAAGGCCTTATGAAACGAGTTTTTTATACTATTTTTTCTATTTTGCGATTTTTACATTAATAAATTGGAATTACGTAATTTAAAAGTTAAGAGATTTATTTTTATATAAAGCATGAGTTGGTCACATTGATACTTGACATTTTCAAATTTAAATCTTGCTATCCGCGAAGTATATTATATTACATATTATTTATTAATTTTCGTTAACATTACTTAATATTTTATTTAAAAATATAAACATGAGTGACATAGAAACTAATATATCTTGTTGTCAATTGTATACAATATATGTTGTTTGTGTAGAGTATATAAATATATCATATCTGTCAAATGTACTTAAATTCTTAAAATCAAATAACAGCAATAATATTTATTTCTATGTTCGAACAACGCCAACATTGAAAAATGAAAGAAAGCGTATCGAAATGAAGCTCATTTATATACTGTTTTGGGTGTCATAATGAGTTCATTTCGAACGCGAAATAGAAAAAAGATGTTTTTTAGAAATGGTTCATATCAACGGAGACACAAATAACGTAAATTATAAGTCGGATATGAAAGGACTAAGTATAATTATTGTAATATAGTAGGTGCTGGCGGTTAGTTTACCTGCCAAGTTTTGTTACCTAGTCCTCGTAATGTATAGTTTATATTTTTTGGTTTTGATATTTTTATGACAACAGTTTTTTGCTATGTGTTTTATATTTTTATTTTTATATTTTAACGTAAGTGAATATATGTATTTTAAAAGTCTAACGTGAAACCAAAATATTTAATTTAATATAAATCTATTTTAACATGTTTAGTGACGTCCACAGCTAATTTTTAACTCTGTTTTTATAAGTATGTTAGTATTAGCATATTCATTAATGTATTGTGAGTTTTTCTTAACCTTGTGGAGTCTCCTGAGGAAGTAGCAAATGGCTGCGAAATATACAAGTTAAAATAAATGAGTTTTTAAGTTGACCCGATTAATTAATTATTCATTATTATAGTTCGGTCGATAATACTTATAAATTAATATTTATATATACATATATGCCAAAATATAATAATAATTTAGCAGCCCCAAAATATATAACATATATTTAGCAGCCACACGTTGGACCGTCAAAATATTGAATTTTCGAGCCAAACGTTGGTAAAAGCCAAAATATAGAATTATATTTTGGACATTCGAGATATAATGAATTTAAAATTGAATTTTACCCACGCATTAGTACTTATATTTCTGCGCAGGATCAATTATTGATTGTAAACGTTCGAAGTTAACAATCATAACCTGGACAACCAAAATAGTATTTTGTTTAAAAAAATAGGTGATGTTTAATATAATTAGAAGAAATAATGAACATGAGCTCTCTAAGTATCTCAAGGGTCGTGAGAATTCTTATTTGGCAAGAAAAAATATGATAATATTTATAAACTTATCGTACACACACGACTTGTTTTGGTAGCTAAAATTCTGTTTATTAAAAAAAAACCTTATCTATATGAATTGAATATTTAACTAGACAACAAATTATTTAGTACAAACAATGGATTAACTATTTTTATCGAAAAACATAATTATAAAGTTTATAGGTTATGTGAGGATTTCTTTTGTAGGTGGGAAATTAAACGAATCAATAGATATGGAACAAATATTTGGCTATTTAAACTAAATAGACTCTGATAAATCAAACTACGCTTAAAAATGTGTATATAACTTCCCTACTTACAATATTTAAATGATTATTTTTTGAAATTTTTGATAGTAAACCAAATAATATCGACTTAGCTCAATTTTTTTTTAACTTCACAATTTTTCTTGTATAGACATCTAATCTATGGAATCAATTCTTGCTTCTCCTGACGTACAGCTTGTATATTACCCAAACAGGCAAAATGGTCACGATCCTAGCAGATTTACAAATAAATTTTTCCTTCTCACATAACCTTTGACATTAGCAAACGTATATATAATTGTATATAAAATGAACTAAATTTACATTGTCCTATAATTTTGGGAAATATAGGAAAGTCATATACTTTTAAAAATTTAATAATAGACTTGACCCTCTATGTTAAAAAAAACAATATAAATATGATACAGTCTTCCACCTTCTAAGAAATCTCATACCTATATATGTTAATATGAAAAGTAACTAATTTAAATTAGTGTTTTCAATAAGTTAATTAACATTTTATTATAATATATATATATATATATATATATATATATATATAAATATATATATATATATATATATATATATATGTATATAATTGGAGTGAGAAATGAGAATTATTAAAATCTCATCTCACATGCAATTGTCGCTAAAATTGTGCAATTGATTCTACAATCTGGCAAGATTACTCCTGCAGAAGAATTTAGACGCAAACACGTCGCACAGGTGGATGGCTAACGTCGCGACGTGTTTGCGTCTACATTCTTCGGCAGGAGTAATCTTGTCAGATTGTAGAATCAATTGCACAAATTTAGCGACAATTGCATGTGAGATGAGATTTTAATAATTCTCATTTCTCACTCCAATTAAATTCAATATAATTCGTATATATACACGAAAGTATACAAATAAAAATCAAGTCTATGTCCGAATATCGTGTACTGATGATCTGTAACGACAGTGAAATATCGATATCTGCACGTTTCTGGACGGATGTGGTTTTTTTCATACAATTTTCATTATTTGCACAGGTGGATGGCTAACGTCGCGACGTGTTTGCGTCTACATTCTTCGGCAGGAGTAATTTTGTCAGATTGTAGAATCAATTGCACAATTTTAGCGACAATTGCATGTGAGATGAGATTTTAATAATTCTCATTTCTCACTCCACTTCTATACATATATATATATATATATATATATATATATATATATATATATATATATATATTATAATAAAATGTTAATTAACTTATTGAAAACACTAATTTAAATTAATTACTTTTCATATTAATATATATAGGTATGAGATTTCTTAGAAGGTGGAAGACTGTATCATATTTATATTGCTTTTTTTAACATAGAGGGTCAAGTCTATTATTAAATTTTTAAAAGTATATGACTTTCCTATATTTCCCAAAATTATAGGACAATGTAAATTTAGTTAATTTTATATACAATTATATATACGTTTGCTAATGTCAAAGGTTATGTGAGAAGGAAAAATTTATATGTAAATCTGCTAGGATCGTGACCATTTTGCCTGTTTGGGTAATATACAAGCTGTACGTCAGGAGAAGCAAGAATTGATTCCATAGATTAGATGTCTATACACGAAAAATTGTGAAGTTAAAAAAAAATTGAGCTAAGTCGATATTATTTGGTTTACTATCAAAAATTTCAAAAAATAATCATTTAAATATTGTAAGTAGGGAAGTTATATACACATTTTTAAGCGTGGTTTGATTTATCAGAGCCTATTTAGTTTAAATAGCCAAATATTTGTTCCATATCTATTGATTCGTTTAATTTCCCACCTACAAAAGAAATCCTCACATAACCTATAAACTTTATAATTATGTTTTTCGATAAAAATAGTTAATCCATTGTTTGTACTAAATAATTTGTTATCTAGTTAAATATTCAATTCATATAGATAAGGTTTTTTTTTAATAAACAGAATTTAAGCTACCAAAACAAGTCGTGTGTGTACGATAAGTTTATAAATATTATCATATTTTTTCTTGCCAAATAAGAATTCTCACGACCCTTGAGATACTTAGAGAGCTCATGTTCATTATTTCTTCTAATTATATTATGTGTTTTTCTTTCATATATGTATATATATATATATATATATATATATATAAAACTATATTGTGATCTACATTACGTGCAAGCAAAAAAAAATCGCAAAAACTGCTCTTGCTAAATTTTCGAAACCCAATAGCCCTCCACGGATTTAGCTTAACAAGTCTGCCGACTAGTACCTCGGATTTAGCTCGAGTGAAGACGAGTTAGTTCATTGACGAAACATTGTTAATGTAACTGATCTAGATTTAAAAAATGCGTCACCCCGTTTTAAAGGTTACTTGTATAAGTGGATATACGTTATGTGGGGGACATACATGCGATAACGTACTCACGTAAGTCCCAGCTCACCAGAAGCTAAAGGAATTAAATAAAACGAACGACAACCAAAATAACTTGTAATAATGTTTATTTTAAACGTTCGTAACTCAGTACTTATAAATGGAAAATAAAGACGTGAAGGTCTATGAATAAAAGTATTAAATAATAACATATCAAATTGAGGGAATATCACAGTGAACGAAGCCTTATATATATATATATATATATATATATATATATATATATATATATATATATATATATATATATGTATATATATATATATATATATATCAAAAATTCTTTAAATTCGGGTAAGCGGTCAATTAAAAAACTCCTTTATTAAATTACCCTATATTTCGCAACACTTTGTCGCTTCTTCTGGGGTAAAAAGAAGAAGCGACAAAGTGTTGCGAAATATAGGGTAATTTAATAAAGGAGTTTTTTAATTGACCGCTTACCCGAATTTAAAGAATTTTTGATAATATATCACGGTCGATCATTTCTTTTCAATTATTTATATATATATATATATATATATATATATATATATATATATATATGTTGTAACTGGATTCCGGGTTTTCTTCCGCGTTTCCACTGTTTGGTCTTCGTAAAGACCGGAGCTGGTTTCTGGACGACGTTTCGGCAAAATCACATTTGCCATCTTCAGGTCTGCGATAACTGTCTGCTTCTGCTTCTGGTTACTCGTAAAAATTCAATTAACAACAGAAGTGATATAAAAAATCTAAGCAGTATATATTATAACCTAATAATGTAACGATCTGCAATTTACCATCATAATATATGTCGCGGTTATATAATTATATCTCATATGTTATTTAAATATCTTTACATTTGCTTATCATGCTGACAGTTCCGTGTGTAGATCCCTGTGCCGGCTGTCCGAGTAGGTTTTTGTGGTTTTCCTATATATATATATATATATATATATATATATATATATATATATATATATTATAGAAACCTTACATATATAGAGATAATAGTAATGTGATTTCCCACATAGGGAAATTGAATAATTAGACTAGATTAGTCACATTACTATTATCTCTATATATGTAAGGTTTCTTAAAAGGTTTTAGAAGTTTATGTTCACTATAATGTTAATTGTATTACTTGTTAATCATAACTTTATTGAATTTTTTTTAACATTGAGTGTCAAATTTATTACTAATTTGCTATTGCTTTTCTATATATTTTCCAAAAGTAATTGGACGATGTAAATTTAGTTAATTTTAGAAATATTTATTACAATTTGTTAATGTAAAAGGTTATATGAAAAGGCGAAAATTATTTGTAAAACAATAAGTTGAAATATCTACCAAATATCAAAATTGAATTTTGATATTTGTGCGAATATTTTGGTAATTCTATATATCTAAGGCTACCAATGATTTTCAAAAGGGAAAAGCTGATAGGTCACTATGGTTTCATGTTGATAAAAATTGAAGAGAAGAATTTTTGCACTTAAATTGATCAGATATGTTTTTGGATAAGAGAATTTTTTTAAAAATATTTAAAACAAGTATAATTTATATTACGTCAGGAAAATCAACTAACTATTATGTTATATGATATTATAAATTAAATGAAACAGTGATTTATCCGAAATTGGAATTTTGAAGAGAGTACTTACAATTTTTACGGAGGATCTTCAAGAAATATCATTTTAAAAGATCGATATATCGCTTTTATCATTTCTTATTCACTCTCATATGCTCATATGCTTTATTGGGAAGAATTTATTAATATCCCGTTTTATTTTGTGAGGATACCATATCCTGTTATTAATTTAATCTTATCGGAATAACCTGAGCCAAAGTGGGATGTTTAAAGACTTCTAGAATTCTGATAACTTAAGAGCAAGTTTATCCATTCATTGAAGGAGACAGTTCACCTGAATTTACTGGAGGAATCAACGCATGAGATATATGTTTGGTTTGTGACAAGTATTCCATGTATCGGAGAACTTTCCAAATAGTACGACAAGAGTCTAAGGCTGATCGCAGAGACTAGTACTAATCAGTTGGAAAACAGAATAGTTTTGGAGAAGGTATCGAAGTAAATTTTTTTTTTGTTTTACTACAAAATTTCACGTATAAATATAAATTTATATATAGACCTACCTAAATAAAACAAAGTTCTATTAATTAACATTTTATGCTTGTTAATAGAAAAGAAATATACTATTTTAAACCGTGGTCTTATTTGCCAAAGTCTTTAGTTTATAAAATCCCATATATCATTACCATGTTAGTGTTTATGTGTATTTTCCCACCTACAAAGGAACTTTACATATAACCTTACATATTTAAATAATGTTTTCAATAAGAATAAATTTATACATTGTTACGTGCGAAAAATCATTTTGAGATCATGCAGGAATTTTTTTAATCCATTTACTTCATTATTAACCTCGTCAAGTCAATTTAGTCCTCTCATTTTTCTACATATACGTTTAATTCTATTTTATTTTAATATATTGTTAATTATCGTACAACTTATGTTATTCCAAACTTTAATTCCTTCAAATGTTATTCATGTTCTAAAACATTGGCTGACCCTATATATTTTCGATTTATGTATCATTCACGTCGAGGTGTCCGTCATCTGTTATTTTAATGCATAGTCACGATTGCAGTTAATGTCTGTTGTATTCAGATTTTGTTCCTTTAATTTATTACTTTATTGTAGAAATTCTTTTAGTAATTCAAGCATCTATTTTAGAGCCTATACGTCTTTTATCTCATTTAATTTACTTAATATTACGTTAATATTTTCTCTCGCTCGGAGCGCCATCTCGCAACATTTGATTTATCTAGCTTTTGGCAGAAATCTAGACTTTCGCTTGGTTTAATTTATCGATTTACAACCTAGTTAAGGGAGTTTTAATTAACCCCTTGACGTTTTTGGCTTTGCTGTACACTCCTGCATCTGTTTTTGTTTTATTGTAAATTAATTTCCCTTTCAAAAATTACCGTTTACCGATCATACCGATGACGTAGATCGATAATGTATCGATTCTTTCCTGTGTGTCGACGGGCACTTGTACTTAGGTCACCGTTGCGCTAACTTGTGTTCCATTTGTGTGGGATCTTATATTCATATGCGGTAAGATTGTATCTTTTCTTTAGAACTTTAACTTATGTGTTCCCTTCGACTTTCAGGATTTAATGGTATTGTAGTAATTTACTGCCTTAGCTTTGGAGGTTTTTAATAGCCAGATATCGGCTGTACCTCTGTGATTTGATTTCTGCAAACCACGTGGAAGGTTGGACTGGCGTTCTATTCGTACGTTTTGCAGTTCATTTGAAGACTGCGAAAATTTCGAGATAAAATTGTTGTGATTGATCATCTACCGACTTCAGGGGTTTATTTATGAAAACAGCGTGGACGGCATAAATTCGAGAAGTAATATTCCAGGCGTCCTAATGGCGTTCTAGGCTGAAAATGGCGGCGTTTTTTGGCGTCTCATAAATCGAAATTAACCTTGTGTTGGAAGCCCGAGCAATCCCTAGAAGGGTTTTACTCACTTAGGATAGAAATAGGGACGCAACTTGAAACAAACCTGAAGTAGGTGTAGAAATTTCATTTCTTATTTGTTCATCAATATTTTAATTAACATTGGCAATTTATATACCTAGATAATTTAATTTCAATCGATTAATGCTTAAGTAAGGCGTTGAGAGGCCGAACATACCTCTGTGGCAGACGTTGTGTTGTAAGCTTTCATTCTTATCAATATCGTAAGATCCTGATAGATGCAAACGTGTTTGTATCTATGGGATTTGTATTTTCTTTTCGTTTATTGCAAGAACCTACTGTTGTTAGTAGTCTGTCTACCTGCTTTACCTTACAATACAGCACCTGTTAATTACACAGAGTCTTTCTAATTTACTCTACTCGTTGTTAGCTCATTATAGACAGCGAGCAAGGCTCGAACATCTAACTTTTACTTGATAGTTGTAATAACCTCTGGGTTCTAGATTTAGATTATTTTAATTTATATAACTGGTTGTCTGCCTCACTGACTGCCTGTCGTGTTTAAATTAGTGCACTCCAATTTCTTGGAGTACCTACGTAACCTAACCTAACTATTATCTTTGATTTTATCTAAGTATCCAAACTGTAAGAACCGTAATTACGTATACTTAATTAGTGTTCAAATTAACCTCTGTAAGTTCAAATATTCAATTTTCGAAATCTTATTAATTTTTTTTATCACACCCGATTATACAGGGGGTTCTGTTAGGAATAATACGAACTCTATTATAGTACATTCTTAATTCTTTCTGCTAAGGCAGGGAATTCTTAGTTTACTCCATCCCATTAAAATTGCAACTGCACCTGTACACGCCAACATATACAGGGGAGTAAGATATACTGGGAGACCTTTATCTTGTAATCATAATTAAACAATTTTTTTTTAATTGCCGATTGGGTGATTTGTTTTGAGGTTTACTTACCTTCAATCTTGCAAATTTTACTTTCGAAATCACTTTTCTTAACTTTAGATTAAGGCGATAACGCCCACTGTTGTTTTATTGTTAGTATTAGACTCTAACCTACCTAGGACGTTAATAGATTTTGGTTGTTGTTGAATTGTATGATTTATTTTACTTTAGCAATAAATTTTGTAATTGGTTAATCTGTGGATTGCGTTTGATTGTTTTTCCCATGACCCAGTGAGCAAAAGTGTTGGATGACTTGGTGTGCCAGGTGACGAACACCCTTGGATTTTATAAGCCATTTAGGCCCGTGGGTGTTCTGCATTAGCCTGGTACTTGCCAGACCGAACGCAGTGGTGCCCAATATAAGATCAATGCGTTGTGTTGGCCCACGACGCTTTCGCTTTATTACATACTGAGCTGGCCGGGGAGTTTTACGAAGGGCCTTCGAAGACCAGGGGCGGAATTAGGACTTGTCCAAATTCCATCGCTGGTTTTGCTACTTGGACATTTCGAGGGGTAGCTATATTGATTGTTTTTTTCTTTACAAGTTTAATATCAAGTCGAATATTTGAATCAAGTAGTAAAGTTTGTGATACAAGAACAAGTTATTTGTGTGTACGATTAGTTATTAAAATATAACCATACTTACTAACCTACATTAATCAAGATATATACAATTAACATACCTTTCTTGTCAAATAAGATTTTCACGACCCTTGAGATATTTATAGAGCTCATGTTCATAATTTCTATTAAATTCATTAATTACCAGCTATTATACAAATCAAGTTACTAATTTTGTTCTACAAGTTTTATGATCGTTAACTTCGAATGTTTTCCATCTTTTATTGAATCTGCGCAGAAATATTTGCATAAATTCGAATTCAAATTTATTTTATTTCTTCAAAGTTAAACGATTTCACCATTAAAACTTTATTTAATTGGTACTAAAAGAGATATAGATCGAATTTAACGAGAATATATTAGAGAATATTTAATATACATCATATAAGAACCAAAATGCTGATTTAATTTAATTTCATATATTCAACGGAACATTTTGATGTCAAAATTAAATATTATTATCATTTTATAACTCTAATTACTTTTCTTATTTTAGCTTGACCAATGTGTGACTGACTAACAACAATTTTGTTTTATTTGACGATCCAACGTGGGGCATTTAATCTCACATATTTCCAGCTGCTTTCCCTCTCATCGAATTTTGTTATAATATATATATATATACATATATAAATATAATAACTTCGTGACCTTGGTATGATATGGTAAACCTATGATATGGTATATATATATATATATATATATATATATATATATATATATATATATATACCTATTTTCTGAACAAGCGGAGATTCATATATCCTACAGACAACCTGAGATCTACCTAAAAGGAACAGCATTTTAAAAAACATAATTTAGAAAAAACTATACAATTGCATTCTGAGCAAAGATTTCAAAAGAGGGTAGCAAATTTTTCGTTTAAAATATATATTAAGTATGCCTCTCATGCCGAGTTCCTTGATATATTGTGTACAAGTTGAGATTTTAGAATGTATATGTTGAAAGATCTAGCATAAAATTAGATCCAGCGATGTAGCCAAACTTTCTAAACAAACGTACGTGCTAGAACGCCGATTAGAAATAGTTGAAGTAATTTGATATGTAATAGTGAAACATTTGTATACATGTTTCTCGCCCGTAATCTTTCTGTGTCAATAAATAAGTATGATCCATGTGCTTATAATAATAGTGTGTTTGTGTTTGAGAACAACCGCGCAATTTTTTAAAATAATTAGAATAGATAATTTAATGTTATTACTAATTAAAGCGAATCGGGTAACAATTTTACTACTCTGGAGAAAGCAGTTTATTTTGTTACAAAATTAAATTATTTAGTATTAATAATTTTAGAAAACGTGAAGTTATTCTAGTATGCTACTCACGTTTATTCGTCTAAGAATTACATTTATGTGGTATAGTATGTAATTAGTGTCACAAATATGTTTATTTTATAGCAGATAATTGGTTTACTTAAATATTAAATAAATGTAGATGTGTAAACATATATGCACGTACAGTAGAATATTTACTAAAAGTATTTTATGTAGAAACTAGGTATTTAATTATTTTGTAAAAGAAATACTCGTTGATTCAATATTACATTAATTTTTAATTTATGAATTATAATTATCAAAGAATAGATAGAAAATGATGTTTACTACAAGTTTTCCTATAACATTTGAATCATGAGTTTGTTATACAAAAATTATGATTACTAAAATGTGATATAGAGTATTAATAATTTTTTGAAATAAGAAAGCTGATCTATATCAATTGGTGTATTTTGTTTACATATTGCTATGAATAGTTGTTTGAAAATTTAGCACGCCACCATCCATAACTAGTTTTCCCAACTAGGTTTCTCAGCAGGTGAATTTTCAAATATGAGACTTCTAACTTCTCAGGTTCCACTTAGGAAATGCGTGACTGCAATGTTAATTTAGCGCCAGTAAAATGTTCACCAAAATTTATATACTTATTTTTAATTAGCAATAATGGCATCAGCACAATCAATCAAACGCAGGATAAAATCAAACTGAATATTTAATGCAAAATAAAAAAATTTAAAAAAATCTATCCTTACAAAGTATAAAGATACTGTATTATACAAAAATACATGAGGTAAAAATATTCATTGTAAATTGGCAGCTAAATAAATGGAAAACTTCCTCTTAATGACTCCGAACAAAACTTATCTACCCACCAAACCAAAGCATCATCCTTCAGGCAGTTTCCAATCATTTGCAACTTTTACTCGTCCCCTGGCACACCTTCCAAGCTGGCTTTTATCTTCTTTAAAAAATTCATGGGATTCGTTGTTGAAATTCCATAAAAAATTGGTAACACTTCATATTGTACTGGTACAGGAATATAAGTGGGCACATTTATTTGATTCTTCTCTCTTCTTACTTCTTCTATTTTCTTTACTAATTTTACTTCCATATGCTCCATTTTTTGTTCTGCGAATTCTCTTTTTTCTACTTCCTCTGATAATTTACTATTTAAATCCATTATATTTTCTTCTACTTGTTGTTCATTTGACAATTGCAAGGAGTCCATACCCCTTGTTAAAACTTCATCTTAGCTCGCATTATTTAACGCCATTATTTTATTTATAATGCGTTCCTCCATTTCTTTTTGTTTTACCATCATCGCATCTATCATTTCTTCCATTCTTTTCTCTCTTTCCTGCATTCTTATTAATATGTCCATTATCATCATATCCCTGTTTACCCTGTCGTGCCTCTCTTCATTTATGGTCTTTACTTGACCTAATACTGCCCTTGCTTCATCCAAAGATTCCTCACTTCCAATTTCCTGTCTTGGCTTCCTCCATTCTCCTCCTGATGTCATTATTCCTTCCATCTTTGTGCTCTGTTTCTTGCTCACAACCAATACTGCTTCTGTTCGCCCCAAGTTGCCTTGCCAAAAACATGCTATGAATAGTGGTTTGAAAATTTAGCACGCCACCATCCACAATTAGTTTTCCCAACTAGGTTTCTCAGCCGGTGAATTTTCAAATATGAGACTTCTAACTTCTCGGGTTCCACTTAGGAAATGCGTGACTGCAATGTTAATTTAGCGCCAGTGAAATGTTCACAAAAAATTATATACTTATTTTTAATTAATTAGCAATAATGGCATCAGCACAATAAATCAAATGCAGGATAAAATCAAACTGAATATTTAATACAAAATAAAAAAATTAAAAAAAATCTATCTTTACAAAGTATAAAGATACTTTATTATACAAAAATACATTAGGTAAAAACATTCATTGTAAATTGACAGCTAAATGAATGGAAAACTTCCTCTTAATGACTCCGAACAAAACTTATCTAAAAATAAACAAGTTTACTATTAATTTCTCCCCAGAGAACCACACTGTATAATCAGATTCTGATACACGAGCAAAAACTTACACGTGTGCAATCGACACGCAGAAAAACCCTTGAATCCAAACGGACAAACTTTTCAATTATAATTTTAAATAAAGAAATGTTAATAGTAAGCTTTATTATCTATATTTCTAATTATTAAATCTCTTAATTACAAGCTTGGATACAATAGAAATATACTTATAATTTTAATTCTACTTACAAAAAAATATGTGGAGACGAAGAAGGTGCTTATTCAATTCAAACATCAAATAACATACGAGAATTTATCTCTATAACTCTCTAATACATCTATAAATCACTTTTCAATCAATTAATCGAATTAATTAATATATATATATATATATATATATATATATATATATATATATATTTCACAAAACAACCTTCTAGTTCAAAATATATTTTGGTCTCCCTAAATTTACCTCGGCCTCTCCATGAGATCGACCCCGAATAACAAGTTTTTATCTTCGCAAAAATTTAAATACATTTTCAAAATACAGACACGTTCACAAAATATGTACATTTTTAAATTAAATTATTTTAAATTTAATTTCCATAGCAATATGTATTGTCGTAGGTCAGCTATATACTGTGCGTTTTGAGTTACGAAAAATTGTGTTTACGTTAATATAGACAATTATATTATTGAAAACGACTGATGAGATCCCGGCACAATAAAAAAAAGCAAACGAATCAGAAATCTATTCGAAGTGACCTTGTAAACATTATTCATATTCTTCTGTTTATATTGTCTTAATATCTTGTGATCTGAACTGAACTTGGACTTACATTTTCTCGGGAATTTATTATATAAGCAATAAGCAAACTAGGAAGTTATGTGGTGGTTCCTTTGCTTATCCAATTGAAACCATAATTGCAGTTATTGATGTGCTGAAGTTGATTCAACATGCTAGATGATTTTCAATACAATTTAACCCTTAACCCCGGAGGTGCGATATGCAGAACATAAACTTGGAGGTGCCGTCTGGTAGACTGCTATGGGTATTGGGTTATCAAACTCTAAAGTACTTAAATATATTTTGTAGCAGGTATTTCTAGATAATCTTTGTAGTATTGAGAATTACATTATTGAGTAATTATTTAAGACACTTAACAGATTTACGATAACCAAGCCATCTATTTCGAAGTATGCTTCAAATCGGGGTATCAGGTTTTTGAATAAAAAATGGCAATATTAGAATTTTAATGTATTTCTTATATAAAACATTGAAAAAGCTAAAGAAAAGTAATACATAGCTAAATCTTAAAACTAAAATATTTCAGCAAGATAAAAGTTACATATTTTCGGTGCAACTCACGCAGACGGGTATCACACTGTAGACATACAGGCTTCTTGCATTTAAAGCATAGATATTTTGTCATGCGATTTTTTTCTTGGACATAAATGACACAATTTTCTTTTTTCTAGAACATCTTGATTGTAATCCAATGCACGTGCAGGTAGTTCGTCAGGAATTCCAAGAATTCGACGGATTGTCCCTTATTTTCCAATGTATGTGTGTCGGCTGCTCGTCTTTTCATGTATTCTTCAAGTAGTTCTTCAGCTAACTGTTTTGAAAATAGTGATTTGTCTGGTATTTTTTTATTGTCTCTATAGTTTTGGTGCAAAATATATGCGTTAACAATAGATATATCCATCATCCGGAAAAATATTGCCATAGGCCATATACGTGTTCGACGACCTGTAGAGCTTTTGGCGCATTTTTCATCGAGAGAATCAACACCACCTTTAGTCTTATTGTAAAATTCAATTATCTCCGGTTTGTTACTTTCAGGATCATTGAAGATTCTATTATGCATTGAAGAAATTAAAACGGTTGCTTTAACTTTATGAGTCACATGAGAAACCATGATCAAATTTTGCCTAAATCCATACAGATTACTTCCCACTTCTTTTTTTCTGTTTGGTAAAAAATCACTGGGAATTTAGCTTTCATTTTTTCTTAATGTGCCAACGTATGTAAGTCCTTTTGAAAAAAGTAACTCAGCAAGCTCTACCGATAAGAACCAACTATCTGCCGTGATGTTGCGTTTGGTAGTAAATAAAAGTTTAGCAAGACGTATTACGGATTGTGTTGGCTTAGAAAACATATATATATATATATATATATATATATATATATATATATATATATATATAGATTGTAGCAGAGACACATAGGTATTGGACTTTTAAGAGAAAATGTTTTCTAAGCCAACACAATCCGTAATACGTCTTGCTAAACTTTTATTTACTATATATATATATATATATATATATATATATATATACGAATTATATTGAATTTAATTGGAGTGAGAAATGAGAATTATTCAAATCTAATCTCACATGCAATTGTCGCTAAATTTGTGCAGTGAGATGAGATTTGAATAATTCTCATTTCTCACTCCAATTAAATTCAATATAATTCGTATATATACACGAAAGTATACAAATAAAAATCATGTCTTGTCTGAATATCGTGTACTGATGATCTGTAACGACAGTGAAATATCGATATCTGCACGTTTCTGGACTGATGTGGTTTTTTCATATATATATATATATATATATATATATATATATATATATAAGGTAAACTTAATTAGTCGGCGATTAAAGGTCTGGTTATTACTTAAAAGTGTATATATTTAAAATAATCCTACATGTTTCGGCAATGATGCCTTTGTCAAGGATATAAAAAATATAAATGACAGAATATAAATGTCAAGTAATTGAGTTGCTATGGTTTAAATTATTCAAAGATACATTCAAATAGTAATAATAAATCATGCCTTAGTATTCCAAAAAATAGATAGCAAGGTGAGAACAGATGTGTTGTTCGTTGCTAGCAGCTTGTGTCTTTTTCTGGGTATGAATTTGTGTGTTGGTTGCTGCTGGCAGCTTGCGTGTCTTTGGGTGTGTGATTTTGTGTTTGTGTAAGAGCGTAAGTATAGGGTTTTGTATCATGGTGCGCTCGTGCGTGTGTTAAGAGACCGGTCACGTAAATTAGAGAGATCGGATAACCAGTTGGTGCGTAGGGCCGCCAACCCTTTCCCGACAACTTCTTTACTTTTCCGTGCAGTACTTCGACGGCCCGACCCCCGCCCCAACGAGGCAAGGCGCAGACCAGCGAAGCGCACCCTGCACGGGGTCGCTCATCGCAACCGAGGGAACACTCTTAGTGGCTACCTCGGTGAACGACGGTTACACAATGTACCATCTTAACGTTTACCGCAAAAGCGGGGGCAATGCACACACGTCGAACGTGTGTGTGCTGTTAACGGCAGCCTAGCCAGGTTGCCGCCCAGGACCGGTCCTAGTGGTGTGTGCAATGTGTGCAAATTTTCCTCACTCATGCTGGAAAGGCGGAATGGCACCTGACCGCCCATCGGGCAGACCCCCCTAGAGTTTTGTAGCGCATATTCTAGGCTACAACCCAGTAGAGGACCACATCAGCACAAAACAAAAAACAAAAAACGAAAAACGAATTAAGATGGTACATTGTGTAACCGTCGTTCACCGAGGTAGCCACTAAGAGTGTTCCCTCGGTTGCGATGAGCGACCCCGTGTAGGGTGCGCTTCGCTGGTCTGCGCCTTGCCTCGTTGGGGCGGGGGTCGGGCCGTCGAAGTACTGCACGGAAAAGTAAAGAAGTTGTCGGGAAAGGGTTGGCGGCCCTACGCACCAACTGGTTATCCGATCTCTCTAATTTACGTGACCGGTCTCTTAACACACGCACGAGCGCACCATGATACAAAACCCTCTTACACAAACACAAAATCACACACCCAACGACACGCAAGCTGCCAGCAGCAACCAACACACAAATTCATACCCAGAAAAAGACTCAAGCTGCTAGCAACGAACAACACATCTGTTCTCACCTTGCTATCTATTTTTTGGAACACTAAGGCATGATTTATTATTACTATTTGAATGTATCTTTGAATAATTTAAACCTTAGCAACTCAATTACTTGACATTTATATTCTGTCATTTATATTTTTTATATCCTTGACAAAGGCATCATTGCCGAAACATGTAGGATTATTTTAAATATATACACTTTGAAGTAATAACCAGACCTTTAATCGCCGACTAATTAAGTTTACCTTATCATACCAAGGTCACGAAAATACTATATATGTATATATATATATATATATATATATGGTAAATTCAATCAGTTGGCGATTTAAGGTCATTTTATATTTTATATCCTTGATATAGGCATCATTGCCGAAACATGTGGGGTTGTTTTAAATATATATACTTTAAAGTAAAGCCAGACCTTAAATCGCCAACTGATTGAATTTACCATATCATACCAAGGTCACGAAATAATTATATTTATATATATATATATATATATATATATATATATTATTACCCAAAAGCGACCAGAATCAAAATAACAAAAACAAAACAAGTAGCTACGAGGAAGCTGGATGACTGGCCGGGCCACCCTCACCTGTCCGGACCTACCTGATGGTGGACGTCCCGCTGTTAATACCCTGCCGGCTAGCTCAAACGATAAAGGAGAGTGTGCGAGGTCCCAAAGGTCGCTGGATGGTGGATACGCGCCACCGTATAAAATTCCAGCTGAGTACTCCCCGTATATACGGTTGCGGGTGGGACTCAGGTAGCTCCGAAAGCAAGAGAGAGTATGCCCTCTAGCTGCTTGATTCCAAATCGAACCAAACTGGTCTTTGCTTAACTCACTCTTGCGGGAAAGGTAACAATTAAACGCAAGTCGACAACAATAACAAAATTTATTTCCAACACAAAGTGAGTTCAGAGTCTATAATTTCTTTGAGTAAGACGTCGTCTGTGCAGTAATCAACCGTTAAAGAGTGAATAAGATTTGATATTACAATTAAAACACACAGTCGAAATATAGATATACTTTATAAAACAGTAACACACGACAATGTATCACCCTGTAAACACAGGAGGTTCTTATAGTGATCCAGATATGAAATAACTAATAAAACAAAAGGAATTCCCCCCCCCCCCCTGAGTTTCAGGAGAGTAACAAAATAGTGTTCACTAATTGAATAAGTAAACATAAACGCAAAGAACCTCTGTATTAACAGGTGAGATATGAAAAAGATCAGAATATGATAAAATGTTAAACAAACCAATCAGTAGTTGGGCAGGACACAAATTATATTTACGTAACCAAAGGATCTACACAGATAGGTTTCAAAGTTTAAATCATACGAAAAATATAATAAGTATCGTACACCAAGTTATCGATTTCACAAGTCGTAGACCAGTCTGATGGAGCTAACCACGACGAACAGCACTAATTACACACACCTGGTTGCTGGTGAAGCAGACTACCAGATTAATATAATAATATAATTAACAAAAGCTTGAATCCTGAGTATCAAACATCTATCCTCTACAATTAAAATTATATGCCTTGCTCACTCTCTATGTTCTATGATCAAAATAGATATCGAGACTCAGAGTAGAGAACAGAAGTTGTATGGTAAAGAAATTCAAAGTAAATCAGGTTTCAAACTAAAGCTGGAACTTACAAATTAACGTACCCCTAAGAATCTAACCCGTTTGCACGATCAGGTTCTAAGTTACTAATAAATAAGGAGAGTTTACAATACAACGTCTGTTCCGAAAAATTATACGGCTTCTCAAAAGCCTTTCTAATGTGTTGGCAAATGAATATCTAAATAAATCTGATAAGATTGCACCGGTTTTATTATTGACTAAATGCTTATCATAGACTAACTACAGCTACTTTGATTGTTGTTGCCCCTAATAACGTTCTCGATTCAATCTAACCTGGGTAAGTCTTCCAAGAGATTGCTCAGGACTTCCGTTATCGAAGAAAATAAATCGAACTATGTATAGGGCGCCATTTTACGACACCATTAAACGCCCACGCTGTAATTTCTTTTAAGCTTCTGGAGGAGAAATGCTGTTATTACCTCCGGTTTTCTCCAAAGATACGATGATTTAATGAAGATCGGTATAATAAGAAATTTGAACCAGCCTTTCTTGAGGTATACAAAAACAACTTCGCAGAAGTTCAGCCGTTAGCAGGAAAATTTCCCCAAACAATAGGCGGTTAAATTAAAACAATTCTATTAAATCCTGAAAGGATTAAAAGGAAAAACATAAGACAAAGCTCTTTAGAAAATAAATCTACTCACCGCAGAATAGGTTCACTGACAAAGATTAAAAGAACCAGCGCAATTCAAGTTCGAAGAACGAATGCGGTCACAGAAGCCACGCATGAATCGATTGATGACCGATCTACGTCACAAACAAGATCGATAGACAGGTAATTATGAAAGGAGAGGAATTAATTTACCAAATTCTCTATCAAGGTGTAAGAGAGCACAACAAAGCTATCAAGCGCAAGTACGCTAATTAAAACACCGCAATAAAGGTGAATTAACCAAATGAAAATCTTACAAACGGAAAGCGATCTATAAACAGAAGATCACTAAACGTTATGAAGATGGCGCTTCACGTGAAAGAAATGAAGTGTACACAAGATTACGTTAATTGAAAGTTTAATCAGATAGATAAATACCTTAATAGGTTCACAAAATTCTAGGAAAAATTCACACGATAAAAGAATTGATTACAGAGTAACCAAAATTGAATTAATAGTAAATATAAAATGTAACGTGACTAGGCATAAAAATTTCGAAGATGTCGGCCAGCGTCCTGGTATAAAAAAAAGACCGGGAAAAATATCGAGTATATAGTGACAACCAAAATATTAGAACGTATGAAAAAAGAAGATAATAAAGGTTTGAAGTAGCCTAAGTTGATCGATAATTAATAACAAGATTAAATAAAATAAAAATAAACGGAAATGTTGAATAATGAAAAGCCTAAAATGTCTTTACGTAAGCCAATAATGAAATAAATTCATTAAAAATTCCTGAATGATCTCTAAATAATTTTTCGAGCGTAACAATATATATATACATATATGCATTGTACAACCAGCTTGTTCTGGCATCCGTAAAACACATTATTTTTATTCCATATTTGTCGAGTTTGTTAGGCATGTAGACTTTGAATGGGCATCGTCCCCGAATACTAACAAGCATTTCGTCAATACGTACATATAATCCAATTCGACCATTTTGAATAAATTCTTCAAATATTTCTAATACTGCGGCTGCAAGATTTTCATTTTTGCGTCGATCACGATCTTCGGGATTATTGAACCGTAGAGATGACAAAAGGACACCAAACCTTTCGCGACTTATTACAGCCCTAAATATTTCCCTCCCAGTCCCAACAGTTGCGAATAATGATTCTAGATTTTCATGATTTCAATTGAAATCGAATTTGAAAATGAAAATCGAGGTATACACGAGGCATCCGATAAAAGCTTTTAACTCAATAATGTCAATATCTTTTAGTTCAGTCCTGTTTTGATTAGTGGACTCAGATCTTATTTTAGTAGGTCTTTTATTTGTCCAATATACAATGTTTGTCATAATTTCGTCACTAAATAACATCTGCACACTGATAAAGGATCTGCTTGTGTGCCGATTCTTTGAGCGTTGGTTTTAAGAACAGGTACTTTGATAACTATATTGTGTTGGCGTGTACGAGATGATGGACGTACTTAAGTTTTCCTCCATTTAAATCGATTTTTGGCATTAAAATATTTTCTACGATTTATTAGCGACTCATCATTTTCAGTTTCATCACTACTGTTCGCTGATTGTTCGGAGACATCACCATGATCAGATTTCTCTCACAGTTCTCCTCTGGGACATTGTCAGTGTCACTATCTACTTCGTCATACCACTTGTGAAGTGTTTCCTCATAATATAAATCACCCAAACGAACTCGTTTTGACGGTCTGGCCATATTTGTGCGAAAACTTTTCTACCAATTTTGTTAAGTATTCCCGGACGTGTCGTCTGTTAGACTGCTCCACGGGAGAATCTCTAAACAACTGACCTATTTCAAGTCTTAAACATCTGATATTTTGTATAATGGCCAACCACCAATCACGTTTGGAATACATGAGGTGACAGCGTTGAGGGATTTAACGTTTTTGAAAACTAAAGATATTATGTTTACACATCGTCTCTCAGACGGCACTTCCGACGTTAAGAGTTAAATGTTTAGAATCAACTTAGATACAGGAATAATTGTAATAATAGTTTCAATTAGTCGGGGCACCGCCGTACAACTGTCAAACTATGAGAAATTACTTAAATAGACACTTTCGCAGATATTAAATATAGAGGTCTAGTCTAGATCATTAGATATTATATCTTTTGATTTTATTTTGCCAGTCTATTCAAAATAATGGTTAATAATTCGCCCACACTTCCCTGCATTGCTTAACTTCTAGTTTAAATGGCTTGCATTGCGGTTTTCTTAAAATTTTTGGCACTTTCGCTTGGCAGAAGTACAGTGTTTTATTACTTTGCTAGATATCGAGGAATTTAACTTTAGTTGAGCCAGAACAGTAATAACATTTTCCTTGGCATTTAATTTGGGTTATAGTTTCCAGCGAAGAATCCATAACCTATGTTTCAGTTTATTCGAGTGAATGTTAGGAAACCTGATTGCTTTCTAACGCTAAGAAATAAGTAATTAAACTTCTAGTTTCAAAAATTATTTTATTGTAAATACCACTACACTATTGTTTCGCCATACAATGGCTTCATCAGGTGGATGAAATACTGATTGCTTTCTTGCTGGACATAACTTTTAGTAATAATTTCATTATTTGACGGCATTTCATTTTTATTTTTATCATGTTTTTGAAAAATTTTGAAAGTTATTCACCATTTATATTAATATGTATGCGGTTATATATATGTCAATTAAATTTCTAACGAAAGAAAACCAATTTGTTCATGTCCAACAACATAAAATCTCATGTTAGAAGTATGTAACTACATTGGAAATAATAATTTCAAATAACTCAAAAACGGCGATATAAAGGACATTAAACTAATATTTTTGAGATGCACGTGCAAAACGCAATCCATTGAAGTAATATCTTCCTATGATTTTCATATAAAAGATTATAACTTTGTCACAATTCTAAGACTAAACGTTATAATTAAAATGCATTATCATCAGATATATATCAGAATATTTACAAACACTGTTTTTGCAATTCTACTACATTTCCCATAATAGTAAAGTTAGAAATACTTTTAGAAAACATGAAATTTTGAATTTCGGGATATATTACGGAAACCAGACAAATTTATTTCTTTATTATTACTAACTTAGTGATCAAAAAAGGATACATATTAAATGTTTTTTTATATCTCCGCATCTCCGCGAATAAAAAAGCTTTTTGTATGAGATCGAAAATTCGGCAAATTCTGAAGTTATTTTAAAAAACATGTATTTGGTAGAATAATTTTTCAAAATATTAATACGTTCTAATCTACAATAATTCTTTATTAAAAGAAGATAATCGAATTTTTCGAAAAATATTCCCTATATATAAAAAGAAAAGGCGAAAATATTGACCCGTTATGATGATTAATCCTTCAATAAATAAAGTTTGTATTCGAACAAGTTTCGCATACATTTGTCGCGATACATATATATATATATATATATATATATATATATATATATATATATAGTAAACCTAATCAGTAGGCGATTAAAGGTCTGTATACTACTTCAAAATATATGTATTTAAAAAACTCGACATGTTTCGGCTGTATACGCCTTTTTCAAGAGAATACAAAATATGAATGACAGGATATAAATGTCAAGTAATTAAGTTGCCAGCAACTTAATTACTTGACATTTATATCCTGTCATTCATATTTTGTATTCTCTTGAAAAAGGCGTATACAGCCGAAACATGTAGAGTTTTTTAAATACATATATTTTGAAGTAGTATACAGACCTTTAATCGCCTACTGATTAGGTTTACCATATCATACCAAGGTCACGAAGTTATTATATATATATATATATATATATATATATATATATATATATATATATATATATATATGTATATAAGTGTTTAGATAATTTCTTAGCCGTAAATTAAATATAACAATTGATAAATTATTGGAGTTTTTCGGCTTTTATATGAAAGATTTACAAATATCAAATTAGAATGTATGTAATTGCAGATTAAGAACGGCTAAGAAATTATCTAAACACTCATATAACTATGGAGTAATAATTAGCATTTTCAAACATTCAAATCTGACATCTGCTCTCAAAATACTGACATCTGCTTTCAATAACTCACATCTACTTTCAAAATAGGCATTTGCATTCTAATCTGACGTTTGCTTTCATAACTAACACCTGCTTTCAAAACAGACATCTGCTTTCAATAACTGACATTTGCTTTCACTAACTGACATCTGCTATCAAAACTGACATGAGCTTTCAAAACTGACTTCTGCTTTTAACTTGACATCTACATTCAATAACTGACGTCTGATTCATTAACACTGTTACTTTATAACGCATTTCTAAATAGCTTGAACCTAGGTCTATTGTGGCTTAGTGGTAAAAGCGACAGCCCGGATAGCTGTAGACTTGGGTTCGAGTCCCAACGTAGGCCATATTTTTCAATTAAAAATTTCGTATGATTTGCTTTGTAATTTGTAGACAGCAATGTTTACATCCCCACTTACTCTGCAATTACATACATTCTAATTTGATATTTGTAAATCTTTCATTTAAAAGCCGAAAAACTCGAATAATTTATCAATTGTTATATATATATATATATATATAAATATAATATTTTCGTGACCTTGGTATGATATGGTAAACTCAATCAGTCGGCGATTAAAGGTCTGGTTTATTACTTCAAAGTATATATATTTAAAATAACCCTACATGTTTCGGCAATTATGCCTTTATCAAGGATACAAAAAATATAAATGACAGAATATAAATGTCAAGTAATTGAGTTGCTATGGTTTAAATTATTCAAAGATAAATTCTAAGAGTAATAATAAATCATGCCTTAGTATTCCAAAAAATAGATAGCAAGGTGTGAATATATGTGTTGTTCGCTGGTAGCAACTTGTGTCTCTTTCTGGGTATGAACTTGTGTGTAGGTTGCTGCTGGCAGCTTGCGTCTCTCTCTGGGTGCGAGGTTTTGTGTTTGTGTAAACGCGTAAGTGTTGGGCTTTGTATGTCGGTGCGTTCGTGCGTGTGTTTAGTGACCGGTCGCGTAAATTTAGAGAGATCGGATAACCAGCCGTTGCGTAGGGCCGACAACCCTTTCCCGGCAACTTCTTTACTATTCCGTGCAGTACTTCGACGGCCCGACCCCCGCCCCAACGAGGCAAGGCGCAGATTAGCGAAGCGCACCCTGCACGGGGTTGCTCATCGCCAACCGAGGGAACACTCTTAGTGGCTACCTCGGTCGACGACGGTCACACTTTGTACCATCTTAACGTTTTCCGCAAAAGCGGGGGCAATGCACACACGTTTAACGTGTGTGTGCTGTTAACTACAGCCTAGCCAGGTTGCCGCCCAGGACCGGTCCTAGTGGTGTGTGCATTGCGGCGTCGTTATTTGCGCCGCGTAGCTTGGTTCCTCACTCCTGCTGGAAAGGCGGAATGGCACCTGACCGCCCAACGGGCAGACCCCCCTAGAGTTTGGTAGCGCATATGCTAGGCTACAACCCAGTAGAGGACCGCATCAGTACAAAACAAAAAACAGGGAAAGGCAGGGAAAAGCAAGACATGAGTTATTATTACGTATGCGCCCGTGGAGCGTCTTAAGATGCAAAGTTGTCGGCATTCGCCCAAAACGAGAAGGAAAACCACGAAACCCTAATCGAACAACTAGACAGGAATCAAAACACGGAACAGTCAGCATGATAAGCAAAAGTATATGATATTTAAATGTAATTGATATTTAAATAACAAAAAAATATATTATGAAGGTAAATTGTAGATCGTTACAAAATTAAGTTATAGTATATATTGCTTAAATTTTTTATATCATTTCTGTTGTTAATTGAATTTTTTTCCAGTTTAATACTAATCATTTCTTTAATTTGTCTTTTCATCAGAATAATTGAAACATACATGAGTAGGTAAACCCCACCAATTTTGTATAATACAAAGGTATTTTTAATAATATAAAATATTATTGGTGTTCTTCACACCAGATTTTTAATCATATTTTATATTATTAAAGATACCTTTGTCTTTTCATTGTGTGTTGTTCTTTATCAATTATCTGTGTGTTTTCAAATTCGAAATGGTGATCGCGTTGTAGTTTGTGTGTAGATAAAGCAGTTTTGTCTGTTTTAGAGTATTTGTGGGCTTGTATTCTTTTGTATAAATATTGTTTCGTTTGGCCTATGTAGTAACTATCGCAATCGCGACATGGTATTTTATATATGACATGTATTTCTCGATTTTTTTCTATTTTAGGTTTAAGTTTTGAAAATAAGTGTTTATTAGTATTACTAAGTTTATATGTTGTAGCTATATCATATTTTTTTAAAGTGTATTTAATTTTTTCCGATAGTTGTGGAACATATGGAATCGTGATATATGTTGTGTCATTGTTCAAATTTTTATTGGTGTCTGCAGTGTTGTATATTTGGTGTACTCTTTTTTTAATAGTTTGGTCTATAAGTTGTGGTGGATAATTATTATCAGTTAAGATTGTTTTAATTTTGTAGATGTTATCTTTTCTGTATTGAGTATGTGATAGTTTTACTGCCCTATCAGTCAGATTATTTATAATCATTTTATTGAATACTGTAGGAGCATTTGAGTGGTAATTCATATATCGAAAAGAAGCTGTGGGTTTATTATACCAATTTGTATAAATAGTACCCTGTCTATCATAGCTCAAAGAAATATCAAGAAAATTAATACTGTTATTAGATTCTTCTTCAATAGTGAATTTTAATTTGTTGTGAAAATTGTTGAATTTATTTAAGAGATAGTTTATTTAGTTGGTCGAAATACATGTTATGATATCATCGACATATCTTTTGAAAAAAATGGGGTGGAAGTCTAATGAATTGATAACGTTTTGTTCTAAATGTTCCATTACTAGATTTGCAATAGGAGCAGCTAAAGGAGAGCCCATGGCAATACCAAATGTTTGACTATAAAAAGAATTTTTGTATTGAAGATATGTATTGTCGAGACAGAAGTGTATACCTCTAATAAACTCGTTTTTATTTAGTGATGTGTGTGGACTAATTTCATCCCATTTGGATTCTATTATGTTTATAGCTAGATCTGTAGGAATGTTAGTATATAAAGATTCTACATCAAGTGATATAATTTTGTGTTTAGTTGGTACTTTTTGTTCCTTGATGAAATTTTGAAATTGCCATGAGTCTTTAGATATTCAGTTTTTCCTAACATCTTAGATATGCTATCACCTAGGAATTTTGCTATATTATAAGTAGGGGTTTGTATGTTAGATACTATTGGTCTTAAAGGGATATTATTTTTGTGAATTTTAGGTAAACCATATATTGAAGGAGGGTGGGAATTAAAATGCGAAGTTTGTTTTTAGTGTTGAAATATATTAGGTTTAGTCTAAATAAAGTTATTTTTTTTTTTTTGAGTTTTCTCTGTTGGATTCTTTCTTTCTTTTTTATAGGTGAATTTATCGTCTAATAGTTTTTCTATTTTTAGTTCATATTCCTCTTTAAGAATGATCACTGTTTTATTTGATTTATCTGCTGTTGCTATTATAATATGAGGGTTGCCTTGGATAAATCTTTTTGTTTCTTTAATGAATTTATTCATATATAGATATATGTTTTTTATTATTTACTTTCTTATGTTTATGGTTAGTGGTTATATTACAGATTTTGTTACGTAACAAAATCTGTGATTCTTATTATATTATTATATTACAGATTTTGTTACGTAACAAAATCTGTAATATAATCACTAACCATAAACATAAGAAAGTAAATAATAAAAAACATATATCATCAAATCTATATATGAATAAATTCATTAAAGAAACAAAAAGATTTATCCAAGACAACCCTCATATTATAATAGCAACAGCAGATAAATCAAATAAAACAGTGATCATTCTTAAAGAGGAATATGAACAAAAAATGGAAAAACTATTAGACGATAAATTCACCTATAAAAAAGAAAGAAATAATCCAACAGAGAAAACTCAAAAAGAAAATAATAACTTAATAAATAAATGGCATAGACTAAACCTAATAGATTTCAACACTAAAAACAAACTTCGCATTTTTAATTCCCACCCTCCTTCAATATATGGTTTACCTAAAATTCACTAAAATAATATCCCTTTAAGACCAATAGTATCTAACATACAAGCCCCTACTTATAATATAGCAAAATTCCTAGGTGATAGCATATCTAAGATGTTAGGAAAATTCTTTCAATGGAGACTGTGGTTAAATAAAAATTTAAAAAAGATATATAACCCCTTACCACAATTATTAGTCGTATCCTAAATACCTATTTCGACAACTAAGTTGTCATCATCAGTAGGTAAAAACTACTAATTAAAAGTCGCACATGGGGCACAGTAAAGTAAGGAAAACGCTTCCGCACAACTACTATACACTGCATCCCCGTAAAGACTAAATTTAACATGCCAATCTCAAAACTACGAGACAAATACTTGCCTCTTAAGGAAAAGGTCTAAACATGTGTTAAATTGTCGAACAAAGGTACAGCAGATATTCATCTCTAAGGGAGGCGCCACTAAATTCGATTTTTAAAAACTACGATGACCTACTATTAAACTTAAATGAAACACCTTGTATTTTCACAAAACAATAGTATATTTAACTATATGTATATTTCATGTGCATTGCACACATCAGTAGTTATTATTTAAACGTATTATTTCGAGTACATGTATAGTAAAAATGTCTATTTTGGGTACGGGTGTAAAAATTTTTCAATTGCAAATGGTTAAAAAGTATGGTCGTATATGGTAAAAACCGAACTCTATTGAAATTCTGAGAAAGACAAAATTGGGAGGGGCCGTTACATATGAAAAAACAAGACATCTGACTGTGTTGTGTTATATTAAATAACAATCAAGTAACTTGAAAAGGATCTATGAACTATTAGATATTGTAGGTATATAATTTAAAAGTTAATTATAAATAGGTGACATGTCATTGTTAAGGAGTTAAGCACTTTTAATATAATGTATAGAATTCACGGTTGGCTCTAGGTGAAACATGATTAATAATTTACTAAACAAAACACCCGGTACATTTGTTCCACAAAACGCGAAATATTTTACATTTTGTGAAACAAACACACCAAGTGCTTCATTCAGCAAACCATTGTTAAGGAGGTAATTTTTGCATTCTTTCACTTGTATGGCTTCCCACATGTCTAAATTTCCGCTGTTACCCCCCCACCCACTTATGGTAATAAAAATGTGAATAGACAACTGAACGGTATTGGAGATTTATCGCTATTCAAGGAGGTATGTTTATTTTTCGCGATAAATATACTTTCATAAGCATCAAGTTCGTGGGGTTTATTAATTCCTTTGATCAACTTCAAACCTGTAATCGGTACATTGTGCAGTGTGCTCCAAGCGTGATTTGCGACATTTGATTTATCCAGTCTATTGTATTTGATATGTGATATGTGTTCTTTAAAACGGGTTATTATAGGTCGTTTAGTTTGGCCTATATATTTCAAATTACAATCCGCGCAACTAATTTCATATATCCCTGATTTCGAATTGGAATTAATTCTATCTTTAGTATTCCCTAGCAGACTTTTGATGGTGTTTTCGGACCGAAAGGCTACCTGGAGACCTCTTTCTGTCACAACTTTATTAATGTTTTTCGTGACAGGGCGGTATGGTAGACATATGTACTTTTGCTCTTGGTTACTTTGGGATATCAAACTCGTGGATTCGCGGATTGTATTTTTTATTTTTGTTTTTCTAATTAATTTATTGATTATTTCTATGTCAAAGCCATTGTATGTCGCAATATTTTTAATGAAATCTAGTTCTATTTCATATCTCTCTTTTGTTAACGAAAAATTTAGTAACCGATTGACTAAGAAGTTAAAGGAAGCTGTCTTATGTTGATAACTATGATTTGAATCCGCGGTGATGAATCTATTAACGTTGGTTTCTTTCCGGAAAATATCGATTTCTATTTTATGTTTATTTCTAATCAGTAATGTATCTAAAAATGGTATCTTGCCGTATTGTTCCTTTTCCACCGTAAATTTAATAGTCGGAAATTTCAAATTTAATTGATTAACAAACATGTCTAATTCGCATTTCCGTGTGTCAAAAATCGCGAGAATGTCATCTACATACCTAATCCAGACTCTAGGGAAATATTTAGCGTTGTTTTTGAATTCTACTTCAAATTGACTCATGAATAAATTGGCTATGAAAGGAGATAGGCAGTTACCCATTGTTGTGCCTTGTTTCTGTTCATAAAATTTTTCTCCTACTTGGAAACAATTTTGCGCCATGCACAGAGTTGTCAGTCTCATGTATTCTTTTATTTTTGAAGGTTCAATGTTATTCTTGTGGAGCAAGCTTTCTAAATATTTCATAGTCTCTGGAATAGGTACCGAGGGGAATAACGACGTCACGTCGAATGAAACTAAAATTTCCCCGGTTTCCAGTTCACAATCTTTAATTAATTTAACAAATTCTAAAGAATTACTGACTGACAAATTTTCTGGTTTAACGGGTAGATTTTTAAATTCATTCACTAACCATTTGGAAATCAAATAAGTCGATGAGTTAATACCTGAAACTATAGGTCTCATCGAGTTACCTGGTTTATGTATCTTCGGTAAACAATACATTCTTGGTACTACAGGATTACTAACATTCAATTTATACTTTTGGGTAGAAGTTATTAAAACTGGACATTTCTTAATCGCGTCTTTTGTGTCACTAATCATTTTAGGTAACGGATTTCTCTTCATTTCTACATACGGACCTTCGGCAATTAAATTTTTTACTCTTTGAAAATAGTCGGTTTTGTCCATAATTACTAACTTGTTCCCTTTATCTGCTTTTAGGTAAAAGCAGTCCTTCGATCTAAGAGTTTTAATGATATTCCATTCTTTATTGACCGACTTCTGTTTGTGCTGCTGCAAATTCTTATCGATTTGGGTTTTGCAAGCTTCTCGAATAAAGTTTTTTGGCCCTTGTTCAAAATACTTAATCGAAGTTTCGATGCTTGCAATCACCTGTTCCATAGGAATCTGACGGCTTGGCAAACAGTATTTTAACCTTTTATTTAACAAATTTATTTCTAAATCACTAAAATTCTCGGATGATTGATTGATCACTAGTGTTTCTTTTATAGGAATTTTATTAGTATCCTTTTTAGGTGGACATAACTTTCTGAATTTCTTATTAAGTTTTAAACATTTCTTTTTCAATTTATTGTCTTTAATTTCCGTGATTTTCCTATAGAAGTTACACCAATCTTCGAATTCATTATTGTTCATGCTTTTAGTTAATTTTAAATGTAAATTATATAGTTCTAATTCTAATTTACTACGTTTACTGTACATATATTTCATTTCTAGGTTCAACCATTTCATTTTTGCATATGAAATGACCTTATCGTTATTTCTACAATTAGTCGTTACATTTACGTTCATGAATTTAGGAAAAACATTGTTAATTTTACACCGTTTCAGAAAATTGATATCTGTACTTATAAGTTTAATTTTAATATATAAATTATGAAATCTATTGAACTCCTTTGACCGGGAAGTCATTGTGAAAATTCTTTCAATGGAGACTGTGGTTAAATAAAAATTTAAAAAAGGTATATAACCCCTTACCACAATTATTAGTCGTATCCTAAATACGTATTTCGACAACTAAGTTGTCATCATCAGTAGGTAAAAACTACTAATTAAAAGTCGCACATGGGGCAATATAGCACAACACAGTCAGATGTCTTGTTTTTTCATATGTAACGGCCCTTCCCAATTTTGTCTTTCTCAGAATTTCAATAGAGTTCGGTTTTTACAATATACGACCATACTTTTGAACCATTTGCAATTGAAAAATTTTTACACCCCTACCCAAAATAGATATTTTTACTATACATGTACTCGAAATAATACGTTTAAATAATAACTACTGATGAGTGCAATGCACATGAAATATACATATAGTTAAATATACTATTGTTTTGTGAAAATACAAGGTGTTTCATTTAAGTTTAATAGTGGGTCATCGTAGTTTTTAAAAATCGAATTTAGTGGCGCCTCCCTTAGAGATGAATGTCTGCTGTTCCTTTGTTCGACAATTTAACACATGTTTAGACCTTTTCCTTAAGAGGCCAGTGTTTGTCTCGTAGTTTTGAGATTGGCAAGTTAAATTTAGTCTTTACGGGGATGCAGTGTATAGTAGTTGTGCGGAAGCGTTGTTCTTACTTTACTGTGCCCCATGTGCGACTTTTAATTAGTAGTTTTTACCTACTGATGATGACAACTTAGTTGTCGAAATACGTATTTAGGATACGACTAATAATTGTGGTAAGGAGTTATATACCTTTTTTAAATGTTAGGAAAAACTGAATATCATACTAAAGACTCATGACAATTTCAAAATTTCATCAAGGAACAAAAAGTACCAACTAATCACAAAATTATATCACTTGATGTAGAATCTTTATATACTAACATTCCTACAGATCTAGCTATAAACATAATAGAATCCAAATGGGATGAAATTAGTCCACACACATCACTAAATAAAAACGAGTTTATTAGAGGTATACACTTCTGTCTCGACAATACATATTTTCAATACAAAAATTCTTTTTATAGTCAAACATTTGGTATTGCCATGGGCTCTCCTTTAGTTGCTCCTATTGCAAATCTAGTAATGGAACATTTAGAACAAAACGTTATCAATTCATTAGACTTCCAACCCATTTTTTTCAAAAGATATGTCGATGATATCATAACATGTATTCCGACCAACAAAATAAACTATCTCTTAAATAAATTCAACAATTTTCACAACAAATTAAAATTCACTATTGAAGAAGAATCTAATAACAGTATTAATTTTCTTGATATTTCTTTGAGCTATGATAGACAGGGTACTATTTATACAAATTGGTATAATAAACCCACAGCTTCTTTTCGATATATGAATTACCACTCAAATGCTCCTACAGTATTCAATAAAATGATTATAAATAATCTGACTGATAGGGCAGTAAAACTATCACATACTCAATACAGAAAAGATAACATCAAAAAAATTAAAACAATCTTAACTGATAATAATTATTCACCACAACTTATAGACCAAACTATTAAAAAAAGAGTACACACACTGCAACACTGCAGACACCAATAAAAATTTGAACAATGACACAACATATATCATGATTCCATATGTTTCACAACTATCGGAAAAAATTAAATACACTTTAAAAAAATATGATATAGCTACAACATATAAACTTAGTAATACTAATAAACACTTATTTTCAAAACTTAAACCTAAAATAGAAAAAAATCGAGAAACACATGTCATATATAAAATACCATGTCGCGATTGCGATAGTTACTACTTGTAACTATCTTGTTACTACTTGTTTCGTTTGGCCTATGTAGTAACTATCATAGGCCAAACGAAACAATATTTATACAAAAGAATACAAGCCCACAAATACTCTAAAACAGACAAAACTGCTTTATCTACACACAAACTACAACGCGATCACCATTTCGATTTTGAAAACACACAGATAATTGATAAAGAACAACACACAATGAAAAGACAAATTAAAGACATGATTAGTATTAAACAGGAAAAAAATTCAGTTAACAACAGAAATGATATAAAAAATTTAAGCAATATATACTATAACTTAATTTTGTAACGATCTACAATTTACCTTCATAATATATTTTTTTGTTATTTGTCTTATGTTATTTAAATATCAATTACATTTAAATTTCATATACTTTTGCTTATCATGCTGACTGTTCCGTGTTTTGATTCCTGTCTAGTTGTTCGATTAGGTTTTCGTGGTTTTGCTTCTCGTTTTGGGCGAATGCCGACAACTTTGCATCTTAAGACGCTCCACGGGCGCATACGTAATAATAACTCACGTCGTGCTTTTCCCTGCCTTTCCCTTTTTTTTTCGTTTTGTGCTGATATGGTCCTCTACTGGGTTGTAGCCTAGCATATGCGGTACCAAACTCTAGGGGGGTCTGCCCGTTGGGCGGTCAGGTGTCATTACGCCTTTCCAGCAGGAGTGAGGAACCAAGCTACGCGGCGCAAATAACGGCGCCGCGCAATGCACACACCACTAGGACCGGTCCTGGGCGGCAACCTGGCTAGGCTGACGTTAACAGCACACACACGTTCGACGTGTGTGCATTGCCCCCGCTTTTGCGGAAAACGTTAAGATGGTACAAAGTGTGACCGTCGTCGACCGAGGTAGCCATTAAGAGTGTTCCCTCGGTTGGCGATGAGCAACCCCGTGCAGGGTGTGCTTCGCTGGTCTGCGCCTTGCCTCGTTGGGGCGGGGGTCGGGCCGTCGAAGTACTGCACGGAATAGTAAAGAAGTTGCCGGGAAAGGGTTGTCGGCCCTACGCAACGGCTGGTTATCCGATCTCTCTAAATTTACGCGACCGGTCACTAAACACACGCACGAACGCGCCAACATACAAAGCCCAACACTTACGCGTTTACACAAACACAAAACCTCGCACTCAGAGAGAGACGCAAGCTGCCAGCAGCAACCTACACACAAGTTCATACACAGAAAGAGACACAAGTTGCTAGCAGCGAACAACACATATATTCACACCTTGCTTTCTATTTTTTGGAATACTAAGGCATGATTTATTATTACTATTAGAATGTATCTTTGAATAATTTAAACCATAGCAACTCAATTACTTGACATTTATATTCTGTCATTTATATTTTTTGTATCCTTGATAAAGGCATAATTGCCGAAACATGTAGGGTTATTTTAAATATATGTACTTTGAAGTAATAAACCAGACCTTTAATCGCCGACTGATTGAGTTTACTATATATATATATATATATATATATATATATATATATATATATATATATATATATATATATATATATATATATAAGTGTTTATATCATTTCTTAGCCGTTTATTAAATATAACAATTGATAAATTATTGGAGGTTTTCGGCTTTTATATGAACTATTTACAAATTGTTTACAATTTGTTTTTATACAGATTTGTATTATTTTATATCAAAGCTTGATGTGAATTGTCGCATCGATATTGCTAATTTGTTTTCACTCAGTAATGATGAATTTTAAAATTTATGTTGGATCTCATTTTTACCAATTTTTACATATATTTTTTACATATATATATATATATATATATATATATATATATATATATATATGTAACCGTAATTTTTAATCACACTAGCAACGAAAATCAAATTTAATTACATATGAACGAAAACATGTTCTGATAAAGACACGATTTCCTATGTGGAATAAAATAAGTTGTTGAAACGTAAACGTAAATTAAACATATTTATTTAAGAAAAAGCCGAAACTCCAAGAATTTTATCAATGTTGATATGTTAGATTAAATTAGTTGGCGATTTAAGGTCTGTTTTACTTTGATATATTTAAAATACTCTTACATGTTTCGGCCAATAGTGCCCTTTTCAAAGAAATTTAAAATCTATATTTATATTTTAAATTTCTTTAATAATGGCACTATGTGCTGAAACATGTAAGAGTATTTTCAATATATACATATAGTAATGTCACCTTGTCCCGGAGGTAACACTCTTGCCGAGGCAGCTCCATTTAGACATCGGGTTTATCAGTGGCACAAATAATAAGCATTGGAACGATTAAATAATAACATTTAATGCAATAACGAATATAACAATAGTAAATAATGCATAGTAAATATGATACACAAGACAGGTACTCACTCAGGCATTGACTCTGACTGTCTGAGACTTCTTAGTCTCTCGTTTATATACCATCTGAGTGTGTCCCATTAGCCTAGTGACCTGGTTACAAGATGCCTAACAATGTGACGTAAGATTCTAACTAGAAAGGTGATCTTGATGAAATGAATAACACATTGCATGTTTGTGAATACATGACCTGGTTTAGTTATTACATCTTTCTCCTGGTGGAAAAGAAAAACAAAGGGCTTCTCTGCTGTTTGGCTTTTCTTATCCGTACCAAATATACAATTAGATTTTCCTACATGCTATATGTGCTTAATATCTTATACACTTGTGAGATCGTTATTATGTTCATCTCGCACAACTACTCTACATCTTTTTCTATTATTCTATTATCTTCTATTATTCTATTATCCATTATTTCCTATACACTATACATTACTCTATTGTCTATTTCCTATACATGTACTATACTACTACTATATATCTTCTATACACCTTCCTATCCAATATACATTTATTATCTCCTATATAATGTTGTAAAAAAAGGAAACTATTATAATTATATATGTATTGAACTTATTATACATATTCGGGAATAACTTAAATGTAAAAATGTTTTATCCGGTTTTTAAGTATTTCTACGCATTTGTCGTCTACTTGAATGGTTACATTTGGTGGCTTATCTATTTTTATAATGGTAAAAGGGCCGTTATATAATGTCTCAAGTTTGTTCTCTGATTAGTTTTTTATTAAAACTTGATCTCCAACAAAGTTGTGTGTGGGTTTGCGATTGCTATTTAATGTACTTTCTTATTTTTAGAATTGATTAAATTGCACTTTGCCTGGTCTAGAGCTGTTTGTAATCTATATTTCATTTCCGCGGTATAGTTATCGAAATTATAAAGTGGTTCTAACGCGGTGGTTATTGCTGAAGGAAGAGGGTTCTGTTTTCCGAATACCAATTCATGTGGGGCACATTTTGTTTCTGTATGCACTGTGTTGTTGAATGCAAAGCACCATTGACAATTGTCTTTGTGGTTCGACAGCTATATACGTAGGATACGCTCCTAAATTTTTGTGTGTTTCCCAATGCACCTAACGTTTCGTGGTGGTATGCAGTTGATTTAAATTGATGTATGCCTAGAAGAGAGCAAGTTTCCTTAAAAACTGTAGCCATGTATTCGATTACCTGGTCAGAAGTTATTTGTTCGGGAATTGCGTATCGAAGTATGAAATTTTCGACCAGAACTTTGGATACTGTGGAAGCTTCTTTGTTTGGGATGGAATAGGCTTCGACAAATTTCGTTAGTATGCATTGGAGTGTCAGAACGTATTTGTTCTCCTCCTGGTCTTGGTTTAAAGGACCTACTAAATCCACAAAAATTTTTTGGAAGGCGTATGACGTTGTGGTTATGACCTTGATTGGTTCCTTGTTAGGTATAGAGTGCTCGTGTTTCTGGCAATCACTACATCGTCTAACGAATGATTCCATGTCGTATTTTAATTTGGGCCAGAAGTAAAACTTTTTGATGTTGTTGAATATTCTACTTACCCGCTATGTCCCCCTGTAAGTAACATGTGGTAGTCGTTGAGAATTAGTTGCCTTGCTTCGTAGTCTTCAATTCTTTGTACTGCTCTAATCACATTTATTTTTAAATGATCGACTCTCTCTTTTTCCATGGAATGATTTATGTTCTGCGCAGAACTTCTTGAAGCTTCTTGTTAACAAGGGCACTGCTGGATTCTTGTTATAACTGCTTTTTCTTTTATAAAAATTGTGAGAGCGTCTTCGTCGTATAGGAAGATCCAGCTGAAGTGCATTCTTGCTTCATTACGACGTTGGAGTGAATTGAAGCTTGCATTTTCTATCACTCGAAATTCTATAGATCCCGCTTGTCTTTTCAACAGTTCCACAACCCCGGGGTGATCAGCCTTGGAGCCGGCGGAATCTATAGCCGTTGGTTTCGTAAGGGTGCAATCGGCAGCCGTCTGTCTTGACTGGGCCCTAGTCGCAAAAAAGGTGCTGTCGGTAGCTCCACTACTAACCTTCTTTAAGTAATTGGAATCTACTTCCATTAGTGATAAGGCGTCTGCAACTACATTTTCGGAACCCTTTTGTAATGTAACCTGGCCCCGGAGGTCACATTGTTGCCTTTACACCGGAGGTTTACCAGCATGATAAATAATAGACGGGACAACGATTAAATAACGACATATAATTTAATAAAGATAATAACAATGATAACAATAACAAACACTACATTGTAATAAAGAGGCACTAGTCTTGCAGGGACTCTAACTCTCTGACTCAGACTGTGACTCTGCTGACTCTGACTCCCGAGACCTCTGAGTGTCTCGTTATATATTAGAGTGTGTCCCCTTAGCCTAGTGACCTGGTTACAAGATAAACACAATGTGGTGAAAGATCATAACTCACCGAGGCCGTATTGTCGAAAGAGATGTTTTGTAAATACATGACCTGGTTTAGTTATCGCACCTTAGTGTAATTAATGATAAAGGCGTATTCCTCTAATATCAATCTGACCTTTGTAAGGAGACTCGATGGATTGGTCATACCAAGTAAATATATGAGTGGCCTGTGGTCTGTAAAGATTTTAAATTTTCGACCATATAAGTATGGTCTGAAATGCTTAACTGCCCAAACAACGGCTAATAATTCCTTCTCAATGGTGCAGTAATTCCGACTGGCACAAGCGATTGGCCTGTCGTTGTTGTTTGAGAGTACTGCTCCGATTGAATAGCCAGATGCGTCAGTTTTTAAGACAAACATATTGTCTGCATCAAAATATGAGTATTGCAGAATTGGTGGTATTTGAAAGGCTAGCTTAAGCTTTTCGAAGGCCTTTTGCTCCACATCGGACCAAGTGAAGCTTGTGTTCTTCTTCGAAAGTTTGTTCAAAGGGGTCGCGATGTCGGCAAAATTTTTTTATAGTTTTAGATTCACGCTTCTTAGTCGTTCGAGTACCTTAACTATGAACTATGAAAACTATGAGATTATCTAAGCATATGAAGCATCGTTCATAGTTTAGTCCTGACATTGCTATTGTCATAGCTCTAGAAAAATCACTGCTACTAGTTTTTAGTCCCATTGGAAGTCGGCACATTTGATATTGATCTATGTCGGTCGTGAAGGCTGTGTATGGACGGTTTTTGGGTTCTAGTTCGATCTGATGATAACTTTGAGCTAGATGCAGATGAGAAAAATAGATTGCACCTGAAAGGGAATCTAAGATGTTGATCGACTGTGGTGAGAATTTGTCATCAACTATATGCTTGTTTAGTAGGCGGTAGTCGATAACTATCCTCCACTTCTGGTTTACGCCTTTAACTTTCTTTTTTGGCACTAATAATAAAGACGATGAATAACACATTGCATGTTTGTGAATACATGACCTGGTTTAGTAAAACAGACCTTAAATCGCCAATTAATTTAATCTACTATATCATACAAAGGTCAAGAAATAATTATCAATATGTATATATATATATATATATATATATATATTGAGGTAGGTCAAGCCTACACACAAGAATCCCTAGTTTAGATAAGATACAGATCATTAGTTAGAATGGTAAAATTAGAAATTAAGATAATTTTTTGAACTGAATTCTTCATCTGTCAAATCAATAAAGTTGATTTCGCGATTTATGTGTTGGAAATTAATTTGCATTTTCATTTATTTAACTTTTCTTTTGCCTTAGTAATTTTAATTATATATCATGAATTTCCGAGAACTTTCAACTTAATTGATCAATAATAATCTACACACATTCCTTAGAGTAAACTGTACTAATTCAAATTGAATACAGCGGGAAATAGCCCAATTACAATTCAGCACAAAAATGAGATTTTTATATTCATATGATAAGTATTTATTTACTAAAATAAAACATATAATTTTTGGAAGATATTTATGTGGCAAAAATAATTAAATTATCAATTTCAATAGAATTATTTACGAGATTAAATGAATACATATTAGATAAACGAATGAGAAGCCTAGATTGAAAACAAACGATAGTTAGCGTCAGGATGTAAAAATTTCGAAAACCACGCCGACGTTTTATTAAGTGCTCCATCTAAAACAAGAAGAAATTTATTAAATTATATTGAAAAACGATACTACGAACCTACAAAATATTACCCGTATATCCAGCACCTTTTTAACGTATTTTGCGCATCTATACATCATCCAGTTCCTTATAAAACGAACTTTGCATTTCACCGGGGACAACATCCACAGAAAACCGAAGCCAGCAGAGACGCTAGTCGATTGCCCGCTACCGAAAACCTGTATCCCGAACGTTTTGAAGTCAAGATAGATCCTGCCTTCCTGAACACCATCTAATTCCAATCTAAGTGTGATTAACATCTCCTAAAATTTTGAAAACATTAAATAAGTTCAATTCATAATAGTAAACTCACAATCATAGATATTTTTCAAGATACGTTTAATAAGTTAAGTTAAAATTAGATTATTTTTATGAAAATATGAAGAAGACAGTTCTCTGGTTAGTTTATAAAGTTAGTTATGTAATATAAAAAGATATTAAGAAAGTTACCATTGAATATCGTCACGTAACCTATAATTTATTGTGTTCAATTTTATCACGTGACTGGATGCCAATTAAAATTTATACTAAGTACATATCTATCACTTACCTGTTTTTAATTAATTCCCTCATTAAACCATTTGCATAATTCCTAGATCCTCTTGTTTTATTTAGTAGATTTTGCTTTGAAAACACCATCATCTCTGATCTTGTTTACTATTGGTGTATATGTGTTTTATTGACGTACCGAACTTACATTATAAGTGTTTTTTTTATATAAAGCACAACAACCAAGAGTTTCACTGTTCTAGATTAGCCCGACACTTAACAGAATATTGCCTACAACAAACTAAGTAATCCGTTTTACACAAGAACAGCTGTTTAGGTCATGTACACTTTATTATTAAAACGATTATATCTTTGATGTATATGCGAGCAACATATGTAATATGTTATACAACCCCATCTATGTGTAACATTGGAAACCGCTTTTAAATAGATATTTATATTATATATACTTTAAAAATGATCTTAACAGTTTCATCTTGTTTAAACATTTAATTCTGTATATTTATCATTTAATTGCACGTTCGGTGCATTTCAATTTGGTCGGCCCAACGTCGAGCTGTTACATCTGGTTTTTTACAAATTAGACGAACCTAATAAATAAAAAAATACATTTAACATGCCAGCTCTGCTATATTTTATCTTTTAGCTTTGTATTTTCAAAGCCCTTTTCGCTATATTTCAATTTGACGAGTCAACGTGGGGCCATTATAAGCACAATTGTTGGGTGCAATTCAGTGTATTTGATTATTTGGCTTGATTCTGCATTGCAGCTACACTACGGTGTCGCTTGGCTCTATTTTATTTAATAACGCCTTTTTTGGTATATTTCAATTTGTCGCCACAACGTGTAGGGCCATTAGAAAACGTGCTCCATAGAACACAACTATAAAATAAAACGAGAGGATAAAAATAAAAAAAAAAACAAGGAGAACTGTATTCAAAATTTGTTTATTTAAGATACATAACTTTGTTCATAATTGTGAGTCTGTATTTTACTTTTCTGTGGTATTTCTTGTGTACTAGGACACCTATTTATACTTAGGAACAGGATTTGTAAGTTAATTTGTTTAAAGGGTAACTGCTTTTATATTTAACTCTGGAAAAAAATAAGTCAAGCATCAAAACAAATACAATTTTTTCTAAACAACAATTTATTTATACAATATTAACTTAAAATATAATCATAACTTAAATCTAAATATTTACAATAACTATAATAAAATGGACAAACGCACCAGGAGTAAATCAAGGGAAAACATTGCAGATAGAGGGGAAGAAGCAGATTAGGGTGATTCCACCACAGTTACTGCTCAACCAGAAACACCGAAAGAAGAGATGCCTATGAATCGTAACACTTTATTAGCTCTATTAGAAAATATGCAACAAAAGCAAGAAACTAATTTAAAACAGTTTATAGCAGATAATAACAAAACAAATAACGAACAATTAAGTCAAAAATTAGATACTAATAATGAAAAACAAGAGGCTAATTTAAAACAATTGATCACAGAAAACAACATAAAATTAGAGACAAATATAAGTCAAATAGGAACCAATATTAGCAGTAAATTAGATCAACTTAGGCAGGACAAAGAGGAAATCAAAGAAGAGATAAAAGGATTAAAGGAGAGCCAGACAAAATTGGAAGAAAGAATTATACAAAAAATAGAAGCTTTTAATGAAAGATTAATAACTAGTATAAATTAAAACTACGAGACTGTCAATATAAAATTAAGTCAATTAGAAACAAATTTAACACACAAAATAGATACTTTTAATGAAAAATTAACAACAAGCATAAATCAAAAATTCGAGATTACCAATGAGATAAAAATATATCAACTTAAGCCGGAACACAAAGAGATGTTGGGAAAAACAAGTACTAATAGTGTATCTAACAATAACACAATCAAAACATTATCTAATCAAAAACTTTACAAATCGCTTAAATGCAAAAGCAAAGTTAACACAAATAATCAATTTTTAATAAATGATAGAGAATATCACAATTTTCTAATAAACATTAATAAAGAAAATAGTAATCTTATAACATTAATAATGGGGAGAAATGAAATAAATTTTAACACCTCTACAACCAAAGATCTATATCACACTTATGCAACCAACAACACTCAAACAAATCATCTTCACGTTGGAAACTCAAAATCAATCTTACAATATTCTCTCTTATACACTAACAATCATAACCTAATAAACAACTCTATTACATATGAATACTTTAATAATAACAATTTCCTAAATAGATATAACACAAAAATCAATAGTAATTTATACACCCACCCATTTATAACTACACACACACTTATCATTAAAAACATGCATATCACTTTAGGTAGAGGTAATATGTTAAATACTTATAAAAATAACAATCACATACCTAAGGTGCGTCGAAAAAAAATTTAATATATAAACAGAGATAATAGAGTCTCGGTGTTCTAATTAAGAATAAGACGACCACAGCTTAGATGGGGAGATGATTACTCAATTAATGACTAAAAAACTATTCACAAATATTTACATAAACATAAACTTAGAGCTTATAAACCTAATGACTAATAAACAATTACTGAAAAAGAATATATTCTGAGACAAAAGCACTATGATATATATATATATATATATATATAATAACTTCGTGACCTTGGTATGATATGGTAAACCTAATCAGTAGGCGATTAAAGGTCTGTATATTACTTCAAAATATATGTATTTAAAAAACTCTACATGTTTCGGCTGTATACGCCTTTTTCAAGAGAATACAAAATATGAATTTTGTATTCTCTTGAAAAAGGCGTATACAGCCGAAACATGTAGAGTTTTTTAAATACATATATTTTGAAGTAATATACAGACCTTTAATCGCCTACTGATTAGGTTTACCATATATATATATATATATATATATATATATATATATATATATATATATATATATATATATAAATGGTAAAAATAAACTTAGAAAGAACAATTATTATATATTTTTATGTAACAAATATAAAACTTATTAATGGGGAAACCAAACAATTATAAACATGCAAAAAGTTAAAGAAAATGAAAGTCTTAAATGTAGTATATTTTAAAGATACAGTATAACCAGAATAAATAAAAGAGTGCTGAAATGTTATAAAGTTGGAGAAGGTTTAGATTAATATAGTAGAAGGAATTAATATATGATATGGGGATGTAAAGTATATATAAATAAATGAATTATTATTATTATGAATATATTGAAATATAGACAAATGTCTTATTATAGGGAATTTAAATATATTAAAAAGGAATAGAATATAACAGAATAGAGTCGGAATTGAATAGGAATGATATGTATTTAAAAAGAAAGAATTATTTATAATGCAAACTAAAACTTATATAAATATATAAATTATAAACAAAGATTGAGAATAACATGGAATATATAGAATATTAAGCACGCACCATCAACATAAAATATAATTATAAAAAAAAACAAACAAAACAACTTTACCATAAACAGAATATCTAATACCAATATATAAAAAACAAGCTTTTAATACAACAACTATGAAGATATAAACAATATAGTTAACAGTTCGAAAAACACAAAATAATAAGATTATAAAAGACTAAACATACAAAAACAACTAAAATAATTAGGATTACATAATTTACAATATTACAATTAGACAAAAATATTGATACAAAAATCAAGTATATATATATATACGAGCCCATTTAAAAACAAGAGATGAATTAAAGATATATATTATGAATAGTTTCTACTTAGAGCAATAATAATAACAAGTTATATTTACAACAAATTAAATAAAACAAAATAGGATAAGTCAATGTGACTAATTCTTTGACAAGTTAATTCAATACATTTGTATTATATAAGACTTCAGAATTTATATTTCATAGGAATTTGTTAATAATTGGACAAGTCTGCTTGTCAAGACAAATACGCCTTGTCCAACTTATTGGGGAAGTTAAGGTAGGTCAAACCTACACACAAGAATCCCTAGTTTAGATAAGATACAGATCATTAGTTGGAATGGTAAAATTAGAAATTAAGATAATTTTTTGAACTGAATTCTTCATCTGTCAAATCAATAAAGTTGATTTCGCGTTTTATTTGTTGGAAATTAATTTGCATTTTCATTTATTTAACTTTTCTTTTGCCTTAGTCATTTTAATTATATATCATGAATTTCCGAGAACTTTCAACTTAATTGATCAATAATAATCTACACATATTCATTAAAGTAAACTGTACTAATTCAAATTGAATACGGCGGGAAATAGCCCAATTACAATTCAGCACAAAAATGAGATTTTTATATTCATATGATAAGTATTTATATACTAAAATAAAACATATAATTTTTGGAAGATATTTATGTGGCAAAAATAATTAAATTATCAATTTCAATAGAATTATTTACGAGATTAAATGAATACATATTAGATAAACGAATGAGAAGCCTAGATTGAAAACAAACGATAGTTAGCGTCAGGATGTAAAAATTTCGAAAACCACGCCGACGTTTTATTAAGTGCTCCATCTAAAATAAGAAGAAATTTATTAAATTATATTGAAAGACGATACTACGAACCCACAAAATATTACCAGTATATCCAGCACCTTTTTAACGTATTTTGCGCATCTATACATCATCCAGTTCCTTATAAAACGAACTTTGCATTTCACCGGGGACAACATCCACAGAAAACCGAAGCCAGCAGAGACGCTAGTCGATAGCCCACTACCGAAAACCTGTATCCCGAACGTTTTGAAGTCAAGATAGATCCTGCCTTCCTGAACACCATCTAATTCCAATCTAAGTATGATTAACATCTCCTAAAATTTTGAAAACATTAAATAAGTTCAATTCATAATAGTAAACTCACAATCATAGATATTTTTCAAGATATGTTTAATAAGTCAAGTTAAAATTAGATTATTTTTAGAAAAATATGAAGAAGACAGTTCTCTGGTTAGTTTATAAAGTTAGTTATGTAATATAAAAAGATATTAAGAAAGTTACCATTGAATATCGTCACGTAACCTATAATTTATTGTGTTCAATTTTATCACGTGACTGGATGCCAATTAAAATTTATACTAAGTACATATCTATCACTTTCCTGTTTTTAATTAATTCCCTCATTAAACCATTTGCATAATTCCTAGATCCTCTTGTTTTATTTAGTAGATTTTGCTTTGAAAACACCATCATCTTTGATCTTGTTTACTATTGGTGTATATGTGTTTTATTGACGTACTGAACTTACATTATAAGTGTTTTTTTTTATATAAAGCACAACAACCAAGAGTCTCACTGTTCTAGATTAGCCCGACACTTAACAGAATATTGCCCACAACAAACTAAGTAATCCGTTTTACACAAGAACAGCTGTTTAGGTCATGTACACTTTATTATTAAAACGATTATATCTTTGATGTATATGCGAGCAACATATGTAATATGTTATACAACCCCATCTATGTGTACCATTGGAAACCGCTTTTAAATAGATATTTATATTATATATACTTTAAAAATGATCTTAACAGTTTCATCTTGTTTAAACATTTAATTCTGTATATTTATCATTTAATTGCACGTTCGGTGCATTTCAATTTGGTCGGCCCAACGTCGAGCTGTTATACATCTGGTTTTTTACAAATTAGACGAACCTAATAAATAAAAAAATACATTTAACATAGCTCTGCTATATTTAATCTTTTAGCTTTGTATTTTTAATAAAGCCCTTTTCGCTATATTTCAATTTGACGAGCCAACGTGGGGCCATTATAAGTACAATTGTTGGTGCAATTCAGTTGTATTTGATTATTTGGCTTGATTCTGCATTGCAGCTACACTAAGGTGTCGCTTGGCTCTATTTTATTTAATAACGCCTTTTTTGGTTTATTTCAATATATATATATAGTAAATTCAATTACCTTTACACCGCATGGTAGAAAAGGTCTTGATTATATATATATATAAATTCAATTTGAAAATGATGCCTTTTTCAAGGAATATAAAATATAAATGACAGTATATTAATATACTGTCATTTATATTTTATATTCCTTGGAAAAGGCATCATTTGCTGAAATATGTAGGATTGTTTTAAATAAATACATCTTGAAGTAAAACCAGACCTTAAATCGCCAACAAATTGAATTTACAATAATATACAAAGGTCACGAAATAATTATCTATATAATTAATTGACTTGGCAGATACATGTTGAAACTCCATTATAAATTATAATAAAACACGCTCATACGTGTATATATATATATATTCTCGGCTGTTGTTGCAGGTACTTCTTGGTGAAACATTTTAACTTCATACAGTAAATAATAAAAATAAATTAAAACACTTGGCTTGTTTCACTATGATTTATTTAAATTCTCTAACATTTGTTTCGGCTGTTATGCCATTCTCAAAGAGATCTATAAATCTAACTTAAAGACTATCGCACTTGTTCTTATATGTTGTCTGTTCTTGTGTGTAGCGGAGGTGGTACTATATTGTGTATTACGGTGTCTATAAAGGGTGTATTGGCATATTCTATCTGTGTGTTGGTGATTAATAGATTTTGTTTTTCTCATTTTATATAGTGAGAAAAACACAGGCTTTGCCGAACACTGTATAGAACTCAACCACTTCCCCGATATAGATAACTGCGACTTAATACACAATATCACAAAAAGCAAGAGATTGGACCTCCTAGAAATATTAGAAATAAAAATAGCGAAAAAACAAAATCTATTAATCACCAACACACAGATAGAATATGCCAATACACCCTTTATAGACACCGTAATACACAATATAGTACCACCCCCGCTACACACAAGAACAGAAAACGTATAAGAACAAGTGCGATAGTCTTTAAGTTAGATTTATAGATCTCTTTGAGAATGGCATAACAGCCGAAACAAATGTTAGAGAATTTAAATAAATCTCATAGTGAAACAAGCCAAGTGTTTTAATTTATTTTTATTATTTACTGTATATATATATATATATATATATATATATATATATATATATTAAAACGTATTTGAAACAAACGTATAAACGTGTTTTATTATAATTATCTATATATACCATGTGGCCGCGTGCGTCTGCACTATAGCGATACCTGTAGTGTAAGCAAAACACACAGAGGTGTCCGTGTGTTAGAACGGTAAAGAAGTAGACGCAATGTTCCAATGGATTACAAGAGAGCCTAGTATTTCGCATATCCCTATGATGTACTCGTATTTGTCCAATAAATTCACATTTCTACGGTGTAGTCGCGCAAGCGCATTAGCTGTCGCTTCCGCTTATGGGTGTTAGTTGCAATGTTTATATCGTCAGGGGAAATACTCGCTCACAATATTTAATAAACCGCGTTGTTGGTGTACGTAACGGTCATTTAAAATATGGAGTATTATACACCGGAGCAAAAACTCTTTATGATTAAACAATTTTACGGTGGTAATTCCGCGGAAGTAACTCGAGCTTTATTTGCAGCTAATTACCCTGAAAGTCAAATTCCCAATGCAAACACCATTCGTAGGACAATTAATCGATTGGAAACTACATTTTCTTTAGTAACTAATAAAAATAAAGTTGTTCCGGATAATAATATAAGTGATATAGAAATTCGAGTATGTGCTTTAGTCGAAGTAAATCCCACTATGTCGTCTCGATAAATTGCCCGCGAATTGGGTATCAGCAAGAGAACGGCTCAAAATATTTTACGTACTAATAAATATCGTTCATACAAATTTACAAGTTCACAAGTACCTTTTCCCGATGATTATTATCGCCGTATGCAATTTTGCGAAAGAATGATAAATAAATATCACGAAAATGAATTCTTATAATACGCCCGCTGTCGGTGTGGCATTTCAAGTTGGCACGCCCATTATAGTCGACCAGTAGTTACTAATACATGCATCGCACTATCGATGGCGGCCACACGGTATAGTAGATTTAGCTCTTACATGTTCGGCAATTAATACCTTTTTCAAGAATTTTAAATTATAAATTAAAATTCTTTGAAAAAGGCATTAATTGCCGAAACATGTGAAAGTTTGTTTGAAATATAAACATATTAAAGTAAAACAGACGTTAAATTTCAAGAACAATAAATACGTAGATGTATATGCATGTATAAAAGCATGTAAACAAGAGAATACACTTTGGAAATTAGCGAATAAAATTTTTTAAGCGATTATTTCAACGAAGTCGAACGAAATAATACATAAATGTATATTCCGTCTTACACGCCACTGTTAAATTAAATTTATGAAGGAATACACACATTGTACTGTTCATAAGATGGAAATAGCAGCATCTGCTCGACGAATGCAATAGAGCAAGGAAATAGTGGGGCTGCTGTAGCATACAATACCTGACACCGTCACATTTTATCGGGGCAATTGGTCATTCAATCGCTTCAGTATGCTCTCTTAATATTAACATTTCGTTTTTTTCCTGAACTTGTTTGAAGAAATTAGTTTTTATTATTATTCAGAATAATTGAAACATACATGAGTAGGTAAACCCCACCAGTTTTGTATAATACAAAGGTATTTTTAATAATATAAAATATTACTAAAAATCTGGTGTGAAGAACACAAATGCAGGTTCACTATTAATATTTTCTGTGAACGTGTCCGAATATATCCTATCCCCAGAGACGTAGATACGTATTTCGATTTTCTACAAGCTCATCGGTACGCCCCTGCTGGAGAAAGGATATTTCCAGACACATTCACAGAAAAGAGCCACCTCGCCCTATCACCGTAATTATCCAGACCGAGCGCAGAAGTAAATTCGGCGCTACCTGTTGTCAGACAGCCGAAGTACCTCGCATACCGTCCACATAATTAATGTGAAGTAACGACGCCCTTCCATAGGTTAGCACAGTCAATCTCTCTAGAAAACTGCATTTTGTTTGTGCCTTCACTCATACTACGGCTTAACCGCGTGTGTAATGTATCAGAATAATTGAAACATACATGAGTAGGTAAACCCCACCAGTTCTGTATAATACAAAGGTATTTTTAATAATATAAAATATTACTAAAAATTTGGTGTGAAGAACACAAATGAAATATCCTTTCTCCAGCAGGGGCGTACCGATGAGCTTGTAGAAAAGCGAAATACGTATGTACGTCTCTGGGGATAGGATATATTCGGACACGTTCACAGAAAATATTAATAGTGAACCTGCATTTGTGTTCTTCACACCAGATTTTTAGTAATATTTTATATTAGTAAAAATACCTTTGTATTATACAAAACTGGTGGGGTTTACCTACTCATGTATGTTTCAATTATTCTGATACATTACACATGCGGTTAAGCCGTAGTAAGAGTGAAGGAACAAACAAAATGCAGCTTTCTAGAGAGATTGGCTGTGCTAACCTTTGGAAGGGCGTCGTTACTTCACATTAATTATGTGGACGGTATGCGAGGTACTTCGTCTGTCTGACAACAGGTAGCGCCGAATTTACTTCTGCGCTCGGTCTGGATAATTACGGTGATAGGGCGAGGTGGTTCTTTTCTGTGAATGTGTCTGGAAATACCCTTTCTCCAGCAGGGGCGTACCGATGAGTTTGTAGAAAAGCGAAATACGTATCTACGTCTCTGGGGATAGGATATATTCGGACACGTTCACAGAAAATATTAATAGTGAACCTGCATTTGTGTTCTTCACACCAGATTTTTAGTAATATTTTATATTATTAAAAATACCTTTTTATTATTATTATCAGAACAAAATAAAATTTTACATATTTAATAAAGGATAAGTAAAAATTCGAAAATTCAATATTTCTTCTCTTTTTGTTAAGCCTAGTAAAGGAATATACAATTTTTTTGACAAAAGACAGTTATTTACAAATTTAAGAAATGCAGTAAATGCATTTTTTTTATCCGTGAAAACCCATCTCCAAAACATTTTCTCTAAGCTTTTTGCATTAGGTTGTTTATTTAATTTTTAAATGTGCCAACAGCTTCGTCGGCTGATGTAAAATGTACATTTCATAACTTATCCTTCACACGAGGAAACAAAAAGAAATCATTAGGTGCCAGACCTGGACTATTTGGCGAATGAATCATTATGTCAATGTTTTAGGTATAATCCAACCGTTATCTTGATGTAAAATGATTCTTCCTCTTGGACGATTTTGTTGACACGTTGGCGCTGACAGTGCATTAACAATACGATGGCTCTCCACCTCTACAGTGGAAGCATATCCAAAAAGACGTGGCGATCATATTTTTGTTTTGTTTGCCTCGAACAACTTTTGGAGTTGAAATTTTTTTTGATCCAAACTGCCGATTGTTGTCTTTTTTCAAGATCACAGCAGTATACCCAAGTCTCATCACTTGTAATGATGTTGCATTTGATAAAATGATGCATTGACTTGACAAAGCGATCTAGTGTAAATACACCGTCTCATACGGTCTTCTTTTTGAAATAGAGTTAAACTATGATTAATCTAATGTGAATATCAAAGCTTAAATATTTTTAAATGTTTGTGTAAGATGGTGTTAATTGCCTTCATATCAGTTTTTAGGGTTGCTCGAATACCGCGTACAATAATATGCTGGTTTCCTTGTATTATTCTTCGTAAACTTTTTGTTAGGTTCTCCTTTCTTCTTGTATAATTTTTTTTATATTTATTTATTTATTATTTATTTTTATTTTATTTTCGTGCAGTTTCTTCGCTTGACTTTATATTGTTCCTGTTTTTCTAGTACTTTTCCAATCTTTTAATCCTACGTTATTCTTGATTTCCCCTTCTTCCTATATTTCTGAATTGCCTTCCATACTCGTCTTACTGGTCTCGTCTTTTAGATTGGCTGTAGATGCCTCGACCAGGCAAGTTGTCTACATCCAATGTAGTTTAAAGCAGATCGGACTTCTAGATTTTTTCTACTTTTAGTATTTCTTAATCTTTCTCATTTTGCAACTCGTCTCACTCTGAGCTATTTCATTTCTACCGGCTAGGTGGTCTAGACATTACTTTTCTGTCGGTCTATTAAAACACATAATTCGCAATCGTATGTTAGAACAGGTCTGTAGCATTCAAATTCATTTAATAAACTTTTTAAAATGTTCTCGCTATCTGTATTTCTTCAGTTATTATGTCCCCTTTCTTATTTTTAACGTAATTTATACTGGTGGCCTTTTCTTTTCTTATCGATTTTAACAAATTATAGAATAGTTTATAGTTTTCTCTACTATTCCTTTCTACAAATTCTCTGAGTATGTCTATTTTTGTTGCTGTTACAAATTTTTTTGTCTGCTTTCTTCTTACTAAGTATGTGATGTATTGTTTGCTAAATTCTTTTTACGCTTCTTTCTTAATTTTTATTTGGCCTGTTAGTTCATAAAGTATGTAAAATATATCTTATCTCTCTTGCAGATTAAGAGGACACCTCAAATTTATATTTTTAAAATATAATATATACGCGTGGTTAATACCAATTGTGCTGACTGTATTAATTCTTATTTTCAATTATCATCTGCCATTGCCAGATAATATACATCCATTTGTAGGAACATCGCAATGTTTGTTGGAAAACAGACTGCAAAGTAAATATATTCCAAAAATGAAATACTGTAATACGTATATTTATATACTATTTTGTTTCAGATGACAGTTATGGCTTTTTGATATTTTTTTTGTTACCATCGTCGTTATCAATAATTTTTAATACAATTTGTTTCGTTATATGTTTGCGAATAATATTGAAGAGAACTAAAGAAATTAGGAACCTCGAGAGAAAAGAACATCAAAAGTCAGGCACATCAAAAGTTTTAACAATTGATAGACAACGGTAAGTTGTAATTCATAATATTGAGATCTGGAGAATCAGTTGTATTTAAAAACTCCATAATCCAAAACGGTACTGTTTTAATTATTGGGTTCTCTTAATGCAAATATATTATGCACGACTAAGTTTGGAAATTACTCGTATTTAACTTGAGTCTAAAATATTCAAAATTCGGATTTTACATTGTTACTTAACAGAAAATGCTGAAACTTAATTAGTTGTGTACGTAGTATATATCAGAGATCCTAGTCCAAACAATGAAAGAAAAGTGACATACATTTTTTAGTACACAAAAATATTCTTAATAATATAAAATATTATTCAAACTAGAGTGTGAAGAACACAATACAAGTTCATATATTTGGGAAAAGTATCTCTCGAGAGACACGTGCCTACGTCACGTGTTTCATCTTACCACAGAATCATGGGTACGTCCCACTGGAGAAATGCGTTTCACAAAACAACAACCTTGTTATATCATAGAAGTTATTAAAAAAGAGCGTAGAAGAACATTCAGAGCTGCTCATTGACGAATGCGGAAACAACTATAACTGTCTCAATAACAAATGCAGAACTAAGTCAGGTACTTCCATATGACGATACAACCGTGACTGCAGAAGACGTATTAACGTGTTTTTACTCTTTATCGGACAAACGGAATGCGTTTATAATAAAATAATTTGAAACATACTTGATTAGGTAAAACCTCACAAAATTTTATATAAAACAAAAATATTTTTAATAATATGCAAAATTAGGTAAGGTTTTACCTACTCAAGTTTCAAATTATTTTGTTAATAGTCATTCACCCGTGCAAGAGTGTTCGTTAATCTTAATGTCAAATACTATCACATACCACTTAATTGTGTTCTAATAATGATCTTTTTTAGTAACTTGCTACGGTGCTAAAAAACCGGTTCAACAAAAAAAAAAAGAAAAGAAAAAACAAAGTTTCGGGCAACGTGGATTGCCCCCTGCCAACGTCTAGCGGCCCACCCGGCTACTAAGATAACTTCAGTTCAGGGGTGTGGGACCCAAAGGTACAAGAAAAAAAGGGAGGTGGAAAAGGGCACCACCGAATTTGGTACTGCTAGACGCCGCAAATTCGGAAATAACGAACATAAAATCTAGGCAAGACACGTGGCGGGTAGATGGCGCAAACAAGTCGTCCGAAACGATAACGAAGAGAGAGAAAAAAAGTCCGGGCCAGACTAAACTCCATTACTCTTTATTTTAATTGTGATATTAAAGAGAAAACAAAACATCAAAATTAAACCAAAACAAAATGGTGCTACGTAAGATATGTCTAAATGAATTATACACAAAACAAAAAAAAAGAGAAAGCAAAAGTTACTATGTATGCAGTGGAATTAAAAAAAAAACTATAAACTCTACCCAGAAAATTAACCCCGTCAAAATATGTATTTATCTGGTTCACATATATAAATACAAAATTATAAGCCAGATTTATTGGGCAGATTTATTGGTATATGTCTGGGGGCTTTTATATTCTTAAAATACACTAAGTTAAAATCTACAAAATTGAATATTGAATAAATTAAACAAAAGTTTACGGTTTTAATAATATTCAAAAAGAAAAAGGAATGAATGATTATTTAATTAAAATAACAAATAATAGTGAAAAGGTAAATCTTAATTTAAAATCATAAATAAAGAAAAACTAGAGAACTAAATTTATTTTAACATGTATATATAAGAAACACAACAAAGGAAAACTCGACGAAGAGATCTTTATATTTTATGCAAAAATTGTTTTTTCTTAAAGAGAAATATGTGTGTAATTATGTTATATTCTTGAAATAAATTTAAGCTTTTAAACATAGCAAACCAAATGAAAAAGAAACAATCAATGATGATTTTATTTAAAAAATTGATATATGAATAGAATTACGTAGAAAAAAAGAAAAGTAAAGAAACATTGAATATGTATAGAGGAAGACTAAATCTGAATATTTCAATAACGCATAAATAGATTGATCAACAGTTTTTAGCTAAATTATGAATTTTAAATAGTAAATTACGCACGTGGCGTTTACAAGAAAATTAACTGAAAATGATTTAGGTAAAATAGAGAATAATAGATAAATTCAAAAGAACAAAATAGAAAACTTCACTCGGTTATTCGTCTCGGTAGTGAGTAGCTTAGTCCTGATTGACGCTGTATATGTCCTTTGTTTCAAGTAGACCAGGAATCTCCTATATCAAACCATGGAGAAAAAGAAAAAAGGAACCATAGGTATTACAACTACGAGACTTCAAACGCCCATCCAAAAAAAAATCACCAAAATGTTCTGATGGTTTTTTTTATAGACAAAACTTATATATCTTTAGTGGAAACGATCCTCTCTCGTTACCGTAAAAAAAAAACTGGTAATTGGTACTTACAATAAAAAAGCGAGATGCTTAATAAATCCCTGTAGGTAAGAGGGCAGATATTTATTGTATATCAATTGTATTAACTAGACCAGATTGTTAAAGTTTTAATATTTGTTAGCGAAAAAGGGTAGTGCTTCATCATGATAATTCGAAACTGTATCTATCAATGCAGAGCTACCAAATGTTGAGGAAATTAATTTGAATATTATCACTCGTTGTCCTTGTTCCTCCGAACTGTCAACGTTAAATGTTTATCTTCTTTGTTCACTGGAAAATAATTTAGACGTCTATAAAAGATGTAAAATTCACATTCTTTCGATAAGTTAATCGTTATGAAGGAAGTATTCGAACACTACCAAATAGTTTGAGAAAGGTTATTGAGTATAATTGATTGTATAAATTATTTTGTTTATTTAGTTTTCAATTACTTTACATAAAATCTTGCGAAAACTTTTACAATGTAAAAATAAAAGCGTTTGTTTGGTGAAACCAACATGAAGCGAGATGAAGGAAAGAAGAGGGAGAAGAAATAGCAGCACTATGCATAGTTTATGCCACAGGTATGTCTGTTGTTAAATGCTCGATGAGGCAGAATATAATCATAATTATAAAAAAAAATTATGAAATATAATATTAACACCAGAAATCTAAAATTCGGTCTTAGTTGATTATAACCAACTATGTCAAACAGAGAAATTTTTCGTTGAAAATATTTAAATATGTGGTTAATTCTTTAATACATCTAAAGCTTAACGGCTCAACATAAAATAATAATTGTATATAATTATAGACATTGAAGCAATTTCTAAAATTCTAAGGAATTTTGTAAAATACGCCGAAGGACACTGTATATATACCGCGATTTTTTCATTTTGCTTTGGTTAGTTTTCAAATTAAACTACGATTTGTTAAGTGTATCACCAAGTATATTATAATGTGTTATGAATGTAATGATCTATGAAACATAATATCAACGTAGTCACAATTACGGACAGGTCTTTCCACATACTTTATTGATATATATTAAATTTAAGTATAAATGACGAAAAAATAAACGTTTTTTCGAAAAAAAAGAAAACGTGACTTTATTTGCCAAAGAATGTTATTGCTATTGTTAACTTGCATGAGTTCAAAATTATCAATTCACTAATCAGTGATTTTTTATTGTAGTATTTTGATTTTATTTTTTGTGAGTTTAACAAGACTTACAGATTGATGAAAAATATTGTAGAGTTTTGTCATAAACATTTGAATTCGATATCTCTATGAAGAATTATAAAGTTGAAGAACGAGCATTTTCGCAAGACAACTCCATCTTCTTCTTATAACTTGGTTTAAGCCGGCAAGAATGTTTAGATGGAAAAAATGTTTACTAGTGAATCATGTGCTTTAGTGGTTTGGCCGTAAATTGATGGTCATGTCTTCTTACGCGAATTGTATATATTTTTTCGAATAAGATTTGTATTGGCAGTGGTAAAGGTTTTCAATTTGCTTAATATTTGTCTGTTTAAACTTTGTTCACTATTTTGTGGGTATACGAGACGTGTCTATAAAATAACGAGATTGATGCTGTAAAACTATTTATTTTAAATTTATATATAATTAATTAATATAAAATATCTTGTTTATTTTAATGCAGATTTGACCTTGGGGAGCAGATAAAAATCACGTGGTACCAGGTCAGGTGAATAAGGCCATGGTATAACAATGGGTTGTTATACTTGGCTAAAAACATTATGACAGACAATGCGGTGTGCGGTGGTGCGTTGTTCTGATGAAGAATCCACGACATTTCTTCTGATTTTCTGACGAAGTTGAACAAGACCACTGCATTTATTGGAGTTTAGTTTCTGGATCATAGGTGAAAAACATGTTATCAATCTTTCCAAGAAGTTTGGGTCATTTTCAATAGCACTTAAAGTGTCAGTACGAATATTTTCACGAGGTTCTTTTAATTTGATTGTGAGAATTTTCGGCACCACTTTCGCCCACACTTTTTGCATGTTTAAATTCTTATGTATTTGCCTTACGTTTTCCTTGTCAATTTCTACAGTTTCATCAATCGCACGAATAGTTAATCCACGGTCAGATTGGATCAGTTTACTGATTTTTTAAATATTTTTATTCGTTTGCGCAAGTAATAAATATTCATAGCCATATACTTCTCTTAATACAAGATAAGTCTCAGTAGCGGCTTTTGTAAGTTTCATATTAAATTTCTCGACAATTCGTTGCTCTGTTAAAACACTTATCATTTTTTCGGCAAAAAAAAAAACAGATCTTATACAAATGAAGGCTACGCCCAGACTACTATATCTACAGAAAATGCTTCAAGTACACCTTTATCAGTATGGTTTGACTTAGAAATAGAAGTTTGTTTATTTCTTGAGGTATGTAATTTTCATTAAAAACATTCCAAGTGTTTGTTTTTATGAGCCGGATGTTTAGTTTTCAAGTGTCGAACTAATTTTGATGGCTTCATGCTTTCATCGTAGAGAACTTGAAAGGCGGTAATCGAAAGAGAAGGATTCATGTTACAGTTGTTGGTTGTACGGCTTTGGTCAATTCGTAGTCCGTCTGTAGTAGCATCTGTCTCGCTATTTTATGGTCACACCTCGTACATACCATCATTTTATTTATTGTAGTGTTCTTCAACAGAAAAATTCATCTGATTACAGATTAGAACAATGTTCGTTTCTTCCATTCTGAATTAAAAATGCTTTCACTCTTTCTAATGGTAATGGTTTAAACAAACAGTTAGAAGATGACCTTCTTTTATGGTAATCATGGAGCTGTAGGTCTTCATTAAGTTCTTTTTTAAGAACGATTTAGATATTTCCATTCACAGGGATATTACTGTTTGTTTCCTAATGGGATTATGATGAATTCGTGAGTTTGCTGCTGTGACAAATACCGGACTTCTTGCAGAATGCGATCGATTTGACCTTTTGTGGCTGTCAATGGAAGAAACTTTATTATACTGTAATGCTTTTGTCTTTCTTGGGGTTCTTAAATAAAACTATCGGTAATTTAGGCACCCACTATATTAACAATAAAACGAATAATAATTTAAAACTAGTAACTAACAATAAGTACATTTATGTATTTATATTTATGTAAGATAACTCGGCGATGATTTGGTGTGGAATGGAATAAATCCCTCTCGATTACTATTTATATTTACAGGAAAACTTCTGGCATATTCGATGTTCGCCTAAACTTTTCTTGTGTTGTTCGATCTCGCGATTCATCCGCATTTACATTTTCTAGACGTTTCTCGACGTGTGATATCATCGGGTGACTCATCAAAATACCTTTTAATAGTACAATATACAAATCACAACGGTTGATTAGCAAATATTGTAACAATTTCAAATTCACATTAGGAGATTGTCCACTCTATTATGATCGTGTTTCAAAATGCTTTTTATAAATTACATGGTCACTTTTACTTTTAACATATACCTTGCACCTCTTTTTTTGTACAATCCACTGTTTTGTTTGATCGCACATTTTTTTACATTAATCGCCTTCAACTTATCTTTTCCTTTCTCACTTAACATCTTGAACACAAACTCTAACGACGACATTTTGAATAATGCAATTTTAATTTTGCTAAGATAGTTAAGATTTAATCATTTTGGTGGAAGACTGTATACATAAAGTAATGTTGATTTTGCCCTTACTATTTAATTAGTCCAGTCCAGTTCCTGGAGGCACCTTTAATTGCCCTGTTTTAATCTAGATTAGCGTTTCTCAAACTGTGTTCAGTGGAGAATTTAGTGCTCCGCAAGATAATTCCCAGTGCTCAGCAAAAAAGTAGGACATGTTTAAAATATTATGACCTTCTGCGATCTCGATGTGTGAAAAAAAATCGAGTATAAATGATGAGTTAATGTTGACATTGACTATATAAAAAAGTAGTTGGCATTCAATGTGTCAGTTTCTCGTTCGTCAGTCGACAAAACAAGTTCACGTCAAAAGGCACCATTAGACAACACGGAGCCAGACAGAGGTTGAACACACTGTGTCCACGTTTGCAGAAATAATTAGACGTTTTGACACTTTTCAAGAATTATCGAGACTCTTTTTGCATATAAAACTGGTTGTTTACTCACTTCTCAAATCACTTGCATTTTAGTCAACATTCAGTCAAGAACCGAGAATTTATTATTTTTACAAATTAATTTTCTGGAATAACGTCGATTTTTTTTCTTTCAATGGATCGCTGGCTGGAGACTGGGTCCTTAAAAAATATCAAAACATCTGTAAAGCCAACTAGAATAGAAGTGGAAGCATAATCTAAGAGTATGCACTCGTTTTGGCTTTAGTCGATGTTTGAATTGACACAGTACTCCAAATATACATATTAAGAAGTGAGTTCTTTATTTAAAAAATTAATCGTATTAAATTAAAAAAATATATAAAGTCATTAGTGCTCATGGTTAAACTCACTACGATATTTTAAAATTTTGAAAAATTAGAATCCCTAATAATAAAATTTGACTATTTGTGTATAAGATTTTGCATTACAGGATTTTTTAAAGCTTTACAGTATTTTCTTTAAATAAAGTGAATCATTTTAGAAGCAATATCATATTTTAAACTTTTTAATGAATTTATGCTGTTGTTATATATAGCTGATGTTCATACGACTTTCTAATTGAAGTGCGGAAAAAGAACTAGAACTGCTGCTGTACAAGCTGGTTTTTCTGATGAATAATTGACTGCGGATGCAACAGAACTTCTTGAACTATCAAACAAGTTGCCTAGCTCTACTTCCTCGGATACAAGTTAAATAAGCTTTAAAACGAAAGCATCATTTTTATTTTGATATTGGGTTAGCTGAGATCACTGAGAATAAACTTTAGTGCGTAATTTGTTGCAAAGTCTTGCCGAACAGTTCAATGTTTCAAGAAAAAAATACGTCTTCATTTTGAGGAGGTCCATCCAGAACGCAAGAATAAATAAATTGATTTTTTCAGAAGAAAGTATATTGAAGTCAGAAAAGTCCGGAAATGTATATCGTATCATTCAAAAACTGAATTACCGAATTGTTCAAGCTGGCGAAGCCCATACTGTTGCTGAGAACCTTATCAAGCCTTCTGTAGAAGACTTTATGGAATGTATGTTTGACAAAAAGGCTGGCAAATGTAATAGACACAATTCCTTTATCAAATGACATACATAGTCTCGCGAAGAATCGGGGACTTAGCAGATAATGCTTTATAAATACAACATTTAACTGTCACGTACTAGTAAAGATTTTTGTATTATATGGTACCCGTCGAGAATAATAGCTTCAAGACCTTACGATTTGGACTATGAAATTAGTTTATTCAATGATGAAACTGTTACGTTTTCATCATTGGAGATTGTGTTCATTATTTAGACCTTGCGACTTGGACTGTTATATTATAATACCAGAATTAAGAATAACCTTATTACGTCACATCAAATTGAGGGTTACAAGAAGCCCCTTATGGATATCGGTAGTCGCTTGTATAACGTTGTCACAAACACTAGTAATTATGAAATGTTTAAGAAGAATTTAAAGTCCTGCTTAATATTCAAAGAATATTATACAATAGAAGAATTCCTTTCGAATTATTAGTGACTTTGTTTTAATATATTTTCTAAACCATTATTGTACTTTCAAAATATTTTTACAAACATTTATATTTTAACTGACGCTTCACATCCATGTAAATGGCTAACTTGATTAATAAATATTTATTTATTTATTTTCAGAGTTTTTAATGGAGTAGCACTTTTTCTCATAATGGGGCTAAGCTGGAGCTTCGAAATAATAGCTTCTATTATAAATTTTAAAACTAATAAGGCGCTTAAATCCATAGAAATTTTCTTCGATACACTTAATGCTTTACAAGGTAAGATTTTATTGAAAACATATGTACTTTTAAACGTGCATTAATTGATTTTTATAAATGCAGTATACGTCATTGATTCTTAAAAATTTAATGCCATAAATAGTTTTTATTATATATTTTGGAAAGGCATTTTTATTTATCATTGCATTAAAATATTTCTCTTTTTAGGAGTAATTATTTTCTTAATAATCCATTACGCACTTATTCTACGAATTATTAAGAAATGCTCGTGTAAAAATCATAAAAGCCTCGAAGAATATTCATTACAACAGGCAAGTAAAACGATTCTTTTCCTTTTGTTTTCTGGAAATAGATTCTATATTATTTTTACTTATACCTATGTTATATATGCCTATATACATATACCTATGTTACATTTATCCAGATACATATACCTATGTTATATCTATTTTTGAATAAGTATAATATGAGTAGAAAAGAGAGAACACGTGGTCTAGTTTACTCCGGTTAATGGACAGCCGCTCTTAAGAAATCGCAATTGCTAGTTCAATCTGAAAACAATTATTACCAATTCAGCGTTAAGGGGCATCATGTTTGGAATAATATATTGAAGAAATTATTAAGTGATGTAAATATTGCACATTTAATGTTTAAAAATATAAATTTTATTAGAATCCTATTTTCCAAAATTGCGGTTTTATTAGATAGTGTTGAACGTTGAGTGGCGTTAAGCTGGTGCTTATCCGAGCATATACCGAATACAATGCTTTCTCTTTGAAAGTTCTGTAATTTATTATTCGAAATACGAAAATTATCTGTCTCGTCAATCAATCATCCATGAATGAGAAAGCCCTTTAAACAATTAATAAAACATACATTGATTTTTTGAAAATTAAGAGAAAGTTTACAGATATTTTAGTGGTACAGTTTGTTTATTTATGTCGACATTTAAAACAAATGCTCTATAGTATATTTATAGTGTTTCGTTAACATTCGACTTTTAGTTAACTAGTATCGATAATCATCAACTTCCAGTGCAAGTTTTTATCATATACAAAGGTAGAGCGAACTATTCTCCGGTGACAAATAGATGGCAGTCAGAGTGTCAAATACTGTATATTTTTTGAAGAATATGTTACTATATTACTGTCCAACTGCCATTCAACAAGTTTTTATTTGTGGTTACAATAAACGACTTTTCAAAATTTGCTCAAATGGAAAACAATTGAGTACCGGGCAGTAATTAAATATGTACCTACTTCCTTTTTAAACGTTTGGGCACACACTGAAATAAAAATTAACAAATTTTTGTTCTGTGTTACGAATTAGTTCCACTCACACATTTTTCGCCGGACTTCAGTGACTTTTTGTTCCTCAATTTGAAAAAAAATTGGTGTCTGAAAAGAGATTTGACTCCAAAAATCGTAAAATTGATGTCTGTTTCGAGGGCTTGAGCACCACTGACCTAAGTGTGTAGAATTTTAAGGAGACTATAGAAAAATATTAATGTAAAATATTAATGTCTACTTTGGAAATCAAAGTGTGTTTCCTTGATTAGGCCGAAAACATTTCGCTACTCTTTCGTACATATACAATTTGTAACAATAATACAATTCACATAAAAATCCCAATTAACGAAACAATACTTGGAAAGCTAAGAAAATATGATATATATATATATATATATATATATATATATATATAATATTTTGAATAATAAGAAATTTTATGAAATTGATTTAGATGGAATCCAGCTTTAGAGAACCATTTAGATTGTAAATTAAAGGAATAGTTTTGTTATCGTAATTTAATATCAATTTAACAATTTATTTGTAAGACAAAAGGGTTAATAAAAACTCCTAATTCTTATAGAAAATTTAAATGAAATCTGCAACAACCGAAAGGGATAATATTGCACCAGGAAGAAATAACACGCCTTTGTTCATTCAATCATTATATGCACCTTCCAGAAGTGTAGCCATGCAATTCTATTGTACATACACATCATTGCAACCCATTAAATGTTATGGGATCTATTTGTTATTTCTAACATAAATTAAAGGATTTATCTTCAAATTTTTAATGAAATACTTTGAAGAAAATTTCTCAAAGCAAACATTTTCACGCAATAGAAAAATTTTACAGTTTATAATGACCAAAAATTGAATTAAATGTGAGTATAATAAATTTTGATCTTTTCTTTTGTTATTATTTTCCTTATACTGAAGCTTCACCTACATTCAACTTTGTGTGCTCCATTGACTTGGCGGGCTTTCGTTGTGAATTTATTTATTTACTAAGTTTGGTAATTCTTTTTCGCAAATTAATTTTCAGATACATTTTCTTTTTTATTCGGGGTACTTTCTCCTCGATTTCAAAGAAATTATTTTATATCGACGTAATCTTATAAACTCTAGTTTGAACATAATTTTCCTTGATATTCAAGCAATAATCTGAGGTCATTTTTTAAATTGTAGGTGGAAATAAATATGGCATAAGAGAAAATCCAGCCAGCATGAAATTTGTAATTCTCATTCAAATTGTATTTTTGACATGTTTTAGTTGTCACCCTTAAGCCCATCTTAGGTTTTCAAACAGTTTCGTGATATTCAGGAGATCTACATTTAAAACACATATGAGGTTCCATTTAACTCATTTTTATTAATATTTTTAACAGAAAAAATATACTTATTTTTAATAGTATTGTAAAGAAAGAAGAAGTATTATTCTAACCGAATGCAAACCGTACTAGTTGCTTTCATTGTCTCCCTCTTCATCATCTTTTTCTTCTTCTTCTTCGTCATCGTCATCATCACTGTCATTGTTATCCTCTAAAAAATTTTTGGGCAAGTAAGGCTCTTTAAACAATTTCAGGACAGCTTCATCTAAGAGTTCTTTATTGGAACGTGCGCCTATACATTGCGCTAAAAATGAAATATAGGGATCAGACGATAATAAGGGTCCATAAAACACATTTTTCATTGTTCTCTCTTGAAAATTTTCTAGTGTAAAAATTCCCTATATCTTTTGAAATCCTTGTTACGGCATTCAAGAGCCTCCTCTGAAATCATTCCAATGGAAAGAGGAACTGATTCCACGATTTTCAGTCAATGAATATTCTATTAAAACTCGAAGGCATGCAATAACCATGGATAAAGCTCCACAAATATTTTCTCTGTTCCTGTGCAGTACTCAGCGAATGCCTCAGCATGCACTTCATACCCAGAACACATTGTTATCAGGATTACGTAGACATTTGAGAAACACTTCATCCAGTTTTGTAAAAATTATTTATGGATAATGAAAAAAATATAAAAATAAAGGATCTTCTTCTTCTTCTATTTTGGCAGGTCTCCTTTACGAATGTTATGCCGTCTCGGTAGAAGCCCACACTCAGCTTTAGAGCCATCCCTTTTGGGGTCTTCCAGGGTCTCTTTTCTAAGTTGGTCTTTGCTCTCGTACAATTCTTAGAAGTCTTCCAGCTTTAGCCCTTTGGACGTGGTCGTTCCATTCTTTCCTTCGTTTCCTTATGAATTTTACGATGTCTATTATCTCGCAATCGTCTCTGATTTCTTTATTTCGGACACAGTCTCTTCTGGTTTTTCCGGTTATTGTTCTTGGTGTGTTCATTTCTGGTGTGTTTGATCCTGCTTGTGTCTGCTCGTGTTTCCGCTGTATGTCATTATCGGTCTGATGATCGTTTTGTAGATGTTCATATATATATATATATATATATATATATATATATATATATATATATAAAGATAATTATTTCTTGATCTTTGTATGTTACAGTAGATTAAATTATCTGGCGATTTAAGGTCTGGTTTACTTTGATATGTATATATTTAAAACAATCTTACATGGTTCGACACATCGTGTCTTTATTAAAGAAATTAAAAATACAAGATTATATTTTTAATTTCTTTGATAAAGACACTATATGTCGAAACATGAAAAATAAAACGATGGTTTTAAATATATACAAGTTACGTATCCGCATATAATATAAACCATTTATTAATTACCAAACGTACACTCAGCAATTTAATTCATTTAGCCGGATACACGTGGAGTAAGATAAGATAATATTTAATATATAAAGATGGGTAAAGCATTAGTTGAGAGAGTTATTAGTGTAACTGTACGCGACACAGATCGCTAATAATCCTCAAGTGTAATCTAGTTTAAATCTATATTGTAACGTATTGTCAAAACAGCAAAACAAATAAATTTTTTTAAATTTTAACGCTCTCGAAATTTAACTGGCTAAATAGTGAGTGTGAATTTCAATTCTTTGGCCCAGAGAAAGAACAAAAAGCGACAGTACGAGCAATTAGATTCAACGACGGTTACACAAGGCCTGAAGGATCAAAATTTCAAAAAGGTGCAACGTTTGAACTGGGACGAACACCAAAACGATCAAAATCTCGTCGAGGTACCCATCAACGTTATAAAAATTAAGAAACACGACTGAAGGATCAAAATTTCCAAAGGTGCGATATTGAATTGGAAAAAACACGGAAACGATCAAAATCTCGTCGAAGTGCCAATCAATATTATAATTAACCCATTTACGGCCAAGGTTAAACGAAAACTTTACAAAAAAGTATTGTTTATTACTAAAAACATATTAAAAAAAAAACGATTTGATACATATCAGCTCGAAAAAAAAATTGCGTATATGAAAAAAAAGATGGTGCGTGCGTTGGCCGAACACATGTTCATATTTTCTTGTGGTAATCTTCAAAACATTTTAAATGTAGATGTGTTTTGCACTTTACACAAATGTAAATTGTGTGACTTTTGCATAGTTTGCAACGACGTCTAGCTTTATCGGCATGCATCGAGATTACATGACCAATGTTATCAAGACGAACTTCATCAGGAATGGAGCTTCCAACTGCTTGATTAATTTTCCTGTTTCGATTGTCATCTTCTGCCTTCATCAAGCGTACTGCAATGCAAGATTTGAATTCCAGTTGCGTCATTTGGGCTTCATTCGCTATGTTGTATATTTTCCAGGCGTTAACAATTGTGCTGTCTAGCAAATTTATAAATAACGGCCACCACCACTTTTTGCCACGCACATTTATTCTATAGTTAGAAACGCCATTGTCGTGCAAATCCACGCCGCCCATATATTTATTATATTGTGCGATCATATTTGGCTGAGAAATCATCACTTCCTTTCGCTCTTTTCGGTCGTATCTTTTAACAGTGCATAAAGGTCGTAGTGTAAAAGTATTACTAATAATAGTCACCACTGAATTATCGTTCCACCTGTTCAAAGATATGTTGGTTTCTTCGTCAAATACAGAATCAAAACTTCCTCGTTGTTTCTTGGAAATGCTTTTTACGAAGATATGAAGATACAGAACCATTTCCATTCGAACCAGAGGAGCAGCCAAATTTTCCAACTGGAGCCTCAGCGAACGAGACCACCGAATGTCCAACAACCGGTATAAAGTTAAGAAATCATTTAGAATTTAATCAACAACATTGTATACGATTACCTTATATTTATGTACCAGAAATTAATGCAAAATTTCTAATTGATACAGGTGCATCAGCATCCTCAATTTCAACTGAATTAGCTCAAAATCATTTTCCAAATTATATTAAATATTCACCATTTTCAGTAACAACAATGCACGGTACCACATATCATAATTACGTTCTTAGAATACCTTCTTTACACACATTTAATGCGTACGGACAAATACACGAATTTAATATAGTAGATTTTTCTAAAAAATATGATGGAATAATAGGTTTAAGATTATTAGAAAAAATGAATTCCATAATAGATTTTAAAACTAAAAAACTTCGCACAAGTTTCGCGGAAATACAATTATATTTTGACAACCCAAAAATTAAAATAGGACCAAGAGAAAGAAAAATAATGAAAATACCTGTAGATCGAAATCTAAAAGAAGTACATATAAATCATCAAAGAATAGCACCAGGAGTAGAAATACCTGAAAACATCACGACCACAGAAGATTACTACGCAATTACTGAAATCATAAACTTCAATAATTACCCAGTGGAAATAATCTTCGAAACCCAATTTTAACTGAAGAATACAATTATGTTGAAGAAAACACAATAAAAGGAAAATTATCAATGAAAAGGATTAAAGAAATTCAAAGAAGAACATTGGATGCAAAGCTACGATTAGGTCATCTGAATAAAGAAGAAAAAGAAATGATAAGAAAATTATGTATAGAATATCAAGATTTATGTCATAGCGAAGAATTACCTTTAACATTCACATCGGAAATTAAACATCAGATACGATTAAGAAATGAAACCCCAATATATCAAAAGCCTTATAGAAAATCGCCAATACAAAGAGAAGAAATAAATAAGCAAATAAAGAGCATGTTAGAACAAAACATTATACACCCCAGTATAAGCCCATGGTCAGCACCAGTAGCGATAGTACCAAAAAAAAAATGGATGCATCAGGAATCAAGAAATTTAGAATGGTAATAGATTGTAGAAAATTAAATGAGAAAACCATCGACGATAAATTCCCAATTCCTAATATACACGATATATTAGATAAATTAGGAAGAGCTAAATATTTCACGACATTAGATTTAGCGTCTGGATATCATCAAGTCGAGATGGAAGAAAAAGATAAAGAGAAAACAGCATTTAGCACAGAAGATAATCACTATGAATTTTTAAGAATGCCATTTGGTCTTAAAAACAGCCCAGCAAGATTTCAAAGAGTAATGAATCATATTTTAAGAGGTCTAACAGTAGACACATGTCACGTATACCTAGATGATATAATAATATATGCAGCATCACTAGAAGAACATCAACAAAAATTAAAGAAAGTATTTAAACGCTTAAGAGAAGCTAATTTAAAATTATCAATGGACAAATGTGAATTTTTAAGAAAAGAAATTGCTTATTTAGGACATATAATAACGAAAGATGGAGTAAAACCAAATCCAGATAAGATTTAAGCAATAAAGGGGTATCCAATAACAAAAACACAAAAAGAAATCAAAGCATTTCTAGGATTATTAGGATATTACAGAAAATTTATAAAAGACTTTGCTAAAATTACAAAACCATTAACCAAATATTTAAAAAAGGAAGTAAAATTGAATTCACAGAAGAATATACAACAACATTTGAACTTTGTAAAAAGATACTTTTTAATGAGCCAGTATTACAATATCCAGATTTTAACAAACAATTTTTAGTAACAACGGATGCAAGCAATGTAGCAATAGGAGCAGTATTATCACAAGGAACGATAGGACAAGACAGACCAATATTTTATGCATCAAGAACATTATCGGAAACAGAACAAAAATATTCAACAGTAGAAAAAGGACTGTTAGCAATTATTTGGGCCTGCAAACAATTTCGATCTTATATATTTGGAAGAAAATTTACGATAATCACAGACCATAGACCATTAGTGTGGTTACATAATTTGAAAGAACCAAACTAGAAATTACAACGATGGAAGATAAAATTAAGTGAGTACGATTAGGAAATTATATATAAAAAGGGAAAAATTAATAAAAATGCGGATGCATTATCGAGAATTGAATTACATAACGAAGAAGATAATGTAAATGAATTATTACAAGAAGATACATCATCTATAATACCACAAGTTGATAATGAAGAACTAGATGACTTACTACGAAATCTAGAACCACGAGAATTAACAATGGAAGAAATAATACAAAAATCAAGAAATCAGGAAGAAATAGATAATATTCTACAAGAACTAGGAAGAATAGAAAATAATCCTAATAAACAACAAGAAGACGATGACTCACTGCATAGCAATGTAAATGTAGAACCAGAAACATCAATACCAATAACCGATATGGCAATAGATATTCATAGAAACACATATATTTCCGACAACAGTAACATTTGATACGAAAAATGCTAAAGTAATATACCACGCAAAATTGGAGAAGAAAAATCTGAAACAAGAATTGATAGATTTAATAAAGGATATAATACCTCAAGGAAATTACTACATATACACAACAGATGAAATTTATAAAGAAATGTGTCAAGTTACATAGAACACTTCAATAACAACGGACCAAAAATTTATAGATGTCTTCGAAGGGTAAGAATAATCGAAACACCAGAGGAAAAGATTGAAATCATAATGCAAAACCATGAAGGAAAAACTAATCAAAGAGGAATCAATGAAACTCTAAAACAGACAAAGAAGAATTATTACTGGAGTCAAATGAAGGATGATATAACGAATTATATTAAGAGATGCGAAATATGTCAAAGAAACAAATACGATAGAGTACCACCAAAATTACCTTTTCAATTAACGAAATTAATAGAGAAACCATTTGATAAAATTCACGTTGATACGATATCAATAAATTCACAAAATTTCCTAACTATAATAGATACATTCACAAAATATGCACAAGTATATCCAATTCAAGAAAAAACAGCAGTCGAAGTAGTCGATAAATTAATAGAAAGTTTTAGTATACACGGTTCACCAAAAGAAATTGTAATATAGAAATTGTAGAAATTGTATATAGATAAAATAAATTAAAATCGGGTAAGCGGTCTGTCAATTAAAAAACTCCTTTACTAAATAACCCTATATTTCGCAACAAATTTGTTGCTTCTTCTGGGGATACTACAAGATTAATGAGAAAAATAACTTAAAATAAATAAGAGTATAAAGCAGTAGTAAAAATACTTACAAAATGTAGAGTTGAAAAATAATAAAATTGACGTACAATAAAAAATAACAATGACTAGATTTAAAACTTAAAGTAACTATAGAAACAAGCTCTTAAAAACTTTAAAAAACATGTATATGTAAAAGTTAAATCATGAAAAATAAAAATATAATGCAACATAAATTTAACAATATAATGGACCAAATAACAAAACAATTTTAAGATGGTCAACTAACTGTCAAACCGAGTATATTAAAATAAATTATACTTAGTCCATTAGTATCAGATCTATAGTTTATGTTATTTGTGTCTCTTATATATATATATATATATATATATATATATATATATATATATATATATATATATATATATATATATATATATATATATATATATATATATAGTATTTTCGTTGGTATGATAAGGTAAACTTAATTAGTCGGCGATTAAAGGTCTGGTTATTACTTCAAAGTGTATATATTTAAAATAATCCTACATGTTTCGGCAATGATGCCTTTGTCAAGGATATAAAAAATATAAAAAATATAAATGATTTATATTTTTTATATCCTTGATAAAGGCATCATTGCCGAAACATGTAGGATTATTTTAAATATATACACTTTGAAGTAATAACCAGACCTTTAATCGCGGACTAATTAAGTTTACCTTATATATATATATATATATATATATATATATATATATATATATATAGTAGATTAAATTAGTCGACGACTTAAGGTCTGTTTTATTTTAATATATAAGTTAAATTTCGAGAGCGTTGAAATTAAAAAAAAAATATCTGTTTTGCGGTTTTGACAATACGTTACAATATAGATTTAAACTAGATTACACTTGAGGATTATTAGCGATCTGTGTCGCGTACAGTTACACTAATAACTCTCTCAACTAATGCTTTGCCCATCTTTATATATTAAATATTATCTTATCTTACTCCACGTGTATCCGCCTAAGTGAATGAAATTGCTGAGTGTACGTTTGGTAATTAATAAATGGTTTATATTATATGCGGATACGTAACTCCTTCCGCCTTACATGCGAGATTATCCTTAAAAAGGTAAATCTTGCATTCTTTTCTTGTCGGCATCTGTTTGTTTTTTAACATTTTGTTTAGTCCTTATCTTTTTATATAATTTAAACAAAAGAATTGCAAGTATTAATAGTATTAATATGAATGTAATTATATAAACTAAAGAATTACTTGCTTTATCTGAGATAGTAATTTTGCTTAACATTTCTTTTGCGTCATTTAAATTTCGGAAATATCTTTTTGATTATAATTCTATCTGAAAGTTTTTTTTTTAAATACTTCAGTTAAATTTATTGTTTTTTATGCCAACGTATTTATTTTTAGGAGTAATTTGTTTAAAAGTATTATTTCATTCGTAAATAGGCAGAGCATTTTACTTAAGATATTGAAATGCTTCATTACTTACAATAGGTATTAATATAAATGTAAAATAAGTGTTAGTTTGATATACTCTAATCTCAATTAAACTATCTATTTGGTACAGGTTATTTATGAGTAGCTCAAACGGAAATTTCTTATTTACATTTAAATGGATATTCTTAATACTACTGTTAGTCCTCTTCCGATGAGGGTTCTGGAACATTCGCTAATTTTAATGAATTTATATGATAACGTAAAATTTTATTCTTTTTTTGTTTTAACTTCAACTGTTCTATTTTCATTGATTTTCGTGACTGTGTATGGCCCTTGATATCTTTCTTTCGTTTTCTGTGAATAGTATTTATGGGGTTTTACATATACTGCCTTTGGAATTTACTGCAAGTGAGAATTAATGAATATTAAATCACATTCTTACATGTAAATGTCGACTTATTTAATGCGTATAAATCTACAATCCGTCAAACTAAGTTTGTACTAGTATGCAGAACACACTCTTTCGCGACAACGAACTTCCTGGTAGTTAGGTTAATTAAGAATTAAGAAATACTGAAAAAACAAGTGAATATTAAATCACATTCTTACATGTAAATGTCGACTTATTTAATGCGTATAAATCTACAATCCGTCAAACTAAGTTTGTACTAGTATGCAGAACACACTCTTTCGCGAAGAGTGTGTTCTGCATACTAGTACAAACTTAGTTTGACGGATTGTAGATTTATACGCATTAAATAAGTCGACATTTACATGTAAGAATGTGATTTAATATTCAAAAGAGTGTGTTCTGCATACTAGTACAAACTTAGTTTGACGGATTGTAGATTTATACGCATTAAATAAGTCGACATTTACATGTAAGAATGTGATTTAATATTCACTTGTTTTTTCAGTATTTCTTAATTCTTAATTAACCCAACTACCAGGAAGTTCGTTGTCGCGAAAGAGTGTGTTCTGCATACTAGTACAAACTTAGTTTGACGGATTGTAGATTTATACGCATTAAATAAGTCGACATTTACATGTAAGAATGTGATTTAATATTCATTAATTCTCACTTGCAGTAAATTCCAAATGTTAACTATATATACAGAAAGTATAGAAATGAAAAAGCAAGGTCGTCATCGAAAGGGAATGCCGTACATTGAGAAGTTCCAATTAGAACGAAACGGTCGTCTGTACGTTTCCTCGCGTTGATAGGCTTGTTTTTTCAGTATTTCTTAATTCTTAATATACTGCCTGCCTATTTTTATTTCTTCATTTTCTCTATTTTTATTTATTTTAATGATTTTCTTTTCTTTATCTTCTTGCATTTTATTTGCAATTTTGCAATAGAGATATTTTATGCGTTCTTTATGTTTTTGAATATAATCTTGATAATACGTTCCATCGTAATATAGGTCCATTGGTTCTTTTGTATTAGTGTGTCCATACAAGAATTCAAAAGGTGAGGTTCCTGTTGCTGAATGATTAGTCGAGTTGTATGCTAACAGTGATAATTTCATTAGGTATCTGTTTTATATCTCGAGTTAGTTTTTGATTTTTTATTAATCTAACATATTCTAAAAGTGTTGAATGTAATCGTTCAATTGGTGCATTCGAATTTGGATTTAAAGGCGTTGTATAGTGAACATTGATTCTATATAATTTTAATAATTCTTTTAATGTTGCATTATTAAATTCTAAACCGTTATCCATTACAATTTCTTTTGGTGAACCGTGTATACTAAAACTTTCTATTAATTTATCAACTACTTCGACTGCTGTTTTTCCTTGAATTGGATATACTTGTGCATATTTTGTGAATATATCTATTATAGTTAGAAAATTTTGTGAATTTATTGATATCGTATCAACGTGAATTTTATCAAATGGTTTCTCTATTAATTTCGTTAATTGAAAAGGTAATTTTGGTGGTGCTCTATCGTATTTGTTTCTTTGACATATTTCGCATCTCTTAATATAATTCGTTATATCATCCTTCATTTGACTCCAGTAATAATTCTTCTTTATCTGTTCTAAAGTTTCATTGATTCCTCTGTGATTAGTTTTTCCTTCATGGTTTTGCATTATGATTTCAATCTTTTCCTCTGGTGTTTCGATTATTCTTACCCTTCGAAGACATCTATAAATTTTTGGTTCGTTGTTATTGAAGTGTTCTATGTAAACTTGACACATTTCTTTATAAATTTCATCTGTTGTGTATATGTAGTAATTTCCTTGAGGTATTATATCCTTTATTAAATCTGTCAATTCTTGTTTCAGATTTTTCTTCTCCAATTTTGCGTGGTATATTACTTTAGCATTTTTCGTATCAAATGTTACTGTTGTCGGAAATATATGTGTTTCTATGAATACTTGTATCTTCTGTATATCTATTGCCATATCGGTTATTGGTATTGATGTTTCTGGTTCTACATTTACATTGCTATGCAGTGAGTCATCGTCTTCTTGTTGTTTATTAGGATTATTTTCTATTCTTCCTAGTTCTTGTAGAATGTTATCTATTTCTTCCTGATTTCTTGATTTTTGTATTATTTCTTCCATTGTTAATTCTCGTGGTTCTAGATTTCGTAGTAAGTCATCTAGTTCTTCATTATCAACTTGTGGTATTATAGATGATGTATCTTCTTGTAATAATTCATTTACATTATCTTCTTGGTTATGTAATTCAATTCTCGATAATGCATCCGCATTTTTATTAATTTTTCCCTTTTTATATATAATTTCCTAATCGTACTCACTTAATTTTATCTTCCATCGTTGTAATTTCTAGTTTGGTTCTTTCAAATTATGTAACCACACTAATGGTCTATGGTCTGTGATTATCGTAAATTTTCTTCCAAATATATAAGATCAAAATTGTTTGCAGGCCCAAATAATTGCTAACAGTTCTTTTTCTACTGTTGAATATTTTTGGTCTGTTTCTGATAATGTTCTTGATGCATAAAATATTGGTCTGTCTTGTCCTAACGTTCCTTGTGATAATACTGCTCCTATTGCTACATTGCTTGCATCCGTTGTTACTAAAAATTGTTTGTTAAAATCTGGATATTGTAATACTGGCTTATTAAAAAGTATCTTTTTACAAAGTTCAAATGTTGTTGTATATTCTTCTGTGAATTCAATTTTACTTCTCTTTTTTAAATATTTGGTTAATGGTTTTGTAATTTTAGCAGTCTTTTATAAATTTTCTGTAATATCCTAATAATCCTAGAAATGCTTTGATTTCTTTTTGTGTTTTTGTTATTGGATACCCCTTTATTGCTTAAATCTTATCTGGATTTGGTTTTACTCCATCTTTCGTTATTATATGTCCTAAATAAGCAATTTCTTTTCTTAAAAATTCACATTTGTCCATTGATAATTTTAAATTAGCTTCTCTTAAGCGTTTAAATACTTTCTTTAATTTTTGTTGATGTTCTTCTAGTGATGCTGCATATATTATTATATCATCTAGGTATACGTGACATGTGTCTACTGTTAGACCTCTTAAAATATGATTCATTACTCTTTGAAATCTTGCTGGGCTGTTTTTAAGACCAAATGGCATTCTTAAAAATTCATAGTGATTATCTTCTGTGCTAAATGCTGTTTTCTCTTTATCTTTTTCTTCCATCTCGACTTGATGATATCCAGACGCTAAATCTAATGTCGTGAAATATTTAGCTCTTCCTAATTTATCTAATATATCGTGTATATTAGGAATTGGGAATTTATCGTCGATGGTTTTCTCATTTAATTTTCTATAATCTATTACCATTCTATATTTCTTGATTCCTGATGCATCCATTTTTTTTGGTACTATCGCTACTGGTGCTCACCATGGGCTTATACTGGGTTGTATAATGTTTAGTTCTAACATGCTCTTTATTTGTTTATTTATTTCTTCTCTTTGTATTGGCGATTTTCTATAAGGCTTTTGATATATTGGAGTTTCATTTTTTAATCGTATCTGATGTTTAATTTCCGATGTGAATGTTAAAGGTAATTCTTCACTATGACATAAATCTTGATATTCTATACATAATTTTCTTATCATTTCTTTTTCTTCTTTATTCAGATGATCTAATCGTAGGTTTGCATCTAATGTTCTTCTTTGAATTTCTTTAATCCTTTTCATTGATAATTTTCCTTTTATTGTGTTTTCTTCAACATAATTGTATTCTTCAGTTAAAATTGGTTTTTCGAAGTTTATTTCCACTGGGTAGTTATTGAAGTTTACGATTTCAGTAATTGCGTAGTAATCTTCTGTGGTCGTGATGTTTTCAGGTATTTCTACTCCTGGTGCTATTCTTTGATGATTTATATGTACTTTTAGATTTCGATCTACAGGTATTTTCATTATTTTTCTTTCTCTTGGTCCTATTTTAATTTTTGGGTTGTCAAAATATAATTGTATTTCCGCGAAACTTGTGCGAAGTTTTTTAGTTTTAAAATCTATTATGGAATTCATTTTTTCTAATAATCTTAAACCTATTATTCCATCATATTTTTTAGAAAAATCTACTATATTAAATTCGTGTATTTGTCCGTACGCGTTAAATGTGTGTAAAGAAGGTATTCTAAGAACGTAATTATAATATGTGGTACCGTGCATTGTTGTTACTGAAAATGGTGAATATTTAATATAATTTGGAAAATGATTTTGAGCTAATTCAGTTGAAATTGAGGATGCTGATGCACCTGTATCAATTAGAAATTTTGCATTAATTTCTGGTACATAAATATAAGGTAATCGTATACAATGTTGTTGATTAAATTCTAAATGATTTCTTAACTTTATACCGGTTGTTGGACATTCGGTGGTGTCTCGTTCGCTGAGGCTCCAGTTGGAAAATTTGGCTGCTCCTCTGGTTCGAATGGAAATGGTTCTGTATCTTCGTCCCAAATTGGTTGATATTCGTAGTCTTCTGATTCTCCATACTCTTCATAATCTGGATTTTCTTCTTCTTCTTCTTGGCCTTGATTGTTCATTTCTTCAAGTTTCCATTTTTGCTGTGATCTTGATGGTCCATATGATGTTTGTCTCATTCTGCTCAGGTTTGGGTCAATTTCCATTGGTTGTTGTCTAGGTTTTCTTCTTTCCATTAATTGTGCAGGAGATTTTGCAAATTTAAAGGAATTTTGCTTAATATGGGAATTTTGTTTACTTTGGTTTTGGAAATTTGGTTTGATAGGAAGTGGATTTTGATAATTTGTTTTTGGCTGATATTGGAATTGTTTTACATGTGGTTGGTGTTGAAATTGTTGTGTTCGTGGCACTTGTTGTATTCTTGGAAGTTGTTCTTGTTGGGCTGTTCAAATGGTGTTTTCATGTGTCCTGGTGTTATCTGATGTATTATTTTGTAGTTATTTTGCGGCATTGTTGATTTTCTGCTTATGTATTGCCAATTTTGGTATTCTAGTACTTCAGCTAGAGAATTTTCTAATGTCTCTGGATTGTTTAAATACATTATTTCGCCAACAATTCTACCGTGATTCATTAATTCTCTTTTAAATGTTTGTAATGCAGTTTTCTTATACATGTTTGTTTTTAACGGTATTAATTCTTCTTCAGTATCTAGTTGGATTTTAGTTAATAATAGATTTAACATGTCCCTAAGCCTTTGTCCGAATATGTAAGGATTTTCATTTTTCCTAGGCTGTTCCATTGTTACATCATTTAAAAGACAATCTTCTGATCTCTGGTCTAAGAATGTTAATTCTAGTAATGATTTAATATCATGCCAAGTTTTTAATTTTCTTGCACCTATTATCGATTGTGGTTCTCTACTCAATCTTGATTTTATTATTCTTATTAAATATGGGTTTAAAGGATTGTCTCTATTATTTTTATGAAAATAAGTTTTTATCAAATCTTCACAGGCATCAATAAATAATGGTAATATTTGGATCACCATTGTATATTGGTATCGTGCAGATTTCTGCTTGGCTTATAGAACTTCTCGTATAAGTTTGGTTAGGCATTTCGTTTAAATTTAATGTATTAATTGAATTTACTAGTTCTTCTAAAAGATTTTCTATTGACATATAAAGTTTTGCTTATCAGCATATATTTCTGTTATAATCTGTTTGCTTTTCGTCGTGTATTTCAATACCTTTTTCACAAAAGCAAAAATTCGTCTTATAATCACTACAGTAAATTGTAGATATGTAAAAAAATTTAAAAATCTACTTACAGAATTGTTAGTAAGATCTTCATTCGATTTTGGTTGGCTTGTTCTTTGTGTTATTCTCTTTGTTATTCTTCTTGTTATTCTTCTTGTTAAGTATTGTTGTTTTTCTTGTGTTACTTCTTTTATTAGTTGCTGTATTGGTTTGGTTTCTTTGTGTTATTCTTCTAGTTATTCTTCTTGTTAAGTTTTGTTGTTTTCTTGTGTTACTTCTTTTGTTTGCTTGTTGCTTCTTCTTAATTATAATATTGATTGGCACTTCGACGAGATTTTGATCGTTTCCGAGTTTTTTCCAATTCAATATCGCACCTTTGGAAATTTTGATCCTCCAGTCGTGTTTCTTAATTTTTATAACGTTGATGGGTACCTCGACGAGATTTTGATCGTTTCGGTGTTCGTCCCAGTTCAAACGTTGCACCTTTTGGAAATTTTGATCCTCCAGGCCTTGTGTAACCGTCGTTGAATCTAATTGCTCGTACTGTCGCTTTTTGTTCTTTCTCTGGGCCAAAGAATTGAAATTCACACTTACTATTTAGCCAGTTAAATTTCGAGAACGTTGCAATTTAAAAAAAATTATTTGTTTAGCTGTTTTGACAATACGTTACAATATAGATTTAAACTAGATTACACTTGAGAATTATTAGCGATCTGTGTCGCGTACAGTTACAGTAATAACTCTCTCAACTAATGCTTTGCCCATCTTTATATATTAAATATTACGTTATCTTACTCCACGTGTATCCGGCTAAATGAATGAAATTGCTGAGTGTACGTTTGGTAATTAATAAATGGTTTATATTATATGCGGATACGTAACTTGTATATATTTAAAACGATCGTTTTATTTTTCATGTTTCGACATATAGTGTCTTTATCAAAGAAATTAAAAATATAATTTTGTATTTTTAATTTCTTTAATAAAGACACGATGTGTCGAACCATGTAAGATTGTTTTAAATATATACATATCAAAGTAAACCAGACCTTAAATCGCCGGATATTTTAATCTACTGTAACATACAAAGATCAAGAAATAATTATCTTTATATATATATATATATATATATATATATATATATATATATATGAACACCTACAAAACGATCATCAGACCGATAATGACATACAGCGGAAACACGAGCAGACACAAGCAGGATCAAACACACCAGAAATGAACACTCCAAGAACAATAACCGGAAAAACCAGAAGAGACTGTGTCCGAAATAAAGAAATCAGAGACGATTGCGAGATAATAGACATCGTAAAATTCATAAGGAAACGAAGGAAAGAATGTAACGACCACGTCCAAAGGGCCAAAGCTGTAAGACTTCTAAGAATTGTACGAGAGCAAAGAACAACTTAGAAAAGAGACCCTGGAAGACTCCAAAAGGGATGGGCTCTAAAGCTGAGTGTGGGCCTCTACCGAGACAGCATAACATTCGTAAAGAAGACCTGCCAAAATAGAAGAAGAAGAAGATCCTTTATTTTTATATTTTTTTCATTATCCATAAATAATTTTTACGAAACTGGATGAAGTGTTTCTCAAATGTCTACGTAATCCTGACAACAATGTGTTCTGGGTATGAAGTGCATGCTGAGGCATTCGCTGAGTACTGCACAGGAACAGAGAAAATATTTGTGGAGCTTTATGCATGGTTATTGCATGCCTTCGAGTCTTAATAGAATGTTCATGGACTGAAAATCGTGAAATCAATTCCTCTTTCCATTGGAATGTTTTCAGAGGAGGCTCTTGAATGCCGTAACAAGGATTTCAGAAGATATAGGGAATTTTACACTAGAAAATTTTCAAGAGAGAACAATGAAAAATGTGTTTTATGGACCCTTATTATCGTCTGATCCCTATATTTCATTTTTAGCGCAATGTATAGGCGCACGTTCCAATAAAGAACTCTTAGATGAAGCTGTCCTGAAATTGTTTAAAGAGCCTTACTTGCCCAAAAATTTTTTAGAGGATAACAATGACAGTGATGATGACGATGACGAAGAAGAAGAAGAAAAAGATGATGAAGAGGGAGACAATTAGTACGGTTTGCATTCGGTTAGAATAATACTTCTTCTTTCTTTACAATACTATTAAAAATAAGTATATTTTTTCTGTTAAAAATATTAATAAAAATGAGTTAAATGGAACCTCATATGTGTTTTAAATGTAGATCTCCTGAATATCACGAAACTGTTTGAAAACCTAAGATGGGCTTATGGGTGACAACTAAAACATGTCAAAAATACAATTTGAATGTGAATTACAAATTTCATGCTGGCTGGAGTTTCTCTTATGCCATATTTATTTCCACCTAAAATTTAAAAAGTGACTCAGATTATGGCTTGAATATCAAGGAAAATTATGTTCAAACTAGAGTTTATAAGATTACGTCGATATAAAATAATTTCTTTGAAATCGAGGAGAAAGTACCCCGAATAAAAAAGAAAATGTATCTGAAAATTAATTTGCGAAAAAAATTTACCAAACTTAGTAAATGTAGGTGAAGCTTCAGTATAAGGAAAATAATAACAAAAGAAAAGATCAAAATTTATTATACTCACATTTAATTAAATTTTTGGTCATTTTAAACTGTAAAATTTTTCTATTACGTGAAAATGTTTGCTTTGAGAAATTTTCTTCAAATTATTTCATTAAAAATTTGAAGATAAATCCTTTGATTTATGTTAGAAATAACGAATAGATCCCATAACATTTAATGGGTTGCAATGATGTGTATGTACAATAGAATTGCATGGCTACACTTCTGAAAGAGTGCATATAATGATTGAATGAACAAAGGCGTGTTATTTCTTCAATTGGAATGTATCTTTGAATAATTTAAACCATAGCAACTCAATTTTTTGACATTAGTATTCTGTCATTTATAATTTATATATTCGGCATCATTGCCGAAACATGTAGGGTTGTTTTAAATATATATACTTTGAAGAAAAACCAGACCTTTAATCGCCGACTGATTGAATTTACCATATCATACCAAGGTCACGAAAATATTATATATATAATATATATATATATATATATATATATATATATATATATATATATGTGTGTGTGTGTGTGTATATAATGGACAAAATACCCCATAGCCGGGCTTATCAGCTTCGGGAAGCTTTTTAATTCCTCATTTTCGGGGTGGATCAGTCCCCATCTTAACCCTTCATATCTTCTGGCTTATTTCCCCATAAATATTCTAGTACCTCCTGTAGCCATTTGTTCCTATTCTAAACTCATTGTCTGTTAGCTTAATTGGTCCCATTATGGTTCTTAATATTTTCCGCTCGAGTATTCTTAGATTTTCTTTCGTCTTTCTTAGTCATTGTCATAGTTTCTACTGAATACATTAGTACTGGTCTTATTATCGTGTTAAATATTTTTAATTTATTCGTTTTGGAAAGATTTATGTTCTTTAACAATTTCTTATTGTAGATGTTTACATTGCGTTTTATTTTTAGGTATTTGTTTCTGCATATCACGTCTCTCAAGTATCCTGATATACGCACTCCCTTCATAACCTGTTGTCTTATTTCTTGATAGTTGTTTCTGTCGCTCGATACCGCAATTCCTAGATACTTTACACTCATCACTAGCTTTATTACTTTTTCTCCTATAGCCAGTTTGCATATAATCGGATCTTTAGATATTACTTATTATTTTGTTTTTTTCTATTGCGACTAGCATATTATAAGTTTCAGCAATTGTCGAGAATCTCTGGAAGTTGTCTTCTGAGTCCGCGATTAATACTGCATCATCTGCATAGCATAAGATTTTTATTACCCATACTATATCCGCTCATGTCCTTGACATCTTCAATAAATTTGCTCTTTATTAAGTTAAAAATGTTTGAGCTAAAGAGTCCCTGGCGAATGCCGCTGTGAGTTTTTACTTCATCAGTCATTCCCGTTCCCGTTTGTATTCTTGTTGTGTTGTTTGAGTATAGTCTTGAAGTATTGATATCACGTCACTTAGTTGTACCCGACCGAATGCCTTTACTCACATGAAGGCTGGTGCGTTGAATTCAATCGCTTTTTCGACTATTTGACGTACCAAAAATGTGGTATCGACAGCTGACCGATTTGATTTGAAACCCTGTTGTTCTTCTCTCTCATTTAGATATGGTTTCAGTTTCTCGAGAATTATTTTTGTGAATAGTGTTTGGATTGAACATAGTAAGGTTGTTATTCCCCGTATAATTTGATGGGTCAGTTTTCTCTTCTTTTTTGAATATTGGAACATTTATGATGGTCCGCCACTTCAATGGCAGTCTTCCGTTTTATATTATACATATTAAATAGTTTGGTCAGTTCTTTCATCATGGGCTCTTCCCCATATTTCAGAAATTTGTTGGTGATTTCATCACTTTCGGAAGCTTTCCTATTTTTTAAACTTTTGAGAACTTTTCTTAAAATCGTCGCTAGTTATTTCTACTTTTTTTTATTATTGGTTTCTATCAATGTGTTGTTTGAGTGGGCACGTCTACCTTATATAGGTCTCTAAAGAATTTCCCCTTTGATCCTTAATTATGATGTTCAATTTTATATACTTGTTCACTTCTACTTTTCTATTTTTCGGCATTTTCCAGACTTTCTTTTTGCGAGCCGTAGATATCGTGTTCCATATCCTTTGTATACTCTCCCAGTACATTTCCTTCAACTGCCGTATACTCTGATTTGTCGTATTTCGTTTTTATATATACATTTGGAAATCTTCTGAATCTCCCGTCACTTTCTATCTCAGGCATGCTTTTCTCTTTGTTTCTGTTATAGTTTTTACTTCTTCGGTGTACCATGAGTTTTGGTTGCTGTGCGATGAGTTTATTTTGACTCTTATTTTTCCTACAGCTTCTTCTCCGGCCATTTATACGTTGGTTCTAATATTCAACCAGGCTTCATTTCAGCTGTGCTGCCTACATAATGTGCAGCAATAAAAGTCCAGAGAAACTGGCTTGTTAAAAAGTTGCTCAATACAAACACCCTCCTGGGACTTACCTTGCGTGGGTGGGTTGAACTTAAAGTAACAAAGTTCAGTGAGAGGGTCGTACGATTGTCAACGAAACGTTGCTATATCGACTATAAATTTAAAAAGAACGCCGTCACGATTTATGAGCTGCTTGTTGTCGAGGTTGGACGACACGCGAAGTTCGTATTCGTGCTAGCGGATTCAAAACAGAAAGTCTTAAGTCAAATGAAAGAAAATGTTCCACATTAAAGGTAAAGAGACAAGTTTATTAGAAAAATGTCGAAAAACTGAACAATTCTCCAGCTATACAAACACTAGAGAACATGTAAAGATGACCCTCAAAATTAATATCGGATGAGGTCCTGTATATAGTCATTAAATTAATTAATACCCAATTTAAATACATTTTTTAAATACAACAGAAAACAAGTGCAAAATTCTAGCGTTCAAAAATCTTGAATGTAGTATATATACAGATTTTTGATATAAAGGTAACACTTCAAACAAAAAAAAGGTACTAAAGAGTTACAAGAGACTGAGTATGTGTACATAGGATTCCATGTAAATCGTTCATAAAATAATTACTTTTCGCTTAATTTTATAAACTTAATAATACATAATTGCTAACGCAAATAAATTATAGTAATAACAAAGGATTTGAATTCTCATGCCCAAACTTTTAAAATAAATAAATTATACAAATTTGCTATTTACGTGAAAACTCCTCAATAAAGTTTATGATAAATTAATCTGATAATTTAAAAGGTAAGGTGAACATACAAAATAAAAATATTGGTACATAAAAATTATGGTCGTCAAACCAAAAAAAAAGTAAGTAAAAAAAAGACGATATGATTTGGCGAATTTAAATATTTTATATAGCTAACGTTTGTCATTCCTCACCTATCGCCTTATGGCCCGACGCAAGTTTATGTTATTAGAGGAATGACCAAAATTTTGTTTTCCCTGCTGCGCAGAGGGTCCATTCTGCAAAATAGAGTAGAATCCGGAACACGTGATTTGTTTCCATACGATCTCAACCCTTCTGGTGTTACCCGCGGTACAACAAAAACAAAACTTTTAGACGGAAATTAGACGGTAAAAGAAGTTAAGTACGAAAATAGAGTCACGGAAGGTTCTTAAAAGACTTTATTCAATTTACTCATCTTCAGATGGTTGAAGGGTAGAGTTAATATACAGCCTAATCGAACACGACGCACCGACATTTAGAATTGCGGTAAAACAGCCTCTTCTTCCAAAAAGCAGATGACAGTCACACATTATGTTAAAGCGGAATATACCAGGGCCGACTAATAAATCGCTATAAACTTGTAACAGTTGTCGTCGCTTATAATAGCTGATCTGCTGATATGGTATTTTAGTCTTTCTTCATATAAGTATTTGATACTACCTTGTTGTAGTGATTCTATATTGAATTTTTCTTTCTCTCCGGCAATGGTTTGTGCCTTAGGTGTAGATTTATTCGTAACTTGTACAAGAGCAATGAATGGGTACTTCCTATATTTACCGAATTAACTGTTCTTCCGTTCCAAGATGTCTGTTGGAATCAATTTCCTGTTTGTTGGCCTCATGCTTTTCTGAACGTATATTTGTATTTGAAGTCATGGTCAAAATTCGTTGGTATTGGGTTCATGACATATTCAAGTTCGTCGTAGAAATGGCTTTTTTCTTCTCTTGACTTTGAGACATCGGGCGCATATATGCTAATTACATGTATATATTTGTTTTATATTTTAAGTTTAGTTCTTCTAATACTTGCTCATTGATGTAATCTATCTATTCGATGTAGGGTTCAAACTTCGTAAGTATGACCGTTCCTACTCCTGCTTAGCTCTTTCATCCTTCTTCTTACTGGTGTATATTAGGATATAGTTGTTGTGGATAACAATCCACAACAAGATTCCTTTACTCTTTTTCTTTATTTCTGAGATATACCAAATACCTATTTTTTTGTTTGTAAGTTCATCAATTATTTCATAATCTCTCTTCTTCCAGGCTTTGATGTATGTTCCACGTCCCCACTCTAATTATCTCTCTTCTCCAATCTCTTAGTACTAATTTGTTGCCGAGTCGTCATCGTTTCATCCAGACCATTTCCGAGGCTATTCGCAGTTCTGTGAGCAACTATTAGTTCTTACGACGGGCTAACCTGGCCCACCAACCCTCCTCTTTTGTCCGGACTTGGGACCGGTAGAGGCACCACTACGCTAAGGGATAATTTAGGAAATAGAGAATTAAAGAGAAATACCTACCTGTTATTGAAGATGTAACTTGATGTTTATGGCAAAATATTCGGGCGGTATTGCCCCCATTGGTTGTGCCATAATCCTGCCTTTTACAAATGATACAGACATGCAATGTACACGTCTGTAACTGTACACATGGAGATACACCTCGCATTTTCCAGCATTTACTTCTGCCCAAGACATATTTTTGCCATCTACTACCAGGCTTCATCAGTTAGGCTAGTGAAGTAAAGCTTAAAAAATCGCCTCATAAGGTATAGCAAATTTTGTCTTATCAGGTGGCACCATATAATCTAGTGACATGTGATGGACAAAAGAGACTATGCCGAATGTGGCAACCTCACTTGACCGGCTATGCCAGTACAGAAAAAAAACTTAAAAAATACGTATATAGGTGTAAGTCCATTAACACAATGCCAGATGGCAGCAAATATACCAAGAAAAGTTTAAATATATCAATACGTTATTACACATTTGTTACAAATAAAACCGACATGCAATATACACATCTGTAAATGTATACATGGACATACACCTCCATGTGTACAGTTACAGACGTGAATATTGCATGTTTGCTTCATTTGTAACAAAATAATAATAATAATAAATTAAAAAGTTCCCAGAACTCAGAAATAAAACTATACAAAATGTATTGGATCAGCGTAGATCTATATTCATCAATAATAGATTATCTCCAGAAGTCATTGATGGAATAAGAAAAGAGGTTTCTGTAGAATTGGAGATTGAAAATATAAATGATAAACAACAAACGCTGATGCAAGAAGAGGGAAATAATGTAGAAGTGAATATATTTAAAGATATTGAAGGAATCGTCAATTCTCAATCTATTATAGCAGACAAACATCAAAGGAAAAGAACTTCTTGGATGTTAGAAATGAAGAAGTTTATGCTCAGTTGTTATTACACAATAACAAAACTGGAAACAGTTAAAATATCGTATGGAGCAGAGCTACACAGGTAACGGAAAAGTTCCCAGAGTTGTCGGGTAAAACCATTCAAAATATCTTAGATCAAAGACGATCTATATTAATTATGTATCAAGTGAGACAAGATGTTTCCTTAGAACTAGTTATGAGTAGTAATAGCGAAGTGGAGGTGGAAGAACAAATAAACTCGCTTTCAGCTGATTTACTAGCCTCTCCCATACAAGAGAGTAGACTTCATTTAGAATTCGAGAATAATTTTCTTAAATACGATGGAGTTATACCTAGTAAGAAGCCGCATCTAAAAAAGCTTATGTAGCACATCTGATATTATAAATGAGGTAAATGTCATTGTTTCCACAAAATATCGTGGATCAAAAAAGGCAACTGCTAACACAAAACGGTCTAGCGACGGAATCAATAATACGAATAAGAAGAGAGGTAGAAGTAGAACTAGGAATGAGAAAAATCGAAAATATTCAAGAAACCTATGAACAAACGGAAGAAGAACAAGAACCTATCGACGGAGATATAATAGATATGTTGGAAAAAAACACCATGTTATATTCTCATACAGACCCTACAAGAAGGCCTAAAATACCCAGACTACAACCATGCCGTAAAACAAAAACACTGCTTGACCAAATCAATAAGGCAATAGCACCTGCTATCGAGAGCTGCGCCACACTCGAACAGCGTACTTAAACAGCGTACGTAAGTACTTAACGCACTTTGAACATAAATTGCAAGACTAACGCAAGAAACACACAAAACAATTACCAAACCCAGTACAAAAAAAAGTTGACGAGATAACAAAAGCACACAAAAACAACGAGAATACTACGACACAAGAAACTCTAGACCTGCTGAAACAAAAACTGGCAGTCTATTTCAATTGGATCAAAAGATACAAAGAGAGTAAGCACGGAAACAGCAAAATAGGTTATTTAACATGAACCAAAGAAACTTCTATCGATACTTAGAAGAAAAAACTCAGATTCAACTAACACAAGATACCCCAGATATAAATACAACAAAACAATACTGGGAAAATATATGGCAGAACCCGGTGGCACATAGAACCAAACAGAAATGGACTCAGAAAGAACAAAAGAGTCAACAGAAAACGAACTTAATGACACCCGTTCACATAACCACCGAAGACGTCACTAATGCCACACACAAGATCCTCAACTGGTTAGCAGCAGGTATAGACCATGTTCAAAACTACTGGTACAAGAAACTACCTAATACGCATGCGAAAATTGCTAGGCTGTTCAATGAAGCTGTTGCGGATCCTCGAAAAATACCTGACTTTTTCACAATGGGAATAACATTCTTGCTCCCTAAAACCAAACCAGCTAGTCCCGACCCATCAAAATATCGACCCATTACCTGTCTTCCAACAATATATAAGTTTTTGACATCTATACTGACAGATAAGATATACGAACACCTTGAAAAAAAAACAAATCCTAGCGGAAGAACAGAAAGGGTGCAGAAAGAAAAGTAGGGGATGCAAAGAACAGTTGATAATCGACACCCTTATTACCGAGGAGGCAAAGAACAGCAAAAACCCTCTCCACACAGCCTATATAGACTACCAAAAAGCATTTGACAGCATTCCACATACGTGGCTATTACAAACACTGGAGATATATAAAATAGATCCACAAGTAAGGCAAATGCTAAAACATATTATGAAGGATTGGGAAACATGACAATCAACATAAACCGAAAAACAGCAGAAGTAGGTAAAATAAAAATACAAAGAGGAATATTTCAAGGCGATTCGCTAAGCGCTCTCTGGTTCTGCATGGCAATAAACCCTCTATCAACTATGCTCAATGCAGACGGGAGAGGCTATGAAATTATGGGAAGTGGGCTGCAAATATCCCATCTGTTCTATATGGATGACTTGAAAATTTACTCAACAACAAGAAAAGATCTCGAAAAGCTATTGAGAACAACAGAAACTTTCAGTCATGACATAAAAATGAACTTTGGCCTTGACAAATGTCGCATAAACACGATGACCAAAGGCATCTGGATTGATTCGGAGAACTATACATTAGAACACACATTAGACGCACAAGAATTTATACAGACAATGCAACCTTAAGACACATACAAATACCTTGGCTTCGAACAGAGCAGAGGGATAGACAAGAACCGCACAAAAGAACAAATAACTCAAGAGGTCAAACGCCGAATTAATCTGATCCTAAATACAAAACTTTCAGGTCGAAATATGGCCACCGCAATAAACACGTACGCACTACCAGTGCTAATGTACACGTTCGGTATAGTTGCGATGGACCGCAACAGAATTAGAGGAAGTAAACAGGCTAGTACGGGTCACATTCACTAAACACCGTGCCCCCCAACCGAGAAGTTCGAACGAGAGATTCCACCTTCCTAGGAAGAAAGGAGGCAGAGGTATAATTGATATTAAAAACATCTACTATGAGCAGACACATGACCTCAGGGAATTCTTCACAGTAAAGGCACAAACATCAAACATCCACAGAGTTGTGTGCAACAATGATGACCGTTTCACTCCACTCAACTTAAAGGACACGCAAAACAATATTAAAGAAAAAATTGTACACGACAACGAAAAAATTGACGCGTGGAGAAACAAAGAACTATACGGCAGGTACATACACGCTGCATACAATGCATACATCGATAAAGAAGCGACACTACAATGGCTATGTAACACCAACTAATTTGTCGAAACAGAGGGCTTCATGATGGCTATACAAGATCAAGTAATAGCAACTCGCACCTACAAAAAACACATACTAAAAGAAAATATCGCATCAACGTCATGCAGAATATGTGGCGAGAAACCGGAAATCATAGAACATATACTCAGCGGATGCTCTATTTTAGCCCCAAAACAATACACCAGACGCCACAACAATGTTGCGAAAGTGATCCACCAGGCAATATGCAAACTGTATGATGGAACAACTGGAATAACGCCATATTACCAGTACGAGCCGAAAAATGTAGTGGACTTGCCTTAAGCCATGATTTACTGGAACCGAACAATACAAACTGATAGAACTGTCCAACATAACAGACCAGACATCACGTTACGAGACCATAACAATAGCATTACGTACCTCATAGACATCTATGTGCCAGCGCCAGCGAATATCCAGGCGAAGCACTGAGACAAGATCGACAAATATTTACCACTTGCCCAAAATGTTAAAGAAGTGTGGTGTCAAAACAAAGTGATTGTAGTACCCATCATCATCAGTGCTACAGGAGAAATACCGCTGAAGTTACATGAGGCTCTAAAGACCCTAAATATACATCCTATGACATATAAACAGCTTCAAAAAATTATCATACTAGAGTCAACGAGCATTGTGCGGCAGGTGCTGAGCCAGAATACATGATAAAAACAACCACGAACACAACTCAAGCCGAAACACCATATCTCCGAAAACACGAACTAAACGACTCCTACGATCTAATGCGTCGACTATGAGAAAAAAAGAGCCAAAAGAACAACGTTACAGTAGATCCATGAAAAGAAAAAAAAAGCAAAAGAACAACAAAGACAAAAAAAAACTTATATTTAATATACATGTATAATTCTACCAATGTTTCCATCCATATCAAGCAGGATAGATGCTGATATGCTTGCCTCGCGGCCGTGTATCAACTTTTTCCCTTTCTCCCGAAAGGAGCGCACACATCAATAATAATAATAATAATAATAATAGTAATAATAATAATAATGCATGCCTTAGCCTTCTCCAACAGCTTGAATTATATAACAGCAACATATATTATGATGGTAAATTCCGTAATATATTATTTATTTTCTATTTAATTTTTTTTTCTAAAATAATTAATTTCTTTATTAGCTTTTCTATAATTTAATTATCATTTTTATTAAGATTATTTCAAATATTATATAATCATTCGCTACGATATTCATGGTATACCGGCAAATTTTAAAGAACAAAAGAGGATCACGATGAGAATCCTTGAATCCGGTGGTTACACGAGAAACAGTAGGGTGAGAAGATGTGTTCGTTGACCCTAGAAAAACCATAATTAAAATGGTGATAAAATATTCTTTGTACGACAATAAAAGTAGTGTAGAAAGATAGCCTGAATCTATCTGCACGTAAAAGTTATAGTGCGGCTGTATCTTATATTTGACCAGAGATATTTTATTTTACGTAAAAACTACAACCGAAGCCGAGCAGATATACCGATTAAAAAAACATATTACTTCATAAAGTCGACAAAATCTGTGAAAAGGTGTCCAAATAGCGATGAAATATTGTCCAATTATAAAATACGTCCAAGGAGACTCATTCCAGGTGATTCTTGTTGAAAATTTGGCCGTTTGCAATTTTGGAGGGAAAACTCGAAACATCTACGAAATCCCGCCAATTTAGAGTTGTAACACCGCTCGTTTAAAGAACCAGGAGGTTTCTATCAAGATCAATAGGTTTGCAGCTTGAAAAGAAAAAGCGCCAATCAGAACACAGCGAATTCATGGTCAGGTATTTTGAAAAAGAAATAGAAAATTTAAATAATCAATACTTTGAAAGTATTTATAATTCACCTATTATGAAAATATCCTTAATTTATTCTAAATTGACGAGACTAAATCTATTATTTCTTAATTATCACATTGTTATACAAAGATTGCACACTTACAATTCCTTAACCTCAAACGTCCGCATGTCGACGATAGATACATAGAAAGATATTTTTTATAATAATTCATTATATTTGACTGTATTTATTTACATATTACTTGCATATATATATTATTTTGTTTCTCTTTATTTAACTTACTAAAAGACTCATATGTGTGTGCATTTATTTATTGCTGATGTTGAGTTACTTATCATAAAGCATAATTTAAAGCTTATCTACATTTTTTATTTCATCCTGAACGATATTCTGTTTGAAGCAAACGGAGTAAAATAAATACACTGTTCATAACACCTGGAACGCCATTAAAATCTGGTAATACGAAAGATTAAAACTGTATTTGACATAACGACGCAAGAAACCCACTGCAGACAGAGCAATCTTGTGACAGTCCGGATTATTAAATAGAATAATAGTTTATGCACGAACCCAGCATTGCTTTTGCTTAAATCATCCTAGTAGCGTATAGTTTTAACAAATTATATATAGCGCTGTTTATATAGACATTAAACAGTACCTATACGCATCACGAATTTTTGTTCAATATGTTATTATTATTTTTATATAGCACGCTTCTATATTACACTCCTCCGCAAAAAATTAGGGGAACACTTTTTCAAAACCTGTAACTTTTTAAATAATAATCAAATAATCAAATTTGGTATGCTTTAACGGCATATATTTAACTAAAAAAAAATTAAAAAACAATTTTACAACTTCTTAGTTACTTCTAAGTTACACTTAAAAATGTAAATTAGTAACGCAAATCAAAATGGAAAAAATTTCAAGTATGCTTTAAATTGACGTATGAAACCCTACTAAAGATGACAGATGAACTCAGATGTGAATATTCATTGATTAGAAGGAAAATGAGGCATCATCAGCACGGCCACTCTATTCGACATGTTAGCAGGGACCCTGGAGTTTCGCCTTCTGTTATTCAGCGTTTATGGAATCGGTTTCGGGTGACTGGCCAGTATGTTAGAAGAGCTGGACAAGGTCGAAATCCAAAAACCACTCAAAATCAAGACCGATATCTTGTCCTTTCCTCTCTATGTAAGCGTATTACAACAGCAAGAGACCTCCTAAACGACCTAAGACGAGCAGGTGGAATAGAAATATTTGATCAAACTGTTAGAAACAGATTAAAAGAAGCGAATTTGAAACCAAGAAGACCTGTCTGCGCACCACGCCTTACGCAGCATCACAAAGCAGCGCGAATGAGGTTTGCTCTGGATCACAGAAAGTGGCAACTTCGTCATTGGACGCCTATACTGTTTACAGACAAGTCCAGATTTCGTTTAACTCGTTGCGACGGTCGTGTACGTGTATATAGACGTCCTGGTGAATGCTACTCAGTCTCTACTATACAGGAAGTGGATAGATTTGGTCTTGGATCTGTGATGGTTTGGGCTGGAATCGGTGTAGACAACAGAACTGATCTTGTTGTGGTTCTTAATATACTAAATGCAATGAATTACACCGAAAATGTCTTGGAGGACCATGTGGTGCCTGCTGCATATGGCGTCGGTTCCAATTTCATCCTAATGCAGGATAATGCAAGGCCACACACCGCCGTCATCACCAGAAACTTTTTACAAGAACGTGGAATTCAGGTCATGGAATGGCTGGCGTTAAGTCCTGACCTGAATCCTATTGAATAGGTGTGGGATCAGCTTGACCGACGTGTTCGCAAGCGCCCTAATCCACTACTAACCATACAGGAACTGACACAAGCCCTGATTGAGGAATGCGAAAGCATACCCTAAGAATCTCTTTACAGACTAGTGCGAAGCATTCCACGCAGGTGTGAGGAAGTGGTTCGTGCTCATGGAGGGCATACACGGTATTAAACCTCACCAATCCACACTCATCGATACTATGACAGTCGTTTTCATTTTGTTTTGCGTTATTAATTTACATTTTTAAGTGTATATTAGAAGTAACTAAGAGTTGTAATACTGTTTTTGTAATTTTCTTTAGATAAATATATGCCGTTAAAGTATACCAAATTTGATTTTCCTTGACCTCTTATTTAAAATGTTACAGGTTATAAAAAAAGTGTTCCCCTAATTTTTTTGAGCAGTGTATTATATTTTATTCTTATTATATCTATACTATATTAACTAGCTTCCAACTGTGAGGCAAATCATACAAATGGTCTCCTATAGCACCGCTCGGTGCCGTAATAACAGGCGTCCCAATTGGGCAGCTTCATTTGTTGCATATATCTATTATGCATGCGCTTATTCAATATTATATTAATATATATGTACATATATATATATATATATATATATATATATATATATATATATATATATATATATACATATATGGTAAACTTAATAAGTCGGCGATTAAAGGTCTGGTTTATTACTTCAAAGTATATATATTTAAAACAACCCTACATGTTTCATAAATGATGCCTTTGTCAAGGATATAAAAAATATAAATGACAGAATATAAAGAGAGAGAGAGAGAGGGGGGGGGAGAGAATTAAATAAATTAAAAGCCGGCAAGCGGTCTGTCAATTAAAAACTCATTTATTAATTATCCCTATATTTCGCAACAACTTTGTTGCTTCTACCGGAGATAAAAATGTAGAGTTTAAAAAATAATAATAATGAACTCTACATTTTATCTCCGGAAGAAGAATCAAAGTTGTTGCGAAATATAGGGATAATTAATAAATGAGTTTTTAATTGACAGACCGCTTTTAATTTATTATATTCAATATATTACGGTCGATAATTTCGTTTATATATACCGCCTCATTCTGAGCAAACGCAACGATCCGAATGTATGAATATTTCTCGCACTCCGAATAAAAATCCCCTGAACGCGTTTAGCCAATCACAACACAGTCTGTCTCATTCCGAGCAAACGCAACGATCCGAATGTGCAATTATTTTTCTGGCTCCTAATACAATTCCCCTGAATGCTGTAGGCGCGTTAACATCGATGTCATATGTCATACATACTTACATATTAAGGAGCCGCGTAAGAAAAATTATCTGATTACCAAATTAGTATTAAAGGACTATAAATAGTTTAGTCCTGTGTTATGGCAATGAGTAAATTGCAATACGTTATACTGACGATGGTTACACAAAGCGTAATGAGATTATTAATAAGCGATCAAGAAAATTGCAAATAAGGCATCAAGAGATTTAATAAATTAAATTTTAATAATGAAGGTTACAAAAACTATTCATAGTGTACTAAATAAATTTCAGAACTAATAAAAACTAAATTAAATTCTAGTAATGAAAGGAAAAATTTACTCTTACAAATAATAAAATAAATTGTTCATAATGAGAAATTAATTATATAATAACGGAAATTCATCCGTTTAAACTCATCGCCGTAAAATAATTGATGATGTTTGGAATATTTATAATTACGAAAACCATTTAACTATTAAGATAAAATAAAACAATTTCATTAAGTAAAGGCCGAAACAATCATATAAAACCATTTAAGTTTAGTATGCGGTTAACGGAAGAGCAGCACATGCCTAAATTATTGGAAATATCGCTATGTGTCAAATTTCAATTTAGTTCTATTGCAGCGCATACTAAAATGGACGTATCATTAGGAACTCTGCGATTTGGGAATAATGGTTTTAAATTTTGTACAGAACCAGTAATGTCTATTTTCTTTTTAAGTCTACAAATTGTAGCTTTGTTCGGGAATGGCCTGTCGGCATACTTTCCGGCAAATAAGTCACATACTCTTTGATAAGAATTATCAGCGTGATACCATTTCATCATTTCGGCTTTCTCTTCTAGTGTATAACGCGGCATGATCAAACGATTAAGAGACTAGACGGATAGGGTGACAGTGGTGACACTAATTTGTGACATTAATTGTCAAATGGTTGCGCGACAGACTGTTTTGTGATTGACTAAAAGCGTTCAGGGGATTTTTATTCGGAGCGGGAGAAATATTCATACATTCGGATCGTTGCGTTTGCTCAGAATGAGGCGGTATATATATATATATATATATATATAAACCGCATAAGTCATATATCATTAGGCATAGGGAATACGTATGAGTACATACGATGTATATGTATATGGAAATGCCGATCCCAATGCCGGCGAAGACCGCGACGGCCGGCAACGGTTGTCTCCGATTGTTTCGCAAATACAAGTTAGCAGTAATCATTTGCCCATCGACATAGGTTCTTGTAATGCGTTCTAAAATAACATTTACGAATTGCAAGGGATTTGCTTTTCTTATTTCTTTCAGTAGCTGCAGGAAATTTTTAAGCTGCGGTGCGTCGCATAAACAAAAGCGTAATTCGTAAGCGAATAAAATTCAAGAATAATCCTAATAAAATGAATAAAAAAGGATTCTAAAAATTATAATAAATTATACAAGATGTTAAAAATTCCTCCTTGCACAGCAAGACATTGTCCTAGGCGGTCGTAGAAATTAGCTCTTACATTTGCTAACATGTCGGCAGTTAATGAATTCGCAGCCTCAGTTATTTTTTCTCTTAAGGCAACTAGATTTTCTGGTCTACCAGCTTCATGAGTATAAACAATATTTTTTAGATATCCCACAAAAAGAAATCATTTGGAGGTAGATCAGGAGATCGCGGGGGCCATTTAATGTTTCCTGTTCCAGTAATAAGACGGTCAGGAAAAGTATTTCCTAGAAATTCCTTTACCCTCACTGCATTACGTGCTGGACAGCCATCATGTTGAAACCAAACGATTTCCTGATTTATTCCAATGTTTTGAATGGCGGGAAGTATTTGATTTTTCAGTAATTCGAGACACTTGTCGGCATTTAATATACCATCAATAAAATAGGGCCCTATAAAATGGTCACCTAAAATACCTGCCCAAACGTTTAGTTTTTGAGGATACTGAGTGCGATTTGCAAAATGCCGGTGTTGATTTTCCGAAGCCCAATATCGAAGAACAGAGGGATTGTGCCTTCCGTGTAATGGAAAAGTTGATTCATCGGTGAAGTGAATATTTTTAACGAAATTTTTATCTCGATGTATCTTTTTCATAACGTCTTGACAAAACTCCATTCTCCGGAAATTGTCCTCGGGAAATATTTCTTGAATTTTCGAATATTTGAAACATTTTAAACCATTACGTTTCCAAATACGTGAAATAGTTGTGTTACTTGTATCCAATTCCTCGGCAGCACTTCTAGTAGATCTCGTGTTATCAATGTCCCCAATACTACAAATTAATATATCCCGCCGGTACATACATCGGTATCGGAGACAATCGTCAGTCGTCGCGGTCTTCGGTGGCATTGGATTGGCTTTCTCATGTACGTATACATTGTATGTACTCACACATTGAATCTCTACGCCTAATGATATTTAAGACATACGGTATATATATATATATATACCGTATATATATGTATTTATATATATATATATATATATATAATATTTTCGTGACCTTGGTATGATATGGTAAACTTAATAAGTCGGCGATTAAAGGTCTGGTTTATATTTTTTATATCCTTGACAAAGGCATCATTTCCGAAACATGTAGGGTTGTTTTAAATATATATACTTTGAAGTAATGAACCAGACCTTTAATCGCCGACTTATTAAGTTTACTATATATATATATATATATATATATATATATATATATATATATATGTATATATATATATATATATATATATATATATATATAAATATAATATTTTCGTGACCTTGGTATGATAAGGTAAACTTAATAAGTCGGCGATTAAAGGTCTGGTTCATTACTTCAAAGTATATATATTTAAAACAACCCTACATGTTTCGGCACTGATGCCTTTGAAGGGAATACAAAATATAAATGACAGAATATAAATATAAGGACATTTATATTTTGTATTCCCTTGACAAAGGCATCAGTGCCGAAACATGTAGGGTTGTTTTAAATATATATACTTTGAAGTAATGAACCAGACCTTTAATCGCCGACTTATTAATTTTGCCTTATATATATATATATATATATATATATATATATATATATATAATGTTGTGGGGCATACTGCACTCAAATAACAGCTCCTATAATGGAAAAAGTAGTTATGCACCAGCAGTATACACATAATACACATTGTATATAATAGCAAAAATTGAGGGACGTAATTATGTGAGACTAGTGTCGAGATGTGAATAAATTAAATGACGTTAACTTTATAATTAATTATTTTCTTATTTTCTTTCTTAATTTATCTTTTTATATTTTTACATTTCAATTTCTAAATTCAAATCTTACGCGACATATTACAGACAGCTACTTTATCCACATTTTACGATACTAGTTAGCCACGCCCACAATTTTAAAATACCATAGTCCCGCGAATGCGATTTTTGGAATGTAAACAACAACATAACCTATGTTAAGAATGTAATTTATTATACTTGTTAATTATTCCGCTAATTTTATAATCCAGCTTATACTGAAATATTATATAAATTTATATTTTGATAGATGTAACAAACATTAAAACGTCGAGGCTTTTTAGTGATAATTAAACAGGCTTTGAAAAATAAAAGAACGCTGGCGGCGTCCTCTCCGATAAAATTCTTATAACAAATGGCCGTACTTCTGACTCAAGTAAAAGTTTTATTTAAAATTCTATATTAAACTCAGTTAAAAACTAATAAAGTTATATACATACGATACCTGAATATCAAGTTCAACTTTTGAAGCTTAAATTGGATCAATATCACGTTAAATAACGGATTTATCGAACATAGCATCATTTCGCTATTGGAACAGCATCGGACCGACAACAAGAGGCATTGACCGATTCCGACGCATATGCTTGGACAAGGTGCTGCCGTACTTGGACCCAGCTCCATTTCAACGTTCTTGACCAGATACCAGACCCACAAATACAGAGGATATAAACCCAGGTTCCTACTAATATCCAATATCCTAGAATTTCATTTTAAAGTCAACGTTTATCCATTATTAAACACGTAATTCAAACATTGTTTACATCTGTATATAAACGTAAATTTATACATTTTCAAACACATATTTAATATCACATTCATTCTTTCAATGTCCTTATAAAAGGAATATATAACTTACCTTCTGTGTCAATTTTAAGCAACATTTGTTATATATTTGCACTACTTGTTATGTACACAATCATTTAGCAATTTTAAGTAACACATGTGCATGAATACGTAATACCGTTTTTTCATTATTAAGTTAGAATTCACATAATATTACAGTTATCTTATTTTTATCCTTATTTTTATGCTTATTTTTACGTCAATCTTGTTACAGATTTCTATTTCTCTTGCGTTAATAAATTTTTATTTCTTGATTTTTTAAATTTGATGGTTTATTTGTTAGTGGTTGATTGTGGAGTTTTTACTTGATAGATTGTTTAATTATAGCATTATTCTCACGGAATAAAAGCAGACCGACGAAGATCCTTTTAAAGTTAATAATTGTTCTGTTGTTCTCAAGCTCTACGAATGCTAGCTGGTTATTTATTATACACCCAGATAGCGTCTCACAATTTAAGTATATTTATACTTATGGCGCCCAAAATTTGAATTTAAAAATAAACTTACACAACAGCAACTTCAATAGATTATTTTCGAAGTTCATATTCTATTTAATCATTAATCCTGAGTACGTAGCGCGTCAGCTACACTTCAATATATATATATATATATATATATATATATATATATATATATATATATATATATATGAAAAATTTTGTGAAAAACTTATCTGCGCGGAATGTGCATATATCGATATTTCACTGTTTTTTACAGATCATCAGTGCACCTTACCGAAGACAGACATGTTATTCACTTCTATACTACGTGTATATATACGAACTGTAATGAACTTCATGTGTATGGGAATTAATAATTATTAAATCTCATTTTACATGCGATTGTCGCTATAATTTGTTGCATTTAATTCTACAATTCGGCAAATCACTTTTGCCCTAGATTGTAGACGCAACAAGCCGCGACATCAACTGTACAAGTTGTCAGTACAAATGAAAAATTTTGTGAAAAACTTATCTGCGCGGAATGTGCATATATCGATATTTCACTGTTTTTTACAGATCATCAGTGCACCTTACCGAAGACAGACATGTTATTCACTTCTATACTACGTGTATATATACGAACTGTAATGAACTTCATGTGTATGAGAATTAATAATTATTAAATCTCATTTTACATGCGATTGTCGCTATAATTTGTTGCATTTAATTCTACAATTCGGCAAATCACTTTTGCCCTAGATTGTAGACGCAACAAGCCGCGACATCAACTGTACAAGTTGTCAGTACAAATGAAAAATTTTGTGAAAAACTTATCTGCGCGGAATGTGCATATATCGATATTTCACTGTTTTTTACAGATCATCAGTGCACCTTGCCGAAGACAGACATGTTATTCACTTCTATACTACGTGTATATATACGAACTGTAATGAACTTCATGTGTATGAGAATTAATAATTATTAAATCTCATTTTACATGCGATTGTCGCTATAATTTGTTGCATTTAATTCTACAATTCGGCAAATCACTTTTGCCCTAGATTGTAGACGCAACAAGCCGCGACATCAACTGTACAAGTTGTCAGTACAAATGAAAAATTTTGTGAAAAACTTATCTGCGCGGAATGTGCATATATCGATATTTCACTGTTTTTTACAGATCATCAGTGCACCTTACCGAAGACAGACATGTTATTCACTTCTATACTACGTGTATATATACGAACTGTAATGAACTTCATGTGTATGAGAATTAATAATTATTAAATCTCATTTTACATGCGATTGTCGCTAAATGCAACAAATTATAGCGACAATCGCATGTAAAATGAGATTTAATAATTATTAATTCTCATACACATGAAGTTCATTACAGTTCGTATATATACACGTAGTATAGAAGTGAATAACATGTCTGTCTTCGGTAAGGTGCACTGAAGATCTGTAAAAAACAGTGAAATATCGATATATGCACATTCCGCGCAGATAAGTTTTTCACAAAATTTTTCATTTGTACTGACAACTTGTACAGTTGATGTCGCGGCTTGTTGCGTCTACAATCTAGGGCAAAAGTGATTTGCCGAATTGTAGAATTAAATGCAACAAATTATAGCGACAATCGCATGTAAAATGAGATTTAATAATTATTAATTCTCATACACATGAAGTTCATTATATATATATATATATATATATATATATATATATATATATATATATGTAATAACTTCGTGACCTTGGTATGATATGGTAAACCTAATCAGTAGGCGATTAAAGGTCTGTATATTACTTCAAAATATATGTATTTAAAATAACTCTACATGTTTCGGCAGTACGCCTTTATCAAGAGAATACAAAATATAAATGACAGGATATAAATGTCAAGTAATTAAGTTGCTATGGTTTAAATTATTCAAAGATACATTCTAGTAATAATAATAAATCATGCCTTAGTATTCCAAAAAATAGATAGCAAGGTGTGAACATATGTGTTGTTCGCTGCTAGCAATTTGTCTCTTTCTGGGTATGAACTTATGTGTTGGTTGCTACTGGCAGCTTGCGTCTCTCTATGGGTGTGTGGTTTTGTGTGAGAGCGTAAGTGTAGGGTTTTGTATGTCGGTGCGTTCGTGCGTGTGTTTAGTGATCGGTCGCGTGAATTTAGAGAGGTCAGATAACCAGCCGTTGCGTAGGGCAGCCAACCCTTTCCCGGCAACTTCTTTACAATTCCGTGCAGTACTTCGACGGGCTGATCCCTGCCCCAACGAGGCAAGGCGCAGACCAGCGAAGCGCACCCTGTACGGGGTTGCTCATCGCTAAACAAGGGAACACTCTTAGTGGCTACCTCGGTCGACGATGGTCACACTTGTGCCATCTTAACGTTTTCCGCCTAAGCGGGGGCATAGCACACACGTCGAACGTGTGTGTGCTGTTAACGGCAGCCTAGCCAGGTTGCTGCCCAGGACCGGTCCTAGTGGTGTGTGCATTGCGCGGCGCCGTGTTAGCGCCGCGTAGCATGGTTCCTCACTCTTGCTGGAAAGGCGGAATGGCACCTGACTGCCCAACGGGCAGACCCCCCTAGAGTTTTGAAGCGCATATGCTAGGCTACAACCCAGTAGAGGACCACATCAGCAAAAACAGAAAACAGGGAAAGGCAGGGAAAAGCAAGACATGAGTTATTATTACGTATGCGCCCGTGGAGCGACTTAAGATGCAAAGTTGTCGGCATTCGCTCAAAACGAGAAGGAAAACCACGAAAACCTGCTCGGACAACTAGACAGGAATCAAAACACGGAACAGTCAGCATGATAAGCAAAAGTATATGATATTTAAATGATATTTAAATAACATAAGATATATAACAAAAAAATATAATATGATGGTAAATTGTAGATCGTTACAAAATTAAGTTATAGTATATACTGCTTAAATTTTTTATATCATTTCTGTTGATAATTGAATTTTTTTCCTGTTTAATACTGATCATTTCTTTAATTTGTCTTTTCACTGTGTGTTGTTCTTTATCAATTATCTGTGTGTTTTCAAAATCGAAATGGTGATCGCGTTGTAGTTTGTGTGTAGACAATGCAGTTTTGTCTGTTCTAGAGTATTTGTGGGCTTGTATTCTTTTGTATATATATTGTTTCGTTTGGCCTATGTAGTAACTATCGCAATCGCGACATGGTATTTTATATACGACATGTGTTTCTCGATTTTTTTCTATTTTAGGTTTAAGTTTTGAAAATAAATGTTTATTAGTATTACTAAGTTTATATGTTGTAGCTATATCATATTTCTTTAAAGTGTATTTAATTTTTTCCGATAGTTGTGGAACATATGGAATTGTGATATATGTTGTGTCATTGTTCAAATTTTTATTGGTGTCTGCAGTGTTGTATATTTGGTGTACTCTTTTTTTAATAGTTTGGTCTATAAGTTGTGGTGGATAATTATTATCAGTTAAGATTGTTTTAATTTTTTTGATGTTATCTTTTCTGTATTGAGTATGTGATAGTTTTATTGCCCTATCAGTCAGATTATTTATAATCATTTTATTGAATACTGTAGGAGCATTTGAGTGGTAATTCATATATCGAAAAGAAGCTGTGGGTTTATTATACCAATTTGTATAAATAGTACCCTGTCTATCATAGCTCAAAGAAATATCAAGAAGATTTGCAATAGGAGCAGCTAAAGGAGAGCCCATGGCAATACCAAATGTTTGACTATAAAAAGAATTTTTGTATTGAATATATGTGTTATCGAGACAGAAGTGTATACCTCTAATAAACTCGTTTTTATTTAGTGATGTGTGTGGACTAAATCCCATTTGGACTCTATTATGTTTATAGCTAGATCTGTAGGAATGTTAGTATATAAAGATTCTACATCAAGTGATATAATTTTGTGATTAGTTGGGACTTTTTGTTCCTTGATGAAATTTTGAAATTGCCATGAGTCTTTAGTATGATATTCAGTTTTTCCTAACATCTTAGATATGCTATCACCTAGGAATTTTGCTATATTATAAGTAGGGGCTTGTATGTTAGATACTATTGGTCTTAAAGGGATATTAATTTTGTGCATTTTAGGTAGACCATATATTGAAGGAGGGTGGGAATTAAAAATGCGAAGTTTTTTTTTTAGTGTTGAAATCTATTAGGTTTAGTCTATGCCATTTATTTATTAAGTTATTATTTTCTTTTTGAGTTTTTTCTGTTGGATTATTTCTTTCTTTTTTATAGGTGAATTTATCGTCTAATAGTTTTTCTATTTTTTGTTCATATTCCTCTTTAAGAATGATCACTGTTTTATTTGATTTATCTGCTGTTGCTATTATAATATGAGGGTTGTCCTGGATAAATCTTTTTGTTTCTTTAATGAATTTATGCATATATAGATTTGATATATGTTTTTTATTATTTACTTTCTTAGGTTTATGGTTAGTGATTATATTACAAATTTTGTTACGTATTTCATTCTGTTTGTCTAGTGGTAAATTTTGTATTCCTGTTTCAATGTTAGCTATATAGTCATTAATGGGTATTTTATTAGGTGGTATATTAAATTTGGGTCCTAGGCTAAGTATGTATTTAACATTATCGGGAATATTTATATTGGTTAAATTGATAATCCAGTTATTGTTAATTTTGTAATTTATCTCCAAGTGTTGTTTCTTCATTAGTTTATCTACTTTGTTTTTTAATTTATTTTTGTTTGTTAGGAAATGATTATTGTAAATTTTAGATTCTATTTTTTCGAAGCTATTTAAAAGTTGAGTAGATAATTTCTGTATGATAATATTTTTCAAGTTTGAAATAATTTGATTGAATGTATTTTTGTTACAAATGGTTTGGGATACTGTAATCTTTAAAATTTGTAAAATAAACTATCTCTTAAATAAATTCAACAATTTTCACAACAAATTAAAATTCACTATTGAAGAAGAATTTAATAACAGTATTAATTTTCTTGATATTTCTTTGAGCTATGATAGACAGGGTACTATTTATACAAATTGGTATAATAAACCCACAGCTTCTTTTCGATATATGAATTACCACTCAAATGCTCCTACAGTATTCAATAAAATGATTATAAATAATCTGACTGATAGGGCAGTAAAACTATCACATACTCAATACAGAAAAGATAACATCAAAAAAATTAAAACAATCTTAACTGATAATAATTATCCACCACAACTTATAGACCAAACTATTAAAAAAAGAGTACACCAAATATACAACACTGCAGACACCAATAAAAATTTGAACAATGACACAACATATATCACAATTCCATATGTTCCACAACTATCGGAAAAAATTAAATACACTTTAAAGAAATATGATATAGCTACAACATATAAACTTAGTAATACTAATAAACATTTATTTTCAAAACTTAAACCTAAAATAGAAAAAAATCGAGAAACACATGTCGTATATAAAATACCATGTCGCGATTGCGATAGTTACTACATAGGCCAAACGAAACAATATTTATACAAAAGAATACAAGCCCACAAATACTCTAGAACAGACAAAACTGCATTGTCTACACACAAACTACAACGCGGTCACCATTTCGATTTTGAAAACACACAGATAATTGATAAAGAACAACAAACAGTGAAAAGACAAATTAAAGAAATGATCAGTATTAAACAGGAAAAAAATTCAATTAACAACAGAAATGGTATAAAAAATTTAAGCAGTATATACTATAACTTAATTTTGTAACGATCTACAATTTACCATCATATTATATTTTTTTGTTATATACCTTATGTTATTTAAATATCATTTAAATATCATATACTTTTGCTTATCATGCTGACTGTTCCGTGTTTTGATTCCTGTCTAGTTGTCCGAGCAGGTTTTCGTGGGTTTCCTTCTCGTTTTGAGCGAATGCCGACAACTTTGCATCTTAAGTCGCTCCACGGGCGCATACGTAATAATAACTCATGTCTTGCTTTTCCCTGTTTTCTGTTTTTTTCTGATGTGGTCCTCTACTGGGTTGTAGCCTAGCATATGCGCTACAAAACTCTAGGGGGGTCTGCCCGTTGGGCAGTCAGGTGCCATTCCGCCTTTCCAGCAAGAGTGAGGAACCATGCTACGCGGCGCTAACACGGCGCCGCATAATGCACACACAACTAGGACCAGTCCTGGGCGGCAACCTGGCTAGGCTGCCGTTAACAGCACACACACGTTCGACGTGTGTGCTATGCCCCCGCTTCGGCGGAAAACGTTAAGATGGCACAAGTGTGACCATCGTCGACCGAGGTAGCCACTAAGAGTGTTCCCTTGGTTAGCGATGAGCAACCCCGTACAGGGTGCGCTTCGCTGGTCTGCGCCTTGCCTCGTTGGGGCGGGGGTCAGGCCGTCGAAGTACTGCACGGAATTGTAAAGAAGTTGCTGGGAAAGGGTTGGCTGCCCTACGCAACGGCTGGTTATCCGACCTCTCTAAATTCACGCGACCGGTCACTAAACACATGCACGAACGCACCGACATACAAAACCACACACCCATAGAGAGACGCAAGCTGCCAGTAGCAACCAACACACAAGTTCATACCCAGGAAGAGACACAAATTGCTAGCAGCGAACAACACATATGTTCACACCTTGCTATCTATTTTTTGGAATACTAAGGCATGATTTATTATTATTACTAGAATGTATCTTTGAATAATTTAAACCATAGCAACTTAATTACTTGACATTTATATCCTGTCATTTATATTTTGTATTCTCTTGATAAAGGCGTACTGCCAAAACATGTAGAGTTTTTTAAATACATATATTTTGAAGTAATATACAGACCTTTAATCGCCTACTGATTAGGTTTACTATCTATATATATATATATATATATATATATATATATATATATATAGATACAGAAATCTATTTATATATATATATATATATATATAAGGTAAACTTAATAAGTCGGCGATTAAAGGTCTGGTTTATTACTTCAAAGTATATATATTTAAAATAACTCTACATGTTTCGGCAATGATGCCTTTGTCAAGAGAATACAAAATATAAATACATACAATGTATGTATTCTCTTGACAAAGGCATCATTGCCGAAACATGTAGAGTTATTTTAAATATATATACTTTGAAGTAATAAACCAGACCTTTAATCGCCGACTTATTAAGTTTACCTTATCAATCCAAGTTCACGGGGATATTATATATATATATATATATATCTGTCATTTATAATTCTTTGATAAAGGTAATACTTACCGAAACATGTAAGAGCTTATGTTGAATATATACATATTAATGTAAAACAGACCTTCAATCGCCGAATATCTAAATCAACTATATTGTAAAAAGATCAAGAAAAAATGATTTATGTATATATATATATATATATATATAATCTTGTTAGGCATACTGCACTCAAATAACAGCTCCTATAATGGAAAAAGCAGTTATGCACCAGCAGTATACATATAATACACATTGTATATAATAGTCTAAAATTGAGGGACGTAATTATGTGAAACTAGTGTCGAGATGTGAATAAATTAAATGACGTTAACTTAATAATTAATTATTTACTTATTTTCTTTCTTACTTATCTTTTTATATTTTTACATTTCAATTTCTAAATTCAAATCATGCGCGACATATTACAGACAGCTACTTTATCCACATTAGGAACGATGCTAGTTAGCCACGCCCACAATTTCAAAATACCATTGTCCCGCGAATGCGATTTTTAGAATATAAACAACTACATAACCTAAGTTCAGAATGTAAATTATTATACTTGTTAATTATTCTGCTAATTTTATAATCATATTAATACTGAAATATTGTATAAATTTATATTTTAATTCATGTAACAAACATTAAAACGTCGAGGCTTTTTAGTGAAAATTAGAAAGGCTTTGGAAACAAAAGAAAGCTAGCGGCGTCCTCTCCGATAAAATACTTTCAACAAATGGCCGTACTTCTGTATCAAGTAAAAGTTTTATTTAAAATTATATATTAAAAACAGTTTAAAACTAGTAAATTCATATACAAACGATACCTGAATATCAAGCTCAACTTTTGAGACATAATTTGGACCAGTATCACGTTAAATAACGGAATTATCGAGTAGAGCATCATTTCACAATTGGAGCATCATCGGACTGATAACGTGAGCCATTGACCGACATCGACGCATATACTTCGACAAGGCGCTACCGTACTTAGATCCAGTTCTATTACGACGTTGCTGACCAGATATCAGATCCTCACATACAGAGAAAATAAAACCAGGTTCTTTTCAATATCCAATATTTCCTAGAATTTCATTTAAAAGTCAACATTCAATTATTATCAAACACTTAATTTAAACATTGTTAAATCTGAATATAAACGTAAATTTATACATTTCAAAACATATATTAAAATATCACATTCATACTTGCAGAATCCTTATAAAAGGAATAAATATAACTTACTTTTTGTGTGTTAATGTTAAGCAACATTTGATATTTATATGCACTACCAGTTATGTACACAACCACTCATCTATATTAAGTAACACATGTGCATTATTAGGTAATACCGTTTTTTTATTATTATTTAGTTAAGATTCACGTATATTACAGTTTTCTTATTTTTACTTTTATTGTTACTTTTCAAGCGTGTTACAGAAATCTATTTATGTTAATAAATTTTCATTTCTTGATTTTTTAAATTTGATCTTTTATTTGTTAGCGTTTGATTGTGGAGTTTTTACTTGTTAGATTGTTTAATTATTGCATTATTCTTACGGGGTAAGAGCAGACCAACAAAGATTCTATCATTTAATAATTTTTAGTTCTCAAGCTCTTCGACTGCTAACGGGTTATCAATTATACACCCAGATAGCGTGGTACAATTTAAGTATACTTATATTTATGGCGCCCAAAATTTGTATTAATAAATAAAACTATATACTACAGCAACTTTTCTATACTTATTTTTCTAAGTTCAATTTTAATTTGTTCTTATATCCTTCGAACGTAGTACGACAGCTTTATATCAATTGGCACCAACAACGTGGAGGCCAGCTATTATCCCGTAAATTTAAGATTAAAACTCTCACAATTTAAGCTTTAACAAGTAATCTTCTTTTTAAAAGAAAAAAATAAGGTTAACTGTAAGATAAATTTAAAGGTATTGAACATATGAGTATTGTTGTGTACTGTATTGCATGATTGATTTTCCATTGTAAGCGTAAACATTACTACATATCACGAGGGACCCTCAACTCTAACAGGGACTTACAGGAACAAAAGGTTAGTGAAAAAGACGATCAACTTGTGGGTACTTATTATTATTTTTACGTAAAATATTTGTTTCATTTGAGTGTGCATAATCATTATTTTGAGAGATATCTATATTTCTACTACTTTGCTATCTATTATCTAAATTCTTATCAAATTCCAAAATAAATATAAATAGTTTGCACTTATTTAAATAATTAACTTAATACTAAAATGGATACAAGACATCGAACAAAAGTACCTAAAGACAATGTTGATGATGATAGGACCGAGCAGGGAGATCCTTTAATCGCCCAGACTTCAGGATCTGAAGAGGTAAGTGCTCCAGATAACAGCGCCATGATGAAGATGTTAAATGCTATGATGACATAAATAACAAATATGAATAATAAATTAGAATCAAGTAATAATGACTTAAATACTAGTTTAACTAATATGAATAACAAATTAGACACTAATAACATTGACATGAATAACAAACTAGATACAAATAATGCTGATTTAAATAATATGAAACAAGAATTAAATAAACTAAGTAATGATTTAACAACAATATTAGAAACAAACATACAAATTATTAACGAGAAATTTGAGCTTAATAATGCAAACATTGACAACAAATTAAGTGCTTTTAAAATAGACCTATAGGGAAAAATAGCCGAGATCTCCATCGCACAAAAAGCTATGGAAGAAAACGAATTAAAATATCTAATAAAACTCGACGAAACGGTCAATCTTCAAAATCTACAATGGGCCAAACAATTAGATGCCACTACAACCGAAATATTCGATATAACACAACAGAAAATTACTACTACAACTCTAGAAATACAACAAAACGTAAACAAAATAATTTCAGAAAACAACACTTTATTCAACACTAAATTAACAGACTTTAACAAAATAAACGAAGACAATACGGAACAATTAAAAATAACTCTTAATCAAAATATCAGCACCCAAATAGATCTATGCAAAGATAATTACAACCAGGAAATAAACAATGTTAGACAAAACCTAGATATAATAATGACAACTAACCAAGAAAATTACACTAATACACAAACAAATATGAAACAATTAGAGAATAAAATTAAAAATTACTCGATACCAATAAATTATATTAATGCTAATAGTCATTCACTTAAGATAGATAATTTACTTCAATTTGACGGGGATATCACTAGAGTTCACCCTATGTCGTATCTTAATTGTATACTACGTTATTTGGAAGACGTCACCGAGGAGAAACAGAAGTTGAAGGTAATTCGTGCAACCCTTCGAAACAGTGCTCAGGAATGGTTTCAACGGATTGAGTACCACTGTCTCACACTCAATCAATTTGTCATTCTCTTTACACGAAACTATTGGGATGAGACACAGCAAAATAGGGCAAAGATACGATTACTTACTGGTAAATACAGACTAGGTCAAATGTCTAGAGAAACGTGTGCTTCTCGTATCTTTAACCAATGCAAGCACATAAATGATATGGAGGAATCTATGATCGCCAGGCAATTGTTAAACTATTTTATCTATACTGACACGCAGGCCATAATTTGTCATACTGTGACAGATATGGATTCCCTCATAGCAATATTGCGACGATTGGATGATTTCTCAGAAAACAATCATCAACAAGAATTGTATTATCGTACCCAGAATAATCGTAATTACCCGCCAAATAATACAAATAATAGTCATACAAATTTACCACCTCCAAGACACAACAATTTCAATAATAATAGATATCAAAATACAACAAGACCATATAATAATAATAACTATAATAACAGCAACAATTATAATAACAACAATGGCAATTTAAACACAAACAATAACAGAAATAACCAGTACAATACACAGAACAGGCCAAATCCCAATTTTCAACCCACAAGACACACGAGCAATACTTATCATAACAACAATCGAAATAATGACTATAATAGAAATAACTACAATAACAATCAGACACAAACTTTCCAACGACCAGAACGAGAATACAACAACATTCGCAATCGTAGTTGAGGTCGAGTAAACAATTATTACAGACGTCATAGATCAGCCTCTCCTATTCGTTCGAATATGGAGGATGTGAAAAAAAAAACGCCAATTTTGCCAGTAGACATATATGCAGACCCGAAACCAGGCCCATCCAATCAACAAAATTAATACCAATCGACTGTAACATACCACATAAGATTCAGAATATTTCTTTGTACCAACCACCAGAAGAATTCATTTTTATAGAAGACGCAGGAGATCCAATATCCAAAATATATACTCTACCCATTATCGAACTAAAATTTGACAACATAAATTTAAATTGTTTAATCGATACAGGGGCTGAAATCACCTTATTAAGAGCAGAAAAAGCTAAACTCTTACGGGGATATGAAGACAAATTAGTAAAAATTAAAGGGACAGACATAGTAGCAGCTAATGGTAAAAGAATGTGGACCGTTACAAAACAGTTATGTGCTGAGATATATATATATATATATATATATATATAGATATATAGATATATAGATATATATATATATATATATATATATATATATATATATATATATATATATATATTGAAGAATCCATATATTTATTACATTGTTATATTATCGATAAATTACAATATGACTGCGTAATAGGCATTGACAACATTAAAGAATTGAAGATGATATTAGATTTTGAACAGGGTATATTAAACATAAATAATAATAAAGTAATAATTAAGAAACAGTTATCAGAAGAAGAAATAATAAGATATAATTTATATAAAAGAGATGTGTTGATGAATGAAATTAATAATATATTATTAGAAAATGCACCGTGCTATAGCAGAGAAGAGGAGTGGAATATTGATAGAGAAACAGAAGGAAATATAAATAATTTAATTAATAATAATATTGGAATGAAGAAAATGGACGATTTGCAAGGAACGATTAATAGTCACGAGGTAGGAGATGAAGTGGAAATTAGAATTGAGAAACAGACAATAAAGACAATTAATAATTTTGAAGATATTAATGAATTAATATATAAATTAAATATACCCTATCCTACAGTCATCCCGGATTTAATAACAATTTTACATACAAACATAACTTTGATTAATAACGACATTGTATTCGCAAAAGGATATCAACACCCAATTAATATTGATAATGAAGAACTATGGTTTTGCAAAAATTATCCTATCCCATATAATTACCAACAGAGAGTTAGTCATGAATTAGAACGATTAGAACAAACAGGAATCATAGAAAGGTCTAACACATATTTTATAAACCCCATAGTCATCGTCCAGAAGAAAGATTTATCATTGCGGATTTGTTTAGATGCGAGAGCGCTTAATAAAAGAATTAAACCTGAGTTTGAAATGCCTCAAAATATAGATGTTTTATTAACAAAGTGTGGAAACAAGAAAATTTATAGCAAGTTGGATCTCAAGAATGCATTTTGGTTAATTAATTTAGAACCCGAATCAAGAAAGTACTTTGGTTTCATAGTAAATGGTATTGTCTACCAATTTCGAGTATGTCCGTTTGGTTTGAAAACCTCACCAGCCGCTCTTATCAGATTTCTTCACCAAATATTAGACAGATACGACGACTTTGCCTTACATTATTTGGATGATATTATAATATTTTCAGAAACCATAGAACAACACCTACAGCACCTAAAAACAATCCTAAGTACATTAACATCACAAGGTATGAAACTGAACCTAGCAAAATGTCAATTTTTCAGACATGAAATAAACTATCTTGGTTATATTATAAATCAGGAAAATATTTTATTAGATCCTATACGCCAGGATGAAATTAAAAATTATTCAAGACCTAGGAACTTAAAAACCTTACGAAGTTTCTTAGGTGTGTTAAACTATTATCGCAAGTTTATTTCCAATTACAGCGAGAAAACGATACCTTTATTAGAGCTTCTTAAGAAAGGTAAGAAATGGACTTGGACGCCTGAATATGAGAACTGTTTTACACATTTAAAAGAAAATTTTGTTGAAAACTTAAAATTACATCACCCAGATTTTTCATTACCATTCATTGTCCGAACAGATGCATCCCACCATACAATCGCAGCTGAACTTATACAAATAAAAGACAACATTGAAACACCTATATATTTCATCTCAAGAACTCTCAAAGCTTGTGAAACTCGATATACGATATTGGAAAAAGAAATGTTAGCTATCGTTTTTGCTTTAACCAAACTTAGATATTATCTAATCGGTAAAACATTTACTCTCGAGACAGATCACAAAGCATTGATCAATATCATGAATTGCAAACTGAATAACAGCAGAATATACAGATGGACATTGCTTATACAACAGTACGAATTCAACATAGTCTACAAACCAGGAAAAGATATGATAACAGCTGATGCACTGACAAGACAGGACGGGGATGTTAAAAGACAGAACATTTGTATAAATTTAGTTCAACTACAAAGACAAGGTATATTTTCTAGAAATAAACTGTTACACATTCAATCAGGTTCAGAATTTAATGAGATACACCATCACTTGAGAAATGTAGGAACATTCAAAGGCATGTCAATCAAAGACGATTTAATAACTAAACTGATAGCTAAAAATACTGTATACGTTACCAATGAACATCATACTAGAGAAATAACTAATTATATACATCAAACATACACTCACATTGGAGCAAGGAAATGTTGGTTACTATTCAGGGAGGCTTTCTATTGCATTAATGACGAAAGAATTATAAAAAGCGTTATCAAACATTGTCGTACATGTGAACTAGCAAAAGATAAAAATTTTACAAACACTAACATCAGCCACAATATCATAACTTACGATAAGCTTGAACTTGTATCAATAGACTTTTTATCCAATTTAATACCAAGTACCAAAGGATACAAAAACATCTTAGTGATTTGCGACATATTTTCAAAATTTATAAAACTCATTCCTACTCAAAAGTGCAACACGAACACTGTTTTACAAGCATTAACTGAATATTTTACACAATATGGCAAACCTTTAGCAATTTTATCTGACCACGCGACGTATTTTACAAACGACAGATACAAAGACTTTTTAAACTCACATGACATCCGATCATATTATACATTCATACGATATTCACAGGGTAACCCACCGAACGATACGTAAGAGAAACTTTAAAATATCTACGAATTTTATTGCACGAAAACCACAATAGATGGGCAAAATACCTTCCTCAAATCGAGTTTACTATTAACAATACACCCAGTACAGTCCATTATCACTGTCCGATAACAATTTTCACTGGACAACTACCACAAAGACCATGGACAGATTCAGAAGGCCTCAATATAAATGAACGCTTACTAGAGGTGAGAGATAAATTAATTGCTAAGAAAACAAAATGGGAAAGTAAAAGAAACACAGTTAATAAGAAGTACAAAACATATGACATTGAAGACAGAGTAATTGTTAAAAACTTGAGGATATCTAACTTAAAAAACAAAATAATGGGTAAATTATTAAAACCTTACCAAGGTCCATATGTTGTAAGGCGTATACTAGGTAACAACACTTATGAACTCATGGAAGAAGAAACTGGCTATATAAAAGGCAGATACCATATCACCATGTTACAAGATTTCTTAGAAGAATAAATTATGCTTATATACTATATACAAGTCGATATGATCTTAAGACAGTCTAATGGGTATGTTACAGCTCGAACAAATAATATCAATACTACGAAACATATTTCTAATTAATAAAATTATTAAACTAATATTAAAATGATTATTCTACATAACTATGCAAATTAATAAAAACTTATAAATAAAGTGCAATTGACAAAAGAAAAGACATATACTAATTAAAATGAAAGAGATGAATTAAATTACCAAAACAAGATTTACTATTAGTTGAAGTTCATTTTTTTTTACTTTTACTAAGAAAGAGAATTACATATTCATTAATAATTAAAATATTTAGATATATTTGTTTTTTTTTAATAAAAATAGTATTTATGACACACAACTAGGAAGGCAATGCAAGTTGATGTTCTTTTTTCATTCTTCTTATCAGGGAAAAGAAAAATCCTCAATTCATTTCGATTTTCTTTTCACGGGGATAATGTTGTGAGGCATACTGTACTCAAATAACAAGCTCCTATAATGGAAAAAGCAGTTATGCATCAGCAGTATACATATAATACACATTGTATATAATAGTCTAAAATTGAGGGACGTAATTATGTGAAACTAGTGTCGAGATGTGAATAAATTAAATGACGTTAACTTAATAATTAATTATTTACTTATTTTCTTTCTTACTTATCTTTTTATATTTTTACATTTCAATTTCTAAATTCAAATCATGCGCGACATATTACAGACAGCTACTTTATCCACATTAAGAACGGTGCTAGTTAGCCACGCCCACAATTTCAAAATACCATTGTCCCGCGAATGCGATTTTTAGAATGTAAACAACTACATAACCTAAGTTCAGAATGTAAATTATTATACTTGTTAATTATTCTGCTAATTTTATAATCATATTAATACTGAAATATTGTATAAATTTATATTTTAATTCATGTAACAAACATTAAAACGTCGAGGCTTTTTAGTGAAAATTAGAAAGGCTTTGGAAACAAAAGAAAGCTAGCGGCGTCCTCTCCGATAAAATACTTACAACAAATGGCCGTAATTCTGTATCAAGTAAAAGTTTTATTTAAAATAATATATTAAAAACAGTTTAAAACTAGTAAATTCATATACAAACGATACCTGAATATCAAGCTCAACTTTTGAGACATAATTTGGACCAGTATCACGTTAAATAACGGAATTATCGAGTAGAGCATCATTTCACAATTGGAGCATCATCGGACCGATAACGTGAGCCATTGACCGACATCGACGCATATACTTCGACAAGGCGCTACCGTACTTAGATCCAGTTCTATTACGACGTTGCTGACCAGACATCAGATCCTCACATACAGAGAAAATAAAACCAGGTTCTTTTCAATATCCAATATTTCCTAGAATTTCATTTAAAAGTCAACATTCAATTATTATCAAACACTTAATTTAAACATTGTTTACATCTGAATATAAACGTAAATTTATACATTTCAAAAGATATATTAAAATATCACATTCATACTTGCAGAATCCTTATAAAAGGAATAAATATAACTTACTTTTTGTGTGTTAATGTTAAGCAACATTTGATATTTATATGCACTACCAGTTATGTACACAACCACTCATCTATATTAAGTAACACATGTGCATTATTACGTAATACCGGTTTTTTATTATTATTTAGTTAAGATTCACGTATATTACAGTTTTCTTATTTTTACTTTTATTGTTACTTTTCAAGCGTGTTACAGAAATCTATTTATGTTAATAAATTTTCATTTCTTGATTTTTTTAAATTTGATCTTTTATTTGTTAGCGTTTGATTGTGGAGTTTTTACTTGTTAGATTGTTTAATTATTACATTATTCTTACGGGGTAAGAGCAGACCGACGAAGATCCTATCATTTAATAATTTTTAGTTCTCAAGCTCTTCGACTGCTAACGGGTTATCAATTATACACCCAGATAGCGTCGTACAATTTAAGTATATTTATACTTATGGCGCCCAAAATTTGTATTAATAAATAAAACTATATACTACAGCAACTTTTCTATACTTATTTTTCTAAGTTCAATTTTAATTTGTTCTTATATCCTTCGAACGTAGTACGACAGCTTTATATCAATATATATATATATATATATATATATATATATATATATATATATGTATGTTTTCTTTTAGGTTTCCGCGGGTAGTAGTATGTGTTTTAACTGGATTCCGGGTTTTCTTCCGCGTTTCCACTGTTTGGTCTTCGTAAAGACCGGTTCTGGTTTCTGGACGACGTTTCGGCAAAATCACATTTGCCATCTTCAGGTCTGCGATAACTGTCTGCATCTGCTTCTGGTTACTCGTAAACTGACGTAGTCGAGTTTAGGATGGTGGTTATATACCTGATTAGCGTTCTGGTTGGTTACACTTGGTTGAGTGCGTGCGCGGCCCCGTGTCGTTGGGCCTGTAGCTGGAGTGTACTGGCTGGGCTGCGGTGTAGGTGTTTTTGTTTGTTGTTTGTTGTTAACAACATCTTTGCTTAATACTGGTTTCCATTCTGTTGGTAGCCTCTGGGTATCATCTCGGGAATTCAAATTGTCCGGACGTTTCTCAATTTCGATAGCTTCCCTGATTATTCTGGTTTTCATATGTTCTATGTTCGCCAATAATTTGGTATTGCTGAAGTTTATCGTGTGGGACATTTTCTTTGCATGCTGAGCCAAAGATGAAGTTTTCTCGTCTTTGCTTACGGAGTTTTGGTGTTCACCTCTTCTTACGTTTACCCTTCTGTTTGTTTGGCCGATGTACGTCTTGTCACAATTAAGGCATGGAATTTCATAAGCTCCCTGATTTTCTAGCTGATTTTCTAAAGGTATTCTTGTTTTTGGATTCCGAAGGACTGTGCTGATATTTTTGTCTGCCTTGAATGTGGTTTCAATATGGTAATTTTGACATAGGGTAAGTAGGTTTTGGCTATTGATTCCTCTTTTTCCTCTTGTGGTGTGGCTCATTTAGGTTTTAATGCTTTGTTGATTGCCCGTTTACTAAAACCATTCTGCTGGAGTGCATTGTGGAGTTTATCCATTTCTTGAATCACGTTGTCTTCATCTGCTAATCTCTGTGATCTTGTTACTAGGCTCTTCACTACTGCTTGCAACTGAGCTGGATGGTGGTGAGACTGTGCGTTGAGGTACCGATCTGTATGTGTGGATATCCGGTACACTGTATTGCTTAATTTTCCATTTTCTTTCTTCTCCAAAATGTCGAGGAATGGTAGTTGATTGTTTGATTCTACTTCCATTGTGAACTTTATTTTGGAATGCATACTATTCAGATGTTCCAGGAAGCTCTTAAGGTAATCTTCTCCATGTGTCCAAATCACGAACGTGTCGTCAACATATCGTAGCCAAAGTTTGGGTTTATGGGTGGCCGTCCTTGATGCTGTTTTCTCTAAGCCTTCCATGAAGAGGTTCGCTATTACTGGTGACAGTGGACAGCCCATCGGTGTGCCTTCTATTTGTTTGTACCGTTGATCGCCGTAGATAAAGTAGGTGTTCGCCAGGCAGTGTTTCACCAGGTTCATTAAGTATGGTGGAGGTTGGTATTTTCTTTCGATGGTCCCTAGAGCTTCGGTTACTGGTATATTGGTAAACAGTGACACTACGTCTAAGCTTACCAATAGCCAATCTGTTTCCACTTTCTCTTTCTTCAATATCTCGATGAAGTGGCTTGCGTTCTTGACGTAAGACTCGGCTTCTTCGGCATGTGGTTGTAGTTGTTGGGCTAGATATCTTGCCAACTGTTGAAGAGGTGACCCAATGGAGCTGACTATGGGTCTTAATGGTACACCTCCCTTGTGGACTTTAAGTCAGCCGTAGAATTTGGGCCATCTCGATGACTTCTCCCTTAGAATGAGTCGTGTTTGGATTTCCTTGTCGATGAAACTCTCCTTGATTTTAATTTTAGTTGTTTTCTCCAGGTATGTTGTTGGATCCGTAGTGATTGGTTGGTATGCCGGATCTTCTAAGAGAGCTTTTATCTTGGTGTCGTAGTCGGTTGTGTTCATTACCACCGTAGCATTTCCTTTGTCCGCTGGTAGTATAATAATGTCTTCGTTGTTTATTAATTGTTTAAGTGCCAGTAATTCTTCATGCGATAAGTTCTCGTTGGTGGTTTGGCTGTCCGTAGTATTTGTGATACATCTTGGCGGATTGCTTCGGCCGTATTCTTGTCAATCCCAGATATAGTTGCCTCTACCCCGCAAATGATCTCTTCTACTGGTATACGGGCAGGAGCTATTGCGTAGTTAAACCCCTTCGCTAATAGCTTTTGTGATGCTGCATCCAACGTGTGTGTGGATAGGTTGTATACAACTTTGTGTGGTTTCTTCTCCTCTCTAGTGTTTATGGGTTTCTGTTCTTTTTGCAGGCGGTTAAACTTCTTTATTTGTTTCGCTGATGTCAGGCTGGTGTTTGTATCTGAACGGAATTCACTGAGCTGTTCCAGTACTCTCCAAATTATCGGATGGAGTAATTGTTTATTGATATCATCCAACATTTTTCTGACATCGTGGATAGATTCCCTCAGTAGAGCCAGTCTTGCTTTCTTCAGAATGTTCTGGGTTTGTCTGGTGTTTTTGTTGAACTTCAGTTTGAACACCAGCCTGACAACAGCCACATGATAGATTTCAGCAATACCAAATTATTGTCGAACGTAGAACATATGAAAACCAGAATAATCAGGGAAGCTATCGAAATTGAGAAACGTCCGGACAATTTGAATTCGCGAGATGATACCCAGAGGCTACCAACAGCATGGAAACCAATATTAAGCAAAGAAGTTGTCAACAACAAACAACAAACAAAACACGTACACCGCAACCCAGCCAGTACACTCCAACTACAGCCCCAACGACACGGAGCCGCGCACGCAGTCAACCAAATGTAACCAACCAGAACGCTAATCAGGTATACCTATAACCACCATCCTAAACTCGACTACATCAATTTACGAGTAACCAGAAGCAGAAGCAGACAGTTATCGCACACCTGAAGATGGCAAATGTGATTTTTCCGAAACGTCGTCCAGAAACCAGCAAAAAAGTACTTTCTTTTTTTAAGGTTGACGATAAACCAACATCATCTTAATTTGATGTTTAAAATTTGATTAATTTTAACATGTTTAGTGTCGTTGTTTGCTAAATTTTACCTATCAATTACACTCCTGAGGAAGTAACAAATTCGTTATGAAATATAGAGTGAAATAAAGGAGTTTTTTTTTTACTTGACAGACCGCTCACCCGTTAATTAATTTTTACATATATATATATATATATATATATATATATATAAGGTAAACTTAATTAGTCGGCGATTAAAGGTCTGGTTATTACTTCAAAATGTATATATTTAAAATAATCCTACATGTTTCGGCAATGATGCCTTTGTCAAGGATATAAAAAATATAAATTTATATTTTTGATATCCTTGACAAAGGCATCATTGCCGAAACATGTAGGATTATTTTAAATATATACACTTTGAAGTAATAACCAGACCTTTAATCGCCGACTAATAAAGTTTACCTTATCATACCAAGGTCACGAAAATACTATATATATATATATATATATATATATATATATATATATATATATATATATATATATATGTATATATATATAAATGCTTAGATAGCTATGGAGTAATATTAGCATTTCCAAAATTCAAATCTGACATCTGCTCTCAAAATACTGACATCTGCTTTCAATAACTCACATTTACTTTCAAAATAGGCATCTGCTTTCTAATGTGACGTTTGCCTTCATAACTGACACCTGCTTTCAAATCAGACATCTGCTTTCATTAACTGACATTTGCTTTCACTAACTGACATCTGCTATCAAAACTGACATGAGCTTTCAAAACTGACTTCTGCTTTCAACTTGACATCTACATTCAATAACTGACATCTGATTCATTAACACTGTTACTTTATAATGCATTTCTAAATAGCTTGAACCTGGGTCTATTGTGGCTTAGTGGTAAAAGCGACAGCCCGGATAGCTGTAGACTTGGGTTTGAGTCCCAACGTAGACCATATTTATCAATTAAAAAAAAAAATTGTATGATTTGCTTTGTAATTTGTAGACAGCAATGTTTACATCCCCACTTACTCTGCAATTACATACATTCTAATTTGATATTTGTAAATATTTCATATAAAAGCCGAAAAACTCCAATAATTTATCAATTGTCTATTGCATTATATTTTTTATTTTTCATGTTTTAACTTTTCATATATATGTTTTTTAAAAGTTCTTAAGGCTTGTTTCTATAGTTACTTTATTTTTTATATCTAATCATTTTTATATTTTGTACCTCAATTTTATTATTTTTTAATTCTACATTTTGTAAGTATTTTTACTACTGTTTTATACTCTTATTTATTTTTTGTTGTTTTTTTCATTAATCTTGTAGTTACCCCAGAAGAAGCGACAAAGTCTGTCGCGAAATATAGGGTAATTTAATAAAGGAGTTGTTTAATTGACCGCTTACCCGAATTTTAATTAATTTTTGATAATATATCACGGTCGATAATTTCTTTTCAATTATATATATATATATATATATATATATATATGAAGCGTTGTTCTTCGGGATATTTCGCCGCGTTTGGATGATTTCGTCCTGAGAAGGACAACTTTCTTCCTGACGTTTCGGTGACATCACTTTCACCTTTTTCTAGAGGATCTTCTCGTTGCAATGGTAACTTCAAGAGTGCGTTGATTTTCTGTGCCGCTCGTATTATATGGTCCCGTCGTAGTGGGGACGCGTGTCTGACTCCTCGTGATTGGTCCGTCGGTTGTTCTGTCGCTTTCGACTATTGGTCGATCGGTTTGCGTTCGGTCCGAGTTAGTATGACTGGGCTGTGGCAAGTTGTTCTCATTACGTCGCTTGTGTGTAATCTGCCTGTTGAGCAAGGCCGACTTCCATGTGTCAGGCAAACGCTGTCCGTCGTCATGTTTGTTCATACAGTTTTGCCGTTTCTCAATTTCTATTGCTTCTCTTATAATCCTGTACGTTAACCTCGTACTGCGTGCTATAGTTTTTGTACCGTCAAAATCGATTGTGTGTCCTGTATGTAGCACATGCTTAGCTAGGGATGATGTTGATTCTTTTTTAGCTACCGCATTTCTGTGTTCTTCCCTCCGTACGCTGGTTTTTCAGTTAGTATGCCCTATGTATGTTTGATCGCATTCATAGCACGGTATTTCGTAGACCCCTTGGTTTTCTAGTTCTATCTTGTCCTTTGTATTAGGCAAAATGTCTTTTATTTTCCTGTCTGTCGTATAAATGGTGTCTATGTCGTGTCGGCGTAATATTCTACCTATTTTCTCAGTCGTACCTTTCACGTAAGGGAGAAATGCTGTCCGTGTAGATCTTTCTTTCTTTTTTGGTTGATTCTTGTTAATTCGTGTCGCTCTGTTAATGGTATGTTGTGAATATCCGTTCGCTTGTAATATGTTTTTTATTGTTCCCATTTCTTCGTTTCGATGTTCTGCGTCTGACAAAGTTTGAGATCTGTGGATTAATGTTTTTACTACAGAGTTTAACTGTGCTGGGTGATGATGTGAAGATGCGTTGAAATATCTGTTCGTATGTGTAGGTTTCCTGTACACTGTGTATCCTAGCGAGCCATCCGGTTTTTTGATTATCATCAAGTCTAAGAACGGTAGCCGATTTCTTTCCTCCATTTCGACAGTAAACTTTATTTTCGGATGTCTGGTGTTCAGATGTTGTAAAAACTCGCTTAGTTTCTCTCTTCCATGCGGCCAAATCACCAGGGTGTCGTCTACGTATCGCAGCCAGAGTTTTGGTTTGTCTGTAGCGTTTTCCAGTGCTCTTTGTTCGAAGTCTGCCATAAACAAATTTGCCAGTATAGGTGACAGCGGTGATCCCATCGGCGCTCCATCGGTTTGCTTAAAAAAATTGTCCGTTGTATATAAAATACGTGTTTGACAGGCAGTGTTTCGTTAGATCTATGTCGTAGTCGGAGAGTTGGTGTTTCTTTATTAGTAAATCTATTACCTCATTAATGGGGATCTGTGTGAAGAGCGAAACTACATCGAAGCTCACCAACATGTCTTGATCCATGGTGATATCCTTGAATATTTCAGTTAGGTGAGTCGAGTTTTTAACATATGATGGTATTTCTTCGGCAAGGGGTTGTAGTTTTTGTGCTAAGAAGCGCGAAAGCGCTTGAGTCGGTGAGCTAACGGAACTTACTATCGGTCTCAGCGGCACATCCGGCTTGTGTATTTTTGGTAGGCCGTAGAATTTCGGACATCTTGACGATTTCTCTCTAGGAATCAGTCGTTTCTTAATACCTTCTTCGAGAGGTGCGTTCTTGATCTTGCTTTTGGTCGTCTTTTCTAAGTATGTGGTCGGGTCGTTATGTGTCGGTTTATACATCGAGTCTTCTAGAAGTGTTCGTATTTTTCGGTCATAGTCGCTCTTTTCCATTATTACTGTGGCGTTTCCCTTGTCAGCCGGCATTATGACAATATCTTTGTTTTTCTGCAGTCGTCGTAGGGCGTCTCTTTCTTCTTTCGATATATTTGGCTTTGGTGGTTTTGTTGTTCTTATTATTTGGCATATATCTTGTCTGACACTTTCTGCTGTTTCTCGGTCAAGGGATTCAATTGCCGCTTCGACGCCGCATATGATATTTTCTGTTGGTATGTTCTTAGGAGCAACCGCGAAATTGAAACCTTTTTCAAGAATTCTATTTTCAGCTTCGTTAAGTTCGTATTTCGACAGGTTGTGAACCACTCGACGTTGTAGTGTTTTAGTTTCGTTGTCTGGTATATGTTTGCGTCGCAGATTTTCAATCTTCCGTTTTTGTTTCTTGGTTTTCGTAATTTCCTCTGTCTCAGCTCTGTAGTAAGATAAGAGTTCGATTTTCTGCCACAAAGCCGGATGAATCTTGTTGCTTAGTTGCAAGTGCAGGGTTCTTAGTCTAGTATCGGCTTGGTCTAATTTTTGTCTAGTCTGTCGTATGAAACTCCGTAAGATTGCCTTTCCGGTCCGCTCCAAAATATTCTTTATCTTTGTCGTTTCGGTATGAAAAGTCACTTTGCAGCACGTCGGTGTAAGTTTTTCGTCCCGACATTGTCGTAGAAAAGTCAAGTCGCACAGTAATCGTGCTCTCTTGGTTCGTATCTTCTCGAAATTCTTCGATAGTCTGTATACTTCCTCCCCGTAGAGGTATGTTAAATTTCGTCGAATGTTTTCGCGGTCGTTTGTTGAAGCGTTGTTCTTCGGGATATTTCGCCGCGTTTGGATGATTTCGTCCTGAGAAGGACAACTTTCTTCCTGACGTTTCGGTGACATCACTTTCACCTTTTTCTAGAGGATCTTCTCGTTGCAATGGTAACTTCACTACAAAAAGGTGAAAGTGATGTCACCGAAACGTCAGGAAGAAAGTTGTCCTTCTCAGGACGAAATCATCCAAACGCGGCGAAATATCCCGAAGAACAACGCTTCAACAAACGACCGCGAAAACATTCGACGAAATTTAACATACCTCTACGGGGAGGAAGTATACAGACTATCGAAGAATTTCGAGAAGATACGAACCAAGAGAGCACGATTACTGTGCGACTTGACTTTTCTACGACAATGTCGGGACGAAAAACTTACACCGACGTGCTGCAAAGTGACTTTTCATACCGAAACGACAAAGATAAAGAATATTTTGGAGCGGACCGGAAAGGCAATCTTACGGAGTTTCATACGACAGACTAGACAAAAATTAGACCAAGCCGATACTAGACTAAGAACCCTGCACTTGCAACTAAGCAACAAGATTCATCCGGCTTTGTGGCAGAAAATCGAACTCTTATCTTACTACAGAGCTGAGACAGAGGAAATTACGAAAACCAAGAAACAAAAACGGAAGATTGAAAATCTGCGACGCAAACATATACCAGACAACGAAACTAAAACACTACAACGTCGAGTGGTTCACAACCTGTCGAAATACGAACTTAACGAAGCTGAAAATAGAATTCTTGAAAAAGGTTTCAATTTCGCGGTTGCTCCTAAGAACATACCAACAGAAAATATCATATGCGGCGTCGAAGCGGCAATTGAATCCCTTGACCGAGAAACAGCAGAAAGTGTCAGACAAGATATATGCCAAATAATAAGAACAACAAAACCACCAAAGCCAAATATATCGAAAGAAGAAAGAGACGCCCTACGACGACTGCAGAAAAACAAAGATATTGTCATAATGCCGGCTGACAAGGGAAACGCCACAGTAATAATGGAAAAGAGCGACTATGACCGAAAAATACGAACACTTCTAGAAGACTCGATGTATAAACCGACACATAACGACCCGACCACATACTTAGAAAAGACGACCAAAAGCAAGATCAAGAACGCACCTCTCGAAGAAGGTATTAAGAAACGACTGATTCCTAGAGAGAAATCGTCAAGATGTCCGAAATTCTACGGCCTACCAAAAATACACAAGCCGGATGTGCCGCTGAGACCGATAGTAAGTTCCGTTAGCTCACCGACTCAAGCGCTTTCGCGCTTCTTAGCACAAAAACTACAACCCCTTGCCGAAGAAATACCATCATATGTTAAAAACTCGACTCACCTAACTGAAATACTCAAGGATATCACCATGGATCAAGACGACATGTTGGTGAGCTTCGATGTAGTTTCGCTCTTCACACAGATCCCCATTAATGAGGTAATAGATTTGCTAATAAAGAAACACCAACTCTCCGACTACGACATAGATCTAACGAAACACTGCCTGTCAAACACGTATTTTATATACAACGGAGAATTTTTTAAGCAAACCGATGGAGCGCCGATGGGATCACCGCTGTCACCTATACTGGCAAATTTGTTTATGGCAGACTTCGAACAAAGCACTGGAAAACGCTACAGACAAACCAAAACTCTGGCTGCGATACGTAGACGACACCCTGGTGATTTGGCCGCATGGAAGAGAGAAACTAAGCGAGTTTTTACAACATCTGAACACCAGACATCCGAAAATAAAGTTTACTGTCGAAATGGAGGAAAGAAATCGGCTACCGTTCTTAGACTTGATGATAATCAAAAAACCGGATGGCTCGCTAGGATACACAGTGTACAGGAAACCTACACATACGAACAGATATCTCAACGCATCTTCACATCATCACCCAGCACAGTTAAACTCTGTAGTAAAAAACATTAATCCACAGATCTCAAACTTTGTCAGACGCAGAACATCGAAACGAAGAAATGGGAACAATAAAAAACATATTACAAGCGAACGGATATTCACAACATACCATTAACAGAGCGACACGAATTAACAAGAATCAACCAAAAAAGAAAGAAAGATCTACACGGACAGCATTTCTCCCTTACGTGAAAGGTACGACTGAGAAAATAGGTAGAATATTACGCCGACACGACATAGACACCATTTATACGACAGACAGGAAAATAAAAGACATTTTGCCTAATACAAAGGACAAGATAGAACTAGAAAACCAAGGGGTCTACGAAATACCGTGCTATGAATGCGATCAAACATACATAGGGCATACTAACCGAAAAACCAGCGTACGGAGGGAAGAACACAGAAATGCGGTAGCTAAAAAAGAATCAACATCATCCCTAGCTAAGCATGTGCTACATACAGGACACACAATCGATTTTGACGGTACAAAAACTATAGCACGCAGTACGAGGTTAACGTACAGGATTATAAGAGAAGCAATAGAAATTGAGAAACGGCAAAACTGTATGAACAAACGTGACGACGGACAGCGTTTGCCTGACACATGGAAGTCGGCCTTGCTCAACAGGCAGATTACACACAAGCGACGTAATGAGAACAACTTGCCACAGCCCAGTCATACTAACTCGGACCGAACGCAAACCGATCGACCAATAGTCGAAAGCGACAGAACAATCGACGGACCAATCACGAGGAGTCAGACACGCGTCCCCACTACGACGGGACCATATAATACGAGCGGCACAGAAAATCAACGCACTCTTGAAGTTACCATTGCAACGAGAAGATCCTCTAGAAAAAGGTGAAAGTGATGTCACCGAAACGTCAGGAAGAAAGTTGTCCTTCTCAGGACGAAATCATCCAAACGCGGCGAAATATCCCGAAGAACAACGCTTCAACAAACGACCGCGAAAACATTCGACGATATATATATATATATATATATATATATATATATATATATATATTATATATATATATATATATATATTTATATATATATATATATATATATATATAAAGAGGACTAGTATTTTCTTAGAGCTTTTGTTTATTTTTCTTTATTATTTGTTTGTTTAATGCTATTTTAGGAATTATCGATGGATGAAAAGAAGGAAATGGTTTCACATAAAACCAATGACGAGAATCTACCAAACTAACTTTTTTTCTGATACATTTAAATGTTATATTATAAGATTATTTATCAATAAAACGTACCTACAATACTTTTTAGCGTTGTTGTTTACCTTTTTTTAAAGTTAATATGTGCAGGTTCTATTTATTTTTAACTAAAAAACGCGCAGAAGTGTTACATAAATGAATTTCTTCGTATTTATCGTAGTGTAATATTAGATTTAATATTTTATAAGCAAAGTTGCTTATTTTATAACGACGTAGTTTAATATTGTTTTTGTTATTTTTAATTTCTGTTTTCTTTTTCCTTTATTTGCATGGTTGTATATTGCATCAAAGGTATTTGTTAAAATTTTACGTTATATTAAACAGTGAGGGTAGTTTTCTATCGGGAATACCTTTCCATCATTAGTGACATCACTGATATTTCATTTCATTCTCGCTAACTGTAGAATATATTTTTGTTATTTATATAAAAATATATAAAGCTTATAACTAAAGAGCAGTTAATTATATTTAGAACTATGAGAATAATTAATGAAATTAAAAAAAAAATAAACACGTAGTTGGGAATTTGAAAGAGAAGAAGAGGAATGATTTTTTTATTAATTTTGGATAGCAGCAGTAAAAAGTTTGATGACAGGGATAAAAAGGATCATAAATTTATTACTTTTATAGTTTTAAAGTATCAAATGAGGAAGGAAGACAAATTTATTCAATAGGTGATGTACAAAATTAGAACAGGAAAATTACAGGACCTAAATTAAGTATATACACATACACACACACACGCACATATATATATATATATATATATATATAATATATATATATATATATATATATATATATATATATATATATGTACGAGGTCTGGCTATTATATAACGAGACTGCTTATGAAAAAGAGTTTTATTTTTAAAATTATTCTACAATCGAATGATCTCCTTCAATGTACTCCCCTCCCCTCGCCAAACACCGTTCCATTCGTTTTTTCCATTGGTCAAAGCAATGCCGGAAGTCTTCTTTTGTAAGAGCATTTAGGAGCTCCGCCGATTTTCGCTTTACCTCTTCCATCGACTCGAACTGGGTTCCTTTTAAGGCAGACTTGATTTTAGCAAATAGGAAAAAGTCACAGGTTGCTAAATCATGCGAGTACGGTGCGTGTTGGAGCACTGGAGTGCCTCTAGCGGCTGAATAACGCTTCACAGACAACGCGTTATGGACAGGTGCGTTGTCTTGGTGCAAGATCCACGACTTGTTTTTCCACAACTCCGGCCGTTTCTTACGAACTCGCTCTAGCAATGTTGCCAAAACTTTCAAATAGTAAGTTTGGTTTACAGTTTGAACCTGTATACCCATTCACTCATCACGATGCCGTTGATGTCGAAAAAAACGAGACAGGTCGACCTGGACGTTGGTTATCTTCGGTGCTCTCTCGGCCTTCAGAAAACCGTTTATACCATTCGAAAACACGTGCACGAGATAGATAATTCTCACCATAGGATTCTATCAACAACTTATAGCACTCAGTAGGAGTTTTTTTTTAATTTAACGAGAAATTTAACATTGATCCGTTGCTCGTGTTTTTTGTCACACATTGTTATCGGCACGAGGAAAAAACACGTTCGTTTCTAACCTCTATAGAAAAAATACTACTACAGCGACAGAAACGTGTTTTCGTACTGGAGTAGTAGATACTTCCAGCTATCCAACGCTGCATTCGTTTTCCCCCTACCCCTCTAGGACGTCTTGTGCGCGCGCAGTCTCGTTATAAAATAGCCAGACCTGGTATATATATATATATATATATATATATATATAAACATATATATATATACATATATCATCAAATATATATATATATATATATATATAAGTATAGAATCAAAGTTGTTGCGAAATATAGGGATAATTAATAAACGAGTTTTTAATTGACAGACCGCTTGCCCGCTTTTAATTTATTTTATTCAATATATTACGGTCGATAATTTCGTTTAAATTATGTATATATATATATATATAATAACTTCGTGACCTTGGTATGATATGGTAAACCTAATCAGTAGGCGATTAAAGGTCTGTATATTACTTCAAAATATATGTATTTAAAAAAACTCTACATGTTTCGGCTGTATACGCCTTTTTCAAGAGAATACAAAATATGAATATTTTGTATTCTCTTGAAAAAGGCGTATACAGCCGAAACATGTAGAGTTTTTTTAAATACATATATTTTGAAGTAATATACAGACCTTTAATCGCCTACTGATTAGGTTTACTATATATATATATATATATGAAAAAATGTGTGAAAGTCGTATCCATCCGGGATGCGTAGACGTCGACGTTTCATAGTTATTACTAATTGTCAATACACCTTACCCAGAAATAGATACGACTTTCATTTCTATACTGCGTGTATATATACTTATGATGATAAACGTAATGCTAATGAGAACTCATAATTATTGAATTCTCACATACATGCCATTGCCGCTCTAATTCGTTGCATCAATTTCTACACATGACAAAATCACCTTTGTCTAATAATGTAGCTGCAACGTGTCACGGCGTCAACCGTCCAGGTTGTCCGGGAAATTGAAAAAATGTGTGAAAGTCGTATCCATCCGGATCTACAGATCCCGGAACAAGTGGACCTCTACACCGACCCAAAACCAGGTTAGTATTTAGTTATCCGGGACCGTGCGAATAGGTGACAAGGATTTGTGTCTACAAAATATGTTATTCACGCGACCTCGACCTCGATTGTAAAAATTGTTAATTCCCCGTCTAGACTGATGAGATTGGTGATCGGAATTGTTGTTATTATTATTCTGATTGTTGTTATAATAGTTATAGTTATTAGGGCTGTTATTATAATGATTAGAGTTTGGGGTCCTTGTTTGATGATAGTTTGCGTTGGGCATCGTTTGTGTGTTATAATTATTGTGAATATTGTTGGGATTATAATTGTTATTATTGTGACAATTAGTAGATGGTCTAGAAAGATGTGTAAAACGATTATTATAGTTGTAGTTAGTATGTCTAGGTGGAGGAGAATTAGGTGGTCCGTGATTAGTATTATAGCTTTGAGGTGGGTGACTCCGGTAATTTGATGTACGGAAGTTGGACTGCTGTTGGTGATGATTGCTCCGTGTGAAATCATCCAACCGTCGTAAAATCTCTATCAAAGTGTCCATGTTAGTAACCTTTTGACATATTATGGCCTGTGTGTCAGTGAAAATGAAGTGATTCAATAATTGTCTTGCAATCATTGATTCCTCCATATCGCTGATGTGCTTGCATTAGTTGTAAAAACATGAAGCGTACATCTCTCTAGTTACCTGTCCCAATCTATACTTACAAGTCAAGAGAGACCAGCTCTGTTTTGCTGGTTCTCGTTTCAGTAGTTACGCGTGAATAAAATTACAAATTGATCTAAAGTCAGGCAGTGATCCTCGATCCTCTGGAACCACTCCTGTGCACTATTACATAGAGTTGTTCGGATTACTTCTATTCGTTGTTTCTCTTCGGTGACGTCTTCCAGATATCTTAAAATACAGTTAAGATATGTCATCGGGTGTACTCGCGTAATGTCCCCGTCGAAATGCTATAGGTTTCTATTTTTATGGTAGTGTTATTTGCGTTCATATAATTTATTGGTAAAATTAATTTTATTTTCTAGTAATTGTAAATTATTTAGAGTTTTAGTACAGTTATCACTTTGAGTTATTTTTATGGTGCTTAGGTTTAGTTTGACTGTATTAATCTCTTTATCATAGGTTTCCCTACATTCATTTATCTGTGTATAAATATTTTGATTTAAAGTTTGCTTTAAAAGTTCAGTATTGTCCTCATTAATTTTGTTATATGTTTATTGTCTATTAAAGTGTTATTTTCTATTAATGTTTTGTTTATATTCTGTTGTATTTCTTTATTAACGTTATTTATTTTTGCCTCTATAATATTATAGATTTCATTGGTAGTTGCATCTAGTTGTTTAGCCCATTGCAGGTTTTTGAAGTTTAATGTTTCATCGAGTTTAATTAAATATATAAGTTCGTTCTCTTCCATCGCCTTTTGAGCTGTTGAGGTCTCTGCTATTTTCGCCTCTAAACCCTCTTTAAATGCACTTAATTTATTGTCAATGTTCAAATTGTTTAATTCAAATTTTTCATTAATATTTTGTATATTACCTTCGAGTTTGGCTTTTACTTCAGTATTCATATTATTTATGTCCTTTTTTATATTTGTTAAGTTAGTATCTAATTTATTATTTAAGTCATTGTTGTTAGTTTCTAAGTTCTTCATTTGTACTAATAGTATATTCAAAATGTCCATTATCTGACTGTTAACCGGCATACTCACCTCTTCTGAGCCGGAAGGTAGAGTAGCAGGAGCATCTCCTTGATCCACTCTATCTTCTTCTTCTTGTCTTCAGTGGCTTTAGATCGATGTCTGGTATCCATACTAATATTATTATAGTAAATAAGGTTGAGTGTAAAGAAGTTGTTGTATTTGTTAATATAAAGAAAACGTAGAGAAAGCTGTTGTATGATATTGGTGTTGATTTTTATAATTGAATTAATAGACACACGTACGTACAATAAAATTGTGCAAGTAAACAGTGAAAATATGTACCCACAAGTTAATCTTTCTTACCACAAACCTTAATTACTGACCTGAAGTTCTCTCAGCAATGACAATCCCTCTGTGAAGTGTATTACTTACCTTCTCCAGAAATTGACAAGGCAGAATTATGCATATACAGAGAATAAATAACATAAATCTCGTACGTACAATATTAACTCTACAGAGAATTTAATTCTTTCAATGGAGACTGTGGTTAAATAATAATTTAAAAAAGGTATATAACCCCTTACCACAATTATTAGTCGTATCCTAAATAAGTATTTCGACAACTAAGTTGTCATCATCAGTAGGTAAAAACTACTAATTAAAAGTCACACATGGGGCACAGTAAAGTAACATAAACGCTTCCGCACAACTACTATACACTGCAACCCTGTAAAGACTAAATTTACCATGCCATTCTCAAACTACAGGACAAAACACTTGCCTCTTAGAAAAGGTTTTAAACATGTGTTACATTATCGAACAAAGGAACGGGAGAAATTCTTCTCTAAAGAAGGCGCCTACTAAAAACGATTTTTAAAGCTACGGTGACCTACTATTAAAATAAATGAAACACCTTATAATTTCACAAAACACTAGTATATTTACCTATATGAATATTTCATGTGCATTGTACACATTAGTAGTTATTATTTAAACGTATTATTTCGAGTACACAGGTAGTGACAAAATCTATATTGGGTAAGGGTGTAAAAATTTTCCATTACAAATGGTTAAAAAGTCGTATATTGTATATAGTAAAAGCCGTACTCTCATTGCAAATTCTGAGAAAGACAAAATTAAGAAGGGGCGTTACATGAAAAAACAAGACATCCGGCTGTGTTGTGTTATATTAAATGAGAATCAATTCACGTGAAAAGGGTCTATGAATAATTGGATATTGTAGGTATATAATTTAAAAGTTAATTATAAATAGGTGACATGTCCTAGTTAAGGAGTTAAGCAAGCAATTTAATATAATGTATAGAATTCACGGTAGGCTCTACGTGTGTTAAGGAGGTAATTTTTGCATATTAAATGAGAAGCAATTCACGTGAAAAGGGTCTATGAATAATTGGATATTGTAGGTATATAATTTAAAAGTTAATTATAAATAGGTGACATGTCCTAGTTAAGGAGTTAAGCAATTTAATATAATGTATAGAATTCACGGTAGGCTCTGGGTGTGTTAAGGAGGTAATTTTTGCATATCAAATGAGAATCAATTCACGTGAAAGGGATCTATGAATAATTGGATATTGTAGGTATATAATTTAAAAGTTAATTATAAATAGGTGACTAGCCCTAGTTAAGGAGTTAAGCAATTTAATATAATGTATAGAATTCACGGTAGGCTCTGGGTGAAACATGATAAATAATTTAATAAATAAAAACCCGGTACATCTGTTCCACAAAACGCGAAACATTTTACATTTCGTGAAACAACCACACCGAGTGTTTCATTCAACAACCATTGTTAAGGAGGTAATTTTTTGCGTTATTTCACGTGTATGGATTCCCACATGTCTATACTTCTGCTGTTACCTTCCCCACCCACGTATAAAAATGTGAATAGACTGAACGGTATTGGAGATTTATCGCTATTCAAGGGGGTATGTTTATTTTTCGCGATAAATATACTTTCGTAAGCATCAAGTTCATGGGGTTTTTTAATTCCTTTTATCAATTTCAAACCTGTAATCGGTACATTGTGCAGTGTGCTCAAAGCGTGATTTGCGACATTTGATTTATCCGGTCTATTGTATTTGATATGTGCTATGTGTTCTTTAAAACGTGTTATTATAGGTCGTTTAGTTTGGCCTATATATTTCAAATTACAATCCGCGCAACTAATTTCATAGATCCCTGATTTCGAATTGGAATTAATTCTATCTTTAGTATTCCCTAGTAGACTTTTGATGGTGTTTTCAGACCTAAAGGCTACCTGGAGACCTCTTTCTTTCACAATTCTATTAATGTTTTTCGTGACAGGGTGGTATGGTAGACATATTGCAGTGGAATGTGCTTTTGATTGCTTATTAATTTTTTTTCTTCACACTACAACTTATGCTTCCGGCTGTTCAGTCTGGTAGATTTCCTTGAGCTTATGTCACTCGGGTCGATCTTCTCGGATTCAGGTTATATCATAAAATAAAACACAAGGTGTCAGATAAATTATACACACATTTTCCCTTTACATTTGTATAATAAAAAAAAATTTAAAAAAAATCAACTTTACTAAGTGTAACGTTGAACTGCTAAAGGCACAGTACAGAGGGCAAAAAGGTTTGGATATCATATGAAGATACAAACCGTTAAAAACCTCAATCTGACAATCCACGATCAAAATTATAAATTTTTAATATACAAGAAAATTTATTAAACAACAATAAAATATATCCAAAGCTAAAACGTCAAAGTAAAGAATTGTTTACTCTGCGCGCGAAATCAAAATCTGAACTGTCATGAATGCAATCACATGACCTTACAAACTCGTCCCCACCTTCCTACGTATTGAAATATTCAAAGTGACTAAAAACAACCAACCTCCACAAAAAATCTTTTCTAATAAATTTTCTAGATATTATTCTGAATATATAAAAAATTTAACAAAATTTTTACAAGTTAATTATAGCGCTTTCATCAATATATATTAATAATTATAAAGATACCTACATTAATTAAAGTAAGTCACAATTAAACACGAGAGATTCCCTTATTCAGATAGGTGTATCATTTAAATAAAATTACAAATATAAAAGATTTGTAAATTCACGAAAATTTACGTTTAAAACACAAACGACGCACCAAAAACTATAAAAGAATTATTCAAAATTTCAATAATATTAGACAAAATTAAGTCGTGTCCAATATACTTATACACACCTATCCTCAAGGACTTTCACATAATCTCTGAAAATGAAGTTCCTACATCCGCACGGATATCCCCACCAGCTATAAAATCAAAATATAAAGAAAAATATACATCTTATTTCAATATAATATCCGGGATGGCGGCAGCTTTAAACATCTGATCAACCTAAATATACGAGGATAGATCAAAATTTCAAACATAATAAAATTCATCTCTTAAAATTAAATATATTTATAACGATCCCCGTCTGAAATAAAATAAACATCAAAATGAAATACATAAGTTTAATAAATGTACTACACAAAAAAGTTTAATATATAGTTCTATTATTTTCCCCTCTTCTCCATGGAAAAATCCATGACAATATGTACTTTTTCTCTTGGTTATTTTGGGGTATCAAACTCGTGGATTCGCGGATCGTATTTTTTATTTTAGTTTTTCTTATTAATTTATTGATTATTTCTATGTCAAAGCCATTGTATGTCGCAATATTTTTAATGAAATCTAGTTCTGTTTCATATCTCTCTTTTGTTAACGGAAAATTTAATAAGCGATTGACTAAAAAGTTAAAGGAAGCTGTCTTATGTTGATAACTATGATTTGAATCCGCGGTGATGAATCTATTAACGTTGGTTTCTTTCCGGAAAATATCGATTTCTATTTTATGTTTATTTCTAATCAATAAAGTATCTAAAAATGGTATCTTGCCGTATTGTTCCTTTTCCACCGTAAATTTAATAGTCGGATATTTCAAATTTAATTGATTAACAAACATGTCTAATTCGCATTTCCGTGTGTCAAAAATCGCAAGAATGTCATCTACATACCTAATCCAGACTCTAGGGAAATATTTAGCGTTGTTTTTGAATTCTACTTCAAATTGACTCATGAATAAATTGGCTATGAAGGGAGATAGGCAGTTACCCATAGTTGTGCCTTGTTTCTGTTCATAAAATTTTTCTCCTACTTGGAAACAATTATGCGCCATGCAAAGAGTTGTCAGAAGAAACATTAGTGATCAATCAATCATCTGAGAATTTTAGTGATTTAGAAATAAATTTGTTAAATAAAGGGTTAAAATACTGTTTGCCAAGCCGTCAGATTCCTATGGAACAGGTGATTGCAAGCATCGAAACTTCGATTAAGTATTTTGAACAAGGGCCAAAAAACTTTATTCGAGAAGCTTGTAAAACCCAAATCGATAAGAATTTGCAGCAGCACAAACAGAAGTCGGTCAATAAAGAATGGAATATCATTAAAACTCTTAGATCGAAGGACTGCTTTTATCTAAAAGCAGATAAAGGGAACAAGTTAGTAATTATGGACAAAACCGACTATTTTCAAAGAGTAAAAAATTTAATTGCCGAAGGTCCGTATGTAGAAATGAAGAAAAATCCGTTACCTAAAATGATTAATGACACAAAAGACGCGATTAAGAAATGTCCAATTTTAATAACTTCTACCCAAAAGTATAAATTGAATGTTAGTAATCCTGTAGTACCAAGAATGTATTGTTTACCGAAGATACATAAACCAGGTAACTCGATGAGACCTATAGTTTCAGGTATTAATTCACCGACTTACTTGATTTCCAAATGGCTAGTGAATGAATTTAAAAATCTACCCGTTAAACCAGAAAATTTGTCAGTCAGCAATTCCTTAGAATTTGTTAAATTAATTAAAGACTGTGAACTGGAAACCGGGGATATTTTAGTTTCATTCGACGTGACGTCGTTATTTCCCTCGGTACCTATTCGAGAGACTATGAAATATTTAGAAAGCTTGCTCCACAAGAACAACATTGAACCTTCAAAAATAAGAGAATACATGAGACTGACAACTCTTTGCATGGCGCATAATTGTTTCCAAGTAGGAGAAAAATTTTATGAACAGAAACAAGGCACAACTATGGGTAACTGCCTATCTCCCTTCATAGCCAATTTATTCATGAGTCAATTTGAAGTAGAATTCAAAAACAATGCTAAATATTTCCCTAGAGTCTGGAGTAGGTATGTAGATGACATTCTTGCGATTTTTGACACACGGAAATGTCAATTAGACATGTTTGTTAATCAATTAAATTTGAAATATCCGACTATTAAATTTACGGTGGAAAAGGAACAATACGGCAAGATACCATTTTTAGATACTTTACTGATTAGAAATAAACATAAAATAGAAATCGATATTTTCCGGAAAGAAACCAACGTTAATAGATTCATCACCGCGGATTCAAATCATAGTTATCAACATAAGACAGCTTCCTTTAACTTTTTAGTTAATCGGTTACTAAATTTTCCGTTAACAAAAGAGAGATATGAAACAGAACTAGATTTCATTAAAAATATTGCGACATACAATGACTTTGACATAGAAATAATCAATAAATTAATTAATTAGAAAAACTAAAATAAAAAATACGATCCGCGAATCCACGAGTTTGATACCACAAAATAACCAAGAGAAAAAGTACATATGTCTACCATACCACCCTGTCACGAAAAACATTAATAGAATTGTGAAAGAAAGAGGTCTCCAGGTAGCCTTTAGGTCTGAAAACACCATCAAAAGTCTACTAGGGAATACTAAAGATAGAATTAATTCCAATTCGAAATCAGGGATCTATGAAATTAGTTGCGCGGATTGTAATTTGAAATATATAGGCCAAACTAAACGACCTATAATAACACGTTTTAAAGAACGCATAGCACATATCAAATACAATAGACCGGATAAATCAAATGTCGCAAATCACGCTTTGAGCACACTGCACAATGTACCGATTACAGGTTTGAAATTGATAAAAGGAATTAATAAACCCCATGAACTTGATGCTTACGAAAGTATATTTATCGCGAAAAATAAACATACCTCCTTGAATAGCGATAAATCTCCAATACCGTTCAGCTGTCTATTCACATTTTTATAAGTGGGTGGGGAAGGTAACAGCAGAAGTATAGACATGTGGGAATCCATACACGTGAAATAATGCAAAAAATTACCTCCTTAACAATGGTTGTTGAATGAAGCACTCGGTGTGGTTGTTTCACGAAATGTAAAATGTTTCGCGTTTTGTGGAACAGATGTACCGGGTTTTTATTTATTAAATTATTTATCATGTTTCACCCAGAGCCTACCGTGAATTCTATACATTATATTAAATTGCTTAACTCCTTAACTAGGGCTAGTCACCTATTTATAATTAACTTTTAAATTATATACCTACAATATCCAATTATTCATAGACCTCTTTCACGTGAATTGATTCTCATTTGATATGCAAAAATTACCTCCTTAACACACCCAGAGCCTACCGTGAATTCTATACATTATATTAAATTGCTTAACTCCTTAACTAGGACATGTCACCTATTTATAATTAACTTTTAAATTATATACCTACAATATCCAATTATTCATAGACCCTTTTCACGTGAATTGCTTCTCATTTAATATGCAAAAATTACCTCCTTAACACACGTAGAGCCTACCGTGAATTCTATACATTATATTAAATTGCTTGCTTAACTCCTTAACTAGGACATGTCACCTATTTATAATTAACTTTTAAATTATATACCTACAATATCCAATTATTCATAGACCCTTTTCACGTGAATTGATTCTCATGCAATATGCAAAAATTACCTCCTTAACACACCCAGAGCCTACCGTGAATTCTATACATTATATTAAATTGCTTAACTCCTTAACTAGGACATTGTCACCTATTTATAATTAACTTTTAAATTATATACCTACAATATCTAATTATTCATAGACCCTTTTCACGTGAATTGATTCTCATTTAATATAACACAACACAGCCGGATGTCTTGTTTCTTCATGTAACGCCCCTTCTTAATTTTGTCTTTCTCAGAATTTGCAATGAGAGAACGGGTTTTACTGTATACAATATACGACTTTTTAACCATTTGTAATGGAAAATTTTTACACCCTTACCCAATATAGATTTTGTCACTACCTGTGTACTCGAAATAATACGTTTAAATAATAACTACTAATGTGTACAATGCACATGAAATATTCATATAGGTAAATATACTAGTGTTTTGTGAAATTATAAGGTGTTTCATTTAGTTTAATAGTAGGTCACCGTAGCTTTAAAAATCGTTTTTAGTAGGCGCTTTCTTTAGAGAAGAATTTCTGCCGTTCCTTTGTTCGATAATGTAACACATGTTTAAAACCTTTTCTAAGAGGCAAGTGTTTTGTCCCGTAGTTTGAGAATGGCATGGTAAATTTAGTCTTTACAGGGTTGCAGTGTATAGTAGTTGTGCGGAAGCGTTTATGTTACTTTACTGTGCCCCATGTGTGACTTTTAATTAGTAGTTTTTACCTACTGATGATGACAACTTAGTTGTCGAAATACGTATTTAGGATACGACTAATAATTGTGGTAAGGGGTTATATAGCTTTTTTAGAGAACTTAATATTCAGGTGAGTTATTAGCCTATGTGTACTATGTCTACTTGAGTAATAAAGAAATATAGAGTCAACCACTTTTAATAATTAATTATATTGATAAGTGAGAGAAATTGGACCCTGAGTTTGTGCGCCAAATGTAATGATACTGACGCGATGTTGAGAATGAATATAAATTGATTCGGCATTTACTTGATGAAGATCCATAATTTAAAATAGAAATAAAATTACGGTTCTAATCTTCACTTTTAATCTTTAATCGTAACACGACAATCGGTTCGTCAGCACAGTGGCTTCCTCAGGTGCTTACATCTAAAGAGTACGTTACAAACTATATTAAAATATATATATATATATATATATATATATATATATATATATATATATATGTATTTAGTATTTATAAGAAATTAAAATTTATTTCTTATTTATTTTATTGGCCGTGTGCATAATATTAAAATAATAAGCTTTTTTTTGTTTTGGTTTAGCGACCTTTATTGAATTCAATTTATTTAAATAAACGACGTTTCGACTTTTTGTGTATAATTCAGTCTTTTTCAAGTGATTTAGAACTAAAAACATTACAAAACGAAAGGTAAGAATTATATTTACATTATATGAAAGAGTTAAAATTAAAATAATGTTTAGAGTATAGAAAAATAAAATTTAAAATTTAAAGGATACAAAGAATACAAAAACTCGCCAAGTTTATTTCGATGTTAAAAACACATGTCACAGTGCAATATGCAATGGTCGGAAAACAATGTCGACTCATCACTACAGGGTCCGACCGTGTATCTCGGAATCTTAAGTGTAACTAAAATGTCTTGTTATAGAAATGAAACTTTTTTATATATTATTTCGTTTTAAATTTGTTTGGTCAGCCATGTGTTTGGGAAAATACAGTATGTTTACAATGGGAGAAAAAAATTGTTTGCTTTTTGTGTGGTTGGGGTTGTCTTCTATTGTTTAATGAGCGGATAATACAGTTTTGAAAGTCCATCAATCTCGTTACGGTCGTTGATTGTTTTGTTATTTTTGAAAATGTGAATCATTTCTAATACCTCCCTAGCCTTTGTATTTTTTTGCCTGGTTATTATTTTTGTGTTTTCAAAATCAAAATTGTGTTTTAATGTTATCTGGTGTTTTTTTAAAGGTTTTCGGTTTTTTTGCTTATTTATGTCCTTTTAATCTTTCCTGTAGTAATTGTTTTGTTTGGCCTATGTATACTTTGTCACAGTCTTTGCAGGGTATGTTATATATTGTATGTGATTGTTTAAGTGTTGGTGTTGAGTCTAAAATTCCTACACACAAAACTAAAAACTCAAACTCAAACTCAAAAAAGTTTATCTCTTTATCTCTTGTATGTTCCCGTAGAAATATGTACCTTCATAAGTTTTCTTTTGAGTGTAAGAGTGGTTTTTGTTTTTAGTATAAGTTTCGGTAGTGCTTTTGTATTTTGCGCGGACTTTTATAATTATTATTTATTGCTTAGATAGTGTACATATATATTTAAGTAATGAATAATTGTATACTAGTAAATTTATTATTCTAATAGTTTTTCTTTTGTATTTTTTTTAAAGATGACTTCGAAGTATTGTTGTGATCGATTGTGTTCCAAAATGCGGGTTTAAGCTTTTAAAATAGAATTTTAAATAGAGAGACATGGTTACAACTGTAAAATATTATAAATTAAGAAAATTAGAACATATGGTAGCACTATGTTAATAAAATGTTAAACAAAAAAGCCTTTTGTTTAACATTTTTTCTTTTAACAAAGTTTTCTTTTGAGTGTAAGAGTGGTTTTTGTTTTTATTATAAGTTTCGGTAGTGCTTTTGTATTTTGCGCGGACTTTTATAATTATTATTTATTGCTTAAATAGTGTACATATATATTTAAGTAATGAATAATTGTATACTAGTAAATTTATTATTCTAATAGTTTTTCTTTTGTATTTTTTTTTAAAGATGAATCCGAAGTATTGTTGTGATCGATTGTGTTCCAAAATGCGGGTTTAAGCTTTTAAAATAGAATTTTAAATAGAGAGACATGGTTACAACTGTAAAATATTATAAATTAAGAAAATTAGAACATATGGTAGCACTAATGTTAATAAAATGTTAAACAAAAAAGCCTTATTTCTATTTAATTTTTTATAATTGTTAAAATATAATGGTAAGCTACCGTTAGAGTTGCATTCACTTTTATACTATGATTATAGTGCTTAGTTTCTTAATTAAGATAGAACTTCGAATTCAGAACATCCTTTGAATATATAAATAAATTCCATATGAATTTCATGAAAAAAAAATGAAAAATACTTCTGAACATAATGTAAACGTAATAATTGAACATTATTGTGTTTTTTTAAACAACACTTTCTGATTATGTAATTACAGATTCTTATAGACTTATTATGGCCATAAAAAAATGTATATGATAAATATAGGTAATGTTGGAATATAGAAAAAGGTTGTGTTTATGTATGACAATACGTTATGCACATATAAAGCATTTGTTACAATATGAAACAGACATGTAAAAAATTTACATATCTGTAACTGTACACATGGACAATACACCTCATATTTTCAGCATTTACTTCTGCTTAATACATATGTTTTTGCCATCTAGGCGTCATCAGTTAAGCTAGTGAAGCAATGTGATACAAATGAAACAAATCTTTATGAATAGATTTCTATCTGTATATACATTTCATTGAAATCGCCTACAAGATAAAGCAAATTTCATCCTATAAGTTGGCACTTATTTCATAAGTGACATCTGACGGACGAAAGAGACTTTGCCGAAAAAGGCGACCTTTAGCTTGAATAGCTAAGCTATTAATACGTATAGGTGTAGTCCATTAACACGAGCCAGATGGCGGTAAATATACAAAAAGGTTGTGTTTATGTATGACAATACGTTATGCACGTATAAAGCATTTGTTACAATATGAAACAGACATGTAAAAAATTTACATATCTGTATCTGTACACATGGACAATACACCTCGTATTTTCAGCATTTACTTCTGCTTAATACATATGTTTCTGCCATCTAGGCGTCCTCAGTTAAGCTAGTGAAGCATCTACTACAGGACTGCATCTACATACGTATTTTATCGTTTCCCGTAGCAGCTTAGCTGTTCGAACGATAGGTAGCCCTCCGAACAAAGTCTCTTTCGCCCGTAAGATGTCAATTATTAAATAGTTGTGTTCTTATAGGACGGAACTTGCTTGATCTATGCGGGCTATTTCAGTAAATTTAAATACAGATACAAACCAGTTGTTTATAACAGGTTTGTATTAATTTGTATACATTGCTTCACTAGCTTAACTGAGGACGCCTAGATGGCAGAAACATATGTATTAAGCAGAAGTAAATGCTGAAAATACGAGGTGTATTGTCCATGTGCATAGTTACAGATATGTAAATTATTTACATGTTTGTTTCATATTGTACAAACGCTTTATACGTGCTTAACGTATTGTCATACTTAAACAAAACCTTTTTTTATATTTACCGCCATCTGGCTGGTTGTTAATGGACTGCATATGCATGCGTATTTTATCGTTTCCCGTAGCAGCTTAGCTGTTCGAACGATAGGTAGCCCTCCGGACAAAGTCTCTTTCGCCCGTAAGATGTCAATTATTAAATAGTTGTGTTCTTATAGGACGGAACTTGCTTGATCTATGCGGGCTATTTCAGTAAATTTAAATACAGATACAAACCAGTTGTTTATAACAGGTTTGTATTAATTTGTATACATTGCTTCACCAGCTTAACTGAGGACGCCTAGATGGCAGAAACATATGTATTAAGCAGAAGTAAATGCTGAAAATACGAGGTGTATTGTCCATGTGCATAGTTACAGATATGTAAATTATTTACATGTTTGTTTCATATTGTACAAACGCTTTATACGTGCTTAACGTATTGTCATACTTAAACAAAACCTTTTTGTATTAAATATATATACTTTGAAGTAATGAACCAGACCTTTAATCGCCGACTAATTAAGTTTACCTTATCATACCAAGGTCACGAAAATATTATATTTTTATATATATATATATACATATATATATATATATATATATATATATATATATATATATATATATATATATAAGGTAAACTTAATAAGTCGGCGATTTACTGTCTGGTTTACTTCAAAGTATATATATTTAAAACAACCCTACATGTTTCGGCAATACGCCTTTGTCAAGGGAATACAAAATATAAATGACAGAATATAAATGTCAAATAATTAAGTTGCTATGGTTTAAATTATTCAAAGATACATTCCAATAATAATAATAAATCATGCCTTAGTATTCCAAAAAATAGATAGCAAGGTGTGAAAATATGTGTTGTTAGCTGCCAGAAGCTTGTATATATATATATATATATATATATATATATATATATACATATATATATATATATATTTGAAAAAAACCACATCCGTCCAGAAACGTGCAGATATCGATATTTCACTGTCGTTACAGATCATCAGTACACGATATTCGGACATAGACATGATTTTTATTTGTATACTTTCGTGTATATATACGAATTATATTAAATTTAATTGGTGTGAGAGATGACAATTATTCAAATCTCATCTCACATGCAATTGTCGCTTAATTTGTTGCGTTGATTCTACAATCTGACAAGATTACTCCTGCCGAAGAATGTAGACGCAAACACGTCGCGACATCATCCATCCGGGTTGTGCGGATAATGAAAATTATATGAAAAAAACCACGTCCGTCCAGAAACGTGCAGATATCGATATTTCACTGTCGTTACAGATCATCAGTACACGATATTCGGACATAGACATGATTTTTATTTGTATACTTTCGTGTAGATATACGAATTATATTAAATTTAATTGGTGTGAGAGATGACAATTATTCAAATCTCATCTCACATGCAATTGTCGCTTAATTTGTTAATGCGTTGATTCTACAATCTGACAAGATTACTCATGCCGAAGAATGTAGACGCAAACAGACGGATGTGTTTTTTTTCATATAATTTTCATTATCCGCACAACCCGGATGGCTGATGTCGCGACGTATTTGCGTCTACATTCTTCGGCAGGAGTAATCTTATCAGATTGTAGAATCAACGCAACAAATTAAGCGACAATTGCATGTGAGATGAGATTTGAATAATTGTCATCTCTCACACCATTTAAATTTAATATAATTCGTATATATACACGAAAGTATACAAATGAAAATCATGTCTATGTCCGAATATCGTGTACTGATGATCTGTAACGACAGTGAAATATCGATATCTGCACGTTTCTGGACGGATGTGGTTTTTTTTTTCATATAATTTTCATTATCCGCACAACCCGGATGGCTGATGTCGCGACGTGTTTGCGTCTACATTCTTCGGCAGGAGTAATTTTGTCAGATTGTAGAATCAACGCAACAAATTAAGCGACAATTGCATGTGAGATGAGATTTGAATAATTGTCATCTCTCACACCAATTATATATATATATATATATATATATATATATATATATAAGGTAAACGTAATAAGTCGGCGATTAAAGGTCGGTCATTACTTCAAAGTAAATATATATAAAATAACTCTACATGTTTCGGCAATGATGCCTTTGTCAAGAGAATACAAAATATAAATGACAGAATATAAATGTCAAATAATTAAGTTGCTATGGTTTAAATTATTCAAAGATACATTCCAATAATAATAATAGATCCTGCCTTAGTATTCCAAAAAATAGATAGCAAGGTGTGAACATATGTGTTGTTCGCTGCCAGAAGCTTGTGTCTCTTTCTGGGTATGAACCTGTGTGTTGGTTGCTGCTGGCAGCTTGCGTCTCTCTCTGGGTGTGTGATTTTGTATTTGTGTGACCGCGTAAGTGTAGGGTTTTGTATGTTAGTGCGCTCGTGCGTGTGTTTAGTGACCGGTCGCGTAAATTTAGAGAGATCGGATAACCAGCCGTTGCGAAGGGCCACCAACCCTTTCCCGGCAACTTCTTTACTTTTCCGTGCAGTACTTCGACGGCCCGACTCCGGCCCCAACGAGGCAAGGCGCAGACCAGCGAAGCGCGCCCTACACGGGGTTGCACATCGCCAACCGAGGGAACTCTCTTAGTGGCTACCTCAGTCGACGACGGTCACACTTTGTGCCATCTTAACGATTTCCGCAGAAGCGAGGGCAATGCACACACGTCGAACGTGTGTGTGCTGTTAACAGCAGCCTAGCCAGGTTGCCGCCCAGGACCGGTCCTAGTGGTGTGTGCATTGCGCGGCGCCGTGATTTGCGCCGCGTAGCTTGGTACCTCACTCCTGCTGGAAAGGCGGAATAGCACCTGACAGCCCAACGGGCAGACCCCCCTAGAGTTTGGTAGCGCATATGCTAGGCTACAACCCAGTAGAGGACCACATCAGCACAGAACAGAAAACAGGGAAAAGCAAGACATGAGTTATTATTACGTATGCGCGTGGAGAGATTTAAGATGCAAAGTTGTCGGCATTCGCTCAAAACGAGAAGGAAAACCACGAAAACCTGCTCGGACAACCAGACAGGAATCAAAATAAGGAACAGTCAGCATGATAAGCAAAAGTATGTGATATTTAAATGTAATTGATATTTAAACAACATAAGGTATATAACAAAAAAATATATTATGATGGTAAATTGTAGATCGTTACAAAATTAAGTTATAGTATATACTGCTTAAATGTTTTATATCATTTCTGTTGTTAATTGAATTTTTTTCTTGTTTAATACTAATCATTTCTTTAATTTGTCTTTTCATTGTGTGTTGTTCTTTATCAATGATCTGTGTGTTCTCAAAATCGAAATGGTGATCGCGTTGTAGTTTGTGTGTAGACAAAGCAGTTTTGTCTGTTCTAGAGTATTTGTGGGCTTGTATTCTTTTGTATAAATATTGTTTCGCCTATGTAGTAACTATCGCAATCGCGACATGGTATTTTATATATGACATGTGTTTCTCGATTTTTTTCTATTTTAGGTTTAAGTTTTGAAAATAAATGTTTATTAGTATTACTAAGTTTATATGTTGTAGCTATATCATATTTTTTTAAAGTGTATTTAATTTTTTCCGATAGTTGTGGAACATATGGAATTGTGATATATGTTGTATCATTGTTCAAATTTTTATTGGTGTCAGCAGTGTTGTATATTTGGTGTACTCTTTTTTTAATAGTTTGGTCTATAAGTTGTGGTGGATAATTATTATCAGTTAAGATTGTTTTAATTTTTCTGATGTTATCTTTTCTGTATTGAGTATGTGATAATTTTACTGCCCTATCAGTCAGATTATTTATAATCATTTTATTGAATACTGTAGGAGCATTTGAGTGGTAATTCATTTATCGAAAAGAAGCTGTGGGTTTATTATACCAATTTGTATAAATAGTACCCTGTCTATCATAGCTCAAAGAAATATCAAGAAAATTAATACTGTTATTAAATCTTCTTCAATAGTGAATTTTAATTTGTTGTGAAAATTTTTGAATTTATTTAAGAGATAGTTTATTTTGTTGGTCGGAATACATGTTATGATATCATCAACATATCTTTTGAAAAAAATGGGGTGGAAGTCTAATGAATTGATAACGTTTTGTTCTAAATGTTCCATTACTAGATTTGCAATAGGAGCAGCTAAAGGAGAGCCCATGGCGATACGAAATGTTTGACTATAAAAAGAATTTTTGTATTGAAAATATGTGTTATCGAGACAGAAGTGTATACCTCTAATAAACTCGTTTTTATTTAGTGATGTGTGTGGACTAATTTGATTCCATTTGGCTTCTATTATGTTTATAGCTAGATCTGTAGGAATGTTGGTATATAAAGATTCTATAGATATAATAAAACACAGTTGTATAGTTTCAAAATAATATATATAATGTTAACACACTACATATGTTTCACCACACTGTGGCTTCATCAGGTGGATGAAAATACTAATTCAAAATATCAATTAGATCTTATATATATCAATACAAAGTACATAACTAATCTCATTCTAAGAGGGGGTGGATATGTATGAGTTTTAAGTTTAGTAGGGGGAGTTATTTATGTCTAGTTGGTCATTTAAAATTATACCTAATTTATTATATTTGTTAATTAGGTTAAATTAGGTATAATTTCAAATGACCAACTAGACATAAATAACTCCCCCCTACTAAACTTAAAACTCATACATGTCCACCCCCTCTTAGAATGAGATTAGTTATGTACTTTGTATTGATATATATAAGATCTAATTGATATTTTGAATTAGTATTTTCATCCACCTGATGAAGCCACAGTGTGGTGAAACATATGTAGTGTGTTAACATTATATATATTATTTTGAAACTATACAACTGTGTTTTATTATATCTATATAATGAAGTTTCAACAAGTATCTCCTTCGTCGATTATTAATATAAAGATTCTACATCAAGTGATATAATTTTGTGATTAGTTGGAACTTTTTGTTCCTTGACGAAATTTTGAAATTGCCATGAGTCTTTAGTATGATATTCAGTTTTTCCTAACATCTTAGATATGCTATCACCTAGGAATTTTGCTATATTATAAGTAGGGGCTTGTATTTTAGATACTATTGGTCTTAAAGGGATATTATTTTTGTGAATTTTAGGTAAACCATATATTAAAGGAGGGTGGGAATTAAAAATGCGAAGTTTGTTTTTAGTGTTGAGATCTATTAGGTTTAGTCTATGCCATTTATTTATTAAGTTATTATTTTCTTTTCGAGTTTTTTCTGTTGGATTATTTCTTTCTTTTTTATAGGTGAATTTATCGTCTAATAGTTTTTCTATTTTTTGTTCATATTCCTCTTTAAGAATGATCACTGTTTTATTTTATTTATCTGCTGTTGCTATTATAATATGAGGGTTTCCTTGGATAAATCACACACCCAGAGAGAGATGCAAGCTGCCAGCAGCAACCAACACACAGGTTCATACCCAGAAAGAGACACAAGCTTCTGGCAGCGAACAACACATATGTTCACACCTTGCTAACTATTTTTTGGAATACTAAGGCATGATCTTGTTGCCCTCGCTTCTGCGGAAATCGTTAAGATGGCACCAAGTGTGACCGTCGTCGACTGAGGTAGCCACTAAGAGAGTTCCCTCGGTTGGCGATGAGCAACCCCGTGCAGGGTGCGCGTCGCTGGTCTGCGCCTTGCCTCGTTGGGGCGGGGGTCGGGCCGTCAAAGTACTGCTCGGAAAAGTAAAGACGTTGCCGGGAAAGGGTTGGCGTCCCTACGCAACGGCTGGTTATCCGATCTCTCTAAATTTACGCGACCGGTCACTAAACACACGCACGAGCGCACTAACATTCAAAACCCTACACTTACGCGGTCACACAAATACAAAATCACACACCCAGAGAGAGACGCAAGCTGCCAGCAGCAACCAACACACAGGTTCATACACAGAAAGAGACACAAGCTTCTGGCAGCGAACAACACATATGTTCACACCTTGCTATCTATTTTTTGGAATACTAAGGCATGATCTATTATTATTATTGGAATGTATCTTTGAATAATTTAAACCATAGCAACTTAATCATTTGACATTTATATTCTGTCATTTATATTTTGTATTCTCTTGACAAAGGCATCATTGCCGAAACATGTAGAGTTATTTTAAATATATATACTTTGAAGTAATGACAGACCTTTAATCGCCGACTTATTAGGTTTACCTTATCGTGCCAAGGTCACGAAGATATTATATATATATATATATATATATATATATATTGAAGTGTCGCTGACGTGCTACGTACGCAGGATTAAAGATAAAATAGAATATGAACTTCGATAATAATCTATTGAAGTTGCTGTTGTGTATAGATTATTTTTAAATACAAATTTTGGGCGCCATAAGTATAAATATACTTAAATTGTGCCACGCTATCAGGGTGTATAATAAATAACCAGCTAGCATTCGTAGAGCTTGAGAACAACAGAACAATTATTAACTTTAAAAGGATCTTCGTCTGTCTGCTTTTATCCCGTGAGAATAATGTTATAATTAAACAATCTATCAAGTAAAAAACGCCACAATCAACCACTAACAAATAAAACATCAAATTTAAAATATCAAGAAATAAAAATTTATTAACGCAAAAGAAATAGAAATCTGTAACAAGATTGACGTAAAAATAAGCATAAAAATAAGGATAAAAATAAGATAACTGTAATATTATGTGAATTCGAACTTAATAATAAAAAAAAAACGGTATTACGTAATCATGCACATGTGTTACTTAAAATTGATAAATGGTTGTGTACATAACAAGTAGTGCAAATATATAACAAATGTTGCTTAAAATTGACACAGAAGGTAAGTTATATATTCCTTTTATGAGGATATTCAAAGAATGAAAGTGATATTAAATATGTGTTTGGAAATGTATAAATTTACGTTTATATACAGATGTAAACAATTTTTGAATTACGTGTTTAATAATGAAAAAACGTTGACTTTAAAATGAAATTCTAGGATATTGGATAGTAGTAGGAACCTGGGTTTATATCCTCTGTATTTGTGGGTCTGGTATCTGGTCAAGAACGTCGAAATGGAGCTGGGTCCAAGTACGGCAGCACCTTGTCCAAGTATATGTGTCGGAATCGGTCAAGGCCTCTTGTTGTCGGTCCGATGCTGTTCCAATAGCGAAATGATGCTATGTTCGATAAATCCGTTATTTAACGTGATATTGGTCCAATTTAAGCTTCAAAAGTTGAGCTTGATATTCAGGTATCGTATGTATATAACTTTATTAGTTTTTAACTGAGTTTAATATAGAATTTTAAATAAAACTTTTACTTGAGTCAGAAGTACGGCCATTTGTTATAAGAATTTTATCGGAGAGGACGCCGCCAGCGTTCTTTTATTTTTCAAAGCCTATTTAATTATCACTAAAAAGCCTCGACGTTTTAATATTTGTTACATCTATCAAAATATAAATTTATACAATATTTCAGTATAAACTGAATTATAAAATTAGCGGAATAATTAACAAGTATAATAAATTACATTCTTAACATAGGTTATGTTGTTGTTTACATTCTAAAAATCGCATTCGCGGGACTATCGTATTTTAAAATTGTGGGCGTGGCTAACTAGTATCGTAAAATGTGGATAAAGTAGCTGTCTGTAATATGTCGCGTATGATTTGAATTTAGAAATTGAAATGTAAAAATATAAAAAGATAAATTAAGGAAGAAAATAAGTAAATAATTAATTATAAAGTTAACGTCATTTAATTTATTCACATCTCGACACTAGTTTCACATAATTACGTCCCTCAATTTTTGCTATTATATACAATGTGTATTATGTGTATACTGCTGGTGCATAACTACTTTTTCCATTATAGGAGCTGTTATTAGAGTGCAGTATGCCTCACAACATTATCCCCGTGAAAAGAAAATCGAAAGGGATTGAGGATTTTTCTTTTCCCTGATAAGAAGAATGAATAAGGAACATCAACTTGCGTTACCTTCCTAGTTGTGTGTCATAAATACTATTTTCATTAAAAAAAACAAATATATCTCAATATATAAATTATTAAAGAATATGTGATTCTCTTTCTTAATATGAAAAAAAAAACTTCAACGAATATTTATTCTTGTTTTGGTAATTCAATTCATCTCTTTCTTTATAATTAATTAATTAATGTCTTTTCTTGTCAAGTGCACTTTATTTATAAGTTTATTTTACTTTGTATAATTATATAGGATAATTCTTTTAATATTAGCTTATTTATTTTATTGATTAGAAATATGTTTCGTAGTATTTATATTGTTTGTTCGAGCTGTAACATACCCATTAGACTGTCTTTAAGATCATATCGACTTGTGTATAGAATATAAGCATAATTTATTCTTCTAAATAATCTTGTAACATGGAGATATGGTATCTGCCTTTTATATAGCCAGTTTCTTCTTCCATGAGTTCATAAGTGTTGTTACCTAGTATACGCCTTATAACATATGGACGTTGGTAAGGTTTTAATAATTTACCCATTATTTTGTTTTTTAAGTTAGATATCCTCAAGTTTTTAACAATTACTCTGTCTTCAATGTCATATGTTTTGTACTTCTTATTAACTGTATTTCTTTTACTTTCCCATTTTGTTTTCTTAGCAATAAGTTTTTCTCTCACCTCAAGTAAGCGTTCATTTATATTGATGCCTTCTGAATCTGTCCATGGTCTTTGTGGTGGTTGTCCAGTGAAAATAGTTATCGGACAATGATGATGTACTGTACTGGGTGTATTATTAATAGTAAACTCGATTTGGGGAAGGTATTTTGCCCATCTATTGTGGTTTTCGTGCAATAAAATTCGTAGATATTTTAGAGTTTCTTTTACGTATCGTTCGGTTGGGTTACCCTGTGGATATCGTATGGATGTATAATATGTTCGGATGTCATGTGAGTTTAAAAAGTCTTTGTATCTGTCGTTTGTGAAATACGTCGCGTGGTCAGATAAAATTGCTAAAGGTTTGCCATATTGTATAAAATAATCAGTTAATGCTTGTAAAACAGTGTTCGTGTTGCACTTTTGAGTTGGAATGAGTTTTATAAATTTTGAAAATATGTCGCAAATCACTAAGATGTTTTTGTATCCTTTGGTACTAGGTATTAAATTGGATAAAAAGTCTATTGATACAAGTTCAAGCTTATCGTAAGTTATGATATTATGGCTGATGTTAGTGTTTGTAAAATTTTTATCTTTTGCTAGTTCACATGTACGACAATGTTTGATAACGCTTTTTATAATTCTTTCGTCATTAATGCAATAGAAAGCCTCCCTGAATAGTAACCAACATTTCCTTGCTCCAATGTGAGTGTAGGTTTGATGTATATAATTAGTTATCTCTCTAGTGTGATTTTCATTGGTAACATATACAGTGTTTTTACCTATCAGTTCAGTTATTAAATCGTCTTTGATTGACATGCCTTTGAATGTTCCTACATTTCTCAAGTGAAGGTGTATCTCATTAAATTCTGGACCTGATTGTATGTGTAATAATTTATTTCTAGAAAATATACCTTGTCTTTGTAGTTGAACTAGATTTATACAAATGTTCTGTCTTTTAGTATCCCCGTCCTGTCTTGTCAGAGCATCAGCTGTTATCATCTCCTTACCTGGTTTGTAGACTATGTTGAATTCATACTGTTGTATGAGCAGTGTCCATCTATATATTCTGCTGTTATTCAATTTGCAATTCATGATATTGATCAATGCTTTGTGATCCGTCTCGAGAGTAAATGTTTTACCGATAAGATAATATCTAAGTTTGGTTAATGCAAAAACGATGGCTAACATTTCTTTCTCGGAAATCGTATATCTGATTTCACAAGCTTTGGTGTTTCAATGTTATCATTCATTTGTATGAGTTCAGCTGCGATAGTTTGGTGGGATGCATCTGTTTGGACAATAAATGGTAAAGAAAAATCTGGGTGATGTAATTTTAAGTTGTCAACAAAATTTTCCTTTAAATGTATAAAACAGTTTTCGCGTTCAGTCGTCCAAGTCCATTTTTTACCTATCTTAAGAAGTTCTAATAAAGGTATCGTTTTCTCGCTGTAATTGGAAATAAACTTGCGATAATAGTTTAACACCTCTAAGAAACTTCGTAAGGTTTTTAAGTTCCTAGGTATTGAATAGTTTTTAATTTCATCCAGGTGTAGGATCTAATAAAATATTTTTCTGATTTATAATATAACCAAGATAGTTTATTTCATGTCTGAAAAATTGACATTTTGTTAGGTTCAGTTTCATACCTTGTGATGTTAATGTACTTAAAATAGTGTTTAGGTGTTGTAGGTGTTGTTCTATGCTTTCTGAAAATATTATAATATCATCCAAATAATGTAAGGCAAAGTCGTCGTATCTGTCTAATATTTGGTGAAGAAATCTGATAAGGGCGGCTGGTGAAGTTTTCAAACCAAATGGACATACTCGGAATTGGTAGACAATACCATTTACTATGAAACCACAGTACTTTCTTGATTCGGGTTCTAAATTAATTAACCAAAATGCATTCTTGAGATCTAACTTGCTATATATTTTCTTGTTTCCACACTTAGTTAATAAAACATCTATATTTTGAGGCATTTCGAACTCGGGTTTAATTCTTTTATTAAGCGCTCTCGCATCTAAACAAATCCGCAATGATAAATCTTTCTTCTGGACGATGACTATGGGTTTACAAAATATGTGTTGGACCTTTCTATGATTCCTGTTTGTTCCAATCGTTCTAATTCATGACTAACTCTCTGTTGGTAATTATATGGGATAGGATAATTTTTACTAAACAATGGTTCTTCATTATCAATATTAATTGGGTGTTGATATTTTTTTGCGAATACAATGTCGTTATTAATCAAAGTTATGTTTTTATGTAAAATTGCTATTAAATCCGGTATGACTGTAGGATAGGGTATATTGAATTCATAAATTAATTCATTAATATCTTCAAAATTATTAATTGTCTTTATGGTCTGTTTCTCAATTCTAATCTCCACTTCATCTCCTCCCTCGTGACTAGTAATCGTTCCTTGCAAATCGTCCATTTTCTTCATTCCAATATTATTATTAATTATATTATTTATATTTCCTTCTGTTTCTCTATCAATATTCCACTCCTTTTCTCTGCTATAGCACGGTGCATTTTCTAATAGTATATTATTAATTTCTATCATCAACACATCTCTTTTATATACATTATATCTTATTATTTCTTCTTCTGATAACTGTTTCTTAATTATTACTTTTTTATTTTTTATGTTTATTATACCCTGATCAAAATCTAATATCATCTTTAATTCTTTAATGTTGTTAATGCCTATTATGCAGTCATATTGTAATTTATCGATTATATAACAATGTAATAAATATATGGATTCTTCAATATATATCTCAGCACATAACTGTTTTGTAACGGTCCCCATTCTTTTACCATTAGCTGCTACTATGTCTGTCCCTTTAATTTTTACTAATTTGTCTTCATATCCCCGTAAGAGATTAGCCTTTTCTGCTCTTAATAAGGTGATTTCAGCCCCTGTATCGATTAAACAATTTATATTTATGTTGTCAAATTTTAATTCGATAATGGGTAGAGTGTATATTTTGGATATTGGATCTCCTGCGTCTTCTATAAAAATGAATTCTTCCGGCGGTTGGTACAAAGAAATATTCTGGATCTTATGTGGTATGTTACAGTCGATTGGTATTAATTTTGTTGATTGGATGGGCCTGGTTTCGGGTCTGCGTATATATCGACTGGCGAAATCGACGTTTTTTTTTTCATCTTCCATATTCGAACGTATTGGAGAAGCTGATCTGTTACGTCTGTAATAATTGTTTACTCGACCTCGACCTCGATTGCTAATGTTGTTGTATTCTCGTTCTGGTCGTTGGAAAGTTTGTGTCTGATTATTATTATAGTTATTTCTATTGTAGTCATTATTTCGATTGTTGTTATGATATGTATTGCTCGTGTGTCTTGTGGGTTGAAAATCGAGATTTGGCCTGTTTTGTGTATTATACTGGTTATTTCTGTCATTGTTTGTGTTAAAATTGCTATTGTTGTTATTATAATGGCTGTTGTTGTTATTAAAATTATTATTATTATATGGTCTTGTTGTATTTTGGTATCTATTGTTATTGAAATTGTTTTGTCATGGAGGTGGTAAATTTGTATGGCTGTTATTTGTATTATTTTGCGGGTAATTACGATTATTCTGGGTACGATAGTTCAATTGTTGTTGATGATTGTTTTCCGAGAAATCATCCAATCGTCGTAATATTGCTATGAGGGAATCCATATCTGTTACAGTATGACAGATTATGGCCTGCGTGTCAGTATAGATAAAATGGTTTAACAATTGCCTGGCGATCGTAGATTCCTCCATATCATTTATGTGCTTGCATTGGTTAAAGATACGAGAAGCATACGTTTCTCTAGATATTTGTCCTAGTCTGTATTTACCTGTAAGTAATCGTATCTTCGCCCTATTTTGCTGTATCTCATCCCAATAGTTTCGAGTAAACAGAATAACAAATTGGTTGAGTGTGAGACAGTGGTCCTCAATCCGTTGAAACCATTCCTGAGCACTGTTTCGAAGAGTTGCTCGAATTACCTCCAACTTCTGTTTCTCCTCAGTTACGTCTTCCAGATAACGTTGTATACAATTTAGATACGACATAGGGTGAACTCTAGTGATATCCCCGTCAAATTGAAGTAAATTCTCTATCTTGAGTGAATTACTGTTGGCATTAATATAATTTATTGGTATCGAGTAATTTTTAATTTTATTCTCTAATTGTTTCATGTTTGTTTGAGTAATGGTGTAATTTTCTTGGTTAGTTGTCATTATTATATCTAGGTTTTGTTTAACATTGTTTATTTCCTGGTTGTAATTATCTTTGCATAGATCTATTTGAGAGTTGATATTTTGGTTGAGTTATTTTTAATTGTTCCGTATTGTCTTCGTTTATTTTGTTTAAGTTTGTTAATTTAGTGTTTAATAAATCGTTATTTTCCGAGATCATTTTGTTTATATTCTGCTGTATTTCTAAAGTATTTGTTTTTATTTTCTGTTGAGTTATATCAAAAATTTCGTTTGTAGTGGCATCCAGTTGTTTTGCCATTGTAAATTTTGAAGGGCGACGGTTTCGTCGAGTTTCTTCAGGTATTTTAATTCATTTTCTTCCATAGCTTTTTGTGCTATGGAAATTTCAGCTATTTTTCCTTCCAGATCTATTTTGAAGGCACTTAATTTGTTGTCAATGTTAGCATTATTAAGCTCAAATTTCTCGTTAATGATTTGTATGTTCGTTTCTAATTTGGTAGTTAAATTACTACTTAGTTTATTTAATTCTTGTTTCATATTATGTAAATCGGCATTATTTGTGTCTAGTTTATTAGTTAAGTCAATATTACTAGATTCTAATTTGTTAGTCAAATCATTATTCATATTATTTAAATCTCGTTTTAAATCTGTATTGTCCTGCTTACGGTCATTATTATTACTTTTTAATTCATTATTCATATTTGTTATTTGTGTCATCATAGCATTTAACATCTTCATCATGGCGCTGTTATCTGGGGCACTTACCTCTTCAGATCCTGAAGTCTGGGCGATTGCAGTATCTCCCTGTTCGGTCCTATCATCATCAGCATTGTCTTTAGGTACTTATGTTCGATGTCTTGTATCCATTTTTGTGTTAATTTAATTGTTAAATAAGTGAAAATTATTTATATATATTTTGAAAATTGTTAAGAATTTAAATAATAGAATGCAAAGAAATATTAATCTAGATATCTCTCAAAATAATTATTATGCACACTCAAATGAATCAAATATTTTAGGCAAAAATAATAATAAGTACCCACAAGTTGATTCTCCCTTTCACTAACCTTGTGTTCCTGTAAGTCCCTGTTAAAGTTGAGGATCCCTCGTGAAATGTAGTATTGTTTACGCTTACAATGGAAAATCAATCATGCAACACAGTACACAACAATACCTGTAAATTTGTTTTACAGTTTAACTTATTATTTTTTTTTTCTTCAAAAAGAAGATTACTTGTTAACGCTTAAATTGTGTGAGTTTTATTTTCAAATTTACGGGATAATAGCTGGCCTCCACGTTGTTGGTGCCAAATGAAGTGTCGCTGACGTGCTACGTACGCAGGATTAAAGATAAAATAGAATATGAACTTCGAAAATAATCTATTGAAGTTGCTGTTGTGTATAGATTATTTTTAAATACAAATTTTGGACGCCATAAGTATAAATATACTTAAATTGTGCGACGGTATCTGGGTGTATAATAAATAACCAGCTAGCATTCGTAGAGCTTGAGAACAACAGAACAATTATTAAATTTAAAAGGATCTTCGTCGGTCTGCTTTTATCCCGTGAGAATAATGCTATAATTAAACAATCTATCAAGTAAAAAACTCCACAATCAACCACTAACAAATAAAACATCAAATTTAAAAAATCAAGAAATAAAAATTTATTAACGCAAAAGAAATAGAAATCTGTAACAAGATTGACGTAAAAATAAGCATAAAAATAAGGATAAAAATAAGATAACTGTAATATTATGTGAATTCGAACTTAATAATAAAAAAAAACGGTATTACGTAATCATGCAAATGTGTTACTTAAATTTGATAAATGGTTGTGTACATAACAAGTAGTGCAAATATATAACAAATGTTGCTTAAAATTGACACAGAAGGTAACTTATATATTCCTTTTATGAGGATATTGAAAGAATGAATGTGATATTAAATATGTGTTTGGAAATGTATAAATTTACGTTTATACACAGATGTAAACAATTTTTGAATTACGTGTTTAATAATGAATAAACGTTGACTTTAAAATGAAATTCGAGGATATTGGATGTTAGTAGGAACCTGGGTTTATATCCTCTGTATTTGTGGGTCTGGTATCTGGTCAAGAACGTCGAAATGGAGCTGGGTCCAAGTACGGCAGCACCTTGTCCAAGCATATGCGTCGGAATCGGTCAATGCCTCTTGTTGTCGGTCCGATGCTGTTCCAATAGCGAAATGATGCTATGTTCGATAAATCCGTTATTTAACGTGATATTGGTCCAATTTAAGCTTCAAAAGTTGAGCTTGATATTCAGGTATCGTATGTCTATAACTTTATTAGTTTTTTAACTGAGTTTAATATAGAATTTTAAATAAAACTTTTACTTGAGTCAGAAGTACGGCCATTTGTTATAAGAATTTTATCGGAGAGGACGCCGCCAGCGTTCTTTTATTTTTCAAAGCCTATTTAATTATCACTAAAAAGCCTCGACGTTTTAATGTTTGTTACATCTATCAAAATATAAATTTATACAATATTTCAGTATAAACTGGATTATAAAATTAGCGAATAATTAACAAGTATAATAAATTACATTCTAACATAGGTTATGTTGTTGTTTACATTCTAAAAATCGCATTCGCGGGACTATCGTATTTTAAAATTGTGGGCGTGGCTAACTATTATCGTAAAATGTGGATAAAGTAGCTGTCTGTAATATGTCGCGTATGATTTGAATTAGAAATTGAAATGTAAAAATATAAAAAGATAAATTAAGAAAGAAAATAAGTAAATAATTAATTATAAACGTTAACGTCATTAATTTATTCACATGTCGACACTAGTTTCACATAATTACGTCCCTCAATTTTTGCTATTATATACTATGTGTATTATGTGTATACTGCTGGTGCATAACTACTTTTTCCATTATAGGAGCTGTTATTAGAGTGCAGTATGCCTCACAACAATATATATATATATATATATAAATATATATATATATAAAACACACATGATCAAATACAACCACAACCCAAATTTTGAGAATGTAAAATCCTTCAGAGAGTTAATAGTTTTAAAATGTAGGGAGTTTTTGGAGATGGTTGAGATCAATAATAATTCTAATGCTATGAATTTCAGATCTTGACACAAATAATTTAAGCGCAATATATGCTTTTTTGCAGACCTTTTCTCATATCAAAAACTTAAGTCACCAAAATACACAGAATATTAGTTCTATTGATGTCATTTAACACATTTGTCCTTCCACAATTTTTTCATATAATTATAATTTTAATTTTACAATTTCTTTTAATTAAGTTTAACCTGTTTGTATGACAGACACTTAATTAAAATTAAGCGCGCAACTTTTGAACATCTGTATATATATCGTTAACCTTGACATTGCTTGTTTTCGCCTACTGTACTTTTATCATCGGTTTTGCATATACGAATATGACATTGGTTTTGAAAATTTAATACACTACCTTGTCAACACTTTGAGTTGTTAAAATGTATTTTACATCAGGACAAGTAGTTCTTTACTACGTGTTTTCTTTTTTTTGATGTGTTTGCTGAAAAAAGAAAAAAAAAATTTTTTTTTAATGGTTTTAATATGTAATAACAATAAGTTCTTAAAGAAACACATTTTAATTAATATGACGTTTTGTTTGTATTACGTGGAGTTCTTGTTCTCTACCGGTTTTGTTTTTTAAAAAAATGTATATATCTCACAACAAATAGTTCGCTTTTGTAAGTATTGATCTTTCTTATAATTAGTAGACTGAATTAGCTAAGGTTGTATTTTCTTTTGATTAAAGTGACCTCCGATGAAGCTCTAAATCCACAGAGCGAAATATAAGGTATAAAATAAAGGACCCTAATTGACTAATTAAAGGTTTTTATTGCCGGATTCCCCAACAATTTTTATTTTACATACTTGTTTTAACGGCAAAGGACTCTTTGCCGTATATATATATATATATAATATATATATATATATATATATATATATATATATATATATAGAGAGAGAGAGAGAGAGAGAGAGAGGGGGGGGGGAGAGGGAGGAGAGAGAGAGAGGAGAGAGGAGAGAGAGAGAGAGGAGAGAGAGAGAAGAGGAGAGAGAGAGAGAGAGAGAGAGAGAGAGAGAGTGAGAGAGAGAGGAGAGAGAGGGAGAGAGAGAGAGAGAGAGAGAGAGAGAGAGAGAGAGAGAGAGGAGAGAGAGAGAGAGAGAGAGAGAGAGAGAGAGAGAGAGAGAGAGAGAGAGAGAGAGAGAGAGAGAGAGAGAGAGAGAGAGAGAATTAATAAATTAAATGCCGGTAAGCGGTCTGTCAATTAAAAAGCTCATTTATTAATTATCCCTATATTTCGCAACAACCTTGTTGCTTTCTACCGGAGATAAAAATGTAGAGTTTAAAAAGTAATAATAATGAACTCTACATTTTATTTCGGAAGAAGCATCAAAGTTGTTGCGAAATATAGGGATAATTAATAAATGAGTTTTTAATTGACAGACCGCTTTTAATTTATTATATTCAATATATTACGGTCGATAATTTCGTTTATATATACCGCCTCATTCTGAGCAAATGCAACGATCCGAATGTATGAATATTTCTCCCGCTCCGATAAAAATCCCCTGAACGCGTTTAGCCAATCACAGCACAGTCTGTCTCATTCCGAGCAAACGCAACGATCCGAATGTGCAATTATTTTTCTGGCTCCTAATACAATTCCCCTGAATGCTGTAGGCGCGTTAACATCGATGTCATATGTCATACATACTTACATATTAAGGAGCCGCGTAAGAAAAATTATCTGATTACCAAATTACTATTAAAGCACTATAAATTGTTTAGTCCTGTGTTATAGTAATGAGTAAATAGCAATACGTTATACTGACGATGGTTACACAAAGCGTAATGATATTATTAATAAGCGATCAAGAAAATTGCAAATAAGGCATAAGAGATTTAATAAATTAAATTTTAATAATAAAGGCCACAAAAACTATTCATAGTATACTAAATAAATTTCAGAACTAATAAAAACTAAATTAAATTCTAGTAATGACAAGAAAAATTTACTCTTACAAATAATAAAATAAATTGTTCATAATGAGATATTAATTATATAAGTGATTTACATAAAAAAAAATTCGTATGATTTGCTTTGTAATTTGTATATATATATATATATATATATAAAATCAAGAAGGCTGGTATTATTTTACAATGTTTTTAAAGAAATCTACGAACTTACACAACTATTGTCTGTAGTGAGAAAATGTGGCACATCTGGTCGGCCCTAACGGTATATTATAGGGTACTAAACATGTTTACGCATAAAATTTTTTTAATAAACTACATATACATTTAGACATATACATTTAGACATATACATGTGTATCTGTACACATGTAATTTGACTATAAATAGTAATTTATTATTTCATGACTACAAAAGTTATAAGTATGTACCGTGTACAGGGTTCTAACTTTAAAAAATATTATATATCAATTGAAATTAGTTGAATTGAAATTTGTGTTTTATTGGTGGATGTGATGCTCACTCTATGCTATTAATTATTTAAATTGCTTTGTTTAACTATAAGTGAGGGATATCCACGATGATCCTGTAAATCTGAGTCTATATTATTCAATTTACTTATGCATGCTCTACCGACCGAACGACGCCATCTATATTATTAACTTATATCTGTATAGGTTAAGTTATGAAATGTATTTTATTGAAAAATAGATCTAATAATACAATAAGTGACACAAAAATGATTAAGATGGTAAGTACTACTAATTATTAATGATATTAAGCTTGAAGTTAGAATAGTGTAAATTAAATTAAATTGTACAGCAAAAATTAAGTTGTTTTATTAAATGTACATGAATGATTGAAAAATATAATGTTGGTGTCTATAAATGTTTTTTAAAAACCTGTAATTCGTAGATTGGATGGCTTGAAAAGGAAATCGGGTTAAATAGGCTGCAAAGGCTGGATTTCAGGTGTATAAATGGTTAGTTGAAGCTCTAGAAGTTCTCTATATGGCTTCGTTTAAAAGTCCGAAGATCGAATAAGGTTATCGGGATCTTAACAGGTACGCCCCGTTTGAGTATTTTCACGGCGTCGATGCTATCAAACGACCTTCGCAAAAGATGCTATTGCGTTTTTTAAGTTGTATATCAATTTGCTTCTTTTAAAAACTAGTTCAGATTGTTGTTTGGCACTATATATATCTTTTCTGTATTAATTAATAATTTTAGCACTAGTATTTTCGCAGATATTTAAATTTAAAATTTGAAAAAATATATTATACGTTTATTAACGATGATGTTGGGTGACGCTCTCTTTCACTTTTTTTTAATTCCAAAGCCTCATTAGAAAATTGATTACCTTAATTTGTTCTTTCTATTTTAAGTAATACAAAAAAATATACATGTTTTTAAGATTTTAAATTTAAAGAAGATTAAATTCATTTAAGATTTTACACATTAATGAAAGTTAATTTTAAATGCTAGATTATGTGTCAGATACCTAGTAAATACTGCACATTTGCGGGTAAACAATTTTTAAAAAGTGGGCGTGTCTAAATAATACCGATACAAAATTTGAGTGTGAATAAATTAATATCTTTGTAATTTCGCGTAGTGAATTAAATAATGAAATTGACAATGGAAAAATAGAAAAAGCAAAATTGTCATGATATTAATTTATTGACATCTCGATATTATTTTCACAGTTTGCGTCCATCTTATCTATTTATTATGTGAGTTTGTTTGAATAATTCCTGCTTTATCAGCTTCAGGAAAAAGAATACAACCCCCCTGTTGAACGACAACAATGTATATATATATATATATATATATATATATATTATTATAACGCTGAACAGGCTGAATGATTATATAAATACAAAATTAAATGTTTAAATAAACTGGTAAGATAAATTTTTAAAATGTGAATTATAAATCTCTATATTAAATATGCTATCCAATGTTACACATAGATGGGGTTGTATAACATTAGATCTGTTATTTGCGTATGATGCAAAGATACATAATCGTTAATAACGAAGTATACATAACCTAAACAGCTGTTCCAGTACATAACTTCTCATAAGTATATTCGGGTGGGCTAAAACTTGTGTTACGTGTCCGGCTTTGGAAGAACAAATAGACTCTTGTGTGGGCATAGAAAAATACCCTTTAATAGTGGGATCGGTGACTGCAATAGAACACTTACAAAATCAGCTGATGCCAATGCAATAAATAATGGTATTTCTATATTCAAAACTACGAAATAAAACGAGTGAGATTAGGACTAAAATAAAAGACTTTAATGACGTTATAGAGAAAAAAACAGGTAAGTGAATGAATTAATTAAATTATGAATGTATAAAATGTATCATGTCACGTGATAAAATAAACAACAATAAAATCTAGGTTAAAAAAAAACACAACTAAATGAACGTGACATGAATGAAGCTAAATGCATAAAAGAATTCTGTTATTAAATTTAATAATTTAACAGGAAACTGTATTCTTCGTAACTTAAATTGCGTAATACTTAAAACTAAAAGTACCCATTCGGGATATTTATTAAATAAAACGTTAATAAAAGTTTTACTATGTGAAATTAATTAATATAATATTTTCAAAATTTCAGTGGAGATTTCAAAATACTTAAGTGACAAATAGACGAGGCTGGTTCTTCAAGAATCTTCTCGTTTCCAAAAAAAACAGGATACAAGTTTTGCGTGTGGTTGAATGGCGTTCCTTCTATGGTTCGGGTTTCGTAAGATGCGGTTCCCGGTGAAATGAAATTTCCGTTTTGTCAGGAACTGGTTGGAGTATAGATTCCCAAAAGGCGTTAAAATGTTGCTGGATATTCTGGTAATATTTTAATATGTGTGTTGTATAGTTTTCTATATAATTTAATACTTTTTTTATGTTTTCAGATGGAGCACTTAATTAAACGTCGGCGTGGTTTTCGGACATTTTTTTACAACCTGACGCCAACTTTCATTTGTTTTGTATCCTCGTTTTTATGAGAAGTTATGTACTGGAACAGCTGTTTAGGTTATGTATACTTCGTTATTAACGATTATGTATCTTTTTTAACCAAATAGCTACTTTACAAAAATTATATACATTGTTCTAGTGAATAAATAATAGTTATTTGTACATACAAGTCTTATTTCTATCCTGATTTATAGTCGAGATATTTCCCGCGGTTATTAATTTGAAAATGTACAGCTTTCTCTAAAGTATATGTCATCGATAATCGATCAATTAAGTTGAAATGTTTTCGGTAATACATGATATATAAATAAAATGACTAAGGCAAAAGAAAGGATAAACATAAACAAATATGAGAATGAATTTTAAACAATTAAAAATGCGAAATCAACTTTATTGATATGACATAAGAAGAATTCAGTTTCAATATTTTTCTAATTATTCTAAAGATTACATATATACATTAAAATTCTATCTTTTGCTAACTGAGGCATTCTTAGGTGTAGGCTTGACCTACATCAACTTCCCCAATAATTTGGTAAGACGTTATTGTCTTGACAAAAAGGCTTATCCAAATTATTCATCAAGACTTTATAATCTGAATATTCTGCCATTTAAAATAATGTGCATGTATTTCATATAATTGTCATATATTATTCATTCTATGTATTAAGTGTCTTTATTATTTTTGTTTTGTATCTGTGTTTGTATATAAATTTTACTTCCGTATATATATTCGTTTAATAGTAACATCATAAGTTATATTATCATAATTATAGTCTTTATATGTGTAAAGTTTTTCTGTTTGTCTTCTGGTGTTTTGTTTTTCTTCGGACTTTAACTACCCCTTTGTTATTTAAGTGTAAATGTGTATCATAGTTTTAGTATTATGAACTTATCAGTTATAATTTATTAGTGTTTAATTTCTTAGTGTTTAGTTTCTTTTTAATTAAGTTTTTATATTGTATAATCCTGAAGCTTGGATATGTGATATCTCCCCTTTATATATTCGGTGTTAGGCTCGATAAGTTCATAGGTATTGTATCCTAGTTTCTGGTTAATAACAAACGGACCCTGATAAGCTTTCAGTAATTTACCCATGATTTTCTGTTTTAAATTTGACACTCTTAAACTTTTTACTATAACTTGATCTCCTATTTCATACGTTTTATATTTCCTGCTATAGTCATTTTGTTTCTTCTCCCATTTTCTTTTACGTTTAATCAATTTTTGTCTGACCTCCTCTGTACGTTCTGATAAATTTATTAGGTCTTGCTCAACCCATGGTCTATGTGGTGCTTCTCCTGTAAATATTGTTACAGGGCAGTAATTATGTACTGTGCTTGGGGTATTATTCATTATAAATTCTATTTGAGATAGATGTCTGGCCCAACGATTGTGATTTTCATCTAGTAAAATTCTTAGATACTTTAAAGTTTCACGAATGTATCTTTCCGTGGGGTTACCTTGTGGGTAGCGGATCGATGTATAATAGGTTTTGATGTTTCTAGTGTGTAAAAATTCTTTGTACCGGTCGTTCGTAAAATAAGTTGCATGGTCTGAGAGTATTGCAAGCGGAGTACCATATTGTGCGAAATAATCTGTGAGTGCCTGTAGAACAATATCTGTGTTGCACTTTTGTGTCGGTATTAATTTGATGTATTTCGAGAAAATGTCACAAATGACTTTTTTATATTCCTTAGTGCTGGGAATAAGATTCGATAAGAAATCTATTGTTATTAGCTCTAATTTGTCATATGCAATTATGTTACTACTCCAATTTGTGTTGGTGCGATTCTTGTCTTTCGCGAGCAAGCATGTTTGATATCGTTCAATGACGCTTTTGATGATTTTTTCATCGTTGGTACAAAAATATACTTCTCTATAGACAAGCCAACATTTCCTCGCTCCAATATGAGTATAGTTGTTATGTAGGTAACTAGCTATTTCTCTAGTATGTTCCTCGTTTATCACATACATCTCATTTTCACCCAATGTTATTAATTATAATTCCATTTTTAATTGACATTCCTTTAAATTGGTTTCCCTCGTTCGTAAGTGGTCAAATTCCTGAGCTGATTGTGTCAGTTTCACCTTATCTAATGAGAATAGTCCTTCTTTTTGTAAGGTTACAAGATTAATGCATATGTTTTGTTTTTTAACCTCCCCATCTTTTCTCGTTAGCACGTCTGCTGTGATCATCTCTTTCCCTGGCTTGTAGTTTATCTCGAATTCATATTGTTGAATCAATAAAGTCCAACGATAGATACGATTATTATTTAACTTGGAACTCATGATGTTGATTAGCGCTTTGTGGTCGGTTTCCAGAATAAATGATTTACCAATTAAATAAAATCTTAGCTTGGTTAATGCATATACTATCGCTAGCATTTCTTTCTCGGAATAGCGAATTTCACACGCATTCAAAGTTCGTGAGATGAAATGTATAGGGATTTCCACGTCTCCTCTTAGTTGGACTAGTTCGGCGGCAATTGTCTGGTGCGACGCATCTGTTCTGACAATAAACGGTAGTGTAAAATCTGGGTGGTGTAATTTCAAATTCTCGACAAAGTTCTCTTTTAATTCAATGAAACATTTTTCACACTCCGGTGACAAATTCCACTTTGTATTTTTCTTTAAAAGTTGTAACAAAGGTAATGTTTTCTCACTGTAGTTGGTGATGAACTTGCGATAATAATTCAAAACTCCTAAAAATCCTCGTAATGTTCTTAAGTTCTTAGGACGGGTGAAGTTCTTAATCTCATCCAAGCGAATTGGGTCAAGTAAAATGTTGTCTTTGTTTATGATGTAGCCTAGGTAATCGATTTCTGTTTTAAAAAATTGACATTTGCTAAAAATTTAATTTTAAACCTTCGGTACGTAAAGTAGTTAATATTATTTCTAAATGTTCTAAATGTTGTTCCAAAGTTTCGGAGAAAATTATTATATCATCTAGATAATGCAAGGCAAAATTATCGTATTTATCTAAGATGCGGTGTAAAAATCTTATCAGTGCAGCAGGTGAGGTTTTCAATCCGAACGGACAGACTCTAAATTGGTATACGACTCCATTGATTAAAAATCCACAATATTTTCTTGAATTGGGTTCAAAATTTATCAGCCAAAAAGCGTTTTTTAAATCTAGTTTGCTATAAAATTTCTTGTTTCCACATTTGGTTAGTAGAATATCAATGTTCTGGGGCATTTCGAATTCAGGCTTGATACGTTTGTTTAGTGATCTCGCATCTAAACATATTCTTAACGTTGAATCTTTTTTTTGTACGATAACTATTGGGTTAATAAAATACGTGTTGGATTTCTCAATAATGCCTAATTTTTCTAATCTATTGAGTTCTATATTTACCTTTTCTTGGTAATGGAATGGTATGGGATAATTTTTACTCGATAAAGGGCTATCATTATCTATTTTGATGGTGTGTTTATAGTTTCGGGCGAATACTACTACATCATTTATTAACATAATGTTGTCAGATAATATTTTAATTAATTTCGGTGGGATCATTAGATATGGTATGTTTTGTTGTTTTATAACTTCTTCTATATCTTCTATCTTATTTACTGGTCTGAGGGTATTTAATTCCTTTCTAACTTCTATTTCTTCTTCAATCTGCATTCCTAAACTATCTTCCGTTTTCTCCATTCCATATATATAATTATTATTCAAATCAATATTTGTTCCATCTTCCTTATTTATCCATTCATTTTCATTACTATTTATATCGATCCTTTCTTGTAAAATATAATTTATTTCCTTTTGTAAATGCTTTTCTTTAAAATTATTGTATTTGTACACTTCTTCCTCAGATAATTGTTTCTCCATCGTAATCTATACTTCATCTATCTTTATTACTTTTCTTTTAAAATCTAATATCATTTTCAAGCTTTTAATATATCAATCCCGATAATGCAATCGTATTGCAATTTTTCTATAATGTAGCATTGTATATAGTATTCTTTATCTTTCACCATTATCTCGGTGCATATTCTCTTTTGGATTTTCCCCATTCTTTTCCCATTTGCAGCAATTAAATCAGTTCCTTTAGTTTTAATAATTTTCTTTTCGTAATTATCGATTAAAATAGCCTTTTTCTCTTCTATTAACGTTATTTCTGCCCCAGTGTCAATTAAACAGTTTAATTCTGTTTGTAAATTTTATTTTTATAATAGGAAGTGAGTGTGTGTCCATATAATGGGCTCCAGTGTCTTCAATATGTATAAATTCTTCAGGGGGTTGGTAAAATGTTGTTATTTAATTTTAAAGGGTAGTTACAGTCGAATTCTTTTAATGGCTTTGAGAAGAGGTGCCCGGTGTTGGGTCGGAGTACAAGTCCGTTTCCAAAATCGGAGTTTTTTTTTGTACATCCTCAGGGTCTATTCGTGAGGGCGAAGGCGAGGAAGGTCTCCTGCTGTAGTTGTTTACACGTCCTCGACTTCGGTTTCTATAATTATTCATACCTCTTCTAGCAGGCTGGTTATTGTAATAGTTATAGTTATTCTGGCGGTTTGAATCATATGAACGCGTATTATTATTATAATTATTTCTTGGGGGTGAATTATTCGAAACATTGGGTCTATTATTATAATTTGTAAAATGATTTGAAGGGTGGTTACCGTAATTTGGATGATTATTATAATTTGTGGGAGGGCTTGCGTTGTTATTATAATTCGTGTTATTGTTGTTATTTGTATGATTCGCCGGAGGATAATTATAATTCGTTCTGTTATTGTTATAAGGGACTGTTTGTTGTGAATAATGCGGACGGTTGTTTTGAGATTGGTGCTGTCTAGATGGTTGATTTTGGATTGGCTAGGTATTGTTATGAGGGCGGAAATTAGGTGTGTTATGCTGATTATTGTTGGCGTTTCGTTGCGATGGAGGAAAAGGTCCACGATTACTTTCAGCGAAGTCGTCCAATCTTCGTTGTATTTCTATCAATGAATCCATATCACTAACTCGCTGACAGATAATTGCTTGTGTGTCGGAATATAAAGTGGTTAAGTAATTGTCGGGCTATCACCGATTCTTCCATGTCCACTATGTGCTTGCAGAGATTATATATTCTTGATGCGTATATTTCTCTGGAGACAGAGCCTATTCGATATTTGCCTGTTAATAGCCTAATTTTCGCTCGGTTTTGTTGAGCTTCGTCCCAGAAATTTCTTTTAAACAGCGACACGAATTGGTCAACGTCCTCGCAATGGTCCTCTATTCGTAAAAACCACTCTTGTGCACTATCTTTGAGAGTTACTCTTATAATGTCCATTCTTTGTTTGTTATCAGGTACATCTGCTAAGTATCGCAGAATACCATTCAAGTATAAAATGGGGTGTATATGTGTTATGTCCCCGTCAAAATATGTGAGATTCTCTATTTTAATAGTAGGACCTCCAGTATTTATATAACTGGCAGATGCGGCATAACTTTTGAATTTTGTTTCCACGATTCTCAACTCAGCTTCATGTTTTCGGTTGTTATTGTCCTGATTAGTTTTTATTGTGTCAAGGTTGTCTTTAAAAACGTTGAATTCTTGTTCACAACATGTTCGGTGTTCCCCAATCTTAGTATTAATACTGTCAGAAAGGTTCTGTTTCAAATTTAACGACGTAGTTTCGTTACTTAAATTGTAGCCGTTTAATTGGCTCTTTAACTGGGCGCGTGTATCGTTAATGGCCTTTGTTAACTCTGTTTTTATTTTATTGTTCGAGGTAATAATCTTATTATTAGTTATTTCGTATATTTCATTTGATGTAGTTTCTAGTTGCTTAGCCCATTGTAACGTTTGGATATTTAAAGCTTCATTCATTTTTAATAACCCTTTTATCTCACTTTCTTCTAAGGTTTGTTGTATTCTTTCTTCCAATTTCGCCTGGCTCTCCTTTAATCCTTTTATGTCTCCTTTGATTTCTTCCTTATCCTGTCTAAGTTGGTCTAATTTACTGTTAATATTTGTTTCTATTTGACTTATATTTGTCTCTAATTTTTGTGTTAAATTAGTTTCTATAGTTTCTATAGTTTCTACCTTTTTGTTATTATTGTCTAATTTTTGATTTAATTTCTCATTATTATCTGATATGATTTGTTTTAAATTCGTTTCTAGTTTTTATGTTAAATTCGTTTCTAGTTTTTCGTTATTTGTTTCGATATTTTTGTTATTGTCTGCTATGAATTGTTTAAAATTAGTTTCTTTATTTTTCGTTTAACTCCTCCATTCTTTTATCTTGTCTCTGTTGCATATTTTCTAATAGAGCAGTTAAAGTGTTGAAATTCAGAGGCACCTCTTCTTTTGGTGTTTCTGGTTGTGCAGTAACGGTGATGGAATCACCCTGATCTGCTTCTTCCCCTCTATCTGCAAGGTTTTCCCTTGATTTGCTCCTGGTGCGTTTGCCCATTTTGTTATAGTGATTGTAAATATTTAGATTTAAGTTATATTTTGTTTAAGTTTATATTGTGTAAATAAATTATTATTAAAAAAAAAATTGTATTTGTTTTGATGCTTGACTTATTATTTCAGAATTAAATATAAAAGCAGATACCCTTTAAACAAATTAACTTACAAATCCTGTTCCTGAGTATAAATAAGCGTCCTAACACATAAGAAAAAACCACGGAGAAGCAAAATACAGACTCACAAGAAAAAAAATGTTATATCTCTTAAATAAATCTAAATAGAATACAGTTTTCCTTGTTTTAATTTTTATCCTCTCTCGTTTTATTTTATAAATTGTGTTCTATTGAGCACGTTTTCTAATTTGCACCGCAGTTGTGGCGCCAATTATTATAACGCTGAACAGGCTGAATGATTATATAAATACAAAATTAAATGTTTAAATAAACTGGTAAGATAAATTTTTAAAATATGAATTATAAATCTCTATATTAAATATGCTATCCAATGTTACACATAGATGGGGTTGTATAACATTAGATCTGTTATTTGCGTATGATGCAAAGATACATAATCGTTAATAACGAAGTATACATAACCTAAACAGCTGTTCCAGTATATAACTTCTTATAAGTATATTCGGGTGGGCTAAAACTTGCGTTACGTGTCCGGCTTTGGAAGAACAAATAGACTCTTGTGTGGGCATAGAAAAATACCCTTTAATAGTGGGATCGGTGACTGCAATAGAACACTTACAAAATCAGCTGATGCCAATGCAATAAATAATGGTATTTCTATATTCAAAACTACGAAATAAAACGAGTGAGATTAGGACTAAAATAAAAGACTTTAATGACGTTATAGAGAAAAAAACAGGTAAGTGAATGAATTAATTAAATTATGAATGTATAAAATGTATCATGTCACGTGATAAAATAAACAACAATAAAATCTAGGTTAAAAAAAAACACAACTAAATGAACGTGACATCAATGAAGCTAAATGCATAAAAGAATTCTGTTATTAAATTTAATAATTTAATAGGAAACTCTATTCTTCGTAACTTAAATTGCGTAATACTTAAAACTAAAAGTACCCATTCGGTATATTTATTAAAAAAAACGTTAATAAAAGTTTTACTACGTGAAATTAATTAATATATTTTCAAAATTTCAGAGGAGATTTCAAAATACTTAAGTGACAAATAGACGAGGCTGGTTCTTCAAGAATCTTCTCGTTTCCAAAAAAAACACAGGATACAAGTTTTGCGTGTGGTTGAATGGCGTTCCTTCTATGGTTCGGGTTTCGTAAGATGCGGTTCCCGGTGAAATGAAATTTCCGTTTTGTCAGGAACTGGTTGGAGTATAGATTCCCAAAAGGCGTTAAAATGTTGCTGGATATTCTGGTAATATTTTAATATGTGTGTTGTATAGTTTTCTATATAATTTAATACTTTTTTTCTGTTTTCAGATGGAGCACTTAATTAAACGTCGGCGTGGTTTTCGGACATTTTTTTACAACCTGACGCCAACTTTCATTTGTTTTGTATCCTCGTTTCTTATTCGTTCAATTTGTATTTATTAATTTAATCTCGCTACTTTTTTTAATGAAAATGACAATTTAATTATTTTAACCAAATGGCTACTTTACAAAAATTATATACATTGTTCTAGTGAATAAATAATAGTTATTTGTACATACAAGTCTTATTTCTATGATGATTTATAGTCGAGATATTTCCCGCGGTTATTAATTTGAAAATGTACAGCTTTCTCTAAAGTATATGTCATCTATAATCGATCAATTAAGTTGAAATGTTTTCGGTAATACATGATATATAAATAAAATGACTAAGGCAAAAGAAAAGATAAACATAAACAAACATGAGAATGAATTATAAACAATTAAAAACGCGAAATCAGCTTTATTGATATGACATAAGAAGAATTCAGTTTCAATATTTTTTTAATTATTCTAAAGATTACATATATACATTAAAATTCTATCTTTTGCTAACTGAGGCATTCTTAGATGTAGGCTTGACCTACATCAATATATATATATATATATATATATATATATATATATTTAGTGTTAATAAGAATTAAAATTTATTTCTTATTTATTTTATTGGCCGTGTCATAATATTAAAATAAAAGACTTCTTCTTGGTTTAGCGACCTTTAATGAATTTCAGTTTTTTACTACGACGTTTCGACTTTTTTTATAATTAAGTCTTTTTCAAGTGATTAGAACTAAAAAATGAATGCAACGAAAGGTAAGAAATATATTTACATTTGTATGAATGAATTAAAATTAAAATAATAATTAAAGTAAGGAAAATTAAGGGATACAAAACTTACCAATTTATTTCTTGTTAAAACACATATTTTGTGTAATATGTCTGGTCAGACATGTCGAACCTTTTTATAAGGTCGAACTGCCTTTCTCGGAATATTTAGTGTTGGACAATGTAAATTTAGTTAATTTTAGATACTGTAACGAAGTTCGCTCTCAAACTTAAGATTATTAGCGAATGTTTGCACTTGTTTAATTCAATCGGAATTAAAAGCGCAAAATAGTCTTAAGTTAGGAGAGCGGTGTATATTTGTGCAAATATATTTATTAGAAATATTGTGTAATTGTACTTAGCTCGTACGCTTGCTACGTGTGAACACGAAAATATCAGAGCCCTTCTTAATGTTCACGTAAACTAAATATTCATAGAAGTGGAACCCCTTCCAATAAGGACCGTTTATGTTTAATATTTTCTATATAAAAGGCCCAAAATTACATAGAAAAGGCAAGTATTCAGCCAGTCAACCCGAGGCTTCCTGACTGATACTAGAGATACCCCCGACCTTTCCTCCAACTTTAGTTCGACGCTGATATGAGTTAGTGAAGAATTAAGGAACCGTCTCTCTTCTGTTTTTGTATTGACATTAGTTGAGTTCCCGAAGATGACATTAGTGGTCTTCCCCCGCACTCAACCTTCTTCTAAGTAAAGATTCTGACACCGTTTTATGTTGCGTTTGTACGAACCGTTTCCGCTAATTTTCAATACAAACGTGACATCCGTTATATTCAGAAGTCTTCTGCATCTGAAGGGAAGGTCGAGGGAGAAGAACGAGGAAAGAAACCGTAGGCATATAATCTGTAGTGTTAATGTCACCGAAACGAACATGATAAAACTCTGTATTAAAGAAAGCTGGATAAATCAAAAAGTAGATTTTTTCCCCTCTTGTCAAAGATGAAGGCAAATAAAAGCAATTTGTTTTGTATCACAGAAGTTGCCGAAATAATAGTAACTCAAGTAACAGAGATAACTATTTAGAAATTTTGAATTACTAATAATCAATCCGTGTTAAATTTATTATTCATTATATTATAAATTCCTGAATTATTGTTAATAATTATGAGATTCCCCGAAATATTCTTTAATCAGAATTTCCGACTAATAATTAGAAAGCAGTAAAGTTATAATCCCAGAGATATTTAGAATCTAACCGTCCGCCGAATTCACGTAGCTAATATATCGCAAATTGTCATTTCTTTGGAAATCAGTCATATAACAAAACTCTACGGTTAAATATATATTGTCTGTTTTGTTTAACGTATGTGTGAATACGATACGATAGAATCTTTTCGTTTGTCCACGAAGAATAACGAGACCAATTAATATGTTCAAAATACACGTTTTGGTTAATTATTTTCTTTAAATTAAGATTGTATGTATTTTATTTGTTTGTCTTGTTTTTTTTGTTTTGTAAATATATGTATATCAAAGATTGTAAATATCCTTCGGGTGAAGAAAATATCATATGTATGTGAATTATTTGAAGAATTGGTTAGATTAATGTTTCTAAAAATATATCTGATTTTATTTTATTGCATTTGTTATTAAATACAAATTTACGAATCTCATTTCTGTTTATAGAATATCACGAGAATATAGAGAATACTTACATTTTTTGTTATTGTGATCCAATGCGTTTTTCTTAATACACACAAAAAACGACCCCACTGCTTGAGAATAACACTCACAGGTGTTAGAAAAGAGAATTATATATATTATAATATAATCGTCCAAAATAAGTTAATAAAGATTTACCGAACTCTTTCAACTACGATTGTAACTACGCGAAATTGTGCAAGAAACTCACGCTGCTTTTAGTTTAACATCGATAATCGTTAGTTTCAAATAAATTTTAATTGCGATTTTTTGGTTTCTCTATCAAACTGATAAATTCAAAATTTCCCTGTTAATGCAAAAGACCAACAGCGCTGCCACGATGTTATTTTGAATTACCGATTTATGTACACTCACTGACATAAGTTTTGTCTTTAGTATCTTAATTCACTTACTAAGAAGTGAAAGTTAATATTATGATTAATGTATTTAATTATGCCGACTCCGATTAAAGTACAAAGCAAACGATAAATAAATCATGTTGATTTATTAAGTAGTTAGTCAGATATTTTAAACATAATTAGTTATAATTAACCGACAGTGAGAGATACAAACCGGCTCTGTTTCAATTTGACGTTCTTAAGCTGGAACAGAGAAACTGGTAAATTTTTGACGTACCCAATCAGGCCAAGTAAGAAACCTCGTCACAATACATTTGTTAATATTTGTTAATGTAGAAGGTTATATGAGGAGGGAAAATGATTTGTGAATCAATAAGATATAATATTAATCAAATATCAAAATTATATTAGAAACGTCAAAATATTTTCTATATCAACTATTTCATCACTATGAATTGGTATATTTCATTCTATTACCTTTCTATGAAAACTTAATAAGGAACCAATTGAATTTTCCACTCCAAAATCAGTATCTACAGACGCCTTCATAAACACTTTCATAATATTACTATTACCAGTTAATAAGAAAAAATTTTCTCTTCCTTCCGCAACCCGATAATTGCTCATCGATATATTTCTGTAAATCCATTATATCATAAGTACCCTCCGGAATAATTATCTCCATCCACACACTTGATTTACTTTTTGACTTCAGAGAATATTTAAAAACATTATTTTTAGTAGTAAGATTGGGTATAGAATTATAAGTTTGGAAACTTAACATACGCATCTCATATTTACCATTTAAGTATATAAGTGGATTCAGCACACAACCCACCTCAGATCCCTTCCCTGTCAAAACGAGAGCCAAATTATGCACACTTCCATTACCATGTGCTTCCACTTCTAATTTAAATTCGACTTTCCAATATCATTGCACTAATATTTAATAAACAACCACAACAAACCCTTTCTTATTTAATAAATCCTTTCAAAAACAATAAACACAAATGCCCACAATTTTCATTGTTACTATCTTGATGTCTTTCATAGTTATACTGTATAACACCACCACCATTCGGTAGTAAATACTTTTCAACCTCAATCGGAGGTCTTAAATCACCATAACTATCAAAATACTTGATTACAGCATTATTTTTCTTATATGTTACCTAATGAATCCCTTCCCCAGCATCATCATTCAAATTTACTATTCCATTCTCTCTTTTACGTATAATTCTCGTTAACTAAAAATACTCCGAAATTTACCAATTCTCCACCTTTGAACATAGATTTACAGATCTTTTTCTGTTAAAGGTCTTCGAGGTAAACTGCTTATCAGTTTTTTGAACTAGCACCATTTGGTAAATAAGCATCACAACCAGATTTATACGGTATTACATATAATCCACTTCCAACAGATACACCAAACCCAGACTTATATGGTTTTACATATAAACCACTCCCAAACATTGATTCCATAGCAATATTATGTCGTTTTTCTTCCTCTAATTGATCTCTTTCAGCTTTTACAGAAGTTGCAATTGCTGCTGCACCACCGCCTAATGATCCTAAAGTACCTAATGCTGCAAATAACGGGATTAACGGTAAAAATCCACCTTTTTTGGTATTTTAATTATCCTGGATCGCAGATATCTTATTCTTCTTCCAGATTTCATTAAACTTTGATATGCAGCTCTAGCATTCTCTAAAACACCCTTCTTCCCAATCCGTCTTATTGTATTCCGTGCTTTCTTCATTGCTTCCAAAAATGAAATAGCACTACCTACTCGATACCCCTGCCTGCTCCTCCTATAAATTTTTCTATTACTCCCACTTCCACTTTCACTCATTTCTTTCCGTTGTCTACTCCAACCCATACCTAATTTTGTTTTAACTTTCATAGCAGCTGATACCACACTTGCAGCTAACCTTTCTCCTATACCTGCGTCTCTACTCTTCACTCGTCCGACAGCCTTTTGATACTATTTCGCATCCGCTACGTGCCTTTTTAACAATTCACTTGATAGAGCATATGATATTATCGTGCTCTTTACAAGCCTCATCCAAAATATTCACCCCATTATCACCTCTTTTCAATCGTTCTTCTAACCTCGTTCCTGGACCACAAAATCTATAACCCAGTATGTGCAATTCTACTGGAAGCTTATTTGTCACAGTAGTCAACAATCCACCACCTTTTCTTCTGCGTGTCTTATTCAAACTACCACTTCTGAATACCATCACAATCTTATATATTAAACTATCTCAGTCAAGATCAACAATCTAAATGACAAAAACCGCATCTGCAATTACCACATATACAAATACTTCTTACTCGATTTCACTTAATCCTAAAAACACTTGACATTTGTCTTACGGGATTAATTCCTTACAAATTTCAAATTTCATAATCATATATAATTTTTCCTCAAATAATTTACATAATTTTTAATTTTCTGAGGCCAATATATAACAAACTCCTTCATTATACAAACACATTCGGATATTACACCATTATACATTCGGTCGGTTTCTACATCCACTTTTCCACCACTTTCAGCTACACATCGGAACATATCATTATAAAATACATTATATTTCATATCTTCTAAAACCGCTAATCGACAATCCAGTGTCTCCTTCAACCGCCATAACTCCGATAAACTTCCAAACGCTAAATACACATACTCGCCACCTTTTTCTATATTCACAATTCTACTCACTCCATCAAATAATTAAGGTAATATTCGAATATTCATACCTCTAAAACTTGGAAATATATCATTATTGTAATCAAAACTTTGCAGTCTCCGCTATTACCCACTTCCATTACTTTGAATTAAAGTATACGTATTGTTTTTTCTTACATCAACAATTTTTAACCATTGTTCAAAACCTTGATGTGGTAATAAACCAATACATATCTATTTTTAAAGCCCTTTATTCAAAAATTTTTTTTTCTCCTACTAATGGAAACTTCCAAATTGGTTCTCTAACATATTTTTCAACAAATTTTTCACCACTTGATGCCTCTCGTGCAAAATTCTCTGCAGCTGCATCTACATGTTTCCAAAATTTATTTGATTCAGACATTTTAGTAAAAAATTCTTCAATACACAACATCTCAATATCTCCAACCACTTGTAAACCTCTATCAATACTATTATCTTTTACCAATTCACTTTCTTCCACTACCAAGGGACCACTATTATATTTTTTTCAATTCACTTTCTTTCACTATTAAAGAACATAAAGAACTCTGCGGTACTTCACTAAACTTCTGCTTCAACATATTCTCTAATACTAGCATCTATTTAACACAAGCAAACTTTATATACCCTAACATTGTCACCGCCCTAACATTCTTCTTTATTCTTATTCTTATCTTCAAATGACCTTGATCACCCTCAGCCAATTCTAAACCCTCTCCATCGACTTTGACCACTAATATGATTCTGGAACCTCCTAATTAACCTTCACCTCATATACACCACGTATTCCCCCTCATCCTATATAAGAAGGTTGATTATCCTCAGCCGATTATAACACCTCCTCATTGACCTTGATTGCCAATATATATGCGATCAAGGTCAATGAGGTGTTAGAATCGGTTGAGATACTCTTCTTGAATTATTAACATCGTCGCTTTATAAGGCGTTTCTAATAAATTTGAACCAGGGTATATCGTAGATTTGTCGGTTAAAGTGACGGTCCGGCAAACCGTAGACTTGGATTTAAGTCTCAACGTAGACAAAATAAATAAATTTCGTATGATTTGGGTTGTAATTTGTAGACAGCAATGTTTACCTTGACATTTACCTCGCAAAATAACATACTAATTTGAAAATATTTAATATAAAAGCCGAAAACTCCAAGAATTTATCAAATGATGTAGAAATATAACGCATTTCTTCAAACAAAAAGGTAATAAGATTAAAAAAGGGTGAAGTTGTCAAAAGCAAAATTAATCAAAAATATCTTTTGAAATCTAATTACTACTTACAAAATTGTTTACTTAATTAAAATATAAGTTGGTATTACCAACAATCATAAAATAAGTAAATGCCTTGAGATATGAAAATCTGAACAGACTGACACGTTCCAGCTTCCAAGGTGAAAAGACGTACTGCATTTTAAAATTCTGTTGCGCCATATTGGAAGAAATTAAAGCGTCCCTAAAAAACTAAGATTATATGAGTGTAAAGCGAGTAAAAAGTGAAAAATTAAAAATATAAATCAAGAAAATATTAATTTACATTAAACAGCAGTTAATTAAACAAGTTATTTGTATTTTTCTGCAAATAAGCATATTTTTCTAAGAAAAACAAGATCGTGGCGTAGATAATTTGAAGAAAGAAAAGGAGTCTCTAACTAGCAACTAGTAGTTATATAAAAGAAAAGCATAGAAAAACAATAATTAAACTTAAAAGCTTACCTTTGAAAACATTTCCGGAGGAATTAACAGAAAATTGAACCCTAATCCTGCGAGGAGCATCTTTAAACACTAAGAACGGAATAGAACATTGTTCCAGTACCAGGGTATCAGCTATACAACCCGAAATCCAGAGAACGGGGGTATCGGAAGCATCAAATCTTACATCGGAGGCACTTCAATATAACGGACATACATCCCTTGAACCTTCTAGAAACCGAGCCACTTGATGAGAAAGGCAACTCCAGGTTTAGATAATATTAATTTTCTTTCTCAAAATAAAAGTTCATTTAATTAAAATACTTTTGAAAACTTATTAATACCTACGTAATTTCAAACTTCCTAAGATTATTGTTCCGATATCCAATAATAGAATCATTTTTCAAGTATAATCATATAAATTAGAATATTTTTTCCTAAAACAAAGTATTATTAAAGATAAGACAACCCATTTATGAAAGAATATTTAGATTTATTTGATACTCCTAACCTAAAGTAGTTAAAGTAATTTAAATATATATGTATGTACATACAAATTATATCATAAATAAAAACAAACTTTTATAATTTTGAAGTATAACATAGAGATACTTACCTGTTCAGGAAAAATGCTTTTTATTTACTTCTTTTGTTCTTATGAAATCAATACCATCGATTTTAATAGTACTTTCATACTATACTAATAACGTAGAAAATTCTTTACTTACGTTTACTATATACCGGGTTTCTCTTTTGTCATTACACATAAGTATAATGCATTGACTTATTTTCATTTACCCTTACACATATGCATTAATGTAAGGTCGTGACATAGTAGGCAACCAGTTATACACCAGTAACATTTTTCAAATTGTCAAATATTTCTGTGTGTTTCATTCATACTTAAATCTGAAATTAAATATATTTTATTTAAAAAATTCATAATTTATTTACAACAGTTAATTATCCCAACAGGCGTATACCTTGTACGAAGACAATTTTAAATATATTTAACAAATTCAAAGAAGATGGATAGTATTTCTTTAAGTTTGAAATATATCTAAATTAGTAAAATTAGTTTATCAAAAAAGGTAGAAAATATAACAAAAAAGTACAAATAGATTTTACCATTTAAGAATTGTAGAACGTCATCACATTACTTCTAATGAATTACCGAACTTAACTCACGTATTGAGGGCATTTCAGTAACACGATAAAAACAAATAACTACTTATGGTATCTTACGAATAAGTACTTTTATAAAATAGAGAAATTTATCTTAAAAAGCAGTAGTGGGAAATTCTTGTAGGTAGTAAATATGTTACTATTTTTTTTAATAATCACAATAACTTTTGGACTGTACAATCATCTGACAGCATCACTACTGGAATTAAATATTGAGGAAGGGAAGACACCATGCAACAAATTTTTGGAATCTGTTAGAGCAAGACTATTTTCATATAAAGAACTATCATTTACTAAAGTAGCAACTGTCTCAGACCCTCGATTTAAAAGAAAATGTTTTTGGTAGTACTGAAAATGCTATCTGGTCTACTTCTTTTCTAGAATAATAAATGTTTAATATTGTGAAGAAAATAGATCCTGAAAGTAAAAAACAAATGGCTGTAATCGAAATAGACATTAGTCCACATCGAAAGTCAATTTCATTATTTGGATTTTTGCAAGAAAGAATTAGAGAAAGTAAAATCAATTACAGCCGAAGTAATAATAACTAAAAGGCAATACCTCGAAAGGCCAAATCCATGAACACCGAACTGTACAATACTCCAAAATGGCCTGGCTACATCTAAAAGCGATCCTACAAACCGTTCTTCTACATAACACAGGATATTCAGCTTCATGTGTTCTGGTAACACGTGATTGATTTCAATTTATTTTTTTTAGGAATTAAGAAAACAACGATCTTCTTTGAATTTGTTAAAAGTATTTAAAATTGTCTTCGCACAAGGTATACGCCTGTTAGGATAATGAACTGTTTTAAACAAGTTATGTATTCTTTAATAAAATGTATTTAATTTAAGATTTAAGTATGAATGAAACACACAGAAATATTTTACAATTTGAAAAATGTTACTGGTGTATAACTGATTGCCTACTGTGCCATCACCATACATTAAGCCTATATGTAAGAGTAAATGAAAATAAGTCAATGCATTATACTTATGTGTAATGACAAAAGATAAGCCCGGTATAAAAATCCTCAACGTTAATTTGTTTTTCATATTTATATTTGAACAAACATACTGTCATTCACCTGATTCAATGTTTTAATTTTCAAGGGAAAATATAAATACATTATTATTGAATATAAACAAATAAGTTATAAAAAGGTAGAAATCCTGTTCGCGCCTGTTCGCGGACCTCTTCCGCGGGGGTTGAGCTACCCACCAGGCGCGTCCCTAGGTGGCGGATAAAGGGGCGGTCAGGTCTCTCTTGGGGGACCTGATTAGTGGCAGTCATAAGCGGGATGGGTAGGTCTAAAAACCTTTCAATCCTTAGCGAAAGCTGTCACCGCGGACCAGCTCACCCAAGCTACGGTGTAAGGCAACGTGCTTAGAGCTGAATGGCCACTGGGGTATATGTGGTCTCAAACGTTCCCCTGAGGCACTAGGCGGCACCCCCTTGTATTTACGCCTTGTGCCTGTAATGGAAGCTCTGATGGCATTGACCTCATACTTCTTCCATACTGTTAGTTTTAAAATGGTCCTCACTCGACTTAGTAGTCGGTGAATAAAAAAAACAGTATGTATGTTGTAGATCTCGGTTTCCGGGTTGGAACCGCGTCGAGTTAGGCGTAATTGCCAACGTTTCGTCCACTGTTTCAAGGGACATCTTCAGGGCTGTACGTAGATGTTCGTCGTTTCGCAGTAGCTTGAAGAATGCTATGACAGAGACCGGTACAACTTATATAGGGGGGACCGGGTCAGATGGTGGCCTGCTATTGGCTGGGGACAATGAACCAATGGCATGCGTCGTATGGGCGTGGTGATTCTTAGTTGAGTGCAGTAGAGTTTGCCACGTCGGATGTAACGTATAGCCATCGTCTCTATTTAGATTGCGGGAATGTTTGTAAATTTCAATAGATTCACGGATTTTCCTAGGGAAATAATGCGATTCACGGGACAGAAGCTTGACATCTTTGAATAGAATTTGATGACCGGAGTTTAGTTTGTGTTCTACCAGCGCTGAACAGGCTATATGTAACAGTCTAGTAGTAACAGTAGTAGCCGGCTCAGCGCTGGCAGAACACAAACTAAACTCCGGTTATCAAATTCTATTCAAAGATGTCAAGCTTCTGTCCCGTGAATCGCATTATTTCCCTAGGAAAATCCGTGAATCTATTAAAATTTACAAATATCCCCGCAATCTCAATAGAGACGATTGCTATACGTTACATCCGACGTGGCAAACTCTACTGCATTCAACTAAGAATCACCACGCCCATACGACGCATGCCATTGGCTCATTGTCCCCAGCCAATAGCAGGCCACCATGTGACCCGGTCCCCCTATATAAGTTGTACCGGTCTCTGTCATAGCATTCTTCAAGCTACTGCGAAACGACGAACATCTACGTACAGCCCTGAAGATGTCCCTTGAAACAGTGGACGAAACTTTGGCAATTACGCCTAACTCGACGCGGTTCCAACCCGGAAACCGAGATCTACATCTAGAAAACGACCGCCTAAACCTACACCTACAGTATGTATGTTGTTGATCTGTAAAATGTAAATAACTGTAATTTTGATACCTGATAATTAAACGATATTACTTCCAAGCGTTACTCTGTGTTAATTTTATCAGGTTATGGGCCCAGTAGTTAGAGGCATACCTGTGTAAAGAGTAAGATTTCGTCATTTGTTGTGAAATCATAAAAGGAGTATTAGAGTTTATCACTTGTGATCAGTAAGCAGAAAAGAAATGGCGTCAGAGAGTTCGATAAGCATCGAAAAATTGAAAGGTAGCGAAAATTACCACACATGGAGATTCGCAATGCAAAATATGTTTGATTTCTGTGGATTAGATAAATGTATAACTGATCCATGTACTGAAGAAATTAAGAAAAGCGAAGGCACGCACAGTTCTGTCAGTTGACGAATCCTTGTATGTACACATACAAACCTTATCTACGGCAGCACAAATATGAAGTGCATTAAAGGAACTGTACGATAATCGTGGTCTGACTAGACAGATTGGGTTGCTATGGAAGCTAATAACAATTCGCCTGGAATGCTGTAGTTCGATGGCAAACTATGTAAATGAAATCATCGGTACAGCTAATAAGCTGAAAGGTGTTGGCTTTGATATCACTGATGAATGGATAGGAGCTATTATGCTGGCAGGTCTGACTGACAAATTTAAACCATTCGTAATGGGTTTTGAAAGTAGTGGTGTCAAGATCAACGGTGACAAAATTAAATCCAAACTTCTCGATGGAAACTACAGTGAGTCCGCAGAAAGTGCATTATATAGAAGAAACAAAAACGGAAATTCAAAGAAAGGTAATCATAATCACAAAAAGCTTCGTCACAAGCAGCTAACTTGTTATATTTGCAATCGGAAAGGACATATTTCTACACACTGTCCAAAAAAAGGAAAAATGGTGGGAGCTTTAAAGAAACCGGATAAGCGTGATTCAAAAGTTGCGTTAGTGGCACATATTTTTCCTACGGAAATAAATCGAATTCTATGGAATGGTTCATAGATAGTGGTGCAACACACCACATGACGCCAAATGCGAAATGCTTATCGCAGACAAGCATATCAAATGTTAAAGAGATTACCGCAGCAAATAATGGGAAAATGAAGGTAACAAGAGTTGGAAATACCTGTTTTCCAGTAAATACAGAGTTGGAAATACCTGTTTTCCAGTAAATGGAGTGGAGGTAAAAATAGAAAACGTGTTATTGATACCGGATTTGACAGCAAATTTATTATCAGTGAACCAAATAGTAAATAAAGTCAATACGGTAGTATTTAATGGTGAAGGTTGCAGTATTTACAATGAGAACAATGAATTATTAGTGCGTGTGACTCATCTTCCGGGGTTTACAAACTTAAAAGTGACCATGTATCAAGCCTTGTTGCAAGTGACACATCAATAGACCTGGTGACCTGGCATAGATGGTTAGGACATTTAAACTTTAGTGATATGCGAAAAATGATGAATGGGCAAATAGTAAGTGGTTTGAACTTTTCCGAGACAAATAGCATGTCAATCAATTGTGAAGTTTGTGCGGAAGGTAAGCAAACCCGACTACCTTTTAAGCATGTTAGCAAAAGGGCTAAAAACTTGCTTGACTTAGTCCATACTGATTTATGTGGCCCGATGGAGATGGAATCAATAGGTGGCGCCAAATATTTTCTAACATTTATCGATGATCATTCTCGGAAGGTATTTGTGTATTTCTTAAAAACTAAAGCAGACGTGTTAGACGTGTTCAAAGAGTTTAAAGAAATGGTTGAAACACAAGCAGAACGCAAAATAAAGGTTATACGTACGGCTAATGGCACAGAATATTGCAACTGGGACTTTAACAAATTTTGTGCAAAGTATGGAATTATCCATCAAACCACAAATGTGTATACCCCACAGCAAAACGGTGTTGCGGAACGAATGAACCGCACCAAAGTGGAGCGTGCCCGATGTATGAATTTTGATGCGAAACTGAAGAAACAGTACTGGGCGGAAGCTGTAAATACAGCTGCATATGTAATAAATAGATCGTTTAATTCGGTATTGGTCGACAATACGCCAGAAGGAATTTGGGCTGGATCGAAGGTAGATCTAAGCAATATAAGAATTTTTGGATCATCTGTTATGGTGAACGTACCAAAGCAACGCAGGCAGAAATGGGATTGAAAGGCCAGAAAGATGATTTTCGTAGGATACAGCGACACTACAAAGGGATATCGTTGTTTAGACCCCATAACGAACGAAGTAGTAACAAGTCGAGATGTGATCTTCATGGAGATCAAACTACAGGTAATGGATACCTCATCCACTTTTCTTGATGAGAGGAAATTGAAGATGAAGCTATTCAATCCATTCCGGCAGATAGTTCGTCTATCGAAGAGAATAACGAAGATGAAGAGGATCCAAATGATGAACCCTACGTACCAGAGGGGATGGTGACGCCGCCAACTGAGGTTCGACGTTCAAATAGTACGCCAAAACTTAAGAAATCGGATGACTACATTTATGTTGTCAGTGCAAGCGATTCGGATAACGATCCAACCACAATCACAGAAGCATTGTCATGTAACGAGCGCAAAGACTGGAAAACGGCCGTTGAAGATGAATTACAGTCATTAAGGGATAACAGCACCTGGACATTGGTAGAATTACCAAAGAAACGGAAGGCAATTAAAAACAAATGGGTTTTTAAAACCAAATATGATGATAACGGAAACGTAATACGGAGAAAAGCTCGACTGGTCGCTAAAGGTTGTTCGCAACAGCCTGGTGTCGACTATACCGAAACATACGCACCAGTTGTACGCTACACATCTATTCGTTTCCTAATTGCACTTGCCGTAAAAAAGGGCCTAAAAATAGATCAAATGGATGCCGTTACTGCATTCCTGCAAGGTGATCTTGCGAAAGAGATCTATATGGAACAACCGGATGGATACGACGACGGAAGTGGTAGAGTGTGCCGATTGAATAAGGCAATCTATGGTTTGAAACAAAGCGGTCGTCTGTGGAATTTGAAGTTAGACAAAATGCTAAAGTCATTCGGACTCATCAAATCCCAAATAGATCCCTGTATATATTTTTCGGAAAAATCGCAACTGATTGTAGCTATTTATGTTGACGATCTTTTGATTTTTTGGAAAGACATCAACAACCGTGACAATTTAAAAAAGGCTCTGAGTGAAGCTTTTCATATGAAGGACATGGGTAAAGCAAAACACTGCGTTGGTCTGAATATTACATATGATGAAGAGATCAATGCGATCTCACTAGATCAATCAAAATATATTAAGAAAATATTGGATAAGTTTGGTATGGCAGAATGTAAACCGGTAGCCACACCCAGGACCCAAGTCAAAGGTTATCCGTTAGCATGTGCAAAGATGAAACAATTGTTAATGTTCCATATCAGGAAGCCGTAGGTAGCCTATTATACTTGGCACAAGGCACAAGACCGGACATAGCCTATGCCGTAAACGACGTAAGCCGTTTCAATTCTAATCATGGTACAGCCCATTGGCAAGCGGTGAAGCGAATTTTTCGATATTTAAAAGGGACAGCGAATTTAAATCTTCGCTATGGTAGCAATGAATATTTAATTGGTTATTCGGATGCAGATTGGGCTTCTGATGTTGATAAGCGGCGATCATGTAGAGGATATGTATTTGAAATGAGCGGTGGGGCAATATCATGGTCGAGTAAGCGACAACCGACTGTAGCGTTGTCAACAGCTGAAGCTGAGTATATGGCTTTGTCTTCAACTATTCAGGAAGCAATGTGGTTGTAGCAGCTTGGGCAGGACTTGGATGTGAGTTTAAAGACTAACACATCGATCATCGCATGTGACAATAAGAGCGCAATTAATTTAGCCCAATGTGATGGATATAGAGCTAGATCGAAGCATATAGATGTTCGACATCATTATATTAGAGAGCGAGTGAAAGACCGTGCAGTCAACATCATGTATGTTCCAACGCAAGAAATGGTGGCCGACAGCCTTACAAAAGCTGTTCATAAAGAAAAGGCGCAATTTTGTGCTTATAAGCATGGGGTATGTTTGATGGTAGTGAAACCTGACATTAATACGTTTTTTAGTTTTCATTAAGTGGGAGTGTTAGTTTTAAAATGGTTCTCTCTCGACTTAGTAGTCGGTGAATAAAAAAAACAGTACGTATGTTGTTGATCTGTAAAACGTAAATAACTGTAATTTTGATATCTGATAATTAAACGATATTACTTCCAAGCGTTACTCTGAGTTAATTTTATCACATACTCGTGGGAATTATATGAACCGAAAAACAAAACAAAACATTAAAAAGATGGAGTCTGAGGAGAATCCAAAGCCTAAGGAGTCTATAGAGACTCCCCTGGCAATGGAGACTGATGAGACTCCAAAAAACAAAACTGAAACGCAACGGACTGAAACTGAGAACGTTGCGAAAGCAGAGGGTGCATCCAAGGAAAGAAAACATCTTTCCGGGGCACAAAGAAAGAAATTAAAGAAGATGAGGAAACAGGGGGTGGATACGAGTAAAATAAGGCTCCCCCAAAAAGAACCTCAGAGAGAACCGAAGCCAACAGGGGCCGTTAAGCGAACCGTGTCGGCTAGGGGCACTCCTGATGATAAAGTAACTAAGCGCACGAAGTTTTCTACTTCGGCCGTGAGTTTCAAAGCAGCGCTTAAGGGTATTAAGGCTGCAATAATTCCTTAAGATTACCCGGTCAGTTTAGTGACTGAGGGAAATATAGGAGCTATACAAGAGGCCCTGATGATGGTCATAGATAGGGCGCGGAAGGCGCCGAGGTTTGAATCCTCCCGTCTTATGGATGGCTACTATGGAGTCATCTGTGCAGATGAAGACTCGTACAACACTACGAGAGATTACTTGGAAAAGGAAACTGTTTGGAAACTCGTGAAGAGCGAGCAGCTGCCAAAACAGCAACGAGTTTTAGCGTTTTTGCCAGAGACTAAAAAAAAAGAGGATCTGACAGTGGGCTTGAAAAGACTCGAGAGGCAAAATCCAGGGCTTAAAGTGGACCGATGGATTACCGTCAGTTCCAGGTCTTCCGAAAAGAGCCTACATGTGGGCCTTCGGATTGACAAGGAGTCTGAGGAAACGTTGGTGAGGACTGATTGAAGACCTTACTATCGCTTTCAGAGGGCTAGCTTTGTAACCCTCGAAACAAAAAAAGACCAGAAACCGGTGATGCAGGATGAGGGTACTCTAGAAAAACCTCAAGCATCAACCTCTAAGGGTCAAAATGTTGAAGATTCTTCAAATGAATCTTCAACATAAGAAAACAGCCACAGCGGCACTTTGTCAAACGCTGGCTGAAGATATCGATATCCTCCTCATCCACGAGCCATGGATAAGTATAGGTAAGGTGGGAGGACTAAATATTAGGGGAAGGGAGCTGTTAGTTGGTGTACCAGACACTAAATTTACTTGTATCTGTTTCAGAGACGACGTGGACGTGATGCCTATCATGAAGTTATGCAGTGGGGGCATGACGGCAGCCAGGATCAGACTGAGTGTCGATGGGGGGATATTGGAGACGACAATTGCGTCTCTATACCTACCCATTGACTCTCCAGAGCTACCAGGGGCTGATCTTGAGGCCTTGGTGGCATATACCAGTAAGTACAATCTGGAATTTATTATCGGCTTCATAAGGCTTGGGGCAGCAAGGCTAACAACAATCACCATTTAAATAACAAGCTAGATACGAACAACATAGATTTCAATAATAAATTGGATACCACTAACTACGACTTAACAAATATAAAACAAGATTTAAAAAATTTAAATAACGAACTTACAACAAGATTAGAAGTTAACCTGATTCACATCAATGAGAAAATAGAATTAAATAATACTAACATTGATAAGAAATTTGATATTTTCAAGGGGGATATCGACGTTAAAATAGCCGAAATAACCGTAACGCAAAAAGCCATGGAAGAGAATGAGTTGAAGTACCTTATCAAGTTAGATGAGACTGTAAACTCACAAAATCTACACTGGACACAACAGCTGGAAACTTCTACCAACCAAATCTATGAAATAACAGAGTCTAAAATTAATTCAACTAATAAAGAATTACAAAAAGGTTTAAATAGAATAATACATGAAAGCAACAGAACACAAGAGACTAAATTAATAACGTATAACAAGATTAATGAGGAACATACCCAGCAATTAAACAAGATCTCAATTTACAAATTAATGAACACAAAGCCATGTATAATCAAGAAATGCATGCTGTTAAATTAAACTTAGACAACATGAAAACCATACAGACAGATAACTATAATGAAACTTAAAATAATCTATAACAACTAGAAAACAAACTTAAAACATATTCAGGACCTATAAACCATATAAATACTAATAATTCTATGATAAAAATTGAAAATTTATTACATTTTGATGGTGATATGACTAGGGTGCATCCCATGGCATACTTGAACGGAATTTTACGTTATTTGGAGGATGTTATAGACGAGAAACAACGAATTGAAGTGGTACGAGCGACTTTGAAGAACATCGCGCAAGAGTGGTTCCAGCGGATTGAGGAACATTGCCATTCTTTAGATCAGTTTGTTATCTTATTTACGAAGAACTATTGGGACGAAAACCAACAAAATCGAGCCAAAGTTCGACTTTTAACTGGCAAATTCAGATTAGGGCCAGTAACAAGAGAAATGTATGCATCACGAGTATATAACCAATGTAAACATATCAGCGACATGAGTGAGTCAATGATAGCTCGCCTATTATTGAACCATTTCATATTTACAGACACTCAAGCTATTATATGTCAGAAGGTTACCGATATGGATTCCTTAATAGAAATATTAAGAAGACTTGACGATTTTGCTGAGACAAATCAACAACAATAGCCCAACACACGAAATAATAATAGCAATCGCAATCCACAAACACCGAACTTCATTCCCAATCCCACTCCCACCCCACCACGATTTAACAATCATAACAACAATAATAACTCTAATAATTACACCCACAATAATCGATTCCAACCGTCATCACCCAGACCATATAACAACAATTATAACAATCACAATAACAATTTTAATAGTCAAAACAGACAGAACACACAATTCACATCAAACAGACCCAACAATAACAATTATAATAACAACTCTTCTAATTCTAATAACTACAACAATAACAACTACAATAATAATAATGATTATAACGCTCATCATCCACAATCACATCAATCTAGACGAGGATTAAATCATTTTACCAATAGAGGAAGAGGACGAGTTAATAATGTCTACCGGCGACACAAATCGCTATCTCCCGTTAGAACAGACATAGAGGGGCTACAAAAAAACGTCGATTTCATAAGAAGACATTTACTTGAACCCAACACCCGGACCATCCAATCAACAGAATTAGACTTAAGTAACGACTATAACATATTCTGGAAATTAAACAACATACAATTTTATCAAGCTCCAGACGAGTTCATAAGTATAGAAGGCTCAGGTGACTCAGTAACCGAAGTATATTCTCTACCCAGAATTATTTTACAATTTAACAATATTAAAATTAATTGCTTAATCGATACAGGAGCCGAGATTACTTTAGTTAGAGAGGATATGGCTAAACAGATACAGGGATATGAACAATATGTTATTAAAACTGAAGGAACAGATATAGTTACAGCAAACGGAAGGAAGTTGGGCACTGTCACAAAACAATTAAACACAGAAATAAAGATAAATGAGATCTGTTATTTAATTCATTGTTACATTATAGAAAGATTACAATATGATTGTATATTATGTATAGACAATATTAACAGATTAAAAGTTATATTGAATTTTGAAAAGGGTATTCTATCAATTGAAAATAATACTATGAAATTTGACAAGCATTTGTCAGAAGAAGAAGTTAAAGAATATAATTTATATAAAAGAGAAGTTTTAGCATTTAAAATAAATAATTTATTATAATTTAAAGTACCGTACTATAGTGGAGATAAGGAAAGGTTTATTGATAGAGATGGAAATGATACTAATTTAAATAATGAATATATTGGAGTGAATATAAGGCCAGATATGCCAGGAACGTTAGATAGTTACGAGGGCGAAGATGAAGTGAAGATAAAGGAGGATTTATAGACAACCGTTATTATTAATGATATGAAAGATATAAAAGAAGTAATTAATAAACAAGAAGTACCTTATTTAGATGTCATGCCTCAATTGCTTAATATTTTTAATGAGAATATCACCTTAATTAACAATGACATTGTATTTGCGAAAGGATATGAACATCCCATCAATATTGACAACGACAGTCCATTAGTAAGCAAGAATTACCCTATTCCTTACCATTATCAACAAAAGGTTGAACTAGAAAGATTAGAACAATCCGGAATTATTGAAAAATCTAACACTTACTTTATAAATCCCATCATAATCGTTTACAAGAAGTTAGAGAAAGATTGTTATCAAGGAAGCACAAATGGGAGAAAAAGAGAAACAACACTGCCAACAAAATTTACAAAACTTACAATATAGGTGATCAAGTAATAGTTAAAAGTTTACGAGTTCCTGGCTTAAATTATAATATAATGGGAAAATTACTGAAACCATATCAGTAGGTTCGATTACCCGACACGGGGACCTCCACCTCCACAATTAATTAATTAAAAGGGTTAAGTCGCGGGATTCGCGGTTTTATTCGCGGTTCCGCGGATTTTTTCGCGGATTCGCGGGTTTATTCGCGGGTTCGCGGCATTTATCGCGGGTTTTTTTCGCGGATCCGCGGTTTTATTCGCGGAATCGCGATATATTTCGCGGAATCCGCGGGGTGTCCGCGGATTTATTCGCGGATTGTAGCGGGTCCGCGGATTTATTCGCGGATTTTAGCGGGTCCGCGGTTTTATTCGCGGATTTTAGCGTGGGGTCGCGGCTGAAGTCGCGGATTTCGCGGAAGGAGTTTAATTAGATGCAAATTCGCGGATCCTAACGTAAATTTCAGTTTAACCAATGTTCAGAGATATCTAGAATAGATGTTTGGAAATTTTAGACTAGATGGAGACACATATTTATTTAGAATTATTTGAATTAGTTCCGGAAGATTTGGAAATTTTAGACTAGATGGAGCCACATATTTATTTGGAATTATTTGAATTAGTTTCGGAAGATTTGGAAATTTTAGACTAGATGGAGCCACATATTTATTTGGAATTATTTGAATTATTTTCTGAAGATTTGTTGGAATTTTTTTATTTAAAAATACCTGCCAGGAATCGAACCTTAGCTATCTTGATATGGTCAGCCCTCTTACGCCATAAGACCATAACGGGGATGAGATTTTAAAATTTGAAAGATGCATATAAAGTGTAATATATTTCGAATTATTTTAAATTTTTTTATTTTTAAAATAGAATTTAATAATTTGTAAGATGCATATACAGTCTGACTTATATTCCGAATTATCTAAAATTGACGACCGTAATTTTGTGCGTAAGAATGCTTCATTAAAAATAAAACATAATTTTCACATGGAATAAATTTTTATTTAGACATCTATTTTTTAGCATAATATACAGTAATATACAGAGCATCTAAGGATTACAATGCAAGTACATAGATCAAAACAAGTCTATACATGTCTTAACAGATATAGACTAGTAGTTTTGTGAGCAGGAAAACGGTAAGGGTGGGGTAAAGATATATAAATGATATGTCTACTTTAAAATATATGTAGTGGTTTTGGTGTTTATCTCGATCTGTGACTTTTGTATCGCGTAATATAATCAAGTATAATGGTTCTGAAATTAGATCCGATGGAAAAATATAAACAATTTATACAAGTAATCGGAGAAGATTTACCCAACGAAATTCGCAGGTGGTTATTCTCATCGCAGTTGACATTGAGGGATTGTGGATTTATAGCGGCATTCAGTTATCAGAATAGACGATACTTCCACATCGATGATTTAATGAACGTGCTAGGATATTGCAATCCTAATATAGATTGTGAGAAACAGACGGCGATTTACGAGGAATATTATTTAATACTCGAACCAGAAGCTGATTACCTCGAGAATATATATGTTTTCGACATAGAGGCTTCACGAGTGTTAAGTTTACGTGGACAATATCCGAAGACACACATAATCCAGTATCCTATACATAGGTACCCTGAATTCGATTACAATAAAGATATTGTATGTGATGGAGGGGGCTATGTTGTATACGGATATGATAAATAGTTTCCCACCTCAGTCGTATTTTCGCGTTCGTCTTGAATGTATGTTGATAAATATTGTGCATCGAAATATATAAATTGTAAAATGGCAAATCAAGAAGAAAAAGTGTATCAAGTTATACAAAATTTAGAAGCTAATTTCGGTATGTTAGATGATATGTCTAAAACGACAATCCAACACATACCGCTTCATATTCTTCAAACAAAGGTGAAGACAGGATCCTTAAGACGAAACTGGCACAAGATTCCTATAGAGAAAAGAGCTGATCTAGAGGATTATTTACCCTGTGATAGACATTACAATCAACTGGACCAGGGCGATCATATAGATGGATTTCCGCCAGCAAAAATTAAGTGTTGGTTCTGTTTAATATCACATTAAGATGTATATAACTATGTAAATTTAAATTTAAAAAAAAGATATAAAGTCATTTATGTTTTATTTATAAGGTATAATATATAGGTAATGATAATAAAATCATAATATATTTTTATTGTCTATCCAAGAATTGTGTGAGCTGTTCAGCCCCAACCACTTCACGTATACTTTATTACGCTTCCGTCGCAAAATCCTTTCAACGAGGTAAACGTTCCTATGAATAGTCTTCTGCAATTCCAGTTCATAGAAGCTACCTAGTATTGGTCGACCGGACATATCCTCAAGTATATATGTCGAAGGATTTGTAATATTTGCTTTAACTATTCTGAACAATTCCGCAGACCAATTCACGGTGAATCCTTTAGCAAATGCTCCTTTATATCTACTTATACGAACGATGTCACCAACATTAAATTTCCGAAGTCCGCTAATTTTTATATTATTATAAACACTTTTTAGCAGCCGTTTTTCTATCTTCTTGGTAACATCACACGGTCGCATTTTAATCTTTCTGTGTATAGTATGATTATACTTTTCGGTAACTGTCTGTAATATATCGAGCCATTTATATTTACCTCGCATACTGAATTCTTTATACAATTTTTCCTTAATCGTTCTAATTACATGCTCGGCAATAGACGCTTTCATTATACTATATGTAGAATAATGATTTATACTATAATTTTTTATTAGATTTTGGAATTTATTGTTATAAAACCTTTTCCAGCATCAGTCTGTAAATTTTTAGGCTGTCGCGACCCTTTAAGGATTATTTCCATTGCGTTTCTCACATCTTGACCGGTCTTAGTTTTAACGGGCTGCGTCCAAAGATATTTCGAGAAGCAGTCTACTACTGTAAGAATATATTTATAGCCACTATTATCTCTAGCATAGGGGATAAATTCCATGAGATCTGCATGCCACAAATCGTCGAAACCCTTAATAATAATATGTCGCCTAGTAAACAATCTACGAGCAGGTTTATGTAGTTCGTTTACAACGTCACGTTTAATTTCACTCATTTCTCTATTAGAATATTTAATATCGATACAGCTTAGGTGTTTACAGCTGAACTTTATCTGTGTAAATGAAGCCGCAGCTTATATAGAATTACTATCTTTTAAATGTTTTAATGCGTCAACTTAGATCCTTTTTTTATAGATCTACAGCGCGACCAAGGGGTGATGTTTTCTTTTTTAAAATTTCCAAAAGTTCTTTGAACTTACTATCCACATAACTTTTATTAACGCATGATGATATAATCTTTTTAATGAGCTCATCAACCGCTGTAAACTTTTTATCTACATTAGTTTTGTTCGCACACACTGATAAGCTTCTTCTAAAATTATCTTCAACTGAGATAATCTTTTTATCTACATTAGTTTTGTTTGCGCATGCAGATATAGTCTTTCTAATATGCTCTTCAACCGATGTAAACTTTTTATCTACAAAAGTTTTGTTAGCACATAGAGATACACTCTTTTTGATAATCTCATCAACCGCTGTGATCTGTGTATCTACAAAGGTTTTGTTCGCACATGAAGATTCAATCTTTTTAATATGATCATTAAGGACTTGTATCTTTTTATTAACATAAGCCATATTCACAGAATCATTATCTTCTACAGGCGACAGAATATAGCGTATTCGTTTATTTTTAAAAACATAATGTCCTTCGATATCTCTAGGTAAAATGGACTGAAGGTTATATGGTGCGAGTGATTTTTTTATTTCACTTTTGTTTAAATGCCGACCGAATTTATCAATACCCTTCATGACCGACTAGCTTTTACGGACAGTAATAGTGGACTAACATATTAATACATGGCTTCGATTAATTATACAATTACGCCACATTCTTTGAGCTCTTCAACAATAGAGGCAATTTCATTTATATGTCCAGAGTGCCCAGCCGTTTTTGATGCTAGAAGTAAACGTAGTCGATCAACTAGTTCGTTTATATCATCCCAGTACACATACTGATAAGGAGCATTCCTCACTACTAATTCTTCACCAACATGCCCACTCCCCTGTATATATCCACTCGTAGACGATGTGTCCAGATTCATCGATGAAGTGTTTAGATTCAATAAAGGTTTAATGATGTATGAATATTTATAGCTTCTGCTTCCTTTGACTTGCTTTTCAGGATCAAAGTCACGATGATGTACACTAGTCTGTTTTAAGATTCGTCTATACTGCTCTTTGTCATCTCTCGTAAACTCGCTAGGATGTGCCTTAAATATTAACTCACATAATCCTCGCGTTCCTCTATATCGCACGTTATCGATTAAAAAATCACGACCATCGGAAGTAAAACTTGATGTACCCATTTTAAAGTTATCCGACACAGGATCAACGTGGACACCAAACGTTAAATCATATTCTCTGCTAACATCAGACAATAATCCTTCTAAGTAGATTTTAGGAAAATAATACAAGTCTGAATTTTCAATGTTACGATCAGTAATATTAAGTCCCCCATAAGGGTTATCAGAACTCTCCATAGAAAGACCATGTGACTTTGTGTTTGACGTCATCTTCGGAATTCTTATATTTTGTTTAGACTCTTCATCCTCTGACTTCATCTTACTCTTCAGGTCTATTTCAGTCTGTAATGTTGTTTTTTCTAGAACTTTTTTAAGGGGTTCGGTGACTGGTTTGAAATGGTGTGTTAGTAATGCGTCAAATTCAGAACGACCTAATTTCAATGCCAAAAATTTTTTTCTAATTGAAGCGCTAGCGCGTATGATTTCAGAGGTGATTTCATCTTTATTAGTTCGTTTGCTCCTTTTCTTCGGCGACATCTTGAGACCCGTCTCGCAAACAGATAGCGAACAGAAAATGAATTGCTCCGAAGAGGTCTGAACGAATAATGATCAAGTCTGAATAGATATGAAACAGGAATGAACGGGTCCGAACGGATAAACAGGAATGAACAGGTCCGAACGAATATTAATCAGATATTGAGTCAGATAAGCTGTTTTCATACTTAAATACTATAAAGTGTGATCGTAGCTAGCGGAAAAGTTTTATAAAAAGTAAAGAAATACATTCACAGAGTGTCCAATATATATCACAACATATATCTTTTATATCGGTTGACGATTGTTCTTCCTCCATTGTTATACTTCTTAACCATATGCATATCGTTAACCGAGTGTCTAACATGCTTGTGTTCATAAATATATATAACAATCGAACATTTTTCTATAGCGACCCTCATCGATATTACTATCTTTATCTATCGTTAGAAAACCATAATTATTTTTCCAGCACTCAGCACAAACTTCCTTAAACTTATCAAAAGTCATATCAGTGTTAACATGATCGGCATATATATGTCGAAGATTTAAATCATCTTGTTTAAATAAAATAATAAAATTAGCATTATCTCGTATTAAATGTTTTGGTATTCGAGTATACGTCTGACATAAGTAGAAACAATCAATCGACTTATGTCGACCCATGCAAAAATATGTTCTAATTTTATCTTGTGTCTCGCAAGCAACATCATCGAAAATAAAAACAGAGTTTTCTAAAGCTTTACAGGGATCTATGATGTTATCGTTTTCTGAATACTTAAAATATTTAACATCCTTCACGTTATTCATCACTGCCTCTAGAAATCGATATTTAGACTGGTAAAGTGACTTGGAATAAACATAGATATTGTTAAATTTTAGACCATTCTCTTCGGTAATCAGACTCAAAAGAGCATTTGTTTTTCCGCAGTTAGATGGCCCACATATTATACCTCTGATAGTATTTGGTAATATTTCTCCATGTCTTCGTTTAAATTTATTGTCTATCAAACCACCGTCTAAATTTTGAACCTTTAAGGTTACCTTCTGTTAAACGACACGCATTTCGCAAGAATGAATCTATATAATGTGATCATACATTAATATATGCTTCATTCAAATGTCTACATTCAAAGAGGGTAGAGGTATATTAAATTCACTCATTAATAAGTTACCAGTAGAATTACATCTACCCGGATATCAATACTGCGGTCCAGGTACGAAACTAAAACAGCGTATGGCCCGTGGCGACCAAGGAATTAATCCGCTTGACGCTGCATGTAAAGAACACGATATCGCTTATTCGAAGGATAGAGATACTATAAAACGTCTTCAAGCCGATCACATACTGCAAGAAAGAGCGTGGACTCGAGTCAAATCCAAGGACGCAAGTTTTGGTGACAAAGCAGCTGCTTGGTTGGTCACAAACAGTATGAAAGTTAAAAGAAAATTAGGTATGGGGTTAAATCGAATTAAGACTAAGCGTAGATCATCAATAGCGAAAACATCGAACAGAATAGAAGGAGGTTTTATTCGAAAAACCCCTTTTAGAAGAGGAGTTGTCGATCATGCTAAGGTAACTCTAAAAAAGTCTAAACTTAAGGATATTGTTGATGGAGCTAAAATAGCGCTCGCTTCTGCTAAAATCCCGATAAAGAAGAATGGTGGTAAAACAAATATTAATACACCTAGAGTTATTCCTCTACCGAAATCGGGGGGTATCATTCCTCTCATACCTATATTTGCTGGTTTAAGTGCTTTAGGTGGTCTGACTGGAGGCGTTGCCGGAATTGTGCAAGCGGTCAATAAAGCTAGAGCTTCTCAAAAAGTGTTAGAAGAGACGCAACGTCATAATAAGGTTATGGAAGAAGTTGCTTTGGGGAAAAAAGGCGAAGGAATGTTTTTGAAGCCATCTAAAATGGGGATGGGACTGTATCTTAAATCAAATAAGGAGACAAAAAACTTTTAAATCGACTGCCACGCAGAGCTCTCAGACGCAGACATTTTAAAGTATGGAGATTATTTACCCTACTTCCGAGGCGTCTTTATGAGAAATAGCTTACCGAATATACCAAAAAGCAATGAGTGTGCAGTCGTTAATCTCGATTCGAAAGAAGGATCAGGCACACACTGGGTTGCATATACCAAGAGAAAACTTAAAGTTCAATATTTCGACTCGTATGGGAATTTATCACCTCCGCTTGAATTTGTTCAATACCTAAAAAAATGCGAGATCAAATATAATCACCCCCGATATCAGAAGTTTAACGAAAAGAATTGTGGCCATTTATGTTTAGAATTTCTATATAGTCATATGTAGAGTACATAGTAAGTTCAGTATCATGTCGAACACGTTCACACTCAAAAGCACTAGTCATGTGCTTGCTGCAGATTACTATCCCCCGATTGAATTAGATGATCGATATGAATATGGATTGGGGCTTATAGGTCTACACACTTACAATACTATACCAAATGTTTACGAGGGACATAACAAATTCTATTATGATAACGAGGTGTTGGAAATACCCACTGGTTCATATGAAATAGGTGATTTAGAGACTTATATACAAAACCGATTGTCATCCACAAACATATTAGATAAAAGCGCTTTACTATCTTTAAAACCTAACAACACGTTGAGGTGTGAGATATATAGTATTTTTCCTATAGATTTTACTAAGGAAGATTCAATAGGTCGCATGTTAGGATTCAGTAAAAGCAAATTGCGTGCTAAAAGAACCTATGAATCTGACCTTCCAGTACAGATTATAAAGGTCGTTACAATTAGAATTGAGTGCAATATAGTATCTTCTGCGTATTATGACACACGTCCCTCTCACACACTCTTTGAATTTTCACCAACAGTAGAACCTGGCTACAGCATCAATATAGAACCTCAGAATATAGTATATCTACCGACAACAACAAAAAACATTAGCAATATTACGTTAACGCTGCTAGACCAAGAAGGAGATCCAATAAATTTTCGAGGTGAGCAGATCGTTGTGCGCCTAGAATTAAAGCGATTATAATGGGTTTGGAGTTTAACAAAACATATAAAGAACTCTCTTATCAGCAGACGGCGACCATTCAGTCTCCAACGACTAACGTGCTAACACCTATAAATTCAACATTCCTCCAATCATTGGGATTTGCTGTTAACGATGGAAAAGTTAGACATTTACGCAAAGTTAAACTTCGACGAAACGATAACTAAGGAGGAATATCATACATATTACCCTCGTGCTAATAACTTTAATGCGAACGATGAAATACGTATACCAATAAATAATCAAGATGTGTACACAATTCCAGGAGACAGCTACATATATATTGAAGGTACATTTAAACCAAACATAGATGGAACGGGCTCTTGTGAGCTGATTAATAATGCATACGCGTTTCTGTTTGATCAGCTGCGATATGAAATAAATGGTATCGAAATAGATCGTTGTAATAAGCCAGGTATAACTTCTACCATCAAAGGCTTCTTGTCTTTAAGTGATAATGAGAGTAAGTCTCTAGAAATGGCGGGTTGGTATCCATTCAAAAATACAGGTCAGCCGACATTATCGGGTGAGATATTTAGTGCATATATTCCCTTAAGGTTTATAGCCGGATGTTTTGAAGACTATAGGAAAGTGGTCGCCTATACCTCCCAAGAATTGATATTAGTACGAAGCCGATTAGACGTTAATTGCTATAAAAATATTGCAGTAGGTGGCACGAAAAAAGCGAAAATAGATATAAGTAAAGTTGAATGGCATGTTCCACATATTGTTATGAGCGATTCAATTCGTTTAAATTTATTAAAAACTTTAAACGCTAACAAACCTATCTACATGCCATTTAGAAAATGGGATCTACATGAACTACCATCTTTACGAAACAATAAAAAAGATGTGTGGAGCGTTAAGACGAGCACAAATTTAGAGAAACCTCGCTTCGTAATATTAGCTTTCCAAACAAATAGGAAGGATAACTTAACTGCGGACGCTGGTCGATTTGATCATGTGTCAATCAGTAATATAAAATTATATTTAAACTCAGAGGCCTATCCATATAATAATCTGAACTTACAAATGGATATTAAGCGATACGCTTTAGCATACAGGATGTATACATCCTTTCAATGTTCCTATTATAGGAGAACGGTCGCTCAACCTCTCATAGATTATAACGCTTTCATTGATTACCCCTTCTTAGTGTTAGACGTTTCTAAACAGGTAGACAGTATAAAGGCCGGGGCTGTAGACATAAAACTTGAGTTTGAAGCAGACACTCCTTTTCCTAACAATACTACCGCACTCTGTTTAATAATTCACGATTGTGTTGTAGAATACGCTCCGCTTACAGGAATAGTGAAAAAAATAATGTGATTATTACTAATTACTTGTATATCTATATCGATAACATGAAAGTTACCTTCGATAGTGTTCCGGTGCAATATTCATGGTTTGATATAGAAAACAGAAAATCTGACTGGATGACTATGGCTGCCAACAGAAGCCGTTTTGAAAATAGAATCAAGAAATTGGATAATATCATCAAACACGTTTTATCAAAAGTTCATAGAGATCGAATATATAGACAACGTTTTATCTCAGCTTTGATTACTGATATTCAGGGGTTCAATACGCCAAACTTCACCCCCAAGGAGATGTCGATTACCGATGGAGATCGTTCAATACATATGTTATTTAAATCTTTGACACCATTTAATAAATTATCAATTAAGAACCAGAAGGAGGCAAGGTGGCTGACGCATAATTATTTTCATATCCCTTATGCTTCCGGATTTATAGAATTAAAATATGTAACCTCAATTCTAGATAATGTATGTAGAAATTATAATCGCATATATGTGAAGGGTTATCAAAAGGTTCGATTCCTACAGGCATATATTGATATAGAAATTGTAAATTTAGAATATACTGAAAATGTGCCTATTTTATATATTCAACCTAACGCCTGTTTTTACCATACTCGTTCGAATTCTGCGTGCTCACAAAATAACGTTAAGATGCTTTTGAAATATTTACAACCATCTACTGTAACCTAAACACAATAAATTATGTAAAATGATTTTTATTTCGTTTAATTTACGTGGTTTTGTTTTTTTTTTCTATACTATATTATAGAAGATATTTACATTTATATATATATATTCCGAAAAACGAACCCGATGACAAAGGCAAACATAATCACCTGTTTAAGAATCCTTTGTATATCTTCGATAGTAAGGTGTCTCTTTGTCCAAACGGTTACAATGGTCTATGGGAATTCTTTGCAGGTGTAAACGCGCAAAACCTCAGGCTTTATGATTCTAATATTGACAGTTGTTCGGATCTCCTGTTCAAAGCAATAGTCTGTGGGAATTCTTAACAGGTGTAAACGTGCAAGAAAGTCACCGATCTCTTTATACTTACATTTTCCTTTAATCTGATATACATCCTACCCCCCGATATAATATTTAATGCGTCTGCGCTAAATCTTGTATTTAACATATCATATCTGAATATTTATCTTCAGTATATACATAACATTAGTGTAGAGCAGATACCCGTGAGTGTGAAGTGTCATCTAGGCTGTTTTTTTAAACGTAAGTACCTGTCGTATTATTTTAAAATAATGTAACAATTTTTTGTCTGGCAAACAGGTTTTACTTTTATGTATAAATAAATTTTATTATCGATATTCACTTTAAATCTGTTGGCATTATTTTTATATTTTATGTGTCTCACTTTTAATTATGAAAGCTAGTTTGAATATATCTATAAGGATTTTCTTATATATTTTTGAAAACAGATCTCATAATTTTTTTAATTAAATTTGTCAACTCGCTCTTTTCTATAAGATGTTTTACATGATTTTTTAAACATTAAGTTTTCGGTATCTTACATATTGAGAGTATTTTTATATGATTAATATGTTTCTTTTCTATCTCATATTAACTATTTCTTATTGTTAGTTTTAGTTATGGATTGTAACAAATGCGGAAAGATATTCAGTCGCCCAGAAGACATCCCTGCGTTAATGATCTCGTTCATACTTGTGATGTCTGTCAGAGAACGTTTTCTAGGAAGGATTCTTTAAAACGACATCTGACAAATGTACATCCTACAGAATCGCTTAAAAGGAAAGCAGTTCAACATCACGCATCCTCCTCCAAGACAGTTAAAATAGATGTGCCTCAGGTAATACCGAGCTGTTGCGGGCGAACGTTCCCTAACAACTATTTATATAGGGGACATCTTCGTTCTCAACAGCATGTGTGTAATAATGCTTCATTATTGGTAGATGGAGTTTATGAGATAGCAAGCAGTTTTAGATCTCGTATTGCATCATATTCAATTGTAGGCTCTAGGACATGTGATATTCATACATTTTTTATAGATTCTAAATTAAAGTCATGTCAACTGATTAAAAATATCATTCAACAGACGATATCGGGTATAAAGGTACAATTTGAACTGTTTGCTAATTATGTTAAGCCTCACGCAGATAATCAGATCACCGAATTAAAATCGTTCTACACTCAATACGTAGTTCTTATAATAGCTTCAGCTGTTGATGATGTTTACGATCGGTTGGCAAATATAATTCAAACTAAATCTGAAGAGTTTCAAGAACGAGATTCTGGATGGGGGCTGGTTTCAGTTTCTCATTTAGAAATTAATATTAATTCGTATTCCCCCCTCTCTGGTTCATCGTACTTGGAATTACCTCGATCGATTAAGAATAGAGAGGCATGTATAAATATACAAAACAACGATAACGCTTGCCTAGCTTGGTGTCTTACAGCTGCACTTCATCCTACCAATAATACAGCACATAGAGTTAGTATGTATCCACATTACTCTACCGTACTAAATTTGGATAGGATCGAATTTCCGGTTAAATTAAAAGAGTTAGAAAAAATAGAAAGTCTTAATAATTTAAGTATCAATGTTTATGGTTTAACTTTAAGCTCAGAAACTAGTAAATATGATGTGGTAGGACCTATTTATTTCACCAAGAATAGGAAAGATATACATGTTAATTTATTGTTGCTTGAGGAAGGAGCTAAATCTCATTATGTTTTAATAAAAAATCTCTCTAGATTGATCTCATCTCAAATAAGTAAAGGTCAACATAAACTGCATTTATGTGATGGATGTTTAGTTTCTTTTAGCTCTCTCACAGCTTTAACCCGACATCAGTCATATGATTGTAATCATGTTTGTGCAATTCTACCCTCAAATAAATCGGTTAAAAATAAATTGGGGAATATGGTACCTAATAACATTCTACAATTCAACGATTTTGATAAAAAAATTCCGGTTCCATTCGTAATATATGCAGACTTCAAGTGTATACTTGAACCGATTCTCTCGTGTGGCGGAGATCCGTCTGTTTCACATATACGCGAAACACATAAGCATATTCCCTTCAGTTTTGGCTATAATATAGTTTGTTCTCATGATTCTACGTTAAATAAATTTGTTACTTATGCAGGACTAGATTGTTCAAAAGTATTTACAGCGCGATTGCTAGAAGATGTCCAAACGATATATGATATGTTTTTGAAAATTATCGTTCCTATGAAACATTTAACCGAAGTTGAACGTAGTAGTTTTATAAATGCTGTTAGCTGCCATATATGTGAAAAAAGTCTTAATGAAGATAAAGTGGCAGATCATTGCCATTTAACTGGTAATTTTCGGGGTGCGAGTCATTCTATATGTAATTTGAATTTCAAAATCCCTAATTATATTCCCGTTTTCCTACATTGTCTTACTTCATACGATAGTCACCTTTTCATAAGGGAATTATCAGATAATAAATCTGATATTTCAGTTATCCCAGTTAACAAAGAAAAATATATAAGTTTTAGTAAAAGAGTTTTAGTCGATAAGTTTATAGATAAATCTAACGCTGAGAAAGATGTATACATAAACTCACGTTTTTTAGATTCTTTCCGCTTCATGCCATCTTCTATCGATAATCTAGCCAAAAATTTATCTCCACAAGATTTTAAGAATATTAGATCAAATTATATTGATGATTTGCAATTTAATTTAATTCAACGTAAAGGCGTCTTTCCATATGAATATGTAGATACTTTTGAACGATTAAATGAGCAACTTCTGCCTGCTAAGGAGCGGTTTCATAATTCTCTGACTGGGGAAGATATTACCGATATCGATTATGAACATGCACAAAATGTGTGGCGAGTATTTAATTGTCGGAATTTATTAGATTACTCTAATTTATATTTAAAAACCGATGTATTATTACTGACAGATATTTTCGAGAATTTTCGTAAAATTTGTTGCGAAACATACGGTTTGGATCCTGCCCACTATTTTACTAGTCCTGGTCTATCTTGGAGTGCTATGTTAAAATATACTAACATAGAATTGGAGCTGCTTACTGATATAGATATGCATTACTTTATTAAGAAAAATATTAGAGGGGGGTTATCGCAGGCTACTTTAAGACATGCTACAGCTAATAACAGATATCTACCGGAATATGATGCAAGTTCTCCAAATTCTTATTTAGTATATTGGGATGCAAACAATTTGTATGGGTGGGCTATGTCACAGTATTTGCCTTCAGGAGGTTTCCGCTGGCTCTCAAATCTAGAAATTAAAAATTTAAACATATCGCAGATTCCGGATGATTCTGAAATTGGATACTTTTTAGAGGTTGATATCGAGTATCCAGAAGTCTTACACGATAAACATAATGATCTACCTTTTCTTCCTGAGAAGATGACGCCTCCTACATCTAAATATTCTAATGAGAAATTAATTGCTAACCTACAAAATAAACGAAATTATGTTGTACATTATAGAAATTTAAAACAAGCTTTAAATAGCGGGCTTAAAATTATAAGAATTACTCGCGTTTTAGGATTTAAGCAATCTAATTGGCTTCAAACATATATTGATCTGAATACCGGCTATCGTAAGATAGCACGAAATGATTTTGAACGAGATTTTTATAAACTTATGAATAACTCAGTTTTCGGTAAAACGATGGAAAATGTTGACAAGCGTGTAGATGTAAAATGAATATCTCATTGGGAAGATATAGGTAAAAGGCGAGGGGCCTCTAGTTTAGTTTCTAAATTGAATTTTAAAAATATTAAGATTTTTTCTGAAAATTTTGTAGCGATACAAATGGAAAAATTGAGAGTTATTTACGATAAACCTATTTATATTGGTTTCTCCGTGTTGGAGCTTTCTAAACTTCATATGTATGATTTCTATTATGATCATTTGAAAAGTGTATATGAAGAAAACGTAAATCTATGTTATATGGACACTGATAGTTTTATATTACGATTTCAAGTAGATGATATTTACTGTGACATTAAAAATAATCTTTCTAAATTTGATACATCCAACTTTCCGATCAATAATGTTTTCAACATACCTATACAAAATAAGGCTATTGTTGGACTATTTAAAGATGAGAACGCAGGTAGGCTAATGAGTGAATTTGTTGGTTTGCGGTCAAAGGTTTATGCACTTAATGTCGAGGGTAGACAAATCAAAAAATCCAAAGGTATCAAAAAAAATGTTGTTAGGAATGAGATCGTTTTAGAGGATTATAAAAGATGTCTATTCGATCTAAAGCTGCTATTTAAATCTCAAAATTTATTTAAATCTCGACTGCATAAGATTTCTTCGATCTCGCAAAATAAATTAGCTCTATCTCCTTTCGATGATAAGCGGTGGATTGATGTTGATGGTATACACACTCTAGCTTGGGGCCATCGTAACATCGTTGGCGAGATACCTATCGCCTTAAGAGACAAATATATTTTATAATACATTTACGATTTGATGGAACATTACTAATTTTAAGCTGACAACTAATACCCCCCACCTTATATCAATGGACCTGCGCTGAGAATGTCTTTCCGCTTCCCCCACCTAACCTGATCGCAGCTAACAGGTAAGCATGTATCAAAGAACGATTCAGTTTCATGTTTTTATTAGTGTTGATAAGCTGCATTAAAGCAATGGCAGATGGTATCTATATTTTATATTTACTTTTTCAGTTATAATATTTTTGGTTCTGTTTCAGTTGAAAATACGAATAACTACAACCAATTCATCACTACCTCTCTTAAATTGAAGGAGGATGCAATCTTTCGTGAAAAGCAGCTTATTGGACAATCGACTTATCTACTTAATAAGGTAGGCACTTATTACGATAGGTCTGAGTCCGGCAGCAGGCTTCATACCCTTGATTCAAGTTCGTTCGTCTAGTACACTTATCTTCTTTACTGCAGACGAGTGGGAAGAATTTTGTAAAACCGAAGGTAGCAGTCCAGAACATTATATTAGAGCTAGTGCATATAAACATATAAAAATTGTACGACTTAAAAGCCGAAATCGAACAATCGTTTTCTCCGAAAACACCTACAACAATATGTTTCATCTTATGCAGCTAATTAATCAAAAGCTATCTGTGTTCAAGAGTATCGATTTTGTACGATTCTACAATGCAACACTACAGGCATGTTCTCAGATGGAAGGTGACTTGCATCATAGGATTAGAACGTTATTGTCTTGTCATGATACTTCATTAAACGCTATGTATATGTTAGAGATATTATATTTACATTTTAATACTCTTCATTTCGATTTCGAAGTAATGAAATTGAAAGATTAATAAAAACGTATGTATATATGTAGAATAAAAAAATTTTACCCCACCCTTACCGTTTTCCTGCTCACAAAACTACTAGTCTATATCTGTTAAGACATGTATAGACTTGTTTTGATCTATGTACTTGCATTGTAATCCTTAGATGCTCTGTATATTACTGTATATTATGCTAAAAAATAGATGTCTAAATAAAAATTTATTCCATGTGAAAATTATGTTTTATTTTTAATGAAGCATTCTTACGCACAAAATTACGGTCGTCAATTTTAGATAATTCGGAATATAAGTCAGACTGTATATGCATCTTACAAATTATTAAATTCTATTTTAAAAATAAAAAAATTTAAAATAATTCGAAATATATTACACTTTATATGCATCTTTCAAATTTTAAAATCTCATCTCCGTTATGGTCTTATGGCGTAAGAGGGCTGACCATATCAAGATAGCTAAGGTTCGATTCCTGGCAGGTATTTTTAAATAAAAAAATTCCAACAAATCTTCAGAAAATAATTCAAATAATTCCAAATAAATATGTGGCTCCATCTAGTCTAAAATTTCCAAATCTTCCGAAACTAATTCAAATAATTCCAAATAAATATGTGGCTCCATCTAGTCTAAAATTTCCAAATCTTCCGGAACTAATTCAAATAATTCTAAATAAATATGTGGCTCCATCTAGTCTAAAATTTCCAAACATCTATTCTAGATATCTCTGAACATTGGTTAAACTGAAATTTACGTTAGGATCCGCGAATTTGCATCTAATTAAACTCCTTCCGCGAAATCCGCGACTTCAGCCGCGACCCCACGCTAAAATCCGCGAATAAAACCGCGGACCCGCTAAAATCCGCGAATAAATCCGCGGACCCGCTACAATCCGCGAATAAATCCGCGGACACCCCGCGAATTCCGCGAAATATATCGCGATTCCGCGAATAAAACCGCGGATCCGCGAAAAAAAACCGCGATAAACGCCGCGAATCCGCGAATAAACCCGCGAATCCGCGGAACCGCGAATAAAACCGCGAATCCCGCGACTTAACCCTTTTAATTAATTAATTGTGGAGGTGGAGGTCCCCGTGTCGGGTAATCGAACCTACTCATATCAAGGTCTCTACACAATTAAAAGAATTATAGGCAATAACACTTATGAACTATATGAACCCGAAACAAACTATATTAAAGGTAGATACCATATTACCATGTTACAGGACTACCACATTTAAAATAAAGATTTTTATTCTAAGCAAACAGCGATAATTTCCAGGGCAACACAAACCAAATATGTTATAGTCCGTGAAAAATAAAAATTTAAAAACTAATCATATGCACTTAATTAAAAATAATAATTTACTACTTATCTAATTAATTGTTTCTTATATGAAACCTAATTATGTATAAAAGAATAAACTGAATAATCTTCGGATGTAAAGTAAAGAAACGTTATTAACCAGTCATTAGAGAGACAAGCAAACAAATTTGATATTATTTAATACTTATACTTAAGACTTGTTTGAATATAGATAATCACATTTATTGTTTAAAGTATTTCAACGTGAGCACACACATATCATACTTATTTTTATCGAGGTATTTATGCTGCACTTATATATTATTCCTGTTTCTCTTATCTTGTTGATTAAAAGAATTCAACTACGTTTTATCTTTTAATAGGGGGAAATGATACACTTCACGAGCGGGCTCCTCCACTGAAGGAGAACCAAAAAGTTATTAATTGGTTATATTCTTGTTTGGAGTGTATTTGTCATGCAGAAGAGGGGAAAAATTACTTCAAAGTATAAATACATTATTATGACGACAGATTTTGCTTTAAAATAATTAATTTATATTTTTTTATTTATATTATCTATGTTTCAATTCATTTTCAATTTCAAATTAATAATTAACGCGATTTAAAAACATACATAACGTATTTATATTCAAAATATTCGAATTAATTAAGCTCCGCCTTCATTTCAAACGGTACAATGAACGGTATAGGAACATACTGCTGTGGACTTTTCCCCATAAATATTTTAAAAAATTAATTATTTATGAATGTACAATTATTTTCAATATATATATAAATATATATATATATATATATATATATATATATATATATATATATATATAGTAAACCTAATCAGTAGGCGATTAAAGGTCTGTATATTACTTCAAAATATATGTATTTAAAAAACTCTACATGTTTCGGCTATATACGCCTTTTTCAAGAGAATACAAAATATGAATGACAGGATATAAATGTCAAGTAATTAAGTTGCTATGGTTTAAATTATTCAAAGATACATTCTAGTAATAATAATAAATCATGCCTTAGTATTCCAAAAAATAGATAACAAGGTGTGAAAATATGTGTTGTTCGCTGCTAGCAATTTGTGTCTCCTTCTGGGTATGAAGGAGACACAAATTGCTAGCAGCGAACAACACATATTTTCACACCTTGTTATCTATTTTTTGGAATACTAAGGCATGATTTATTATTATTACTAGAATGTATCTTTGAATAATTTAAACCATAGCAACTTAATTACTTGACATTTATATCCTGTCATTCATATTTTGTATTCTCTTGAAAAAGGCGTATATAGCCGAAACATGTAGAGTTTTTTAAATACATATATTTTGAAGTAATATACAGACCTTTAATCGCCTACTGATTAGGTTTACCATATCATACCAAGGTCACGAAGTTATTATATTTATATATATATATATATATATATTTGACTTGCGCAGTTGGAGCAAGCCGTATGTTATGATGTGGACAATTTTATAAAACTGTATTTTTTTATGCGAAGCCTGCGTGCTAGCTGGATACTTCAGACACAAGTGTACTTTGAGAAAAGAAAGTCGTGTTTATAAAAGATTAATCTTTATCTTTTTATTAAGTAACTTCGGGTTATTTTTGATTTCATTAGTTTGTTGGTGCTGTTTTAATTCATTACCGCTATTTTTAACGAGTTTGTTAATCTCGTAATTGTTATATTTTACACTTTCTTACTCACGTGTCTAGAATATATATATATATTTTTTACGTAAGTAAAATATATTATATAAAGATATCTGTTTATATTGAATGAATTGAATGTTGTATTATTATTATCGTATTGAGATTTAGTATTAAATATTTTATATAAATAACAAAGAAGGCTTTTTAAAATTTCTAGTAAAAAAATTCTGTAACTGTGAAATTTTATACGTTTGGTATCTCAAGGGCATTTTTTGTTACATGTGTTTGCACATGCGTTAGAGTTTGCTTCGGGCTGTCAGCTCAGTTTGTTTATTTTGATTTTGTTCTCTTGGGAGAAATTAAAAAGTTTCTTTGTAATTTATTATTTTTAATTTTGACCGGCTGTCATTAAGGTTTTTTAGACGTATGCTGCGATCATTTCCATGCGTTATTTTTACCTTTATAATATTGTTAAATGAGGCAATGTTAATCTTTATACTTTATAAAGATTTTTTTTTTATTTTTTTAAAATTTTTGTATTAAATTTTCATTTAAATTTTATTGTGTGTTCTTTAATTTAATTACCCTTTCTACACATTTAAATAAGTAACTTAAAGATATGTTTATAACATTCGTCAATACTCTTTTACTGGCGCCTTATAAATTTGTAGAAGAGACAATCACTTTTCCGATTGGAACCCTGAGAGAAAAGCAGTCTCATTTTGGAAATAAGCCGACTGAATATCCTAGCTGTATAAATTTGTCGTGAATGGTGGAATAACTAATTTCCAAACCACAGTTTATAGCATATTTTTGGCTAAACCAAGCGTGGGGCGAACAGAAAAAGAAGATATAATTTTGGCAAGGCCAACGTTGGAATAAAAGCAGTATTGGAAAGTTAAAGAAAACAGAGCACGAAGAGATTGAAGGAATAATGAAATCAGGAGGAGAATGGAGGCAGCCGATTCAAGTAGCTAGTAGTCAAGAATCTTTGGAGGAAGCAAGGGCAGTATTAAGTCAATTAAAAACAAGTATCATACATGAAGAGGGGCATGAAGGAGTAAACAGGGATAAGATTATGCTGGATATGTTAATGAAAATGCAGGTTACAATGGAAACAATGATGGGAAAATAAATAGAAATGCAAGTAAGACAAAAGAAAATGGAAGAGAAAATGGATATAATGATGGATAAAATTATGGCATTAAGTAAAACTAATCAAGAAGAGGATATAATAAGGGGCATGGACTCGTTACAATTATCAAACGAACATAATATGGAAGAAAATGTTATGGTTTTGAATAGTAAACTGTCCGAAGAAGTGGAAAAACGGGAGTTTGCAGAATTATAGATGAAATATATGGAGAAACAGTTAAGAAAGGAAATAGAGCAAGTGAGAAAAGAGAAATATGAAGTAAATATACACATATATTCCTGTTCCTGTACAAAGTGAAGTGCTACCTAAATTTTATGGGATGTCAAACACAAATTCCATGTGTTTCCTAAAGAAAATCAAAGCCAGTTTGGAGGATGTGCCAGGGAATGATAAAAAGTTGCAAAAGATAGGAAACTATCTGAAGGATGACGCTATGGTATGGTGGGAGATGGTGTCAGATGAGGTAACCACGATGGAAAAATTTGAAGCCAGGTTCACTAATTAATTCTGGGGAAGAAATAAGCAGACTAGGGTAAGACAAGAATTATTATTTGGTAGATATAATGTCGGAACTAATGAATCGAGAGAAACTTATGTTATGAAAAGGTACTCGGTTTTAAAATATTTAACCCCTAGAATAAGTGAAGTAGATATGGTTTCAAAATTAAGTAGACACTTTGATTCTCAAGTCAGTCAGGCAGTAGCCATACACGATATCAATGATATGCAACAATTTTTCGAATTATTAAAGCGGTTAGATGATGTGGAGCGGGGTAATAAATATAATAATAATTATTTAGATAGAAATATTAATAGAAACGAATATTCTAGAGTTAATTTAAATAATACCCCTCCGAGTTCTCAAAGACTTATTAATAATAATAATACTCAAAGAAATAGTAATAGAATGGCTTCCCAAACAGTATAAGATATAATTCAAATAAAGATGATGTAAAAGAAAACAGTATAGATCCTAAAAAATATACAGGTACTAGAAATAAAGATACAAGGCCTAATTTTAATTTAGAAGTTAAAGTAGATGATAAAAATAAATTAGAACTTACCTGTAGTAAGGATTTTTAGTAAGGCCAACCAAAAAGAGTGAAAGTTTTGCATTGTTGTATGATAAGTCGGATTGCGCAATACGGTTTTGCCACACAAAATTAATATAGGAAAAAGGGAATGTTATTGTTTATCAGAATAATTGAAAGATACATGAGTAGGTAAACCCCACCAGTTTTGTATAATACAAAGGTATCTTTAATAATATAATAGCTATTTATGTAACCAGTTATGAAATGGGTTATTTTGTGTAACGAAATGGAATGTTTGCAGGACGAGCGAACGTAGCGAGCGAGATCCTGCAAAATGACATGAATTACACAAAATAACATTTCATAACGTGTTTCATACAAGATTTTATCTAATTTTGACCAAAACATAGATTTATAATTTTCCAGTTGATCTGACATTAAACGTCATAAGACTCATAAGTCGTATTAAATAATTAGTGACAGTTTTCATGCTATTGATAATAATTCATTTGACTTGACAGGTGTTTGTTAATTTAAGTATAAGTATTTACTTTTATTAGCTAAATATTTCGGTGCATTGTACGAGTAAAAATGTCGGATTCACATTCAGGTGGACTACCAAGCGATATAGAAGAGGCTGCACAAAGTGCATTATCGACTGTGATTCCACAAAAGTCGAAAGCCCAGTACGATTTGGCTTATGAAAAATTTGGGAAGTGACTTAAAGACAAAAAAATTAAATGTGTTAATGAGAAGGTTTTATTAGCCTATTTCGAGGGAAGAAAGAATCAAAAAGCTTCAACACTCTGGACTCTTTATTCCATGTTACGAAGTGAATTGTCTTTGAAGAAGAATATTGATATTGCAAAATATGCCAGTTTACATGCATTTCTAAGAGGCAGTCAGAGGGATACCATGCAAGATAGTCTAATATTTTGTCAAAGGAAAACGTCTCCCGGTTTATGACAGAAGCTGAGGATAAAACATATTTAATGACAAAGGTCGCATTGATCGTTGGAATAGCTGGTGCTTGTCGAAAAAGTATGCTAACTTTTCTACGTGTGGGGGATATTTTAGACGAGTTTTCTCATTTTGTAATAAAAATCCCTAATACAAGACAAAAGTAACGCGCGAGTTTGTGATCACAGAAGGAAATATTGAAGGGCAAAATTTTCTTGGTCTTATTAGAAAATATATTTCTTTGCGTCCACAAAACGTTAATCACGATAGGTTTTTCGTCAAATATAATAATGGTAAATGCGGGGCACAGCCAGTTGGCATTAATACAATCGGTAATCTACCGAAAAGAATTGCTCAGTTTTTGAAACTACCAAATCCCTTCTTATTTACCGGACACTGCTTCAGAAGGTCATCGGCTACCTTTTTGGCAGATTCTGGTGCGGATATTTTTAAGGTTAAACGACATGGAGGCTGGATGTCCAATACTGTAGCTGAGGGCTATGTAGAGAATTCTATAAAAAATAAGAAAAGGATTGCCAATGATATTCTTGGTGAATCAAGCTCAAATGCACATTCCGTTTTGCATCATAACATCAGTACCTGCCATGAATTCTACGTGTGCAGGAATTAACCTCACCAATTGTTCACATTGTGTCATAAATGTTTATAATGCATAAAATAAAAATTTAACCAGTTTGTGTCATTTAACGTTCCCCTTTATTAACTTGAGATGAAATGATTTTTTCAAAATATCTCGTAACTAGGGATGAAATGAACTTTTCAACACTAGTTACGAAATATTTTACTTTTCGTAACTAGTTACGAAAAGTAAACCGTTTCCTAACGTCATACAGTTTTGAAAAGTGTCACTTTATGTGTCAAAATTAGATAAAATATTATTTATGATGTTCTTCACACCAGGTTTTTAATAATATTTTGTATTATTAAAAATACCTTTGTATTAATGTTATTGTTTAATTGATTCTGGTAGTGAAACGTCATTTTTGGATGAAGAGGTTGTTGAATGGTTAGTTAAGAATAAAGAAGGGAAATATGTACCCACAAGTAAAATTACTATAGTATCAGATACGAAAAAGATTATAGTTGTAGTTAATAAGATTTATGTCGTCGAATTTAATATAGAGAATAATAAATATATCCGAGAATTTATAGTAGTAAAAGGTTTAGGGAGAGATGGAATATTGGGAATAGATTTGTTGGATAAAATTAATACTATAATTGATATTAATAAGAAGAAAATAATAATTAATAATAATAATGCGCAATGGATCCAGGAGGCTGGAGATGAAGAGAAGATTATAAATAATATGCAGAAATTAAACTGTATTGATAAATTAAGTAATATATAAGAGGATGAAGAAGTTGGTCTGTTAGAAGAAAAGGAATTAATGGTGTTGGAAGAAATGGAGAAAGAAAAGGAGGGAGAAGTTGAATTTCCCGAAGATATTGATTTATTGAAAATAGATTGTAATGAAGAATATGAAAAAGAAGTTAAAATAATAATAAAGAATAATATAGAATTAGTAAATAAATTTCCCAGTATTTCCAGAAATTATCGACATCGTTAGAAGTAGATGAAACAAAACCTTTTAAATCAACAACAGGTAGAAGAGGAAGTGAAGAAGATGTTAAATGATGGAATAATTGAACGTGGTAAAACGAGGTATGTAAATCCATTAGTTGTGGTTAAGAAGAAGTCAGGAGACATTAGATTATGTCTGGATGCACGCAGACTTAATGAGCGGACAAAAGCTCAATTTGAAACTCCGATAACAATAGAAGCATTATTGGCGAAATGTGGCAATGCAAAAGTATATAGTAAGTTGGATTTGAGGAGTGCTTTTTGGTTGGTGCCATTAGAAAAAGAATCCAGGAAATATTGTGGCTTTATGGTTGACGGAAGAGTATACCAATTTAGGACTGTACTATATGGTTTAAGCAGTTCTGCAGCGGCGTTAATAAGAGCTATGCAACAGATATTAGAACCTTACGAAGAGTATGTGCTACATTATATAGATTATATTTTGATTTATAGCAGGAATTATCAGGAACACCTGGAACATGTTAGAAAAATAATGGAAGTGTTGGTAAGTGAAGGATTGAAACTAAATATAAAGAAGTGTGAATTTTTTAAAAATGAGATAAAGTTTCTAGGGTGTAATATAAGTCCTAGATATGTCAGTGTGGATCAAAATAGGTTGGAGCTTATTAAACAGTATCCACTACCTAAAAATGTAAGAATGTTAAGAGGGTTCTTAGGCATAATTAATTATTATAAACGTTTTGTACCATACCTGGCACGAACAAGTGCACCGTTGTATGAAATGCTTAAAAAGAATGAGAAATTTAAATGGAATGATGTAAGAATGAAAGCTTTTGAGGATTTAAAGAAAGATTTTTATAACCAGTTAGTTTTAATTTTACCTGATTTTAATAAACAGTTTATATTAAGAGTAGATGCAAATGATGTCGCTATTAGTAGAGTTTTAATCCAGATTAATAATGAAGGTCTGGAACAGCCGATATGTTTCATATCTCGAATCTTAAAAAGCTACGAAATTAAGTATACTATTAGTGAAAAAGAAATCTTAGCTGTAGTACACGCGGTTCAAAAGCTTAGATTTTATTTATTGGGCAAAAACTTCATAGTAGAAACCGACCATGCTGTGTTTACATCACTTTTGAGTACAAGATTCAAGAATAATAGAGTATATCGCTGGTCTTTGTTATTGTCAGAGTATAATTTTGAAATTAGGCATACAAAGGGAGTACTAAATGTTACTGCCGATGCGTTATCTCGTATGTATAACAGTAAAAGTAATTTTCATTATGTTGAATTAAATGAATATAATAGAGAATATGCTGAAGAGGCTTTTGAGTATGAGGTGATCCTTCAGATCCCATAGGATGAAAGTTTAAATAATTTATAAGCAGTTTTATGAAATTAAGATAAAAATAAAAGTTATTGTGCAAGAAGAATTAAATAATGGGAAATTATTAGCAAGTAATGTTATATAATATGGTTATTGGTTTTGATGATTGTCAAGCATTATTACAAATTATTTTTTTTCTCTTTTATACGAAGTCCATGGGAGTGACACATGTCCAGGAGGTTGAGGAAGATTTCAACTATTCGCCGACTACTGTTTACTCTGGAGTGTTCTTCGTCTGCGATGTATGGAACGAGGCTTATTATTATTATGTCAACAAGCAAATGACATAAGTTTAATTAATATGTCAAAACACAAAATGACATATAAGTTGAAATAAATTTGAAATTGGAAATTCTGTCTTTTAAAAAGAAGATATAAATTACATTAGTGCTCTGCAACCGTTCGCTCCACTGCTGCACATCGAGGAGGATGATCCTGTATGAAATTGTGCATCGATTGAGTGCGGGGATCGGTTATGACAGGGTGCGAAACTGTCTATGGTTCATCGAGTGCGGAAGACTATATGATGAAAAAGATTTTGACATGTCCAGGCATTTCCATCATATACTCTTGAGGAAGTGCTGTGGACTTTTCCCCATAAATATTTAAAAAAATTAATTATTTATGAATGTACAATTATTTTCAATATATATATACAGTGTGGTCATAAAGTTTGGAACCAAGCTTATAACCGCATTATTTTACATTTTTAGGAGAAACGCTGGGATAGGTAAATTTTCTTTTCTAAAACGTCATTGGTTTTCGAGTGATGACGTTATCAACACTTTCTTTAAATGGCAACCATATTATTTTTTTCTCGTTTTTGGTAGATCTTTATATCCACCAAATAGTGATATAAAACAATTGGTATGTTGCATCACAATTTTTTGGAAAAAATAATATAAATTTAGAAAAAAATACGAAAATTTTATTTTTGTACAAAATTGAAATTAAATTAAAAAAAATACATCTGAACTTAAATTTATTATAACAGTTAACGTAAATTTTCAAAATGGACCCCACCAACCAACTGACACTGTTCCAGCCGAGTGTAAACACTTCGTATACTCGCCTCAATTATGTCTGGGGATATTTGTGTAAGTTCTACGCGAATTCGTTCTTTTAAATCTTCTAAATTGTTCGGTTTGTTAAAATACACTTTCGATTTCAAATAACCCCACAAAAAAAAGTCTAACGGAGTCAGGTCAGGAGAACGAGGTGACCATTCTCTGGCGCCTCTCAGTCCAATCCATTTATTGGGAAATATTTCGTCAAGATAGTGGCGAACCTCTACACCATAATGGGGAGGCGCCCCATCTTGTTGAAACCAAATATTTGGATGGGGTACATCATCATCCTCGTGATTTGGGAAAATAACAGCGAGCGCTGCATTTAATTTCATATCTTCTCCTACTTGAGGTCTACCTTGCCGTGGTCGATCTTTTACGGATCCAGTTTCGGTAAACTTTCCAAATAGTTTTGTCACCGTAGACCTGGTAAGTGGAGGTCTATCTGGGTGTTGATGGTTAAACAAATCGCATGCTTCTGCATGCGTTCTTTGTCTGTCCCCATACCCAACCATAATTAAAATTTCGATTCTTTCTCGCTCAGATAAATGTGTCAATTTTTATATTAGCGAAAATGAACAATTTTTACGCAATATCTCAAAAATTTAACGTCAAAAATAGAAGTAAATAATTCAACAATGTTGTCGCCATAGAAACAATTTCAAACTAAAATTTTTGTACATAAATTGTATAAAAAGAAGCAAGAATGTCATAAAGAAATATCTTGCAAAAAAGTGCGTGTTTTGTTTTTGTAAAATTGTTTGCATAGTAACATGAGTACATGTGCTTTTGACGATCCGGTTTGTTCAAGAAGAATATTTAAGTCCTCACACAAGACAGAAGTGTGAAAAAAACTTACATATTTCAGTAAATTTTGTAAGCTTAATTAGTTTTTGAAATCTTCAATTTTAGGGCGATAATATTAATTAAGAAATGTTCTGCCACATCATGTCAATTTTTTAAATAAATTAAACTTCTTTGGCCCTTTTTTGTGAAACTATTTAATGTTAAATAAGATTTTTTAATAAGTAATTGGCCGATTGGGAAGACGAATTTCTTTTGACCTGGAGCGAATAACGCAGATTACTATTGATCGCAAAGCATTTACACTCGGCTGGGACAGTGTCAGTTGGTTGGTGGGGTCCATTTTGAAAATTTACGTTAACTGTTACAATAAATTTAAGTTCAGATTTTTTTTTAATTTAATTTAAATTTTGTACAAAAATAAAATATTCGTATTTTCTTCTAAATTTATATCATTTTTTCAAAAAAATTGTGATGCAACATACCAATTGTTTTATATCACTATTTGGTGGATATAAAGATCTACCAAAAACGAGAAAAAAATAATATGGTAGCCATTTAAAGAAAGTGTTGATAACGTTATCACTCGAAAACCAATGACGTCATAGAAAAAAATTGTATGTCAAAAGATGGTGTTTTAAAAAAGAAAATTTACCTGCCCGAGCGTTTTTCCAAAAAATGTAAAATAATGCGGTTATAAGCTTGGTTCCAAACTTTATGACCACACTGTATATATTTGACTTGCGCAGTTGGAGCAAACCGTATGTTATGATGTGGACAATTTTATAAAACTGTATTTTTTTATGCGAAGCCTGCGTGCTGGCTGGATACTTCAGACACAAGTGTACTCTGAGATAAGAAAGTCGTGTTTATAAAAAGATTAATCTTTATCTTTTTATTAAGTAACTTTGGGTTATTTTTGATTTCATTAGTTTGTTGGTGCTGTTTTAATTCATTACCGCTATTTTTAACGAGTTTGTTTATCTCGTAATTGTTATATTTTACACTTTCTTACTCGCGTGTCTAGAATATATATATTTTTTTTTTACGTAAGTAAAATATATTATTTAAAGATATCTGTTTATATTGAATGAACTGAATATTGTATTATTATTATCGTATTGAGATTTAGTCTTAGATATTTGATATAAATAACAAAGAAGGATTTTTAAAATTTCTAGTAAAAAAATTCTGTAACTGTAAAATTTTATACGTTTGATATCTCAAGGGCATTATTTGTTACATGTGTTTGCACATGCGTTAGAGTTTGCTTCGGGCTGTCAGCTCAGTTTGTTTATTTTGATTTTGTTCTCTTGGGAGAAATTAAAAAGTTTCTTTGTAATTTATTATTTTTCATTTTGACCGGTTGTCATTAAGGTTTTTTAGACGTATGCTGCGGTCATTTCCATGCGTTATTTTTACCTTTATAATATTGTTAAATGAGGCAATGTTAATCTTTATACTTTATAAAGATAATTTTTTTTATTTTTTTTTAATTTTTGTATTAAATTTTCATTTAAATTTTATATTGTGTTCTTTAATTTAATTATCCTTTCTACACATTTAAATAAGTAACTTAAAGATATTTTTATAACATTCGTCAATACTCTTTTACTGGGGCCTTATAAATTTGTAGAAGAGGCAACCACTTTTCCTATTGGAACCCTGAGAGGAAAGCACTCTCATTTTGGAAATAAGCCGACTGAATATCCTAGCTGGATAGATTTGTCGTGAATGGTGGAATAGCTAATTTCCAAACCGCAGTTCATAGCAATATGTTTGACAGAGTTTTGTAAACAAATCAACATATGATTCCTAACCACACATATTTGATAAATATCAAAATAATTTTATAAACCGATTTATATAGTAATAACATTTAATTTATATTTATATTAAGAGATAAAGTAAGTAAAAATAAGGCAATTTACAAGTTATTTACTCAAAAACAAAAGACAAAACGGCGTCTTTGTCCACCAGTATTTGTAATAAGAGGTCACGCAAAATTTACTCCGACAAATTAAAATATTTCTGCGGAAATACCAAATATTCAAGTATATAAAGTAAACAAAACTATTTTCTTACCTGCCGACTACCTTTTTACCAAGTTTCAATACACAAGACAATTCCGTTCCTGACTTATTAATTTTCAAAAATTTGGAAGCATAAAACACACGCCGAAGCCATCATTGAAAATTTTACCGAGCACGAGCGATTTATTGGACGCTACACAAGCCGCCATAAGATAAGCTATCTTCGGACTCGAAAACATTGAACATTGAGCTATCCCAAGGGATTTTTCCTGTATATTTTTCCTGTTTCCTACTTTGAGAACCAATCCACTACCTATAGTCAGAGATTGCAATAAATTATATCCCGAATATTCAGGTTATTTAACAAATTTATATACGCCATTTAGAACAATCACGAACACACAGCAAACTTGTTGTTTTTCAATCTATTAGGACTTACATTTTAGTTAACTGTTCTTCAAACACTGTAATCCTTTATAAAACTTGTTTAATATTAATCTGCACTATTTATAATTTTAAAACTTGATTTAATTTAGCACATATAAAATAATTTAATAGATCGATAATCATAATCATATGTGTATTCACCATATTGAAATTGATTTATGTTAGTACCAATTTTGGTCACGTATTTAATCGAATGTTGTGCCACGAAATTTGAATTATAATTATTATAATTAATTATAATTATAATTGATTCACTTTGAGTTCAATTTGTGTTATATAATTAAGCTTTTTTTTTAATACACTACAAAACAAGTTTCACGGGTTTTTCAAAAACAAACTTAATTAAAAAAAGATTTTGATTAAAATGTAAAATAAACTTGTTTTCAGTAAACTTTCAATATTTTACCGTTTCCTTTTTTAATGTATTACCAATATTTTTCTGAATTTTTGCTTAATATAAATATACGATTTAATAGGCTTTACTTTTCTACTATGTATAATACAAATTTGACTGAAAATATTTGAGATAAGTCGAGAGTTTGGATGAAGAAAATTTATGACAGCAAAGAAAATACACAAACAGTAGAGAATCTTGAAAAGGAAAGTTCTGGTTTTAGTTCTTAATTTAATGAGTGTAGACTAGCAAGTGAGAGATCTATTGGGGGTGGTATAAAGAGCACTGTGTTCAGGAGCCTGGACGTGCTGGCAGCGTCCAACTCAAAGCAGAAGAAGGAGAGGGTAGACTATCTATATAATTAAGAAAATCGGCATTAGTCATATTTTGTATATAAAACAGTAGTTATGAACAGATAAGCAATAGAAAAGAAATCCACAATGTAGGTCATGGAAAATAAATTTAGGTATACAAAAAGATGGATATATTTTTCAAAAAACATATTAGTGTCTAAATCACTCTTAAAAAATAATAATGCATTCAGTTTCAAAATAATCACAAAAATATGTATAATACATTTAAAGACAAACAGTGATAAGAAAAGTAATTGTTTTATTTTTTATTTTGGAATTACTTTCTATTGAATATATTTTAACAGTATTGTTACTCTTAGCTTTTATTCCTTTCCTGACAATATCTTCATATAAATCAATCAAATTGTATTCTGGTTATAACTTTTTAACATTTAATTTTTTAAATTGAAAGTGGAGGTGCTTTTACTTCAACTTCTACATCTCTTAAATTATCTACGCCATTTTCTATAAACGGCGGAAAATACATATAAATAAACACAGTAACCACTAATTCTCGTTCATATTTGCTTCAAAATATTTTATTGGCGTTCGTACTATATTAATGCAAATCGATATATTCTCATCCGATATATGTATTAAAATTATCTACATTTTAAAAGTAATATCTCTTAAACTATTTCGGCTATTTGATTTGAACTCAAGAAAAAATATATTTATTATGATTATTATTATTAAATTGAAATACTCATTAATACTTCTAAATTTTTGGTTCAAAACAAGTATTTGCTATTGGTATTATGTATATCAACGAAAATCAAACATATTCATGTATATGACAAGTATATATAATTGTGCAACATCTAAGCCTAGGCGAGCTCTGCTATATTGTCAAATATTTGGATCTCTTTTTGGTCATAGCCCTTTACATTATCGTCATGGACCCACTCTGTCTGAATATTTGCGAACTATTTGTGCATAAAATTCGAAGAATAGTTAAAAGTTGAGCTCCAGGATAAAATTTAAATTAGACTTCTCTATTACCCTTATGATGAATAAAATTCGATATACATACGAAGAAGGCCGAGATCCAAAACTGGATAATAATTTTGTGTATAGACCAATAAAAAATAAAGATACGAATTTTGTCATGAAACTCGGTATCTGGGGTTAGAATAGTATTCTGAACAACTTTTTTGAATAATTTTGTTTGTATCTTTAACGCGAAGAAAAATATCCAGTATTGACCCTGTTTGTAAATTTGTAGTAGCCAGAGCTTAAAGTTTAGATTTCAGTTGAGTATCTTAAAAAATGTGGCCCATCAAAATGTATGACAGTGCAAAAATTTAAATCTGTATTCCTTCAAATAACGAAAATATGAGGGTGTCTTCATTTTAAATGCGACACACGGTATATCGGTTGAGAATATATTGATTTCCATTCTAATATAGTACGAACGCCATATATATCGCTAATACATTGTGCAGTGAACTTTTCCCCGAAGAAGAATTATATTGAACTTATATTGTATTTATGACATTTATTTAAAATGTATTTTGATTTTATAGAGTATATTTAAATGTTTATATTTTGGAATTTATTTTAATGGCCAGAACTGTATAATAATTTTGTTTAGGATGTAGTCCGTCTTGCGGCCTTATTTTGTAGCTTTGTTGTACGATGTCCGATCTTTTTCGGCTTTTCATCGATAGAGATACCAGAGTTGTTGAAGCTAATGGTCGGGATAAAAAAACATCATTTTTTTACTTCCTGTTGTATTTGATTTAAAGTCGGTTTATTTTATTTTAGTGTTTATGTTGTGCAGTAAATTTCATTTACGAATTCTACGAGTGTTGGTGATCTCGTTTGTATTAAATTTAATTATATTTGGTATCTCTCGCTACTATACTTTTTTTTGCGAGTAAAAGAGTTGCTTACGTAAGTATACTTTTTACAGTTGCTTTATATAAATTCCTATTTCGATAATTTGCTAATATTTGTGCTTATTTGTAATTTTGATTTATTTCTATATTAACTTGTAATATAGATAGATAAGAAAATTACCATATTTTTTTGAATGAGGGAGGTTTTTTGTGTCACGATTTTCTAGAACATTTTAGTCAGGATTGGAGGGGAGATTTAGCCTTGTGTTTAGTTCGCACAAGTAAAGTTAAGTACGGTTTGACGTTTTGTCTGTTTTCGTTTGAAATTAGGGGTTGTAATTTAGTATTTGAATTTGAGAATTTTCTTAATTATCTATTAGTTTTATGTTTGCTCGCGAGTCACAGGAGGTTTTTCTCTGTGTGCGTGTAATTTATCACACAGACTGTTTCCTCCAAGCTTTAGTTAATCATGCTTTAGCTCTCTTTACATTTTGTAAATAGTATTTCTTTTATTTTTTTTTAAATAAACATGTAAAATCAAATTGTGAATTTTTATTAATGACATTTTGAATTTTATTTTCCACGTTCTTGCTCGTGCGAGAGCAAGACCTGAGGTACGAAGTTTCAAGTTAGAAGAATCTACGATTGAGCTAATCCGGATATTTGTGTTGAGCTGAACTTATAAGCAAAGGCACAGTTCACTGCAATACGTAATACGTCTTCGAAACTTTGCTGATGCATCGAGGCTTCGTGACCGAGCTCATTGTTAGACTGCTGTTAAATAAAAGACTTCTATGATATGAACATGTTCTTTTATTTGGATCTCTTATACTTGGCGGCAACGCATGATCTCAACTGTTCGTATACATATCAATTTATATACAAAAGGATCTCAACATCTCTTTTTTCTTCTGTAGATCTCGGGTTATTAAATTTTTAACTAAAAATATTCAAATGAAAAATTTATGTCTCCTCCGTGTAAGTTATTTTAAGATTAACTGTTTTCAGACTATTTATGGAAAATATATTCCAATAGTTTTCATATTTGTATGGGATTTCGGGTAGTCCAAGTTTTATTCAGATCTCATTTAGGTTTAAATATATATATTATTAAAATGTCAATCGCCCCACCGTTGGGCTGACAAATTGTTGAAAGGCTGAAGCCCCCCCCCAGGTTGGTAGATTGAATTTAAATGGAAAAGTAATGAATTAATTTGCTAAGTAATTTAAAAATAATTTGAAAATTCACAAGTGTAGTTATAAATGTGACCTAAAGATGGAGTTAAGTTTAAATATTACAGTTGTCTCTTGTATAATATTCAGAACATAAATAAATGTACATAAACAATTTATACTTAACTTTAATAGGCCTCTTCCAAGTGCAAAACTTATTGTTAAATACTTTCTGTGTATCTTAATCTAAGTGCCGACTAGCTGTGTTAATATTAGCGATATTACCCTTTGATGATAATATTAAATGTGCGAGTTCGGTACCCAATAGAATATAGAGATATGTTTTAAAACAAGTTATTAAATATGTGATGCTTCTGAATGTATAATTTAATAAATGAAACAGGAGAGTTAAAGGCAAAAATAACTGGTTTAATAAGAAAATTCTATTCAAAAAGGTAAGTTTTTAACATGTTAGTGAAATACATTAACCTACTTATAGTCACGTGATCAGATATGTTCATGATTGTTACGTTAACTGATTTTAAGGAGATAATGTTTTTAAATATGATCTAAGTAACTATAATTATAACGCAAGGGAACTGTATTTTTCCGTTTAAAAGGTATACTAATTAAATATTAACATAGTTGGTATACATATAAAAATATCAACGATTATGTTCAGATTTAAATAAAAATTTCAAAATTTTAGGAAATATAAAAAAATAAGTACTCAAGGTAGTTTGACGGTGGATATAGGATGTTCGAAGGGTGTTTGGATTCATATGCTCAGGATAAAGGCTCTGGTTGTGGAAATATACTGGTATCGTCTCTTGGCGTGGGTAGATATGTAGGTAGTGTCCCTCGGAAAATGGAATTTCGTTTTAAAACGACCAGGAAGGTTTTACGTTGTGGAAATTTCGTCGATCGTTGCCTGGTAGGTAGGAGATTCGTAGGATATGTTTTGTGGTAAGATTATAATGATTTATTTACTACTTTCTCACTAAGTTTCAGGAACACACTTTTTTAAATATGTCGACGCGTGAAGTTTATTAATTCTCCGTTGTTTTTTTTCAAATATCCAGGCGTCTTATTTGTAATACTTATTTGTATTTATTTAATCTCGTTAATAAAATTTATATAAATGAAATAATTTACTATTACTAATCGTTTGGATATTTTACAAAAATTATAGTTTTAATTTTATAATAGACAAAACTGTTTTTGAAATGTTCAATATTTCGCTAGATACCTGTTTACAATTGGGATATTTCCCGCCGTATACAATTCAAACAAGGTACAGCTATATCCATAATATGTGTCAAAAATATACTCAATCAATTAAGTTAAATATCTTCGGTAAAATAATAATGTAGATGAAAATGACTTAAGCAAATGACTACAATAAAATAAATAAGTATGTAATTCAAATTTGAGCAACTAAAAACTCGGAATTAACTTTATTGATATGACATGTAAAAAATGCAGTTCCAACAGTATCTTATATTCTAAATTAACATTATAAGTTTGAAAATTATTCTGTATTTTTATTTTAGGGCCTCTTATGTACATCGGTATGACCTACCACAATATATATATATATATATATATATATATATAGTATTTTCGTGACCTTGGTATGATAAGGTAAACTTAATTAGTCGGCGATTAAAGGTCTGGTTATTACTTCAAAGTGTATATATTTAAAATAATCCTACATGTTTCGGCAATGATGCCTTTGTCAAGGATATAAAAAATATATAAATTTATATATTTTTTATATCCTTGACAAAGGCATCATTGCCGAAACATGTAGGATTATTTTAAATATATACACTTTTAAGTAATAACCAGACCTTTAATCGCCGACTAATTAAGTTTACCTTATATATATATATATATGAAAAATTTAATGCAACAAATTATAGCGACAATCGCATGTAAAATGAGATTTAATAATTATTAATTCTCATACACATGAAGTTCATATATATATATATATATATATTGACATGTTATGGATAATAAATAAGCGTATTATTAAACTTTTAAACTTAGAAACGGTGAAACCGAAGGAAAATTCTTCGAAATGGAAGAAAAATTTGCCTGGGGTTACCATACGATAGGAGAGATTTCAGGATTTTAGCTAGCAAAATCCTCTTTACTTGACATTAGAACAAGAGTATTACTAAAAAGGATACACCAAGGATAACAAAATTACATTTTATTAAAAAAAACATCGTAATATAATAATTCCAACTTCAGTTAAATAGAATAATATCCATATCTACAACTGAAAGAAGAACAAATAGTTAAAAGTCAAGGAAGGAACCGAAATACACACTAACCAACCAATAAGAATAACATCCGAACGGAATTCATAGACATCGGGATTCTACAAATCAAGTAAAGGAAGATTTTCACCTAAAGGCAAATAAAATAAAACAATAGGTTTAAATTGCTCAATAGGTGCTCAATTTATGAAACAAATAGAATAACAAAATATAAAAAGGATTTAGTTGAGATTTTGGAAAATATATCTAGAATTTTTTAAATTTGAAAAATAAAGTAGAATATAATGAGATAACATTTACTGAAAGGGCATAAATCTTTAATAACAATAATATAACATCAAATACAGCGTTAATTCAAAAATTAACTGAAATTTTGTAAAATTAGAAAAATTTTGACAGATAAATGTAAATGTTTAATATACAAATATTGATTAAAATAATTACCTGAATAGTAATTGAAAAAATAGGGCTGATTTTCAATACTAATAACATCAAATTCCAAAAAAGCATTCAAGGGGTCCTGAAAAATTCTAATGGCTTTTACATGAACTAAAATGTTATAAAAGTAAGGGACCGAGAAAATTGAAAGACTGATTGTTTTGACACCGATGGAAAAACACGTACTTTGTGTAGAAAAGTCAAATAAATAATACGTACCTCGCATTAGTAAAGTTAAATAAATAATTCGTATTTCGTATTAGTGAAATAAAATATATACACATACTTCGTGTGAAGAAGAAAAATAAATGGAAAGTGTCGGTCAAGAGTCAAGGAAGTTGGATAAAGGCAAATAGCTAGCATTTGTCATCAAGTAAAATAAGATCAGATATGTCAGATATTTTGTAAATATCAAATCATTAATATAAAAATAAGTTTTCAATTCATGAACCAAATTCAAAATTAAACATCATAATACAAAGAGTCACTGAATTTCAAATACATTGTCTGTTCTTTGTTCTCGTTTATCAGGGATCCACGAATCCAATTTAAAATAACAGTTGAAAAAACAATTTTTTTTAAAGTAATAAATAATCTCTTGAGAAAAAAAGAAGATACGAGTCTATGTGCCCACAACGAAGAGCTAGTCGAGGAAGAAATTAGAAAATACCACGTCCACTTTCAAATTATCTTATTTAAATTACTTATGATATAATATATAATATATTTTGTAAAAATTAAGATATTTGTAAAAGATATAAAAGTTTTATTTACTATAGATTAGATTATAAGTAAAATAAAAATAAAAAGAATTAGGATTCGCATACATAATTGTATATATTTAAAATAATATCTTACATGCTTCGGTAAATATTACCGAATTATTATTAAATGACAGTATATTAATGTATTGGACATGAATATACTGTAATTTATAATTTTTTGATAAAGGTAACATTTACCGAAACATGTAAGAGATTATTTTTAATATTTACATATTAAAGTAAAACAGACCTTAAATCCCCGAATATCCAAATCAACTATAACATAGAAAAGTCAAGAAATAATTATATATATATATATATATATATATATATATATATATATATATATATATATGTGTATATATATGTAAATAATAGACTTTTTTATTGGTTTAGCGACCTTTAATGAATTTCAATGTTTTTCTCTACGACGTTTCGACTCTTTTTATTATTGAGTCTTTTTCAAGTGACGATTTATTCCGTTTCAAAACACATGTCTACACCTTTCCAGACCTTTCCAGGGTCGACCGTGTTCCTCAGAATATTTTGTGTGACTCAAGGATTCTGTGATTCTGAGGAACGCGGTCGACCCTGGAAAGGTCTCGGGCAAGCCCGACCACACATGTACACATGTATTTTGAAACAGAATAAATCGTCACTTGAAAAAGACTCAATAATAAAAAGAGTCGAAACGTCGTAGAGAAAAACATTGAAATTCATTAAAGGTCGCTAAACCAATAAAAAAGTCTATTATTTTAATATTAAGACACGGCCAATAAAATAAATAAAAAATTTAATTCTTATTAACACTAAATATATAGCGTGTGTATAAATTGTCGCAAAAGCTACACGCAGCGACGTTCTTCGTTTGGTTCTGAATAAAAAATCTTAATGTTAAAATGTCGTATCATGCTTCGTTTGTTTTCACGGGGTTCTTGAAGTTCAGACTTTTAGTGCGTAACTAACCTTTGCTCTTCGATATCTGTTAATGGAGATAGATGCAATTTAGTTTAAAGAAAAAATGTTTACTGTTTACTAGTATTATTTTGTAAACGTTTCCATTTTGATTTAAAAGCTTGTTTTAAACATTTATTCATTAACGTACTTTCACGAAAAACACATTTGGCAACGTTGTAGAACAATAAGTTTGTATTTCAAAGTGAGTTCAATCAGAATCATTACTGTAAAATTTTGACATTTACGAATTTACGAAGCATGATACGACATTTTAACATTAAGATTTTTTATTCAGAACCGAACGAAGAATGTCGCTACGTGTAGCTTTTTGAAAATTGTGTTGCATCACAACATGGTTATTTTCAGTGCTCCAATGACGATGATTATTTCTGTTGAATACACCATTTTTCCCAAAAGTGCATTCATCTAACCCCAACACACGACGATAAAAAATTGGATCTTCCCTTAGTTTATTCATGAAAACCGTGCAGAATTGAACCCTTCGTTGAGGGTCGTTTTCACCGAGAGCATGCACCTTCCGTGGTTTATAAGGAAAGAACTTGTGCTTCTTCAGAATGTACTGAACTGTAGAATGTGATACCTGCATGTAGTGAGCAATTTCTCGCGTAGACGTATTAGGGTTTTCTTCCACATAGAGCAAGACACTTAATTCTAAATTTTGATCTTGAATTACACGTGCGTTTATTTTCGGTTTTTTGAATGACCCAAAATTTCGTAAATTTCGCACGAACCTTCCAAACTTATCGGCACTTGGACGCAGTCTGTCCGGAAAACGATTTCCATAAAGTCGCAAAGCAGCTGCAGAATTTGTTCCGCATTCAAAATATGCTTGAATCGCATCCACACATTCGCCATTATCCATTTCAATAACAAAATTTAGAAATAAATAGTTGAAAATGTTATAATGAATGAGTGACTGACAGATGTCACAGGTCTCTTCGAAAATTTGGAATGCACTTTTATCGTTCAATATGACTGCTTGATTTTTAAATTTTTAAAATAAACTCTGTAAATGTTGTTGTTGACCCACCGCTCACTGATAACATTGGTTTGTAATCCTTTATGGGCTATATAGTATTGAATGTAAGTGATTTTAAAAGGTACACACATTTGCTGCTAATAAAATGAAATAGAGTATTTAAAATGCATTTAAGAAATCTCTGTTCGGAAAAACCAGAATAAATCGACCTAAAAAAAAAACCTTCAATTTCTCGATTTTTTTTATACAAGGATATCGCTGTTTACAGTTTCATATTCAGAAAAAGTAATATATTTGAATAAGGAAAAAAAAAGTATAGTGCAATTTAAAAAAACAGTTTGCAGCTGTCTGTCAAAAACAAAGTGTAAAAAAAAATTCAAAGCGGATCACGTTACAGTGTTTATAAAACGATTTAGTTCGACGTATAATTTATTACATTCAGATAAAAAATAAAAAATAAAAAAGTTACAGCACGAAAGGTTTTTCATAATACACCCGGTATATGTATATTTTATATATATATATATATATATATATATATATATATATATAAATATAATATTTTCGTGACATTGGTATGATAAGGTAAACTTAATAAGTCGGCGATTAAAGGTCTGGTTTATTACTTCAAAGTATATATATTTAAAACAACCCTACATGTTTCGGCAATGATGCCTTTGTCAAGGATATAAAAAATATTTTTTATATTTTTTATATCCTTGAAAAAGGCATCATTGCCGAAACATGTAGGGTTGTTTTAAATATATATACTTTGAAGTAATAAACCAGACCTTTAATCGCCGACTTATTAAGTTTACCTTATATATATATATATATATATATATATATATATATATATATATATATTTATATATTTATATATTAGTATTTTTAAGAATAGTGTAATGAATAAGTGAAATAAAATAATGTAAAAGATAAGCAAGTGTATTGTTATTTCTCATAAGCGGTGGAACACTATATTGACATGTATTAAATTATATCTAGGTTAGATAATTTGGTTGCGAGTGTTCTAAAAATTCAATATTTGTAATGTGATTTTTTATATTTAAGACTTAAATAAGTTATTTTAAGTTATTTTCGTTTTGCAATTTTTTAACTTCTTGCATACAGTTATGATAATATTTTGGGATCACTAAGCTTTTATGAGAGGAAATGTATTATCGACATAATTTACGATGAGAAGGTTATTGTTAAAAGACAAGTGCGAGTCCTAAGACTTGTATAATTTCAATTTTGTAAACTAAACATGAAACTTCCTAAATAGATTACTAATTCTTTTGTCATCAAGCACAATTCACCTTACCATTAATTAATATTAGATACATGCATGCGTTTCGATATGTATACATTTTGCCTTTTGTTGACATTATAATTACATCAATCGGTTTAACATATCCGCCTATTATTTTATTTAATTAGGAAATTCAATGGCATAAGCACATAGAAATATAATTCCATTTACTAAAAAAATATTTAACATTTGTGAAAGATCCGTCTTCAATAGCCAAATTAGATCTTAAAGTAATAAAATTCATTTAAGGAACAATGGTGCGGAGTTAGTACGTATACACGAAAATGTATACAGCCATTCATATGCATTCTTTGACACCAGTATTATCGTTTAGTTAGTATAGGCGGGCTTTCCCGCAGGTAGAAAAGAAACGGGAGGGAAAGAAACGTTATTCCCAGCTTCTATATCCTAGCAAGTACAATCGCAACCGACGTTCATTCATGATACCATCGCAGTGACCTATAATGTGTTAAATTAACAAGTGAAGTGCTTAAATACATAAGATGGTGAACGCAAATATCTTACTGGCTCCAATAGCGATTTTATACTTGAACAATAATACCAGTCAGTTCAAGAAACAAAATCAAACATTTACTAATTTGACAAATTTTTACATAATAAATGATTTAAATGGGTTTGCATTACCCGTTGAAATACAGTCTGAAAAAGTCAAAGCCGAAACTATATACTTTCCAAAATGTTGTCCCCCGGAGTATATTTACGAAGCCGAACATCATAAATGTGTTTTAACTAATACTTCAACTGAAGTTTATGATGATTTGGGTTTCCACGTCAGCCTGATAAGAAGCAATTTGCAAGATTGTGAGGTTGTTGTTGATCGATGGATACAAGAATTCAACATTCAGAATTTTATGAAAAACCGGAATTTTGTATATGATAACGAAGTATTTTCATACGGAAACTACTGTTTGGATAAATTATTAAATAATAATAGATATGTAGCTAGATTATGTTATCCCAGAGAATATTGTAATAGAGATACGAAAAATAGAGACGAATGGTGTTTGAGAAAATGCTGTGCAGACGGATATGTGTTAATTGGAAAAAATATGTGCATATTGAATCCCGAGTTAGGGCTAAACATTGAAAAAGATTTTGATATTATGGAAAGGAATGGTAAGATATTTATTTTTAATACTTTTCTGTGTTAGTATACATTTGATTCGTATAATAATAAACATGAAATGAATTTATTGTTAAAACTTTTGGCTTGAAAACTTTTAATATTTAATGTTGAAATACAAACCAATGACAGAAAATTGAAACAAGTAGATTTACGAGGTTGTTTTGTACAACTTCAATTAATTTTCTCTTGGTGAGATTCTGATAATAGAAGCCAAATTGTTCACTTTCTATACATATGTTCTATTAATTATTAATATTTCTTATATTTCAATAAATAAACATTTTCAGAGAGGCGATATTCATTTAGAAAATTTACAGATTGATAAAAGTACTTAACCCTTACGTCAATTATGACGTAAAAAATTACAATTCCTAGATATTTATTTTTTTTAGTAATTTATAATCATTTCAACGTAATTAAATATTTTTTTATTAATATAATTTACAACAAATTAATTTATAAATTAATTCTTTTACATTTCCATTTTCATACTACCAACGGTGACAAAGAAATTGTATTATAATAAGTTTGTTCTAGCAGCAGTAAGAAACTATTAGGTATTGTATAGCGCATGCGTAATACTAATACTGTGTTCTGGCAAGCGAAATTACTAACTTCTTGCTAATAGCAAGCTGTTCTAGCAAGCAAAAATTGTAGTTATGGATTGATTGTGGATCATCCTAACAATTCCTGGATTTTAATAAAATTTGAAATTTGGGACATGCGAGTGTAAACGATATCACTTTCTTTTTAACGGGAATAGTGGTTTAAATTACTTAAAAACATTTTAAAAAAATATGATAATATTTATAGCATATATAATTGGTTATGGTGTCAGAATATCTAATAATCAGGAATGGGAACTAACGGGTGTTCAGAAACATTCGAAGTCAAAGTAGTCCTTGAAAATATGAAGTCATGTCTGAGATAGATTGATACATTTACTTAATACAATTTTATAGGTTATCAAGTTAGTATCCTCGATATTAGATTCTGACAATTTTTGACAGACAACAGTTGACATTTAATAATTATTACAAATCAGATACTTAAGTAAAGATATACGATTTTTTGTTCAGAGCCCACTTGACTTCGAATGTTTCTAAACACCCGTTATATACTTTTGCTATTTAGTATCACACATTTGGGGCAGATGTCGCGCAGAATGTTTCGCTTGTTCTAGCATACGCAATTGCAAACTAATTTCAAATTAATAATTTACTTGCACATGCGTACTACAAAAGTACATCAAACTATCAGGGATTCTGTGCTAGAACAAATCTATAGTATTGTGGTATTTTTAGTTGGGCCAAACAGTCTAGTTTTTATTATGGGCGAGTAAATCATTATGACGTGACGAAAATATGACGTCTACCTGCGAGAGAACAAAAACGGGTTAATGCGTCTGTAGATATTACTGGTAATTATCTTTTGTCAGTATAAATCAGATTATGTATCTCAAATCATTTGGGGTCCTTCTGAACAATATAAGAAATAGTAAAATTCGTTACATAAATATAAGAAGTATAGTGGTACTAAAAACATTACTATCCTCTAACTTCGAACTACCGATATGAATTAAATTTTGCAATTATTATTTTAAGTTCGAACAGAATTATGTAAGAAAAAATTTTCGGTTGGTGTGGTAGAAGAGTTTTAAGAGATGAGAGGTGATGAAATTTAGCCCATTTTTATTCTTTTCTGTAAATATCTCCGCAATCGTTCCATGAAAAGTAAAGTTAGAATATACAAAGCCCATAAAAAATTCACCCTAAGCATGGAAATGTTTGGCTTAAATGCACTTCAATTGGACAGATTTTTAGGAAAATTGAAGAATGTGTATCTATTTGTGATAAGAAATAAAATTATTACTTGTGTAATAAGAAAGAAACTATGTCGTTAGCTACATAAGTGTATATTGAATATAAAACGAAATCTTTAGAATATTTAAAAAGTGGTAAAAAGATTACTTAAATTAAGAATTGCCTAAAGCAAATTTTGAAAGATAAAATGCGTAAAAAAAGGCGAAAAATTGATGAGAATAGATTATGTTCTTCAAAGATTTAGATACGGTTTGGGATCAATTCCAATTATTCATAAAAAGTTTGGCATTTAAGGGTAATGCAGAAGTTCGATTAGAAAATTATGTGCATAGAATACTGTCGAAATTTTTACATTTTTTGATACTGGTCTCAATGTCTAACGCAAACATTTTATTTGAAAATTAATTTCAAGTGAGGTTTCTTCTTTCCTTGTATTATGGAAGCAACGGATCACATTACGCTTTATAGAGGATAGTATTCTTTTTAAATGTTTATAAAACTGACTTGTGGATATTTCATTGCTTACCAAAGGTTGGCAAGTATCTATGATATGTCACTTTTTATTTGTTTCATGTGGTAGAAATATTAGAATACTAATCTACAAATACACTTAGTATATTTCGCATTATTAAATAATATATACATAGTAAACTTCGTAGATTCATATTGCACAATGTGCAGAGTGGAGCAAACATTTTTGGTTTCCATTATTATTTTATGAATAAGACTCCAATGAGTAAAAATGATACATTAAACCTTATTAAGAAGATTTATAAATATATATATATATATATATATATATATATATATATATATATATATATATATATATACTTATATATATATATCGACGCTTAAGAAACAATACCTCTTATCTCCATTTTTACTGAAAATGAGTTTATTACTTCAAACCAATAAACCCTCTTATATTGATTTGTTCCCAATAGCTCAGATGTGCAAGATTCATGCAAACCTTAGAATACGACGTGATAAAATACTTCGTATCACCAGGATCAACACAATTACTCGTTTCTCCATAACCTTTAGAAAATTTGGAGATACGTGGTATTCTAGCGGTAAAAGGGTGCTCGTGGAGGGGATATACGAGTTATTTCTTGTCAGTCTGGATCAAATCGTTGTGTAAATCGGCACGTTTGGGCTTGTGGTTTCTTGAATTTTTCTCGAAAGTGACGAAAATGGATGAAGAAAACGATGACAATAATATGTTTGATGATGACGAGATCATGGAGGCCTTTAGAACAAATGAATATGGTGTGAGATTGAATCGGGGTAATATTTACTGACAATATCAAATCATTACTTACAAATAAGGTACGTACCTACTTTTTTCTAGAAAAAACACGTTACGTTGGAGAAACAGTTGAACACAATTCAACAGTCAGTCAGTCAAACTCAATATCTGATGAAGTTATGGACACCTGCAGTACAAATAAGTATAGGGTTATTCAGCAAGGTATTGTCACTTTCTTTCTGCTTATGTTTCAAAGCGCTAACCAAACTGTTATTTGCTTTTAGATCAATCAGACGAGAGCCCAAAGTGCGATAATCGAACAAAAAATCAAGCTATTATTCTAGAAATGGATAAAGAGTTTTGGGATGACATAGATCTAATGGTAACAAAGATATGCAAAGTCAGTAATGATGAGTTTGGGCAGAACGAACTAGAAGAAATAATGTATTGTCATGAGAGCAATCAAGTAGATGGCTGTGATGAGAACCTTAATAATAAAGCCCAGGGTAACAATAATGAAGAATTATCTATTGATAGTGATCCGGAGGATTCACTGCCACTGTCCAGATTCGTGAAACAGCTCACCCCTGACCATAACAACAGTAAAATACAAATTATATCTGATATTCAATTGTCATCACCGAATGTCGAGTATATTATCCAAGAAGAAGAAAAGTCCAAACCCTAAAGAAATAAAAAAGGTGAGTCGAAAAATTGGAAAATAAACAATAACAGAAAATTGAGAATGAAAGGAAAGCAATATCTAGGATATAGAAGACCTAGAGATACAAACAAGGTTTTTCAGGATAAAATAAGAAGTCCAAGAAAAAAGAAGGGCATTTGTAACTCAGAAATGTGTAAAAAGTCTGGTAAAAGGTTCTGCCTTCAAATAAATGAAGAAGAACAATATGAAAGGTAATATGAAAGGAATGATATGGATTGGGAGCAAAGAAAAGTTTTTGTTTCTTCCTTAGTTGACTGTCACATTGCTACAAGAAAAAGAACGGAAGAAACTAATTCAAGAAGAAGTTCAACTTTGGTTTACCATTTGAAAAGATGTGGAATCAGAAAACAAGTCTGCAAGAAAGCGTTCTTAAATACATTTGATTTTGGCGAATGGTCAGTTAGGAACTGGGTGACTGAAAAAAAGATGATGCTGGCATTCATATGAGTAGAGAGAACAGAAATGAAGAGCGGAGTGAAATCTTGAGGAAAACTAAAAAGAAAGAACAAAAGAATAATCTAGTTACCTCCTTGGAATCAATACCAAAATTACCATCTCACTATTGCCGGAAACAAACTGATAAATTGTATTTGGAACCAATGTTCACTACAATGCCACAATTCTTCAATCACTATGTAGAGTACTGTAGAGACAGACAAATTTCACATTTAAGTAGGCAAGTGTTTAATACAGTTGTATCAGAAAAAAACATCTCCATATTCCACCCCAAGAAAGATGCATGTGACATCTGCATAAAATACAATATAGGAAATCCGAAAGAAGAAGAATACAGAAAACATATTGATCGAAAAGAACAAGCAAGATGTGAAAAAAATGAAGATAAGAAGAGAGCTGAGAAAAATGAGTGCATTGTACTTACTGCAGATGTACAGGCTGTTAAATTGGCACCATTTTTTAATGCCAGTGCCTTATACTATAAAACTAAGTTCTGCGTTCATAACTACACAGTATTTGATTTAACTTCACATGATGCTACCTGCTACTGGTGGAATGAATCGCAAGGTGAGCTTGTAGCCTCTGTTTTTGCTAGCTGCCTCATTGATTACATTGGCAAGCACAAAGATTCTGGAAAGCCAATTGTGATCTAGACAGATGGTTGCACATACCAGAATCGAAACTCTGTGATTTCAAGTCCCCTACTCATGTTCTCAATTACTAACAACATTATAATAGAGCAAAAGTATTTAGAGCGTGGACACACTCAGATGGAGTGCGACTCCATACACGCAGTGATTGAAAATAAACTAAAAAACAGAGTAATCCATATTCCTTCAGATTATGTTGCTGTTACAAGAGAAGCACGACAAAATCCACGACCTTATGATGTGAAGTACCTCTCATTTGATTTTTTCTCAGATTATACCAGCAATAAACTCGTATCATCAATCAGGCCAGGTTTACTCAGAGTCAATGAAATACGATGTTTAAAATATTTACCAGAAGGTAAAATTATGTACAAGTCTGTTTTTTCTGACGACTACAAAGAATTGCCCCAACGAATAAGAAAACCAGAAAACCTTAATTCGAACATCGTTCCGCCAAAATTATATAAGAATCCGATAAAAATTAAATTCACCAAATGGCAACATCTTCAACAACTGAAAGAAGTTTTACAGAAAGAATGTCAGCATTTTTATGACAGCCTTCCACATCAGTGATTCATCTAAGTCAGGAGTTATGATTTATTTTCTACAAACTAGGAATTCATTTGTCTTTTGTCTTTTGTCTTTTGTCTGTATCGTTCTAATAAACGAATTTATGTAATAAATCTTTATTGGAATCATTTTTTTTTATCTTAATACCTCGTATCATTATAATAATTATAACAGTAAAAAATAATACATGTATCTCCATTTTATAAATAAAAAATGAAGCCGAAGGTTGCAATTGTTGTTGAAAAATCATTATTAAATCTCAAATACGTAAAAACAAACCACTAGTAATTTGAATTTGAATATTTATATATGTTAAAATGTTTTTTGTGTCTCCTGTAAAATTGTCATTTTGGAGATAAGGGGTATTGTTTCTTAAGCGTCGATATATTAAAATAATAGACTTTTTTATTGGTTTAGCGACCTTTAATGAATTTTAATGTTTTTCTGTACGACGTTTCGACTCTTTTTATTGTTAAGTCTTTTTCAAGTGACTAGAAACAAAAAATGAATACAACGAAAAGTAAGAAAATATGTTTACATTTGTAAGAATGAATTAAAAATTAAAATTAAAATAATAATAAAGTAAGGAAAATTAAATGATTACATTTGTATGAATGAATTAAAAATTAAAATTAAAATGATAATAAAGTAAGGAAAATTAAATGATATAAAACTCACCGATTTATTCCGTTTCAAAACACATATTTGTGTACATGTGTGGTCGGACTTGCCCGAGACCTTGAACATTGAACCATATATATATTGAACATTGAAATTCATTAAAGGTCGCTAAACCAATAAAAAAGTCTATTATTTTAATATTAAGACACGGCCAATAAAATAAATAAGAAATTTAATTCTTATAAACACTATATATATATATATATATATATAAGGTAAACTTAATTAGTCGGCGATTAAAGGTCTGGTTATTACTTCAAAGTGTATATATTTAAAATAATCCTACATGTTTCGGCAATGATGCCTTTGTCAAGGATATAAAAAATATAAATGACAGAATATAAATGTCAAGTAATTGACTTGCTATGGTTTAAATTATTCAAAGATACATTCAAATAGTAATAATAAATCATGCCTTAGTATTCCAAAAAATAGATGGCAAGGTGAGAACAGAAGTGTTGTTCGCTGCTAGCAGCTTGTGTCTTTTTCTGGGTATGAATTTGTGTGTTGGTTACTGCTGGCAGCTTGCGTGTCTTTGGGTGTGTGATTTTGTGTTTGTGTAAGAGCGTAAGTATAGGGTTTTGTATGATGGTGCGCTCGTGCGTGTGTTAAGAGACCGGTCATGTAAATTAGAGAGATCGGATAACCAGCCGGTGCGTAGGGCCGCCAACCCTTTCCCGACAACTTCTTTACTTTTCCGTGCAGTACTTCGACGGCCCGACCCCCGCCCCAACGAGGCAAGGCGCAGACCAGCGAAGCGCAGCCTGCACGGGGTCGCTCATCGCAACCGAGGGAACACTCTTAGTGGCTACCTCGGTGAACGACGGTCACACAATGTGCCATCTTAACGTTTACCGCAAAAGCGGGGGCAATGCACACACGTCGAACGTCTGTGTGCTGTTAACGGCAGCCTAGCCAGGTTGCCGCCCAGGACCGGTCCTAGTGGTGTGTGCAATGCACGGCGCCGAGGTTTGCGCCGCGTAGCTTGGTTCCTCACTCATGCTGGAAAGCCGGAATGGCACCTGACCGCCCATCGGGCAGACCCTCCTAGAGTTTTGTAGCGCATATGCTAGGCTACAACCCAGTAGAGGACCACATCAGCACAAAACAAAAAACAAAAAACGAAAGACGAAAACGAGAAAAGGCAAGACATGAGTTATTATTACGTATGCGCCCGTGGAGCGTCTTAAGATGAAAAGTTGTCGGCATTCGCCCAAAACGAGAAGGAAAACCACGAAAACCTAATCGGACAACTAGACAGGAATCAAAACACAGAACAGTCAGCATGATAAGCAAAAGTACATGATTTTTAAAAGTAAAGATATTTAAATAACATAAGATATATAACAAAAAAAAAAAATAATATGAAGGTAAATTGTAGATCGTTACAAAATTAAGTTATAGTATATACTGCTTAAGTTTTGTAACGATCTACAATTTACCTTCATATTATATATTTTCTTTTTGTTATATATCTTATGTTATTTAAATATCTTTACTTTTAGATATCATGTACTTTTGCTTATCATGCTGACTGTTCCGTGTTTTGATTCCTGTCTAGTCGTCCGATTAGGTTTTCGTGGTTTTCCTTCTCGTTTTGGGCGAATGCCGACAACTTTGCATCTTAAGACGCTCCACGGGCGCATACGTAATAATAACTCATGTCTTGCCTTTTCTCGTTTTCGTCTTTCGTTTTTTGTTTTTGTTTTGTGCTGATGTGGTCCTCTACTGGGTTGTAGCCTAGCATATGCGCTACAAAACTCTAGGGGGGTCTGCCCGATGGGCGGTCAGGTGCCATTCCGCCTTTCCAGCATGAGTGAGGAACCAAGCTACGCGGCGCAAACCTCGGCGCCGTGCATTGCACACACCAGTAGGACCGGTCCTGGGCGGCAACCTGGCTAGGCTGCCGTTAACAGCACACACACGTTCGACGTGTGTGCATTGCCCCCGCTTTAGCGGGAAACGTTAAGATGGCACATTGTGTGACCGCCGTTCACCGAGGTAGCCACTAAGAGTGTTCCCTCGGTTGCGATGAGCGACCCCGTGCAGGGTGCGCTTCGCTGGTCTGCGCCTTGCCTCGTTGGGGCGGGGGTCGGGCCGTCGAAGTAGTGCACGGAAAAGTAAAGAAGTTGTCGGGAAAGGGTTGGCGGCCCTACGCACCGGCTGGTTATCCGATCTCTCTAATTTACGTGACCGGTCACTTAACACACGCACGAGCGCACTATCATACAAAACCCTATACTTACGCTCTTACACAAACACAAAATCACACACCCAATGACACGCAAGCTGCCAGCAGCAACCAACACACAAATTCATACCCAGAAAAAGACACAAGCTGCTAGCAGCGAACAACACATCTGTTCTCACCTTGCTATCTATTTTTTGGAATACTAAGGCATGATTTATTATTACTATTTGAATGTATCTTTGAATAATTTAAACCATAGCAACTCAATTACTTGACATTTATATTCTGTCATTTATATTTTTTATATCCTTGACAAAGGCATCATTGCCGAAACATGTAGGATTATTTTAAATATATACACTTTGAAGTAATAACCAGACCTTTAATCGCCGACTAATTAAGTTTACCTTATCATACCAAGGTCACGAAAATACTATATATATATATATATATATATATATATATATATATATATTGAGGCATTGCAAGAAGGATGCTTTCTCTGAAAGAAACAAAGAATATATGTAACCTTAATATTTATACCATAATGTTTATATCTACTTTGTACTTTAATATTAAGAAGGGGAAAGATCGATTCAAAGAATAAATACGTTATTTTGACGACAAATTTACCTTGAAAATTAACTTATTTTTCTAATTTTTTTATTATAATGTTTATATTCATTTTTCTTTCAAATACATATTCAACGCGTGTTTATTCAAACAAATGTAACGTATTTATTTTCAAATGCATTTGAACGAGTAAGCCCCGCCCACAATTTCAACGATGCAATAACCCGAGAATAAACTGATAGTGACGGAGTGTTTGTAAACACATAAAACATATGTTATTCAACCAAAATTATTTTATAAATCAAATTGTAATTTTTTAAACTGTTTTATACTGTAAAATTGTCTAATTTAATAATATTAACAAATTTAATGCAAGTAAAGAATGGGGCGATTTAGCGGAAAGTTATGCAATTAAAAACAAATGAAAAAGCAAGCGTCGGTAATTAGTCGTCACAGTGAGAGGTCACGTTTTTTTGTGCTCCGTAATAATTAAAATAATTAAGCGAAATTATTAAGTGCAAGAGATTTTTAATATTACAAAACGTTACACCTACCTACCAACCACCTGTGGACAAAATTTAACAGCCGCCGACCAAATAGTCCGAGACTTACGAATTTTTAAAGATTTTTACCGCCATAAAAATCTCACCGTAGCTTGACCACCATCGTTGAACGATCGAAATCGGTCATTCGCTCAAGACGCAGTCGGACTTGGAGATTTCAACCAATTTCAAGTGATCCCGAGGGACCGTAGCAGAAACATTCTCCCGTTTCCCGTTGTGAAGACGTCTCCAGAACACAGGCGCAAGAAGCAACGGAGATCATATACGAAGATTCAGGTTTTTGCTAATTTTAACAAAATTTCCCGCGCCATTTTTTTCTTGCGCATGTACATTTCTAGAACTTTACTTTGTTATTCCATAACTAACTATTTATATTACTTTCACCGATATTTTACCACTGTAATCTTTAGTCAACTTATTTAAATATTGGCATCTACTATTTGTATTTGTAAAACTTGAGGCCATGCCACTGTTATAAACTATTTTACTAAGACAACCCATTATTGCACCTGTCTTACACCATATTATTATACTGTACGAATACCAACCGTCGAGTGTGTCTCGCTTAATATTACTTGTGTCACGAAATTATTAATATAAATTTCTCAAACTTTGCAAAATCGTTTATCCCTAATAAAGTTAATTGTCAATATTTTACTTTGTTTTTTTTGTAATATACTTGAGATATTGTTCCGTTCCCAACTTAATAAATTACGTAAAGAAAGTAAAAGTGGAAAGAAGTGAACCTACCTTAGCCCTGAAGAGAGAAAGAAGCTAGCCGAAGATAATAAAACAGATAAGTATTGAATGAGCCCAATTTGAATTTTACATGACTTTTTATGACATTCATTCATTTGATTATACCGTACGTAGAAACAATTTTATTTATCAACATATTCGTAACATATCATTTAGAGCCCAACGTTTTGGGGCAGTTATAACAGTAATTAACTTTTTTTTTTCATTACATTAACGCTCGTAACATTACATTTGGCACCCTAACGTTTGGGGCGTACTTCTACTCCACACTTCAATAAAACAGTCACTCTACTGTTAAATATATTAAGAAGGAACACTTTCTCAAGCAACAAAGTTTCGTGGCACAAAGAATCAATAAATTAATAAAAAATAAAAATAAAAACAAGGAGAACCGTTGTATTCGCATTTACCATATTATACTATTTGTTTATGTATTTGTTATTTTGTCTTTGTGGAACTTCAGAGAGAGAGCACGGTTTCGCATTTCAGGGGATTGCTGTATCCGAGACCATCGGTAAGATATTCAAAGGTTGTTACAGGGAAATATTAAAGTGCAGACTCATATTTCTTTTATATACATATATTTTTGTTATTTGTCATTGCATTTACGTGTGTACATTAAATCTAACAACACTATAAACAACAACATTTTACAACTAACATATTTACAATATAATTACCACTACCTGTACAAATATTAATATAATTTACAAACTAATAAAATATACTCTAAAATGGATACAAGACACAGAGCTAAGACCCCGAAAGACGCAGTAGAAGAAGACCGGAGTGAACAGGGGGACATTACAGTACCGCAACCGTCCGTTTCAGAAGAAGCCAGTGTTTCGCCTGATAGTAAATTCATGGACATGTTTAATATGTTAATGGCACAAATGCAAGAATTAAATAACAAATTCGATACTAATAACCGCGAACTAAAACAAGATATAAATAATTCAAATAAAGATTTAAATACCAAATTAGATACTAATAATCAGGACATGAACACGGCCAATAAAGACCTCAACAATAAATTAGATAACACCAACAACAAATTAGATACTAATAATCGCGAACTAAAGCAAGACCTAACGAATTTAAATAGCGAACTAAAACAAGATTTAAATAACTTAAATAACGAACTTACGACGAGATTAGAAGTTAACCTAATCAACATAAATGAAAAAATAGAATTAAACAACACAAACATAGAAATGAAACTTAATACGTTCAAGGGGGACATCGACGTACAAATTGCAGAAATCACCGCAACACAAAAGGCCATGGAACAAAATGAATTGAAGTATCTCCTAAAACTAGATGAGACCGTTAAAGCGCAAAATTCACAGTGGGCACAACAACTAGAAACTTCAACCACTCAAATTTACGAAATAACCGAATCGAAAATTAATACAGCAAACAAAGAACTTCACAAAGACTTAAATAAAATAATACTAGAAAATAATTGTACATTAGATACAAAATTAACAACATATAATCAAATCAATGAGGAACAGACCCAACAACTAAGACGCGAGCTTAATACACAAATTAATGAAAATAAAGAAATACATAATCAAGAAATACAGGCGGTGAACTTAAATCTAGATAATATGAAAACTGTACAAACCGAAAATTATAATGAAACGCAGCACAACTTACACCAATTAGAAAATAAACTTAGAACGTACACTGTACCTATACATAACATAAATACAGGTAATTCGATAATAAAAATCGAAAACTTGCAACATTTTGACGGAGATATGACTCGAGTACACCCCATGGCGTATTTAAATGGGATACTACGTTATTTAGAGGACGTGATGGACGAGAAACACCGGATCGAAGTAGTGCTAGCAACATTGCGGAATAGCGCACAAGAATGGTTTCAAAGGATAGAGGAACATTGCCATACTTTAGATCAATTTGTTGTGTTATTTACGAGGAACTACTGGGACGAAAACCAGCAGAACAGGGCCAAAGTTCGCTTACTAACAGGGAAATTTAGATTGGGACAAGTGACGAGGGAGATGTATGCATCTCGCGTATACAACCAGTGCAAGCACATCAGCGACATGAGTGAATCAATGATCGCGCGCCTATTATTGAACTACTTTATTTTCACGGATACTCAGGCGATTATCTGTCAGAAGGTCACTGACATGGACTCCCTAATCGAGATACTCCGAAGACTGGACGATTTCGCAGAAACCAACCAACAACAGCAGCCTAATAATCGGACGAACAACACTAGGAACCCACAAGCACCGAACTACATCCCCAACCCCATACCACGTTTTAACAACTATTCGAACAATAACCACACAAATAATTATGCTCAAGACAATCGCTATCAACCAGCAACCTCTCGACCATACAACCCGAATAATAATCATAATAACAACTACAACAATCATCCTCATAATAATTATAACAATCAGAATCGACCGAATACACAACATGCGTATAACCGACCTTATCCGAACAATTATCAGAATAACTCGGCAAATAATAACTATAACAATAACCGACCCAACAATAACGATCCTTATAACACGCAGCGCGCACCAACTCACCAATCGAGACGCGGAATAAATCACTACGCAAGTAGAGGAAGAGGTCCAGGTAATAATGCTTACCGGCGACATCGATCGCTATCACCTGACAGAACGAACATAGAGGGGCTACAAAAAAAAACTCCAATTTTACAAGACGATCCGTATCAGAACCCAACACCCGGACCGTCAAACCAACAAAACTAAATAATGATAACGGCTATAACATGCTCTGGAAGTTACAAAATATAAAATTCTACCAATCGCCAGAGGAATTCTTAAAAATAGAAGACGCAGGGGACGCCGTAAATGAAGTACATTCTCTACCCATTATTATTTTACAATTCAGCAACATAAAATTAAATTGTTTAATCGACACCGGAGCCGAGATTACATTAGTTAGAGAGGATCTCGCAAAACAAATAAAGGGATACGAACAGCACGTTGTTCAAACCAAGGGTACCGACATAGTTACTGCAAATGGAAAGAAAATGGGCACTGTCACAAAGCAACTCAATACCGAAATAAGAATAAACGAAATCGGTTATTTAATTCACTGTTACGTAATAGAGAAGTTACAATATGACTGTATATTGGGTATAGATAATATCAACAGGTTGAAAATGATATTGAATTTTGAAAAGGGTATTTTATCAATTGGAAAGAACAATTTAATATTTAATAAACATTTGTCCGTAGAGGAAGTGAAAGAATATAATACTTATAAGAAAGAAGTTTTAGCAGTTGTAATAAATAATTTATTAGAATATAATGTACCGTACTATAGGAGAGCTGAAGAAAGGTTTATTGATAGAGTTGGAAATGGTAATATTATAAATAATGAATATATAAGAGTGAAAAATAGGCCAGATTTGTTAGGAACGAAAGATAGTTACGAGGGCGAAGAAGTAGTAAAGATTAAGGAGGATTTACAGACAACTGACATTATAAATGATAAGAATGATATAACGAACATAATTGATAAACAGAAAATACCATATTCAAACGTCGTACCACAATTAATTAACATTTTAAACGAAAACATCACTTTAATTAATAACGATATTGTTTTCGCAAAAGGATATGAACATCCAATTAATATTGACAATGACTGCCCATTAATAAGTAAGAATTACCCTATTCCGTACCACTATCAACAGAAAGTTAGTTTAGAATTAGAGAGATTAGAACAATCCGGAATTATCGAGAGATCGAACACATACTTTATTAATCCCATTGTAATAGTTCAAAAGAAGGACCTATCATTAAGAATATGCTTAGACGCGAGAGCTCTGAACAAACGAATTAAGCCAGAATTCGAAATGCCGCAAAACATAGACATCTTATTAACAAAATGCGGAAGTAAACAAATTTATAGTAAATTAGACTTAAAGAATGCTTTTTGGTTAATAAACTTAGAACCAGAATCCAGAAAATACTGTGGTTTCTTAGTGAATGGAATAGTATATCAGTTTAGAGTATGTCCATTTGGTTTGAAGACATCACCAGCCGCTCTGATACGTTTTCTGCATCGTATACTAGACCGATATGATGAATTCGCTTTACATTACCTAGACGACATTATTATATTTTCCGAAACTGTGGTACAACACCTACAACATATTAACATTATTCTGAACACCTTAAAAACTCATGGTATGAAACTCAACTTAGCGAAATGTCAATTCTTTAGACATGAGATTAACTATCTAGGATATGTGATTAATCAGAACAACATTTTATTAGACCCGACACGGTTAGATATCATTCAGGAGTATGCGAGACCGAAGAATTTAAAAACGTTAAGAAGTTTTTTAGGAGTGTTAAACTATTATAGGAAATTTGTCTCAAACTATAGCGAGAAAACATTACCCTTGTTGGAACTAATCAAGAAGGGGAAGAAATGGAACTGGACGGCTGAATGCGAATTATGCTTCACAACTTTAAAAGAGAACTTTGTAGAAAATCTCCGTTTACACCACCCAGACTTTACTCTACCGTTTGTTGTGCGAACAGATGCTTCACACAAGACAATTGCAGCAGAGCTAGTACAAATGAAAGATGATCAAGAAATCCCTATTTATTTTATATCACGCACGTTGAAAACATGCGAGACTCGATACACGATTTCCGAGAAGGAAATGCTTGCTATCGTATTTGCGTTAACGAAACTCAGATATTATTTGATTGGAAAGTCCTTCGTATTAGAAACGGATCACAAAGCTTTAGTCAACATCATGAGCTGCAAACTTAATAACAGTCGCATTTATCGTTGGACTTTGTTAATACAACAGTACGAGTTTACAATAAAATATAAACCTGGAAAAGAAATGGTAACGGCCGATGCACTCACGAGACAGGAGGGGGACGTAAAGAGGCAGAATATTTGCATCAACTTAATAAATCTACAAAGGAGAGGCATTTTCTCGAAAACAAAAATCTTACAAATACAATCAAGCCCAGACTTCGATGAAATAAGACAACATTTAAGAACTGTAGGTGAATATAAAGGTATATCAATCAGGGACCGATTCATAGTAAAACAAATAGGAAGAACTACTGCATACGTCACAAACGAACAACACACCAGAGAAATAACCGAATATATACACCGAAGATACACACACATAGGTGCACGAAAATGCTGGTTACTCTACAGAGAAGCTTTCTACTGTATAAATGACGAACGAATAATAAACAGCGTGGTAAAACAATGTCGACTCTGCGAAATAACCAAAGATAAAACTTTCACTAACACCAACATAAGCCACAATATAACTGCATATGATAGACTAGAGTTAATATCAATTGATTTTCTATCAAACCTTATTCCTAGCACCAAAGGTTATCGCCACATTTTGGTAATATGTGATATATTTTCTAAGTTCATCAAACTCATACCTACGCAGAAATGCGATACCAACACCGTTTTACAAGCTTTAGTGGACTACTTCGCACAGTATGGAAAACCACAAACAATACTTTCGGACAACGCTACCTATTTTACTAACGATCGATACAAGGAGTTCTTACATTCACACGACATCCACACCGTCTATACATCAATCCGCTACCCACAAGGAAATCCTACCGAGCGATATATACGCGAAACGATAAAATATTTACGTATATTACTGGACGAAAATCACAGAAAATGGGCCAGACTGTTACCACAGATAGAATTTACTATAAACAATACACCTAGCACAGTGCATAATCACTGCCCAATAACTTTATTGACAGGACAACCACCACAACGACCATGGACTGATTCTGAGCATATAAATTTACGTAACCGTTTACAAGAAGTCAGAGAAAGATTATCACTAAGAAAGCGAAAATGGGAGGAAAAGAGAAATACGGCAATTAAAAAGTATAAAACTTACAATGTAGGAGACCAAGTTATAGTTAAGAGATTAAGAGTAACAGATTTAAAACACAAAATAATGGGAAAGCTACTGAAAGCTTACCTAGGTCCCTATACGATTAAGAGAATCATTGGTAACAACACCTACGAACTTTTTGAACCCGAAACAAATTACATTAAAGGTAGATACCATATAACTATGTTACAAGACTACCACACTTAAAAAAAAAAAAATAAAGCATTTTTTTATATAAATATACATAACGAGCCGAAATAACTTTCAGAACAAACCAGCCAAGCATGTTATAGTCCGTAAAACAATAACAAGTACTGCATTACTGTATTATATAATCTATATTAATCACAAGTTTACATTTAGACTAGGCTAATTAAATTAATCATATTATTATTAAATAAGAAATAAAATAAAAAAGAAAGAAGAAAATAACTACTTAATATTAAAAAGGGGTTCTCAAACAAAAGAACCCGAACAAACAAAATAAAACAATTAACTTTAACCATTTAATGACAATTACCAAATAGGGAATTATTAACTAGAATAATATAAAGAACTACTTATAGAATTTGAAATATTTTTAACGTGAACACACATTCATTAAATTTTCATCAGATCACTATACTGCATTTATATATTTCTGTCTTACTCCTAGATACGGTTGATTAAAAGCTCTCAATAAGTTTCTATCTTTTAATCAAGGGGGAAATTGAGGCATTGCAAGAAGGATGCTTTCTCTGAAAGAAACAAAGAATATATGTAACCTTAATATTTATACCATAATGTTTATATCTACTTTGTACTTTAATATTAAGAAGGGGAAAGATCGATTCAAAGAATAAATACGTTATTTTGACGACAAATTTACCTTGAAAATTAACTTATTTTTCTAATTTTTTTATTATAATGTTTATATTCATTTTTCTTTCAAATACATATTCAACGCGTGTTTATTCAAACAAATGTAACGTATTTATTTTCAAATGCATTTGAACGAGTAAGCCCCGCCCACAATTTCAACGGTGCAATAACCCGAGAATAAACTGATAGTGACGGAGTGTTTGTAAACACATAAAACATATGTTATTCAACCAAAATTATTTTATAAATCAAATTGTAATTTTTTAAACTGTTTTATACTGTAAAATTGTCTAATTTAATAATATTAACAAATTTAATGCAAGTAAAGAATGGGGCGATTTAGCGGAAAGTTATGCAATTAAAAACAAATGAAAAAGCAAGCGTCGGTAATTAGTCGTCACAGTGAGAGGTCACGTTTTTTTGTGCTCCGTAATAATTAAAATAATTAAGCGAAATTATTAAGTGCAAGAGATTTTTAATATTACAAAACGTTACACCTACCTACCAACCACCTGTGGACAAAATTTAACAGCCGCCGACCAAATAGTCCGAGACTTACGAATTTTTAAAGATTTTTACCGCCATAAAAATCTCACCGTAGCTTGACCACCATCGTTGAACGATCGAAATCGGTCATTCGCTCAAGACGCAGTCGGACTTGGAGATTTCAACCAATTTCAAGTGATCCCGAGGGACCGTAGCAGAAACATTCTCCCGTTTCCCGTTGTGAAGACGTCTCCAGAACACAGGCGCAAGAAGCAACGGAGATCATATACGAAGATTCAGGTTTTTGCTAATTTTAACAAAATTTCCCGCGCCATTTTTTTCTTGCGCATGTACATTTCTAGAACTTTACTTTGTTATTCCATAACTAACTATTTATATTACTTTCACCGATATTTTACCACTGTAATCTTTAGTCAACTTATTTAAATATTGGCATCTACTATTTGTATTTGTAAAACTTGAGGCCATGTCACTGTTATAAACTATTTTACTAAGACAACCCATTATTGCACCTGTCTTACACCATATTATTATACTGTACGAATACCAACCGTCGAGTGTGTCTCGCTTAATATTACTTGTGTGTCACGAAATTATTAATATAAATTTCTCAAACTTTGCAAAATCGTTTATCCCTAATAAAGTTAATTGTCAATATTTTACTTTGTTTTTTTTTGTAATATACTTGAGATATTGTTCCGTTCCCAACTTAATAAATTACGTAAAGAAAGTAAAAGTGGAAAGAAGTGAACCTACCTTAGCCCTGAAGAGAGAAAGAAGCTAGCCGAAGATAATAAAACAGATAAGTATTGAATGAGCCCAATTTGAATTTTACATGACTTTTTTTATGACATTCATTCATTTGATTATACCGTACGTAGAAACAATTTTATTTATCAACATATTCGTAACATATCATTTAGAGCCCAACGTTTTGGGGCAGTTATAACAGTAATTAACATTTTTTTTTCATTACATTAACGCTCGTAACATTACAATATATATATATATTAAAATAATAGACTTTTTTTGGTTTAGCGACCTTTAATGAATTTCAGTTTTTTTACTACGACGTTTCGACTTTTTTATTATTAAGTTTTTTCAAGTGATTATAAAAAAAAAGTCCATTATTTTAATATTATGACACGGCCAATAAAATAAATAAGAAATAAATTTTAATTCTTATTAACACTAAATATATATATATATATATATATATATATATATATATATATTGTAGAAAGACTGATTTAACAGCCCCTACGTTGGGCCGACAATTAGTAGAAAGCCTGTTGGGCCTTAAAATATTAACCAAACCAAATGATTAAATATAATGAAGCTGGTAAGGTAATTTTTAAAATAATTCAAAAATATGTATCCAAATGTGTTTTCAAATATTACCTAAAGATGGAGTTGTTTAAAACGTTATGTCTGTTACATGCGTATAATTCTAATAGTAAACAAACGTACATAAACGAAATATACTTTACCTCAACAGCTTTTCCCTTGTATAACCTCTTATTGTTTATTTCTTATGGGTAATATTTATGTTAAATGTCCGGCTAGTTGAACAATGAGACTCTTATTTGTGCTTTATAAATATTTTTACTGTGTGGGATCGGTACTCAATCAGAATAGGTGCAAACGTGGTGAACAAGTAATTAAATAATTGTATATTTTGAATGTAAAATCTACTAAATAAAACGAGAGAGTAATGGACTAATGTAAATGGTTCAATAGAAGTATCAATTAATCAGGTAAGTGGTTGACATGTAAATAGTATTAATATTAATTTATATCAAGTCACGTGATCAAATGAATTCAATAATATCTAGGTTTAGTTATGATATTCTATGATAACGATGTAAATTTATTTATCAAACTTAAACATTTTTATTAAATTAAAATCAAAGGAACTGTATTCTTCTAATTCTTAAAAAGTATTCTACTTGTAAATTAATCTATTAGGCATACTTATAGTAATATCTACGATAGTGGTTTTATAGAATAAACTTATTCAAAATATTTAATATTTTTAGGAGAAATAAATAAATGATACTCAAATGGAAATAGACTGGATTCAGGTAGTTAGGTTTTCGTTAGTAATTCCAAAGTTCAAGATATAGGACTCGGACAACGGGGTTTTCTGATGGCGTCCCTGCCAATACTTCGGTTAGTTTGGATGGTGTCGCCGGTAAAATGGAAATTTCGTTTTTAACGAACTGGATGGTAACTGGATACGGAAAATACGTCGACAGGTACTTGGTAAGTTGGAGATGTGTTTTATATACTCGTAGTATGATTTTAATACGTTATTTAATGTTTTTTCTCAATTTCAGAGCGGCACTTTTTTGAATACGTCGGCGTGTTTTTTTGAAATTTTTCACAACATGACGCCAACTATCGTTGTTTTTGGATGCTGGCTTCTTATTCGTATATCTTGTATGTATTCATATAATCTCGTTAAAAATATTAGTAAAATGATAATTTATTACCTCTTATCATGTAGATATTTTACAAAAATTATATATTTTATTTTATTATATAAATAATTGTCATTTGAATATTAAAAGTTTAATTTTATGCTAATTTTTAATTGGGATTTTTCCCGCTATATTTAGTTTTAAATAAGTACAGTTTTCCCTAAAGAAATGGGTGACATTAATTATCAATCAAGTTAAAAATCTTCGGTAACATAAAATATTGAAGTAAAATGACTTTGGCAAATGAGTACATCTAAATAAATAAATATGAGATTTAAATTTAAACAATTAAAAACGCGAAATTAACTTTATTGATGTGACAGGTGAAAAATGCAGTTCCTAATATATCTTAAGTTCTAATATTAACATTTTAACTTTAAACTTTTAACGATCTGTATTTCATGAATCTCGGGAATCCTTATGTGTGGGCTTGACCTACCACAATATATATATATATATATATATTAATCGCCTACTGATTAGGTTTACCATATATATATATGTATATATATATATATATATATATATACATATATATATATATATTGTCACGCGCCCGTAGTGGGTAGAGAATAGAATTGTTTATGCGTGTGAATACAATTAGCTAAGCTGATAGATAAATAAATGAGTTGGGCGCCTTTTAAATTTTGAAATATACTTATTATCATTGGATCTAACAGCTGATTGGTAGTAGTATCCACAATTGAAAATAGATGTCGTGGAGAGCATGGACTGGATACAGAATATTCAACTTACTTATCCAAGGATCATCGTGGATAGTAACACTCATGTATAACTATGCAAATTACATTAACAATATTAATAAATTTGATTTCGCTGCATGAATAAATAAAAACGCCACTTTAAAAATTGACATATAAGACATTTATTTGATTCTAGAAAACTATACGTGCAAGATGTGAAACTCGGCTCAACGGTCAAATCGTATACTATAACTCTCTGATAGAGCGGAATTAAATACTTAAAACTTTGGTTATGTTCAATAGGTTAATAACACATAAACGATTATAATTATATTTAATAAGCAATATCAAATGGTACGCAACCAGCGACGAACCGACTAGCTCCTGAAGATGACGAGTGCGATCTCGTTGAAACGTAGAGTAAATAGTCCTTTTCTGGACAAAACTCACACGCGGCCAAGAACCCGAGAAACTACACCTTCATATATATATAAATAACTAATGAATATTAAATAAGAAAAGACTTAAAAGAAAGGCTTTGACGTGATTGTTGAATTTAATTATTAGAAAATACTAATACATATTTTCTTTTGTAGCTAAGTTAAAATATGCAACTAAATATACATAATCGGTGATTATTAGTCATTGAACTATATACGGTATGCGACAAAATAAACAGTACTGAAATGCGCATGTGTCAAATATGTATGTGTCATGCGCAGAAACGTACCGAGTGGTTTCCGAACGTAGTTATAACGTACGTGAATGTCTTTTTAATGTTAGTTGCTTCAGGATGGTTCTCACTGTTGCAGAAAAAGTTTTTATCGCGGAGCACTAATTTCGGTCATACTGAAAAGGGTGACGGTCCAAGCTTAAAAGAAGTTGCCGACGCATTTAGGTCTAAGTTTATGAAACAGGCTCCGAGCAACGCCGATATGTTAGCAGTTGTTGGCAAGTTTCGTAGTACGGGAAGCGGGCTTTGCCAAGGTTCACGTGGGTCGCCCAGTGACAGTCGCAACCAATACGAATCAAGGGCGTATTTAGAATCAGGTGCTGCAATCGCCGAAACGAAGCCTCTATCATTAAAATTGAATATCAGTGATCGATCGCTCCGTCGAATATTCAAGAACATTGGTGGGTTTGAATACAAAATACAGACCGGACAGCTTCTGGCTGCAGCTGATAAGCGTGTCAGAGCCGAATACTGCGCACGCGTGTTGGCTACGGATTATGAGGACGCGTCGTTCTTGTCGAATGTTTGGTTTTCCGATGAAAGTCATATTAATTTAAACGGATACATTAACAAGTAGACAACACGGTTTCTTGGATTCGAACGCCCCGACATAATCATCGAGCAACCTCTTCATAGTGAACGTGTGGCATATTGGGCCCGTATTTAATTGAAGCAGACGATGGAACGCCGTTAACTGTGAATCAGAAGCGCTACAGAGAACAGGTTATCACACCATTTCTGCATGATCTTCAGTGATTTTGTCGTTCCAAGAACCTACCACGTAATCAACAATGGTTTCAACAGGATGGAGGAACCTGTCACACGGCTAGGGAGTCTCTTCGAATGCTGCGTAATCATTTTGGGGATCGCCTTATTTCGCGTGGCACTGATTTCCCATACCCATCGCATTCATCAGACCTAACACCACCTGATGCGTACATGTGGGGAATGCTGAAGGAATCTGTTTTCCGTACCGATCCATCGTCTAACATTCCGGAATTACTGATTACAATTCCGGAAAAGGTGGCACAGCCAATCTCTCTAGATGCAATGCAGACAAAATGCAGTTTTCTAGAGAGATTGGCTGTGCCACCTTTGGAAGGGCGTCGTTACTTCACATTAATTATGTGGACGGTATGCGAGGTACTTCGGCTGTCTGACAACAGGCAGCGCCGAATTTACTTCTGCGCTCGGTCTGGATAATTACGGTGATAGGGCGATGTGGTTCTTTTTTGTGAATGTGTCTGGGAATATCCTTTCTCCAGCAGGGGCGTACCGATGAGCCTGTAGAAAGGTGAAATACGTATCTACGTCTCTGGGGATAGGATATATTCGGACACGTTCACAAAAAATATTAATAGTGAACCTGCATTTGTGTTCTTCACACCAGATTTTTAATAATATTTTATATTATTAAAAATACCTTTGTATTATAAAAGGAAGAGTCCAATTTATAGTTTGTAGTACTAACGTTTATTGATGAAACTATCTAACTATAATAGAATCATAAAAGCATTACCATATATCAAGTTAGAGGAATTGTTACTTACTAAATTTTTTATTCAGGCGCGAGATTTTAAATTTAAAACTAAATTCACTATCTATACCAGTCTACATTATTATTTAATTTAGATATTTTCTTTAGAATTATCATTTTTCTTATATTCTCTTATTTTTTTCGTAGAGTATTATTACATTTTTGACGAGCCAACGCGGGGCGTAGTATTATTATTACATTTTGTGGCTGTTCAACGTGAGAAATAGAAAACCTTCATATATTTACTTATTTAAGTAAGTATTATTTTTAATTTTTGGCGCTCCAAATAACGGTTTTAAAAACAAATTTAAACAGGATATCATATACAAAAAGGTTGTGTTTATGTATGACAATACGTTATGCACGTATAAACCATTTGTTACAATATGAAACAGACATGTAAATAATTTACATATCTGTAACATGGACAATACACCACGTATTTTCAACATTTACTTCTGCTTAATACATATGTTTCTGCCATCTAGGCGTCATCAGTCAAGCTAGTGAAGCAATGTATACAAATTGATACAAATCTGTTAAACAACTGATTTGTATCTATATTTATATTTTATTGAAATCGCCCACAAAGATAAAGCAAGTTTCGTCCTATAAGGTGACACTATTTAATAAGTGACGTCTTACGGACGAAGGCGACCTTTCGTTCGAATAGCTATGCTATTACTGGAAACGAAAAAATACGTATGTCGGTGTAGTCCATTAACAACGAGCCAGATGGCGGTAAATATACAAAAAGGTTGTGTTTATGTATGACAATACGTTATGCACGTATAAAGCATGAATGAAAAGTTTGATGCTTTATACGTGCATAACGTATTGTCATACATAAACACAACCTTTTTGTATATTTACCGCCATCTGGCTCAGCTTCCGTATTTACGGGGGTATTTTGCAGGAAATACGGTGGCGCCATATTCCATCTCGCGACCTTGGACTCGCGACGCTTCCGAAAAACGTTTGAGCTGACCGGCAGAGTATTTCCTTGGTACGATTACCATCAGGTAGATTCGGGGCAAGAGACGGTGGCCCTGCTGAACATCTCGCAACCACGTAGTTACTTGTTTTATTTTGCTTTGGTCGCGAAAAGTATAGCATTATAATAAATAAAATTTGTATAGATATTCGGAGTCCAATAATAAATTAACTTTAAAAATGACAGCAAAATAAATATGGACTATGATGATATATAATAAATAATTTAATCTATATAGGTACAACAATTAAAACTTTGTCAAAATTCTGATGAAAGAAATTTATCTAATCAAAATTAAAACAAAAGTAGTAATTATAAAACACATCTTTAACAATTATAATTACAACCAAAATAGCAACTATGACATAAATAATTCTGGCTTTAGTATAAAAGCAAGTATCCAGTGCATTCAGGTATAGTAGCAGGATTTAACGTGACGTTTACTCTAGTGCTTTTCGCTTCATTAATTTTTATTCGCCACTTTTTTAGCTAGGTTAACAAAAGAGGCAGTTAATTGTATTTGTAGATGATTAAGTGAAATGAAAATATTGGAGAGAGATATATTACGATTACGTTTATAAAAAATCATCTGTAGGTGTACATAAGTAAAAGAAATAACTAAAAGAGATAGATTATCTAGTGGAAAATATTTTTTATTAAGTTAATTTTCTTAAAAAGAAATAATAAGCGTACTGAGTGGTATCGGCTCTATATTTAACAAATCAGTTCTTTTTTAGATACGTAGTCGAATAACATTTGTTCATATGCACATATGCGCTTATGTAAATATTTAAAATTACATATGGATGTCATAAATAATATTGTACACTTTAAATCTGCCAACTTTTATAATAATTAATAATATATATATATATAATCCAAAAATCCCTGTTACCATAACAATGGTGTAGGGCGTTTATCTTCTTATAGCTTTTTATAAACGTTTTCCATTCATTTCTATTCCTTGTCATGTTCTTCGCTTCTGTCCATGTTTTGCCTTTCCTTCCCAGTATTTCTGCTATGACATCATTCCATGTTGTCCTTGGCCTTCCTCTTCTTTTATTTTTCATTATCCTTGCTTCCCATATCCTTCTTGTTTGTCTTGTATTTTCCATTCTATATAAATGTCCTCACCATCCTAGCTGTCTTTGTTCAATGTATTCTAACACTGACTGCATTTTCAAATCTTTTCGTATTTCCAAGTTTCTTATTCTGTCCATTCTTGTAACTCCTCTAACTCTTCTTAAATACTTCATTTCTACTGCCTGTAATTTATTCTTTTGTCTTCTATTTAATATCCAGGATTCACAGCCATATGTTAATATCGGTCGGTAAATTGCCTTCTATACTTTTAGTTTTGTTTCTCGGGATATCTCTTTTTTGTTAATGAAATTATCCCTCATGTTGTGGTACAGCTTTGTTGTTTTTTCTATTCTTTGATTAATCTCAGCGTCCTGGGTCCCTCTTCCATCAATTCGTACTCCCAAGTACTGGAATGTTCTCACTTGTTCTATTTCAGTTCCTTCTATTACGATTTTCGTATCTACCTGTTCATCTCCCACTACCATTACTCTAGTTTTGCTCTTACTCATCGTCATTCCACTGTCCTTTAGTGTCATATTCCATGTTGTTAAATTACGTTTCAGATCTTCCTCATTGTCGGCTATAACTACTATGTCGTCTGCGAATGCCCCTTCCGAAAGTTCGACTGCAATCAAGTTAAGGTGTCCAACCCTGAACTTTTTACTTTTACATGCACACTGTTTGATAATGTCATCCATATAAACAATGAACAGCATTGGGCTCAAACTTCCCCAAACTATTTGGTCTTGTGTGCTCCTTCCTCTTCTAAACCCACTTTGTGACTCATGTAACGTATTTTCGAGTTTTGTTCTTAGTCTTTTATCTATTATTTGCTCGAGAATCTTCATTGCAGTACTTAGAAGGGATATTCCTCTGTAATTATTGCATTCTTTCTTATTTCCTTTATTCTTGTATATTGGTACTATCAATGACTTCTTCCAATCGTTTGGTATTTCCTCTTCTCTCCATATTCTGTTATATATTTTCAACATTAATTCTCTTCCTCTTTGTCCTATATGTTTTATCATTTCTGCTGTTATTTTGTCACAGCCTGGCGCTTTTCCATTTTTCTGTTTTTGTATTGCTTCTTCCAGTTCGTCCATGGTAATTATTTCTTCTGTCTCTTCTTCTCCTATTATTTGTTGTTCACTAGCATTCTCGTTTTCCACTCCTCCGCTTAACAATTCCTGAAAGTATTCTTTCCACCTTTCTATAATTTTCATTCTATCGCTTAGGATCTCTCCCTTCTTATTTTGTATATAATGTGTAGATCGTGACCTTTCTTCATTCCTTACTGATTTCAAGACTCTATAAAGTAGTTTTTGGTTCTCTTTACTGTTTTTTTCCATCTTTTCCCCAAATTCTTTCCATGTCTCCTTTTTTGCTTGTACTACTAAATGTTTCACTTTTTTTCTTTCTTCTTTGTATATATCATATTTTTCCACTGTTTGTTCTGCTAAGTATGTTTTCCATGCTTTTTTCTTTATCTTAATTTGATGTCTTATTTCATTTGTCCACCATTTTGTTTGCTTTTTCTTTTTATTTTTCCTTACGCCACATATCTCTTTCGTTGTAGTTATTATTATTTCTTTAAACCTATTCCAAATTTCTTCGATAGTTCCATTAATTTCTATATTTTCTACTCTTTCGGCTATCCTTTTCTGGAATTTTTCAGCAGTGACTTCACTTCTTAATTTGTATATTCTAAGTGATTCTATTTGGTCTTGTTTCTGTGTATATATATATTGCTTTTCCTTGTTTTGAACTTTTTCTTTTATTCTTGATATAACCACATAGTGATCGCTTCCTATTTCCGGCCCTCTTCTTACTTTCGTGTCGCTCACAATTCTTCTGTTATTTTTGTCAACTTATATGTAGTCAATTATGGACCTCTCCCCCCTACTCTTGACTTCTCTAGTATATCTGTGTATATCTTTGTGTTGGAAAAGAGTGTTAGTTATTACCAAGTTATGTATAATGCAGAAGTCCAGCATTCTTTTTCCATTGTTATTTCTAACAGTCTCCCGGTTTGTTACCAATACTTCACTATATTCATCGTCTCTTATGCCAATTCTACTGTTGAAATCTCCTACTACAAACATTATACCTTTCGCGTCTTCCACCACTAATGTTAGTTCTTCCCAAAATTTATTCTTATTTTCTGATGTATCATCTTCGTTTGGCCCGTACACCACTATTATTGTTTTCGTTCTGTTTCTTTCCTTCATCTCTATTAGTAATATTCTTTCTGACCAGGCATTCCATCTATAAATTTGGTTTTCTAATTTCTTGTGTATAATGCATCCCACTGCTGCAGCTGCTCTTTTTTCTTTTCCTACACCACTATATATCATAATATGACCAATGTCCGTCTTAATAATTCCCTGTGCCTTTTTCTTTGTTTCCGTAATTGCTAATACATCCACTCCTAACTCTTCAAACTCCTTTTCTAATTCCTTTTCTTTTCCTGTTATGCTCTTTATATTCCAAGTACCAATTTTCCATGTTTCACTTTCTTTATCCTTACTTTTCTCTATCTTTTTTATTTTTTGTGTATCATCATTATCATACTGATCATTATTTTGTTTATTTTCCTTTATCATATCCTTTTTCTTGTCCGGGTCATCATCTTTATTTTCACTAGTCTTTACTATTAGTTTTTTGACATTATTTTTGGGATTTTCTTTTCTCGTGCCAATTCTCGTTCCTCCTTATTCCAATTCCCCTTTTCCCTATTCCATCTCCATTGTTCTCCCTCTACTATTAACTTTTGGAATCCTATCTTAACAGTTTTTCCTTTCATTCTCTCTTCTTTGGCCTTTCTTCTTTCTTTTCTTGTATTTCTCTTTCCTCTTTTGTCATGTCATCGTTAATGTATATATTTTGTTCCATAAACCCTCTCAATTTGCCCTTATTTTTCATTATTTTTATCTTATCATCTATATTCTTCAGTTCTATTAAGCAAGTTTTTGGACCCAGTTGTTTCACCGCTTTAATTTCAATTTGTATTTCCATGTACTTCTTGATAATATCTTCCACCGCTACCTTTAATTGATCTTGATCACTCCCATCTATTTTCAAGCCTACCATAACTGCGTTCTTTCTTCTATTCATACCCTCGAGTTTATCTAATCTTCCTTTGGCACTTCTAATTTCTTTTTTCAGTTCTTCGTTTTCTTTTCTAATCTTCTCATTTTCTAATTTGATTTCTTTCATTTCTTCCATATATTTATCTTGTTTTCCCTCTATGTGTTGCACTTGTGTAACTAATCCTCGCATCATTTCCATTAATTTATCTAATTTACTTTCGTCACTGCTTGCTTCTTTGTCTGGTGTCCTGGTCAGCTTTTTACTCTTTTTGAAGATTTCGGCTACGTCTTTTTGATTTCTCTTTCTTTTTCCTTCATCCGTGGTACTCCCATCACTGTCCATCGCAAACAATGTCTATCCAGGCCCCCAAACCACTAAGCTAGTTATCTCGTTAATATTTCCTAATATTTTATAAGCCGGACCTGTTCCTTATTGATATATTTAACCATTTATTTAACTAACTGCTATTTAATTAATAGTTAAAAAGCAGGTAAGGACAAAATCACGTTTGATTCATGTTTGTATAACCATTTCAAATATTTATTTTAAAATTTTCGGATCACATTTATTTGATTTTATTTCACACTAATTCGAAATTCGCTCGTGCACCACAAATTTATTTATGTCTTACTAGTCCTTGTTTTTATTGTGCCATATGTTTATATTGTCGGATGCTGGCCTCTTTCGCGAGTAACCGCCCACATCTCTCTCTATCTCTTTTCCGTTGTTATTGCAAACACTAACATATATTATTTATTTTAATCATGTACTTATCTCTTCCACTATTTCACAAATTTACACCTTTGTGTATCACTTCTAATTATTTACTAACAATATTACTTTATTACACTCGCAAAAACCTCGTATTCGATAAATTCTTGCGGAGCCAAAATTACACGTCTATTCTCTATAACTACCACGCGGACATAATAATTAATAATAATAGTAATAATTCACGCTCTAGCGTCTCTAAACAGCTTGGTGCCAATTATAGAGGGCATTGGCAGGTCATGAGTTATTATTACGCCCGCGGAACGACTTCAGGCCACCCCAGCCCTGGATCCGATCCTGGGATCCCCGGCATAATAACCAGGGCGTTGCCACTAGGCTATAAGCCGATTTATGGGTAATATATGAAGAACTTTCTGGACCAATGGTTCCCAACCGGTGGTTCCCATATTCATGAGGTTTTGTGAGGATTATAAAGGGGGCTTCGCAAAAATAATATTGTAATGGCGGAATTTTAAACCTCTAACGTTAAGAATATAACGAAATTTTAAATTTACATACCCACAATTGATAAAGTATTTCCTTGCAGCTCGTACTGCTCAAAGTACGAACTGAAAATTGTAATTTATTTCTTTCACACATTAATACACGCTGTAATACAACGCAAGTGTCAGTTTAAGGTATTCTTGTGTCATAAATTTGGCCTTGGACTGAAAAGAAATAATTTACGAACTATATATTCACTGGGTTGTTAATAATACAATAATAAAAATAGGGTAATAAATGAATTACATATAAAATTCATGAATATATGTTTTGCGACGCATTGCAACTAAAGCCCGAGTTCAGTAAAATTGTCCAATTGCCTAAGCAGTGACCTACGAAGTGACGAAACGCTACGCCGAGTATATTCTAGGCACTATCTGGAAATTTCCGAGCGCAACCGAGACCCCAGTATGCGAGAGAGAATAACGGCTCCCGATATAAAAACGCCGCGATCAAACAAGGGAGAGTAGAGTCGAGTGATTTAGTTTGTGATTTAGAATATTTCTATGGTTTGGTGATTTATTCTCGTGTAAATAACTTAATAATTATTATTACGTAATTTTATTATGCATCCTTGGTTAAAAGCGGTTCGTTTTGTCAAGTTTGGCAAAAAGCTTAACGAGGAGTCAACTACTTCTTCTACTTCCTGATACTTAAAGTTGTAATGAGTCTGCCTCACAAACTAAAAACAATGAAAAAATAGGCGGACATGGTGTGAAAAATGATACAAACGAAAATATGATAGCGACTGTTTACAAATGGATTTTTATTTTATTGGGGAAACGTCAGAACCTAAACTGCTTTGTATAAGCTGTAATGAAGGTAGTTTAAAACCATCACTTCTTCGCAGACATCTTGAAACCAAACATCCGACGCACAAGGATAAACATGTCGAGTATTTTAATTGGCAGGCAATAAAAAATGTAGTGCTTCTTCTTTCCTGTTAGCTTCAAATTAAGATAGTAAAATTGCTCTGGAAGCATCGTTTCTAGTAAGTTACAGAAATTGCAAGATCTGGAAAAGCACATACAGTGGCAGAAAATTTGATTGGATCGTATGCAAAAGACATCAGGAAGGGTATACTTGGAGTAAATGCGGCAAAGAAAATTAACCTGGTTCCTTTATCAAACAATACGGTGTTGCGGAAAGATAAATTAGAAACTTTTGAAAAGAAACAATTGGATTATTTCGCAATTCAACTCAACGAGTCGACTGATGTAGTAAACGCCGCAACATTTCCTTGTCTATATTGGATATGTTTTTATTTAAGAATTCCATTCAAGAAGATGTATTATTTGCAAAACTTCTGAAAACTTAAACAACGCATTTTCCGATATGATCAATGTTATGTTGAAAAAAAGGACTAAACTGGGATTTTGTTTGGGTGTGTACAGATGTTGCAAAATCAATGACCGGAAAATTCCGGTCATTGATTTTGCGCGCTACCAGTAATCGGAGTCAAGAAAATCAACGAGAAAATTGAACGATCTCATTGCTGTATTTATAGAAAACCGCTGGCATGCAGGCGTATTCCTGCAAAGTTAGTCAGTATTTTAAGTGACGCTGTGAAATTTGTAAATTTTATAAAATCGCGTGCTTAAAACTCGTGTCTATTTAATGTGTTTTGTGAGAACTTTAGAAGCCTTTATGTTTCCTTACCACTTCATGCTGAAATTATATGGTTTTTCTGTGGCAAAATTTTAACCCGCTTGTTTGAATCGAAGTCTGAAATTCTAGAATTTTTCCTTGACCATCCATTTCATTTGCCCTCCTGTATATTCGATATTCTTTGTCTTAGCTGATATTTTTTCGAAATTAAATGATTCAAATCTGCCTTTACAAGGTCCAGGTGTCACAACTTTCAGTGCGCATGATATAATAGAAGCCAAGCTAAAGAAGTTGAACTTTTGGATCCAATGTCTGGCGACGAATGAGTACGAATATTTTGGTTTTCTCAGCACAATTTTATCAATAAATCAAATTCAATTTAACGAAAATATTAAAAGCGATATAAGTGAACATCTCAAACATCTTCAATTAACTTTCAAGAACTAGTTTTATAATAGACCTAATACCATATGAGCAAAAATTATTTAGATAAGGGATGGCCATGGTTTGAAGGATCACTGTCTTTGATAGGTTCAGCTTGGTTCTACATGTTGGTTGGATGTTAGTTTCGATTTCAATTTTCATTTGACATGAACTAAATGTCAGTTTCGATTTGAAGTTTTGTTCGACATAGTTTAAATGTCAGTTTTTTTAGCTAACATAATCAAAATAATTAGAACTACTTCAAATAAAAACTGACATTTAATTGGCAACAACAAACTGTACTCCTCTCAACCATGGCCATCCCTTATTTAAATAATATTGCTCATATGGTATATCTAGATCGAACACCTGGATGCGTAGTCTTTTTCAATGATACGTAAGTTTAAAGAGTTCTTTAACCTTACTCGAAAAAGAAAGCTCATTGATTTATACTTTGACAGTCCTCTGAAACCTGTATTTAAAGATCACTCTTTAATTGATTTTTGGCTCAGTGTAGGAAGCGAATATTCTATTTTGACAAAAAAGCCATTAAAGTTTTATTACCCTCTTGTAAACATTTCGATTTGAGAAAGGATTTTAAACGTACACTTACATGAAAAATAAATACAGGTTAAATGCACAACCTGATCTAAGACTCACGGCCGGTATTATCAACGTATTTAAAAGGCCATTTACATTAAACGGCATTTAAAAGTAACGCAAGTGTATTATCAAATGTTTAAAGGAACATTTAACTCTAAACACGCATTTAAACCTAAATACCTGAATTTGATTACTCATGTATTAAATGGAGAATTAACGCATGCGTACATGTTTGTATCTACTTCTGTAATCTGTAACTCAGATACCTATACTTGCACAACTTCGAAATTTCTGTGTATTTACTTCCATTATAGGCTATATATTTATTAATTTTTCTACGAATAAATTTTCAAAATTTGTATATATTTTCAAAATTTATTGTGATATTTTAAAGAGAATTTCATTGTTTGAATTTTTAACTTCTTGCAAATATTTCTAATATATTAATGCAACTGTTAAATATTGTTTGCTTTTAGATTACAGTATACAAAACTATGTACATCAATTAAAAACAATTTTACAACTAAAACTTAATTCTAAAGAATCATATAACAATATTACAGATTTGCTATTAATTTTGAATTGATAGCAACACAAACCAAAGCGAAGCCAGGCACAAATTCACAAACTGTTCAAATGTGCTAAATTCGTATATTTTGTTCTAAAAGCATTGCCAACCTTCCTAAATATTAAATACTGCTTTAATACATTTCATAATACAGAACCCCTAATTTAAGGAACACTTAATTAACTTTTTAATTTAACTTTTAACTAAAACTACTTTTAATAACAGTTGATAATACCGGCCGTCAAACTTTCAAACAATGAACCAAACCTTCAATTGCTTTGTTTTGCCAAAGTGTAGTAAAGTAATAAATAATAACAAATTAATAAGAATAAATTAGCTTTTAGTAAGTAGTATGTTGTAATCAACGGAATTAAAAACGAAAGGCAGTATAAATTATATTTACCTGACATTGAGTATCCGAGGTTGAAGTTTCACACAATAAATAAGTAGGAGTGAATTTTCTACCAATTAATTTATGTTGTATAATTAATATTTGGTCTCCAAGGTTTACGAAATTGTATAAATTATAATAATAAATAATTTAGTAGCGTGTCTTCTAAGATGTACATGTTGCCAAAGAAGATGTGAATTTTATTATTTTTTGTAACTCTCGTCAGCTAAAGTTTCAGTTGAACTTCAGAACCTATTAACATCTAAATAGAAGTATTGATGTCCAGTAGATTTGAATTTGCGTTTATAGAATCATTTAGGCAATTGTATTATAAGATATTTATTTCATCCGACCAAGTTTTGGAATGCCTTCATTCCATAATTTTCAATCAGAGTGCCGCTATTTTAAAAATTAATACAAGCATTACTTACATGAATAGTGAAGCAATTGTTGGTCTTTTAAGTTAGATTGACTATTTTATTACAGCGTTTAAATTGAGCTATTGATGCCTACTAGGGCTACAGAGAATAACAGAATATGGTTGCCCGAGCTATAAGGTTTTAACCATTTTGTATAGTATTTTCTCTGTATATTTCCAATTTTTTCAGATGAAGATTTAATAAATGGCTTTTCTACTGTTGTTATTATTATTATGTAACTATATGTTACTTCATAAATACATATCAAAACGGAGCGGTTCTATTGATAGATTGGTACATGATCATTAAATATATGATATCCACAGTTACATTATTTGTAAATCAATGCAATTTATTCTACATGCATCGAGGTTTTATTTATATATTTATTCTAGCTATGTTTTAATTATTAAAACAGTAGCGGAAATGAATTTAAATTTAAATTAAGAAACCACAGTTTTAACCGCAGAAATTTTAGATTTGTTCATATCCTCTGATAATTTCCTAATAATGTTTGCAGTATCGTCAATATTACTTCGATAATAAATAATTTAGATAATAAATTGTAGAATTAACTACCGTTACACACTTTTAGAAAAAAATACAGAAGAATCCAAAATTATTTCTGCATTAATTAATTCATGTATAAATACAAGGTATGTTCTTTTAATGTTGAGTCTAAGAAATAGCTGGTGACTTATCCATCTAAATATTCTTGTAAAGATTCTTGTAAAATATTTTTAGAAAATGTAAGTAAATTTTCAGAATTTATCCATTTTGTATGAGAAGCGAAATAGAGATTTAGATATTAGTATATAAATTACATTTATGACGAAAAGAAAAGAGTCATAATACTAATTTATACACTAATATCTAAATTTTTCAACCAGTCCAGAGCTGCAGGAGTTGCCTTGCTCTACTCGTGGATGCCACAATGCAAACTTCTTCTGGGGTAGTTATTTTTTATGTGGGTCATAGTTTGTTCCACAGCTGCAAAGGCTAATATCTGTTAGCTGTTAGTTTGCATTTACAGCATTTAGTTGCACCTTCTGTGGCCTATTAGGAACCTATTTAATTAAGACAATTGCCTACGTGGGAGTGTTACGCCCGACAAAGGTTCTAAAGGATTCGAGATTAAATCTTTATTTCTTAATTCAGGGTGCAGCTCGAGGAGGGATATACAGCAATCATACACATTGATTGGATGCTGAACTTCTGTACCCAGCCAAATCGGTTCCCTAGGTTTTAGTCGGGTCCTGGGGCTGCTATCCATAATCATATATGGGAAGGTAGTGTTGTTGGAAATCTATCGCCATTAATTCTGTGCTGCAGCGAGACTTCCGATATACTGCGAACCAATGTTAGAAGGAATCGGTAACCAGAGACTAAGAGTGGATCTAACAGTACCGGTGACGATCCTCATTGTATCGTTAGTTGAATATTTACTAGCTTGGTGTAAGAGCTTGGATACCAAACAACAGCACAGTATTCAGCAGGAGGGTAAGCCTCCTCAAGCGCTCCCCGTGAATGACTGGCAAGTTATGTAATATATTACTGCGGGTCTAATTTTAAAAATAAAATATTGTATCTCACTGTATCGAATTCGACAGTACCTCGCTCGGATTTTTTCAAACTGAGTGAAGAAGCACTAGTAAAATGCTCACCAAAATCACCTGATATTAATATCCTTGACTTTTACTTCTGGGGATTTATTATGGTAAAGTTCATGCTACATCTGTAGAAACTTCACACGAACTAGGCAATCGTGTTTTGCATGCTTCGGATCTTGTTCGCCAAGATGTATCAGTTCTGTTTCGTTACGTCAAATTATGCGTAGAACTTAACGTAAACGTTTTGATTACTATTGCTATTTGAATTACTGCATTATTTTCATTTCGGAGTTTTAATTTTCAATTATTGTAATTTATCTTGAGCTTGTTTTTTTCAATAATTTCATAATATGTGTGTTCGTTTCCAAGCCCAACATGAAATCAAATTGGAAATTATGTACAACTGACGTTTTCATTCAGCCCGAATAAAAAATTATTATTAGTCATACGGTCATTCTCTAATATTTTATGTTTATTGGATTCACTATAACCTATAATTTCAGTAGTAATTATTTTGAAAACATTGAATCGTAGTAATATTATTTTTTATAGAACAAATTATAAATTTAAAAATTAGACGAGAATTTGAAAAAATCTCAGCTTTTTCTTTTGGTGTTACTATCAAAAGGTAGGCCAGGTGTATTGATGGGTTGATGAACCAATATTATGGTTCTACTAATACTACTACTAATACTATGGTGCTACCTAAACGCGACCAAAATAAGTTAAGACAAGTAATAAGGAGGTTGCACGATGTACTGCTTGCTCCCCTCCTCTGGCCTGAACCAACCTGAAGATGGTCGTCCCCAGGAAAGTACTCTTCCGGCTAACTCAGTGTAGATCGTAGAGTGTCGCGAGTCCAAATGATCGCTAGATGTAGATAAAGACGCCAGCGTTTTCCAACCTGCAGATAAACCACGAAAACGGAAGCAGGCGGGACCCTGGTAGCTTCAAAATCAACCAGAGAGAGAGTCAGCCCCCTACTACTTGTTTCAGATACAAATACGAGTCTTTGCTTCTCTCAACACTTGTAGGACAGGATTCAAACAAACCCAAGTCATCAACAAAAACAAAGTTTATTAACAGGCAGGTTCAAAATATCAAAAGATTAGTTATCAGTTGTCATAAAACACAAATTTACAGGTGTTAACAAGATAGATCAAAGTTTGCCAAAATTCAAATTCTATTTGGATATCAACCAAGCAATAAGATATAATAATTAATCAATTGAATGAATTAATTCTATTTCTCAGAAAAATAAATATATATGTGATTTTATGTAATGATATAGATACAAGAGTTAATAAGATGATTCAAAATTTATTCTATCAGTGATAATACGTTAATTAAGAAAACTGAATTAAATACTAAATTTTATAAAAATTGTGTCTTCAATGCATATAAATTAAATAAGAAAAATAGTCTAGGCTAGGTAGTTTTACAACAATCGCTTGCGAAATTACAAAGAGTTAGATAGCTTGTGCATCTAATTTAATGAGTAACACCCTGTATACACAGGTGATAAAACTGTGAAATATGAAGTTATATTGTATTAAGAACAAGACATAAGTTAAACAGAACTCAAATTATGTATACGTAATAGTGGTTCTTTACAAATAGTTTACAGTGTATATTAAATTAAGAAATATTAAAGGGAGACGTATCCCCTGGATACTGAAGTTAACAAGACGTAGGCTCGTCTGATGGAACTTGCCATGTAAAAAGCACTACAATATCTGCAACTGGTTATCAGTGAAGCTGACGACCAGCTTGATTATAAAATACAAAATGAATGCTAGTTTCCAGGTGTCCTAGCCACTAACTGTTAAAATTTTATGCATTAGCCTAGACAGCTATTAAAGATTTTTGATTTACATCAAAATAAAGTTTCAGGTAAGCAAACAGACGTTGTTAAGCAGCAAAGATAAAGGATACAGTAAACATACCAGAACTAGGTCTAGTAAAATAAATCCCGAGAGAAACTAACCAGATAACACAATCAGGGTTCTACGATGCCAAAATAAATGCAAAGTAAACTAAACTACGTCTGCTTCAAACTGAAAGGTCGGCTTATCTAGAACCCTACCCAGGTGTAAACGTATTGAATTTTAGATTAATTGATAAAATAAGCAAAGGTTTAATTATAAAATAAAATTAGATAATCAAAACCTACTTCTAAACAAGTTCTCAATATCGTCCCCTAATTACTCCAAAATTTCCAATCCTTACTTGAAATTGTGTTCACAGATGCTGTACGTACTGTTTTTTCTTTCCAATACCACGCCAACTAAGATGATGCTGCGTCTACACCGCCATATGCACGCTAAGAAAGTGATGCCGCCGTCTTGATGCGTTGGGTAAAAATTTGCTTGAAATTCAGGAAAAAGGTAGCCTCGACGTACCCAATTTCACCCTCGCAGGTGGAAAATGGATTAAATTTTCGTATCACCCCCAAAAGAAGTATAATGATTAAGATACTCCGCTGTGTAGAAAAATTGCGAGTGCAAAAAAAAGACCCTCCACCTGGTGAAGTTCTCGATGAGTTTTCGAAGAAAAATCGGCTTAAATTCGTAAAAGATGGGTGGTCGCCCCAAAATATATCCTAGGGATGATAAAGAAGCACATAAGCAAAGTTTCAGAAGAAAATTAAAACGCTTACCGCAAGAACAAGCACACACACCAAATCACGACAATCTCTATCGACGTAGACAAACGTAGTGCGATCGACAAACGATTGAATGAAACGTTACAGGTCCGAAATATGTCACACGAGACCGTACTTCGGTAATTTTTGACAGAAACGGAGTTAATTTAGCATAAACCCTAGCAAGGTGTAAGAGAGCACAACAAAGCTATCAAGCATCATTACGGTAATGAAAACACCGCAGTAAAGGTGAAAAAGACAAAATGATAAACCAAACGAACGTCAAGAAAACTGTATTTGAAAGATAAACCAAAAGTCGCGAGAGGGCGCTTCAAGGGAAAGAGAAAATGTGTTCGCAAAATTATGTTAATAAAAATGGTTAATTAGACAAATAAGCTCCCAAATAGGTTCACAAAATTCCCCAAAAAAATAACTACAGAATTAGAATTGAATAAGAGAAACAAATATAGAATTAATGACAAGAATTAAAACGACCATGAGTAAGCATAATAATTTCCAAGATGTCGAACAGTGTTCGAGTTGTAAGAAGACAACCGAAAAAGGAATACGGAAAAATCTATCAAGTATATAGTGACAACCAAAATATTCGAAAATAAGTAAATTTTTAAGAATAAACCAAGTTTGAAGATGTCCAAAACGATTGATAATTAATAACAAAAATAAATAAAATATAAATAAACGAAAATGTTGAATATGGAAAGCCTAAGAGGTCTTCACGTAAGCCAATAATGAAATAAATTCATTAAAAATCCCGAAAGATCTCATAGTAATTTTTCGAGCGTAACAGGTTCGTGGACTAAACTGTTGCAATGACTTCGGTTTCCGGCGGTAATGCTTCAACATTAGTTATTAGAATAACGACCTATATATGGCTTCACCGTGCATAGGTTCTAAGGTTGTATACACCTTACTTTTTAAATCTTCGGTGACTGTTTATTAAATGAATAAATTCACTTCCATATAAATATATATATTTGCACGATAAACATTTATTTTTGATCTACAATGACTTATACTAACATAAACTGCTGTTGAGACTAGTGTCTCTTGTATCTATTAAAACTGTTTGATATAATGTTGATGGTATGAGATTTTGAATGGTACTGTAAGACTGTGTGCCTCTTACTGATGTTGAGTTTGTACTAATCTGTTCTGTACTGTTTTACAAGCAGGTAAAAATACCACTATTCCCACACTGTCACAGATTAAAAGCATATTGGTTGGCAAATGTATAGTTTGACGTCACAACGTGAAAATTTGTGTGATATATTTAATTTTTGGGAATTATACATACAAGCAATAATATTCAAGGTTTAAGATACCGTCTTACAGATCTAAACTTAACTAATAAATACATAATAAAATATAATTAATAATTAAGTATTAGTATGTGTCGTAAACCTAAGTATGCATTTTCGGCTGTTATAGTAATAAAATTTATTACATATTCATGAAGGAGATTTGTTGTTAAAGCCTTCGTTCACTAATGTATTTTAATATACATACCGTATTTAGGAATCGTGAGCCTATTATATATATTTAATTAACAATGGGGGTGATGTTAAGGGTCTATTCAAATCGTTCACTAATAACCAAAGGTAAACGGTCTGATGTATACCCCAATAAATAAATTTGGAAAAAGATGCCGAATATTAATATCTATAAAATTAGAAGTATTTATGTTTGAATTTTATGTCCTAGATCTACCTATATTTACAAATGTATTTTTCATAATATAAAATATTATTAAAAATGCCTTTGTATTATACAAAACTAGTGGGGTTTTGCCCACTCATGTATGTTTAAATTATTCTGCTACCTATATTTAACAATAAAAAATGTATAAAATTAAAATATTACAAAGGGATAGTAAATGTATCTCCAACATGGCGCCAGCATTGAAAGCACTTCTCTTCAATCAAAAATAATAACAAATAACTAAACAAATTAAATGCAGATATACAATATAAAAAATATGAAAAGAAATTGTTAAACTAATATATACCACTAATAAATTTTTATGCTAACTTATTCGGCTTGGGTGTTCATTGCTCCTAAGGGTAGCACACATAATTTTTTCACTGGCCGTTTTAACATCTTATCACAAATGTGTACACTAGCTGATCTTACAATTCCATCATCGACTACGCGTCCGAGGACCCATTTTAGTGTGGGCATGTTCTCTTCTTTTATAATCAGCAGCTGCCCAGTGTCGATAGCAGCGTGGTTTTTTCCTCGCTGTTGAAGTCCGCTCAAATATTCATTAGTCCATCTTTTTCAGAAGTGCTGTTTTAACTGCTGAATGTGTTGCCAGTAGCCTATTTGAACTAACTTGCAGTAAATTTGGTTCTGGTAACGTGGTGACAGTGTCTCCAATTAAAAAGTGACGTGGTGTTAAAAAGGAAGGATTGTTGGTATCGTTAGATGAAGGGGTGACAGGACAGGAGTTAAGATTGCTTCTACTTCGGTTAATAATGTACAAATTGTTTCATTTGTTAGCACTGTTTTTCCGGCCACTCTGTTTAACTGACGTTTCGTCGATTTGAATGCCGCTTCTCATAGATCTCCAAAATGTGGAGCTCTGGGTGAAATAAAATGGCAGTTGATATGGTCTTTTAATAATAATTGACTTATTATTTTTCCTGTGATAGTGATGGTGTGATGGTTTTCCTGTGGTGGCCCAATTAATCTCTCTTTGAATTCCATAATAAACCAAAATTTTAGTGTCGTTCTTGTCAAGAATCTCTTGACAAGAACGACACGTTTTACTTGTTTGGATGTATTATGATGCAGTTCATTCATCAGTTTCGGATAATTTGACACCCATTTTCGTAGTTCAAAACCTCGTTTTTTTTTAGCGGCGATGTTGTTTCAATTATGATTCTTTTCGCACGGTCAATTGTTTCAGTTCCGGTTATGAGGTCATTAACGTAAAAATCTCTTAAGATGATGTTTCCTGCTTCAGAATGTTCTTGTGTTACTTCTTCCGCCAGCCGTTGCAAGCATCGAATCACTAGAAATGGCGCGGATGCTGTACCGTATGTGATAGGCTTCGTAGTGTCTATTTGCCATAGAATTCGTTGAAATCGTCTGTCTGCTTCCCGTGCTATTATTTTTCGATACATTTTTCTATATTGGCAGTCGGCCATTAAATTCTCATTTAATGAGATTCCTGTTGATGTTTTTGCTGGACCGTCAAACACAACTTTAAGTTTAGTTGTTGAACTGTCAGGTTTTTCGACACAATGATGTGGCAGATCCATACATCAGGACATATCAAAGCTAGGGTGTTGTTTATTGACAATTTGCATGTGACTTAATTGTCTAAAAACCTTAAATATTTTTGTGTGAGAATAGGGTTTTCATTTAACCGTTTTTTCTGTATTGTATAACCGCTTTAAGGCCAGACTATGTGAAATTTATTTTAAAAGGAAGACTTACTACGAAATTGCCGTTATCATTCTAAATCATTCTCTTCTAAATTCCAAAACCTAGTCAATTTTTGATTCAGTGATGTATCTAATGAAAACTTACAAAGTGTGTGAGTACCGAACTGTATTTCTTGCTATGATCCAACCAAGATGAGTTTTTTGTAAACATTGATGATTATGAGTTGTCTTTATTTGACTGATGCACATGGGTTTTCAGAACTATAAAGTATAAACTATAAAAATACTATAAAAAAAGACTAAAAATATCTATCGAACTGGAAATGTTAAATTCCGGTCGACTAACTTAATATTTTTTAGAATTGCAAAGCCGTTGATATTAACTTTGGTTAACGGTAACCTTTCAGTTATTTTGTTTATAACTAGACTGCGGAACCGGCGCTATCCCGTATCGGGCGTGATTCATCGGTGCCGACAATGTACAATCGATCAACTTAACATGTATATATGAATGATATTGCGCGATGGTATTGATAAAAGTTGTCTGTACATCTTTGAATGCAAACAGACGCAGATGGAAATATATTTCGCCAGAGTCGTAATAAAGGCAATGAAATGTATATACGGAAATTTATTTTTACGAAAATAAATAAAACACGAGTTAAATGAATTTAAATTATCTTGAATTGAAATTAATTTCAAGATATATATATATACAAAATCCATTTACTTTACAGTGACAGTGAAAAAATTCAAAATATTGAAAAAGTATAAACTTGAAATTAATTATATTACCTATAATTAAAGTGAATGCTTTGTCACACCACAGTAAACCTTTCTTATTCACATTAATTATTACAATATATTCTAAACTTTGTTCAGAGAGTGGCGCATAGAAATAATAATCTTTAACTTTAATATATCTACCGGTTTCCGTATTTTGAAAATTACTTCAATAGCTTTTCAGGACATTAAAATGAGGGCTACTAGCGAATATTGCATCAGTCTTATTATCTAAGCAAAACCGACTCTGCGCTGCATAACTCATTAGAGGATAGTGCCGGTTCCGCAGTCAATTTATAAGTAAACATTTCATAGTTGCCTGAAATGCATTATATTGTTATTTTGTTCTTGTATCGACAATAGCTTTGACCTGTGTTGACGATTAATTTATGCCAACTACTGGTACGTCTGTGTCTGAATTTATCCCTGAGCGGTTAGCAAATGATTTTGTGATGAAATTCGACTGTGATTCTGAGTCAAGTAATGCTCGAGCCACATACATTTATGGTATGTTTACCATATATGCTTATTAGTGCGGTTGATAAAAATGTCTCGCTTGGTGGAGTTTGACATGCAGAATGGTTATTAATTCATTGACTGGATTGTATCTGATGTCGCGTCTTCTTGTTTATGTTTTTTCGGATAGTGTAATAGTGTATTATGTTTTTTATTGCAATTTCTGCATGAACCACTTGTACATTGTTGCGCGGTATAGTTGTCTTTTAAACAATTGAAGCACATACGTTTACCTTTGACTTCACTGAAATGTTGCTATGGTATTAGTTTAAAAATTTGTCGCATTGAAATATGAAATGATTTTTTTAACAAATTTTGCATGTCATTGTTGTAAATATGTGTGATGTTTCTTTAGTATTTTTTAATTTTAGGTGTGACGAATTTGATTGGTGTGAGTCTTGCCTTTGAATGACTTCTAACGTTTGATATTTCTTATTTAAGAAATTACTAATATCGTCAAACGTAGAAATTGTTGTTACTGATGTTAAACTATTCTCCCACTTTTTGGTTGCGAATGGATCAAATGTTGTGTTTATTAAATATTTTAAATTTTGAAACTTTAGTTAATATTACCAGTAGAAATAAAATCAATTGGCAACGGCCGTAGCACGCTAGTAAAGACCGGTTCCCGTCCGATCACCGAAGTCAAACAGCATCCGCCGGGATCGGTTCGTGGATGGGTGACCGCTTTTACATTCAAGTGCGCCACCTTTACATGCAAACAAGCATTAATATGTGACGGCAGGCGTCTGTCTGGGACGCCAAGCGTTCGTCTGGCCAAATCGCGGCCCTTCCTACAGAAAAGCCTACTTCCTACATCAAAAGGAAATAAGAAATTACAACTTATACATATATTATACATATATTTCATATCATATATTCATATCATTAATTATATATATTATTAATTATATATTTATTAATACTTACTTTACATAACTTACTTTACATAAGTAATATAAAATTTTTTGAAACTTTAGTTAATATTACCAGTAGAAATAAAATCAATTGGCAACGGCCGTAGCACGCTAGTAAAGACCGGTTCCCGTCCGATCACCGAAGTCAAACAGCATCCGCCGGAATCGGTTCGTGGATGGGTGACCGCTTTTAGATTCAAGTGCGCCACCTTTACATGCAAACATACATTAATATGTGACGCCAAGCGTTCGTCTGGCCAAATCGCGGCCTTACCTACTTTTTTCAAAATTTCTGACGGACAAAACCGACACGCCGGTTTATAGCTTCGCTATTCGAGAAGAACACTTTGCACCGGCGTGGTCGGTTTTGTCCGTCAGATGGTAAGAGGTTGTCTGTTGTCTTCGGATAGGACAAAACTTACTACATGACCGCAAGTGTACTACAGTCTTTTGCTTCGTAAATCTATCATTGACAAAGTGGTTACACAGAAACGCATGCGTCTGGTAGTTGAAGCAAAAGCTGTTAAATACGTACTGTGTGTCCATGCATATACAGATACAAATTTGTTTTTATACAGATTTGTATTATTTTGTATCAAAGCTTGTTGTGAATTATCGCATCGACATGCAATCTATTTTTTGCTATACTACGCCACCTGGCGACGAGTTAATGGACTCACAGTAATATGCGTATTTTTCTTCTTTATCAGTAATAGCTTCGCTATTCGAGAAGAACACTTTGCACCGGCGTGGTCGGTTTTGTCCGTCAGATGGCAAGAGGTTATCTGTTGTCTTCGGATAGGACAAAACTTACTACATGACCGCAAGTGTACTACAGTCTTTTGCTTCGTAAATCTATCATTGACAAAGTGGTTACACAGAAACGCATGCGTCTGGTAGTTGAAGCAAAAGCTGGTAAATACGTACTGTGTGTCCATGCATATACAGATACAAATTTGTTTTTATACAGATTTGTATTATTTTGTATCAAAGCTTGATGTGAATTATCGCATCGACATGCAATCTATTTTTTGCTATACTACGCCACCTGGCGACGAGTCAATGGACTCGCAGTAATATGCGTATTTTTCTTCTTTATCAGTAATAGCTTCGCTATTCGAGAAGAACACTGCATCGTGGTCGGTTTTGTCCGTCAGATGGCAAGAGGTTATCTGTTGTCTTCGGATAGGACAAAACTTACTACATGACCGCAAGTGTACTACAGTCTTTTGCATTATATTTATATATATTTATTCATATCATTCGCACGCTATCGATGGCTCTGAGCACATCGGTAGTAATAGAATAAATACGACCGATATATTATATTATAATATATTTTACCGACAACGAAGCGAAACCAGAAGAAATGGCTGGCACCAACGACAACAACGACTACGGCCAACGTATGGCAATGGATATATTGCAGAATATTGACACGTACGATGAACTGCAAAATACAATGGAAAACTTTATGAAGATGATGCACATCGCCTTCGAAAACAAGATAAACGAGCTCAAGAAAAACGAAAAACCACCACGAAAGTCCAACAAACGACAGAAGACAGAATCACCGGAAATAGAAACGAGCAACATGTACGAAGCACTCCGCACGATCGACGAAGATACGAAGAAAGAAGAAACGACGCCAATGGACAGCAGCGAAGAAGAACCGACAGCCTCCACCTCCGCAGAGAAACCCGGGGTAAGTACCAACATCACAAAACACACAAACACATACAAACAGCACAAAACAAACACAAAAACAGCAAACAACACAATCCAATTACCCAAAATGCCCTCTATCTCCCCAATTACAATCACTGACCCAACACAATGGCATCGAGTCCGAGAGATCATGAAAACACACAACATTCAATACACACAAAGTAGATCCGTCCCGGCCGTAGTCCAAATCACTCCATCAACAGAACAAGACTATCGCAATCTCAACCGAATTCTAAACGAAAAAGCCATTCAATCTTTCACATACCAACTCCGTAGCGAAAAAAAATTAAAAATTGTCATCAGAGGCGTACCCCAATTCCTGACCGACGAAGACATCAAAGCCGATCTAGATTCTAGAAACTATCCGATCGCAAAAATCACTAGGATGAACGGTAAAGACCGCCTTCCAGCCCCCCTTATTTTAATAGAAATAGACAAAGAATACAAGTCAATTTTCGACATCCACACAGTTTGCGGATTAGAAGTAAAAGTAGAGTCCCTCAGACTTAGAACAGACGTCGTACAGTGTCACAGATGTCAGAAATTCGGCCATCAACAGCGTACTTGCAACGTGAATTTCGCGTGCATGAAGTGCGGAGAGTCACACTCGACGCATGAATGCACAAAGCCGTCAACCACCCCCCCTAAATGCGCAAACTGTGGCGGAGCTCACCTCTCGTTCAGCTTATCATGCAAAAAGAATCCAAATAACCCAATAAACACACCAATACAAAAACACAAACTCATAGAAGCACCACTACCAAAACACAACGCGTGGACTCAAAGACAACAGACAAATAACATCACCGCAACCACACCCACACCCACAACCCGGGAAAATACACCAAAACCAACACTTAACTCACACGAAAAAGCTGACGACACAATTGCACTCATGATTGGGAAACTATTCCTAACATTTAGCTCGACAAACCCTACACCACAACAAACACAAAGCTTTTTCGAACAAACAAACGAACTCACAAAACTTTTCCACGCACGCAGACAATGAATCACAAACACAACATTAAAATAGCCTATTGGAATGCACAAAGCATAACACACAAAAAACATGAATTACACGTATTTCTAGACGAACACCAAATAGACTTAATGCTGCTAAATGAAACACATCTAAAACCAAGTCACTCATTAAAAATACAAAAATACAAAACATACAGACACGATAGGCCGGTACAAAAAGGCGGCGGAACCGCTATACTCGTACACGAAACAATAAAACACAGCGAACTTGAATACAAAACACTCGATATCATCGAAAACACAGGCATACAAGTAAACACAAAAAGGGGACCGATAAACCTTTACACAAGTTATCTTCCCTCTGGATTAGACATAGTAGAATCAGACATATAAACGATCTTCAATCAAAACACACCTACAATATTTGCGGGAGATTTTAACGCGAAACACCAAAACTGGAACTCGAAAGTAGCCAATAAAAACGGTAAAAAACTAAAGAAAATAGCACAAGACAACAACCTCAATGTAATCGGGCCTGTGGAACCCACACACATACACAAACCAACGGGTACTACTGACGTTTTAGACATAACAATACTTAAAAACATAACCACAACACATACAATAGAAACTATAAACGAACTCTCCTCAGATAATTTTCCAGTGATATTAACGCTTGACATGGACACAAGTAGAACGAAAAAAACATTTAATAAGACAGACTGGGGAAAATTTAAAGAATCCCTAGTACTCAGAACAGTCAAAATTCACAACGCGAAAGACATCGATCAAGCAGTGATCACACTGGAAGATGACATAAAAAACGCTATCGCACAAACGACAAAAACTAAAACCATCGACACAAAACTTAACATCCCGACTGAACTAAAAATAAAATTACGACTCAAAAAAAACATACTTAAAGAATATAAAAGAACGCTAAATCCGGTAATAAAAACAAAATTAAACGCGATAACTAATGAAATAAAATCTGACATGATCGAACACTTTAACAAAAACTGGAATAACAAAATTGAATCCCTTAATACGCAAGATCAAACACTCTGGCAGATGACAAAAGCCCTAACAAACAAAAAAAAACAAAATTCCACCGCTAAAAACCGCAAACGGACCGGCAATAACTGATAAAGAAAAAGCAGACGAATTCGCGAACGCGTTAAAGAGACAATTCGAAACGAACCCAACAATACCGAAGCATAACACATTTACAAACCAAATTGAACGACAACGAAATACAAAAATCGATATAACAGATGGAGAAATCGACGCCACAAATACCGACGAAGTGGAAAAAATAATTAAAAACCTTAAAAACCGAAAAGCTCCGGGAGCGGACGGGATAACTAACATTGCAATAAAAAACCTACCAAAAACCGGTATACAAATTATAACCGACATAATAAATGGAATAATAAAACACGGACACTATCCCGCGATTTGGAAACACGCGCAGATAATAATGATCCACAAACCTGGAAAAACAACAAAAACAACCGCAGATTACCGGCCAATCAGCTTACTTCCGTCAATAAGTAAGCTGGCAGAACGCGTAATACAGACAAGACTTGAAAATGAAGTCGAAAACAAAAACATAATCCCAAATTTTCAATACGGTTTCCGGAAAAACCACTCAACTACACAACAGGCACTAAGACTGACAGAACACAACCGAAAAAATGAACATATCGACATCAACGGGCGCAATCTTTCTTGACATTGAAAAGGCCTTCGACCGGGTTTGGCACGCCGGCCTCATACACAAAATGAAACGTCACAAAATATCAAACACATTAATAAAAATAACCGACAACTATCTAAAGAACCGTACATTTAATGTCACAATCGGAAACGAAAAATCGACAATCGAACACATAGCAGCAGGAGTACCACAAGGATCCGTTCTCGGACCGCTCCTATATAACATATACACTTCGGATATTCCCACAATAGAAAAATGTAATATCGCTCAATACGCATACGACACCGCTATATACATAAGCAGCAGACGAACATCGTACATACACAAGCAGTTACAAAACAATCTAGTCCTCCTAAAAGACTGGTACGACAAATGGAAAATTAACCCATTAAAAACCGCGGCAATTTACTTCCAACAGAGTAAACGACACAAAAGGCCGGACGAAGTCAAACTCGAAGGTCACACAATACACTGGCAGGAAAAAGTTAAATATCTCGGGGTCACAATGGACTCACAACTAACATACACGGCACATATTAAAGAAATAAAACGAAAAATAGGGTTCACAACACACGCACTGTACCCGATACTAAACGGCAAAAGCAAACTAACAATGGAAAATAAAATATTAATAATAAAAACGATAATACTCGCGGGCGCAACATATGCCGGAGAAATCTGGCATCAAGCCAGCGAAAAGCAAAGACAATCGGTACAAGGGAAAATAAATAAGGTTATTAGACTCGCGATAAATGCACCGCGATACATGACAAACGCGCAGATACATAAAGAGACGAAACTCGAAACACTGGAAACAATAATATGCATACGAACACTAAAAACAATAGAAACAATACAGTCACACGAAAACGCCACAATAAGGAAAATAATAAACCCAAAACGGAGACTAATTAAAAAAGACGGACTTAAACAAATTAAAAGACGCGCAGAGGATAACGATATCCAATTAGCCGCGAAAAAAATCAAAAATTAACAAATAAACAGAGTTCAACACAAACACACAAAAATGTAGCAAAACACACAGCATTCCATAGGATAAAACAATCGTAACACACAAACACACAATGACACACAATAACACAAAACATACACAACCCCGGGTAATGAAATTGGAGTGGAAATGGAGGCAACTCCGACCACCTAACAAACTCAAAAGGACTCATATACAGTCTTTTGCTTCGTAAATCTATCATTGACAAAGTGGTTACACAGAAACGCATGCGGCTGGTAGTTGAAGCAAAAGCTGGTAAATACGTACTGTGTGTCCATGCATATACAGATACAAATTTGTTTTTATACAGATTTGTATTATTTTGTATTTGATATTGATATTGATTTCATATATTCCTTTAATATGTTGCTGAATTATGATACCTTTGTTGTCATAACGAGATTTTAACATATCCCTGGCAATATTGTAATCTTCACTAGTTTTAGGTAGAGAGTTTAATAATGCATTTGTATCTCCCTTTAAAGCGGATCTTAAATAATGAAATGTCTGATATAGAAGTACTAGCGTCGATTAAAAAGGAAAATGTGTCATGAAAGCTAGTCCAGTCTTCATATGATCTCGAGAAAACAGGTAGCGTTATACGAGACAGACGTATATTTGATTGAGTATCGAAATTTGAATACTCTGTTTCTGGTTTATGTTCAACAATAACATTCTAATTATTCGATATAGGTAAGTTGATGTATTTGACGATTTTCAAATACATATTTTCGAAACTTGCACGTTCTGTATCATCGGATTATAATTCCGATGTATCCTCAATTTGTGTTTGTATATTTTCAAATTGATCTTGAAGTGGTTCTAATTTATCGTGGTGTGCTTAAATAGTAATATATTTCGCACCACTTACTCAGAATGTTTAAATTTGGTAAATTTTCAATCACTATCTTGACGTCATAAGATAAATTACCTCGAGTTAGAATTTAAGTATTTGAATAACTTGGTTGATTTCCCTATTCATGTATCTTTGTTATGGATTCATGTACCAGGTTAGGATCCCGAACCTAAGAGTTGTTCGTATTATCGTTTCACCTGACAGTCTATGGCTTTAATACTAATAATAATAATTAGTCGAATGTTGTTGGAATCAAATTCACTTCGTGTAGACGTGAATTTGATTACTGGGTAGACCCACTTCAACTTGTGTAAAATTTTTAAAATTTATTAATTCAATTAATATTAATACTTAGATTAAAATACTTCTGCCTGTTTTGGTTTTCTTCTCATCAGTTGTGTTTATCTTTGATTTGTATATTAACATACTTTAGTTTTTAGTTTTTATTTGATGATAACGAGCCATCGAAAAAATTCATAATTGGAGTAGACTGTGAAATTGGGTTGTTACTTTAGCCACTTCTACATAATGACATTTATTATTTGACATTGAAACTATAAGTTTGTGTCAAATTTTTCAAAACTCTTATTATGAAAATTGTTTGTGTTTACATGTAAATGGACAACATTTTCAATAACTTCTGTAGCTATATGTAAATTTTGATTATGATTTCGATATTAAATAAATTATTTGTTTTCTTTTTTGTTGTAGTATCATTTCAATGCCATAACATTTTTTTATAATGAAACCAAATGAAACTGTCAAGCATCAAGTAATGTGTCATTATTAAAGTTAAAGTACCAACCAAATTTCACAGTCTACTCCAATTATGAATTTTTTCGATGGCTCGTTATTAGATTAGAGTAGTAGCCGACATTTTTTGACCTATTTTTGGATGTTTTGTTCTGTTGACCTAATTAAAATAAATAAATAAATTATTAAATGGATTTATCTCACCGCCATAATTCTATCATAGTTAAAGAAATGACTATAAATCTAGACTCTGTGTTTGAAAAGTTGTCTTCTCTTACACCTTTGGTGTAACCTAATTCTGACTTGGTCGCATACAAGCCTATTTTCTAAACCACTGTAATGTTTTCTAAGCACCGCCTCTGTTTATTTTATATAATTTTTCAATTGATTGTGGTTTTTTTTTTCATTATAACTGAAAACTTAATTTATTATTCCAATATATAAATCGGGTGATAGTAGTAACTTGCCATTTATTAGCAAGGTGCTTAAACCGTCATTTCGATCTATCGGTCGCCTCGTTGCTTGAAAGCGCGACCGACTTCTCTCAGCAAGGGATCGATTTTCCAGGTGTGATTGGCTTTATTGGCGAAGTGTGCAACAGCACGTCTTCCAAAATATCATAGCCGTTCTTTTCATGTAATTCTACGTCATTTTGATGTATCGGTGGCTTCGTTGCGTGAAAGCGCGACCGACTTCTCTCTTAGCACGGGATCGATTTTCGAGGAATGATTGGCTTTATTGGCGAAGTGTGCAACAGCACGTCTCCCAAAATATCATAGCCATTCTTTTCATGTAATTCTACGTAATTTTGATGTATGGGTCGCTTGGTTGCGTGAAAGCGCGGCCAACTTCTCTAATTATAAGTTAAATATTGATAAAAATTTCTATAATTATTTGAAACGTGTTTGCTTGTTTGGTTTTGAATCGTTAGTATCAAGGTGGAGAAAAATTTAATATATGTTGCTAGGCCCTTTTGACATGAAAGTACCTACGGCGTTTACTAGAAGTTACGACATTTTTTTTTCGTGGGTTACCATCGAACAATGTATAGACTTGACAATTCAGTAAATTTAACCTGTACAAAACAATTTAGTTAGATTTATTTAATTATACGAAACTGCTTTTTTTAAGTATGTAAATAATGTAGATTTTGCTTTAAATTTTTGGTTTCTCCTTCGGACATTTACCTGTTTCTGAACTGGGAAGAGATTAACATCAAATATTGAGGTTATCGACGAAATAATAGCTTATTTTAAAGACCTGGATAAATCAAACTACAGTAGACTCGCGATTATGCGAGATAATTGGGACCAAGATCACCTCGAGCACGGGATACTATGGAGAGTAAGTGCTGTTGTGGAGGAAATAACGAAAAAACTCTTGAAAAATGTACATCATTTGTTTATTATAAGAAAAAACATAAAATAAGCTTAGTAACAGACTTATAAACAAATAGAAACATGAGATTATTTCTTAGAAAAGTTTTTGATTGTATTCCGAGTTAACCTGTGTTATCTCTTGAATGATGCGGTGTTATGCCAACGTTGAAAATAGAGTATGTCGTGTAGGCTACACTTTTGTTGTTGCTCTGTGTAAGTAAGAGCGGCGCCGATTTATTTCAGCCCATTGTAGTGTGATATTTTTGTAATTATGTCGCCCGTATCTTCGTATTCTTCACTGTCCTGAGCACCGTTAACCATATCGATCATTTTCTAATTGCTAATCTTCATCTGGGCATTTTCATTACACCAATAATGAATGTCTTTTGAATGGTGGTAGTTTTTACCTCGTCCCACATTGAAGCAATCCAGTAACCTAAAGGAAAGCTATTTTATTATTGGATAATGCGCCATCTCACCCATATGCCAAAGAACTCTGCAGTGGTGATATTGATAAAACTATATTGGCTTACTTACTAGCAGTAATCTACACCTTTTAATGTGACTTGCTTTAAGGTTTCCTTAACAGTCATTCCTTCGTCTAATTTTGCAATCAACATCTGGAGACGCTTTCGAAAGTGGTTTCTCTTTATCGTTTCTAGAATCCCTTTGTATAGGTTGTATAAGTGAAGTCACATTAGACGGTAGCGATATAGTTTTAATATCACCACTGTACAGTTCTTTGGCATCTGGGTGCGATGGCGTATTATCCAATAATAAAATAGCTTTCCTTGGGAGCTTACGATATTTCAATAATGCTTCAGCAAAGGGAAGGGGCAATTTTTTCGAATTTTGCTGCTTAGGTTTTCGGTGGTAACATTCGAAACTTAAGACCAGTTTCGTCTGTTAAATATTTAATCTGAGGTGAATCCAGTCTTTAAAACTATTCCTCCATTTTAAACTGTAATTCCGCAACTTCAGATGAGGCAGCTAATAGTTTCTCCCCACTAATGGTAAGCTGCTTTATGCCATATTTTTTCTTCCACCGGTTCAGGCATCCTACACTTGAAGTGAATTGTGGAACTCCAGCGCCTTAGCTTGAAGTATTGACCCACTCACAGGACTGTCCATCCCTCGAAGTGAAAACCATAGATAAAGAACTTCAGACATCTGCTCATTGTCGCTCTTCTTCAAAGTCTTTTGACTAATATCACTGTCTCCACTCGAATTTTTGTTTATAAAGTTTTCAATTTCTTTCTGGTTGTGTCTCCAAGCCCGAACAGTCATTTCCCCAAGTCCCAAGTCAGTAACCACCTTTTTAATTGACTAGCCATTGTCCAAACGTTTTATTGCATTAAATTTCGTTTCAAGAGGAACAACGACTGTCTTGCATTTCCCACTCATACCCAAACACATAACTGAATATGTACTGTACTGTAAAAGCACAAAAGTCAACACACTAAGACAACCACTTTTAGCGGAAGTGCAAAGACAACTCATAGTGACAGGTGGCTGTGACAATGAACGCGTTCATCAGACTCAACTGTTATCGATGGAGCGGAAACAGCTACGAGTCTAATGAACACGCCCAATGTGATGGGTTACGAGTTACGAGCGAACCCGTAGGGATTGGCCAATAATAAACGACTAGCTCGGTTAACATGGTGGCTCGTTTGACCGGGACTCGGATAATCGCGAGTCTACTGTATATAATTATACTATTATATTCAAAAATTAAAGTTGGAAAAAGTGCACTTGGGACAAGAGAGCGGACGCGCCAGATCAAATGGGAGTGAATGTTCTGTGGCTCAAAAAACTAGTCTATGGACGACGTACTTATACTGTTCACCACAAAATTTAGGAAAAATAATTTAGCACTATAAAGTAAACTAAAATAGCACTTCGTTGAAGAGATCATCTATTATAAAAATCTTTTGCTTCAATTAATGATTAAATGACTTATTAAAAGCTTTAAATATAAATTATTGCTAAAAACATGATTACTTTCGAAAAGGAGACGAAGTATGAATTTTAATATAAAACAAAACATGTAACAATTAAATTTTGTGTATGAAAAAGCTATCTTTGAATAAAAAGAGCACTTAAAAAATCAGTTTAGTCAATCTAGAGAAGCTATTTGATCTAGTGATTCTAATTATGACTTAATAGTGTTCTATTTTATGATTAAATAGCTGGTAATTATTAAATCGCTTTGCAAGAATATTTAGCAAATTTTTTAAATTGTGACTGCTATTTCTGCATTTATTGTTTAGATCAAATTCCTATTTTATTATTTAATTTGAACGGATTTTTGATTTTTACGTTTTCTTATTGAGCTATGTTCATATTAACTTAAATTTTAATATATTTTATATTACTATTTTTACTCATTAATTATTGACAATGTTTATTATAATTTCAGATTCAATTGCATTATTCACGGATAAACGAGTGTGCAATAATTATCCAGGAAGAAAAAGTAGGCACAATTTCACTATTAAGGCAAATGGAAATTTTGTTATAAAAGAAAGAAGTATATGGAAAGAATATAAAGTTAATGACTTAATGTATTGTATGGAAACATATATCAATATAAAAAAAAATAGTATTTATAATGTCGTTCGATTATGCACAGTAACTACAGAAAACGACCTTAAATTTCAGCTGGTTATACCGTTCTTGTTTATTTCTTGCGTTTCTATTTTCATAACAATATCAGTATATATCTTTGTATTTAAACTGAAGAAACTCATTCAAAGAATTATAGTCTGTTACTGCGTTTCTCTATTAGTCTTCTATATACTGCTAATAATAATTATTAGTATTCCAGATCTTGGAAAATATTGCGAATTTATAGGTGCTGTACATAAAAATCAATTAAATATCCTTATACGCATTTAAATATATTTTTGCAGGCTTTTCCTTCTTTTTCTCGTACATTTCTTCATTCTCATGGATGAATGTAATGTGTTTCGACATTTACCGTACAGTAGGGTAAGTTGCTTTAAGCAATCAATAACTCAATCATTTATTTTCCACTAGAGAAATTGACTTCCAATGAAAATGTCAAGAAGGGTTTATATTTCACTATAATTAAGAAAATTAGTGACAGTTATTGAATACAAAATTGTATTAATTTTATTTTTTATTTACTTAAGTTGATTGTTGTTTATGAATAAATATTTATAAGTTATAAATGTTTATAATGCAAAGTGCTACTTATTTTATTTTTATACAGATGTATATCGCCGATGTTTCACCGAGATATCAATGGCCTTCATCTGAAGTTGGATGGTGTCGTACATGAAACATTTTCTATCTACGTCACTCCACATCCAGCTCCAGATGAAAGATTATTGTTATTCATTGATATAATGTGATTAAATCTGATTTATTAGTATAGTAATAATAGTTGTATGAATACCATAACATCGCGAGTATTCAAAACAAAGTATCAAGTATGTTAACAAATGAAAGTCAGACTGAATCTCAAATTAAAAGACGTTTGGATTGCATGTATGTAAATGTAGGTACTCTTCTTTATACTAAACGATAAAGGAATGGGTAAAGAGGTTCTGAATAGAAAGATAATGTCTCGACGATGAATATTTGGTTGATCATTCGAAGCAATATCTATCTACGAAAATTAACTAGAAACAATAGCCCAGATTATTCACTTTGGAAGGTTATTAAAAGAATCAAAAGACCTACTATGCAGATACCGACAATTAGAAATTAATTTGGCAGCTGGACTAGAAACAATGAACAAAAAGTGGAACGTTTTGCTAAACACCTGAAACACATCTTTTGATCACATAATATGCAGGACCAGTACTATATGATACTGTCACGGAAGAAAAAAGAACCTAACTACATGTTTTCCTTGCAGAGGTTGTGAATGCAATTGAAAATAACATTGATGCAAGAAAAGTTCCTGGTTACCAATTTAATTAATGCTGCATTTACATTACGATATGTAACCTAACTTTGAAAGGTGACGGAAGTAGTTATGATGCGGAAACCAGGTAAACCCCTTCATAAAATCGCATCTTATCGATCAATTTGACAACTGCCATGTCTGAAGTCTTCTCTTTTTCTCTTTTCTCTTAAGAGAAAGCAATCCATGATTGAGAGACAAAATCGAAAATTCGAAATAAGCATTCCACGTTAGACAAAGTACATAGAATAACTAACATTATTGGGAAAGCATTGGAAGAGAAAAAAGCTTATTCTGTAGTTTTTTAGCGTAACTCAAGCATTCAGTAGTGTGTAACATGAAGGACTACACCAAAAGTTAATACATGTTCTCTCCCAATAATATACTATATATAATAATAAATTCCTACTTAACTGAGAAGAAACACTTTAGGATTAAACAAGAAGATTTATATTCTAAACTAAATTAAAGTTGAAGTTCCACATGGCACTGTTCTGGATTCGGTGCTTTAGCTGCTTTGCCGGAACTTAATGCAGTAGCCACCTTCGCCGATGACACAGCCATTATTGTTGTAGGCAAAGACAATCAAGAAAGAGAAAAAATAACCACCATTAGTAACTTTCAAATCTGGGCAAAAAAGATAAAATTCAACAACACCGAATCAGTTCATATTGATTTTACGAATAAATTCTAACTATGAATAGACAGATATTACTATATACTAATGCAGCCAGATACCTTGGCATAACGTTTGACATCAAACTTCGATTAAAAGCTTAGGTGAAAAAGAAAAAAGAGGAGTTAGTTCTTCGATATAGAATAATGTATTTGTTCATAGGACGAAGTTCTATATTATCTATACATAACAAGCTATTTCTTTTTAAGCAAATATTGAAACCAGCTCTAGGGGTGTAAAAGAGTAATATTACAAAAGAGTAATATTAAAATTATTCAAACTTTCCAAAATAAGATACTAAGAATCATCGTCGATGCATCCTGGTATTTAGGAATTACGACTCGCATAGGGTCGCACGTGATCATGAAATTTGCAATTCAGCTCCTTGGCAATGTATACTATAAAAGAAGTCATTGTAGTTTGCGTAGTGTGTATACTGCTAGTGATTAAGGCAGAGGTAGTGGGTGATTTTCAAATTGTATTATTTAGTATTTTAAGAATATAAATAAATAATTTTTTCGATTTATTTGGCATTCTCTGGAGTTGAATAAATTCTATTCGGAGAGTAAAGCGAATCTCGTTGATAAGAATCATGTCACAATAATTCCAACAGGACGAACTATGTTAATTCTTCCTTGCAGTTTTTTAGCGGTTTCTATCCTAGTACGTGAGGGAGTCCTGACATCTATGACGGGCTAATTTATTATACTGGAAAGCTTAGGATGGGTTATTTTATTTTTATGAAGAGAGAAATTCGAGTTTTGTACTATTTCTTTCTTTCTTGAATCACACTGTTTAAAGTCTTGTCTAGGGGACTTTGTTAGTGCTAGTAATGGCTGCTGGTATAGTGCTTTTAGTAGAAGTTACCGATTTGATAGCAAGTTTAACAACAGCAACAATGAAAATTCCATCACTATTTTTTTCGTCGCCCTGCCGTTAGCTACTGCAAAAGTAGTTGGCTGTAGTGTGGTGCTTTTGGATATATCTTATTGTCATTGTTCCGTTAATCAATTATGCTGAAGCGGCACATTCAAGACTGACACCGCATGTAAAATTTTTACGTACTTAAAATCTGTATTAATGTTCTTTGGATCAGTAGATCATCTGTTGCTTTAGCTTTGAGAATTTTTTGGAAATGTTTCTGATTGCTATCTTGAGTGATTTGATTTTTACATGTTCTGAAATATCGGTTGTATTATCTCTGTTAATTTTTTCTCTGGAATAATAGAGTTAACTATTGTTTTATTATTTTCAAAAGAACTTTTCATTGTTTTTTTAGAGATGCTTTCATAAAAAGTCTAGGATAAGATCTTTAATGAAATAACTCTACCAGATGACCAATGAGGTTGATGGATTTTGATATATTATAGGAAAATCAAACAACTTCATTGCCGTTGCACTTATATTAAAGATCTGTGATCCTGGAAAAACATGCTAATTTATTTATATTTCTTTCTTATAAAAGCGATTGTAGTGGATGAAGATATGTAGAACAACTGGCGGTTAGAAATGCTTCGTTGTTTTTCAAGACCATAATGAGCAAGCTTCGATTGATATAGGCTGTAAACAGTGGTAAACTGCAACATTGCCTCCTATAAATCCATTTCATGTATTAGGACACAGTTGGAAGTATGTCCTACTATAGCAGGAAGTAGTAGTTGAAACAGTTATTGTTTCAGCCTGTCGAGACACTATTCTTTGATCTATTCAAGACGTTTAATTAATCTATTTGTAATCAAATGACAGTTTGTTTTGAAACCTCTTTCTAATTTATTTTTAAATATGTTTTTTTAACTTTTTAAATATGTATTTTAATTTCATAATTACTTTCAGACAAGGAATAAATCAAAACTAAACGCTGTCTGAAATATTGCTTATACTTATTTTCTTCATTTTATAAAATATGGGACATTATAAAGAAGTATTGTTGGATTTAACAAAAGCAAATATTTAATTTTATTTTAGATCTATGAAGACAATATTAACACAATCAAGAAATGCTGCAATAAAGAAAATGGCCTATTATACTACATATGCACTTGCCGTTCCATCTATGATAACCTTGTTTCTCTACATGGGAATTAAGAAAGTATATGAAATGCCATTATCGATACGTCCAGAATTTGTGGCGAAAAAGTGTGTTTTATATAATTCAATTCCCAATGGTGAGTAGTTTCCATTTTTATTTATTCGATGTAGGAGTTGTTTTGACTGTAATATATCTTTTTTACTAATTTATTGGTAGGAGAGTTTAAATATTCCCAATAATATTCGCTTTAATATTTCTGCAAATGCAAATCACAGAGGTATATAAAAAGAATTTGAAAAGACTGTAAACAAAATTGAGAGCTATGAAACAAGTTTCTTTTGAGCCAATTTTAGGCAATCTATTTCCTTACATGAATTCCACTTTTTTTATATTCAAAAAGGTGTAAGTACTTAATTTAGATGAACTTAAATTAATATTTATTAAATATAAAATATTATATTAAATTACCTAAAATATACTATATTAAAAAAAATGGGTTGATTTTCGTTATTTAACAAGAATTTACAAGAAAATATTCGAATACGTAAACTTTGGTTCACGTTTAACTATTTCTTGGTCCATTTCATCCCTTAAGTGTGAGAGACTTTTTCTTTAATAATTTTAAATGGAAATAGGAATAAACCGATACATTTTTTTGGATATATAATTTAACATCTACCACATTTTTTTTTAAATTCTAACCAGTAGTGTAAGAAATATTAGTACGAAGAGAATATCTAGAGTAAAAGAAGTGGTAGAGTTTCAAAGATCAAGCAGGATACTACAATCGAGGATAGAAAGACATTGGTACCTACGTTATGAGTCATAACTAATGACGGCAGACTATGTGGCCGAACAGTAGCGTGATGTGGAGGGATCGAGTAGAGGCGTACGACGATCAATTCAGTTGCCGTTGAGACGTTGTAAGCGATACATTGTTAACACAATCGTGTTGAAAATGTGGGGAGTGCGTAGAAACAATGCATCGACTCGGTTGCATGCTAACGTAGTAAAGAAATTTTTACATCGGTTTCCCGATTTAATATATGACGGTACCGTAGTGAAATGTTTAGTTTGTGAAACAACTTTATTAATTTGGAAAGCCAGTCAGTGCCAAAGACATATAAATAGTGACAAACATAAATCTAATAATAGTGGACGCAGATCATATAATAAATTTGTGTGTGATTTAACAATGATGTTAATAGCGACCAATATACCAATGCAGAAAGTGGAACACCCAATGTTTCGTCAGTTTTGGAAGAAATACAATCCTACGTGGAAATTACCAGCAAGAAGTACGCTACGGAATTACGTACCGTCAGTGCGTGAGAGAATTGTAAATTGTACGAAAAATACGGTAAAAAAAAATTCCTGTGGTTAACAATAGACGAAACTACAGATATTAAAAAACAGTCCATCCTAGCCATTCTAGTGCGGACGCTGACTCCGCAAGGACCTTCTCCTCCTTATTTACTAACCTGTAAACGAATGCAAAGGTGTACTGCCAGAGCGATATATGATGTATTAATAGAAACACTACACAAATTTGAAATTTTACCGAAGCAAGTGTTAATGTTAGTTACCGATGCTGCCAAGGTTATGTGTTCCACGGCAAACTTACTCAAAACGATTCAACCAAACCTGCTGCATATCACATGTTTGCTTCACGCTTTACACCTTGTAACAAACACTATACGGTACTTATCCTGATGTGGATCAACTGATAGGACAAACGAAAGCGGTTTTTCTTAAATCTCCGAAACAGATTCGGCTATTTCATTCGCTGTGTCCTGATATACCCGAGCCGCCGCAACCAATTCTTATACGATGGGGTACTTGGTTAGAAGCAGCATTTTATTATTATAAACATTTTGAAAAAATTAAATCAGTGATTTTACAACTAGATGCCAAAGAAGCAGCTGCAATACGGCTCAGCCAGGTTCAATTTAACAATCCTCAAGTTGCAGCAAATTTAAAAATTATTTACGACAGTTACGTTCCAATACTGGACGCAATAAAAAAATTACAGAACTTTTACTGTCCTTATCGGACTCATTAGCAATTATTGACCACGTAAAACTAGTGCTGCATATCCTTGAAGATGAAAAAAGTGATTGTGTCCGTGAAAAATTTAACAGTGTATTAGATAAAAATGTAGATTTTACAAAATTAGGGCAACTTTTTACCAATACTGAAGATCCGTTGTACAGATACAAAGAGCGCTTTAACTTTGCAAATATAACATCTCTCAACGTCGAACAATCCTTCTCTGTATATAAACATATATATACGTCGCTACGTACGAACCTTTCCGAGACTAATACAGAAACATATATTATGGTGCAGTTTTTTCATCGCGCACATCCGCATTTTTTTGCAATAATGTAAACATGTTGGGTAAGTTATTTATGTTTTTTCTCAACGTTTTGTATAGGGATTCGATATATTTATTTTTAAGTAAGCGCACTGTTATTCTGCTAAACTCTCCACGCAACGCCACTGCTGGGGCACATAGTCTGCCGTCTTTAGTCATAACTTATGACTATGTGTAACAAATAACTAGAGAAAAATTGTTAGGGAAAGTTTAGTTATAGAGGGGGGAAAGTTTAATTATTAGAGACCGGCCACATCGGGCTGAAATGGACGGCATTACGACAGACGATATAAATAGTCTACAACATTTGTAAGTAAATTAAATCTCTCTTTAAAAAATGTTCCTTAAATATTGGCACAACTAGATTTCCTTTTTCAAATCAATCAAACAGAAATTTAAAATATATCAAATCTAATTTCACAGACAGAAATATTACAAACGCAATTTAATAAATGAAAGTGACGAATTCACACTGGAAGACGATCCATATGGCCTTTACAAAAAGTAGGAACTTTTATCACACAAAATGGCGTCGCCCTTAATACGCTACAAACTTCAGTGATTGACTAATCTACCAGATCGATGAAATTATACTTTTTTTTTGAAATACGAAGTATGCGTGTGTACTTTATCCGAAGAGATGCAGATGTCCTAGCGGGACTTGCAGCGTTTGCTAGAGTCTTAATTCTCGAACAATCGAACACATGCTCAGGTGGTTGGTAAATTTTAAATACAAGCACATTAGCGCAAATTCTAAGGATTTAGACCCCTTTAGATTCAGGGGCATTCCTAACACTCACGCGGAAGTTTTACGTTCTAATTACGAGAGGCTTAATTTTAACTAGTCTATACCGTCTACATGAACGGAAATGTAGTGCAAAGCCCTATTCTCCTTCGGGCAGTATAATTCTACAAAAATTTATCCCAAACGATAAAACTAAATCTAAAAATTAAGAACACTACCAATACAACCCACTGGCATCTCACTGGCTTTCAGAACTAAAGTACTGACATACGCATAATCCTTGTACTCCCCTCTACGCCGATTCTCCCCACAAAGTAGGTGACGAAGCAACACAGTCTTACACCAGGAGTATACAGCAACGACCAAATTATTGTAATAAATTAACTCATACAAATTAGGTCTGTTCTTAATCATTCATTTGAATTATTTGTTTATTTAGCGTATGGTCAACATGGATTATACATCTAAAAGTTAAGTTTAAAAATCGAGGTCATTGATCCAGTTCAACGCGGAGTCAGGTACTTCAAAGAAGTCACTCATCTCACCTCCATATGCTGTAAGGGTACACTCAGCTGTAATATGGTGAATAGTCTGGCGAGATTCTCCGCATTTGCAAGTTGGTGTATTAGTCAGTCCCCATTTATAGAATGAGTCATGACAAATTCCGTGGGATGTTCTTATTCTATTGAGTGTCTTCCACTCATGGTGAGGCAGCTCCATTCCTGGTAAGGGTACTGTATGATCAATCATATAGGTCGCTTGAGTGGGTTTAAAGGTTTCCCAATATTCTCTCCATCTATCATTTGGGTTGAAATCTTTTGCTATAAGTAGTAGTTGAGGAGATCTCGACTTCTGTCGCGATAGGCCGGCTGGCATCAGGCAAATCGCTGTGTACTGGAAGGTGGGGGTTCGATATTATTTTATTATATTCTCTTACCAGAGGCTTTCCTGTCTCCGGATGGTGGGAGGTGCAATATAGCTTAGAACCGGGAGCCAGGGTAGAGGTGTACTTTCTAAAGAACCGCTAATCATTCTCATTAAATTTGATGTCGATCTTCTTTGCGTGGTAGCTGTTTAACCAGACTAGGGCGCAATATTCAGCTACCGAATAAACAAGACTAAGAGCTGACGTTCTGGGGGTGGATGCGTTCGCACCCCAAGCAGTACCGCAGAGCTTGTGAATTATACTATTTCTAGTGTTTATTTTAGCTGCAGTGTTCTCTAGATGTTTCTTATATGATATTGTTCGATCCATTGTTACTCCTAGATATTTTGGGTAAGATTTATAACGTAGCAAGTTGTTTTTGAAATACATTTGCGGCTCTAGGCGTGCTTGTTTGTCATTGTGTTTTATTCTGTTTTATTCATATTCGGGGTTAGTCTAAAATTGGCGAAGTCTTTTCCAGCACGGACAGGTCCCCCGAAAGTATATTATTAGTTCCCTCTATGGTTTTACTCCGGCCTGCAAGAGCCAGGTTATCGGCATATCCAAACATTGTGTGTGGTGTGTGTGTGGTGTGAAATATACAGATTAAACAGGACAAGTGCAAGTATCGATCCTTGAGGTAATTCATTATTAAGATGTCTTATTTTATTTAATAACGTAATTCATTTGAAACCAGATATGAGTCCAGATACGTTCGTAGAACATATATTTTATTTATAATTCAAGTTAAATATTAACAGAATCACTTATTAGGAAGGCGGTCAGATATTCTCGTTTACAATTGGTGTCTTCTATACTTTTAACATAATTTGATCTATGAATGACATTGTAAAACTTAAGACGCTAATAGGTGCATAAAGCATACAGTGCTAAATTTATGTAGTATCATTATAAATTCTATGTGAGGATATCATATACTCACGCTATAAAGAATAATTACGTACTATGAATAAAATTATATGTTTTAATATTTGTATATAATTTAAAATACTTAACACATATTTTAAGATATTTTATATATACAGTTGTATTATTTCTTTGGTTGCAAATATATTGGAATCAAAATATTAGGTACTGGTTCTAAGGTATGCAGGATATACTTGTGTAACACAAAGTAATTGTCGTATTATGATTATATATTAATAAATTGAAGATTTAATGATTAGTTTTTTTTTTCATTTTGAATTAATTGTTTATTTTTTATTAAAAAGGTTTACTAAAATAAAACATTCCGCTATTTTCAGGAATATACGGACACATATTTTATTCTGTGATACCTGCCGGAATTTTAATTGGGATGAATGCAATGTTCTTCATAATGACTCTTAGGTATTATCTTAAATCGAAACGTGATCTGCAGAAAATTTCAAAGGTGGCGTTTAATGGAAAAGATAAAAAATTACAATTTAGTCGGAAAAAGTAAGTAACGAGCAATTTTAACTAGCCTTTTTAGATGGTCATTTTATAATGTGAACGTTATTATTATTAGACTGTAATTTTGTTTAAAAGGAGACTATGACTAATTATGTAAAAGATACTTGAAATAAGCATTACAATATAAGTTTAATTTAGTATTAATATACTTTACTCGAGTAGTGTGTTGGTGCTTCTAGTGTACTACTGTTTCTATTGCTGATGGTTATAACTTAGGTGTCGAAATACGTATTAAAGTTAAATTAAAGCTACATACATTTTAGTAGGAGTTATTTTCGACGTAAGTTTAGAAAAAAAAAACAGAAACAGTATTATATTTATTGCGTTTACGTGCTATATGATAAATCTCGGCAAGATTCAATACATTTTCGAAAATACGATATTAATCTCTATTTTTTTATATTTTGATATTGTTTTTAATGTTCATTGAGGGTGCTACAGGTAAATAGTAAAAATAAATAACACGAAATAGGGTTAGGCAACTTTTCGATGTACGGTAGAGTTTTAAGGATTTACCTTTGTGGGAGTGTTGATAATAAAAATACAACTCAACTAGCTAGCATCCAAGCTAAGGTCTCAGTGAAGACGGCGGGGTTTTTTTCCAAACGTTATTATATGACCGACTATTAAAATAGGTAGAAGGAGCGCCACCGCGAGTTACTCTTGAATTGTAATCATAGGTTATACGTCACAGACATGACGTAGAGGCTATAAGGTACCCATAAGGTATAGTATAAAAAGAAACGAACAAACAAAGAACCTACAACTAGAAATTAATACACGCACAAATAAGTAATATTATTACCGTATTTATTATAAATGTTCTGCCTCCAAATTGATAACACATATACAATACATAAACAAATATATGAACAGCCTGGTATATATCAGACAGGAGTTAAGTAAGTAATACTGTAGCTTTTAGATGCCTCATGGGCGAGTAAAAATTTGCGGAGATCTCCGCGATCGTACATACAAAACTTTACAGATATAAATGCAAAACATAGGCTTATTAAAAGTGACGTGAAGAAAACCCTTATATACAATATAGACAACAAAATGTTAAGAGTAATCTTTAATTAATAGCTAGTTATTTCATAGTTCGAATATTGACAGAAAAAAGTAAGAATGAACTTAATGACAGCAAATACGAAATATAAGGCGGTAATCAAGGTTTTACGCATCTCACTTGAAATATTAATAGTGATAATTTTAAATTAATTGTATCCCACGGATACAATAACGAATAAAACATATCTTTCGAAGGGGTAAGTTTGGCCCCAAATTACGGCTTACGACGATTTAACAGGTTAAGAATCTGTCCACGAGGACGTTTCGACATCCAGAACCAGCTCTAGGTCTATTGTAGCTTCAGACTGGTTCCCTAAATTTACTATATAAAACGTGCATTAGAAGATGAATATGGGCAAACGAATCAAGAAAATGGTGTCTCTTACCGAGCAGATACTTTTCGGGCCTATATCAATGTGACTACGTGCATTGAACCAACTGAAAGTTGTCGCCAAAAGACTCAGCAACAGATTTAAAACAGCGATCGACAACAAAAGGTGATTTCAATCGCAACTTAGAACGATACGCAAAATATAAAATAATCTTACATCCTTTACACGATATCTCATTTGGAAGCGAAGTCAAACGGATCTCTTTGTCCGGTCACCCAAAATTCCAATACAAGCGCTCTCAAATCTAAGCATAATCCGCGTCTCCCATTGGTCGAATATGACCTCAATATATAGCAATACTATGCATACGAGGGTTTGATGGAATAATCGTAACAAGGGATATTTATAATGCATCAATAATGCTTAAATATTAGTCTATAGTTCGTGACGAAAACAATTTGAAACCTACTTAAGTCCGCGCAACCTTACCATTTCTTGTATAAAGCAGAAGCATTTTTAATAATATAGAAATATTATTAAAAATAGTCTATAGTTGGCGGTCCAATCCACAACCCAATTTTGGAACTGCTAATTTCAGAATGTCTTGCTGTAACATTTGTTCGCGTAAGTGGGTTAGGGCCTCCCATAAGGCTCGATAGGTTGGCTTTAGGCTCGACAGTTCTTTCGTGACCAAATAAAATATGGGCTGTCCTTCATTTATTATTTGGAGACTCTTCCCAATTGCTGGTCCCTGCTGCCTTAGCTTTTCGATTCTGCCAAATCTCTCCTTAAATTCCCAGGCAATTCCTTTGGCCATTCGTAGATCTCGGGCTACGCAATGAGCAAGCGCGTAGTCTGGCGGCACCGTGAACAAATCCTGCTGTTTCTCGATGGTTACCCCAAATCGAGCTTTTCTCGAACCAGAATACTCTTGCATAAAGTCTTCGAAGGTTAGTTCATGGTATTGGCTATCCAATCGGCGCAAGTCAACGGTTTCGTCATTGTCTCCAGAGTATGGGGCTAATCGATTAAAATGTACGACTCTTGGCTTAGTGTGAGGTGTTCGCCTGATGCGGTATATTACATCGTTGATCCGCTTCAACACCTCGTATGGCCCCTCCCAATTCTTTTGAAGTTTTGGAGATAGGCCCCGTCGACGTTGTGGATTATACAACCAAACTCGATCGCCTTCATGGTAACCACTCTTCTCGGCGTTGATGTCATAGCTCTCTTTCATTCTGTCACTAGCATCTTGGATATTATGTCTGACTTGTTCATGGATATTATCTAGTCGTCGTCTGAGCGTGCTGACATAATCTTCTCCGGCAAGATCTTCACCAGGCTTGCTCCCAAACTTTAAATCACAGGGCAATCGGAGTTCCCTCCCGAATAGCACGTTTGCTGGTGATTGGCCTGTTGTCTCTTGAACGGAGGCCCGATACGCCATTAGAAATAATGGTAAATGTTCGTCCCAATCTCTCTGGTGTTCGGAGACCACTTTGGATAAGTGTCTGATCATGGTCTTGTTCATTCGCTCTACCATCCCATCTGATTGTGGATGCAAGGGAGTTGTTCTCGTCTTCCGTATGCCCAAAAGTCCACACATCTTTTCGAATAGACTGGACTCAAAATTTCGCCCTTGATCGGAATGAAGTTCCAAGGGTACACCAAAACGGCTGACGAACTCCTTCACAATCACGTCTGCTACAGTTCCAGCTTCTTGATTTGGTAGAGCATATGCTTCAACCCATTTGGTAAAGTAATCCATGACAACTATTATGTATTTATTTCCTTTGCTGCTTTCTGGAAAAGGACCGGCGGCGTCTATGGCGATCCTTTCAAATGGGCTTCCTACATTGTATTGCCGCATGGGTGCACGTCGACGCCTCTGGGGACCATTGCTTCCGGCGCAATTTGCACACTTTCGGCACCATTCTTTCACATCTCGTGAACAATTCACCCAGTAAAATCTCTGGCGCACCTTCTCCAGTGTTTTATGGACTCCAAAATGTCCCCCAGAAGCACCATTATGGAGTTCTCGCAATACCTCTGGTATTCTTTTCTTGGGAACCACCATTTGCATCTTGTGCTCACTTCCATCGTGATTTTCGACCTCACGTCCCAGGAGATCGTCATCCATGGTTAAGGAATCCCATTGTGCCCAGTATGACTTCAATTCTCGTGAATGGGAAGCAATTTCTTGCCAGGTCGGTCTTTGCCCATTTCTTTTCCAAGCCCTGAGGACTGCAAGATCCGGATCAGCTTCTTGATCCGCGCGCAAATTGTCAGGTTGCCATTGGTCATCAACAACGGTGGTTCGAAGAGCGTTGGCCGATTTGTCTTCGATTCTGTTGCAATGTCGACAGTCTTCTGGACAGGGCCTTCTGGAAAGGGCGTCTGCATTTTGATGTTTGAGGCCTGCTCTGTGTTCAATGACAAAGTCGTACTCCTGTAGCCTCTCAATCCATCTAGCTACTTGACCCTCTGGATTCTTAAATTGCAAGAGCCACTTTAAGGCGGCATGATCAGTGCGGATCAGGAACTTCTGCCCATACAGGTACTTGTAAAAGTGCTCAATGGTCTTAACTACTGCCAATAGTTCTCTCCTGGTTACGCAGTAGTTCCTCTCTGGTTTGGACAGGGTCTTGCTGAAGTATCCAATGACCTTTTCTTGGCCATCTTGGATTTGAGAGAGCACGCCACCAATCCCGACGTTACTGGCATCCGTATCCAAAACAAACCTCCCAGATGGCAGCGGATAGTTCAAAACGGGTGCACTGATCAACGTACCTTTTAACAACTCAAAGGCCGCTTGGCATTCGTTGTTCCAATTGAATGCTCGATTTTCTGTTATGCGAGTAAGATTTACCTTTGTGGGAGTGTTGATAATAAAAATACAACTCAACTAGCTAGCATCCAAGCTAAGGTCTCAGTGAAGACGGCGGGGTTTTTTTCCAAACGTTATTATATGACCGACTATTAAAATAGGTAGAAGGAGCGCCACCGCGAGTTACTCTTGAATTGTAATCATAGGTTATACGTCACAGACATGACGTAGAGGCTATAAGGTACCCATAAGGTATAGTATAAAAAGAAACGAACAAACAAAGAACCTACAACTAGAAATTAATACACGCACAAATAAGTAATATTATTACCGTATTTATTATAAATGTTCTGCCTCCAAATTGATAACACATATACAATACATAAACAAATATATGAACAGCCTGGTATATATCAGACAGGAGTTAAGTAAGTAATACTGTAGCTTTTAGATGCCTCATGGGCGAGTAAAAATTTGCGGAGATCTCCGCGATCGTACATACAAAACTTTACAGATATAAATGCAAAACATAGGCTTATTAAAAGTGACGTGAAGAAAACCCTTATATACAATATAGACAACAAAATGTTAAGAGTAATCTTTAATTAATAGCTAGTTATTTCATAGTTCGAATATTGACAGAAAAAAGTAAGAATGAACTTAATGACAGCAAATACGAAATATAAGGCGGTAATCAAGGTTTTACGCATCTCACTTGAAATATTAATAGTGATAATTTTAAATTAATTGTATCCCACGGATACAATAACGAATAAAACATATCTTTCGAAGGGGTAAGTTTGGCCCCAAATTACGGCTTACGACGATTTAACAGGTTAAGAATCTGTCCACGAGGACGTTTCGACATCCAGAACCAGCTCTAGGTCTATTGTAGCTTCAGACTGGTTCCCTAAATTTACTATATAAAACGTGCATTAGAAGATGAATATGGGCAAACGAATCAAGAAAATGGTGTCTCTTACCGAGCAGATACTTTTCGGGCCTATATCAATGTGACTACGTGCATTGAACCAACTGAAAGTTGTCGCCAAAAGACTCAGCAACAGATTTAAAACAGCGATCGACAACAAAAGGTGATTTCAATCGCAACTTAGAACGATACGCAAAATATAAAATAATCTTACATCCTTTACACGATATCTCATTTGGAAGCGAAGTCAAACGGATCTCTTTGTCCGGTCACCCAAAATTCCAATACAAGCGCTCTCAAATCTAAGCATAATCCGCGTCTCCCATTGGTCGAATATGACCTCAATATATAGCAATACTATGCATACGAGGGTTTGATGGAATAATCGTAACAAGGGATATTTATAATGCATCAATAATGCTTAAATATTAGTCTATAGTTCGTGACGAAAACAATTTGAAACCTACTTAAGTCCGCGCAACCTTACCATTTCTTGTATAAAGCAGAAGCATTTTTAATAATATAGAAATATTATTAAAAATAGTCTATAGTTGTTGAACATTTGCCCACTATTTATTAAGACCCTCATTTTTGTCTTTTTTTCATAGCTCTTACAAAACTTATATAGTTATTGTTTTAAATTTAAATTTCAGTTAATTAAAATTAATAGAGCAACTGTTTACTAGAGTGCATATGTGAATACCTTGCAAAGTTTTTCGCTATTCTTTGTGTTAGCTTTACCATAATCTATGTTCAACACTGTGATTAGTGGTTTTACCTACTGAGAATGATAACTTAGTTGTCATAATACGTATATAAGATACGATTATTAATTATGGTAAGGGGTTTTATACTTTTTTTAAAGTTTTTAACTGTTTACTGTTAAAAAAGTAAAGTTAAGGCTGTTTAACTTTGTCAGAGATAAACGGTGAATTAGAAATGCTATACACAGTCTAACTATAAATACACGACGATTATCGTTTATCGATATACATATTGTTTATAGGAGTATCTTTGCTTGTATTTAGTTTCAAGAATACTTCATTTCAGAGTTTCCAAATTTGAATGACGTTTCTCACAATCCATACTTTTGAGAATAACAGATAATCGCTAATTGAGGGGTTTCCAATCAGAACTAGCAGATGACCAATCGGGAGCCTTGATAACTATAATCTTAGAAACCTAGCCTTTCAGCTATACTCAGGTCTCTTTCTACGAATTCTATTGAAACACCAACTTCTTCCCGATAAACAAGGAGACTGTCAGAGGCTTTCCACAATTCCTTGGTACACTTGAGAGGACGTTTTTATCACAATCTCGCAAAAGTGATCACACTGAATCGATATTACTATCTAACGGTGTTCTAGGGACTTTCGCGCATGCACCTTACCAAACAAACCCTTTGTGAATAAATAAATGAGTTTTAATTGACAGACCGCTTACCAGTTTTTAATTTATTTTAACCAATGTCTTATATTGGTTAAAATAAATTAAAATAAGAAAATAAAAGTCGAAAACTCCAAGAATTGGACTCTCATAAAAGCCGAAAAACTCCAAGAATTTTATCAGTTGATATATTTAATGAAAGGCTAAGAAATTATCTAAATACTCATATAGCTATGGAGTAATAATTAGCAATTTAAAATCTTCAAAACTGACATCTGCTTTCAAAACTGACATCTGCTTTCAAATACTGACATCCGCTTTCAATAACTAACATCTGCTTTCAAAACTGACATTGGCTTTCAAAATAGACATCTGCCTTCAAAACAGACATCTGCTTTCAATAACTGACATCTGCTTTCAAAACTTATATCTGCTTTCAAAACTGACTTCTGCTTTCAAACCTGACATCTACTTTCAATAACTGACATCTGAATCATTAACACTTACTTTATAATGCATTTCTAAATAGCTTGAACCAAGGTCTATCGTGGCTTAAGTGGTAAAGCAACGGTCGGGCAAACCGTAGACTTGGGTTCAAGTCCCAACGTAGTCAAAATTTTTCAATTAAAAAAAATTCGTATTATTTGCTTTGTAATTTGTAGACAGCAATGTTTACATCCACATTTACTTCACAATTACATACTAATTTGATAATATATGTAAATATTTCGTATAAAAGCCGAAAAACTCCAAGAATATATCAATTGAGAAATTATCTAAGCACTTATACAAGTGTCCCGTATAGTTGTTTTTTCAAATTTTAGGAGTGTAAAGTAGCTTCATTTAAAGTAACAAAAACGCAAAACTTGTAATTTGTTTCAAAGTTACAGCTGTATGAATGTGCTTGTCCGATCATGAAAAAAATGTAATCCTAAAGTCAATAAAAACTTATTTTATTTAAGTTCAATTAATAATATTTTCGAAATGTCCACCTCCTTGTTGAATGCAGACTTGTGACTGTAAGCCAACAAAAGAAGTACTTATCCGAATTTCATACTTGTTTTGTCGGATTTGCTCGGTAGCCAGGTGAATACGATCCAGCAACTCTTCTCTTGTGTTCGAAACTTGCGCGTAGACTAAATTTTTCATGTATAGTTTATTTCAAATTATAAGAATATAACTTTGAACGGATCTAATGCTTTTATTTCACCACCTGCGGCAATAACTACCTGGCCACTCAATACGATTATCTTTTACCCAAACAAACTGCTAAGGTCCGTAATGACAAAATTTAAATAAATTGTAATTATGTACTGCAATTTAGATGAAATAAAATTTAATAATAATATAAGTACCAACAGTTGTTAATTTGAATATATAGTTATTATGTATAGTTAAGTAGTCATTAAATTACAATTTAGATGAAATAAGTGCTTATATTTATTAAACAAAATTTAAGTAAATACAGTTAGGAGAGTTGGTATATATTACATCTAATTAATATTGAGTCTATTTATCATTTATTGTTAATCTTTACTGCTGTATACATATTTGATTTTTCTCTCTTTACTTAACGAACATGTGGCGACCTTTTGCTGAAAGTGTTAGTGATTATGATGTGGATAGTGATAATACTGTTGGAGCACGACAGAGAAAGCATATATCAGAAGATGCAAAACAGATAATTTTCAATGTCTATCATACCCTGATGGAAGAAAATAACGAACTACAAACCCAGAACATTCAACGAACGTCGCAATTAACCAAGGTGCCTTTTGGAACAATATATAAAATAATTAAGAATAACGCAGGGCTTCGAAAGCAAAGAAGTGACAAAGGAGCACCGAGAAAAATTGAAGAGTATGAAATTGATACTATTAGGCAGCAAGTATACTCCTTCTACAGAGGAAATGTTGCATCTACACTTGACAGCTTATATAAAAGAATCAGTGTTGAGCCTATAAGTATTCAGTGTTCTAAAGCAACCTTGTGGCGGACGCTAAAGAAAGGTGGTTTTAAGTTTGGCACTATAGACAAACGTCGCACAATTATGGAAAGCCCGAGGTTACAGAAACTTCGATATGAATACTTAACGGCAATTAGAAGGTATAGACAGGAAGGACGATTCATATGTTATTTAGACGAGACGTGGTATGAGACCAATGACATAATTTGCAAAGGTTGGGTGGATAGTTCAAGTATGTGTCAGTTGGACGCGCCGGTTTCGACAGGGAAGAGAATAATCATTTTTCATGCTGGGTCAGAAAAAGGAAGGATCGGACAGCCGCTATTTTCTGCTAAAAATGTTAAATCCTCAAGTTTAGATTACCATGAAGATATGACTTCATCTTTATTTGAAGAATGGTTTTGTGACACTTTGCTGCCAAATTTACCAAAAGATAGTGTGATAGTGATGGACAACGCTCCGTATCATTCTCGACAGCAAACCAAAGTTCGTACAAAATGTAATAATAAGAAAGATATTAAAACATTTTTAGAAGCAAATGATTTATATTTTGAGGATCATTATACAAAAAAAACAATTAATAGAGGTGATGAAGGCAAAAGAATATTTAAAGGATTATTATGTGGATAACAGAGCCAAAAACGCAGGACATACAATTTTGCGTTTACCACCTGTTACACTGTAAAAATTATCCTTATAAAGTCTGGGAATTTTTAATAATTTATTTAAATTAATTGGTAACTTTAAGTCATCACAGGCTGTTCAAAATTCAATATTATCGATTTATATAATTTATTTACTTCAACTGCCAATTATCGATCATCATAGGTAATTTCAAACTCTAATATCTTCATATAAGTTTGTATGTGCAAATATTTTGCATGTCCCTATATTCATTTTTGCTCCGGGGGGTTGTATATACTTCTGCGCAGTTTGACATTTTGAAATTTTATGCGAATTCATGGTTCGTATATATGAATTTATATTTCAATTATTGTTCTTCTTAAGCAATTCTAGGTAAACAGGACATCGTCGTATTTTTTATTAGAATTTTGTAAATCTATTAGGATGATTTAATTTATTGCATAACCATTTCTAAACTACGGTTGGTATAATTTTTAATCGGTTATTAATCCTTTATTACCGCGAATTAATTATTGAATTTTTGATGTTGGCTTCCTCAATTACTTTAACCATGTCAGGGTATCTGAGTAATTATCTATCTTTTATTTCCAATATTCCGTCTGGGGGTAGTTTTTTGTTATTAGTGACGTATCCGTCTTTCTGTTTAAATACTCACACATTCGTTCGGGAGGTTCTCTTTTAATGATTCAAGCTTTGAAGTAAGGCAGTAGTTTAAAACTAAAAGTAATTTTAGAATTAAATAGTGTTACTATTCTGCAGCTGCATGCAGGAATTGTCAAAATTGATTTTATTTCATTAAATTCACTAGTATAGTGTTATTTTAATCGAGGATTTATTCCCTGGATTTGAAAGTTTTATGACCATGTGTTTGCTTCAGGTGAGTTTCTGAGATAAGGGGACGGCTGTAATTTTATCATGGCATTGTTCTCCGTTTATTAAATTACTCTGGAATGTTCCACTTATTCTTTTCTTTTCTCATTTATTTAGGGCCGTTAATATCGGCTAATGAAAAGCTGCTGCGTTAATATCGTCTAATGAAAAGCTGCTATTTTGGAGGACCGCATGGTGTCCTAAAATATGGTGTTCGACTCACCATTTTATTTTATTTTTTTTCTGCATCCATACAAAATTTAACCAAGTTCGTTACATATATAACTCGCTTAATCACTTTTATAATTCAAATTGCAGTATTTTTTTTATGGTATCAATCTCGCCTGTCAGATTTGTTTTAAAGTAAGAAATTTGAGTAAATTAAATTAAATTTTTTTTATATATATATCTAATTTTGTTTAAATAATATATTTTCCATTTTATTGGTCAATTTTCACAATTATAGAAAATTTTCTAGTTACATTTTATTTTTTTTTTATTCTTAAACATATATTTTTGCATTTACAGGCTGAGCCTTTATTGTTATATTACTATCTGATTCGAGTATCCGATTTTGCGAATACATTGTGTTTTATTATTTTTTGCATTATTAATTTCTAAAACCACCTAAAAATTTATTGCATATACTGAGTGTAACGAACCTGTGTAAGGTTCATAAGGCTTTGGTGGACTGCCTATGCAATAATTTATAGTATAGAATACGATGTTTATGTGATCTATGATATTCTAACTATTTAAAAATATTTTGTTGGCTCAATACTTATACCCCTCTGGTATATTTTATATATATTTTTTATTTTCTTTGTTGCTTATATAATAAATATAGTTGTTATTGTTATGAACTCTGTTTTTCTTTTCTCTATTTTTTTTTAATTGAGTATCAACTTATTCGAAATTACTAAGTTATCCACTTACTACGGCAGAGTCTGTGTTCTCTGTTGGCTAAAGGTAAAACATGGTGGCGCCCTTTTTTATGTAAGAATCCCCCGCAATCGCCTCTTAACAGAGTTAGCCCTTTAGCCAAAAGATCTCCGGGGCAACCATGAGTTGTAGGTAAGTTGGGTAAGTTTAGAAAGATATTTTTCGGCGCAAGTCTAGTGCTCGTGGGGGCACATAGCACACCATACCATTGCATTCTCAATCCCATTGAATTGATATGGGCCCAACTGAAAAATACCATAAGACGAACAAATCAAACACCGAAATTTAGTGAAAGCAGTGTAACACACATAAAAAATGCTATGGAACATATAACTGCTGTAAATTGGAATAATGCTGTTAAACACGCAATAGTGTTATGTGACCCGGTCCTGAGGGGGCACACCGCTGCGTCGATGCATTAAATAATAGACAGGTAACGTTGGGATAACAACATATAATTAGTTAACACTTATAACGATACAACGATAACAATATACATAATAACAAAATAGACAGTAGTCTAAAGGAGGTTTCTATCTTACACTCGCTATGTCATACTGTATATCTAACTATGTCTGACTGGGTGACTGTCTCTTAAGATCTGATGGATCGTCTTATATACATTAGAGTGTACTCCTTTTGACTAGTGTCCTTAGTTTAACATCAACAAGTGGTGAAAGCGTGTAACGTATATTGAGGACGCTTGTGTATCGGATGGACCGAGGTCATGTTTTTATATACAATAGAAACAAGACCGGGGTCGCACCTTGACTAAGATAAGTAGTACAATACATTACTCAATTTGGTTACTACACCTTCCACCCGGGATGAAGCAAAACAAAAGGGGTTGTAACGCGCTTAGCTACATATTTTAGCTACATATTTGCTACATATTTCTATATCTAATTATATTTTCTTATGTACTAAGTGCAGATATAATTTAAATTAATGAGATACATATACTTATTATCTAAATATTTGACATCTATTTGAAATTATTATCTATACATTACAAATGTTCTGTAAGAGTTACTTAAAGTTATTACACATAGTAAAATATTTCTATCTGTATATCACACATAATAATGTTTGAGACGGTTCTTATGTATCTCGATGTATTGATCGTCTATGCGAATAGTTACATTTGGTGGCTTATTTATCTCTGTAATGGTAAAAGGACCGTTATATAATGTCTCGAGCTTATTTCCAGCTTCGTTCTTTACTAAAATTTGATCTCCAACACAGAAGTGTGTGGGTTTGCGATTATTGTTTAACTTACTTTGTCTTTTAACTTTCGATTGGATTAAATTGTATTTTGCCTCATTTAGGGCTGTTTGCAATGTGTATTTCATTTCCGCGGTATAGTTATCGAAATTATAAAGTGTCTCTATCGCGTTGGTTAATGATGATGGTAGCGGGTTGTGTTTTCCAAAAACTAATTCCTGTGGGGTATATTCCGTTTCGGTATGCACTGTGTTGTTAAATGCAAAGCGCCAATAAGGTATCCATGTTGACCAATTGTCTTTGTGGTTAGCTAGTTGAATACGTAAATACGCTCCCAGATTTTTGTGTGTTTTCTAATGCGCCTAACGTTTCGTGGTGGTATGCAGTTGATTTCAGCTGCTGTATGCCTAAAAGAGAGCAAGTTTCCTTAAAAACTGTAGCCATGAATTCTGTTCCTTGGTCGGAAGCTATCTGTTCGGGAATAGCGTACCTTAGTATAAAATTCTTGACCAGAGCTTTGGCTACTGTGGAAGCTTCTTTGTTTTGAATGGGATAGGCTTCTACGAATTTCGTTAGTTCGCATTGGAGTGTCAAAATGTATTTGTTCTCCTCCTGGTCTTGGTTTACTGGACCTACTAAATCCACAAAAATCTTTTGGAAGGCGTATGACGATGTGGTTGTGACCTTCATTGGTTCTTTGTTGGGTATTGAGTGCTTGTATTTTTGGCAATCACTACATCGTTTCACGAATGATTCAATCTCGTGTTTTAGCCTTGGCCAAAAGTAAAATCTCTTGATTTTGTTGAATGTTCTATTTACCCCACTATGTCTCCCTGTGGGTAACATGTGGTAGTTGTTGACAATTAGTTGTTGTGTCTCGTAGTCTTCAATTCTTTGCACTCCTCCAATTACATTTACCTTTAAATGGTTTGGCTCTCTCTGGCTCCATGAAATAATTTTTCTCAGGAAGTCGCTGTTCCTGGAGTTATCTTTGACTATACATATTTCTTGTATGTCGTGTTCTGCGCAGAACTCTTGGAGTGTAGACAACAAGCGCATGTACTGCTGAGGACTCATTGTACCTACAGTCTCCTTCATAAAAATTGTGAGAGCATCTTCGTCGTATAGGAACATTTCCTTGAAACGCATGCTTGTTTCGTTACGACGTTGGAGTGAATTGAAGCTTGCCTTTTCTATCACTTGAAGTTCAATAGATCCCGCTGGTCTTTTCAACAGTTCCACAACCCCGGGGTGATCCGCCCTGAAGCCGGTGGAATCTGTGGCTGGTGGTTTCGTACTGGTGCCATCGGCATCTGTCTGTCTTAACTGGCGCGTAGTCGTAACAAAAATGCTGTCAGTAACTCCACTACTAACCTTCTTCAAGTCATTGGAATCTATTTCTATTCGTGATAAGGCGTCTGCAACTACGTTTTCGGAACCCTTAATATAGTTGATGATGAAATCATATTCTTCTATTAATCTGAATTTTGTAAGACGACTTGATGGATTGGTTATTCCAAATAAGTATACGAGTGGCCTGTGGTCTATAAAGATCTTAAATTTTCGACCATATAAGTAAGGCCTGAAAATCTGGGTAATGTAGAATTGGTGGTGTCTGAAGGGCTAGCTTAAGCTTTTCGAATGCCTTTTGTTCCACATCGGACCAAGAAAAAGGTATGTTCTTCTTTGAAAGATTGTTCAAAGGCGTCGGGATGTTGGCAAAATTTGGAATGAAGCGCCTATAATAATTAGCGAATGCGACGAAACGTTTGACGTCCTTCGCGTTTTTGGGAACTGTGTATTCCAATAAGGCTTTTACATTGGACGGGTCTGGTGAGACGCCGTCGGCAGAAATGACGTGTCCCAGATATAATATCTCTTTCCTTAAAAAGTCGCATTTGCTTGGGTTAAGTTTAAGATTAACGCTTCTTAGTCGTTCTAATACTCTAAATTCAGATTGTGTTGCCTAAGATTGTTGCTGAAAACTATGAGGTCGTCTAGGTATATGAAACATTGTTCGTAATTTAGTCCTGATATTGCTATTGTCAAAAAGCACTACTACTTGTCTTTAGTCCCATTGGAAGTCGGCACATTTGGTATTGATATTTGCCGGTTGTGAAGGCTGTATAAGGACGGCTTTTGGGTTCTAGCTCGATCTGATGGTAACCTTGAGCTAGATCCAAGTGAGAAAAATAGACTGCACCTGAAAGCGAGTCTAAGATCTCGTTGATCGAAGGCAGTGGGAATTTGTCATCGACTATTTGCTTGTTTAATAGGCGGTAGTCGATCACTATTGTCCATTTCTGGTTTCCGTCTTTATCCTTTTTTTTGGGTACTAATAACAAAGGTTATGACCATGGTGATTTTGGTTTTGCTATTATACCGTCGGACAAAAGTTTGTCTACTTGTCTGTCGATCTCATGTTTTTGGGCGTGTGGCAATCGATAAGGTTTGGAATATATTGTATTTATTTGTGAGCTAACCTGTATGTCTCCCCTGTATATATTCGTGTGCGTAAGATTGTCTGATTCAAGGTAAAAAATGTCGCAATACTTGGCGAGTATCTTCTGCATTGCAATATTTTCTTCCTTGTTTAAATGTGATGTGTTTATAGTTTGAAGAACTTTGTTGACGCGATCGACGCATTTCGGACCGTTATTGCTGAAAGTGCAAATGTTGTAATTGTCTAGTTCCGCAAATGTCGGGGAAAAATTTTTCAATTTCGCGTCGCTATCTCTTGTATTTAATACGCGCACAAGCACTATGCCTTTTTTGGGGGATACTACAGAGCCGGCAATAAATAAACCTGGGGCTACTTCTTCTGGTAATATCACACAGTCGCTACGTGTATTTATTTTAAAATGTTTAATTACTTCGCATCGAGCTGGAATGCTTGTGTCCGCGTTTTACTCTGAATGAAAAGGTAAGGTTATTCTTCGACCTCCTATTGAAAGTGCAAGATTGTATTTTTCGTAATCCAGTATCGCGTTGTATTTGTTTAGAATGTCTGCTCCGATAATACCGTCGAGTGCATTATTTATATTATTCAATATCGCGAACTTATGGTTGACCTTGGCCTCGCCTAATTCTATCGTAATAAATGATGCTCCAAGTGTTTTCGCTTGACCGTTAATACCTAATATGTTTACTTTGTCAGCTTTATCAATATTTATGTTTGGATGTTTACTATTTACAAATATAACGCTTATTGAAGCTCCGCTGTCAACCAGAAAAGGATGCTCTTTATTATTAAAACGTATTTTAATGTAATTTAGGCCGCCGAGGTCTTGGATAATTGACGTTAACCCAATTTCGGACAGCAATTCCGAAATGTGGTGGTGCCTCATCCATGTGAAACCACATGTCTCGTCGAACCTCCCAGGAAGAATGACAGGACCAATCAACAAGTCATCGATTAGGGCGGCCCAAACGTTAATAGAAAATTCATGTTGAAATTTAGATGGGCGTATAACTTTGGGATTTTCTGATGACAAACTGTGCAGGTTTCTCAGATTTGTAACACCACTTCTCGTAAACGTAGATGCATCTGTCCAGAGGACTGTTCTGCCGAAATTAAAATGAAGCCGTGACTGTCTTAATATCCAGGTAGCATAAAGTAGACGAGTATAGTGGTCTGCCTCAAGCAAACCGTGTCCCCAGCGATAGTGATATGGATATAAGCCCTCACGTTTTAAAATTCGCCAAACTGTCGTTTGTGGCATTCCTAGTTGTCTAGCGATTCGACGTACACTGAGAGTTGCATCCCTTGTAACAATAGCTACTGCTTCTTCCTCTAAGTCTGCTGGCAAATTTACTCCTCGGTCGAAAAGATAATCACGCAGTCCGCATTCCCGAAATTGTCTGTGTACTTCCAGAAACGTTCTGTAATGAGGAATGCGCCTATCGGGAAACCGATTTCGGTATTCAATAACTGCTTGACGTGCACTGCCGTTACAGTAGCCATACACAAAATGTACGCATGTACGCACACTCTTGAAAAGAAAATCGCTAAGGCATCTTTAATAAAGAAAACGTGTCCACTCACTAATAAGCCGTTGTATGAACTGACACGTAATGTAATCCTTTATTAAAAATGTAACGTTAACAGTAATCTGAACATTTGTCTACTGTATGATATTCATGGTTCAGAACTTACGAAGTAAGTAAGAACATTCTTTACCATAAATCAATTGCTAGTACTCTTTTTTGAAGATCTCCAAGAAATTTACTTTATGTACCACTGTGATAACCTGATTAAGTATTGTTTGTAATAATTGATATAGTCAAGGCGTGGCCCTGGTCTTATTTGCATTGTATTAGAAAACACGACCTCGGTCCACCTGTTTTATTAAACACAAACATTCTCAATCAGAGGTTGCGCGCTTGCACATCTTGTTTATAGTTAAGTAAGGACATAGTCAAATGAGGGCACTCTAATATCGTATATAAGACTTTCTATTAAAGAACAAGGGATCAGTCATAGCTAGATAGTCAGTAAGACATAGCGAGTGCGAGATAGATCTCTCCTTTGACTACTGTTCTATTTATTGTTATGTATATAGTAATTGTTATGTTTATTATGTGTTAACTAATTATACTACGTTAAAACAACCTTATCTGCGCGTTATTTAAATTCTTATACGCATCTGCGTACCAACGCAACGATGTAGCCCCCGCAGGAGCAGGCTACATTACATGGCGATCCTACCAGCCACTTAGGGCCGAAGAAAACTAAGTGGAAAGACCGGAACGAACCGCCGAACGATTCACCGGAAATATGGCAAAGTCATAAACCAAAAATGGGTAATTATGCGACGAAAGAAGAAGTGATTATAGCGGGCAATGACGCCAACGTGAAGAACGGCGTAGACACGGTCGACATCCTCGGCATAGTGGCATTCGTGGGAGTCATCATCATCATAACCTCCTGCTGCTGCTACGGTGTGTACAAACACATAAACCGAAGGATGACGAAGGCACTCTCCGCCCAGGTCCAGATGGAGTTTAACCGAAGCCAAGAAAAGGTCTAGGTCACCCCCATGTCCGCCCCGGATCAATTCCTTCAACTACAAGAGTCAGAGAATACAAGTCAAGGTATTTTTTAATAATTCAAAAAAGGACAATGCTAGTATTAGGAGTGATAAGAACATTATTGTGCGCAAGCTAGCGCAAACAGACAATTTTAGACATAGATTAAACGACTTAAAAGACAATTTTAACAAAATAGCACATAGTTCAAGTATAATAGAATCGACCAAAAGTTGTATCAAAAGTGTTATAGTTACGTTAAATGAAGCTGTGGAAATTTTAGAATTTAGATTAAGTAGTTTAAGTGTAAAATCTTGTAACATGGCTGAAAAATTCGATTTACGCACTGCCTCGAGCTTATTACCTGTAATGAATGGTAAAGAGGAAATCACACTGCAACTCATAGATTCAATTGAATTGTACGACTCATTACTTGATGACGCGGGAACAGAGAAATTAAACGAATTATATCCTCAAAACTCGGTTATCGGCGAAAGCGAAATTAAGGCTACGAAAATCTTATACTAGTAATGCCGCCCTAATCGCGGATCTAAAAAGTAATTTTGTTACAAAGAAGTCAGTTACGGCATTAACCACGCAACTACACAACGTAAAGCAAGGCGCGAAGTCAATTAGAGAATACGGGGAAACGGTGGAAGAACTCTCCCATTTAACTATTGCACAGGCAGGCGACGACGAAATATTAGTCGACAAGTTTCGCATCGTCAATGAGAAAATTGCGGACAATATGTTGGCAAACGGACTTCACGATGCGAACATAAGAACGTTAATAAAGGCCCGTAACCCAAATACACTGTCCGAAGCTATTCAAGAAGCTACGGACGAACAAATAATTAATCCTAACAATAACAGTAACTCTGTCTTGCATTTTTCAAAGAAAGTACCACATACAAATTCGCACGTTAGGGAAAACCGGTACAGGAAATACAGGCACCAGAGTCACGATAATAGACAAAGGAACTTTCGGTTCAATAATGACAATCACAATTACGGATATAAGAAAAAATTCCCAAGACGCGATAATCGCGACAATCACAGTAAAGTATTCTCAGCATCGGCAAATGCTGCTACCCTTCAGAACGAGCGAAAACGCGAGTTTCAGTTTTTTCTCAAAAGGCAGTCAACTAAAAACGGATTCTGCCCCGTGCAGTTTTAACCTCGGCGGCCTAAATTACATTAAAGTACGTTTTAATAATAAAGAGCATCTATTTCTATTTGACAGCGGCGCTTCAATAAGCGTAATATTTGTAAATAATAAACGACCAAACATAAATATTAATATAGCCGACAAATTAAACATAGTAGGAATAGACGGTTAAGCAAAAACAATCGGGTCAGCAGTTGTTACGTTAGAATTAGGCGAAGCCAAGGTCGAGCATAAGTTCGCAATATTGAACAATGTAAACAATACACTCATCGGTATTATCGGTTCAGACATTCTAAACAAATACAACGCGATTTTGAATTATGAAGAATGCAATCTTTCATTTTTTATGGAAGGTCGGCGAATAACCTTACCTTTTTATTCAGACGAAAACGCGGTCTCAAGCATTCCGGCTCGATGCGAAGTAATCAGATATTTCAAAATAAATGCATGTAGAGACTGTGTTATATTACAAGAAGAGGTAGCACCAGGATTATTTGTTGCCGGATCTGTAGTTTCTCCTAAAAACGGGATAGTGCCCGTACGCGTATTAAATACAAGGGATGGCGACGCGACATTGAAAAACTTTTCCCCAACGTTCACAGACCTCGATAATTACAACGTTTGCACTTTCAACAATAACGGTCCCAAGTGCGTCGAGCGCGTCAACAAAGTTCTACAAACTGTAAATACATCACATTTAAACAAGAAGGAAAATATCGCAATGCAAAAGATACTCGCTAAATATTGCGACATTTTTTACCTTGAATCAGACAAACTAACGCACACAAATATATACAGAGGAGACATACAAGTTAACGAACAAATAAATCCAATATATTCTAAGCCCTATCGGTTGCCACACGCTTAAAAACATGAATCGACAGACAAGTAGACAAACTTTTGTCCGACGGTATTATAGAAAAAGCAAAGTCACCATAGTAATCACCTTTGTTATTAGTACCCAAAAAGAAAGATAAAGACGGAAAGCAGAAATGGAGAATAGTGATCGACTACCGCCTATTAAACAAGCAGATAGTCGATGACAAATTCCTACTGCCTTCGATCAACGAGATCTTAGACTCACTTTCAGGTGCAGTCTATTTTTCTCACTTGGATCTAGCACAAGGATATCATCAAATTGAGTTAGAACCCAAAAGCCGTCCTTATACAGCATTCACAACCGGCAAAGATCAATACCAAATGTGCCGACTTCCAATGAGACTAAAGACAAGTAGTAGTGCTTTTTCTCGAGCCATGACAATAGCAATGTCAGGACTAAATTACGAACAATGTTTCATATACCTAGGCGACCTCATAGTTTTCGGCAATGATCTTAGGCAACATAATCTGAATTTAGTTAGAGTATTAGAACGACTAAGAAGCGCTAATCTTAAGCTTAACCCAAGCAAATGCGACTTTTTAAGGAAAGAGATATTATATCTGGGACACGTCATTTCTGCCGACGGCGTCTCACCAGACCCGTCCAATGTAAAAGCCTTATTGGAATACACAGTTCCCAAAAACGCGAAGGACGTCAAACGGTTCGTCGCATTCGCTAATTACTATAGGCGTTTCATTCCAAATTTTGCCAACATCGCGACACCTTTGAACAATCTTTCAACGAAGAACATACCTTTTTCTTGGTTCGATGTGGAACAAAAGGCATTCGAAAAGCTTAAGCTAGCCCTTCAGACACCACCAATTTTACAATATCCAAATTTCGATGCAGACAACATGTTTGTTTTGAAAACGGATGCATCTGGCTATTCAATTGGAGCAGTACTATCCAACAGCAACGACAGGCCAATCGCTTATGCCAGTCGGTCCTTAAACAAAGCAGAAAGGAATTACTGTATAATTGAGAAGGAATTACTAGCTGTAGTTTGGGCAGTCAAGCATTTCAGGCGTTGCTTATATGGTCGAAAATTCAAGATCTTTACAGACCACAGGCCATTAATATATTTATTTGGAAAGAGTAACCCATCTAGTCGCCTTACGAAATTCAGATTAATATTAGAAGAATATGATTTCATCATCAACTACATTAAGGGTTATGAAAACGTAGTTGTAGACGCCTTATCACGAATAGATATAGATTCCAACGACTTGAAGAAGGTTAGTAGTGGAGCTACCGACAGCATCTTTGTTACGACTAGACGTCAGTCAAGACAGACAGATGCCGATGGCATCTGTACGAAGCCACCAGTCACAGATTCCACCGGCTCTAGGGTAGATCACCCCGGGGTTGTGGAACTGTTGAAAAGACCAGCGGGATCTATTGAACTTCAGGTGATAGAAAAGGCAAGCTTCAATTCACTCCAACGTCGTGACGAAACAAGCATGCGTTTCAAGGGAATGTTCCTATACGACGAAGATGCTCTCACAATTTTTATGAAGGAGACTGTAGGCACAACGATTCCTCAGCCGTACATGCGCTTGTTGACTACACTTCAAGAGTTCTGCGCAGAACACGGCATACAAGAAATATGTATAGTCAAAGATAATTCCAGGAACAGCGACTTCCTGAGGAAAATTATTCCATGGAGCAAGAGAGAGCCAAACCGTTTAAAGGTAAATGTAATTGGAGGAGTACAAAGAATTGAAGACTATGAGACTCAGCAGCTTATTATCAACGACTACCACATGTTACCCACAGGGGGACCTAGTGGGGTAAATCGAACATTTAACAACATCAAGAGATTTTATTTTTGGTCAAAACTGAAACACGACATTGAATCATTCGTGAAACGATGTAGTGATTGCCAAAAATACAGGCACTCAATACCCAACAAAGAACCAATTAAAATTACAACTACATCTTCATACGCCTTCCAGAAGATTTTTGTGGATCTTGTAGGTCCATTAAATCAAGACCAAGAGGAGAACAAATACATTTTGACACTCCAGTGCGAACTAACGAAATTCGTAGAAACCTATCCTATCCAAAACAAAGAAGCTTCCACAGTAGCCAAAGCTCTGGTCGAGAATTTTATACTGAGGTACGCTATCCCCGAACAGATAGCTTCCGACCAGGGAACAGAATTCATGGCTATAGTTTTTAAGGAAACTTGCTCTCTTTTAGGCATCAAGCAGCTGAAATCACTGCATACCACCACGAAACGTTAGGCGCATTAGAAAACACAAAAATATGGGAGCGTATTTACGTATTCAACTGAATAACCACAAAAATAATTGGTCAACATGGATACCGTATTGGTGCTTTGCATTTAACAACACAGTGCATACAGAAACGGAATATACCTCACACGAGTTAGTTTTTGGAAAACACAACCCGCTACCCTCATCATTAACCGACGCGATTGAGCCACTTTATAATTTCGATAACTATACCGCGGAAATTAAATACCGATTGCAAACAGCCCTGAATGAGGCAAACACAATTTAATTCAATCTAAAGTTAAGAGACAAAATAAATTAAACAATCATCACCCACACACTTCTGTGTCGGAGATTAAATCTTGGTAAAGAACGAAGCAGGAACTAAACTCGAGACATTGTATAACGGTCCGTTTACCATTACGGAAACGAATAAGCCACCAAACGTTACAATTCGCATAGACGATAAGTACATCGAGGTACACAAAAACCGTCTCAAACACTATTATGTGTAATATGTAAATAAAATATTTTTTTTCTGTGTAATAACGATAAATAATTTTACCGAACGTTTTAATAGATGGTAATGTCGAATAAATATCGAATATTTAGAAGATAAGTAAATGTAATAATGTAAATTATATCAGCATGTAGTAAATAAGGAAACATAAGTAGGTATAGAAATTTCTAGAGAAAGAAAAAAAGCAAACAAATCCTGTTGCTTTTTTCTTTTCTCGCTGGGTGGCAGGTGTGATAACCTGATTAACTAATGTTTGTAATACTTGATATAGTCAAGGCGTGGCCCTGGTCTTATTTGCATTGTATTAGAAAACACGACCTCGGTTCACCTGTTTTATTAAACACAAACATTCTCAATCAGAGGTTGCACGCTTGCACATCTTGTTTATAGTTAAGTAAGGACATAGTCAAATGAGGGCACTCTAATGTCGTATATAAGACGTTCTATTAAAGAACAAGGGATCAGTCATAGCTAGATAGTCAGTAAGACATAGCGAGTGCGAGATAGATCTCTCCTTTGACTACTGTTCTATTTATTGTTATGTATATAGTAATTGTTATGTTTATTATGTGTTAACTAATTATACTACGTTAAAACAACCTTATCTGCGTGTTATTTAAATTCTTATACGCATCTGCGTACCAACGCAACGATGTAGCCCCCGCAGGACCAGGCTACATTACACCACAACACGTTTTTATTTATTTTAGGATAACATTTTATTATGTGACGTAAACAATCGCAGGCCTGTTATTGAATCGTATAACTTTTTTTAAATAAAATCAGTTTGTATTGACTTTAGGATAACATTTTTTTCATGATCTGACAATTACATTCATTTGAACATAACGATACGGGGCAACTTGTATATATACATATATATATATATATATATATATTTTGTTACACCGGGAGATAATTGAAATTAAAATAATTGAAATAATTGGGTGGCCTGCCCTGGCTTGCTCAGTCGGCCTCCCGGTGACAATGGTGTTAGGGGGCGGAGGTGGGTTGCTTGGCCCACCGTCCGGTTTGTTCTTGTTTCGGGGTTTTTAACGGACTTGTGCTTGCCCATGGTGTTTTAATGAAAATACTCTTTCTTTCGGTGGTGTTTAAATGGTAGTGCTCTTTGTTGGTGTTTAAATGAAACACTGATTGTTTGGGCACATTAACTATTAACTCTCTTTATTTAAATGTGTGCCCAAAGTCAGTTACACAAATCTCTTATATCTACAATGCACTTATAGAGTACTTACAATTGTCAGCGGGGGTCACGCACTTTCACTTTTAACTGTCTTGACTGTTCACTGGCTATTACTACCGGCTGGCTCACCGGGTAGCTGATTATGACTATATATGACTTGTGACTATCGGTTGGCACGCCGAGTAGACGACTATGACGACTTGTTGGCTTGTGACTACCGGCTGGCACGCCGGGTAGACGACTATGTCTTCCAGGGATTTGGTCCTGCTTTTATATGATTTTGTTAGTGGGGTAAGTTGCCCCACTCCTCGGTGAATGGTCCATGCCGTCGGTGGGCGGGGCCTAGCGGTGGCATCGTGAATGCATAAATATGGGTGGGGCGATGGTTTGCCGGCATTCATTATGCACCTGCGGTTGGAGTAGGATCGTTGCTGCTGTTCATTCGTGACGGGCTGGATGATGAGTGTCTTTGTATTTTGAACCAGTCTACGCTCAAACACGTCGTGCTTCAAACCGGAGGCCGCCGTCGGTAACGATATATATAAATATAGTATTATGGTATTATAGTATAGTAATATGGTATTTTCGTGACCTTGGTATGATAAGGTAAACAAAATTAGTCGGCGATTAAAGGTCTGGTTATTACTTCAAAGTGTATATATTTAAAATAATCCTACATGTTTCGGCAAGATGCCTTTGTCAAGGATATAAAAAATATAAATGACAGAATGTCATTTATATTTTTATATCCTTGACAAAGGCATCATTGCCGAAACATGTAGGATTATTTTAAATATATACACTTTGAAGTAATAATCAGACCTTTAATCGCCGACTAATTAAGTTTACCTTATATATATATATATATATATATATATGGTAAATTCAATTTGTTGGCGATTTAACGTCTGGTTTTACTTCAAAATATATATATTTAAAACAATCCTACATGTTTCGGCAAATGACGCCTTTTTCAAGGAATATAAAATATAAATGACAGTATATTAATGTCATACTTATACATTTGTAGTTGCTAAGGATAAGATTATTCAAAAGATACATTCCAATTTAATAATAATAAATCATGCCTTAGTATTCTAAAATAGATATACAACAAAAACAGGGAAACGCAAGACATGAGTTATTATTATGTATGCGTCCGTGGAGCGACTAAGGAAGTTAAGCTGTCGGCATTGGCCTTAAACGAGAAGGAAATCCACGAAAACCTACTCGGACAGCCAGACAGGAATCAAAATACGGAACTGTCGGCATGATGAGCAAATGTATAGATATTTAAATAGCATAAGATATATAATTCTATAACAGCAACATATATTATGATGGTAAATTGCAGATCGTTACATAATTAAGTTGTAATATATACTGCTTGAATTTTTTATATCACTTCCGTTGTTAATTGATTTTTTTTCCTATTTAATAGTAATCATTTCTTTAATTTCCCTTTTCATTGGGTGTTGTTCTTTATCAATTATCTGTGTGTTTTTAAAATCGAAGTGGTGATTGCGTTGTAGTTTGTGTGTAGATAAAGAAGATTTGTCTGTTTTAGAGTATTTGTGGGCTTGTATTCTTTTGTATAAATATTGTGTCGTTTGGCCTATGTAGTAACTATCGCAATCGCGACATGGTATTTTATAGATGACATGTGTTTCTCGATTTTTTTTCTATTTTAGGTTTAAGTTTTGAAAATAAATATTTATTAGTTTTCCTAAGTTTATATGTTGTAGCTATATCATATTTTCTTAAAGTCTATTGAATTTTTTCTGATAATTGTGGAACATATAGAATCGTGATATATGTTGTGTCATTACTTAAATTGTTATTGGTGTCTGCAGTGTTGTATATTTGGTGGAATCTTTTTTTAATTGTTTGGTCTATAAGTTGTGGATAATTATTATCTGTTAAGATTGTTTTAATTTTCTTGATGTTATCTTTTATATATTGAGTATGTGATAGCCGAGCCGAGCCGAGAAAACCCAACACAATGACGTCACACTGACGTCACAACCTAATGACGTCATACTAACGCCACAATGACATAACCTAATGACGTCATACTCTGATAACGTCACAGGGATACGTAACAACCTCCTCCTCCACACTGATATACGAGGTTCAATCAAAAAGAAAAAACACAATGGCGGAAGGAGGAGTTAAGCAAAAATGCATCAAGCCAAAAGGACATTAGAAAACAAAATGGCGGATGAGGATAAGTTTGAAAAAGCAAAAAAGAAAAAATACTTACAAGATGGAGGGCCCCCTTGTGGGGTCCTCAGAAGCAAAACCACACACACCCCTTGTGGGGCCTTCTGAAGCACCCTCCGAAACATCACCACACACGGCCCCCCTAGTGGCGCCCTCTGCAGTATAACCACACACGGTCCTCCTAATGGGGCCACCGAAACATTACCTAACAATTGAATAAAACACAAGTGCACTCGATAAAAGTTAAATGAATACTAAAGGAAGTTACATCCGGTGTGCTGTAAGTATATTATTACGTCATATTTTTTTTAAACAAGATAGAACACGATATGGATTCAAAAGGAAATAAGGAATAGTTGAAGTTCCATTGTATGCTACCTCCAATTATTTATAGCTGTTAAGCCCATCGAAATTCAAAGGTACTACTCACGAGGCTCGATGTAGGCAGCTCGGAACATGGACAAGTCTACCATCAAATGATTTATAGTCATGAAGACCCCTTGAAATTCAAAGGCACTACCCAGGGGCTCAGGGTAAAAGATTTCATATGGAGTTAGCTCTTAAAAGCAATGAAGCTTCCCCAACGTCAGTAGGTTTCTGCTGAAATATTAGGGTGTCGAATGTCTCTTTGGACCGAGCACCACAGTCAATAGACTGCCTAACGTATTTGGGTAAACTCCTGAAATGACCTGTCTCTTCAACTGAAAAGTAGGAATATTTAAATTCACATGTTAACGTAAATAAATATGTAAAAAGAAAAAGTGTTTGAATAAATTATGATAACGTAAAGTATTGATGCTAAATATAATCCCAAAAGGGTTGAGGTGTCTGCAAGGGTATACCAGCACTGAAGCACCCTCCGAAACATAACCACACACGCCCCCTAGTGGGGCCACCGAAACATAACCTAACAATTTAATAAAACACGTGTGCACTCGACAAAAGTTTGATGAATACTAAATGAAATCACATCCGGTGTTCTATAAGTATATAATTATGATGACAATGCAAGATGAGTAATTTTTTTTGTTTATTTCGCTTTTAATATATAATTATGATGACAAAGCAAAAATTAGTAATATGTTTCTTTAAAATGAAAAATAAAAATTCACTTACTAAGCAGATTGAATTAAATACGGTTTCATATTACACCACAGTAAGCATTTTTTATTTCAATATAAATTATTGCTTATTCATTATATCGTGTTACAATCTACTAAAAAATAATCTAGAATTATATCAGGTGTCGGCTTACATTTTAAATCAGCAGATTTAATATTTTTTGTGTTGGTTATAGTTGAATTATAAAATTATGATGACAATGCAAAAATGAGGAATGTTTTTTTTAATGAAAAATAAAAATTCACTTACTAAGCATATTGAATTACATACGGTATCCGCTTACCTAGTAATCAGAATGCATCAACATTAAATATAATGATGACGCATGTCTGTGAAATATTAATAATCCTTTTATTTAAACCTACAGTGCCATTTACGTTTTGATATACGAGGTTCAATCAAAAAGAAAAAAACAAAATGGCTAATGAAAAGAAAATGTCTAGACACTTTGAAGCAATAAATGAAAGAGGAAATTAAGTTTTAAACATTTATTATTTAAACTATATATATTTACAATTTAAATTACAATTATATATAAAATTTAATAAATATAAATTAACAACCCAATCTAATGACTTCAACATCAAAATGTAAAGTATTGTAATGTAGATATAATATTTCTAACATAAATAAAGCATTTAAAGAGTTACTATGACATAACAATAATCTTTTTATGTTGCTGTATTTATCACCAGACATTTGGACACAGGATTCCAATGTCGATTTATAAAAATTCACGAAATCTAAAGTCTTTAAAACAGTCAACTTTTGATTTAATAATTCAATCAAACTGAATATATTGTCGTATGTGTCTTTAGATAGAACAATTTCACGATTACGACTCTTTAGTCGAATTACCTATATTTTTCTATACATGCTACATTCCATCTGATGATTAGGGCTGCAACCCTCAGTCTTGCAAAATTCCTCCCACTTATCCCGAGTGAAAAAGATGCAGACGGTCGACGAGCGGATTTGAATAATTGGCACAAAACCAGCAGCTGGATTAAGTCCAATAACAATCCACTTAGTGCCGCTATTATTAAGCAAATACACAGATTGTACGACAAGCTATTTCTCTCTAAGGATAGCATCTTCCTGCTTTTTCAAAGCGTTGTCAATGAATTCAGTATAGGTAACCGGCTCGCTATCAGCTGTTACAATAGAAATATTAGATTGCTAAAATATAAATTTTAAAGTTAAAATCTGCATACCTCTCTCCATTTTACTGCTACGTGTCACGAAGAAAAACTCTAAACTGACAGTTTAGAACAAGTTGCAGCGGTATATATAGAGTAACAAGAAATAGTAGAGGTGAGGGATTTCAAACCGTTTGGTGACTCTAACAGAAGTAATATTAAGTAACGCATTTTTTATATCTAATTTATAATTACCAATTTAACTCGCCATCTGATTATTCAACGATGTTGTGATGACCCCAAGCTGGAGTATGTACCCCATCCCCATTAATACACCGTTTATCATCAAAAGGCGATAGGGTCAGTTTATTTTGTTCGACGGAGGAAATCTCATGTAATTTACTACGAAATATATTTTGACGTCTATAAATTAATTCATGTTCGAATAAACAAATTTTGTAATCTTCCAAACTAATTGCATTTTTTACTACGTTCTGTTTCACTCCCTTAGATTTTTTCACCTGTCTACCTTCAACCTCTAGAGCATAAACTTTGGCCCGTAATCCGACGAATTCACTCATTACCTTACCTGCGTTCTCGTCTTTCATTAAACCGAGAACCGCTTTGTTTTGGAGCGGCATGTTGTAAACGTTGTCGGCCGAAAAGTTTGACGTATCAAATTTAGATAAATTTTGTTTCATGTCGCAATAGATATCATCGGTATTAATTTTTAAAATGAAACTATCGGTGTCCATATAACATAGATTCACCCGTTCAGCATAGACACGCTTCAAATAATCATAATAAAAGTCATACATTAACAATTTTGATAATTCCAAAACGGAGAAACGTATATGTAAGGGTTTATTATAAATAACTTTAAGTTTCTCCATCTGAATAGCAACAAAGTTTTCAGCAAAAATACTAATATTCTTAAAATTTAATTTTGCTATCAAGCTAGAGGCGCCCCTCCGTTTTCCTATATCTTCCCAACGAGTTATTAATTTCTCGTCTACACGCTTGTCAACATTTTCCATAGTTTTACCAAAGACCGAGTTGTTTAGCAATTTATAAAAATCTTTTTCAAAATCGTTTCGCGCATTTTTTCTAAAAGCAGTACTTAAATCGATATATTTTTGTAGCCAATTTGACTGTTTAAATTCCAAAATCCTATGAATTCTAATAATTTTGAGTCCGTTATTTACTGCATGCTTTAAATTTCTATAGTGTATAACATATTTAGATTTATCATGCAAGTTTGCAATTAATTTCTTATTGGGAAATTTAGATGTAGGAGGCTTCATGCTCTCGGGAAGAAAGGGTAAATCATTGTTATTATCGTGTAATACTTCTGGATACTCGATATCTACCTCTAAAAAGTACCCGATATCTGAATCATCCGCGATTGATAAAACATCAAAGTTTTCAACATCTTTTAACCACTTGAAACCGTTGAATGGTAAATACTGAGACATTGCCCACCCATATAGATTGTTTGCGTACCAGTAAACTAAATACGAATTTGGAGAACTCGCATCAAATGTACTTAAATATTTATTATTACCAGCAGCATATCTCAAACAAGATTGCGTTAACCTGCCCCTAATATTATTTTTAATGAAATGATGCATATCAATATCAGTGAGTAACTCCAATTCAATTTTGGTATATTTCAACATGGCGCTCCAAGAGAGACCCGGCGATGTGAAATAGTGTGCAGGATCCAAACCATATGTTTTATGACAAATTTCACGGAAATTTTCAAAAATGTCAGTTAATAATAAAACATCTGTTTTTAAATATAGATTTGAGTAATCCAATAAAGATTTACACCCGAAAATGTTCCAAACATCTCGAGCATGCATATAATCTTAATTGAATTTATTGAATTGTTCAATATCTGGAAAATGTGATTTAACGGATTTAAAATCGGTTGGAGATAAATTATTTGACAATTTTTCGATGGAGGTAGCCATAAAGCGAAAAGAATCTAAAAATCGTAAATTTACATATATATCTCTGTTTACGCCCGCCTTATCAGTGTAACTATCAACTAAAACTTTTTTTGTAAAACTAATATATTTTTCTTTATTAACCGGAACAACGTTTATGTCTAAATTATCGTTTGCCAAATTTCTAATGAATAGATGACTGTCATAATGACTCATGTTGTGTAGAAACAAGGGAATAAAATTTGGAAATTTGAATTTAATTGAATTTATTGAATTGTTCAATATCTGGAAAATGTGATTTAACGGATTTAAAATCGGTTGGAGATAAATTATTTGACAATTTTTCGATGGAGGTAGCCATAAAGCGAAAAGAATCTAAAAATCGTAAATTTACATATATATCTCTGTTTACGCCCGCCTTATCAGTGTAACTATCAACTAAAACTTTTTTTGTAAAACTAATATATTTTTCTTTATTAACCGGAACAACGTTTATGTCTAAATTATCGTTTGCCAAATTTCTAATGAATAGATGACTGTCATAATGACTCATGTTGTGTAGAAACAAGGGAATAAAATTTGGAATTTTGAAATTTAGATTACAATTTGAATGCGCGGCACCCCTGAATTTCCCCGTTACATGACAGTGATCTGCCACTTTATCTCCATTTAATGGCAAATCACAAATGTGACAGATAACTGCATTATTAAAAATTTTTCTCTCGTCAATAGTCAAAGGATTCATTGGAACGACAATTTTTAAATACTTTTTATAAATATCTCTTACATCATCCATTAATCGCATGATAAATACTGTTGAGCAATCCAAACCAGCATACGTCACAAATTTATTTAAACTAGAATTATGTTTACTAACGATATTGTAAGCAAAGCTCACAGCAACATGCTTATGAGTAGACCTCGTTTACGGAATAGCTGGATCACTGCTGCAAGAGTGAATTGGTTCCAAGATACACTCAAAATCGGCATAAATAACAAAAGGCACAAACAATTTCTTTTCAAAAGTCATTGAATTTTAAAATATTTTGGGGTTTTCCTATATCTTCCCAATGAGTTATTAATTTCACGTCTACACGCTTGTCAACATTTTCCATAGTTTTACCAAAGACCGAGTTGTTTAGCAATTTATAAAAATCTGAAAAATCGTTTCGCGCGTTTTCATATCACCCAATTTTGATTTATGGGGTTCGGTTGAAGGTAGAACAGTATATAAATGATTATATAACTCATTTGAAATTTAGCCAATAGCAATTACAAATTTTACATAGTTACCATGTATTGATAAGTGAATATACTCTTGACGACGTGATATAACCGTTTTGGTCTTTCGCTTCCTCCAACAATATGAATTTTGTCATGGTAACAAGTGTTTTGAAGTTTATTGATAAACGTCAAAAATATATTCAGCAATTTTCATAAGGTTTTTTTTATTTTTTTCGACACGGACCGCTTTGGTATAAGCTCGGGGACCGAAATAGATAAAGAAATTGAAGATTTGACACCGCAAAATACGGTTAAAACACATAAATATGTTTGGAAACAGTTCACCGAATTTTGTGAACAGCGAAATTATAAATTTTGTGCTCAAACTTCTGACGAACAATTAGCAAGTATTTTGAAAGATTGGGCATTCAACATGAAACGTGCAGACGGCACCGAATACAAAGAAGGTACCGTGAAAACAATTTGGAATATTTCCGCTAAACTTGTCCAGAAAAAGTTTTATGAAGAGTTTAATCGAGAAACAAATCCATTCAGAGGCATAATTTTTGAAGATACAAGAAAGGCGCGGGCAGCTAAAAGGAAGAAGTTACAATCAATTCCTGAAAAAAGAAATACAAGTTCTGTCGCCCTTAAAGCGGAAGAAATTAGCAAAATTGTGTAATTTTTTTACGAAAATACGCCAGACGGTTTACAAAAAAAATTCTATCAAATTTGTTCTGTAGAACTGGCGTGGCGTGGAAATGAAGCAGTCTTTTGCTTAATTGACTATTTCAAAGCAGAATGCGACAATTATGGTCAACCCACAGGACGTATTGAGTACAATACCATATTTTCAAAGACAGCACAAGGTGGCGAAAAACATACAGCTGAATCTAAATGGTTGACACCGAATAAAAATTGTAAAGAACTTTGTCCGGTACGTCTGTTGAAGAAAATGTTAAGCAAAAGAACACCAAACATTAAAACCAATGGTCTATTTTTAACACCTAATCCTGATCGGCAGAAAACTAAAATATGGTATAAAAACTGCCCTGTAGGCCTTAATCAATTAAGTAAATGGACACGCTCAGCGGCAGAAAGTATAGGACTTGATACAAAGAAGAAAAAAATATCTAATCATTCCAATCGCTCTTCCGCTGTTAACATCTTGACACAATCTGGAGCAAACTTATAAGAAATTATTAAGATAACAGGCCACTCATCATCTGAATCTCTGAAGCCGTATCTAAAGCTTACTAATGAACACAATAGCAAGATATTTGAAAAAATGAGAAATAGACAAGATTCTGCCAACTCTACCATCACCAGCACCTCAAATTCAACTTCTAAAGATAATACAACAAATATTTATTATAATAATTGTACATTTAATTTCAACCAATAAAAAAATTTCGTTAGTTAATTCTTTATATAATCGTAACGTAACGAATACCACTCGAGCAAACGAAAATAATCCATTATATAACCTCTTCACTCGACGTATATCCTTAAAGACCACTCGAGCTACGCTCTCGTGGTGTTTCGCAGAATACGTCTCGTGACTCGGAAATATAATCGATTATTTTCTATGCTCTTGTGATATTATAACTGATTATAATCAAATTGTTGATGAGCAACTAACTGCGCAGCTGTTCTAAAATATACCAAATACCCGTCACACAGATGTTTCATATGCTCATTATTACTAATCTGGGAAGAAATTAGTCTGGAGAGATTTTTAATCAACACGTAATGAGATTTCTCTCCGTCTTCAATCAATAATAGATTTACATGAATATCTTTTCTAGATTTAGTAAAATAGATGGGCCCAACAACATCATAATTTTTCAAATCCGAATTAAAAGCCGAAGTATAGAGATTAATACTCAAATTATTTAAATCCTCAATTTTTGAAAAATCTTTAATTTTAGCAGGAAATTTAATATTTTCTAAATTCAAAATGGTAGAATAATGGGGGTAGGAAGCTACCTTATCTACACTAACATTGGTGGGATGAAGGGCTGCAGTTAAACAGCATGCCTTTTTATTTAGAATTGAAGGAGGTAGTTCCAGGTAGGATGATCCGCTAAGGGGCGTAAAAGAATTTATGTTAATTTCTAAATGCGATACCGAAACCAACGCCTACCCCGAATCTCTCTACCGAAACTCCTCCGATTTTGTGATTATAATGCTAGCCAGTTCATCAAAAATATCGCTAACGTCAGATGACTGTATCACAACGGTATATCGAGTATTGAAGGATTTTATTTCGATTACTTGCTCATCCGCTTGAGGTTTAATGTAGCGAGCAAATAACTCAAACTGCACCTTAACCCCAGATAATACCCGCTCAACAGCATTTTTAATCAACCGGATAGATCGTAATTTAGATTCAGCCAAAAAAGATTGTGTGTCGGAATTTTGAATGCCAGAAATTCTATAGGAAGCAACGCGTCAGTTAAAACTGCTAGCAATTTCGAAAACTCCATCCCCCAATAAAATAGCATTATTAGATAACTGCTGTTGTGAACGAAGATGTCCCCTATACATTGCAGTATTAGGAAAACTTAATCCACAATAGCTTAACCCTACCTCGGGGTCAACACGACTGGTGGAAGGAGGGCAGCTCCTATTCTTAGTTGAAGCAGCATTTCCTACATGTAGATTTGCTGCTCCCTCAGGATGCGTTCTCTTATGATGTCTAATTAAATTGTCTTTCCTATTAAAGGTTCTCTCGCAAACTTCGCAAGTGTGAACTGTTTTGTTCACACGCATGTCTACGGAGATTGTCCAAACGGCTGTAAGTCTTGAGACATTCAGGGCAGTTCATGTTGTTAAACTAAAAAAATTTTTAAGAACAATAAAAGTTATAAAGTAAAAAAAATAATTTTACTTACATAAAGTATCGATGTTAACGGTTTGAATCACCAAGACTGAATGAGCTCCTATAATATTTCGAGCAGTATTTAAACTATTCCCTCTCCACCCAACCATTCTACTACAGGTCTGATTATTATAAATAAAAAATGCTTACTGTGGTGTAATATGACACCGGATGTAATTCTAGATTATTTTTTAGTAAGTAGATTGTAACACGATATAATGAATAAGCAATAATTTATATTGAAATAAAAAAATGCTTACTGTGCTGTAAGCCGACACCGGATGTAATTCAATCTGCTGTATAAGTAAATTTTATTTTCACTTAAAACTATTTCACAGACATGCGTCATCATTATTTTTAATGTTGACGCATGTCTTTTTATTTTCCTATACCGTATGTATTCAATCTGCTTAGTAAGTGAATTTTTTATTTTCATTTAAAACTATTTCACAGACATGCGTCATCATTATTTTTAATGTTGACGCATGTCTTTTTATTTTCCTATACCGTCTGTAATTCAATCTGCTTAGTAAGTGAATTTTTTATTTTCATATAAAACAACTTCACAGACATTCGTCAGCATTATTTTAAATTTAAGGCGGTATGTGGTAACGTTAACCGACAAAAACAGTCTGATTTGTATAGAATAAATATATAAATCGGCAGAACATGTTATACTGTTGCTGGTCGTATTAAGAATGATAGTCTAGACGGGGTGTTGTTGTTTGAATAAAGAAGAAATTTATAAAAAAACAAAATTTTTTTATTACATTTTGTTACAATTAAAAATCAATTTTAAATCATTTTTTTTACCAACCCAGTTAAGGGCTCATATTCAGAAAGCTTATCATTTATGATTAAACAATATGCTACAATATCTGCATTAAATTCCTCCTGAAATTCCAATTCAAGCTTTATATCAACACTAGTGATAATTAAGCTATCAGCCTGTTTACTGACATCTATCGAGAAGAGGGCACAATCGTGGAATTGATTATAATCCAAGAGCGGTTGGTTTTGCCGGCCGTAATAGCTAGACTGGAAATTTGCATACATATGATAAGCAATAGCATATCGCTTTTGGCCCATATCCAAATTCATGGCAGAGTATGGATAGGACTCTGAATTTAAATATAATTTTATATTTGTAATTGCGAAATGATTAAAATATGAAGAATCTGCGTGTATATTATCCTTCTTTTTATGTTGAAAGCCCACTATAACATAGCGAGGTTTCTCTAAATTTGTACTAGTTTTAATAGGCCATATATCGGTCTTTGTAGCACGCAATGCTGGTAACTCATACAACTCCCACTTTCTAAACGGTATATATATCTTTTTATTTTCCTTGAGGGCATGGAGCAGTTTCAAGCGGGTTTTATCATTCACATTTATATGCGGCACATACCTTTCAATCTTTTCAATTTCCAATTTCGCCTTCTTCGTACCGTCTGACTGAGTGTTTATATAACAATTATCGTCTGTTTTACTGCGGTTCAATATTAATTCTTGACTAACGTTTAAGAAAATGTGATTATAATCTTCTAGCAAACCGAAAGAAAGTTTAATGGTAAGCAAGCGTTAAGCTTTCTAGCTGAGACGGTGGGCTGTTCATCCTTGAATGGACACCAACCGGCCATTTTTAAAAATTTAGATTCATTCTCGCTATAAGAAACGTATGCTTTCATTGTTGTGGTGATGCCTGGTTTCATACATCGATCAATTTCTATACCGTTGATTTGATAGGGCATCTGGTCGAACAGAAACGCATACGCGTTATTTGTTAATTTACAAGTACTAGTTCCCTTATCATCTACAATGAATCTGCCCTCTATTCGAATGAAGCTATTGCTCGGTAATGTATAAATATCCTGATGTTGAATGGAAATGCGTATTTAATCGTTCGGATTAAAATTGCTAGTTCTTGGATAGTAAATATGATATTGTTCTTTTATGATAGCATCATCAAACTTTACTCCTTGAAAAATTTCTAATTTTTCCTCCATTTTTCACTTTCAGTCCAATAGATTTTAGGAAAGCTATGTTCGTAGGTGTTATCCGTCGGTTGTCGGGAGACTGACTAATTGTTTGTTTTAGGGGTCTGTTAGTTTTATAATTTCTAAACGATAGACCCATCCCTCTTCAACTCCAAACGAATTACAATCTGTTCTCCTCTAAAGTTTACAAGTTTCCCGTCTTGATCAACTAGAGTTAGAGTTATGTTGTCTATGCTGTTCCGCTTATTAATAGGTAAGTAAATAACGTGTTGCGGTTCAATATTAATGCTAAATCTTGGCTCTACATGTGGAGCGAATTCATACAGAGTGTGCGATAGACGTGAATCATAGTAGGCTGATGTTACAACATCAGCCTACTATGATTACTGTAAGAATTGAGTGCAGTATTACAATACTGCACTCAATTCTTACAGTTCGTACCTTTATAATCTGCACTGGCAAATCTGAATCATGCTTCTCGTTAGGTAGCAGTATTTTAGAACTGAAACCTAACATACGACCAATAGAATCTTTATTCTTGAAATTTATTTGAAATTTGCTTTTCAACATACATCTCAGAGTGTTATTATTTGGTTTGAGAGAGAATGTATCATTATCATTATCTTTCATTGACAATTGCTCCTTAATATATTGCTCAATGTCGCTTATTTCGTATGAACCATCTGGGATTACGATAACTTTATCGTCGGTATCATAATAGATCTTGTTATTTCCCTCCATAACATTAGAAATAGTGTTGTATGTGTACAGACCAATTAAACCCAGAGTGTATTGAGAATTGGGATCTAAATCGATTGGCGGATAATAATCGGTAGAGAGAGCTGAACTCGAACCAATTATAGTGAACGTGTACGACATTCTCGACGTTTACTTTGATACTAATCTATATCAATTGCTGTTGTCTAATAAAAATTGTAAACATAGGTGTCCACAATTGATTTCATTATAGTTTTGATATCTATTATAGTTGTATAATATTTTGATTTTTTTATTATTTTTCCGAAAATATTGAATCAGCTCGATTAGAGGTCTTAAATTTCCAAACGAGTCGAAATACTTTACTACAGAACAATTTTTATAAAACGCCACTGTGTGATCCGGGGTTAAATTTCGAGTCAAGATTTATGATACAACACTCTACCCGTCTATGTGTTTTTGGTAAATTGTCTCGCATATAAACGCCTCGAAAATTTGGTATATTGCTAGCGAATTTAATAATATCTCTGTCGGCGAGAGCTCTATCGGGCAGCTGTTTTATTAGTTTTTTGAATAGGGTTTTAAATACAGACCCAAACCCTTCTTATAGGGTTTAAGTATAGACCGGTACCTGTCTTGCTTCCCAATGCAACTGCTTCCATAATTTTATTATGTCTCTTTGCTTCCTCCATCTGTTGTTGGGCTTCTCTTGTTTTACCAACTGCTCTAGCGATACCAGCAGCTCCGCCTGCGAGACTACCTAGGGTGCTCAAACCGGCAAATAGCGGTATTAGAGGTAAAATCCCTTCAGATTTCGGTATTGGTAATATTCGAGGTATCTTTATGCATTTTCTACCACCAGCTTTCTTGATGGCAATTCTGGCGGCTTTCAATGATAAACCCGCTCCTGCTTTAACTTTACCTCCTTTATGTCCCTTCAGTACGCCTTTCGCTTTAAACAATACAGATTTGTTGAATGAATGTTTTTTTTTTGTTTTTTAACCCCATTCCTATTTTTCTTTTAGCTTTCATGGCGTTCGTGACCGCCCACGAGGCGACTTTCTCACCAACTGCTGTGTCATTGGCTGTCGCTCGAGACCAAGCTGTTTCTTCTAGTATCCGATCTGCCTTATGTCTGTCTTGTAAATCTTTATATTGAGAATATTCAATATCGTGAGCTCTACAGGCTTTATCTAATGGTTTTATTCCGCTGTCCCCTTGCTCTAACCGTTTCTTTAGTTTTGTACCTGGTTTTGTACCTGGTCCGCAGAATTGATATCCAGGTATGTGTAGTTCAACTGGTAGATTGTTAATAATAATTAAGAACACCTCCGCCTTCCTTGAATGTCAGCATTTAACTGATTTATTGTGTATATAGTAATTTGTATTTAACTAAAGTTCTCAGTTTTAAAAGATGCGTTTAATAAGACAGAAGACGCAGTTGAACATATTGAACTTAGATATGTGTGTTGAGAGTCAAACAGCCTGTCGTAGACACAGTACTCTGTTACCCGACAAGGTTCGCTGTATTATATGTGGCCCTTCGGCTAGTGGTAAAACAAGTGTAATGCTGCCACTTCTGTTTAATGAAAATGGACTTCGATTCGAAAACATTTATGTTTATTATAAATCTCTTTATCAACCGAAATATCAGTTCCTCGAAAATGTTATGAAGAGACTGCCAGACATTAAGTACTATCCCTATAAAGAAAATGATGTGGCACTATTTTATTAAGTGACATCTGACGGACGAAAGAGACTATGCCGAAAAAGGCGTTTCACTTGACCAGCTATACTGGTACATAAGCGAAAAAACACGTATAGGTGTAGTCCATTCTCACGAGCCAGATGGCGGTAAATATACAAAAAGTTTTAAGTATATCAATACGTTATGCACGTATTGCGCATTTGTTACAAATGAAACAGACATGCAATATACATATCTGTAACTGTACACATGAACAATACACCTCGTATTTTCAGCATTTACTTCTGCTTAAGACACGTGTTTCTGCCATCTATAAGCGTCATCAGTCAAGCTAGTGAAGCAATGTAATACAAATGATACAAATCTTTTTAAGAACAGATTTGTATCTGTATATACATTTACGCTGAAATCGCCAACAAGATATAACAAATTTCGTCCTATATGGTAGCACTAGTTAATAAGTGACATCTGACGGACGAAAGAGACTATGCCGAAAAAGGCGACCTTTCGCTTGACCAGCTATGCTGGTACATAGGCGAAAGATACGTATAGGTGTAGTACATTAACACGAACCAGATGGCGGTAAATATACAAAAAGGTTTAAGTATATCAATACGTTATGCACGTATTACGCATTTGTTACAAATGAAACAGACATGCTGCTACATTTTCGCGACCAAAAATTAGATTCAAACAAGTAACAAGGAGGTAGCGCGATGTTCAGCTTGCTCTCCCCTCTCTGGCCTGTACCTACCGGTAGATGGTCGCCCCAGGTAAATGCTCTGCCGGCTAACTCAGTATGGATTAGTAGAGTGTCGCGAGTCCAATGGGGCGCTTGTTGAAGGTAAGACCCCACCGCTTTCTACCTGCAGATAAATCCTTGAAAATGGAAGCAGGCGGGATGCTGGTAGCTTCAAAATCAACCAGAGAGAGAGAGAGAATCAGCCCCTATTACTTGTTGCAATTACAAACGAGACTTTGCTATTCTCAATTCTTGCAGGAAAGGTATTTAAACAAACACAGACGTCAACAATATCAATGTTTCTTTCATGTAGGTTTAGATTATCCTTGTAGTAGTGAAATATAATACAAAAGCAGTTATATGAAAGATGTATATAACAAAAATCAAATGGTGAATCAAATAATATGTTCCGTGATTATAAGTTAATGAAGTTAACAGAAATTTAAATACTAGTTAAATAAGTAAAGATTCGATTAGGCAAATAAATTAATTAAGAAAACTAACAGGTAGAGAAAGTTTAGTTAGTGGAGTAAATATAATGCATCAAAATTGCTTCCAGCCACAGAGTGTTAGATATCTGTGCGACTATATTATGAAAGCAACACCCTGTATACTCAGGAGTTTTACAACTGAGAGAAATATTGAATTGCTCGTACTTAGAACATAACATATGTTAGGCAGAACTCTATTATGTATACGTAACGGAGGTTCTTTACAAATAGATTACACTATATTAAAAATATGTAATTTTATATGTGAGTCGAAACCCCAAGTAAATGAATTTAACAAGACGTGGGCCTGTGTGAAGGAACCAGCCTCGTAAATAAGCTCTACATAAACTGCAATGGATAGACAGAGAAGCTGTCGTTCAGCCCTAATTTAGTATACAAAATGATTGCAAGAAAACGGGTGAACTAGCCTCTAACAGTTGATAGTTATAAACACTAGATTAGACAGTAAATAAAGTATGTAACTTTTACAGCGAAATATAGCTTTAGATAAGCGAGCAGTCGCAGTAATATAGGAAAGTATAAGGTTACAGTAAACTAACAAGAACCAGGTCTAGCAAGATCTATCCCGGGGGTTACAAACCCGTTAACTCTATCTAGGTTCTACGTTGCCAATTATAAGCCAAGAAAACAAATCTACTTCTGCTACGATCTGAAGGACCGGCTTATCCAAAACTCTACTTAGGTGCATACGTTTCGTAATTAAGATTCAATGATAGAAATAGCCAAGATTTAAATTATGAGGATAAAAATTAGATTATCTAAACCTACTTTATATTAAGATCTCGAATTCGTGCCCTAAATTTGTCCTTGCTCTCCAAACCTTCCAGGGGTTAGCCTCCCCGGTAATTGAACGAGTTGTTTTCTTTTTTTTCCAAGCCACGCCGGCTGTAAGGATGCCGCGTCTACTCCGCCATTTGCACGCTTTGAAAACGTTTGCAGGTCGCCATCTTGGAGCGTCGGTTTTATGTTTGAAATTCAATTTCTAGGGTTGCCTCGACGTCCCCAATTACACCCTCGAAGATGGAATCTGGTTTAAATTCGCGGTACACCTCCAAAGGAAGAATATCGCCAAGAAATTACGTCCAGAAGATAATATGCGTGTGCAAAAAAAAACGTCCCCTTCCTGGAGTAGATATCGACAAGATTTTCCAATATATTACAGCCTAATTACGGTGAAGAAAGGAGGTCGCCTCAAAATATATCCTAGGGATCCCAAAGAAACGCATAAGCAAAAGTTAGAAAGAAAATGTCTCAGTACAAACACCAAATCACGTCAATCACTAACGACGAACAAGTACCAAGTGCGTCCAAAGTTGAAAGATTATCGGATGGAGAACCGGTATACGTCACATGCAAGAGCGCAGTTTGGGTGGATCAGATACAAACGGATTTAATTTACAAAAATACATAAACAGGTGCAAGAGTGTACAGCAAAGCCAAAAAGCGACAAGGGGTTGATTAAAACTCCATAATTTAGGTTATAAATCGATAAGATGGACCAAACAAACGTCTAGAAATCTGCATAAGCTAGATAAATCAAATGTTGTGAGATGGCGCTCCAAGCGAGAGAAAATAATTACGCTAAATAAAGTAAATTAAAAGAGATAACTACACGAATAGACACTAAAATAAGTTCATGTAATTCTAAAAGAACTTCTACAATTTAAGTAATGAATTAAAGAAACAAGAACACATTCAAAGCCCAAAAATAATTTGAACATGACTAAGCATCTTATTATTCAAGATGTCAGGCACACCGAAGTGTATGAAACATATACCGGAAATATATAGTGTCAGCCAAAGAATTAGAACATGAATAAATTTTAAGAAAATAACGAGGTTTAAAGAAGCCCAAAACGTTAGTTAATTAATAACAAAGATCAATAAAATAATAATACACGAAAAAGGTGAAATATGAAGGGACTAAATAGATAAACGTAGGAAAATAATGAAATAACTTCAATATAAATTACCGTATGGTCTCAAAGTAATTTTTCGAGCGTAACAATGCAATATACATATCTGTAACTGTACACATGGACAATACGCCTCGTATTTTCAGCATTTACTTCTGCTTAAGGCACGTGCTTCTGCCATCTATAGGCGTCATCAGTCAAGCTAGTGAAGCAATGTAATACAAATGATACAAATCTTTTCAAGAACAGATTTGTATCTGTATATACATTTACGCTGAAATCGCCTACAAGATATAGCAAATTTCGTCCTATAAGGTGGCACTATTTAATAAGTGACATCTGATGGACGAAAGAGACTATGCTGAAAATACGAGGTGTATTGTCCATGTGTACAGTTACAGATATGTATATTGCATGTCTGTTTCATTTGTAACAAATGCGTAATACGTACATAATGTATTGATATACTTAAACCTTTTTGTATATTTACCGCCATCTGGCTCGTGTTAAAGGACTACACCTATACGTATTTTTTCGCTTATGGACCAGTATAGCTGGTCAAGTGAAAGGTCGCCTTTTTCGGAATAGTCTCTTTCGTTAGTCAGATGTCGCTTATTAAATAGTGACACCTTATAGGACTAAATTTGCTATATCTTGTAGTCGATTTCAGCGTAAATGTATATACAGATACAAATCTGTTCTTAAAAAGATTTGTATCATTTGTATTACATTGCTTCACTTGCTTGACTGATGACGCCTATAGATGGCAGAAACACATGTCTTAAGCAGAAGTAAATGCTGAAAATACGAGGTGTATTGTCCATGTGTACAGTTACAGATATGTATATTGCATGTCTGTTTCATTTGTAACAAATGCGCAATACGTGCATAACGTATTGATATACTTAAACCTTTTTGTATATTTACCGCCATCTGGCTCGTGTTCATGGACTACACCTATACGTATTTTTTCGCTTATGTACCAGCATAGCTGGTCAAGCGAAAGGTCGCCTTTTTCGGCATAGTCTCTTTCGTCCGTCAGATGTCACTTATTAAATAGTGCTACCTAATAGGACGAAATTTGCTATATCTTGTAGGCGATTTCAGCGTAAATGTATATACAGATACAAATCTGTTCTTAAAAAGATTTGTATCATTTGCATTACATTGCTTCTCTAGCTTGACTGATGACGCCTATAGATGGCAGAAACACGTGTCTTAAGCAGAAGTAAATGCTGAAAATACGAGGTGTATAATCCATATGTACAGTTACAGATATGTATATTGCATGTCTGTTTCATTTGTAATTTGATTTTCTTGTTCGAAAAGGAAAAATTTTTTTAATTTTTATATTATAAATTATTCTTCTTGTTTTGTCTAATTTTAAATTTTGCTTTAATTCCATGGAAGAAAACTTTTGTTCCTGTAAGAATTTACATTCGTTCACATACATATTACATTCGATATAGGCAATGCACTGTATACGTTAATATTTCTTTTCTTAGTATTTACTTCTTGCAGTATACTATTTATTGTCTCATCCTGATTTTATATTTCTCTTCTTTATTTTCTTTAAAATGTGTCATTTTCTCTGTTTTACAATTATCAGTTCCTTGATCATTTCTAATTAATGTATTATCTATTTTTATTTGAATTATTTGTACATTAATTATGTCATCTGTATTTTTAATTATTCCATTCTTTTCATCGATTAATTTTTCTTCTACTTGATCATTAATATTTTCTGTTCTTTGTTTTTTCACATTTACTTCTTCATGTATTTTATTCTAAAATAGTAAATTATTTTTATCGTTTTCATCAATTTTATCTATAAAATTCTGATATTCTTTTTTTTCTGATTTCTTCTTCTTCTGCTCTATCTTCTTTACGCTTTTCCTCATCCTCAACCCTATCTTTCTTGCGTCTATCTTCCTCTTCTGCTCTATGTCGTTCTAATGATTTAATAATGCTCGCAATATCTACATTTTGTCTCTTTTCGCATGCTTTCAAACCTGGATCTCCGGCAACATTTATCTCTCTTTGTTCTTCTTCCCTAACAATATCAGTGTCCTTTTTTGCTAATTGTCTTGATCTAAGATCCATTTTTAAAATTTTGAATGTTTTAAATAGCTTAATTCAATTTCTTTTTATTTTTTATTCTAATTGTCAATTATAAACGTCAATATTAATTAATTATTCAACTGTCAGATTATATGACAACGGTATAAAATAAACGGTAAACGGTAAAAAAATAAAACGGTATATATATATATATATATATATATATATATATATATATATATAATTGAAAAGAAATTATCGACCGTGATATATTATCAAAAATTAATTAAAATTCGGGTAAGCTGTCAATTAAAAAACTCCTTTATTAAATTACCCTATATTTCGCAACACTTTGTCGCTTCTTCTGGGGTAACTACAAGATTAATGAGAAAAATAAAAAATAAATAAGAGTATAAACCAGTAGTAAAAATACTTACAAAATGTAGAGTTAAAAAATAATAAATTTGACGTACAAAATATAAAAATGATTAGATATAAAAAATAAAGTAACTATAGAAACAAACCTTAAGAACTTTTGAAAAACATATATATGAAAAGTTAAAACATGAAAAATAAAAAATATAATGCAATATGAATTAAAACAACATATGGACCAAATAACAAAACGATTTAAGATCGTCAACTAACAGTCAAACCCAGTATATTAAAATAAATTATACTAAGACCATTAGTATCAGATCTATAATTTATGTTGCTTGTGTCCCTGTTGATGTGGACCATTTCTAAAAAGGTTCTTTTTTTATGGTTATTTTCAACGTCTAAGATTTTAACGTCAACAAAATTGAAAGTATGGTCACGATCAAGTGCATGGTCCACCAATGCACAAGATCTCTTACCAATACGGACATCACTTTTATGTTGAGTAATGCGCTGTTTTAGCCACTGTGATGTCTGACCTATATAAACGCCACAACAATCCTAACATGCTATCCTGTAGACAACATTTAGACTATTTAGAAAGAAAGGTCTTTTATCTTACTATACAACTTCTTCAAGGTATGGGTGTTGTATTTAGCAATTTTAATGTTATTGAATTGTTTAAAATGTGATACAATTGTATGAGTAAGACCGCCAATGTATGGGATTTTTTTGTAAATCACAGTCTGCAGGAATGTCCTCAGTAGGGCCATCAAAAAAGTTTGAGTTAAATATCAATTTATTAAGTATATGTTTAGGATAGCCATTGTTGACGAAGATGTTGAAAAGTTCTTTAAGATTGTCATTTAAAAAGGTTTCATGACAAATATGTGATATATATATATATATATATATATATATATATATATATATATTATATATACTTGTGACTTTAGTTTTTTGCTATATGTTCCGCTTCATATTTTTCATGTTTTAACTTTTACATATACATGTTTTTTTAAGTTTTGAAAGGGTTGTATCTTAGTTACTTTATGTTTTGAATCTAATCAATTTTATTGTGCTTGTACGTAAATTTTATTATTTTGTCAACTCTACATTTTGTAAGTATTTTACTACTGCTTTATACTCTTATTTATTTAATGTTATTTCTCATTAATCTTGTAGTATCTCCGGAAGAAGCAACAAAGTTGTTGCGAAATATAGGGATACTTAATAAATGAGTTTTTTTTATTGACAGACCGCTTGCCCGCTTTTAATTTATTTGATTCAATATATTACAGTCAATAATGTCGTTTAAATTATATATATATATATATATATATATATATATATATATATATATATATGAACTTCATGTGTATGAGAATTAATAATTATTAAATCTCATTTTACATGCGATTGTCGCTATAATTTGTTGCATTTAATTCTACAATTCGGCAAATCACTTTTGCCCTAGATTGTAGACGCAACAAGCAGCGCCATCAACTGTACAAGTTGTCAGTACAAATGAAAAATTTTTGTGAAAAACTTATCTGCGCGGAATGTGCATATATCGATATTTCACTGTTTTTTACAGATAATCAGTGCACCTTACCGAAGACACACACGATATTCACTTCTATACTACGTGTATATATACGAACTGTAATGAACTTCATGTGTTTGAGAATTAATAATTATTAAATCTCATTTTACATGCGATTGTCGCTATAATTTGTTGCATTTAATTCTACAATTCGGCAAATCACTTTTGCCCTAGATTGTAGACGCAACAAGCAGCGACATCAACTGTACAAGTTGTCAGTACAAATGAAAAATTTTTGTGAAAAACTTATCTGCGCGGAATGTGCATATATCGATATTTCACTGTTTTTTACAGATCATCAGTGCACATTACCGAAGACAGACATGATATTCACTTCTATACTACGTGTATATATACGAACTGTAATGAACTTCATGTGTATGAGAATTAATAATTATTAAATCTCATTTTACATGCGATTGTCGCTATAATTTGTTGCATTTAATTCTACAATTCGGCAAATCACTTTTGCCCTAGATTGTAGACGCAACAAGCCGCGACATCAACTGTACAAGTTGTCAGTACAAATGAAAAATTTTTGTGAAAAACTTATCTGCGCGGAATGTGCATATTGCAGTGGAATTTACTTTGAAATTGCTTATTTATTTTTTTATTCACACTACAGCTTATATCGCCGACTATTCAGTCTAGTAGAATCCACGAACTGCCATCTCATGAATCGTTCCTCACGGAAAGGGGTTTAATGTCGTTTTCCAGAATAAAACCATAAACACAAATAAAACACGAGTCAATTCCTTTATATTAATGTAATTAAAAAAAAATAAAAAAATCCCTCTACAAAGTGTATAGGGTGCTAAAGCATCATCAAACAGTAGCAATGAGGAAACACTCTTTGTGAATAATGACTCGCACACAGAGAAAAACCTCTTCTGAATCTCGATCAAACATAAAACTAATAAATATTAGTGAAATCTGTCAAGTTTAACCTCTACTGTGACCCCTTCAAACAAATATCAAAAACAAATTAGTTTTCAAAACTCACGATAGTTGAAATTTACTCATACGCCAAAAATCACATAACAAGGTCAAACCCCACTACAGAAACTCCAACCTTGAATTCAAAATGTTCTCGAAATATTATTTTAAAAAAAAACTTCCCTTATAAAAAACATGACAACTTTCGCTAATATCCATTTACTACTTTCAAACATAAATTATTACAATAAATACATGAAATTATAACAATGAAAATAATCCTGATATCAAATATATATAAATAAAATAATTTTTTTATCAACTTACATAGATCTATGTGTGATTTTATAAAATACACGAGAGATATCTTTTTCACAAAATTTTCAAATAAACAAAACACTCGCATAAATCGAATTTAAATTAACTTGCACCTTACACTAAATGCAAAAACAAAATACAACCCGAATTTATACAACAAAGAATAAAATTGATTATCTTATCCTTTAATGAACCAAACACTTTAACAGTCAAGATATCTCTAAATCAAAATGAAATTTCCATATCCGCTTATCCATTCCCACCATCTAAAAATCAAAATATATATAACCAACACATTTTAACAAATACAATATCCGAAAAAGCGGCAAGTTCAATTCCTTGGTCAACCTAAATATACAAGGGCTAATCATAATTTCATACATTATAAAATTTATTTCATTTATAAAATAATATATATATATATAACGATCCCCGTCTGAAATAAATAAACATACAACTGAAATAGTTAATTTTTTAGAATGTCCCTATTACAGAGTTCAAAATCGTTCAATCATTTTCCTTACTTGTCCAAGGAAAATCCATGACAATATGTCGATATTTCACTGTTTTTTACAGATCATCAGTGCACCTTACCGAAGACAGACATGATATTCACTTCTATACTACGTGTATATATACGAACTGTAATGAACTTCATGTGTATGAGAATTAATAATTATTAAATCTCATTTTACATGCGATTGTCGCTATAATTTGTTGAATTTAATTCTACAATTCGGCAAATCACTTTTGCCCTAGATTGTAGACGCAACAAGCCGCGACATCAACTGTACAAGTTGTCAGTACAAATGAAAAATTTTTGTGAAAAACTTATCTGCGCGGAATGTGCATATATCGATATTTCACTGTTTTTTACAGATCATCAGTGCACCTTACCGAAGACAGACATGATATTCACTTCTATACTACGTGTATATATACGAACTGTAATGAACTTCATGTGTATGAGAATTAATAATTATTAAATCTCATTTTACATGCGATTGTCGCTATAATTTGTTGAATTTAATTCTACAATTCGGCAAATCACTTTTGCCCTAGATTGTAGACGCAACAAGCCGCGACATCAACTGTACAAGTTGTCAGTACAAATGAAAAATTTTTGTGAAAAACTTATCTGCGCGGAATGTGCATATATCGATATTTCACTGTTTTTTACAGATCATCAGTGCACCTTACCGAAGACAGACATGATATTCACTTCTATACTACGTGTATATATACGAACTGTAATGAATTTCATGTGTATGAGAATTAATAATTATTAAATCTCATTTTACATGCGATTGTCGCTATAATTTGTTGCATTTAATTCTACAATTCGGCAAATCACTTTTGCCCTAGATTGTAGACGCAACAAGCCGCGACATCAACTGTACAAGTTGTCAGTACAAATGAAAAATTTTTGTGAAAAACTTATCTGCGCGGAATGTGCATATATCGATATTTCACTGTTTTTTACAGATCATCAGTGCAACTTACCGAAGACAGACATGATATTCACTTCTATACTACGTGTATATATACGAACTGTAATGAACTTCATGTGTATGAGAATTAATAATTATTAAATCTCATTTTACATTCGATTGTCGCTATAATTTGTTGCATTTAATTCTACAATTCGGCAAATCACTTTTGCCCTAGATTGTAGACGCAACAAGCCGCGACATCAACTGTACAAGTTGTCAGTACAAATGAAAAATTTTGTGAAAAACTTATCTGCTCGGAATGTGCATATATCGATATTTCACTGTTTTTTACAGATCATCAGTGCACCTTACCGAAGACAGACATGATATTCACTTCTATACTACGTGTATATATACGAACTGTAATGAACTTCATGTGTATGAGAATTAATAATTATTAAATCTCATTTTACATGCGATTGTCGCTATAATTTGTTGCATTTAATTCTACAATTCGGCAAATCACTTTTGCCCTAGATTGTACATTCCGCGCAGATAAGTTTTTCACAAAATTTTTCATTTGTACTGACAACTTGTACAGTTGGTGTCGCGGCTTGTTGCGTCTACAATCTAGGGCAAAAGTGATTTGCCGAATTGTAGAATTAAATGCAACAAATTATAGCGACAATCGCATGTAAAATGAGATTTAATAATTATTAATTCTCATACACATGAAGTTCATTACAGTTCGTATATATACACGTAGTATAGAAGTGAATATCATGTCTGTCTTCGGTAAGGTGCACTGATGATCTGTAAAAAACAGTGAAATATCGATATATGCACATTCCGCGCAGATAAGTTTTTCACAAAATTTTTCATTTGTACTGACAACTTGTACAGTTGATGTCGCGGCTTGTTGCGTCTACAATCTAGGGCAAAAGTGATTTGCCGAATTGTAGAATTAAATGCAACAAATTATAGCGACAATCGCATGTAATGAGATTTAATAATTATTAATTCTCATACACATGAAGTTCATTACAGTTCGTATATATACACGTAGTATAGAAGTGAATATCATGTCTGTCTTCGGTAAGGTGCACTGATGATCTGTAAAAAAAAAAAAAAAAAAAAAACTGAAATATCGATATATGCACATTCCGCGCAGATAAGTTTTTCACAAAATTTTTCATATATATATATATATATATATATATATATATATATATATATATATATATATATATATACAGTGTGTATAAGCCAAATGGAATAAATTCATTATTTCGGTTACTGTACATATTTATAAAAAATCCCGAAACATGTCATATTTAATTTATAAATTAACATTCTTCAACGTGAAAATGCGATCCCTACCTTCAACCCCCTTCGAATGACAGGTACAACCCCCATTTTTTTTAATGGGAAGTATAGGCTTGTGATATATCGTTGTAAAGGTCCTTTTATTCTCTATTCAAAAATGTTATAATTTTCATGTTTGTTGCAACAATTAAGATAGAATAAAATAAAATCATGTTGTTATCGAAATTCGCTACAATATACTCAAAAAATAAAATTTAATGCAAAATGTAAAGAAAAATTTAAAACGCCAGAAAAAAATATGAATGTCAATGAAGTAGATGCTCATTTGCGTTTATAAAGATTTAATACATACATCAAAGGCATCATTGCATTACTTACTTCCCGTTTAGGTCTTCATAATAAGAAAGTGAGTAAAAACCATACCAATGTGCTTTTTAGATAGTATCCATTAAAAATACTTTAAAAAGTTTCCGTGGCAACATTAGTTTGTTTAAAACGCCTTAGTAAATTGTTTTGTATTTAAAAGTTGTCATTTAAATTGACAGTTTGATAATTTTAGTTTGAATTTCGTAAAATACAATTCTGGGAAATGGTTAGATTAACGGAAATGCATAAAATAACAGTCATACAAATGATTGGTTACGGAGATAGAACCCGAACACAACAAGAAGTAACCCGCCTATTTCATGAGAAATTTCCTGATTTACCGCCTATAGCTCAAGGAACAATAAATAAGATAGAGAAGCAGTTTCGAGAGTTTGGTCATGTAAGGCAGATAAAAAACCAGCTGCCAATGCACTGAGTGATGAAATCAAAGTAGATGTGATGCTTGAGTTTATGGAAAACCCACATACATCGAGTAGACATGCATCCACTCCATTAAATGTTAGTCATACATCGATAGTAAACATATTAAAAGAAAATAAAATGCATCCCTATAAAATGATATCTACTCAGGAGCTTCTGGAAGACGATTTTGATAGAAGAACTTATTTTTGTGAGCGAATGATGGACATGCTAGATAACAATATTATCAATTTAGAAGACGTTATGTTTTCTGATGAGTGCACTTTTTCTCTTAGCGGTCATGCTAATCGGCAAAATTGCCGCTACTGGTCTACGGAAAATCCTCACTGGATGAGGGAAGAACACACACAATACCCAGTAAAAGTTAATGTTTGGGCAGGTATTGTTGGAAACCATATCATTGGTCCCTTTTTCATTGAGGGCAATTTGAATGGCGATCGTTATTTGGCACTACTTCAAAATGATGTCATTCCAACTTTGGCAAATTTATATCCTGATCCAGGAAACCCTCAAGTTCCAATGAATACGATATGGTTTCAGCAGGATGGAGCACCACCACATTACCAACGCAATGTCCGGCAATACCTCGATGCAATATTTCCCAATCGGTGGATAGGAAGGCGAGGATCGATAGAATGGCCAGCGCGATCACCTGATCTGACCTTACTTGATTTTTTTTATGGGGATATTTGAAGAGCATTGTGTACAAAACTAAACCTTTGGATTTAAATGACTTAAGAGAACGAATAACGCTTGCGATTAGATCACTCACGCCTGATATGTTAAATAATGTTAGAAGACAGTTTTATTTAAGATTAGGATGTTGCCAAGACGTTCATGGTGAACATTTTGAACATCTACTTCATTGACATTCATTTTTTTTTTTTGCGTTTTAAATTTTTCTTTACATTTTGCATTAAATTTTATTTTTTGAGTATATTGTAGCGAATTTCGATAACAACAGGATTTTATTTTATTCTATCTTAATTGTGGCAACAAACATGAAAATTATAATATTTTTGAATAGAGAATGAAGAGACCTTTACAACGATATATCACAAGCCTATACTTCCCATTTAAAAAAAATGGGGGTTGTACCTGTCATTCGAAGGGGGTTGAAGGTAGGGATCGCATTTTCACGTTGAAGAATGTTAATTTATAAATTATATATGACATGTTTCGGGATTTTTTATAAATATGTACAGTAACCGAAATAATGAATTCATTCCGTTTGGCTTATACACACTGCATATATATATATATATATATATATATATATGCATTTAGTATTTATACACCTCCGACTGTTATATAGATAGGTAGAGTTCGCCTCCGATTTGACGAGTTCGCCTCCGAAATCGGAGGCGAAAGCGTATTTCAATGTTTTCAGCGATTTTGGATGAGTAACGAAGTTCTCTACAAGCTGGTGAAATTTTAGTCGGAGGTGAAAATGAGCCAAAAATAACTATACACATACTCTTTAGTTGAATTGACATCCCAGCAGATGGCAGTACTATTTTATACACATTATACATGCAGGTAGTTACTGGCTCCGTACGTTCATAGCGCGAGATCGCCTCATTTTCTTGGCAACAATGTAATAAGTTTAGTTGTCGTGCGTATAACAATAGAATCGTTTCCCTATTTGTATTGCCTAAGAAGGCAACATTATTTGGTAGGATGTTAATTCGCATATATTGTACATATCTACGTACTTCTTAAAACAAAAATATTTATTAACTTATAACTACTTCTTATTCTCAGAATAAAATACTATACTATACAAATTTAGGTTTCGTAGTATTCACAGGTGATTTTATTATACTTCTGAAATTATTTAAATTTAATAATAAAATAAAAGTTATAGCTGCATTTAAAACTGTGAAACGATCCAAATAAGATTGACAGTTTCAGTGTGTTGTACTATAACTTACGTAATAAGCTTACAATTACGTGTTTACAACTGATTTATTTATAATTTTTTTAAATTTATTTATAAAACATTCGTTAAAACTATACAAAATTATAAAAAAAAATAGAATAAACGTTTACAAATATAAAGTTGCACTTGGTAGAACAAATACTGGTGTAATAATATTTAATAATTAAATATTATTACATTTACTCGATCTGTAATTATTACAGATCGAGGTTCTGTCGATTGTATATATTAAAGACGAAAGTTTTAATTTTGACCCAATCCAGATTATTTAAGATTTTCTCGTAAAGGTTTTAAGCTTTTCACATTCAGCCTTCTTGGGAGCCCTTTTTTCTTTAATATGTTGTTTAAAGTGTGAGGTTACAATTTTTTTTTGCTCGGTTGTCCATCTAATCCTGTTACTTGTTTTTTTGATATTTGGTTCTACTTTATTACCGGATGGCCCTGCTTCTCCATTGTCATCTACAGCATAAACTTGCGTATTTTCTAGTGGAGTATCCTCTCCATCTAGAATAGAAACTTGACTGTTTTTGGGTATCGTACTCTCTTCAGTTTCGGAATTATCATCAGATTCAACGAATACGTTTCTTGGATCAATATCAATACGCTCTAGTGTCATGTTTCTATATTCCGATCCTTTTCCTTTATCAAATAAATTTAACAACTTTGAAACTTTAGCCGTTTGATAGGCGTTTTGTGTTATTTCATAAAATTCTTTATGGGTATTTTCGGTGTGGCCCATAAACTTAGAAAACCGAGAGTAATCGTGTCTATTTAAATTTATAATTTGCATTAATGTCGCAATTTGCTTTCTAAGTCGGTTTGATGTCATTAATTCAGGATTTTGTATTTTGCTGGATTTCGCAAAGTTTTTCAATACAATATCCCCTCTAACCCACTGGTTAGTAACTCCAGGATAAGCAAACAAATATCGATTTTGAGGCGGTATATCACTTTTTTTTTCGTATTTCAAGAAGTAAGTTAATGTATTCTTGCAAATTACCAGGGAATAATATCACAATAGCACGACTACCTTTTCCACCTCCAACTATGCGTTTATAACTTGTTGTTAATGTCTTTTCAGATTCTGATAATTGTTCCAAAAATTCAGTTTGATCATTAGCTGTAAAGTTCTTTAAATAGGTGTCAATTTCAACATACTGGACATCTCCGATTCTTCTTCGATTAAACAAGATTGTGAGTGCTAAAGCCGCATCTACTAATTTCTTATAAGCTTGTGCATCAGTATGATCGTTTTTTAACAAAGCAACACTCTTATTTGCAGTATTTAAAATATGATCTCTGAACTTCATTATATCTTCCGTTAGTGGTAGCATAACAGGTTTATTCCATTTCTTTTCTGCTAAATCCTTTAACGCTAAGGAGGAAACTTCATTACTCCATTGACTTTGGACTAGAAATCGAAACCTCTTTGTTCGTTTCAACTTATCTTCCAAATTTTCGCATTTGAATCCTGGAGTTTCTTTTAACAATAAATGCGTTGTAAGGTCGCATATTTGCTGTAAAGTAGTACCTAAGTGCATAGCCAAACTAGGAGCTCTATAGGTTTTATTCTCTTCATCAAATCCGCTAATAGCTTTTGCACTTAAAACAACTTCATCAAATAAAATAGGATCCAGAATTTCAATGAAGGAGAATCTTGGATTTCCAGTTCGCCTGTGCATTTCAAGTAACAGTCTAGAGCACTCTCTCATTTTATTTGAGCACGCGAGAGAAATCTGCGAGCGTTTATGTTTTTTCAAATAAAATACTCTAAAATGTCGAATCAATGGGTCCATTCTAGCTAAAAATCCTATTTCATCCGATGCCATTCTACTAAACACTTCATTTTTTACCCTTAAGATTGCAGTTACGTTTGATTGATCATTGGCACAAGCTAGCAATGTTTGAGAAGCTGCACGGTGGCGTAGTTTTCTTCCGGTATCATTAAAGGCCTTTACCACACACTTTTTGTAATGTCTTCTTAAATATTTTACTCCGACTATTCGTTTACAATGAGAACATGGTAATTTCTGTGCATTATACTCCTCGTTTTGAACAAAATTTTCAAATTTGACCTCATATCTTAATAAAGACAGTATATTTCTTCTCATCTGTCGGCCCTCTTTGGTAGTTTTCGGAAATTTAAGAAAATCTTTGACTTCTTTTTCTTCTAAATGGTGTCTCGATAAAAATTCGTAACGTTTATTCTACAAAATTTGCACACAGTTCTTTTCTTTTTTTGTCTGCTAAGAGCTTCTTCCATATATCGGTAATTCGAATTTTGGAATCGACCTTTCACCATCTCAGGCTGAGAACACTGTCCTGAACTTTTTTGCCGGGTAGTCCTTTGTATTTTTTCAGGGGCATTTTCTTTTTCAATATTAAATGTATCTTTAAGTGATTCGATATATGTTCTCATAACATTCATAGTTTCACCGTATAGAAACGTTGAGCACTCATCTGATGCTTCAACAATTGAACAACTGTCCTCATTTGATAGGTCCTATTATGTTCCAGTTCAGGAATAGCTGAACTTCTAGATGTTGATTGGCATAATACAGAAGAACTTTTTCCCTTATTAGTTTCTCGTATATTTTCAAATGGATTTTGTGTTTCAGCATTAGATGAATGATCAATTTCTGAATCGATATATTTTCTCATAACAATGACAGTTTTACGATGAGTAATTACTGACGATCCACTTGATGAGCCATCAGTTGAAAAACTATCATCTTCTAAAACCTCTTCATTATGTTTTAATTCAGAAGTAAGTAAACTTACAGGTGTTGGTGGGCGCAATTCTTCAGGTTTTCCTCTCTCTTTTATTCTTTCTTCTTTGTTGTTTTCTCCCGTTTTTATTGTGCCAAACTCATTATCAAGTATCCAATTAACTGTTCTCTCTGTTTTTGTGTCCTCAGGGTGCTAAGTTGAATATAAACATCTATCCTCACTTATTGTTTCTGATGGTTCATGATATGCAATATCTGTAAATATATAAGCAATCATTGGAAAAAGAATTTAAAAATACCGCAAATATGTCAAAAAGGCATGAAGGAGTATAAACATTTCACATTCATTTTACTTATTATGTGCGCACACAATCTAAATCAAAATACTGTTTATACTAATCTACCGTAAATGACAGTTTATTCGATATGTAAATACGTGTTCTGCATATGCGCTTACCTTCATCCTTTGGGCCACTGGAACAATTGGGTTCGCTGATATTGTTTTTCCGTACCAGCTCCTATATTTTCGAGGATCTCAAATGCACAAGAACATGATTGCATTGCGACATCAGAATATAATTTTACAGTTCAAAGTCATAAAAGTTCTACATTAAAATTAAGAAAGAAAGCCATCTAAACTTAGAAATGAGCCGGACGGTTAAAAAGTACCTACGATTTGTTAATGTGCAACCATAACACATTCTTTCTGTATTTTACCGTTTATGCTGCTTGGAGGCTCGTATTTACTTGCAATTACATTGATATTAGCAATATACATGACTAATTTACTAAAGAAAAAAACTCGGTATATTTGTTTCACAAAATATATTTATTATTAAATATCTAACACGTGTTTCGACTTTTCAGTCATTATCAAAGAGTTTGTAAACTAAAATAAAAAGTACACTTCTACCACTATTTATGAGTTTTTAGAAGACTTTATTACGGCATCAATAGTAGGGGTGTTTAAAAAATCCAGCTGTGTATTTGTAACATGTCTATTAAGATTTATGGCTTTTTTAATTTCTAAAATTTCGAGGAAGTCGTCTTTTTCCTTTATTACAAGTATGTAAAAGTTTAAAATTATTAGTATTGAACAAATGTGTATTTTCGATATAATGTTCCGCGAATCCCTTAATCATATTACCATGAAGAATAGAACTTCTATGCTCTTTAATACGTTCTTTTATAGAGCGTCCTGATTGGCCAATGTATATCGCATCACAATCACTGCAACTTAATTCATACACACCTGACTTATCACACAATTCTGTTTTTTCTTTATAGTTTACTAAAATATTTCCTAAATTGACTTTATTCACTTGGATGACATTTAACCCTAATTTATTCAGTTTATTAGAAACTTTGTTGCAATAAAGTTTCTAATAAACTGAATAAATTAGGGTTAAATGTCATCCAAGTGAATAAAGTCAATTTAGGAAATATTTTAGTAAATAATAAAGAAAAAACAGAATTGTGTGATAAGTCAGTTGTGTATGAATTAAGTTGCAGTGATTGTGATGCGATATACATTGGCCAATCAGGACGCTCTATAAAAGAACGTATTAAAGAGCATAGAAGTTCTATTCTTCATGGTAATATGATTACGGGATTCGCGGAACATTATATCGAAAATACACATTTGTTCAATACTAATAATTTTAAACTTTTACATACTTGTAATAAAGGAAAGACTTGACTTCCTCGAAATTTTAGAAATTAAAAAAGCCATAAATCTTAATAGACATGTCACAAATACATAGCTGGATTTTTAAACACCCCTACTATTGATGCCGTAATAAAGACTTTTAAAAACTCATAAATAGTGGTAGAAGTGTACTTTTTGTTTTAGTTTACAAACTCTTTGATAATGACTGAAAAGTCGAAACACGTAGATATTTAATAATAAATATATATTTTTTTTATTTTGCGTTCGAAATGAGCTTCATTTCGAAACGCTTTTTTTCATTTTTCAATGTTGGCGTTGTTCGAATACAGAAATAAATATCATTGCTGTCATTTGATTTTAAAAATTTTTGTACATTTGACAGATATGATATATGTCCGTATTTTACACAAACAACGTACGTTGTATACAATTGACAACAACATATATATGTTTCTATGTTTATATTTTTAAATGAAGTATCAAGTAATGTTACCGAAAATTAGTAAATAATATGTAATATAATATACTTCGCGGATAGCAAGATTTAAATTTGAAAATGTCAAGTATCAATGTGACCAACTGCATGCTTTATATAAAAATTAAACTCTGAACTTTCAAATTAAATAATTCCAATTTAAGCAATTTATTAATGTAAAAAACGCAAAATAGAAAAAATAGTATAAAAAACTCGTTTCATAAGGCCTTTTGCCGCACTAGCTCTTTAGAAAACTCGTCGCTATCGCGGCTCGTTTTCTAAACAGATCTCGTGCGGCAAAATGGTGCCTTATGAAACTTGTTTTTTAATATACTATTGTGAAACAATTATACTGAGTGTTTTCTTTAGTAAATTATTCATTATGTTTCACCAAGAGCCAACCGTGGATTATATACATTATAATATACATTATTAAACTTAAATAAAACACCTTATATTTCACAAACAATAGTATATTAACTATATGTACATTTCATGTGCCCTGCACACATCATCAGTAGTAACTACTAGCAGTTACTACTGATGATGTGTGCAGGGCGCATGAAATGTACATATAGTTAATATACTATTGTTTGTGAAATATAAGGTGTTTTGTTTAAGTTTAATAGTGTAATAATTTCACAAGTGCTCAACATATATACTACTATAATATACATGACATAAAACGCCTCTTATACTTACCGTGTATGATAACTTCTCTTCATCTTGCAATTACCAAGTCACAGAACAAAACAGAGACACTGATTAAGCGAAAGAACTACTATCTGATAATTTTATTTATATGTATATATTTTACACAGGGAAAGTACCGATGCACCTCATAAAACTGGCAACATGGGCGGAGGCAAACACTACCGTTATATCTCGCAATTTTAAATACACTGAGGCGAATAAGTACTACCTACAATAGGAGTTGAAAGCATACCCTATTCATGTTTTAATTTTGTATAAATGAAATGTTAAATTTTATTACCCCTCTCTGTTTCCCATTATTCTTTGGAATATAGACATCAAAGAAACGCATGTAACATTTGATTAATGTCACAAATTCTGGTGGATGAAAAGGCGCCTTACGAACGTACGTAGGCAAAAACGATACATGTGTACATATATATATATATATATATATATATATATATATATTATATTCCTTGATAAAGGCATCATTTGCCGAAACATGAAGGGTTGTTTTAAATACATATATTTTAAAGTAAAACCAGACCTTAAATCGCCAACAAATTGAATTTACCATAGCATACAAAGGTCACGAAATAATTATCTATATATATATAATTTTTTAGGAAGTTGGGTGTACTCATACACTACAAAGTGACAACGGCCATGACTTGCCATACAAGAATAAACTATATTTTGTCAAATCACTTGATTTGTTTAGGTAAATGACAACATCGAATTGTCATTTCAACATTTCCCGTAAGCTGATCTATGCGCTCTGTTTTTATCACAGCCCTGCTACATATTCAATACCCGTGGCGCCAATACACTATGTCAAAAATAGATAATTGATACATGCTCAAATATATATGAATGCGCAAAAATGTTGGTAGGCGTTATCGCTCCTGACAGGTAGATGCTATGAGATATTCCCTTTTGCGATGGTGACTTTCACGTCGCACACTGATGTGAGCATTGCAGCCTGAAACACATGTCCATACGTGAGGTATGCGGCGTGTATTCATTTGTGCGTATATATGTTCTAAAATGTGTCGGATTTAAAAGTAGCTGACCTGAAAAGTGAACTGGGGAAAAGAGAGGAAAATACATCCGGTAAGAAAGCAACGCTCCGGTAACGACTTTGAGATATATTGACAAAAGAAGGCGAAAATCCAGAGAATTATGTCTTCCGACTTCCAAGTGGGAACGCTGACGTGGATTCGCTGTTTATAAAAATGGAATGTAATGTAGCCCGGTTACATAACTATTACACTTTTGATACAATTTTTGGTCGATTCTATTATACTTGAGCTATGGGATAATTTGTTAAAATTGTCTATTTAGATTGTTTAATTTATGTCTAAAATTGTCTATTTGCGCTAGTTTGCGCTCGATAATATTCTTATCACTCCTAATACTAGCATTGTCTTTTTTTTAATTACTATAAAATACCTTAACTTCGTCTTGTAGTTGAAGAAAATGATCCGGGGCGGGACATGGGGTGGCCTAGACTTTTTCTTGGCTTCGGTTAAACTCCTTCTGGACCTGGGCGGAGAGGGCCTTCGTCATCCTTCGGTTTATGTGTTTGTACACACCGTAGCAGCAGCAGGAGATTACGATGATGATGACTCCCACAAATGCCATTATGCCGAGGATGTCGACCGTGTCTACGCTGTTCTTCACGTTGGCGTCGTTGCCCGCTATGATGACTTCTTCGTTCGTCGCGTAATTGCCCATTTTGGTTTAGTAGTCTGCCATATTTTCGGTGAATCGTTCGGCGGTTCGTTCCGGTCTTTCCACTTAGTTTTCTTTAGCCTTAAGTGGCGGGCAGGATCGCCATGTAATGTAGCCCGGTCCTGCGGGGCTACATCGCTGCGTTGGTACGCAGATGCGTTGATGTATTAAATAATAGGCAGGTAGAGTTGGTATAACATCGTATAATTAAATAACACTTATAACGATATAACATTTACTATTTACATAATTAAGAATAGGACGGTAGTCGAAAGGAGAGTTCTATCTCACACTCGCTATGTCGTACTGTCTATCTAACTATGTCTGATCTCTGACTCCCTGATGGAACGTTTTATATACATTAGAGTGTCCTCCTTTTGACTATGTCCTTACTTTACTATCAACAAGTGGTGCAAGTGTGTAATTTGTAATTGAGAACGCTTGTGTGTATAAATCAGATTGACCGTGGTCATGTTTTGAATAAAATACGAATAAGACCGGAGTCGCACCTTGACTACGTCAAGTAATACAAAACATTACTCAATTAGGTTATTACACCATCCACCCAGCGAGAAAGAAAAAAGCAACAGGGTTTGTTTGGTTTTTTCTTTTTCTAGAAACTTCTATATCTGCTTATGTTTTCTTATGTACTAAATGCAGATATAACTTACATTGATGGTATACATTTACTTATTTTCTAAATATTTGACATTTATTTGACACTATTATCTATATATTACAAATGTTCCGTAAAATTATTTAACGTTATTACACATAGTAAAATATTTTCATCTATATATCACACATAATAATGTTTGGGACGGTTCTTATGTACCTCGATGTATTTATCGTCTATGCGAATTGTTACGTTTGGTGGCTTATTTGTCTCAGTAATGGTAAAAGGAACGTTATATAATGTCTCGAGCTTATTTCCTGCTTCGTTCTTTACCAAAATTTGATCTCCAACACAGAAGAGTGTGGGTTTGCGATTATTGTTCAACTTATTTTGTCTTTTAACTTTAGACTGGATTAAATTGTATTTTGCCTCATTTAGGGCTGTTTGCAATCTGTATTTAATTTCCGCGGTATAGTTATCGAAATTATAAAGTGTCTCTATCGCGTTGGTTAATGATGAGGGTAGCGGGTTGTGTTTTCCAAAAACTAACTCGTGTGGGGTATATTTCGTTTCTGTATGCACTGTGTTGTTAAATGCAAAACACAAATAAGGTACCCATGTTGACCAATTGTCTTTGTGGTTATTCAGTTGAATACGCAGATACGCTCCCAGATTTTAGTGTGTATTTTCTAATGCGCTTAACGTTTCGTGGTGGTATGCAGTTGATTTCAGCTGCTGTATGCCTAAAAGAGAGCAAGTTTCCTTAAAAACTGTAGCCGTGAATTCTGTCCCTTGGTCGGAAGCTATCTGTTCGGGAATAGCGTACCTTAGTATAAAATTGTCGACCAGAGCTTTAGCTACTGTGGAAGCTTCTTTGTTTTGAATAGGATGGGCTTCTACGAGTTTCGTTAGTTCGCATTGGAGTGTCAAAATGTATTTGTTCTCCTCGTGGTCTTGGTTTAATGGACCTACTAAATCCACAAAAATCTTCTGGAAGGCGTATGACGATGTGGTTGTGACTTTGATTGGTTCTTTGTTGGGTATTGAGTGTTTGTATTTTTGGCAATCACTACATCGTTTCACGAATGATTCAATGTCGTGTTTTGGTCTTGGCCAAAAATAAAATCTCTTGATTTTGTTGAATGTTCTATTTACCCCTGTGGCTAACATGTGGTAGTCGTTGATAATTAGTTGCTGTGTCTCGTAGTCTTGAATTCTTTGCACTCCTTCAATTACATTTATCTTTAAACGGTTTGGCTCTCTCTTGCTCCATGGAATAATTTTGCTCAGGAAGTTGCTGTTCCTGGAGTTATCTTTGACTATACATATTTCTTGTATGTCGTGTTCTGCGCAGAACTCTTGGAGTGTAGTCAACAAGCGCATGTGCTGCTGAGGACTCGTTGTACGTACAGTCTCCTTCATAAAAATCGTGAGAGCATCTTCGTCGTATAGGAACATTTCCTTGAAACGCATGCTTGTTTCGTTACGACGTTGGAGTGAATTGAAGCTTGCCTTTTCTATCACTTGAAGTTCAATAGATCCCGCAGGTCTTTTAAACAGTTCCACAACCCCGGGGTGATCCGCCCTGAAGCCGGTGGAATCTGTGGCTGGTGGTTTCGTACTGGTGCCATCGGCATCTGTCTGTCTTGACTGGCGCCTAGTCGTACCAAAGATGCTGTCGGTAACTCCACTACTAACCTTCTTCAAGTCATTGGAATCTATTTCTATTCGTGATAAGGCGTCTGCAACTACATTTTCGGAACCCTTAATATAGTTGATGATGAAATCATATTCTTCTATTTATCTGAATTTTGTAAGACGACTTGATGGATTGGTTATTCCAAATAAGTATACTAGTGGCCTGTGGTCTGTAAAGATCTTAAATTTTCGACCATATAAGTAAGGCCTGAAATGCTTGACTGCCCAAACTACAGCTAATAATTCCTTCTCAATTGTACAGTAATTCCTTTCTGTTTTGTTTAAGGAACGACTGGCATAAGCGATTGTCCTGTCATTGCCGTTTGATAATACTGCTCCAATTGAATTACCAGATGCATCAGTTTTCAAAACAAACATGTTGACTGCATCAAAATCTGGGTAATGTAGAATTGGTGGTGTCTGAAGGGCTAGCTTAAGCTTTTCGAATGCCTTTTGTTCCACATCGGACCAAGAAAAAGGTATGTTCTTCTTTGAAAGGTTATTCAAAGAGGTCGCGATGTTGGCAAAATTTGGAATGAAGCGCCTATAATAATTAGCGAATGCGACGAAATGTTTGACGTCCTTCGCGTTTTTGGGAACTGTGTATTCCAATAAGGCTTTTACATTGGACGGGTCTGGTGAGACGCCGTCGGCAGAAATGACATGTCCCAGATATAATATCTCTTTCCTTAAAAAGTCGCATTTGCTTGGGTTAAGTTTAAGATTAACGCTTCTTAGTCGTTCTAATGCTCTAACTAAATTCAGATTGTGTTGCCTAAGATTGTTGCCGAAAACTATGAGGTCGTCTAGGTATATGAAACAATGTTCGTAATTTAGTCCTGACATTGCTATTGTCATGGCTCGAGAAAAAGCACTACTACTTGTCTTAAGTCCCATTGGAAGTCGGCACATTTGGTATTGATCTTTGCCGGTTGTGAAGGCTGTATAAGGACGGCTTTTGGGTTCTAGCTCGATTTGATGATAACCTTCAGCTAGATCCAAGTGAGAAAAATAGACTGCACCTGAAAGTGGGTCTAAGATGTAGTTGATCGAAGGCAGTGCGAATTTGTCATCGACTATCTGCTTGTTTAGTAGGCGGTAGTCGATCACTATTCTCCACTTCCGGTTTTCGTTTTTATCCTTCTTTTTGGGTACTAATAACAAAGGTGATGACCATGCTGATTTTGCTTTTTCTATTATATCTTCGCACAAAAGTTTGTCTACTTGTCTGTCTATCTCATGTTTTTGGGCGTGTGGCAATCGATAGGGCTTAGAATATATTGGATTTATTTGTGAGCTAACCTGTATGTCTCCCCTGTATATATTTGTGTGCGTAAGTTTGTCTGATTCAAGGTAGAAAATGTCGCAATATTTAGCAAGTATCTTCTGCATTGTAATATTTTCTTTCTTGTTTAAATGTGATGTGTTTACAGTTTGTAGAACTTTGTTGACGCGCTCGACGCATTTGGGACCGTTATTGCTGAAGGTGCAAACGTTGTAATTGTCAAGGTCCGTGAACGTCTGGGAAAAGTTTTTCAATGTCGCGTCGCTATCTCTTGTATTTAATACGCGTACAGGCACCAAGCCTTTTTTAGGGGATACTACAGAGCCGGCAACAAATAATCCTGGGGCTACCTCTTCTGGTAATATCACACAGTCGCTACATGTCTTTGTTTTAAAATATCTAATTACTTCGCATCGAGCTGGAATGCTCGTGACCGCGTTTTCCTCTGAATAAAAAGGTAAGGTTATTCGTCGACCTTCTATTAAAAATGCAAGATTGTATTTTTCGTAATTTAATATCGCGTTGTATTTGCTTAGAATGTCTGAACCGATAATACCGATGAGTGTATTATTTATACTATTCAATATTGCGAACTTATGCTCGACCTTGGCCTCGCCTAATTCTATTGTAACAACTGCTGATCCAATTGTTTTTGCTTGACCGTTTATACCTACTATGCTTAATTTGTCAGCTTTATCAATATTTATGTTTGGACGTTTATTATTTACAAATATAACGCTTGTTGAAGCACCGCTGTCAACCAGAAATGGATGCTCTTTATTATTAAAACGTACTTTAATGTAATTTAGGCCGCCGAGGTTAAAACTGCAAGGGGCAGCATCCGTTTTTAGTTGACTGTCTTCTGAAAAAACTGAAATTCGCGTTTTCCCTCGTTATCAAGGGAAGCAGCATTTGTAGATGCTGAGAATACTTTATTGTGATTGTCGCGATTGTCGCGTCTTGGAAATTTTTTTTATGTCCGTAATTGTGACTTATTACTAAACTGAAAGTTATTTTGCTTATTATCGTGATTCTGGTGCCTGTATTTCCTGTACCGATTGTCCCTAACGTGTGAATTTGTATGTGGTATCTTCTTTGAAAAATGAAAAACAGAGTTACTGTTATTACTTGGATTAATTAGTTGTTCGTTCGTAGCTTCTTGAATAGCTTCGGACAGTGTATTTGGGTTACGGGCTTTTATTAACATTCTTGTGTTTGCGTCGCGAAGTCCATTTGCGAACATATTGACCGCAATTTTCTCGTTGACGATGCGAAACTTGTCGATTAATATTTCGACGTCGGCTGCTTGCGCTATAGTCAAATGGGAGAGAAGATCTTCGACTGTTTCCCCATATTCTTTAATTGATTTCGCGCCTTGTTTTACGTTGTGCAGTTGCGTTGTTAATGCCGTAATTGAGTTCTTTGTAATAAAATGACTTTTTAGATCCGCGATTAGGGCGGCATTACTGGTATAGGATTTACGTAGCCTCAATTTCGCTTTTGCAGATAACCGAGTTTTGAGAATATAATTTGTTAAATTCTCTCTTCCCGCGTCATCTAATAATGAGTCGTACAATTCAATCGAGTCTATGAGTTGGAGTGTGACTTCCTCTTTACCATTCATTACAGGTAATAAGCTTGAGGCAGTGCGTAAATCGAATTTTTCAGCCATGTTACAAGATTTTACACTTAAAGTACTTAATCTAAATTTTAAAATCGCCACGGCTTCATTTAACGTTTAACTATTACACTTTTGATACAATTTTTGGTCGATTCTATTATACTTGAGCTATGGGATAATTTGTTAAAATTGTCTTTTAGATTGTTTAATTTATGTCTAAAATTGTCTATTTGCGCTAGTTTGCGCTCGATAATATTCTTATCACTCCTAATACTAGCATTGCCTTTCTTTAAATTACTATAAAATACCTTAACTTCGTCTTGTAGTTGAAGAAAATGATCCGGGGCGGACATGGGGTGGCCTAGACTTTTTCTTGGCTTCGGCTAAACTCCATCTGGACCTGGGCGGAGAGGGCCTTCGTCATCCTTCGGTTTATGTGTTTGTACACACCGTAGCAGCAGCAGGAGATTACGATGATGATGACTCCCACGAATGCCACTATGCCGAGGATGTCGACCGTGTCTACGCTGTTCTTCACGTTGGCGTCGTTGCCCGCTATGATGACTTCTTCTTTCGTCGCGCAATTGCCCATTTTGGTTTAGTAGTCTGCCATATTTTCGGTGAATCGTTCGGCGGTTCGTTCCGGTCTTTCCACTTAGTTTTCTTCGGCCTTAAGTTGCTGGCAGGATCGCCATGTAATGTAGCCCGGTCCTGCGGCGCTACATCGCTGCGTTGGTACGCAGATGCGTTGATGTATTAAATAATAGGCAGGTAGAGTTGGTATAACATCGTATAATTAAATAACACTTATAACGATATAACATTTACTATTTACATAATTAATAATAGGACGGTAGTCGAAAGTAGAGTTCTATCTCACACTCGCTATGTCGTACTGTCTATCTAACTATGTCTGATCTCTGACTCCCTGATGGAACGTCTTACATACATTAGAGTGTCCTCCTTTTGACTATGTCCTTACTTTACTATCAACAAGTGGTGCAAGTGTGTAATTTGTAATTGAGAACGCTTGTGTGTATAAATCAGATTGACTGAGGTCATGTTTTGAATACAATACGAATAAGACGGGGGTCGCACCTTGACTGCGTCAAGTAATACAAAACATTACTAAATTAGGTAAACACAGGAACAAATGGAGCAGAAAAATCTTGACAGTGTAAAAACTTTCGAACAGCGATTAATAGAGAATTCGAAAACTCAAATGAAACGAATGGAGCAGAAGAATTTGGACAGCTCGATTCGCAAATTCAAATGGAATAGAGGAGCTGGGAATCTTAGAGCAAAATTTAAAGTAAATGGGGCAACCTTAGAATAACAACTAACAGAGAATTCGCAAACTCAAATGAAACAAATGGAACAGAGGAGCCTGGAAACTTTTAAAATCTTCGAGAAAGTCCGAAGAAAATGAAGCAGATTCTAAAACAAATGGAACAAAAAAATTCTGAAAATTCGAGATCCTAGGAGGAAATTCTAGAACAGCGACTAGAAGAGAACTCGGAAGTATTAAAAGAAGAATTTTTATGGTTGTGGAGGTGAAAATTGGGTAACATTCTAGACTTGTACAGGCAATTGTGACTAAGATAAAATTTTCTGGACCATCGATCATTATGATCTCAAGCAAGTTAATAAAGAAGGCATGCCTTGTCCTATCGAAATAAAAAAAGATGCTCTGGTTATCTCAAAGATCAGAATAAAGTCACAAAACTTTCAGGAAAAACCGTCATGGGCGACTACCTGACGCAATTCGAAGCAGCGGCAGAAGCAATGCATGGTCATCTGTCAAGAAGCTACCGCTTTAATCATAGCGTTGAGGGGTAATGCTAGTGAGTGATATTTTTCAGACCTCCTAAGGAACGCACGTTTGGAGCAGGTAGACCATGCCGGTCACAGAAAAAAGGCGATAATATTCACGAATTTGAGGCAGATGCTTTCCCGTCTAACTTGACTTGCATATTCAATGGCGCCAGATAATTTAATGGAACACCTGGCTGTCAAAGCGGTCATAGATGTTCTTCGAGATAGTGATACGATGCAGCCACTAAAGCTGGCACGACTCAAAATCTTGATCGATGCCTTAGCGCATGCCCTGGCGTTTGAGTTCGAGTTCGAGTTCGCGTTCGAGTCTGTACTGTGACTAAACAAAGAAAACAAGTAATTCATGAAGCAAGCGGGCAGTCGAGTACTAAATCAATTAGAACCGAATAAAAAGAAATGTACTATTCTGGGATGGTGTTTGCCAGCATTGGCCGTCGTTCATCGAGCAGAAGCAAAGAAAATGTATTCACCCGGGTTCCTAAGAAATTATCCAAAATAATCGACTTAATTTGTCAAAGATTAATCAAGAAAATCTAATCTAGCAATATGAGGAAGCCTTTGAAACTGAAACTGGCACGAAAGGAAGAACCAATATCGTAATTCATAAAATAAATACCGGCGATGCAATTCCAATACAAGGATCAAGGAGGCTACTACTGGCAAAACGTGAGGAAGCCGAGCACATTATACGAGATATTGAATGCCTGGGGGTAACTGAACCTACCAGGTTCTACGTAGACTATCGCCGATTGAATAAGATAATCAAAAAGTTATCTGTCAAAAATTGACGATACCCTTGACAGCTTGGAAGGAGCAAAATGGTTGTCCGCTCTCGACTTTAAGTGCTGTTATTGGCAAGTAGGAATGGATACCAACGAATTTTTGTTCAGGATACAGATACCAGTAACGTTGGAATAGGTGGCGTGCTCTCTCAAATGCAAGATGAACAAGAAAAGGTTATTGGATACTTCACTAAACCCCTGTCTAAACCAGAGAGAAACTATACGAGATGAGAACTGCTAGCAGTAATTCATTCCATGGAGCGCTTTTATAAATATGTGTGGACAAAAGATCCTGATTCAGACCGATCATGCCGTTTTGAAGGGGCTCTTCTAATTCAACAATCCCGATCGTAAAGTAGCTAGATGGATGGAGAGGCTACAGGAGCATGACTTCGACATTGAACATAAAACCTCAAACATCGAATTGCTGATGCTCTTTTCAGAAGGCCCTATCCAGAAGATATTGCAACCGAATCGAAGACAAATCGGCCAACGCTCTTCGAACCCCCGTGGCTGATAATCAGTGTCAATCTGACAATTTGCGCTCAGATCAAAAAATTGGTTCTGATCTAATCTTAAGAGTATGGAAGAAAATTTGACAAAGACAAACCTGGCAAGAAATTGCTTCCTGTTCACGAAAATCGAAGTCATACTAGGCGTAATGGGATTCCTTGATCATAGAAGACGAACTCTTGAGAAGGGAAGTGGAAAATCACGATGAAAGCAATCGAAAAATGCAAGTGGTGATTCCCAAGAAAAGGATACCAGAGGCATTGCGAGAACTCCACAATGGTGTTTCTGGAGGGCATTTTGGCGTTCGTAAAGCACTGGAAAAGATGCTGCAGAAATTTTACTGGATAAATTTCTCCTGACACGTGAAAAAGTAGTGCAGGAAGTGTGCTGACTGTACCGCAAGTAACGAACCACAAAGACGCAGACGTGCCTCTATGCGGCAATACTTCTGTGGGGAGCCTTTCGAGAGAATCGTCTTGAAGCCGCTGCCCTTTTCCACAGCGAAAACGAGAAAGGACATAAATATATAATGGTTGTAATGTACTATTTTACCAAGTGCATCAAGTTTCTGCTCTACATAATAAAGAAGCTGGAACCATTTAGGTGTAACCTTGAAACTTCATTCAGATCCAAGGCAAGATTTCGAAAGATGTGTGCATACTTTTGTGCATTCGAAAGACCAGAACAACTTCCTTGTATCCACAATCAGATGGAATTCTAGAGCCGATGAAGACCATGATTCGGCACTTATTAAAACTGGTATCCAAACATCAGAGGGATTGGGACGAGCACTTAGCAAAATATACCAAAAATAGCACGTTTCTCGGCAATCGAAGGCAAACGTGCTATTTTGCAGGGTAATCCGACTGCCCTGTGATTTGAAGTTTTGAAGCAAACCTAGAGAATATCTTGCAGAGGAAGCTTATGTCAGCACCCTTCAACAAGGGTTGGACAATATCCATGATCAAGTGAGATATAATCCGGAATGCCAGCAATAAAATCAAGAAAAGCTATGACATCACATCCACGCTGAAGAAGGGGTTTACCAGACAAATAACTCGGTTTGATTGTATAACCCACAAGGTGGACGGAGTCTGTCTCCAAAACTTTAGTAGATTTGGCAGGGGCCATGGGAAATGACGAAGCAGATTAACGATGTCATCTACCACATAAGGGGAACACCTCATAGTAAACCAAGAGTTGTACATTTTAACGATTAGCCCCATACTCTGGAGATAATAATGATGAAATCGCTGCCTCGCGCCAATTGGATAGCTACTAGGACCAAGCCTTGTTGACTTCATGGATTCAAGAAAAGTTCGATTGGAGGGTAAATATCGAGAAGCAAAAAGATTTGTTTACTGTATCGTCGAACTACGCGGTCATTCATTGCGCACCCCGAGGCCTGCAAAAGTCGAGAGGAATTGCCAAAAAATTTAAGAAGAGATTTGGGAGTACCAGAGAAATAAGACAGCAAGGACCGGCGATTGGAAGGAGTCTACAAATAATGAGCAAAGCACAATCCATTTTTTATTTGTTTACAAAAGAACTGTTGAGTCTGAAGTCAACCTATAGTGCCTTCTGAGTGGTTCTGGTCTATACGCGCGAACAAATGTCACAACAAGACATCTCGAGATTAGCAGTACCAAAATCGGGTTGCAGATTGGACGGTCTGGATTAGAGAATTGTACGAAGTATGGTAGAGGTGCTACTCCGATATACTGGTATGGAAATTCTGGTCTTCAGTTAAGGGCTCGAATATTCCCTTTCGCCCAAGAAAAATATAAGATCGTGAACTGCTACTTTGAAATAATGTGGCAATGCAACAAAGGACCTACCTATTAGATTTCGTTATCACTTGATGGAACCAAAGCATGGCATCTTTCGGGAAGAAACTTTTTCTTTAAGGAGAGGCCATGTGATGTGCATCGTGTGCCGTTACATCAGCCGGTGACCTATGCGATGACGTCACCGGCTGTATACGTCATAGGACTTCTTTCCGAAAATACCTACTTAAGGTGAAGGATGATACATTCAATCAGTGACCATCGTGAACTAATTATCGTAGACTTAAATATGTATGTGAATAAATACTGTTAGTCATTGTTTACTGTTACTCAGTCTTTTCATTAATATAGCTATTTTGAATTACCGTGGGTTTTATTAATCGAATCCGAACAGAAGATTTATCACATTATAATAAAAAGCGTTCTATTGATTCATAAATGATTTCTCTTTAAAGATATGTAAATGAGTGTTTATTTGATTTATCTATGTTATAATTTAATCAATATGTATACAGAAAGAGAAGAAGTTAAAATATCTTAGATTTTAGACAAAATGAACAAGTATTAAGTAGGTACTTGAAAAATCATGTGTATTCGGAGTGGAACAACTCCAAAATATCTAATGCAGTTCTTAATTTTTCACATATTTGCCTTCGCCGGTAAATAAAATTATAGACCAAAGTTTAGATTCACTGATTATGTATTTTTCTTCCAATTCCCAATGTTTATATTGTGTTCATCTTTGACATAAATGATTTTTTCCAGGCATACACCCATTATGGTCTTCCTTAATATTTTAATTTTATTTTGGTGAACCTTATGAAACAAGACTCTATCCTCTTATCTGATAGCTCGTTGCCAGTTTTGAGAGTCTTTCATTCAGTCACTTTTATTCCAACTTAACCAGTTTCTTGGTTATAGACACTCACTAAACTTTTTCAAGGATGCTACCACATCCGCTTTCTCGTTTATTGTCAGAATCATATATAACTTAGTGAAACACAAATAAACAACGCATCTAAGAAGAAATTACATTCAATCAGTGTTTCTTAGTCTTTTGGTATTTTATTGCGCCTCCTTTCAATGATTGTTTCGAACTGCAATATATATAATTTTTCCTTTCTATATGTTCCTTTTACTGGCGATACGCGACCGCTGTATTTCTCGCATTTTCGCAATAAGTTAGGATTTGTCACAAAATGATATTGTTGCTAGTTGAATTGTAGTAGTAATATTCTTGGAAATATAGAATATTGACTTTGAAGAAGCAATATAACGCGATTAAAAAAACCACAAGTAGCCGCGTCTTAAAAAAAACGAAAACAAAAGAAAGATTATTATTGATAGCAACGTGAAAAGATTGAGAAGTTGAAAAATTGGGTAATGAATTGAAAAGATTCATTATTTTCTAATATTTAAAGTATTAAATGTGGAAAATAGAAAAATCTCATTATTGATAGTACTTTATATTCACATAGAAAAGTTTGTTACGAAAAAATGTATAAAGTGAGGTCTTAAGGTAACACACATCGCTAAAGTCGGTATTCAAAACAAAGGTTACAATACGACTGACTTATTATATGAATACATTTCCCTAGTAATTTTTACAAGACTACATAATTCTCTATAATTCATCTTTCATCTGTCTCTTCATTGAGATAAGGCAGGTACGTTATTCTTAGTACTGCGTCGTATGATGTCCATATTAATGTAATCACTTTTTATTTTTGTAGTTTTAATATTATTAATTGCTTGACATTTTTCCGCTGACATTATTATTTTTTTTTAAATTGTAACCCCTATTTTCTTCTAAGGTATTTGAGAGAGTATATTTTTCCTTGCGCAATCGTGTAAAATAAGTAACACATTAAAGAAGATACTTTTCGAGATATTTAATGTCAAAGCAAACAATTTTATAAAATAATTTTACCAAGAACAACAAAAATAGGAAGATGTGACTTAAGTTCTACAATGACATAGGTAAATTCTGACAGTTCTGTCATAATATCCAAAAATAAAGCAGCTTCATACATTTCTAAGATTATTCACTTTCGTATACTACGTAAATGGGTAGCAATTTTGTGTTGATAAAATGGTGCGTTATAGCGAAAGGCAAAGAATTGAAACTTTGATGATGGAGGGATACGGCGATCATGTTAGAACAAATAATGAAGTCTGTGAACAATTCAATAATAAATACCCTAATTTAAATCCACTATCAAGAACAACTGTTGGTAGAATTTTACTTGAGGAATGTGGTCATGTTAGGGATCGTGAAAAAAGTGGACGTGCAAAAATACCAGAAAATTTCAAACTAGACGCACTACTTGAATTCCAAGAAAATCCAAATAAATCGGCAAGAGAGGTAGCGGAAATTCTATAAATTAGAAGAGAATCCCTTTTGAAAATTTTAAAGAAACAAATTAGCAGAAAATTCCGTTTGACAGTTTTAAAGACAAACAAATAGTATGCTTGTAAGCATGGTGACTTTAATTCATGAACTCATTGAAGACGATCCTGATAGACGGAATGAATTTTGCGAAGGAATAATGAAGCGGTTAACTAATGATCCTGACTTTGTAAATAATATTATTTCTGGGATAAAGCATCAATATATATAAATGGAAAGTTTAATCGTCAGAATTGTCGATTTTGGGCAAATGAAAACGCCCACTGGGTATTAGAAAGTCACACTCAATTTCCAGAAAAGGTAAATGTCTGGGCAGGTATCGTCAGAGATCGTATTTTGGGGTCCTTTTTCATTGATGGCCATTTGACGGCAGAGAAGTAGTTAGACTTTTTACGAAATCAATTAATTCCTGCACTCGCTGCTTTATCCCAAATGATAATGATCCGGACTTACCCAACTACAATCTATGGTTGGAACAAGATGAAGCACCTGTTCATTTTCAGATTGATGTACAAAAATACATAAGCACTGTTTCTTTAGAAAAATGGATTGGTAGGAGGGGACCTATCGAATGGCCAGCCCCTGCACCGGATCTATCACCTCTGGACTACTTTCTATGGGGTTATTTAAAAAGTAAAATTTACGTAAACAGACCAGCCATCACTGACGATTTAAAGAATAGAATTAGAAGTGAAATTAGGGCGATACAGTCAGCAGTTATTAGAAATGTTATTCAAGAATTTAATGATCGAATCGCTTATTGTCACAAAGTAAACGGGATTCAATTCGAACATTTAACTTAACGTATGATTTTATCAAATTTTTTGCTTTGACATTAAATATCTCGAAAATCTTCTTTAATGTATTACTTATTTACTTATTTTATTGTGTAAGGAAAAATATACTCTCGCAAGTCCCTTAGAAAAAATAGGGGTTACAATTAAAAAAAATAATAATAACGTCGCAGCGCAAAAATGTCAAGCAAATAAAAATATTAAAACTGCAATTAAGGTGCACCTTTCAAAAACAAAATCGACCTTTTCAAGCATTTATTTGCAGGTAAAAAAATATTACCGATGTGCATTACTTTAAGACCTAACTGTATGTTGGAAATTCAAAGTTTTGGTATAAGAATATAATTTCATGTGAATGGATAAACATAATTTATAAAAGTCGAGAAGGACAATTGTAGCAAAAGATCAGAATAAAGGCTTTAAAAGTTTATCAACGATCAAATTAAAAAAACTGGATTATTAAGGAAGGCACAGTAATACTCTAAAGATACAATTATTAATTTAATATTTTGGAGAGAAGAAGAGAAAAAATAAAGAAAGACGCTTATTTGCGACAAATAAATACGTGCCTACGAACACGTAAGAATTCCCCTAGCATTCCCTATAAAAAATAAAATTTCCTTTTTCTTTTCTTGTGCGTGAAGTCAAACATTACTCGAGATAAGGTATACTCAAGAGAAAGGAATGAGAAAAGAAAATGGTAGCGGTACGGTAACGAGCTATATCTTATCTCATAGTAAATGTCAAAAGATCATTCAAAAGAAACGGCATAAAAAAGTCTAATCGGTCCAAAATAAAATCGATACTACAAGAGCTCCAACAATGGGAAACTCCCAAACGGAAATGTAACAAACTCCAATAAGAGAAAAAAAAGAAAACGAAGGGCAGAAAACTAAAAGAAAGAAAATGAGGAACGATTCGTCGACACTGTTCAGGACGAGAGAACAAGCTAACCAGGACTCCTTTTAGTCGCCTCTTACGACATGGCAGATTCTACCAGACTGAGTATTTGTCAGGCCCCCAGGCAGGCTGAAACGGTGTTCTTGATGGAATGAACGAAGTGATCGGGACACCTTTTAGTCGCCTCTTACGACATGGTGGATTATACCAGACTGGGTATACGTCAGGCCCTCAGACAGCCGAAATGGTAGGTAAGGAAAACTTAACGATAGGCAAATAAACAAACAAAAGGAAAAGCGAAAGCAAGGTAGTCAGGGTTCAAAATCGGGAAGACAAGGGTCGCTATCATGAAACTCAACCGGGTCGTTACTCCACGTCGGGAGGATAAGCCTTTAAATCCTTAATATGCCAAATGGATGTTCGACCGGAATCATTTGTTAGTTCGTAAGCCCGAGGCGAGACAATAAGAGTTACGGAAAAAGGTCCGACAAACTTAGAGGCTAACTTCGCTGAAATTTGCTTAGAAGCATATGATAGGTTGTAATGATGTGCACTTCGGGTATAAGTTCTCAGAATTCGAACGTGAACGTCACGATAGAGCTTGACGAAAGCACGTTTTCTCTAATCGACAATTGCCTCGAGATCTCGTTCTTTAGGAGGAGTTTCCTCTCTTCTATCGATGGAGACTTTTCTACCGAAGGTAACAAAGTTAGGCTCAATACCAGTAATCTCATGCTTGGATGATCAGATGTCAAAGCCAATCTTAAGCAGGAAATTATCCCAAAAACGATAGTTGTCTTTAACATAAGCCGAGAGCATGGTTTTGATAACCCGATTGACTCTCTCAATCGGATTGCCTTGGGGATGATAATTCGCGGTAAAAGTCAAATGAACGTGATAAGACGAAGGAACTCCAAACATTAAAAAGACGTCATTCTCCAAAATCTGCGTGATCACCATAAGAGTGGCGGTACGTAACGGGAATAACAAGACAAATTTACTGAAGGTATCGCAAACGACCAAGATATAAGAGAAACCTGTACTAAAACGATGTAAGGGACCGATAAGATCGGCGCTCGCAATCTACCAAGGTCTAGTGGCAGTAACCACTTTACTCAAGAGGTGTTCAGCGGGAGCGCGTTGTTCAGGCTTGGTACTGACGCACACCGCACAATGTCGGACGAAATTAGCGACATCGGCACACATTTTAGGCCAGTAATATTTTTGCGCAACACGAGCTACAGTTTTAGTCACGCCTCCATGCCCACAAGTAAGATGATCATGACATTGTCCAATAATTTCAGTGCGTTCGGTTTTGGGAGGTCAAAGCTTCTACTCGCTCACCTGATTACCCAAGGCAGGATAGGAGGACATTACGTGTTTATATAATTGGCCTTGTTCAAAGAGGAAAATATTGCGGTCGACGTTGCACCTTCTCAACCATTTTGGTTAATCAATTGTCCTGGACCTCAACAGGACAAATCTCAACATCATCAGCGGCAGGAACGCTGCGAGACAAGAAATTGGGGACGGCGTGCTCAGAGCCTTTCCTATGAATCACCTCATTATCAAAAGGCATCAACCGTAATTACCCGAGAGTTAATCATCCTTGAAGATCTTTCAGACGATGAAGCCAGAAAAGAGAATGACAATCGGGGATGACCTTAAATTGAAAACTTTCATGATAGGGACGTAATTTCACTACAAACCAAATAATGGCAAGTAATTCCTTTTCGGTAGCCCTAAATTTACGTTCGGATGGAGTAAGGGAACGACAGAGATAACAAATACCCTTCTCTCCATAGTCGAAGTGTTGCGATAAGACACAGTCGATATCGACTTATGACGCGTATAAAGTCGGGACAAGTTAAAATGGGTACAGTCACTAGACTTTCTTTCAAAGTTCTAAAAGCCTTTTCGCACTCCTCACTCCAACACCATCATGAATTCTTCTTTGTCAAAGCGGTGAGAGGCGAAACCACAGAAGCAAAATCCTTGCACCACTTACGATACCAGCCATACGTACCCACAAAACATCGTACTTCTTTAACAGTGCGCGGAGTTGGAATTCGCACAATAGACTCGACCTATTCGGGATCTGGTCTCAAACCTAATTCATCAACTACGAAACCTAAATACTTCAGCTGTGGCCTTCAAAATTGACACTTATCGAAACTCACTACTAAACCAGCAGCATGAATACGATTAAAAACCAAACTTAATGTGTTTACATGGGACTCAAAATCTTTACTCACAACCACAATGTCACCAAGATAAACGAAAACTGAGGGCTGAAGTTCGGGGCCCAAAGTAGAATCCATTAACCTCTGCCACGTATCAGGAGCATTGGTTAATCCGAAACTCATTACCTTAAAACTACATAACCTCTTGGTGACGACAAAAGCAGTATAATCCCTAGATTCCACAGCGATAGGCACTTGATGGTAGGCGCTCTTAATATCGAGAGAACTGAGAAATTTAGCATCTCGCAACTGGTCCATAATAGAAGAGAGAGGGTACGCATCTTTACGAGTGACAGTGTTAAGCTGTCGATAATCGACACAAAATCGATGGGTGCCGTCCTTTTTGGGAACCATATAGACTGGTGAAGACCAAGGACTTCAACAGAGTTCGATAATGTCTGCAGTTAACATTTTTTGTATCTCAACATCGACGATCTGCTGTTTAGCCGGAGAAACAGGATTGTAGCGCTGCTTAATTGGATTAGTGCCAACGAGCACTTCTAAAGTATTAGACATCAAATCCGTACGACCAAGACTACTACTCATCAATGACTGCAATAAGTCGATCTAAAGCAAGGCGTTGTGCTTCAGACAAGGAAGGGCTACTACAAATACTCTGAATGGAAACAGTTGGATCAGAATTCGAAAAATGCCAACAGTCATTGCGAAGTAGGGACAATATCAAAAGAAATCCAGAAGTCAACTCCGGGAATTAGTTTATGCCGTAAGGCAGGAACTACAAGAAAATCAATGAAACGAGTCTTGCCTTCTAAAGACACAGGCACAGATATGACTTCAAGATTAAAACATTTCCGCCCATTCGCTACGGTACACTCGACAACCTGATACCATAGCAATAAACCTAAACGAGACAAAAAGGAATTTCTTTCACCTCCCAGTAAGGATCTATTAGTGCCAGAAACTAAAAGACTGGAAATAGAACAACCTAAGATAGAGATAGTAAGATAAGGGCGCTGGTCGACCACGACCCGCGACATTACGAAATCGAGATAAATCAAATCACGGTCGATATTAGCTGAAACAGTAGTCTCGGCAGTGGCCACTCTACCACCTAGCGTTTCCCGAACATCTGGGACATGTATGCACCGTGACACCCGGTTCACCACACCGGTAACAGAGAATTCGCCGAGGCGCAGAACAAGAATTATATACATGACTTGCCTGTTCGCAATTGTAACATTTACCAGCACTGGTAGCGTTGAAGGTGCCGGCCTGGACAGTGGCCTCATTATAACGCGAGCGGGACCTAGGCGCGTCTGTAATAGGAACGCTAACACACGTCAAGCCGGGCTCCACATAATTAGCTCGACAACGAGCGGGCGGTTTGTAATGATCCGCACGATGTTTTTTTAACTCGAACCTGAGGCACTCGTCCTCTAGCTCAGTCAGACTGTGAACGGTAGATAACTGCATCGTGTAGAAGGAAGCTAAATTATGAACAAGCAAGCACGTTCTCAGATAAGTGACCATAACGCCTAAACATGGCCGACATACTAATATTTTAATTAATAGTATAATATTCTACAAAACTTTCGTTAGGATCTTGGGTGCGGCTCTGAATATATTCGAAAAGACGTGCCTTATAATCAGGAGGTTCAAAATGCTTAATCAGTAACTCACGCAAGGAAGGCCAGCGATTAAAGCGATGACGACAAGAACGAAACCATAATAATGCTTTACCCTCAAACAAATCAATCGCAGACTCGAACAACTGCGATTTCGAAACATTACGCACTGTACGAAGTTTCTCGATGAGCTCCAAAAACTTATGTACGGAAACTCGATGATCTCCATTAAACTTAACCTGCCATTTCTAAACAGGTTGCGAACGAGTAGTGGAATGTTGCAACAGAGTCGAATGACCAGGATGAATAGGTTCGATTGACGACTCACCCTATTGACCGCATGATGCAGATGAGCACGATACGTATCCAACTACCTAACGTTACAAACTTCCTGAGATGCTACCGTCATCTCAGCATCACCCGTTTTCGTTCGCAGAGCATCCAACTCTGACCCTACATCTACCGAGAACGCCAGAAAAGTTAAGGAAGTATTAGCACATTCCATGCGTAATAGAGGACGCAACAAACTACGCAGCTGGTCGACTGTCTTAGGGTCGTCTACACTTATTCCTCATACTGGAGCTCATCCTTTCGGAGGCTACCAGCATCCATGGGCAGAAAACCCGACGCCATATTGAGTGAACTGGATATCAAAATAAAAATAACGAAAAAACTAAGACTACTTCCTCACTAAATAAGCGAAGCGGACAGGCAAGGTAGAAGACAAAAGGTAGTTGGGGATAACTAAAGAACTGGAAAAAGAAAATGAATAAAGAAAACAACCTCAACGATTCAATTTACGTTGGGCGGTAAGTTGTTACCCTGTATATAGAAAATAAAATTAAAAATAAGAAAAAACCAACAATTGACGTTGGGCACCAAGTTGCTACGGTCGCGCCGTCGAGCCGATAGGCGGTAGCGTTAAAAATAATAACCAGAACAAAAAAAAAAACAAGAGAAGCCGGCAACCAGGATACCCCACCTACCCACTCCTGCCAACGTCTAGCGGCCCATCCGGCTACTAAGAAGCCTCCGTTTAGAGGTGGGGAAACCCAAAGGTACCAGAAGGCAAAAGAGAAGGTGGAATAGGACTCCACCGAATTTGGTACCGCTAGACGCCGCAAATTCCGAAAACTCACTATTTATAAAAAAAAATTTGGAATCATATTGTACAAACTAACATTATTAAAATCTATTGTACATAATCTTTGAATCTTATGGGAGTTTTTATTAATTTACCTCTTATAGCTCTTCTGTCCAAATTTATTTGTTGCTCATTTCTTATCTCTTCTTTGTGTCTTTTTTATGATCTTGCTGAATGCTGGAGTTTCCATTTTCTGGAAAATCATAATTATATGACTCTTTGTTTTTCATAAATTGATCTTTCTGCAGCATTTAAAAATTTTCTATTTCGAATTAATTTTCATCCATCTGGTTTCTTGATTTCATATGTAGTATTTGAAATCTTCTTTACTATTCTACCCAATGTCCATCGTTTTGTAATTGGATCCTGACATCATACATGTTCATCCTGTTTAGAATCATTTTTCTTTCTACTCTTTCTTTTGTAATAATATATTGTATAATTATTTTGTTTATTCTAAATTTTATTGTGAATAATGCGTAAATATTGTGAAATATTCTTGGACTAATTAATTATAATTATTCGTGGATCCAGTTTTTTCTTATGTGTTGGTATGCGATCTCTTAAATGTTTCGACATTGATAGTTGTGCTGGAGTAAACGTATTTCTATATGCCAAAATTCCTAAATAGATATCATCTTTGTCCTCTGTAGTGTTCTTGATTACATTTTGTATGTTTGTATTGACATTTCTGTTTGTCTATTTGTTTGTTGATGGTGTGGGAAGGAAATAAATTCTTAAATTCTTGAAATTGTTTATTAGTTAATAGGGGGACCACCATCTGAAATCACAATTTTAGGCATTCCATGTAGTGCAATATTGATTTGACATTTTTAATTACATTTTTGGCTGATAAATCATTGTTTAACGACACTACTATATATTTTGAGTACTAATCAACAATTAAAAGATAGTGATTCTTATATATTTCAAATAAATCTAGTACAAATTCGAATAAAATAGCGTCGTAAAGTGTAGAAAGAATATTTACAATTACATTACTTCGCGAAAATGCAATAAATTTGCACAACTGCCGTACTACGGGCAAGATATATTTCATCTGTTTCCTTTGATGTATTTCAAGGCATCCTTCTAAAAGTTTCTAATTCACGCCTCAACAGCTCAGTGGTCGAGCAATTGTCCGACAAGCCAGAGGTCGTGGGTTCGGTCAACACCAAAACATATCGCTAGCAATTCTGTCTCAATTTGTGCGTATCTTTCTTCTTCTCTAAAACTCTATTGGAACACATCACTTGCTATTTTAATCCTGAAGGGGATTCTTAGAAATCTATAGCTACCAAGAGGTGTTCCAAATGTGCCCAATTTACTGCTATATTCGTAAAGTAAAATGTTTCAAAACCCACTAGTCGCACCTGATGTACTAAATATTTTTGCATTTTTTATTTTTGTGGCTATCTCTTCAACAGTTGGTATTTTACATTTTTTATCAGTGATGACTTTATCCAAATCTTTTGGATCAAGACAAATTCTTAATGAACTATTTTGTTTTTTCACAATTATACAAGAGTTTAGCCATTCTGATTGATTATCTACTTCTTAAAATATTTTAAATTTTTTAAACAGGTAGTGGTGTCGCATGCAACTTTAATTTGGATAAAAATTAATTATTACCTAATTTTGCAAATATGTTGTATTTGTAAAGAAAAAATGTATTACAAAACAATATTTTGTTATCCTGAAAGCACATTTAGAACATGAAAGATATTCTTTATTAAAGCAATAATAATTATACTTAATGGAAAATGGGTAAAATTACACTACATTAATCTTGTATACTTTTTACAATTTGGAGTGATTTATTTATAAAATAATATGTGAACAACAATGTACATTAAGTCATTTTACGATATATCTACTCTACAAGTTTACTTACGACTATTACAAGACCTGCAACATTGTCTCTTTTTTAAAATCTGGAAAACGTGTTTTATAATCCTTAACAACTTGAAGTAAAAATAGCTTTTGCTCTTCGTCCTTAGTTAATATTTTGTTATACTCATTGATTAGGTTGATGCCTCTCTTAGAGTATTCACTTAAAATATAAAATTTCTTTATTTTCTATTTCATCTAATTCCCCTACTATTATCCGTTTGATGCCGTCTTCATGTGACGCTGGTCTGTTTAGAGCCCTTACCATTTCCTTAACATAAATCCAAATATTTTCATCGAAGAATGATAAGGACACATTTTCAGGATTGAAATACCACAAATGGTTTTTTTATTTTACCACATGTTACTTTAGATATACTGTCGTCTATGTTTTTATATTTTATTAATTCTTTACAAAACTGGAGTTCGTGAAATGGTGCCTTTTGCTGAAGGTACTGTAAACCAGGCTTTTATGTAAATATTTACCAGAAACAGGCTATAAGGCTTGAAAGAAAAATATTTTTAAGCAATAAATGGCTTTAGACATCCAGCGTGCGTGATGAAATGCACCAGAAAGATAAAATGTCACGTTTGATGGTTGTTCTTCAAAAAAACAATTTGGAAAGTAATAGAAATTCTTTATAGTCATCTCGGGGGTTGTATTGTTAGGAATGAATTGATAAAATCGACAATTTTAGTTTTTCGAAACTGCAAAATTTGTTTAATTATTTCGACTTGAAAACCGGTTTTAAAATTAGTTTGGTCTATTTTAGGCCAATATTCTTTGAAACATTTAAATAAAGCAACGTTAGGATCAGATGAAGAGGGAATTTTTACATCAAATACACTTCGCAAAACTATTTCGAAAACATGATGTCGGCAAGTAAAATATAAAATGTCTCTTTCTAATTGTTGTTGCGATATTGAAGCTGCACCATTTAACCCTAGATTGGTGGCTCTGATGTCACAACATAAACCAATAATTTTATTTTCTAAATTCCAATCAGAGTTTCATAAACTGCCAAGGATTGTTCTTTACCCGTTGAATGTTGCAGAAAAGGCACGCCAAGCAACTGCTCCACTTCTCCACTAGTAACTAATACAGCAAGTCTATGCACATACTCCATCCCCGTCAAAGAAGGCAGAAGTTTTCCACCCCAGTGGATTACTGGTGCCAAAAGATCGGTTTCTTTAAAAGGTGCTTTTAATTTTGCGGCCGTTTCTTTTCGAATACGTGGCCTACTTCATTGAAGAGTTGTTCTACTTATGGATAGAGATAGAACATTATGTCTTAGTGCTTCTGCTACTGCGGTCAAAATGCGAACTCCATATCTATCGCTCATTCTACAGGCATCAAATGCAGCTTCTATATTGGTGTTACAATGTTAGTTGTTCCGTAAAATTTTCTTCTTTTTGACTGTGATGGACCAGGATCCTTTAGGGCTATCGGTACTTCCTCTTGGGATTCTAGCCTCCCTTCTATTTGTCCTCAACAGAGGATCTGCTTCCCGAGGATGAAAGTGTCAAGGTTTCCATTACGAGATTTTTCTTGAAGACTTCGCTGAAATCGCTTCGAAATTTTTTTATGTTTTTCTTCAGCTACTTTCTTCCGAGCAGCTAGCTGGTAGTCGAGGCCATACATAAACCTCGGACGGGCCTTTTTGCTTTTGACTTTTAAAAAACTGTTTATTCTCTTCAATTGATATTGGGTCAAGAGCGTTTGCATGGGATATATCAAATAAATCGTCCATCTTTTCCACAAATATTTGTTCTTTTTGTTTTGTACTTTCACTCTTTTTCTTAGCTGACTTTTGTAACGCTCTCCACTCGGCGTATAGTTTTTCCAGTTTTTCAATACAGTGGTTTTCTGTTCGTTTCGGTATGCGAGCTTTGCCCCAAAAAATAGAAGCTTCTTTAATGTTTAGCGCAATATAAGGGGGTGACTGGCTTAGCCGCTATAGATACACAAAAATTTCCAGAAAACAACTACCTGTAAGGTGTCAGGTATTTTTATTCTTAGAAGTGATCAATTTAAATAAATATTTTAATTACAGGCAACAAAACGGTCTGTCAACGATCTACCCCGCAATAGTAATATTTATGTACCAGGTACCTCCTGTAGCTAACATTTAGACCTGCTTGCGGCACTTGTTTCTCTTATCGGATTGAGTTGAATTTTTGATGATTTTATTTTTTAATATATAGGAACATTTTCACAGGGTGGCCCGGTAAAAGCCTTCAAAAAATTTTTTTACTCCTATACAGATGGGCCACACTAGTGTACATACTACTTACTTCATTCTGCGCAACACAATATACACACATACATACATAAAATCAATAAAGTATATATTTGTAATTCGTGGAGTTATATTCATTTTGTTACATTTTCTCGACATGGCTTACCATGTCGAGAAGATTTTAAAGTGTAGGTACAAAGTTTTGTAAAAGACGTTGCTAACATTTGTTACTTTCTTGAACTATATACAAATGAGACACTTAAAGTCGAGACCTTTTACTACATTTTGCAAAAAGTGAGGTGCAGAACATTCTGCATATTTTTTAGATTTTGAAACGAGGTGGCCATCACGTGGCAAATTTTTGCCGTGTGTTATGAATTAACAGATGAAATAACAATATACTTGGAAGCAGAGTTAGTTTATTATCACTCACTTAAAATAGAATTTAGTTACTTGATGGATATATTCGAAAAACTAAATATGTTAAATCTTAAACCCCACGGAAAAATAAATATATATTGGACTCAAGTAACAAAGCAAATGCTTTTTACAGAAAACTAGAATTATGGAATACAAACTTAAAGTAAAAAAAATATAAATGTTTGCAAATGTAAGTGTATTATTTCCGTAACGTGTATACAATAAAGTTTTGTTGACAACTATTGAAAATCATTTAATTATTCTAACAAAAATTTTCGGAAGGTGTTTTATAATCTCGTCTTAATATATAAAGAGAACAAATATAATTCTTTCTTGAGAAAAGCTTTAAGTTTTCCTTTAAGTTCCTTAACGGGTCTTCAAGTGCAATTTACCTATTTTGCGTAGTTTCGATATATGTCGACCACCTTGTCCATTACGACTTCGTGCCTATTTGTGCGAATCAAGAATATTATACTATTGCACATTTCGGGTTATACGTGCGATGAATGTTCTCTTAACGTGGAGTAATTCAGTAAAGCTAATTTTATTATAAAAATTTTGTTACATGTTTTCATAGTATTGCCCATTACAAATAATTGACTTTTGCAGAAAGCAGTTTTCAAAAATTTTCAGAGGTATGTTATGTACCTTTTAAAAGCATTGGTTTTTGGTTGCAAATCAATTGCTTTTCGCGAAGTAATGTAAATGAATTAAATGCTTTCTACACTTTACAACGCCAATTATTCAAATTTTTTACTGAAAAAAAATCGCCCTGAAGCAGGATTCGAGCCTGCGTCCATTGGTTTGCTGGACCACTGCCCTTGCCATTAAGCTATTAAGGACTGCAGTTTCGAATCGTCGTGAAAGTTTTAAATCACATTAAGGAACATATATTAATATTGTGCCACTAGTCGGCAGATTTGTTGCATTTAAGACTTTCCCGACGATTCGAAGCTACCGTCCTTGATAGCTTAATGGCAATAGTAGTGGTCCAGCAAATCGATGGACGCAGATTCGAATCCTGCTACAGAGCGAATTTTTTTCAGTAAAAAAATTGAATACTTAGCTTCGTAAAGTGTAGAAAGCATTTAATGTATTCATGTATTGGTTTTTAGTTTCATTAGTCGAAGCAAAACGAATTTATCCCAATTTTTTTGCACATTGGAAGAACAATAAATCGCTCTGTGTTAGATCGCAACTATATTGTAGTTATATATGAATGTTTGTTCCTTTAAATGGTCCATTTGAGCGGCGGGAGTATGTGTGTGGTTGTTGTCATGATGCAACATTATTATTATTCATTTTGCTTGATATTTTAAAGCACTTCGAGCAAGTCCACAGGCTGTGCTTGCAAGAATACATAATTTAGAATACTATTATTCTAAATCGATCGTTCTAGAACTTTTGTTTGAACAGACACATTTTGAAATAGTGACCTGCTTCCATTGAGGACTGGAATTAAATTATAAGTTATCCAGCGAGCACATAACTCCTGTACAAACAAATGATCGCGCAACAAAATGTTTGATTGTTCTTATAGCAATGGCAGTATTGTAATGATGTTGCGTCCAATCACAAATTTATTGCCAGTAACAGTTGTTTTTGTAGACATGGATTCACGACCAAAAGACCAAATTTATATATTACAATATTCTGTGATAGCTAATAAATATGACTCATTATTAAACACCTTAGTTCATCGAAATATTCTTGCCCGGCCTAATCGATTCTTAAAGCTAATGAATATTAACGTCCCGAAATTTTCGTTATTAATTTTCATCATGTTTCATAAAGATATTTTCGATCTGTTCCTTCTCATAGATTTTTAAAAAATAAAGAGAGAATATTAGGAGAACGATTTTCGTATTAATATGCAGAATTGATTACAAATGCATTGTTTTGTTTCTAAGTTTATGATTACATAACGTACTTAGTAAAATCATTTTCCTCAATCTATTCTAGTATGTGATTAGGAGAGCAACCAAAGTAAATGTACATTTTATATGCCAACGTCATGATAATATTTACTGTAACATGAATCCTTTTTTTTTCAGAATAGTTATAGTACTTAAGTTAACCTTAATTATGGGAATTTCCTGGATTTTTGAAGTAATATTTTTAATTATCAATTTTAGACAAACTCCTACATTGCAAATTATAGTCAGCATATCTGATATAATTAATGGTCTACAGGGTAAGTATAACAACTATAAATACATTATTTATTGAAGTATATCGATTAAATAAAATAGACAAAACATATATATTTTTGTAACATTATAAAAAAAGAATGTGTTTGCCAGAATTTAGGAACGTTCTTGCATAATTTTGGATTTTTGCAGGTTTCTTTCTTTTTTTGATATTCTTGGCGAAATGGAAATCTATCATGTCTGTAATCTCAAAGTTGAACTTGGACAAATTATTTAAGAAAAAGGTAACAAATCAGACATCTGTTGAAGCTACTCATAGTTTAATGATGACAGACGTTTCAACGAGTCAATTTGTTTAATTGCTTACGTTCGTAGACAAATGCACAAGGAACATTTCTTTAGCTCATCTATCGCTAGTGAGTTGTTCACAAGTTAAATTAAGGATGTTGTATTCGTTTCAACTATACATACGAATATTTAAAAGTAAAGATATAGAAATAGCTGAAAATGGAAGCATTACGTATGTGATGGAAGAATAGAAAGATATCATAATCCGATTATTTCTTTATTAGTATTATTTGCATCTGTGCATTTTGTAAAAAATTATTAAAGTAGAATAACGAATTATTTCTTAATTTTATTAATGATTTAGCATTTCTAAATTTACATTCAGTGCCATTGCTAAGTACGCACTTACACTTTCTGTACTCTGGAAGCGAGCAAACTGAAAGTTGTTGGAGGTGCCGATACCCTGTTTCAGTTTCTTTTCCTTTTGTAGATAGAGCGTTGGTAGTATTCTATCACCAAATGCTCCAACATTTTTCATCACACCATCATAGACAACAACAAATGCTTTATATTGATGTAAGGTAGTGCGTATATGTGCCGTATGACAGTTCTTTTTCACATCAACGCCGCATGTTTCACATTGCATAAAATTACCTGGATTATTCTCAAATATCCTTCTCTTTCCCGTACAAAAACTTAACAAGTGTCGATTTCTATTATTAGCTCGAGTAAATGTTTTTCCACAAAACTCACAATCGAACATTTTAGCACTGTATTTATACCGACTAAACACCTCGAGTGCACCTGCTCGACTGATGCTGGAATGGAACAACCATCGCCTTATGTACAATCAAGGTCGAAAATAATATTTAGAAAAGAAAACATTTCGAAAGAATAATTATATCTAACACATATTACATTCTAAACTTATTGTATTTATTTCTTACTCCTATAAAATCATTGTGTCTTGATCGAATACATCTATTTCAATCTCGATATCTTCCTGTTCACTACCCTTCTCCCCCACTATCCTCATCTATTATGTGTTAATTGAATATATGTATTTCAATCTCGATATCTGCCTCATCACTACTCTCCTCCTCACTACCCTCCTCCTCACTACACTCATCTTCATCATCATCATCTTTATCTTCTTCAGAAATAGTATTTATGTCACTATTTGTTGTTACTATTTCAAAATTCAAATAACACATATTCTCTTATGTATGTAACTATTGTAACTTAGAATGAGAAATACAGATCCCTTCACTATTAATATATTAGCGGTTGAATCCTTAGCTCGATAGTTTTTCAAGGTCAATGCCAAGATTACTCTGACGATAAGGTTCTCTCAACGCCAATGTTATCTCAAGATGAATGTCGTCCCACGGTCGAGGTCATATCAAGGTAAAGGACACCTCAAGATCAAGATCATTTCAAGATCGAGGTCGTCTCAAGGTCAAGGTCACCTCTCCTTACTTCAGTCGACCTCTTCCTTCTAGAACCTCCTCAGTGACCTTGGTGTTGCAACATCCCTCCGCCTCAGCCGATTCTGGAATCTTCTCGAAGTGACTTTGACCTAATCTACTTCAAGATCAAGGTCACTGCGAGGAGGTTCAAGAATCGGCTGATTTTTCTATTTCTTTAATACGTTTTGTGAGAACTTTTTGTTTGTCTTTATGTATTGATATTCTCTGTATTTTTACAATCCCTCTCCTTTTCCGCGGCCTTCATGTCTTGTCTATTAGTCAACGGCTATAGGCCCGGTCGTTGTGAAGTGTGTGTCCCCGTGCTTTCCTTGATATCAATACATATTATAGTATACTCATATAAGTATTCAGGCAAAAATGTCTTATCTTAAATGTAACATACTTATAAATGAGAAGACTGATAAATTTATAAAATGCGATGGATGCAATCGAGCTTTCCACATTCCTTGTTCGGAATTGCCCGACGCAGAAATAAAGTGTTTCACATTGCGTTCTAGTGTGAGACGTAGAGTTAAATATTTATGCCTCAACTTCCCAAACTGATATCTTTAATTAATGATCTGAAAAACGAGATTCGACTTCTGAAGGAAAAATATGCGAATATAGCTATCATCTCTAGCGCTGAGTCTGTTAATCCCTCAGCTATGGTTATTACTGAGCAAATTATTAATGAAAGTCATGACAGAAGTAGACGCTCCCAGAACGTCATTGTTTATGGATCTCCGGAGGAGGGATACTCTAAGTATGAGCAAAGACAGTTTGATGCGGACATGGTGTATGGCTTGCTTGGTCGGGCTAGTGTGGTTTCTGACGAAATTGCACCGGTTAGGCTTGGTAAGTTTGACTCTACCCGTCAGCAGCGTAAACATCCAACCCGTGTGCGTCTTCAATCTACTGAAGACGTCTTCGGAATGCTTTGAAAATTCAGAGAAATTAAATCTTATACTCAGTTTTCTTATTTGTCCATTGCAGCTGACCGTACCCCTCAACAAATAGCTTTCTTCAGGTCAGTTAAAACTGAACTAAACACACGTGTGAAGCAGACGAGACTAGTTTACGGATTAAGTATAAAAATGGCATTCAAGCTATAATCAATCCTAATCCGGAAAACTAAAAGTACCTAATAGGTTAATAGCCCCTTTAAAAATATAATATCAGAATGTTAGGGGATTGAACACAAAAACACACTTTTTTTTACTAACGGGATTGCTTTGCCTAGTGATATAGTACTAATAACAGAAACCTGGTTAACTGACTCCGTATTTAATAATGAACTATTTACGAACCACTACAATGCCATTTGAAAGGACAGGGATCGTATGACGGTCAATTGTTCCAGGGGAGAAGGAGTCTGGGCTGATATAAGGCACGACATTTCATATGACATTGCAAATACTAGCCATATTAGTGCACTGATACCTCTTGTGTATCTATTGATATATAAATGCAATATTAGTTCTTATATATATCTTGCACTTCCTCCTAATGTCTCGGAATGTCTTCGGAAGAGCTGAAGCCTTTTACTTCGGCATTTGAGGCTCTCCTGGTTAATAATCCCTTCATTCTTATTGGCGATTTAAATCTTCCAAATCTGTATTCGGCTGCTCATCAGACATTCTTAATGTAAAGCAATACAACAATATTCTTAATAGTGAAGGCAAGATGTTGGACCTATTATTCTCTAATATTACCACTAACTTCGAAGTACAGCGGTCCAAATCCCCTTCTTCTTCTTCTATTTTGGGTTCGACGCCAGAACGTCCAGGCACTTGAATACACTGCTCTTTATACTATCCCCAATATATCTCTCAGTTCCACTCTGTTTGTCTTGTGTCTTCGATAAAAGCCACTATCCTCTTCAGGAGAAGTTTGAGTACACTCGAGGGATCCAATAGATCTCTCCCGAAATATTTCTGTCTGACTTCCTTCAGTTCCTCACACATGCATATTACATGAAGCCTAGTTTCCTTCTGTTTTTCATATCTCCTACACCAGGGCTCGCTAACCAAGCCCATGCTTTCTTAAAGGTCAATATCTGGTTATTAACCAGGTAATTATTTTAATTTATTTTTTGTTTCTACGAATTAGGTTGGCTGGAAACTTTCCGTCCAGCTCCCTTAGTATTGTTTTGGTATGGAGTTGACCTTCCGTTAACCTCCATTTGTTTTTAAGTTCTTTTTATAGCCATAACCAGATCTCCCTTTTAGCGCAAACCTTAACGATTCCACATACAGGTTCTGGTCCTATGAAGTTCCTATTAGTCAAAGCTAGCCCTCTGAAAGCGATAGTAAGGTCACCAATCAGTCCTCACCAACATTTCCTCAGACTCCTTGTCAATCCGACGGCCCATATGTAGGCCCTTTTCGGAAGACCTGGAACTGAGGGTAATCCATCGGTCCACTTTAAGCCCTGTATTTTGCCTCTCGAGTCTTTCCAAGCCCACTGTCAGATCCTCTTTTTAGTCTCTGGCAGAAACGCTAAAGCTCGTTGCTGTTTTGGCAGCTCCTTGTTCTTCACGAGTTTCCAAACAGTTTCCTTTTCCAAGTAATCTCTCGTAGTGTTGTACGAGACACAATTGTTTCGCCAGCACAGTGGCTTCCTCAGGTACTTACATCGAAGAGTACATTACAAACTAAATTAAATATATATATATATATATATATATATATATATATATATATATATAATCAAGAAGGTTGGTATTATTTTACAATGTTTTAAAGAAATCTATGAATTTATACAAGTATTGTCGGCAGTGAGAAAATGTGGCACATCTGGTCGGCCCTAACAATTGTCGTGTTACGATTAAAGATCAAAAGTGGAGATTAGAACCGTAGCTTTATGTCTATTTTAAATTATGGATTTTCATCAAGTAAATGCCGAATCAATTAAATTAATTATAATGTACCTTGTAATTGGCAGCAGCCTGTTGGATATTAAAGTATATTATTATTATTATTATAAAAGATATCTGTGTTGTATATTTTTTTTTAAAACATAAATTAAAATTATTCCCGAGCAATCAAGTATCCATATAAACAAGTAATCTTATAAATTTATTTTAATGAACTTCAATGTCTTGAATGCCTTTATTACATTACTGACCTGTCGAATTAATTATTATATGACACAAAGTAAAATAATAATTCTCTTTAAACTAAAAATATAAAAATTCTACTGATGGATTAAAGTCAATATAATTTACAATACAAATTTTATTTCTGACCACCGCTTTAAGATGATTTTTTGGTAAGTGTCCTCTTCTTGAGATATTTTCTATATATATATGGCCCGTGGCTTCAATTCTTTTGCAAATGTATTTTTCTTGGTTATAATATACTCTTCTAAATGATATTACATATTTAAAAACTTTAGTTCTTATATTGATTTACGTTTTCTTATTATTTCTTTGTAACTTTGTTTAATATTTTAAATACGTTCTCAATTTAAAACTGTAAACAGATCTGTTTTCTTTTTATTTATTCTGCCCTTCTCTACTGTACGACTCTATAATGTCTTCTTTATCATTCACGTTACCATGTTTTAGATTTATAGGTCATATCTTTCTTCTCTTATTAATCAATTTCTTATCTTCCGCTTGATGTGTTCTATTGCAACTTAAAACACATCTAAACTGTAGTTCTGAACTTAGTTGAGAGCTGCTTTGTTTACAATATATAAACAAATATATTTATGTCTAATGGATGGACAAATATCATGTTAGCCTCTATTTCGTATACTATAAAATCTTTTGAGTTGTTTTCACTGGTGTTTATCATTTCTTTGATTAATAATACACATTTTAAAACGAATGACATGCTTGTTCTTTTAGATAAGTATTACAAAATGTCAATTTTAAAATGCACATTCTATCATGTATAGTTTAATACATAGTTGTTATTGTCGCTTTAAGTTGTTTTAATTTGTAGTGTATATCATTATAATAATATATAATTATAATAATAATATATATTTGATATTTCAAGACCTTAATGGATGTCTTTGTTTGACATTTCACGTATATCGTAGCTGTCACAATAAATAACGTTTATGTATTTAAGAAATTCACAAAATTTAAGTATTGACTATGAAATTTACTATTACTATAGTACTCTAAATATCCTTTTATATAAATTGGTGGGTATAGCATGATTTAAATTTTAAGTTATTAATATTTACGAAAAAAAACGTAAAGAGATATAACAATCTATAAATATTTAACATTCAATATAAATTTACTAAATACTCGTATATACAGATTTGTTTTTCTTCTTAACACAATCTGTATTGTTGCATATTAAAACTTGTTACAGAAAATAACGAGAAACTCTACATAAAATAAAAATTAGATTTGTTCTTTCGATATTCATACAGAGTGCATTCAAAATTTACCTGATTTAAAAATTTTCACTGCTGCTTCCGGCACTATTTAATTTTTCAATTTATTTCGTTTAGAAAGAATCACAGCAATATGCATAATTTTCAATTTTCAACCAAATCGACACTTATCTGTGTACAGAAGCATATAACATTTATTTTTAGATGTAATAAAGAAAATAGCTTAGTTACACTGTGAGCTGTTGCTTTATTAATTCTTTAAATTTCAAATATATTTAATTAATAATTTTAAAATAAGTCATTGTCAGTGGATTTTTGAACCCAACATATTAAAGTCATGCTAATTTGCAAAAAAAGCCTTTCAATACCCTGAGATGTACATGTATTTAGGCTGATAAGAAAGTAAACAGGTAATTATAAATTTTATATTACACATATAATTACATATATTAATTATAAATTTATCCATCAATACGATATCAATTTTGGCTTGTCCCAATCGTGGGGTTGCATCTTGTGCAATTAATAGTGTATCAATATATATATATATATCTTAGTTTATCTATTCTTACACCGAATTGAATTATCTTTTTTTTTTCAAATTTATTTTATATGTAAATGGGATTTAAGTAAAACACTTATACTAATTTCCAGTATATATTACACTTTATTATATATATTAATAAATAGATGACATGTTTCGCAACGATGTAGCTTCTTCAGATCTTATATTACTAGTGAACACGCTCTTCACAAATGTATGGCTTTTTTCTAAACTATTTCAATGGGTTGCACTTGTCTACATTCAAATCGTCTCTTACCGATATATCGTCTAAAGTTATTGTTAATTTAATATTTAATGAAACCAGTTTAAAAGTGGGGAATTATTAAGGTCTAATTGGTCATTTAACAATATATCTGCATATTTAAGTTTATTTATTTCTAAGGATTCCAGTAAATTTAACTTTAATCCTTTTTGTTGTGACTGTAAAATTTCGAAATCTTTATTGAAACTATGATTATTATCCAACAAATGAAGTGCATAATTGGAATCTGTCTTCTTGTTAATAAAACTTTTAAAATGTTCCTGTATTCTTTTCTCAAAGCTCCTACCAGTTTGGCCTATGTATGTTTTAGGGCACTCTTTACATGTTAGTTTGTATACTCCGGATTATACAATATCCGGAGTATACAAACTAACATGTAAAGAGTGCCCTAAAACATACATAGGCCAAACTGGTAGGAGCTTTGAGAAAAGAATACAGGAACATTTTAAAAGTTTTATTAACAAAAAGACAGATTCCAATTATGCACTTCATTTGTTGGAAAATAATCATAGTTTCAATAAAGATTTCGAAATTTTACAGTCACAACAAAAAGGATTAAAGTTAAATTTACTGGAATACTTAGAAATAAATAAACTTAAATATGCAGATATATTCTTAAATGACCAATTAGACCTTAATAATTTCCCACTTTTAAACTGGTTTCATTAAATATTAAAATAACAATAACTTTAGACGATATATCGGTAAGAGACGATTCTAATGTAGACAAGTGCAACCCATTGAAATAGTTTAGAAAAAAGCCATACATTTGTGAAGAGCGTGTTCAGTAGTAATATAAGATCTGAAGAAGCTACATCGTAGCGAAACATGTCATCTATTTATTAATATATATAATAAAGTGTAATATATACTGGAAATTAGTATAAGTGTTTTACTTAAATCCCATTTACATATAATGGATTTCAAGCAAGTATCGGCCGATTCAATTAAATTTATTTTATCTTGCTATTTCAGACTTCAATTTATTTATTTATCGCGTTAAATGAAGAATTTAGAGACTAATTACGATTATGTATATAACCTACAAATATTATGACCACTATTGTATAATGACTTTTGATTGACTCTTATAAACGTCAATCTAAAATACATTAAGAACACGTGACCTAGTCAAATTAGACACAAGGTATATAATATATTTGGCATTTAAATACGAAGAAAAAGAGAATAGTGATATAGAATAAAATCAGAAAATAGTATTCAAAAAGAAAAATATTAAAATTTCCGGCTAATTAATTGGAAATTGAAAAAGAAAATATTAATGTCCACGAACTTCCGTGCGTTACCATGGATTAAAAAACAATGTTGTTTATAGAGATTTTTTCATCGTTTGAGATAGAACCCACCCTTCGTTAAATTAGAATCTTTAAAATTTTATAAAAAAATAGTTATTGAGTAAATAATGTGTTAAAACTACTATTAATATTAGTATAATAAACATAACCTGTGGAAACGAAGATAGCTTAGCCTAGAGAAGGTTTTATTCTTGTTATTCTCCATCATTGGACTTAGTCTTTCTAAAAACTCATTTTGGTAATACATCGAAGGCTATAAAGAAAACAATACTGTTTATAAGAAGGTAACTACATAGGCAAGTTGCTATTTATAATATAAATATCTACACTTAGTTTGGATCATATAACCAATTTAACCTAGTAGAAGCTAATATATTCTCCAAACCAATCTCATTGCTGCCAGTACTTGAGCTTTTTATATGAGTCCTTTTAATTTTGTTTAGTGGTCGAAGTTTCCTCCATTTCCACTCCATTGTTTTGTATTTCCCAGGGTTGTGACGTGTTTGTGTCTGATTAATAAATAATCGTGTGTTGTGTGTTTTTGTACGATCCTGTGTTGTGTGTGTAGTCTTTGTGTTTGTCGCCTTTTTGCTTTTCAGTCACGTGTGTGTTTGCTGTTTATCGCTTTTTTGTGTTTCAGTCATGTGTGTGTTTAACGTTTGTTGTTGTAAAGTGTGATTATTTTCTCTGTTTGCGTTACGAAGTATTGTATATGTTGTGTTGTTGCGTTTGTGGAGTGTAATGTTATTAGCATATTGCCTAAGGCAAGTGCTAGTTCGTCAATTGTGTTAGGTGTTGTGTTTTTTTGTTTTTGTGTCCAGGGGTTAGATGTTGGGGGTGGTGCTGGTATGTATTTGGGTTTGGGTGTGGTTTTGTTTACAGGGTTGTTTGGGTTATTAGGACAGTTTATGAATGTTGATAGGTGAGGACCACCGCAGTTTGCACACTTTGGTGGGGTCGTTTTCGGTTTTGTACATAAGTGTGTTGAATGTTCGTCTCCGTATTTCATGCATTTGTAGTGTACGTTACAGTGTCTTTGTTGGTGTCCAAAAGTATGACATTTGTGCATTGTATTATGTCTGTCCGTCTGTTTAATGGTTCGATTTTAATTGTCCGCAGCAGTCGTTTATGTTATAAATTTATTTATAATGTCTCGTCAGTTCGATTAAAACAAGTGGTGCGGATTTGCCGTGTTTACCGTTCATTCGTTTGATTTTTAATGTCGGGTAGCCTTCGTCAGTCAAGTCGTTTGTAATGTCTGTGTCAGTGATAAAGGTAGGAATGCCACGCATAACTACCTTTAGTGTCTTTTCGCTTCGTAATTGAAACGTGTAAAATTGTATGTGTTCTGTGTTGAGTATGTGTTTAAGTGTGCGGCAGTCTTCGTCAGTTTTAGGTTCGATGTGTATACCAGGGTTTACTAGGTTTCTTTTGTACGGTGTTAATGTTATGTGTCTTAAGTATTTGTCGAATGTGTGCCCATTTGTCTTTCTCTGTGATTATTATTGGTGCGATTTTGTGTGTTTTGTGTGTTTCAGTGTTTGTGTTTTGTGTGGTGTTTGTTTTGTCACTTACCCTGGATGTGCTGTCTGATATTGACGGTTGTGGGGTGAATTCTGTTGTTTCTTCTTCCATTTTTTCGTCGGAGTTGGTTCCTAGGGCACTGTAGGAGTTTTTTGTTTCAATTGGTGTGCTTGTGTGGTCGGTTTTTTGTTTTTTTGTTGTTTTCTTCGGGTTTGTGAATGCGTTGGTGAATATGTTTGGATCATTTTCTTCCGGTTGGCTTATATCTTCTTTGGGTGGTTCTAATACTTCTATTTTTATCTTCGGTTCGTTGGGATCTACCATGAATATTTTCGGTGATTTGTGCAAAGGATTTTGAATATCTTCTTCCTCCGTGGTTTGATTTATTATGATTTCAGCGTCCTCACGTTGCTCTGAAGTACATCTTCTTCTGAAACTGGGTCTCAGCGTTAGTTTGGTAATAGTACTAATATTATATCGTCCGGCCATTGCTTCCGGCTCCGCTAGTATATATATATATATATATATATATATATATATATATACTAGCTGACCCGGCCACGCGTTGCTGTGGCTGTTATAATAGTTTTAAAAATATTACGTTAAAATTAGAATTTTAAAGAAACAATAAATGAATGAAAAAAAAAGAATTAAATAGATCTTAGAAGTTATAATAGTATATAATAAATAAATAATATTCAAAATTCTTAACTGATAAAATATAAAAATTAGTTTAATGAATGAGGTATATAATGGTTGATTTTTAATTATGGCTAATAATATTATTTTAAATTATAACTCTCTATTTCAATTTAATTGAGCGCTAATCGATGCACAATATTTTTTGTTAATCTGTCCTTTGCTAATACAAATAGATTAGATGGTTTACCAACACGTGAGCATGCAACATATAATTGCCCATGCGAGAAACATGAATTTTCTAAGTCCAAGCCGCAAATGGACATTGTCTGGCCTTGAGACTTGTTAATGGTCATTACAAAAGCCAAGCGTTTAGGAAATTGAAGTCTTTTGAACGGTAATATGGATTGTGATGGTATCATTGGAATACGTGGCAACAGGACGATTTCTCCTTTAAAATTTCCAGTCAAAATGGCTGCTTCAATAACATTTCCGGTGATCTTTTTATGACCAAACGTGTACCATTGCATAATTTAGGTGGATTCAAATTACGCAGAAGAATAATCGGTGGACTGATCTTCAACCGAAGATTGTGTGGTGGCATTCCTGGTATATCGAGAGAATTTAAAAATTCAGTTGGATAATTTACGGCTTGGTTTTCATCAACAATAGTATCGATTGATTTAAAGGACATTACATCACCTGGTAACAACTGTTGTATTTGAAAATTAATTTCGTCGACATCAGCATTTTTCGCTGCCAAAATAGCACGATTACTGAGCCAATTATGGTCCAAGTAATTATTTGGTATATCCGGGAAGACACTCCTAATTAATTCATTTTTTGTCTGAACAACAGTGCAGAAATTTTCTGGAAATTTGATGGATTGTGTATTTGGATGCTGATTTATTTTACTGTTTCCAATATCCAGCAATAATTTTGAAAATATTTGTGCTGATAGATCATTTTGTAATTGTACTCGCATGTTTATGGTCAATCGAAGTGTTTCGACATTTCGCCATAAAAGCGATTGTTTTAAACATGCGTTAATATCATCGGCAAAAGTAGAGCGAGGAATGACTGGCAATGTCTGTCGGAAATCACCAGATACTAATAGAACTGCACCACCGAATAGCTTATCGTTCAAATCTTTCATAGTTCTATGAAATGCTTCAAGTGAATGTTTGTAAGCCATAGTACATTCATCCCAGATTATGATTGAGCTCTTCCGCAATACTGCAGCAATTGCGCTTGTTTTTTTGATGTTACACATTGCGTTTGGCTTGTTATGAATGTCTAATGGCAGCTTGAATGCTGAATGTGCCGTTCGCCAACAATCTAACAAAGTGGCAGCAACTCCCGACGAAGCTATTGCTAATGCAATTTTCTGTTGTGACCGTATCTTTGCAAGGATCAGCGATATTAAAAATGTCTTTCCGGTTCCGCCTGGTGCGTATATATATAAAAATCTCGTGTCACAATGTTTGTCCGGGCTAATTTCCGAAACTACTGGATTGATTTTAATGAAATTTCGAACAGATATGTAACTTTGTCCAATTTAAAATATAGGCTATATTTTATTTCGATTAATGACCGCGATATTTTTATTGCAAAATTATTTTTTTATGTATGACAAATCATTATAATATTGATTAATTTTATAAGTTACCAACAGATGGCGGTGTTAGTTAATCTGTTGGTAACACACCTACCTAACTTAGATAGCAAAGTAGATGGCGCTGTGTTTCGATTTCTAACCATGATGGTACAATTTATTTTACACGTGTTCATTTATTTACGTTTATTCACACGTGTTATACATATATACGTTATAGAAGCGTTTATTTACTTTTTATTAATATACTATTAATTTATTTATTATCATAGTGCTGTGTAATATTTTATTTATTGTCTTTAATTTTGTAATTTTTTTTACATTCTAATTTTTTTTAGTGTTGATATCAAATATTATAACCTTCCTTTTTGTTATAAAATTCAATAGAACTCTACAGTGATTTCAATAACGTGTAAGTATTACATGATTTATTTATCTTTTTTGTTTATTTTTTATCATATTATTGAATAATATTTTATTATATTAAATAATATTAGATAATATTATTATATGATATTTGTTATATATTTTTATTTTTTATTTTTATACATAATACATCAAATTAAGTCTAATTATTTTAATTTAATTTGATTGATTTTATTTATTTTCATTGATATTATTTTAATTGTTCTGTATTGGTTTAATTTTTATTTTCTGTAAAATTATTTAAATTTAAAAATTAATTAAATAAATTAATAATTATTAATTACTTAATTAAAATTACATTAAATTAAATTAGAATGGAAAAAAATTTACAAAATTAAAGACAATAAAGAAAATATTACACAGCACTATCATAATAAATAAATTAATATTATATTAATAAAAACTAAATATACGCTTCTATAACGTATATACGTATAACACGTTTGAAAAAACGTAAATAAATGAACACGTGTAAAATAAATTGTAGCATCATGGTTAGAAATCGAAACAAAGCGCCATCTACCTTGTTATCTACGTTAGGTAGGTGTGTTCCCAACAGATTAACTAACACCGCCATCTGTTGGAAACTTATAAAATTAATCAATATTATAATGAATTGTCATATAAAAAAAATAATTTTACAATAAAAATATCGCGGTCATTAATCGAAATAAAATATAGCCTATATTTTAAGTTGGACAAAGTTACATATCTGTTCAAAATTTCATTAAAATCAATCCAGTAGTTTCGTAAATTAGCCCGGACAAACATCGTGACACGAGATTTTTATGTACATATATATAGATATATATATTTTCGTGTATATATATGAATTACATTGAATTTCATTGGTGTGAGAGATGACAAAATTATTCAAATCTCATCTCACAATTGCATGTGAGATGATATTTGAATAATTGTCATCACTCACACCAATGAAATTCAATATAATTCATATATATATATATATATATATACACGAAAGTATACAAATAAAAATCAAGTCTATGTCCGAATATCGTGTACTGATGATCTGTAACGACAGTGAAATATCGATATCTGCACGTTTCTGGACGGATGTGGTTTTTTTTTCATATATATATATATATATATTTTCGTGACCTTGGCATGATATGGTAAACTTAATAAGTCAATAAGTCGGCGATTAAAGGTCTGGTTTATTACTTCAAAGTATATATATTTAAAACAACCCTACATGTTTCGGCAATGATGCCTTTGTCAAGGATATAAAAAATATAAATAAATTATTCATTTATTCATTACTTCATTTATATTTTTTATATCCTTGACAAAGGCATCATTGCCGAAACATGTAGGGTTGTTTTAAATATATATACTTTGAAGTAATAAACCAGACCTTTAATCGCCGACTTATTAAGTTTACCATATATATATATATATATATAATATTTTCGTGACCTTGGTATGATAAGGTAAACTTAATAAGCCGGCGATTAAAGGTCTGGTTCATTACTTCAAAGTATATATATTTAAAACAACCCTACATGTTTCGGCAGTGATGCCTTTGTCAAGGGAATAAAAAATATATATTTGAAGTAATGAACCAGACCTTTAATCGCCGGCTTATTAAGTTTACCCTATATATATATATATATATATATATATATATATATATATATATATATATATTGTACCAGTGCTGAGCACTGTTTATGAAATAACGTTCGGTGTCAAATTAAGAAAACAACTGAGTTCGAAGACTAAATCAAAATTATAATAATTAGTATGAATACCCCTTTATAGGCTAGCTCAGTTGAAGGGTAACAAATTAAATAAGTCAAGGAAACTACTAAAAATCTCAGGGTCGAATATTGCAAATAAAAATAATAAAGTAAAACGATTTAAGCAGGTTCAATATATACCGGGTGCGGCAATAGTGTGTCGGCGGAGCTTAGCATGAAGACTAATAAAGTTGTAACAATGAAATTTTACGTACACATGTAGTATGCTACAGTGCATTTTCTAATTTTATTTATATATTTACAGGGTGTTCCAAATTTCCGCAACCACTTTCAATTTTTTTTTTTAAATAGATTGCTATACTTTCTTGTTATTACGATGATAGCCACCCAAATTATCTTTGCAATGATATATGACAATGTCACTTACAACTGTTAGTTTTTGTTTTATTACAAATTTTGTTAAAATCTTGACAGTTGCAGCGTATAACATTTTAAGTCTTAGCCTGAAAATGGGTGCAGTGCCTCACGCAACTTTTTTGTTACGAATTTATGGACTAACACGTTATATGTTTTGAGGGTGAACAACGTGACAACATATACAGAGTGTTAAATATGTCGTGCCAAAGTTATCGAAGTTTAAAGGCTATTTTCTTTTTTTTTTAAATTGAACCTATAATTTTTTTATTAGTCAGCAAATTCCTTGTAAAATTGCCTTTAAAATGGTACTAATAACACATTACTTATTTCTAGTATTTTCGAAGTTATAACCCTTTAATGGGATATACCTATGTTTATAATATTCAATATGCGGTGCTGCATCTAATAGTTGGGTGGTTGGCCATGAAATGATATTAAGCAAAAGTTGCTGTGTAACCAAACGTCAAATATCTACTTAAAATTTCCATATAAAGTGTTTTTCAATAGTTTCTCTTTACTGTAATGGCGTTTAATTGTTATAATTTAAGTTCGGCTAGTTAATTATCAATTTCCGTTTGTTCGTTATTAGTTGTTATCTTGTTGTCAGTTATATCGTTTTGTTGTCATTATTTTTTATTTCCATGCCGTAATAGTTTATAGTTGTGTTTCTTTAGAATGAATTTTTCGAAGGAGGAGCTAATAGATATGGTATTTGTTCTTGGCGCTAGCAATACAAATCCACTTTTAGCATCAAGAACATATGCTATGGAGTATCCTCACCGAAGAGCACCAGATATTAAGACGTTTGAAAATTTGTTGACAAGGTTTCTTCGGACGGGTTCAGGGAATTATGTCAAACATGAAAGAACTAAGTCTATGGTTACAGAAGATAATTAAGTGACAGTCGTCCAGTCCGTTGTGGAAAATCCGCGCGTATCTACACGGATAATTTCGAAAGAACACGGGATAGAAGTCACTGCTGTAAGAAGGATTTTAAAAAAACATAAATTTCACCCTTAGAAAATTCAAAATCATCAAGGCTTATTACAAACGGATTTTGAAAGGAGACTTGTTTACTGTGAATGGCTACTTTTCCAATTACGACAAGATCTAACTTTTCTAGATCATGTGCTTTTCACAGATGAAGCAACATTTGCTAATTGTGGAATAACAAACAGAAAAAATTCTCATTATTATGACACTAGAAACCCTCATTTTGTGCAACCCATTTTATACCAACAAAAATGGAGTGTTAACACCTGGGGAGGCATCATAGGAAACACTATTGTAGGTCCATTCTTTTTTAATAATACTTTAAATTGTGAAATCTACACAAATTTCCTACAAAATAATTTACAATTGCTGTTAGAAGACCTACCAGATAACGTCATAAGGAGATTGTGGTACCAATATGATGGTGCACCGGCACATTACGGTGCTGCTGCAAGAACACATTTAGATAGGGTATTTCCCAATAGGTGGATTGGGAGAGGAAGCTTTATAAGCTGGCCACCGCGGTCACCAGATCTAACCCCTTGTGATTTTTTTCTGTGACCAACTGTAAAAAATATAGTTTACGAAACACCTCCTACAACGGCAGAGAACATGCAGCAACGAATCAGAAACGCTTTTCTTCAAGTAAGTAAAAACAACATGGCTCTAAATGTAAGTCTGTCGATGCTGAGGCGATTAAGAGCATGTGTAGAGCAGAATGGAAATATATTTGAACACATTTCAAATTAATTTTGTTTTATTATTGAAAAATTACAAAATGTAATTCTAAAACTAATAATAAAGAATTAAGAAACAGGTGTTTGTAAAAGTTACTTTGTTTGATATCATTTCATGGGCAACCAACTATTAGATGCACCGCATATTGAATATTATAAACATAGGTATATCCCATTAAAGGGTTATAACTTCCAAAATACTAGAAATAAGTACTATGTCATTGGTACCATTTTAACGGCAATTTTACAAGGAATTTGCTGACTAATAAAAAAATTATAGGTTCAATTTAAAAAAAAAGAGAAAATAGCCTTTAAACTTCGATAACTTTGGCACGACATCTTTAACACTCTGTATATGTTGTCACGTTGTTCACCCTCAAAACATATAACGTGTTAGTCCATAAATTGGTAACAAAAAAGTTACGTGAGGCACTGCACCCATTTTCAGGCTAAGACTTAAAATGTTAGACGCTGCAACTGTCAAGATTTTAACAAAATTTGCAATAAAACAAAAACTATTAGTTGTAAGTGAACATTGTCATATATCATTGCAAATATAATTTGGGTGGCTATCATCATAATAACAAGAAAGTATAGCAATCTATTAAAAAAAAAAAATTGAAAGTGGTTGCGGAAATTTGGAACACCCTGTAAATATATAAATAAAATTAGAAAATGCACTGTAGCATACTACATGTGTACGTAAAATTTCATTGTTACAACTTTATTAGTTTTCATGTTAAGCTCCGCCAACACACTATTGCCGCACCCGGTATATTCAATTTATAAAATGGAGATAAATACAATTAACGTAAAGTACGTATATTGGGAAGCCTAACCCTGATAACCGACACAAAAATCGAGATATCAAAATGACATAAAATTGAAGTTACGTTAAAATAAATTTGTAGTAAAATAGGTAAAACTAAGAGAAACTAATGGCTAGAAATAACGTGAGTGTAAATGGACTGTCTTAAGTTTTGGTGGAAAGTTATATATTTGGAAAATTTAAATAACTTAAATAAATGACAGAGTACCTTTGAAATTATAGGTTGATCTGACAAGAAAAACAATCTTAGGTATCTTCTAACTGTAGTAATTCTAGAAGAAATCCATCCTATTACAGACGAGGTGTGTTACGCCAAGCGGGACAAGTCCGATTAGTTGATATTTTAAGTTGAAAAACTGCTAGAATTCCCTTAGAGCGAAGTAACTGCAACGTAAAGTTCGATTCTGAATTCAGGTCAAATTAAAGGTGTATATCATTCCAAAACATCCCAAAAAATGATTGAACTTCTTTATGGTATTTGTAGGGAACCAGGAACTCGTTACATATGGTAGAACTTCAGGTTTGGTTAATGTACTAAGTGATTATAAATGATATTCTTCCTAGTGACGAAAATGAGCAGGATGGAATCAGTTTTAAATGCAAACTCGAAGAATAAACTTTAAAAACATCACATTTATCAATTTTTGACTTTATGCTCTCAAAAAAAACTATTTATATCCGTCGTGTTTTTCTGTCGTCTAGGTGAATATTAAAAATAGCTAAATCATCTTTCCTTGGAAAATTATACATAGTATTCGGAAAGTCAAATTGAAATAATTTTGACAAATAAAAGAAAAGATCTAGAAAAAGTAACTTCATTGTAAAACTAAAGTTAAAATGTTAATTAAATCCACTCACGTTATCCCTTATTATGTTCGTAAAGGAAAAGAACAAAGTAAATATCGATATAAATGTAAACAAGTAAAAGAAAGAATCATAATCAGTTTTTTTTAAAAGACAGAACTCAATACCTTGCGAAAAAGAAAAGAAAGGTAATCAATAATAAACGAGACTTAAAAATAGACAAATAACAACATACATGAATTAAATGATATCATAAATTAAAAAAAACTAATTATGATTTAACATCAAATATACAAACTTAACAATAAGGTAATAATTTTCCAAACATGTAATTTCAGATATAACTTTCCTGTACAAGATAGCCGATACAATAAAAAAAAACAACACAGGAATAATTGAAGCAGTAATTGTACTACAACATTATCCCCACCAACAAAAAGAAAATGTTGCTACAACAATTTGTTTTTGTTATCATTCAAACCAAATAAGATTAAACTAAAATAAATGAATCTTGTACTAAGGATATGGGTATGCCTACCTGGAAGAACACAATGACAAAAAGAAAAAAAAAATTATCATAGGAAAAGTATACAAGTGAAAATTACCAATATCCTAGGTATTTGCTAAACATGATATAGAAATTTCACAAACTACTTAACCTAATACAATTTCAGTGTACATGTATTTAAATATCAGAATAATGTTTTAGTCAAAGTAATATGTATCTCTTGGTAATAACGTAAACGAGGTATAAATTAACTAATAATCGTATAATAACGAAATGTGAAATGTGAAATCTTCCTTTTGGATATAAGGTTTCAAGTTCTGCCAAATCGTATGTATTGTGGCCGATTCTTTGAGTGATTACAAAAGGTCCTGCGTAAGCTTTCAATAATTTTCCCATGATTTTATTTTCCCGATTTGTCACCCTCAAGTTCTTGACAATTACTAGATCTCCCACTTGGAGCGTCTTGAATTTGGACTGTTTCAGTAATTTCTTCCGTTCCCACTTTCCTTTTTTCCTTTGAAGCCTTTTCCTAATCTCCTGATACTTTTCTTCTAAATTAAAACCTTCCTTTGTAATCCAAGAACGATGTGGATTTTTCCCTGTGAAAATTGTCACCGGACAAGCTTCATGTACCGTACTGGGTGTATGGTTCATGATGCATTCAATTTGTGGTAAATACTTACACGAATTGTTATGATTCCCATCCAAAAGTATTCTAAGATATTTTATAACTTCCTTTATATATCTTTCAGAAGGATTCGCCTGTGGATGACGAATTGAAGTAAAATACGCTTTGATATTTAAAGAATAAAGAAAATTGATATATCGGTCATTGTAAAAATAAGTAGCATGATCTGATAAGATGGTTTTAGGTAAACCATATTCAGAGAAATAATTGTTTAAAACTGAAATAACTATGTCGGTGTTGCATCTTTGAGTTGGGATAAGCCTGACAAACTTAGAAAATATATCGCAAATAATTAAAACATTTCTATATCCCTTAGTACTTGTAATTAAATTGGAGATGAAATCTATAGCTACTAACTGCAATTTGTCGGAAACCATATATACTCTGAGAGATATTGAAATTAGTATAATTTTTCTCTTTTGCTAGATTGCATAACTTACATTGTTTGATAACTCCTTTAAAAATTCGTTCATCATTCGGGCAAAAATAAGCCTCTCGAAACATGAGCCAACATTTCCTTTCTCCTATATGTCCAAACTTGTTATGTAGATGTTCTGCTATCTGTCTGGAGTGATTCTCATTAGTCACATAAACTTCACTTCGCCCAATTTTCTTTATAATTAAATTGTGTCTCAATTCCATGCCCTTATAAGTTTGGTTTGACTGTAAGAGATTCCGAATGTCTAGAAATTCAGGAAGATCTTGGATTTCTTGTATATGTTTAATCGAATATAAACCTTGTCTTTGCAATGCAACCAAGTTTATGCAAAAATCTTGTTTCTTTCTTTCACCATCTTTTCTGCTTAGGACGTCGGCAGCTATCATTTCTCTTCCTGGTTTATATCTAATCTCGATATCGTATTGTTGGATGAGAAGTGACCAACGATAAATGCGGCTGTTATTAATTTTGGTATTCTTAATATTAACAAGTGCCTTATGGTCTGTTTCTAGGATGAATCTTTTTCCAAGTAGATAATAGCGTAACTTGGTTAAAGCGAAAACGATGGCTAGCATTTCTCGTTCTGATGTTGTATATCTTGTCTCACATGGTTTCAAAGTTCTCGATGTGAAGTAAATAGGTATTTCTAACTCATTACGGACTTGTACCAATTCGGCGGCGATTGAATGTAGGGAAGCATCAGTTCTAAATATGAAAGGTAAGTGGAAATTTGGGTGATGTAGTTGCAGGTTCTCTACAAAACTATGTTTAAGTTGTTTAAAGAATTCTTCACATTCGTCAGTCCATTTCCATTTAATTTCCTTTTTAAATAATCTTAACAAGGGTAAAGTTCTTTCACTAAAATTCGGAATGAATTTACGATAATAATTCAGTAGACAAAGAAAACCTCTAAGAGCTTTAAGTCTGGATGGTCTTGGAAAATCTTTTATGTCTTCTAGTCTTTTTGGGTCGAGCAATATATGATGTTCGTTAATGACATATCCCAAGTAGTTTACTTCAGTTTGAAAGAATCGACATTTGGTTAGGATCAGTTTGAGACCTTCTTCTTTTAAAGTTGACAATACAATGTTTAAATGTTGTAGATGTTGATCGTAGTTATCAGAGAATATCATAATCTCATCTAGATAGTGTATAACAAAATTTTCGTATTTATCGAGTATTTTATGTAAAAAATGGATTAAAGCAGCAGGAGACGTCTTGATTCCAAAAGGACATACGCAGAATTGATATGGTATTCCATTAATTATAAAGCCACAATACCTTTTAGAATTTTCTTCGAGCTTTAATAACCAAAAAGCATTCTTCAAATCTAATTTACTGTAAATCTTTTTGTTACCACATTTCGTCAATAAAACATCTATGTTAGGAGGTAATTCGAATTCTGGTTTAATTCTGGTGTTTAAATTCCTGGCATCTAGGCATATTCTAAGAGTACCATTCTTCTTCTTAGCAATTACTATAGGATTAATGAAGTAAGTATTCGATTTTTCTATAATTTTAGCATCTACCAGTCTGGTAATTCTTCGTTAACTTTCTCTTGATAATAATAAGGAATAGGATAATTTTTACAAGTTAAAGGTGAATCGTCATCTACTGTTATAGTATGAGTATAGTCACGGGCAAAAGTAATATCTTGATTAATTAATTGTATGTTACGATTGAGTATCTCTATTAGTTCGTATTTAATGTAAGCATCTTTAATTTCTTGTTTGTCTATGATATTTTTAATATCTTCTAAATCCGTTACTATCGTATAATCTTTCGTATCTTCCTTGAATACCACTTCCTCTTGCTCTTCTTCCAGATTACCATTCCAATTCACTTCTCCATTCTCTCCTTTCAAATTGATATCATTACAATTATTTTCATATTATAAATTATTAATTAAATTATTCAACACTTTTTCTTTGTAAGCAGCATATCTATCTATGCTCAAAACATTTATTTCTATATCAATCTTCATTTCATTTTTACCAATCTTTAATTTCCCTTCTTCGAAATTTAATACCATACCTAACTTTTTCATACTGTCCACTCCTATTATACAATCATAATGCAACTGTTTAATTACGTAGAACTGCAAAATATATGTCTTTATGTTAATCAAAACTTCGATACTGAATACACGGTTAACTGAACCCATTTTTTTATTGTTTGCCGTCACTATATCAGTGTTTTTGATTTTAAATTATACTTTCTTCATATCCCTTAATTTTCCTTGCTTTCTCTTCATTAATCTACGATATTTCGGCACCAGAATCGATTAGTGATGTAAATTTTATTTTTGAAATTGAAATATCAATAAAGGAAGACTAGTATAAGCAGATATAATCGAATTACCTTCATCAGATGATAAAAATTCTTGCGGATCTTGATAAAATTGTAAATTCTTAAAACTGAACTTATTTTCTAAACTATTTACAATGGCTTGTATACGTAGGAAATCCTTTATATTCGAGAAGTGCTCGGTAGAGGGTTTCGATATCTCTCTACATGAGAAATTGGCGTTTTTTTTTGTATAGAATCGCCCTTGATTTCCTCTTGTAACGACTCATCTTTGTTAACATTATTAACTTCACGTCTGTCAGAAGATGCGCTCAGGCTGTGATTCCTATCTGCTCTATAACCGGTGTTGTCCGAGAAATAAGAATTACGATTATTATATGCCGGTCGAGAGTTATTATTATTTGGTCGATTAAAGTTTGAACCGTTAAACCTAAAACGACCATCATTACCAAAAGGATAACTGTTCTGTTGATTGTGTAAATGTGAGTGTAGAGGTTTATTGTTTGTATAATTAGGAAAGTAAGACTGTTGAGACTGCTGAAAGTTCGGCACGTGCAGTCTGGGCTGGTAACTCTGGTTCTGATTAGCAAAATTAGTTCCGGGAGGGAAATTCCGAGATTGTGGATTTGTTCTGGATTGAGTATTGGCCTCATGACTATCTAGTTTACGTAAAATATCTATCAATGAGTCCATATCCGTGATATTCTGGCATATGATAGCATGTGAGTCTGTGAAGATGAAATGATACAGAATCTGGCGAACAATGGTTGATATTTACCCGTAAGTAATTTGACTTTGACCTGATCCTGCTGGCTTTCATTCCAAAAATTACGTTTAAACAGAACGACGAAATGTTCGACGCTGTCGCAGTTATCCTCAATACGCTGGAACCATTCTGCAGCCGATTGAGTGAGTGTAGCTGAAGATTAATTTCCGCTTGATGAGCATCCAGTTTTTTGTTAACCACTCCTAACATTTGTTCTTTATTTACGTCTAGTTTTTTATAAATCTGTTCCTGGAACCCTTTCATCTGTTCTTTATTGTCCTCCTTACTGTCGTCTAACTTTTTATTAATAACTCCTAACATCTGTTGACTATTTTCTCTCATCATTGCACACAACATCGCAAAAGCATCATGGCTTATTTCCGGTGACGTGTGACTAACAGGCTCAGTTATAGTTTGGTCTGTACCTGCAACAACTACTTCTTCCGGTCCCTGCACAGAAAAAGCAAACCCTTGTGCCTCCATCCCCACCAAATCTTGGTCCCCCATTTGGTCAGTTTCCTCTCCCGCACCTGTCCTTCCTTCTATTACTTGAGACTTGGGCTTTCTCGGCATGTTGTGAGTGTAAAGAAGAATTTGTGATTGTACAAAATTAATACAATTGATATCGCCTTAAGTTAACAACGATGTACGTAAGACTTTTAAATTTAGTAAAACTTGTATGTCATATCTTAATAAAAACTTATCCGAAACTTAAGACCTTTTATTAATATTAGAAAACAGATATTACATAAGAAAAAACTTATTAAACAGATATTTCAGCCACTTTCCTCTTTCAAATTTAAGCAGGTTTTTAAATAAAAAAAAAATTAAGAATTTGTAAATAAAATAAAACGAACTAGGCACCGACGTTGGGCGCCAATTATAATGTACCAGTGCTGAGCACTGTTAATGAAATAACGTTCGGTGTCAAATTAAGAAAACAACTGAGTTCGAAGACTAAATCAAAATTATAATAATTAGTATGAATACCCCTTTATAGGCTAGCTCAGTTGAAGGGTAACAAATTAAATAAGTCAAGGAAACTACTAAAAATCTCAGGGTCGAATATTGCAAATAAAAATAATAAAGTAAAACGATTTAAGGAAGTTCAATATATATATTCAATTTATAAAATGGAGATAAATACAATTAACGTAAAGTACGTATATTGGGAAGCCTAACCCTAATAAACGACACAAAAATCGAGATATGAAAATGACAAAATTGAAGTTACGTTAAAATAAATTTGTAGTAAAATAGGTAAAACTAAGAGAAACTAATGGCTAGAAATAACGTGAGTGTAAATGGACTGTCTTAAGTTTTGGTGGAAAGTTATATCTTTGGAAAATTTAAATAACTTAAATAAAGGACAGAGTACCTTTGAAATTATAGGTTGATCTAACAAGAAAAACCATCTTAGGTATCTTCTAACTGTAGTAATTCTAGAAGAAATCCATCCTATTACAGACGAGGTGTGTTACGCCAAGCGGGACAAGTCCGATTAGTTGATATTTTAAGTTGAAAAACTGCTAGAATTCCCTTGGAGCGAAGTAACTGCAACGTAAAGTTCGATTCTGAATTCAGGTCAAATTAAAGGTGTATATCATTCCAAAACATCCCAAAAAATGATTGAACTTCTTTATGGTATTTGTAGGGAACCTGGAACTCGTTACATATGGTAGAACTTCAGGTTTGGTTAATGTACTAAGTTATTATAAATGATATTCTTCCTGGTGACGAAAAGGAGCACGATGGATTCACTTTTAAATGCAAACTCGAAGAATAAACTTTAAAAACATTGTGATGTGGGCCCGGCCCTGAGGGCCACATCGGTGAGTCTTCACGCAGATATCGTCGTAGCATTAAATAATGCACAAGTATGTTAGGTTTAACATAGTTTAATAAACCAACACTTATAACTATTTAACAAGATGGTAATTACATAATTAACAATGTAGACGATAGTCGAAAAGAGACTCTAACTCATTCGTACCGTCTGAGTATAGTTACTCTGTACTAAGACTGTCTCTCGACTGTCTCTCTACTGTGTCTGTACTGTCTCTGATAAGACTCCGGATGGGATGTCTTATATATTGTTAGAGTGATCTTCTTTTCGACTATATGTCCTTACTCTAAATAAACAAGAGTGTTGAAAGTGTGTAACGTATCTTGCGAATGCTTGTGTATGTAAGTTATGTCGGGCGAGGTCATGTTTGGATATAACATGCATTAAACACGAGCCGCGCCTCGACTTAGATAAACGGTACACTGCATTGCTTAATTGGGTTATCACACCTTCCAACAGGAGGAAAAAGAAAACAAACACGATTTGTTTTCTTTTCGTTAGAAATCCCTATTTCTATTTCTATATCTATCTATATCTCATATACATGTGATAGTTTTACTTTAACATTTTATATAGATAATATAACATGGTAAATGGTGCCTCTTAAATTCTAACTGTTAAATTGTGGTTAGTAACTTTGACTGTAACCGTTAAACAAAATAAAAATTTTAATTTTAACTGTTAAATAACTGGTTTAAATTCTAACTGGTTTAAAATTCAACTGGTTCAAATTCTAACTGGTTTAAATTCTAACTGGTTTAAATTTCAACTGGTTTAAATTCTAACTGGTTCAAATTCTAACTGGTTTAAATTTCAACTGGTTTAAATTCTAACTGGTTCAAATTTCAACTGGGCCGTTGTACGCTGTCTCAATTTTGTTAGTTTGCTTGTTTTCTTAAATTTGATTTTTATAACATGTGTTCGTATATATCTAATAGTTGACTTACTTCGTATTTGCAATTCTTGCTTCTAATTTCTAATTTTTCGCATTCGATTCTGTCTTGAATTCTTCATGTTCGCTTGTCTGTCTTAAACTTTTTGCTTTTGATTGTTCGTTTCCGATTCTTTATACTTGATTGTTTGTCTTCAATTTTTGTGCGCTCCCTTTCTTCATATCCATTTAAATATAATACAACTCTCACTCTTGCTCTATGGCAAAATTAATTTTTTTTTTTTGGAAATCACTCATTTGTGTATTTCTCTTGACAACACATATTTGTGTATGTCATGTTCCGCGCAGAACTATTCTTGTGAAGCTTATTCTGGACTACAGTAAGGGTGCTCGTACAGCGGAAATTCCCTTATCCTGTAATGTCCTTATCTTCAATACAGAAAATCTAGAGAGCAGTTAACAAAGCACACTTTTGTTAAACTGTATTCTCTAAAAAAAATTTAAGAGAGTGTTTTCGTTGTGTTGGAACATTTCCTAACGACTTAGGGGCGAATTGAAGTTTTCATGCCTTTCATGTCGCTTAAATTTCTTTTATTCGACTGGTTTCATTTCCGACAGTTCCATTACCCTAAGATGATCAGTCCTGGAGTAGGTGGAAACTGTAATAGTTGTCGGCTTCCGTAATGGTACAATCGATAGGTCTCTGTCGTCTATTGTGTACTTGACGTGATAAGGATGCTATCGGTCGTCCCATTACTTACCTTTTCCTCATTGGAATCAAACTTCTGTTAGTGATCAGGCATTTGTAACAAAATTTTCGGAATTCTTGTAATATAAAATTAATATAACACTTCTCGTATATTGATCTATTGTTTAATATTGATTCTCTTTTCTTTGCGAACTTTTTGAATGCGTCAACAATATTTTCTCCAATGTCACGCATGCGGTTGTTTGCGAATAAACAACGTCGTGCATTTTATATATACTTGACCTTGTCGATATTTAAAATAATACTATTCCGATGTTTATTGATTTAACTTCTTTAAATATCCATGTTATTGTTTATCTGTTCGTTTAATAAACAATATGAACTACAACATTCATGTGTGGCGCCTATTAAAAAATAAAACGTATGCATATGCATTGTTGTATATGCATTGAACGTAATTGAACTTATGAAAAATATATCATATTTTTCCCGTTAGGCAGGCGGCTTTCTTTAAAAAAGAAATGTATGAAATTCTACATTCTCGCGTATTTAACTAACAAACTTGGACAGGTTTTAAATTTGAATTTCTCGACCATAATTTAATACTTTTACAATTATACATACTAGTTTCCAAATAAACTTGACCTTAAGCAAAAAAATAACAATGTTACGCTCCACATTCTGTTAGCGTATGCAGAATTTGCTGCACATAAACAAACTAATATTATTCTTACGACACGTACAAGGAAACATTTTAATAACTTGAAATATACACATACATATAAAGTGTCTATGCATTACTTTCACACACTGTAATTGTCTCTGCTAATAGAAATACCTGCTTCTTCTCCTGAAGTGGTAGTTGAAGTGTGACTGTACGGCTTCTGCTTGCTCCTTGGCAGGGGATGGAGATGCCTTCTTCTATCGCGTAGTACTTTTCTTAGTGGTTTACCAATTTGCCATATACGCTTGACGGCTCGTTCCCGTCTTTCCACTTACTTTCTTTAGCCTTAAGTGAGTGGCTGGCTGGATCGTTACGTGATGTGCCTTAGGGCTTTAAGTGGCTGGCAGGATCGCCATGTGATGTGGGCCCGGCCCCGAGGGCCACATCGGTGAGTCTTCACGCAGATATCGTCGTAGCGCTAAATAATGCACAAGTATGTTAGGTTTAACATAGTTTAATAAACCAACACTTATAACTATTTAACAAGATCGTAATTACATAACTAACAATGTAGACGATAGTCGAAAAGAGACTCTAACTCATTCGTACCGTCTGAGTATAGTTACTCTGTACTAAGACTGTCTCTCGACTGTCTCTCTACTGTGTCTGTACTGTCTCTGATAAGACTCCGGATGGGATGTCTTATATATTGTTAGAGTGATCTCCTTTTCGACTATATGTCCTTACTCTAAATAAACAAGAGTGTTGAAAGTGTGTAACGTATCTTGCGAATGCTTGTGTATGTAAGTTATGTCGGGCGAGGTCATGTTTGGATATAACATGCATTAAACACGAGCTGCGCCTCGACTTAGATAAACGGTACACTGCATTGCTTAATTGGGTTATCACATCACATTTATCAATTTTTGACTTGATGCTCTCAAAAAAAACTATTTATATCCGTCGTGTTTTTCTGTCGTCTAGGTGAATATTAAAAATAGCTAAATCATCTTTCCTTGGAAAATTATACATAGTATTCGGAAAGTCAAATTGAAATAATTTTGACAAATAAAAGAAAAGATCTAGAAAAAGTAACTTCATTGTAAAACTAAAGTTAAAATGTTAATTAAATCCACTCACGTTATCCCTTATTATGTTCGTAAAGGAAAAGAACAAAGTAAATATCGATATAAATGTAAACAAGTAAAAGAAAGAATCATAATCAGTTTTTTTTTAAAGACAAAACTCAATACCTTGCGAAAAAGAAAAGAAAGGTAATCAGTAATAAACGAGACTTAAAAATAGACAAATAACAACATACATGAATTAAATGATATCATAAATTAAAAAAAACTAATTATGATTTAACATCAAATATACAAACTTAACAATAAGGTAATAATTTTCCAAACATGTAATTTCAGATATAACTTTTCTGTACAAGATAGCCGATACAATAAAAAAAAACAGAGGAATAATTGAAGCAGTAATTGTACTACAACAATATATATATATATATATATATTGTTATAGTACAGATCTGTATCAGGTTGGGGGATGGTTATTGTATCTATTGCTGATGTCAAGATTTGGAGTTTAACGATTGCATTGGGTGAAGATATATTCTAAGGTTGAGCATTTATATGTACATTTGTAACCATAGAAACCTCGATATTATTTTTTGATTAATAATTGACATGTATTATTTTTCTTATTAAAAGTCTGTGTTGCTTCGTTAATCTTTCTTTAAATTCCATATAAAAGACCGAGATAAAACTGTAAGAATATTAGTATTGATATTAAGTATCTCCTATCGAACTGGGTGAAGAGATTGTAACGTATTTGGCGCTCCGAACATGAGAGGCAATTTATTGAGGTAGTACGTTGAATATATATATTAGAATTTTGTACAGATGTCATATAGTCTGACAGTTTAATAATTAATTAATATTGACGTTTAATTGACAATTTTGATCAAATACTGCGAAATATAGATCATTATATAAAAATAAATGTGCTTACTTGAATTAGTATAAAGTGAATATATTTAAACCCAAAATATAAATATCTGGAGATATTTATTACCAATCGAGTATTTTCCAAAATGATTTTGGACCCCACTACATGAATCCCACCTTGAGAGAGAGAGTCGACAATGTGCCTACGACGCGAGCTAAGCCGGTGAATTTAGTTAAAAACAGAAAGACAACAGTACATTAAAGTAACTATTGAGTGGAGGAAGACCAGTGCATTTTATGACGTCCGAACGTGGGACAATTCTCCGCAGTCCTTCGGGTTAGCATAGCAATATATATATATATATATATATATATATATATATATATATATTAAAAATAATACTAGATTTTTATTGGTTTTAGCGACCTTTTATTGAATTCTGATGTTGTTTACGACGTTTCGACTTTTATCAATTCAGTCTTTTTCAAGCATCTGGAAACAAGAATCAATACAATGAGCATGAGAACTGTGTTTGTTTCGTGTGATATAACAATTAAATTAACAATTTTAAATTAAAATTATATTAAGAAATGAATTACGAATTAGGTTAGCATTTTACGTTGAAAATTAAATAACATTAAATTAAAATAGCTTGAAAGAAAAGTAGGGGGACATGAAAGTGATTAATGTCTGTAAGAATTAATTGGAGACTTAACAATTATTAACAATTTTAAGTTTAAAATTAGATTAAAAAATGATTACAAATTGAGTTAACATTTATCGTTGACAATTACATAAAATTAAAGTAAAATAAAATAAAAATAGCTTTAATGAATAGGTAGGGAGACATTAAAGTGATTAACTACTGTGTGAATGAGTTGGAAAGTTGAATTAACCTACAAATAAGTAAAGAGAACAAAGAAAGAAGAACAAAGAAAAGACACATAAACTCACATTTTTTGTTTGGTTTTGGTTTTAACAAGGGTGCATTGTGTGTATCACATGTGTTAGACATCCGGGACCAATTTTCTTAACGAACGATCTTGCTTGTGCGGATATAATAAGTGAACTAATACTTTAGTTTGCGGGGGTTTTTAATTTTTGTTCTTTGGAATGGGCATGGTAGTCAGGACCGTATTTAGGGGTATATGTTTGATTTTTCTATTGTTTTATGAGAGGGTAGTAGAGTTTTGAAAGCCCATCAATTTCGTTTCTGTCGTTGATAGTATTGGTATTTTTGAAAATGTGTATCATTTCTAAGACCTCTCTAGCTTTTGTGTTCTTTTTTTGTGTTATTACTTTGGTGTTTTCAAAATCAAAATTATGTTGTGTCAATTGGTGTTTTTTTAAAGCAGTTTGATTTTTTGCGTATTTGTGACCTTTCATTCTTTCTTGTAGTAACTGTTTTGTTTGGCCTATGTATATTTTGTCACAGTCTTTGCAGGGTATGTTGTATATTGTGTGTGATTGTTTTAGTGTAGGTGTTGAGTCTTTAAGTTTGGTGTGTAGGAATTTTAGGTTTTTGCTGCTTTGGTGTGCTATTTTAAAATTAAATGGTTTGAATATGTTGTCTAATTTTTCGGATAATCCAGTTATATAGGGTGTGGGGATATATGTGAATTCATTGGTTTTTTTGTTATTGTTTTGGTTGTTTGTTTTGTTACAAATTTTATTGAGTCTAAGTTTTATAATTTTTTGTATGAATTGTGGTGGATAGTTGTTTTCTGACAAAATTGTTTTAACTTTATTTAGTACTGTTGGTCTGAAAATTGGGTTAGTGAGATTTAAGGCTCTGTCCACTAACGCTATTACTACATTTTTTTTGTGGGCTAGGGGTTGGCTAGACAAAAAGTTTACATATCTGCCGGATGCGGTTGGTTTAGTGTACCATTTTGTTTGTATGTTGTTTTTTGTTCTTATCAGTGTTAGGTCTAGGTAGTTTATGGAGTTTTTTTTCTATTTCAATGGTAAACTTTAAATTTGGGTGGAAATTGTTGAAACTATTTTGTACATTGTTTATTTCATTTTCTGGTAGTAACATTATGCAATCATCGACATATCTTTTGAAAAAGGTTGGTTTTGTTTTCAGGGATTTTATAACATTTTCTTCGATGTGCTCTAGTACTAATTGGGCTACTACGCTGGATATAGGTGCTCCCATTGCTAGTCCTTCTATTTGTTTGAAAAATTTGTTGTCGAATTGAAAATATGTGGAAGTTATAGTTAGTTCTATTGCTTCTAGGAAATCTATTAGTGGTAAGTCTGAAATTTTTGATGGAGTCCCATTTTTCTGTGATTACTTTTTTGGCCAGTGTTAAAGGTATATTGGTGTACATTGATTCTACGTCTAGGGAAACTAGTTTTTCGTTGCTTTTCGTTTTTATTGTATCGATATGTTTTTTGAATTGGAAATTATTTTTAATATAATATTGGTTTTTACCTATGACATTTGTTAGTGTTTTTGTTAAGTATTTTGCTAGTTCATAAAACGGGCTTTGTATGCATGATACGATTGGTCTTAATAGGATGTTTTTTTTATGTAATTTTGGTAAGCCGTATATTTTGGGTGGTTGTGCATTATGTATTTTTAATTTGTTAGCTGTTTTTGGTGAGATGATCTGTTTGTTTTCCCATTTTTTAATTAGTGTTGTTTATTTTTTGAAATTTTGTTGTGGGGTCGTTTTTTAATTTTGTATAAGTTTTGTCGTCATTTAGGAGTTTTTCCATGTTTTCCATGTATTGTCTTTTTTCCATTATTATTGTTTTGTTTGATTTGTCTGATTGTAGTACTGTTAAATGACTGTTGTTTTTTAGGAAGGTTTTGGTTTCTTTTATGTGTTTATTTAATGCTTTTTCTGTTTCGTTATTATCGGCTGTTTTGTTTGATTGTAATTTAGGAGGCTATTGCAGATTTTAGATCTTATATGATTTTTGTCATTTTCCTTGATGTTATCTATTGAAGATTCTATGTTTGCAATAATTACGTCTGTAGGTATTATCCTTTGTTTTTTTTTTGTCAGTTTTGTATGGTATTGTGAATTTTGGTCCTAGACTTAAATTGTATTGATTCTTGGACTTGTATTGATTCTTGTTTCCAGATGCTTGAAAAAGACTGAATTGATAAAAGTCGAAACGTCGTAAACAACATCAAAATTCAATAAAAGGTCGCTAAAACCAATAAAAATCTAGTATTATTTTTAATATTAAGACGGCCAATAAAAGAAAAAAGAAAAACAAAATTCTTTAAACACTAAATATTGAAAACCATGGTTGAAAATATGGAAACGAAACAAGAAGAATGGAGTTACACCAAAATAAAAAACCACCTCGGACAAGAAACGTACACGAGAACCAAAAAAATAACGAAACTGGAAAATAAAATAGCAAGAATGAAAAACCGCAGAATATTTTTAGTAGCATGCAAAACAAACAAACTAACACCTACTTTTCTAAAACTCAAACAAACACATTTTGTTTAATGATAAAAAACTCACAAACATGTTCGATGCCAAAGTAAGTAGCTTTACACACACCATTTTGAATTACTTAATCACAGACACTGTAAAAAACATTGTGATAACGCAATATGCATGTATATGCAAATACTCTCGGACGAGGTTATATCCTCGTTCCCTTTAATACAAAACAAGTGTTTAATAAACACGACCTCAAGCATGTATATATTATGTATACATACTGCGGTAGGCCAGGGTTTGTTATGGCCTAATTAACTCTCCGAGGACTTCTCTATTATATATATAGACTGTAGGATAAGTAAAAGGAATTCAGAATGATTCAGTATCTGATAGAGAACTAGACAGACAATATCTGTAATAGTAATAAGTCAGAATTGTATCTATTTATAATGTACATAGTTTGTTAACCAATTTCTAAGTGTTGATTAAATTATAAGATGTTACCCGAACTTCGAGTGTATCATTTACAACGATAAGTCGCCCTACCTGCTAATCTGTGTGGCTGCCCAACGGCCCACGTTACAACATAAACATCCTACAGAAAGAAATAAACATACAATACACAGAACTCAAAAAACTAATAAACCTTAAAACATACAAAAGATTAATAGAATGGATAAAGCATAAACATATTAACTTCTTCAATAATATAAAAACAAAACAAAAACAGAAACTAGAAACACTAAAACAAAATACAAACCAAAACAACAACACACCAAACTTCCTAAAAAATGACACATATAACAAAAATTGGATAACAAACCTAACCAATGACAATATACCAAACAACGTCATGAAAATTTTAAGTCTAGGACCAAAATTCACAATACCATACAAAACTGACAAAAAAAACAAACGATAATACCTACAGACGTAATTATTGCAAACATAGAATCTTCAATAGATAACATCAAGGAAAATGACAAAAATCATATAAGATCTAAAATCTGCAATAGCCTAATAAATTACAATCAATCAAACAAAACAGCCGATAATAACGAAACAGAAAGAGCATTAAATAAACACATAAAAGAAACCAAAACCTTCCTAAAAAACAACAGTCATTTAACAGTACTACAATCAGACAAATCAAACAAAACAATAATAATGGAAAAAAGACAATACATGGAAAACATGGAAAAACTCCTAAATGATGACAAAACTTATACAAAATTAAAAAACGACCCCACAACAAAATTTCAAAAAATAAACAACACTAATTAAAAAATGGGAAAACAAACAGATCATCTCACCAAAAACAGCTAACAAATTAAAAATACATAATGCACAACCACCCAAAATATACGGCTTACCAAAATTACATAAAAAAACATCCCATTAAGACCAATCGTATCATGCATACAAAGCCCGTTTTATGAACTAGCAAAATACTTAACAAAAACACTAACAAATGTCTTAGGTAAAAACCAATATTATATTAAAAATACTTTCCAATTCAAAAAACATATCGATACAATAAAAACGAAAAACAACGAAAAACTAGTTTCCCTAGACGTAGAATCAATGTACACCAATATACCTTTAACACTGGCCAAAAAAGTAATCACAGAAAAATGGGACTCCATCAAAAATTTCACAGACTTACCACTAATAGATTTCCTAGAAGCAATAGAACTAACTTTAACTTCCACATATTTTCAATTCGACAACAAATTTTTCAAACAAATAGAAGGACTAGCAATGGGAGCACCTATATCCAGCGTAGTAGCCCAATTAGTACTAGAGCACATCGAAGAAAATGTTATAAAATCCCTGAAAACAAAACCAACCTTTTTCAAAAGATATGTCGATGATTGCATAATGTTACTACCAGAAAATGAAATAAACAATGTACAAAATAGTTTCAACAATTTCCACCCAAATTTAAAGTTTACCATTGAAATAGAAAAAAACAACTCCATAAACTACCTAGACCTAACACTGATAAGAACAAAAAACAACATACAAACAAAATGGTACACTAAACCAACCGCATCCGGCAGATATGTAAACTTTTTGTCTAACCAACCCCTAGCCCACAAAAAAAATGTAGTAACAGCGTTAGTGGACAGAGCCTTAAATCTCACTAACCCAATTTTCAGACCAACAGAACTAAATAAAGTTAAAACAATTTTGTCAGAAAACAACTATCCACCACAATTCATACAAAAAATTATAAAACTTAGACTCAATAAAATTTGTAACAAAACAAACAACCAAAACAATAACAAAAAAACCAATGAATTCACATATATCCCCACACCCTATATAACTGGATTATCCGAAAAATTAGACAACATATTCAAACCATTTAATTTTAAAATAGCACACCAAAGCAGCAAAAACCTAAAATTCCTACACACCAAACTTAAAGACTCAACACCTACACTAAAACAATCACACACAATATACAACATACCCTGCAAAGACTGTGACAAGATATACATAGGCCAAACAAAACAGTTACTACAAGAAAGATTGAACGGTCACAAATATGCAAAAAATCAAACTGCTTTAAAAAAACACCAATTGACACTTAAACATAATTTTGATTTTGAAAACACCAAGTAATAACATAAAAAAAGAACACAAAAGCTAGAGAGGTCTTAGAAATGATACACATTTTCAAAAATAGCAATACTATCAACGACAGAAACGAAATTGATGGGCTTTCAAAACTCTACTACCCTCTCATAAAACAATAGAAAAATCAAACATATACCCCTAAATACGGTCCTGACTACCATGCCCATTCCAAAGAACAAAAATTAAAAACCCCCGCAAACTAAAGTATTAGTTCACTTATTATATCCGCACAAGCAAGATCGTTCGTTAAGAAAATTGGTCCCGGATGTCTAACACATGTGATACACACAATGCACCCTTGTTAAAACCAAAACCAAACAAAAAAATGTGAGTTTATGTGTCTTTTCTTTGTTCTTCTTTCTTTGTTCTCTTTACTTATTTGTAGGTTAATTCAACTTTCCAACTCATTCACACAGTAGTTAATCACTTTAATGTCCCCCTACTTTTCTTTCAAGCTATTTTAATTTAATATTATTTAATTTTCAACGTAAAATGCTAACCTAATTCGTAATTCATTTCTTAATATAATTTTAATTTAAAATTGTTAATTTAATTGTTATATCACAAGAAACAAACACAGTTCTCATGTTCATTGTATTGATTATTGTTTCCAGATGCTTGAAAAAGACTGAATTGATAAAAGTCGAAACGTCGTAAACAACATCAAAATTCAATAAAAGGTCGCTAAAACCAATAAAAATCTAGTATTATTTTTAATATTAAGACACGGCCAATAAAAGAAAAAAGAAAAACAAAATTCTTTAAACACTAAATATATATATGGTAAATTAATCAGTCAGCGATTAAAGGTCTGATTTACTTCAAAGTATATATATTTAAAACAACCCTACATGTTTCGGCAATTATGCCTTTATCAAGAATATAAAATATAAATGACAGAATACAAATTTGTATTCTGTCATTTATATTAAGAATATAAAATATAAATGACAGAATACAAATTTGTATTCTGTCATTTATATTTTATATCCTTGATAAAGGCATCATTGCCGAAACATGTAGGGTTGTTTTAAATATATATACTTTGAAGTAAGCCAGACCTTTAATCGCCGACTGATTAATTTACCATATCATACCAAGGTCACGAAAATATTATATATATGTATATATGTATATATATATATATATGTATATATATATGTATATATAATAATTGATAAATTATTGGAGTTTTTCGGCTTTTATATGTAATATTTACAAATATAAAATTAGAATGTATGTAATTGCAGAATAAGTGTGGATGTAAACATTGCTGTCTACAAATTACAAAGCAAATGATACGAAATTTTTAATTGAAAAATATTGTCTATGTTTGGACTCGAACCCAAGTCTACAGTTTGCCGGACTGTCGCTTTTACCACTTAGCCACAATAGGCTTAGGTTCAAGCTATTTAGAAATGCATTATAAAGTAACAGTGTTAATGAATCAGATGTCAGTTATTGAATATAGACGTCAAGTTGAAAGCAGAAGTCAGCTTTGAAAACTGAAGTCAGTTTTGATAGCAGATGTGAATTAGTGAAAGCAAATGTCAGTTATTGAAAGCAGATGTCTGTTTTGAAAGCCGGTGTCAGTTATGAAGGCAAACGTCAGATTTGAAAGCAGATGCCTATTTTGAAAGTAGATGTCAGTTATTGAAAGCAGATGTCAGTATTTTGAGAGCAGATGTCAGATTTGAATGTTTGAAAATGCTAATTATTACTCCATAGCTATATGAGTGTTTAGATAATTTCTTAGTCTTTTATTAAATATAACAATTGAACAATTGAATTATATATAAACGGCTAAGAAATTATCTAAACACTCATATAGCTATGGAGTAATAATTAGCATTTTCAAACATTAAAATCTGACATCTGCTCTCAAAATACTGACATCTGCTTTCAATAACTGACATCTAGTTTCAAAATAGGCATGTGCTTTCAAATCTGACGTTTCTCATCATAACTGACACCTGCTTTCAAAACAGGCATCTGCTTTCAATAACTGACATTTGCCTTCACTAACCGACATCTGCTATCAAAACTGACATTAGCTCTTTCAAAACTGAGTTCTGCTTTCAACTTGACATCTATATTCAATAACTGACATCTGATTCATTAACACTGTTACTTTATAATGCATTTCTAAATAGCTTGAACCTAGGTCTATTGTGGTTAAGCGGTAAAAGCGACAGTCCGGCAAACTCTAGACTTGGGTTCGAGTCCCAACGTAGATAATATTTTTCAATTAAAAAATTCGTATGATTTGCTTTGTAATTTGTAGACAGCAATGTTTACATCCCCACTTACTCTGCAATTACATACATTTGTAAATATTTCATATAAAAGCCGAAAGCTCCAATAACTTATCAATTGTTATATTTAATAAACGGCTAAGAAATTATCTAAACACTCACATATATATACGAGTATATATATATATATATATATATATATATATATATATATATATATAATATTTTCGTGACCTTGGTATGATATGGTAAATTTAATCAGTCGGCGATTAAAGGTCTAGTTTACTTCAAAGTATATATATTTAAAACAACCCTACCTGTTTCGGTAATGATGCCTTTATCAAGGATACAAAATATAAATGACAGAATACAAATGTCAAGTAATTGAGTTGCTATGGTTTAAATTATTCAAAGATACATTCCAATACACACACTACTAGGACCGGTCCTGGGCGGCAATCTGGCTAGGCTGCCGTTAACAGCACACACACGTTCGGCGTGTATGCAGTGCCCCTGCTTTGGCGGAATACGTTAAGATGGCACAAAGTGTGACCGTTGTCGACAGAAGTAGCCGCTAAGAGTGTTCCCTCGGTTGGCGATGAGCAACCCCGTGCAGGGTGCACTTCGCTGGTCTGCGCCTTGCCTCGATGGGGCGGGGGTCGGGCCGTCGAAGTACTGCACGGAAATGTAAAGAAGTTGCCGGGAAAGGGTTGGCGACCGGTCACTAAACACACGAACGAGCGCGCCAACATACAAAACCCTGCACTTCCATGCTCACACAAACACAAAACCACACACCCAGAGAGAGACGCAAGCTGCCAGCAGCAACCAACAGACAAGTTCATACCCAGAAAGAGACACAAGCTGCTAGCAGCGAACAACACATATGTTCACACCTTGCTATCTGTTTTTGGAATACTAAGGCATGATTTATTATTATGCAATTGGAATGTATCTTTGAATAATTTAAACCATAGCAACTCAATTATTTGACATTTGTATTCTGTCATTTATATTTTGTATTCTTGATAAAGGCATCATTTCCGAAACATGTAGGGTTGTTTTAAATATATATACTTTGAAGTAAACCAGACCTTTAATCGCCGACTGATTAAATTTACTATATATATATATATATATATATATATATATATATATAAATATCTATTTTCTGAACAAGTGGAGATCCATATATCCTACAGACAACCTGAGATCTACTTAAAAGGAACGAAATTTTAAAAACCATAATTTAGAAGAAAACTACAATTGCATTCTTAGCAAAGATTTCAAAAGAGGGGTAGCAATTTTTCGTTTAAAATATATATAAAGTGTGCCTCTCATATCGTGTTCCTTGATGTATTGTGTACAAGTTGAGATCTCAGGATGTATATATTTATGCAATTTAGCATAAGACGATGTCCAGCGATGTAGCCAAACTTTCTAAACAACCGTAGGTACGTGCTAGAACACCGATTAGGAATAGTTGAAGTAATTTGATATGTAATAGTGAAATATTGTATACATGTCTCTCGCCCGTAATCTTTCTGTTTCAATAAATAAATATGATCCATGTGCTTATAATGAATGTTGTGTTTGAGAACAACAGCTCATTTTTTAAAAATAGATAATTTAGTGTTATTACTAATTAAAGCGAATCGAGTAACAGTTTTACTACTCTGGAGAAAGCAGTTTATTTTGTTACAAAATTACATTATTTTATATTAATTTTAGACAACATTATGTTATTCTTGTATGCTACATTTATTCGTCTAAGGCCTGGTTTATTCACCTTCCAGTAAAGTACCTGTTAGTTACTTGACAATTAAATTTACTTGGCACATTTACTATTTTTGGGTTTATTCATATAATTTTAAAGGTCGGTTAGTTACTGGAAAGAACTAGATGTTTTTATAACAGTAATATGGTTAGGGGAAAAATAGAGAAAAATGTAGCATACCACTAACACATGGTATAGAGAAGGATGTACAGCTTTCGGTAATTTTAAATTCGAATTGCCGGCATGACAAATGTTGTTTGTTGTGTGTTATCACGTGTTGTCCATTTATGTGATGTACTATGTAATTAGAGTCACAAATATTTTTATTTTATAACAAATAATTTGTTTATTTAAATATGAAATAAATATAGCTGTGTTAACATATATATGTACGTATAGTAGAATATTTACTAAAAGTGTTTCATGTAGAAACAGCGTATTTAATTATTTTATAAAGGAAATACTCGTTGATTCAATGAACATACGTGCATTAATTTTTAATTTAAGAATTATCAAAGAATATATACAAAATTATATTTATTGCAAGTTTTGCTGACATTTGAACCATCAGTTTTTTTATACAAAAATTACGATGACTAAAATGTCATACAAAGTACGAGTATTAATAATTTTTCGCGAAGAGCAAAACTTGTAATCTTAGAATATTATAATATACTTAATAAATTTTGTTATAAACACCAAACTAATCTTAAATGAACGAAATAGAAATCAAATATGTACGAGTTATATGTGCAGACACAATAGAACCATTTAGTAATCATCAGACGTCGACTCTGCAATTTCATTTATTTAGCCGGATACGCGTGGAGTAAGATAGATAATATTTAATATATAAAGATGCGCAATACATTAGTTGAAAGAGTTATTAGTGTAACTGTACGCGACACAGATCGCTAATAATCCTCAAATGTAATCTAGTTTTAATCTATATTCTAACGTATTGTCAAAAACCGCAAAGAAATATTTTTTTTTTAATTTCAAACGCTTCCGAAATTTAAATGGCGCAGTCAGGACGGATTTTGGCCACCACTGTTGGAGAATTACAAACGTCGAAAATAGTGTGTGAATTTCAATTCTTTGGCCCAAAAAGCGACATTACGAGCAATAGATTCAACGACGGTTACACAAGCCCTGGAGGAACAAAATTTCCAAAAGGTGCAACGTTTAAACTGGGACAAATACCGAAACGATCAAAATCTCGTTGAGGTACGTATCAGCGTTATAAAAACTAAGAAACACGACTGGAGGATCAAATTTTCCAAAGGTGCGATATTGAATTGGAAAAAACACGGAAACGATCAACATCTCGTCGAAGTGATAATCAATATTATAATTAAGAAGAAGCAACAAAGAAACACAGCAACTAACAAAAGAAGTAACACAAGAAAACAACAAAACTTAACAAGAAGAATAACTAGAAGAATATGTTACGTGTCCGTAACGCTCATCACATCGTAACGCTTATTTTGTATTAATTAGTATTCTCTTTATTATATTTTGCTCCATTTCCAGCGAACCTACCTGTATATGTATCGATCGCCGTTTATCTGCATAATATATTTGGTTTCTTTCAAGTATTTTTTCTTTTTTTTCTCGTACTCCGGTTCTTATTTTTGGGAAGTACGATACTCTCTCCCCGTACGCAGACGTAAATTATTGCCGATCTTGGGCAGATGTCACGATTCCTCAATCACTGGTGTCTATGAATGTGGCTTAAGTGAAATTTTATTAAGAATTACGGCCCCATGCTGGATTTAATTTATAGACAATACCATTAATCGCTGAGCGATATCTCTTTAAGATGATTTAAGTGATTTTTGAGAGAACACGTTGACAACCAACTAATACTATCTTGCAATTCCATCGAAAGTCTCGTTTCGGTACGTATTTGAGTTTCTCTTCATGTTCTTTTGTTTATTTTGTTGTTTAATTTCTTAATTTATATGGTTATATCTATGGGCGAGCAATACCACCCCGTACTGTCCCGTGTGTTACACTTCATCTAGAGAAACGCACCAGAAGTCGCCGGATCCATACAGATAAGCGTAGGTATCTAGCTATTAATTATCAAACCGATATTTTTTTTATTTGTTCCTTTGCCGCACATTTATTCAAAATTAGCTTTTGGTCAGCCTTAACATTCGCACAGGTCTTTCCTTAAAAAATAACCTGTTTCGTTCGTCTACTTTTTCTTTCCTTTTTTTTTGTTTTTGTTTTTGGATCGCAGCACGAATTGTTTAATGTAATTTAATGTTAGTATATTTTTATTTACGTATTTTTATTTGAACTATTTTTATGCGTTGCATATATTAAAACTTACGAGTGCAATTTTGAGAGAATTTACTCATTTAAAATTTCTTAATTAAGGTAGATTTAGTCAGCGGATTATAGTATTCAATTTAAATTTGTGAACCGATAAAAAAAAGAATACGTATTTATTTTTTTTACAGGGTGAATAATCCTTTTAAGCACAATGTTCCAGTGTTCTTTTTTAATTGTTACTGATAAGGCCATCTGCTACTTTATAAATGTTAAAATTATAATTCTATTTTATAAAAATTCTCTCTTTATACTATATAATCTCTTATTTAATTATTATATTGAACACATATCAATAAATAGGGTATCCTTGTAGCCAGGAAGTTTGTTTTCGATCCTCAGGAGTGGAACTGGTTTCGGTTGGCGTGATTGGCCCCTCTGCCCGTGCGCGACTTGCCATTTTTCCTTTTTCTTTTCTGAAAATTGAATTTGTCAATATCACTTTTTTCCGAATTTGCGACGTCCAGCGGCATAAAATTCGGTGACGCCCTTGACCACCTATATAGTATTTCGTTGTTCTTACCTCTGGGTCTCCCCACCCCCTGGGCTGAGGCAGCCTCAGAAGCCGGATGGGCCATTGGACGTTGGCAGAAACGGGAGGGTGGGCAGTTTCAGTCGCCTGAGACCGGGTCTGCTCCATTTGTTTTCTTTTTTTTTGTAGCTGGTATATTTTTCAATAGTTTAATAAGCTCGACGTTCAGCGTCGTAGCAAATAACACAAAGAAACCAAACCAACACAACTAATAATAGAAGTAACACAAGAAAACAACAAAACTAAACAAGAAGAATAACAAGAATAACAAAAAGAATAACACATAGAACAAACCAACCAAAATCGAAAGAAGATCTTACTAACAATTCTCAATTTGATGTATCGGTCGCTTGGTTGTGTGAAAGCGCGACCGACTTCTCTCTTAGCACGTGCCCGATTTTCGAGGAATGAATGGCTTTATTGGCGAAGTGTGCAACAGCACGTCACGTCTTAAAAAATATCATAGCCGTTCTTTTCATGTCATTCTACGTCATCTTGATGTATCGGTCGCTTCGTTGCGTGAAAGCGCGACCGACTTCTCTCCTAGTACGGGACCGATTTTCGAGGAATTATTTGCATTATTGGCGAAGTGTGCAACAGCACGTCTTCCAAAATATCATAGCCGTTCTTTTCATGTCATTCTACGTCATTTTAATGTTTCGGTCGTTTCGTTGCGTGAAAGCGCGACCGATTTCTCTCTTAGCACGGGACCGATTTTCGAGGAATCATTGGCATTATTGGCGTAGTAAATCGATCCCGTGCTAAGAGAGAAGTCGGTCGCGCCTTCACGAAACGAAGCGACCGATACATCAAAATGACGTAAATTGACATGAAAAGAACGGCTATGATATTTTGGAAGACGTGCTATTGCACACTTCACCAATAATGCTAATTATTCCTCGAAAATCGATCCCGTGCTAAGAGAGAAGTCGGTCGCGCTTTCACGCAACGAAGCGACCGATACATCAAAATGACGTAGAATGACATTAAAAGAACGGCAATGATATTTTGGAAGACGTGCTGGCACACTTCGCCAATAAAGCCAATCATTCCTCGAAAATCGGTCCCGTGCTAAGAGAGAAGTCGGTCGCGCTTTCACGAAACGAAGCGACCGATACATCAAAATGACGTAGAATGACATGAAAAGAACGGCTATGATATTTTGGAAGACGTGCTATTGCACACTCCGCCAATAAAGCCAATAATTCCTCGAAAATCGGTCACGTGCTAAGAGAGAAGTCGGTCGGGCTTTCACGCAACGAAGAGACCGATACATCAAAATGACGTAGAATGACATGAAAAGAACGGCTATGATATTTTGGAAGACGTGCTAGCACACTTCGCCAATAAAGCTAATCATTCCTCGAAAATCGGTCCCGTGCTAAGAGAGAAGTCGGTCGCGCTTTCACGAAACGAAGCAACCGATACATCAAAATGACGTAGAATGACATGAATAGAACGGCTATGATATTTTGGAAGACGTGCTGTTGCACACTTCGCCAATAAAGCCAATCATTCCTCGAAAATCGGTCCCGTGCTAAGAGAGAAGTCGGTCGCGCTTTCACGCAACGAAGCGTCCGATACATCAAAATGACGTAGAATGACATGAAAAGTACGGCTATGATATTTTGGAAGACGTGCTGTTGCACACTTCGCCAATTAAAGCCAATCATTCCTCGAAAATCGGTCCCGTGCTAAGAGAGAAGTCGGTCGCGCTTTCACGCAACGAAGCGACCGATACATCAAAATGACGTAGAATGACATGAAAAGAACGGCTATGATATTTTGGAAGACGTGCTTTGCAGACTTCGCCAATAAAGCCAATCATTCCTCGAAAATCGGTCCCGTGCTGAGAGAAGTCGTTCGCGCTTTCGCGCAACGAAGCGACCGATACATCAAAATGACGTAGAATGACATGAAAAGAACGGCTATGATATTTTGGAAGACGTGCTGTTGCACACTTCGCCAATAAAGCCAATCATTCCTCGAAAATCGGTCCCGTGCTAAGAGAGAAGTCGTTCGCGCTTTCACGCAACGAAGCAACCGATACATCAAAATGACGTAGAATGACATGAAAAGAACGGCTATGATATTTTGGAAGCCGTGCTATTGCACACTTCGCCAATTAAAGCCAATCATTCCTCGAAAATCGGTCCCGTGCTAAGAGAGAAGTCGTTCGCGCTTTCACGCAACGAAGCAACCGATACATCAAAATGACGTAGAATGACATGAAAAGAACGGCTATGATATTTTGGAAGCCGTGCTATTGCACACTTCGCCAATAAAGCCAATCATTCCTCGAAAATCGGTCCCGTGCTAAGAGAGAAGTCGTTCGCGCTTTCACGCAACGAAGCAACCGATACATCAAAATGACGTAGAATGACATGAAAAGAACGGCTATGATATTTTGGAAGCCGTGCTATTGCACACTTCGCCAATAAAGCCAATCATTCCTCGAAAATCGGTCCCGTGCTAAGAGAGAAGTCGTTCGCGCTTTCACGCAACGAAGCAACCGATACATCAAAATGACGTAGAATGACATGAAAAGAACGGCTATGATATTTTGGAAGCCGTGCTATTGCACACTTCGCCAATTAAAGCCAATAATTCCTCGAAAATCGGTCCCGTGCTAAGAGAGAAGTCGTTCGCGCTTTCACGCAACGAAGCAACCGATACATCAAAATGACGTAGAATGACATGAAAAGAACGGCTATGATATTTTGGAAGCCGTGCTATTGCACACTTCGCCAATTAAAGCCAATCATTCCTCGAAAATCGGTCCCGTGCTAAGAGAGAAGTCGTTCGCGCTTTCACGCAACGAAGCAACCGATACATCAAAATGACGTAGAATGACATGAAAAGAACGGCTATGATATTTTGGAAGACGTGCTTTGCAGACTTCGCCAATAAAGCCAATCATTCCTCGAAAATCGGTCCCGTGCTAAGAGAGAAGTCGTTCGCGCTTTCACGCAACGAAGCAACCGATACATCAAAATGACGTAGAATGACATGAAAAGAACGGCTATGATATTTTGGAAGCCGTGCTATTGCACACTTCGCCAATTAAAGCCAATCATTCCTCGAAAATCGGTCCCGTGCTAAGAGAGAAGTCGGTCGCGCTTTCGGTCGCGCTTTCATGCAACGAAGCGACCGATACATCAAAATGACGTAGAATGACATGAAAAGAACGGCTATGATATTTTGGAAGACGTGCTGTTGCACACTTCGCCAATAAAGCCAATCATTCCTCGAAAATCGGTCCCGTGCTAAGAGAGAAGTCGTTCGCGCTTTCACGCAACGAAGCAACCGATACATCAAAATGACGTAGAATGACATGAAAAGAACGGCTATGATATTTTGGAAGCCGTGCTATTGCACACTTCGCCAATTAAAGCCAATCATTCCTCGAAAATCGGTCCCGTGCTAAGAGAGAAGTCGTTCGCGCTTTCACGCAACGAAGCAACCGATACATCAAAATGACGTAGAATGACATGAAAAGAACGGCTATGATATTTTGGAAGCCGTGCTATTGCACACTTCGCCAATTAAAGCCAATCATTCCTCGAAAATCGGTCCCGTGCTAAGAGAGAAGTCGTTCGCGCTTTCACGCAACGAAGCAACCGATACATCAAAATGACGTAGAATGACATGAAAAGAACGGCTATGATATTTTGGAAGCCGTGCTATTGCACACTTCGCCAATTAAAGCCAATCATTCCTCGAAAATCGGTCCCGTGCTAAGAGAGAAGTCGTTCGCGCTTTCACGCAACGAAGCAACCGATACATCAAAATGACGTAGAATGACATGAATAGAACGGCTATGATATTTTGGAAGACGTGCTGTTGCACACTTCGCCAATAAAGCCAATCATTCCTCGAAAATCGGTCCCGTGCTAAGAGAGAAGTCGGTCGCGCTTTCACGCAACGAAGCGTGCGATACATCAAAATGACGTAGAATGACATGAAAAGTACGGCTATGATATTTTGGAAGACGTGCTGTTGCACACTTCGCCAATTAAAGCCAATCATTCCTCGAAAATCGGTCCCGTGCTAAGAGAGAAGTCGTTCGCGCTTTCGCGCAACGAAGCGACCGATACATCAAAATGACGTAGAATGACATGAAAAGAACGGCTATGATATTTTGGAAGACGTGCTGTTGCACACTTCGCCAATTAAAGCCAATCATTCCTCGAAAATCGGTCCCGTGCTAAGAGAGAAGTCGTTCGCGCTTTCACGCAACGAAGCAACCGATACATCAAAATGACGTAGAATGACATGAAAAGTACGGCTATGATATTTTGGAAGACGTGCTGTTGCACACTTCGCCAATTAAAGCCAATCATTCCTCGAAAATCGGTCCCGTGCTAAGAGAGAAGTCGGTCGCGCTTTCACGCAACGAAGCGACCGATACATCAAAATGACGTAGAATGACATGAAAAGAACGGCTATGATATTTTGGAAGACGTGCTTTGCAGACTTCGCCAATAAAGCCAATCATTCCTCGAAAATCGGTCCCGTGCTAAGAGAGAAGTCGTTCGCGCTTTCGCGCAACGAAGCGACCGATACATCAAAATGACGTAGAATGACATGAAAAGAACGGCTATGATATTTTGGAAGACGTGCTGTTGCACACTTCGCCAATAAAGCCAATCATTCCTCGAAAATCGGTCCCGTGCTAAGAGAGAAGTCGTTCGCGCTTTCACGCAACGAAGCAACCGATACATCAAAATGACGTAGAATGACATGAAAAGAACGGCTATGATATTTTGGAAGCCGTGCTATTGCACACTTCGCCAATTAAAGCCAATCATTCCTCGAAAATCGGTCCCGTGCTAAGAGAGAAGTCGTTCGCGCTTTCACGCAACGAAGCAACCGATACATCAAAATGACGTAGAATGACATGAAAAGAACGGCTATGATATTTTGGAAGCCGTGCTATTGCACACTTCGCCAATAAAGCCAATCATTCCTCGAAAATCGGTCCCGTGCTAAGAGAGAAGTCGTTCGCGCTTTCACGCAACGAAGCAACCGATACATCAAAATGACGTAGAATGACATGAAAAGAACGGCTATGATATTTTGGAAGCCGTGCTATTGCACACTTCGCCAATAAAGCCAATCATTCCTCGAAAATCGGTCCCGTGCTAAGAGAGAAGTCGTTCGCGCTTTCACGCAACGAAGCAACCGATACATCAAAATGACGTAGAATGACATGAAAAGAACGGCTATGATATTTTGGAAGCCGTGCTATTGCACACTTCGCCAATTAAAGCCAATCATTCCTCGAAAATCGGTCCCGTGCTAAGAGAGAAGTCGTTCGCGCTTTCACGCAACGAAGCAACCGATACATCAAAATGACGTAGAATGACATGAAAAGAACGGCTATGATATTTTGGAAGCCGTGCTATTGCACACTTCGCCAATTAAAGCCAATCATTCCTCGAAAATCGGTCCCGTGCTAAGAGAGAAGTCGTTCGCGCTTTCACGCAACGAAGCAACCGATACATCAAAATGACGTAGAATGACATGAAAAGAACGGCTATGATATTTTGGAAGACGTGCTTTGCAGACTTCGCCAATAAAGCCAATCATTCCTCGAAAATCGGTCCCGTGCTAAGAGAGAAGTCGTTCGCGCTTTCACGCAACGAAGCAACCGATACATCAAAATGACGTAGAATGACATGAAAAGAACGGCTATGATATTTTGGAAGCCGTGCTATTGCACACTTCGCCAATTAAAGCCAATCATTCCTCGAAAATCGGTCCCGTGCTAAGAGAGAAGTCGGTCGCGCTTTCACGCAACGAAGCGACCGATACATCAAAATGACGTAGAATGACATGAAAAGAACGGCTATGATATTTTGGAAGACGTGCTGTAGCACACTTCGCCAATAAAGCCAATCATTCCTCGAAAATCGGTCCCGTGCTAAGAGAGAAGTCGTTCGCGCTTTCACGCAACGAAGCAACCGATACATCAAAATGACGTAGAATGACATGAAAAGAACGGCTATGATATTTTGGAAGCCGTGCTATTGTACACTTCGCCGATAAAGCCAATAAGCATTCCTCCAAAATCGGTCCCGTGCTAAGAGAGAAGTCGATCGTGCTTTCACGCAACGAAGCGACCGATACATCAAAATGACGTAGAATGACATGAAAAGAACGGCTATGATCTTTTGGAAGACGTGCTGTTGCACACTTCGCCAATAAAGCCAATCATTCCTCGAAAATCGGTCCCGTGCTAAGAGAGAAGTCGTTCGCGCTTTCACGCAACGAAGCAACCGATACATCAAAATGACGTAGAATGACATGAAAAGAACGGCTATGATATTTTGGAAGCCGTGCTATTGCACACTTCGCCAATAAAGCCAATCATTCCTCGAAAATCGGTCCCGTGCTAAGAGAGAAGTCGTTCGCGCTTTCACGCAACGAAGCAACCGATACATCAAAATGACGTAGAATGACATGAAAAGAACGGCTATGATATTTTGGAAGCCGTGCTATTGCACACTTCGCCAATTAAAGCCAATCATTCCTCGAAAATCGGTCCCGTGCTAAGAGAGAAGTCGTTCGCGCTTTCACGCAACGAAGCAACCGATACATCAAAATGACGTAGAATGACATGAAAAGAACGGCTATGATATTTTGGAAGCCGTGCTATTGCACACTTCGCCAATTAAAGCCAATCATTCCTCGAAAATCGGTCCCGTGCTAAGAGAGAAGTCGTTCGCGCTTTCACGCAACGAAGCAACCGATACATCAAAATGACGTAGAATGACATGAAAAGAACGGCTATGATATTTTGGAAGACGTGCTTTGCAGACTTCGCCAATAAAGCCAATCATTCCTCGAAAATCGGTCCCGTGCTAAGAGAGAAGTCGTTCGCGCTTTCACGCAACGAAGCAACCGATACATCAAAATGACGTAGAATGACATGAAAAGAACGGCTATGATATTTTGGAAGCCGTGCTATTGCACACTTCGCCAATTAAAGCCAATCATTCCTCGAAAATCGGTCCCGTGCTAAGAGAGAAGTCGGTCGCGCTTTCACGCAACGAAGCGACCGATACATCAAAATGACGTAGAATGACATGAAAAGAACGGCTATGATATTTTGGAAGACGTGCTGTTGCACACTTCGCCAATAAAGCCAATCATTCCTCGAAAATCGGTCCCGTGCTAAGAGAGAAGTCGTTCGCGCTTTCACGCAACGAAGCAACCGATACATCAAAATGACGTAGAATGACATGAAAAGAACGGCTATGATATTTTGGAAGCCGTGCTATTGTACACTTCGCCGATAAAGCCAATAAGCATTCCTCCAAAATCGGTCCCGTGCTAAGAGAGAAGTCGATCGTGCTTTCACGCAACGAAGCGACCGATACATCAAAATGACGTAGAATGACATGAAAAGAACGGCTATGATCTTTTGGAAGACGTGCTGTTGCACACTTCGCCAATAAAGCCAATCATTCCTCGAAAATCGGTCCCGTGCTAAGAGAGAAGTCGGTCGCGCTTTCACGCAACGAAGCGACCGATACATCAAAATGACGTAGAATGACATGAAAAGAACGGCTATGATATTTTGGAAGACGTGCTGTAGCACACTTCGCCAATAAAGCCAATCATTCCTCGAAAATCGGTCCCGTGCTAAGAGAGAAGTCGTTCGCGCTTTCACGCAACGAAGCAACCGATACATCAAAATGACGTAGAATGACATGAAAAGAACGGCTATGATATTTTGGAAGCCGTGCTATTGCACACTTCGCCAATTAAAGCCAATCATTCCTCGAAAATCGGTCCCGTGCTAAGAGAGAAGTCGGTCGCGCTTTCACGCAACGAAGCGACCGATACATCAAAATGACGTAGAATGACATGAAAAGAACGGCTATGATATTTTGGAAGACGTGCTGTAGCACACTTCGCCAATAAAGCCAATCATTCCTCGAAAATCGGTCCCGTGCTAAGAGAGAAGTCGTTCGCGCTTTCACGCAACGAAGCAACCGATACATCAAAATGACGTAGAATGACATGAAAAGAACGGCTATGATATTTTGGAAGCCGTGCTATTGTACACTTCGCCGATAAAGCCAATAAGCATTCCTCCAAAATCGGTCCCGTGCTAAGAGAGAAGTCGATCGTGCTTTCACGCAACGAAGCGACCGATACATCAAAATGACGTAGAATGACATGAAAAGAACGGCTATGATCTTTTGGAAGACGTGCTGTTGCACACTTCGCCAATAAAGCCAATCATTCCTCGAAAATCGGTCCCGTGCTAAGAGAGAAGTCGTTCGCGCTTTCACGCAACGAAGCAACCGATACATCAAAATGACGTAGAATGACATGAAAAGAACGGCTATGATATTTTGGAAGCCGTGCTATTGCACACTTCGCCAATAAAGCCAATCATTCCTCGAAAATCGGTCCCGTGCTAAGAGAGAAGTCGTTCGCGCTTTCACGCAACGAAGCAACCGATACATCAAAATGACGTAGAATGACATGAAAAGAACGGCTATGATATTTTGGAAGCCGTGCTATTGCACACTTCGCCAATTAAAGCCAATCATTCCTCGAAAATCGGTCCCGTGCTAAGAGAGAAGTCGTTCGCGCTTTCACGCAACGAAGCAACCGATACATCAAAATGACGTAGAATGACATGAAAAGAACGGCTATGATATTTTGGAAGCCGTGCTATTGCACACTTCGCCAATTAAAGCCAATCATTCCTCGAAAATCGGTCCCGTGCTAAGAGAGAAGTCGTTCGCGCTTTCACGCAACGAAGCAACCGATACATCAAAATGACGTAGAATGACATGAAAAGAACGGCTATGATATTTTGGAAGACGTGCTTTGCAGACTTCGCCAATAAAGCCAATCATTCCTCGAAAATCGGTCCCGTGCTAAGAGAGAAGTCGTTCGCGCTTTCACGCAACGAAGCAACCGATACATCAAAATGACGTAGAATGACATGAAAAGAACGGCTATGATATTTTGGAAGCCGTGCTATTGCACACTTCGCCAATTAAAGCCAATCATTCCTCGAAAATCGGTCCCGTGCTAAGAGAGAAGTCGGTCGCGCTTTCACGCAACGAAGCGACCGATACATCAAAATGACGTAGAATGACATGAAAAGAACGGCTATGATATTTTGGAAGACGTGCTGTTGCACACTTCGCCAATAAAGCCAATCATTCCTCGAAAATCGGTCCCGTGCTAAGAGAGAAGTCGTTCGCGCTTTCACGCAACGAAGCAACCGATACATCAAAATGACGTAGAATGACATGAAAAGAACGGCTATGATATTTTGGAAGCCGTGCTATTGTACACTTCGCCGATAAAGCCAATAAGCATTCCTCCAAAATCGGTCCCGTGCTAAGAGAGAAGTCGATCGTGCTTTCACGCAACGAAGCGACCGATACATCAAAATGACGTAGAATGACATGAAAAGAACGGCTATGATCTTTTGGAAGACGTGCTGTTGCACACTTCGCCAATAAAGCCAATCATTCCTCGAAAATCGGTCCCGTGCTAAGAGAGAAGTCGTTCGCGCTTTCACGCAACGAAGCAACCGATACATCAAAATGACGTAGAATGACATGAAAAGAACGGCTATGATATTTTGGAAGCCGTGCTATTGCACACTTCGCCAATTAAAGCCAATCATTCCTCGAAAATCGGTCCCGTGCTAAGAGAGAAGTCGTTCGCGCTTTCACGCAACGAAGCAACCGATACATCAAAATGACGTAGAATGACATGAATAGAACGGCTATGATATTTTGGAAGACGTGCTGTTGCACACTTCGCCAATAAAGCCAATCATTCCTCGAAAATCGGTCCCGTGCTAAGAGAGAAGTCGGTCGCGCTTTCACGCAACGTGCGATACATCAAAATGACGTAGAATGACATGAAAAGTACGGCTATGATATTTTGGAAGACGTGCTGTTGCACACTTCGCCAATTAAAGCCAATCATTCCTCGAAAATCGGTCCCGTGCTAAGAGAGAAGTCGTTCGCGCTTTCGCGCAACGAAGCGACCGATACATCAAAATGACGTAGAATGACATGAAAAGAACGGCTATGATATTTTGGAAGACGTGCTGTTGCACACTTCGCCAATTAAAGCCAATCATTCCTCGAAAATCGGTCCCGTGCTAAGAGAGAAGTCGTTCGCGCTTTCACGCAACGAAGCAACCGATACATCAAAATGACGTAGAATGACATGAATAGAACGGCTATGATATTTTGGAAGACGTGCTGTTGCACACTTCGCCAATAAAGCCAATCATTCCTCGAAAATCGGTCCCGTGCTAAGAGAGAAGTCGGTCGCGCTTTCACGCAACGAAGCGTGCGATACATCAAAATGACGTAGAATGACATGAAAAGTACGGCTATGATATTTTGGAAGACGTGCTGTTGCACACTTCGCCAATTAAAGCCAATCATTCCTCGAAAATCGGTCCCGTGCTAAGAGAGAAGTCGTTCGCGCTTTCGCGCAACGAAGCGACCGATACATCAAAATGACGTAGAATAACATGAAAAGAACGGCTATGATATTTTGGAAGACGTGCTGTTGCACACTTCGCCAATAAAGCCAATCATTCCTCGAAAATCGGTCCCGTGCTAAGAGAGAAGTCGTTCGCGCTTTCACGCAACGAAGCAACCGATACATCAAAATGACGTAGAATGACATGAAAAGAACGGCTATGATATTTTGGAAGCCGTGCTATTGCACACTTCGCCAATTAAAGCCAATCATTCCTCGAAAATCGGTCCCGTGCTAAGAGAGAAGTCGTTCGCGCTTTCACGCAACGAAGCAACCGATACATCAAAATGACGTAGAATGACATGAAAAGAACGGCTATGATATTTTGGAAGACGTGCTTTGCAGACTTCGCCAATAAAGCCAATCATTCCTCGAAAATCGGTCCCGTGCTAAGAGAGAAGTCGTTCGCGCTTTCACGCAACGAAGCAACCGATACATCAAAATGACGTAGAATGACATGAAAAGAACGGCTATGATATTTTGGAAGCCGTGCTATTGCACACTTCGCCAATTAAAGCCAATCATTCCTCGAAAATCGGTCCCGTGCTAAGAGAGAAGTCGGTCGCGCTTTCACGCAACGAAGCGACCGATACATCAAAATGACGTAGAATGACATGAAAAGAACGGCTATGATATTTTGGAAGACGTGCTGTTGCACACTTCGCCAATAAAGCCAATCATTCCTCGAAAATCGGTCCCGTGCTAAGAGAGAAGTCGTTCGCGCTTTCACGCAACGAAGCAACCGATACATCAAAATGACGTAGAATGACATGAAAAGAACGGCTATGATCTTTTGGAAGACGTGCTGTTGCACACTTCGCCAATAAAGCCAATCATTCCTCGAAAATCGGTCCACTTCGCCAATTAAAGCCAATCATTCCTCGAAAATCGGTCCCGTGCTAAGAGAGAAGTCGGTCGCGCTTTCACGCAACGAAGCGACCGATACATCAAAATGACGTAGAATGACATGAAAAGAACGGCTATGATATTTTGGAAGCCGTGCTATTGTACACTTCGCCGATAAAGCCAATAAGCATTCCTCCAAAATCGGTCCCGTGCTAAGAGAGAAGTCGATCGTGCTTTCACGCAACGAAGCGACCGATACATCAAAATGACGTAGAATGACATGAAAAGAACGGCTATGATATTTTGGAAGCCGTGCTATTGCACACTTCGCCAATTAAAGCCAATCATTCCTCGAAAATCGGTCCCGTGCTAAGAGAGAAGTCGTTCGCGCTTTCACGCAACGAAGCAACCGATACATCAAAATGACGTAGAATGACATGAAAAGAACGGCTATGATATTTTGGAAGACGTGCTTTGCAGACTTCGCCAATAAAGCCAATCATTCCTCGAAAATCGGTCCCGTGCTAAGAGAGAAGTCGGTCGCGCTTTCACGCAACGAAGCGACCGATACATCAAAATGACGTAGAATGACATGAAAAGAACGGCTATGATATTTTGGAAGACGTGCTGTTGCACACTTCGCCAATAAAGCCAATCATTCCTCGAAAATCGGTCCCGTGCTAAGAGAGAAGTCGTTCGCGCTTTCACGCAACGAAGCAACCGATACATCAAAATGACGTAGAATGACATGAAAAGAACGGCTATGATCTTTTGGAAGACGTGCTGTTGCACACTTCGCCAATAAAGCCAATCATTCCTCGAAAATCGGTCCACTTCGCCAATTAAAGCCAATCATTCCTCGAAAATCGGTCCCGTGCTAAGAGAGAAGTCGGTCGCGCTTTCACGCAACGAAGCGACCGATACATCAAAATGACGTAGAATGACATGAAAAGAACGGCTATGATATTTTGGAAGCCGTGCTATTGTACACTTCGCCGATAAAGCCAATAAGCATTCCTCCAAAATCGGTCCCGTGCTAAGAGAGAAGTCGATCGTGCTTTCACGCAACGAAGCGACCGATACATCAAAATGACGTAGAATGACATGAAAAGAACGGCTATGATATTTTGGAAGCCGTGCTATTGCACACTTCGCCAATTAAAGCCAATCATTCCTCGAAAATCGGTCCCGTGCTAAGAGAGAAGTCGTTCGCGCTTTCACGCAACGAAGCAACCGATACATCAAAATGACGTAGAATGACATGAAAAGAACGGCTATGATATTTTGGAAGACGTGCTTTGCAGACTTCGCCAATAAAGCCAATCATTCCTCGAAAATCGGTCCCGTGCTAAGAGAGAAGTCGTTCGCGCTTTCACGCAACGAAGCAACCGATACATCAAAATGACGTAGAATGACATGAAAAGAACGGCTATGATCTTTTGGAAGACGTGCTGTTGCACACTTCGCCAATAAAGCCAATCATTCCTCGAAAATCGGTCCCGTGCTAAGAGAGAAGTCGTTCGCGCTTTCACGCAACGAAGCAACCGATACATCAAAATGACGTAGAATGACATGAAAAGAACGGCTATGATCTTTTGGAAGACGTGCTGTTGCACACTTCGCCAATAAAGCCAATCATTCCTCGAAAATCGGTCCACTTCGCCAATTAAAGCCAATCATTCCTCGAAAATCGGTCCCGTGCTAAGAGAGAAGTCGGTCGCGCTTTCACGCAACGAAGCGACCGATACATCAAAATGACGTAGAATGACATGAAAAGAACGGCTATGATATTTTGGAAGCCGTGCTATTGTACACTTCGCCGATAAAGCCAATAAGCATTCCTCCAAAATCGGTCCCGTGCTAAGAGAGAAGTCGATCGTGCTTTCACGCAACGAAGCGACCGATACATCAAAATGACGTAGAATGACATGAAAAGAACGGCTATGATATTTTGGAAGCCGTGCTATTGCACACTTCGCCAATTAAAGCCAATCATTCCTCGAAAATCGGTCCCGTGCTAAGAGAGAAGTCGTTCGCGCTTTCACGCAACGAAGCAACCGATACATCAAAATGACGTAGAATGACATGAAAAGAACGGCTATGATATTTTGGAAGACGTGCTTTGCAGACTTCGCCAATAAAGCCAATCATTCCTCGAAAATCGGTCCCGTGCTAAGAGAGAAGTCGTTCGCGCTTTCACGCAACGAAGCAACCGATACATCAAAATGACGTAGAATGACATGAAAAGAACGGCTATGATCTTTTGGAAGACGTGCTGTTGCACACTTCGCCAATAAAGCCAATCATTCCTCGAAAATCGGTCCACTTCGCCAATTAAAGCCAATCATTCCTCGAAAATCGGTCCCGTGCTAAGAGAGAAGTCGGTCGCGCTTTCACGCAACGAAGCGACCGATACATCAAAATGACGTAGAATGACATGAAAAGAACGGCTATGATATTTTGGAAGCCGTGCTATTGTACACTTCGCCGATAAAGCCAATAAGCATTCCTCCAAAATCGGTCCCGTGCTAAGAGAGAAGTCGATCGTGCTTTCACGCAACGAAGCGACCGATACATCAAAATGACGTAGAATGACATGAAAAGAACGGCTATGATATTTTGGAAGCCGTGCTATTGCACACTTCGCCAATTAAAGCCAATCATTCCTCGAAAATCGGTCCCGTGCTAAGAGAGAAGTCGTTCGCGCTTTCACGCAACGAAGCAACCGATACATCAAAATGACGTAGAATGACATGAAAAGAACGGCTATGATATTTTGGAAGACGTGCTTTGCAGACTTCGCCAATAAAGCCAATCATTCCTCGAAAATCGGTCCCGTGCTAAGAGAGAAGTCGTTCGCGCTTTCACGCAACGAAGCAACCGATACATCAAAATGACGTAGAATGACATGAAAAGAACGGCTATGATATTTTGGAAGCCGTGCTATTGCACACTTCGCCAATTAAAGCCAATCATTCCTCGAAAATCGGTTCCGTGCTAAGAGAGAAGTCGGTCGCGCTTTCACGCAACGAAGCGACCGATACATCAAAATGACGTAGAATGACATGAAAAGAACGGCTATGATATTTTGGAAGACGTGCTGTTGCACACTTCGCCAATAAAGCCAATCATTCCTCGAAAATCGGTCCCGTGCTAAGAGAGAAGTCGTTCGCGCTTTCACGCAACGAAGCAACCGATACATCAAAATGACGTAGAATGACATGAAAAGAACGGCTATGATCTTTTGGAAGACGTGCTGTTGCACACTTCGCCAATAAAGCCAATCATTCCTCGAAAATCGGTCCACTTCGCCAATTAAAGCCAATCATTCCTCGAAAATCGGTCCCGTGCTAAGAGAGAAGTCGGTCGCGCTTTCACGCAACGAAGCGACCGATACATCAAAATGACGTAGAATGACATGAAAAGAACGGCTATGATATTTTGGAAGCCGTGCTATTGTACACTTCGCCGATAAAGCCAATAAGCATTCCTCCAAAATCGGTCCCGTGCTAAGAGAGAAGTCGATCGTGCTTTCACGCAACGAAGCGACCGATACATCAAAATGACGTAGAATGACATGAAAAGAACGGCTATGATATTTTGGAAGCCGTGCTATTGCACACTTCGCCAATTAAAGCCAATCATTCCTCGAAAATCGGTCCCGTGCTAAGAGAGAAGTCGTTCGCGCTTTCACGCAACGAAGCAACCGATACATCAAAATGACGTAGAATGACATGAAAAGAACGGCTATGATATTTTGGGAGACGTGCTTTGCAGACTTCGCCAATAAAGCCAATCATTCCTCGAAAATCGGTCCCGTGCTAAGAGAGAAGTCGTTCGCGCTTTCACGCAACGAAGCAACCGATACATCAAAATGACGTAGAATGACATGAAAAGAACGGCTATGATATTTTGGAAGCCGTGCTATTGCACACTTCGCCAATTAAAGCCAATCATTCCTCGAAAATCGGTCCCGTGCTAAGAGAGAAGTCGGTCGCGCTTTCACGCAACGAAGCGACCGATACATCAAAATGACGTAGAATGACATGAAAAGAACGGCTATGATATTTTGGAAGACGTGCTGTTGCACACTTCGCCAATAAAGCCAATCATTCCTCGAAAATCGGTCCCGTGCTAAGAGAGAAGTCGTTCGCGCTTTCACGCAACGAAGCAACCGATACATCAAAATGACGTAGAATGACATGAAAAGAACGGCTATGATCTTTTGGAAGACGTGCTGTTGCACACTTCGCCAATAAAGCCAATCATTCCTCGAAAATCGGTCCACTTCGCCAATTAAAGCCAATCATTCCTCGAAAATCGGTCCCGTGCTAAGAGAGAAGTCGGTCGCGCTTTCACGCAACGAAGCGACCGATACATCAAAATGACGTAGAATGACATGAAAAGAACGGCTATGATATTTTGGAAGCCGTGCTATTGTACACTTCGCCGATAAAGCCAATAAGCATTCCTCCAAAATCGGTCCCGTGCTAAGAGAGAAGTCGATCGTGCTTTCACGCAACGAAGCGACCGATACATCAAAATGACGTAGAATGACATGAAAAGAACCATCAAAATGACGTAGAATGACATGAAAAGAACGGCTGATATTTTGGAAGACGTGCTGTTGCACACTTCGCCAATAAAGCCAATCATTCCTCGAAAATCGGTCCCGTGCTAAGAGAGAAGTCGGTCGCGCTTTCACGCAACGAAGCGACCGATACATCACGAAGCGACCGATACATCAAAATGACGTAGAATGACATGAAAAGAACGGCTATGATATTTTGGAAGACGTGCTTTGCAGACTTCGCCAATAAAGCCAATCATTCCTCCAAAATCGGTCCCGTGCTAAGAGAGAAGTCGGTCGCGCTTTCACGCAACGAAGCGTGCGATACATCAAAATGACGTAGAATGACATGAAAAGTACGGCTATGATATTTTGGAAGACGTGCTGTTGCACACTTCGCCAATTAAAGCCAATCATTCCTCGAAAATCGGTCCCGTGCTAAGAGAGAAGTCGTTCGCGCTTTCGCGCAACGAAGCGACCGATACATCAAAATGACGTAGAATGACATGAAAAGAACGGCTATGATATTTTGGAAGACGTGCTGTTGCACACTTCGCCAATTAAAGCCAATCATTCCTCGAAAATCGGTCCCGTGCTAAGAGAGAAGTCGTTCGCGCTTTCACGCAACGAAGCAACCGATACATCAAAATGACGTAGAATGACATGAATAGAACGGCTATGATATTTTGGAAGACGTGCTGTTGCACACTTCGCCAATAAAGCCAATCATTCCTCGAAAATCGGTCCCGTGCTAAGAGAGAAGTCGGTCGCGCTTTCACGCAACGAAGCGTGCGATACATCAAAATGACGTAGAATGACATGAAAAGTACGGCTATGATATTTTGGAAGACGTGCTGTTGCACACTTCGCCAATTAAAGCCAATCATTCCTCGAAAATCGGTCCCGTGCTAAGAGAGAAGTCGTTCGCGCTTTCGCGCAACGAAGCGACCGATACATCAAAATGACGTAGAATGACATGAAAAGAACGGCTATGATATTTTGGAAGACGTGCTGTTGCACACTTCGCCAATAAAGCCAATCATTCCTCGAAAATCGGTCCCGTGCTAAGAGAGAAGTCGTTCGCGCTTTCACGCAACGAAGCAACCGATACATCAAAATGACGTAGAATGACATGAAAAGAACGGCTATGATATTTTGGAAGCCGTGCTATTGCACACTTCGCCAATTAAAGCCAATCATTCCTCGAAAATCGGTCCCGTGCTAAGAGAGAAGTCGTTCGCGCTTTCACGCAACGAAGCAACCGATACATCAAAATGACGTAGAATGACATGAAAAGAACGGCTATGATATTTTGGAAGCCGTGCTATTGCACACTTCGCCAATTAAAGCCAATCATTCCTCGAAAATCGGTCCCGTGCTAAGAGAGAAGTCGGTCGCGCTTTCACGCAACGAAGCGACCGATACATCAAAATGACGTAGAATGACATGAAAAGAACGGCTATGATATTTTGGAAGACGTGCTGTTGCACACTTCGCCAATAAAGCCAATCATTCCTCGAAAATCGGTCCCGTGCTAAGAGAGAAGTCGTTCGCGCTTTCACGCAACGAAGCAACCGATACATCAAAATGACGTAGAATGACATGAAAAGAACGGCTATGATATTTTGGAAGCCGTGCTATTGTACACTTCGCCGATAAAGCCAATAAGCATTCCTCCAAAATCGGTCCCGTGCTAAGAGAGAAGTCGATCGTGCTTTCACGCAACGAAGCGACCGATACATCAAAATGACGTAGAATGACATGAAAAGAACGGCTATGATCTTTTGGAAGACGTGCTGTTGCACACTTCGCCAATAAAGCCAATCATTCCTCGAAAATCGGTCCCGTGCTAAGAGAGAAGTCGTTCGCGCTTTCACGCAACGAAGCAACCGATACATCAAAATGACGTAGAATGACATGAAAAGAACGGCTATGATATTTTGGAAGCCGTGCTATTGCACACTTCGCCAATTAAAGCCAATCATTCCTCGAAAATCGGTCCCGTGCAAAGAGAGAAGTCGTTCGCGCTTTCACGCAACGAAGCAACCGATACATCAAAATGACGTAGAATGACATGAATAGAACGGCTATGATATTTTGGAAGACGTGCTGTTGCACACTTCGCCAATAAAGCCAATCATTCCTCGAAAATCGGTCCCGTGCTAAGAGAGAAGTCGGTCGCGCTTTCACGCAACGAAGCGTCCGATACATCAAAATGACGTAGAATGACATGAAAAGAACGGCTATGATATTTTGGAAGACGTGCTGTTGCACACTTCGCCAATTAAAGCCAATCATTCCTCGAAAATCGGTCCCGTGCTAAGAGAGAAGTCGTTCGCGCTTTCGCGCAACGAAGCGACCGATACATCAAAATGACGTAGAATGACATGAAAAGAACGGCTATGATATTTTGGAAGCCGTGCTATTGCACACTTCGCCAATTAAAGCCAATCATTCCTCGAAAATCGGTCCCGTGCTAAGAGAGAAGTCGTTCGCGCTTTCACGCAACGAAGCAACCGATACATCAAAATGACGTAGAATGACATGAAAAGAACGGCTATGATATTTTGGAAGCCGTGCTATTGCACACTTCGCCAATAAAGCCAATCATTCCTCGAAAATCGGTCCCGTGCTAAGAGAGAAGTCGTTCGCGCTTTCACGCAACGAAGCAACCGATACATCAAAATGACGTAGAATGACATGAAAAGAACGGCTATGATATTTTGGAAGCCGTGCTATTGCACACTTCGCCAATAAAGCCAATCATTCCTCGAAAATCGGTCCCGTGCTAAGAGAGAAGTCGTTCGCGCTTTCACGCAACGAAGCAACCGATACATCAAAATGACGTAGAATGACATGAAAAGAACGGCTATGATATTTTGGAAGCCGTGCTATTGCACACTTCGCCAATTAAAGCCAATCATTCCTCGAAAATCGGTCCCGTGCTAAGAGAGAAGTCGGTCGCGCTTTCACGCAACGAAGCGACCGATACATCAAAATGACGTAGAATGACATGAAAAGAACGGCTATGATATTTTGGAAGACGTGCTGTTGCACACTTCGCCAATAAAGCCAATCATTCCTCGAAAATCGGTCCCGTGCTAAGAGAGAAGTCGTTCGCGCTTTCACGCAACGAAGCAACCGATACATCAAAATGACGTAGAATGACATGAAAAGAACGGCTATGATATTTTGGAAGCCGTGCTATTGTACACTTCGCCGATAAAGCCAATAAGCATTCCTCCAAAATCGGTCCCGTGCTAAGAGAGAAGTCGATCGTGCTTTCACGCAACGAAGCGACCGATACATCAAAATGACGTAGAATGACATGAAAAGAACGGCTATGATCTTTTGGAAGACGTGCTGTTGCACACTTCGCCAATAAAGCCAATCATTCCTCGAAAATCGGTCCCGTGCTAAGAGAGAAGTCGTTCGCGCTTTCACGCAACGAAGCAACCGATACATCAAAATGACGTAGAATGACATGAAAAGAACGGCTATGATATTTTGGAAGCCGTGCTATTGCACACTTCGCCAATTAAAGCCAATCATTCCTCGAAAATCGGTCCCGTGCAAAGAGAGAAGTCGTTCGCGCTTTCACGCAACGAAGCAACCGATACATCAAAATGACGTAGAATGACATGAATAGAACGGCTATGATATTTTGGAAGACGTGCTGTTGCACACTTCGCCAATAAAGCCAATCATTCCTCGAAAATCGGTCCCGTGCTAAGAGAGAAGTCGGTCGCGCTTTCACGCAACGAAGCGTCCGATACATCAAAATGACGTAGAATGACATGAAAAGTACGGCTATGATATTTTGGAAGACGTGCTGTTGCACACTTCGCCAATTAAAGCCAATCATTCCTCGAAAATCGGTCCCGTGCTAAGAGAGAAGTCGTTCGCGCTTTCGCGCAACGAAGCGACCGATACATCAAAATGACGTAGAATGACATGAAAAGAACGGCTATGATATTTTGGAAGACGTGCTGTTGCACACTTCGCCAATTAAAGCCAATCATTCCTCGAAAATCGGTCCCGTGCTAAGAGAGAAGTCGTTCGCGCTTTCACGCAACGAAGCAACCGATACATCAAAATGACGTAGAATGACATGAAAAGAACGGCTATGATATTTTGGAAGCCGTGCTATTGCACACTTCGCCAATTAAAGCCAATCATTCCTCGAAAATCGGTCCCGTGCTAAGAGAGAAGTCGTTCGCGCTTTCACGCAACGAAGCAACCGATACATCAAAATGACGTAGAATGACATGAAAAGAACGGCTATGATATTTTGGAAGACGTGCTTTGCAGACTTCGCCATTAAAGCCAATCATTCCTCGAAAATCGGTCCCGTGCTAAGAGAGAAGTCGTTCGCGCTTTCACGCAACGAAGCAACCGATACATCAAAATGACGTAGAATGACATGAAAAGAACGGCTATGATATTTTGGAAGCCGTGCTATTGCACACTTCGCCAATTAAAGCCAATCATTCCTCGAAAATCGGTCCCGTGCTAAGAGAGAAGTCGGTCGCGCTTTCACGCAACGAAGCGACCGATACATCACGAAGCGACCGATACATCAAAATGACGTAGAATGACATGAAAAGAACGGCTATGATATTTTGGAAGACGTGCTTTGCAGACTTCGCCAATAAAGCCAATCATTCCTCCAAAATCGGTCCCGTGCTAAGAGAGAAGTCGTTCGCGCTTTCGCGCAACGAAGCGACCGATACATCAAAATGACGTAGAATGACATGAAAAGAACGGCTGATATTTTGGAAGACGTGCTGTTGCACACTTCGCCAATAAAGCCAATCATTCCTCGAAAATCGGTCCCGTGCTAAGAGGGAAGTCGTTCGCGCTTTCACGCAACGAAGCAACCGATACATCAAAATGACGTAGAATGACATGAAAAGAACGGCTATGATATTTTGGAAGCCGTGCTATTGCACACTTCGCCAATTAAAGCCAATCATTCCTCGAAAATCGGTCCCGTGCTAAGAGAGAAGTCGTTCGCGCTTTCACGCAACGAAGCAACCGATACATCAAAATGACGTAGAATGACATGAAAAGAACGGCTATGATATTTTGGAAGACGTGCTTTGCAGACTTCGCCAATAAAGCCAATCATTCCTCCAAAATCGGTCCCGTGCTAAGAGAGAAGTCGTTCGCGCTTTCGCGCAACGAAGCGACCGATACATCAAAATGACGTAGAATGACATGAAAAGAACGGCTATGATATTTTGGAAGACGTGCTTTGCAGACTTCGCCAATAAAGCCAATCATTCCTCCAAAATCGGTCCCGTGCTAAGAGAGAAGTCGTTCGCGCTTTCGCGCAACGAAGCGACCGATACATCAAAATGACGTAGAATGACATGAAAAGAACGGCTATGATATTTTGGAAGCCGTGCTATTGCACACTTCGCCAATAAAGCCAATCATTCCTCGAAAATCGGTCCCGTGCTAAGAGAGAAGTCGTTCGCGCTTTCACGCAACGAAGCAACCGATACATCAAAATGACGTAGAATGACATGAAAAGAACGGCTATGATATTTTGGAAGCCGTGCTATTGCACACTTCGCCAATTAAAGCCAATCATTCCTCGAAAATCGGTCCCGTGCAAAGAGAGAAGTCGTTCGCGCTTTCACGCAACGAAGCAACCGATACATCAAAATGACGTAGAATGACATGAATAGAACGGCTATGATATTTTGGAAGACGTGCTGTTGCACACTTCGCCAATAAAGCCAATCATTCCTCGAAAATCGGTCCCGTGCTAAGAGAGAAGTCGGTCGCGCTTTCACGCAACGAAGCGTCCGATACATCAAAATGACGTAGAATGACATGAAAAGTACGGCTATGATATTTTGGAAGACGTGCTGTTGCACACTTCGCCAATTAAAGCCAATCATTCCTCGAAAATCGGTCCCGTGCTAAGAGAGAAGTCGTTCGCGCTTTCGCGCAACGAAGCGACCGATACATCAAAATGACGTAGAATGACATGAAAAGAACGGCTATGATATTTTGGAAGACGTGCTGTTGCACACTTCGCCAATTAAAGCCAATCATTCCTCGAAAATCGGTCCCGTGCTAAGAGAGAAGTCGTTCGCGCTTTCACGCAACGAAGCAACCGATACATCAAAATGACGTAGAATGACATGAAAAGAACGGCTATGATATTTTGGAAGCCGTGCTATTGCACACTTCGCCAATTAAAGCCAATCATTCCTCGAAAATCGGTCCCGTGCTAAGAGAGAAGTCGTTCGCGCTTTCACGCAACGAAGCAACCGATACATCAAAATGACGTAGAATGACATGAAAAGAACGGCTATGATATTTTGGAAGCCGTGCTATTGCACACTTCGCCAATAAAGCCAATCATTCCTCGAAAATCGGTCCCGTGCTAAGAGAGAAGTCGTTCGCGCTTTCACGCAACGAAGCAACCGATACATCAAAATGACGTAGAATGACATGAAAAGAACGGCTATGATATTTTGGAAGCCGTGCTATTGCACACTTCGCCAATAAAGCCAATCATTCCTCGAAAATCGGTCCCGTGCTAAGAGAGAAGTCGTTCGCGCTTTCACGCAACGAAGCAACCGATACATCAAAATGACGTAGAATGACATGAAAAGAACGGCTATGATATTTTGGAAGCCGTGCTATTGCACACTTCGCCAATTAAAGCCAATCATTCCTCGAAAATCGGTCCCGTGCTAAGAGAGAAGTCGGTCGCGCTTTCACGCAACGAAGCGACCGATACATCAAAATGACGTAGAATGACATGAAAAGAACGGCTATGATATTTTGGAAGACGTGCTGTTGCACACTTCGCCAATAAAGCCAATCATTCCTCGAAAATCGGTCCCGTGCTAAGAGAGAAGTCGTTCGCGCTTTCACGCAACGAAGCAACCGATACATCAAAATGACGTAGAATGACATGAAAAGAACGGCTATGATATTTTGGAAGCCGTGCTATTGTACACTTCGCCGATAAAGCCAATAAGCATTCCTCCAAAATCGGTCCCGTGCTAAGAGAGAAGTCGATCGTGCTTTCACGCAACGAAGCGACCGATACATCAAAATGACGTAGAATGACATGAAAAGAACGGCTATGATCTTTTGGAAGACGTGCTGTTGCACACTTCGCCAATAAAGCCAATCATTCCTCGAAAATCGGTCCCGTGCTAAGAGAGAAGTCGTTCGCGCTTTCACGCAACGAAGCAACCGATACATCAAAATGACGTAGAATGACATGAAAAGAACGGCTATGATATTTTGGAAGCCGTGCTATTGCACACTTCGCCAATTAAAGCCAATCATTCCTCGAAAATCGGTCCCGTGCAAAGAGAGAAGTCGTTCGCGCTTTCACGCAACGAAGCAACCGATACATCAAAATGACGTAGAATGACATGAATAGAACGGCTATGATATTTTGGAAGACGTGCTGTTGCACACTTCGCCAATAAAGCCAATCATTCCTCGAAAATCGGTCCCGTGCTAAGAGAGAAGTCGGTCGCGCTTTCACGCAACGAAGCGTCCGATACATCAAAATGACGTAGAATGACATGAAAAGTACGGCTATGATATTTTGGAAGACGTGCTGTTGCACACTTCGCCAATTAAAGCCAATCATTCCTCGAAAATCGGTCCCGTGCTAAGAGAGAAGTCGTTCGCGCTTTCGCGCAACGAAGCGACCGATACATCAAAATGACGTAGAATGACATGAAAAGAACGGCTATGATATTTTGGAAGACGTGCTGTTGCACACTTCGCCAATTAAAGCCAATCATTCCTCGAAAATCGGTCCCGTGCTAAGAGAGAAGTCGTTCGCGCTTTCACGCAACGAAGCAACCGATACATCAAAATGACGTAGAATGACATGAAAAGAACGGCTATGATATTTTGGAAGCCGTGCTATTGCACACTTCGCCAATTAAAGCCAATCATTCCTCGAAAATCGGTCCCGTGCTAAGAGAGAAGTCGTTCGCGCTTTCACGCAACGAAGCAACCGATACATCAAAATGACGTAGAATGACATGAAAAGAACGGCTATGATATTTTGGAAGACGTGCTTTGCAGACTTCGCCATTAAAGCCAATCATTCCTCGAAAATCGGTCCCGTGCTAAGAGAGAAGTCGTTCGCGCTTTCACGCAACGAAGCAACCGATACATCAAACTGACGTAGAATGACATGAAAAGAACGGCTATGATATTTTGGAAGCCGTGCTATTGCACACTTCGCCAATTAAAGCCAATCATTCCTCGAAAATCGGTCCCGTGCTAAGAGAGAAGTCGGTCGCGCTTTCACGCAACGAAGCGACCGATACATCACGAAGCGACCGATACATCAAAATGACGTAGAATGACATGAAAAGAACGGCTATGATATTTTGGAAGACGTGCTTTGCAGACTTCGCCAATAAAGCCAATCATTCCTCCAAAATCGGTCCCGTGCTAAGAGAGAAGTCGTTCGCGCTTTCGCGCAACGAAGCGACCGATACATCAAAATGACGTAGAATGACATGAAAAGAACGGCTGATATTTTGGAAGACGTGCTGTTGCACACTTCGCCAATAAAGCCAATCATTCCTCGAAAATCGGTCCCGTGCTAAGAGGGAAGTCGTTCGCGCTTTCACGCAACGAAGCAACCGATACATCAAAATGACGTAGAATGACATGAAAAGAACGGCTATGATATTTTGGAAGCCGTGCTATTGCACACTTCGCCAATTAAAGCCAATCATTCCTCGAAAATCGGTCCCGTGCTAAGAGAGAAGTCGTTCGCGCTTTCACGCAACGAAGCAACCGATACATCAAAATGACGTAGAATGACATGAAAAGAACGGCTATGATATTTTGGAAGACGTGCTTTGCAGACTTCGCCAATAAAGCCAATCATTCCTCCAAAATCGGTCCCGTGCTAAGAGAGAAGTCGTTCGCGCTTTCGCGCAACGAAGCGACCGATACATCAAAATGACGTAGAATGACATGAAAAGAACGGCTATGATATTTTGGAAGACGTGCTTTGCAGACTTCGCCAATAAAGCCAATCATTCCTCCAAAATCGGTCCCGTGCTAAGAGAGAAGTCGTTCGCGCTTTCGCGCAACGAAGCGACCGATACATCAAAATGACGTAGAATGACATGAAAAGAACGGCTATGATATTTTGGAAGCCGTGCTATTGCACACTTCGCCAATAAAGCCAATCATTCCTCGAAAATCGGTCCCGTGCTAAGAGAGAAGTCGTTCGCGCTTTCACGCAACGAAGCAACCGATACATCAAAATGACGTAGAATGACATGAAAAGAACGGCTATGATATTTTGGAAGCCGTGCTATTGCACACTTCGCCAATTAAAGCCAATCATTCCTCGAAAATCGGTCCCGTGCTAAGAGAGAAGTCGTTCGCGCTTTCACGCAACGAAGCAACCGATACATCAAAATGACGTAGAATGACATGAAAAGAACGGCTATGATATTTTGGAAGACGTGCTTTGCAGACTTCGCCAATAAAGCCAATCATTCCTCGAAAATCGGTCCCGTGCTAAGAGAGAAGTCGTTCGCGCTTTCACGCAACGAAGCAACCGATACATCAAAATGACGTAGAATGACATGAAAAGAACGGCTATGATATTTTGGAAGCCGTGCTATTGCACACTTCGCCAATTAAAGCCAATCATTCCTCGAAAATCGGTCCCGTGCTAAGAGAGAAGTCGGTCGCGCTTTCACGCAACGAAGCGACCGATACATCAAAATGACGTAGAATGACATGAAAAGAACGGCTATGATATTTTGGAAGACGTGCTGTTGCACACTTCGCCAATAAAGCCAATCATTCCTCGAAAATCGGTCCCGTGCTAAGAGAGAAGTCGTTCGCGCTTTCACGCAACGAAGCAACCGATACATCAAAATGACGTAGAATGACATGAAAAGAACGGCTATGATATTTTGGAAGGTGCTATTGCACACTTCGCCAATAAAGCCAATAAGCATTCCTCCAAAATCGGTCCCGTGCTAAGAGAGAAGTCGGTCGTGCTTTCACGCAACGAAGCGACCGATACATCAAAATGACGTAGAATGACATGAAAAGAACGGCTATGATCTTTTGGGAGACGTGCTGTTGCACACTTCGTCAATAATGCCAATAATTCCTCGAAAATAGGTCCCGTGCTAGGAGAGAAGTCGGTCGCGCTTTCACGCAACGAAGCGACCGATACATCAAAATGACGTAAGTAGAGTATCAGCCGATTCTAACACCTCCTCATTGACCTTGATCGCATGCATTATTGGCGATCAAGGTCAATGAGGAGGTGTTAGAATCGGCTGAGGATGAGTGACCTTGCCTTCAAGGTCATTGAGGAGGTGTTGGAATCGGATGGTGGTGGCTTAGGTCATTCGAAGGTCAACGTCGTGTGTAGGTCGTTTGAATGTCAATGTCACCTTGATTTCAAAGTCATTGGGGAGGTGTTAGAATCGGATCCACAGAGTGGTTTTTTCTTTTATTTTATTGATAATTAAATATAAATAAAAAACTATAGAGCTGTTTATCTAACATTTTTATTGATAAATGAAGATAATTTTTAGTATATAAAATATATTATTTAAATCATATTTAATGTTTTAGTTTTTTCTTTTTCGGTATTCTAAATTTTCTAAATTGTTGGGTAATACTCTTTTTACAAACTGAGCAATTTCTCTTTGAAGGGGCTGGACCGTCAATTTGTTCCTCACCGGTATTATAGTGTTTAAAACACGGTCGATATTCTTCTAGTTCAATTTGTTTGTCAGGTGAAATTAAATGCCAGAACTCCTCTATCCATTCTGGCGTTACTTTCGTTTTAAATAAATCTAATGGAATATACTCTATTAGATTTGTTTTAATACCAGATAGATGACCATAATTTTCATAAACAAACTTGACTGCTTCTAATATCAATTCTAGGTGTTGGGACATTTTGTTTTAATGGCTGGTTTCAGTATACTAAGCTTCTATATTATTTTCAACAATATTTATTGGCGATCAAGGTCAATGAGGAGGTTTTAGAATTGTTTGAGGATGATTAAGGTCATTTGAAGTTTAAAGAATAAAGAAGAATGTTAGGGTGGGGACAATGTTAGGGTATATAAAGTTAGCTTATGTTAAATAGATGCTAGTATTAGAGAATATGTTGAAGCGGAAGTTTAATGAGGTACCACAGAGTTCTTTATGTTCTTTAATTGTGGAAGAAAGTGAATTGGAAACAGATCATAGTGGTTCTTTGGTAGTGGAAGAAAGTGAAGTGGTAAAAGATAATAGTATTGATAGAGGTTTACAAGTGGTTGGAGATATTGAGGCAGATTTGGGTATTGAAGAATTTTTTAATAAAATGTCTGAATCAAATAAATTTTGGGAACATATAGATGTAGCTGCAGAGAATTTTGCACGAGAGACATCAAGTGGTGAAAGATTTGTTGAAAAATATGTTAGAGAACCAATTTGGGAGTTACCATTAGTAGGAGAAAAAATTTTCTTTTTGAATAAAAGTCATTCAAAATGGATATGTATTGGTTTATTACCACACCAAGATTTTGAACCAAGGTTAAAAATTGTTGGTGTAAAGAAACAATGTGTATGCTTTAATTCAAGGGAATGGAAGTGTGTAATGGCGGAGACTGCAAAGTTAAGGCAGTATTTTGATTATAATAATGGTATATTTCCAACTTTTAGAGGTATGAATATTCGAATATCACCTGAATCATTTGATGGAGTAAGTAGAATTGTGAAGATAGAAAAAGGTGGCGAGTATGTGTATTTAGCGTTTGAAAGTTTATCGGAGTTATGGCGGTTGAAGGAAACATTGGATTGTCGATTAGCTGTTTTAGAAGATATGAAATATCATGTACTTTATAATGATATGGTCCGATGTGTAGCTGAAAGTGGTGGAGAAGTGGATGTAGAAATCGATCGAATGTATAGTGGTGTAATATCCGAATGTGTTTGTATAATGAAGGAGTTAGTTATGTATTGGCCTCAAAAAATTAAAAATGATGTAAATTATTTGAGGAAAAATTATATATGATTAGGAAATATAATATTAAAATAAATTTAATGTGTTTTATTTTTTAAATTTGTAAGAAATGAATCCTGTAAGATAAATTTTAAGGTTTTTAGGATTAAGTGAAATCGACTATTAAGTATTTATATATTGTAATTGCAGATGCGGTTTTTGTCATTTAGATTGTTGATGTTGACTGAGATAGTTTAATATATAAGATTGTGATGGTATTTAGAAGTGGTAGTTTGAATAAGGCACGCAGAAGGAAAGGTGGTGGATTGTTGAATACTGTGATAAATAAGCTTCCAGTAGAATTGCACATACCGGGTTATAGATTTTGTGGTCCAGGAACGAAATTAGAAAAACGATTGAGAAGAGGTGATAAGGGGGTGAATATTTTGGATGAGGCTTGTAAAGAGCACGATATATCATATTCTCAATCAAGTGAATTGTTAAAAAGGCACGAAGCGGATGAGAAATTGTATGAAAAAGCTGTGGAACGAGTGAAGAGTAGAGACGCAGGTATAGGAGAAAGGTTAGCTGCAACTGTGGTTTCAGCTGCTATGAAAGCTAAAACAAAATTAGGTATGGGTTGGAGTAGGCAACGGAAAGAAACGAGTAAAAGTGGAAGGAAGGGTAGTAGAAGAAGTTATAGGAGGAGAAGGCAGGGGTATCGATTAGGTGGTGCTATTTCGTTTTTGCAAGCAATGAAGAAAGCACGGAATGCAATAAGACGGATTGGTAAGAAGAAGGGTGTTTTAGAGAATGCTAGAGTTGCATATCAAAGTTTAATAAAATCTGGAAGAAGAATAAAATATCCGCGATCTAGGGTAATTGCGGTACCAAAAAAAGGTGGATTTTTACCGTTAATCCCATTATTTGCAGCATTGGGTGCTTTAGGATCATTAGGTGGTGGTGCCGCAGCAATTGCAAAAGCAGTAACTTCTGCAAAAGCTGAAAGGGATCAATTAGATGAAGCAAAGCGACATAATATTGCTATGGAATCAAAATCTGGGAGTGGTTTATATGTTAAACCATATAAGTCTGGGTGTGGTGTATCTGTTGGAAGTGGATTATATGTAAAGCCGTATAAATCTGGTTGTGGTGTTTATTTACCTGAAGGTGCTAGTTCAAAAAACTGATAAGCAGTTTACCTCGAAGGCCTTTAACAGAAAAAGATTTGTGGATGTATGTTCAAAGGTGGAGAATTGGTAAATTTCGGGGTATTTTTAGTAAAGATGTGTTACCGATAATTATACGCAAAAGAGAGAATGGAATAGTAAATTTGGATGATGATGGTGAAGCACTCATTGGGTAGCAAATAAGAAAAATAATGCTGTAATAAATTATTTTGATAGTTACGGTGATTTAAGACCTCCGATTGAGGTTGAAAAGTATTTATTATCGAATGGTGGTGGTGTTTTACAGTATAACTATGAAAGATATCAAGACAGTAACAGTGAAAATTGTGGACATTTGTGTTTATTGTTTTTGAAAGGATTTATTAAATAAGAAGGCGTTTGTTGCGATTGTTTTATTAAATATTAGTGCAACGATTTTGGAAAGTTGAATTTAAATTAGAAATGGATGCGGATGGTAATGGAAGTGTGAATAATTTGACTTTTGTTTTGACAGGGAAGGGATCTGAGGTGGGTTGTGTACTGAATCCACCTATATATTTAAATGGTGAATATGAGATGTGTATGTTAAGTTTGCAAACTTATAATTCTATCCCTAATGTTACTAGTAAAAATAATGTTTTTAAATATTCAAGAAGTGAGTCAAGTGCTTGGAAGGAGATAATTATTCCGGATGGTACTTATGATATAATGGATTTACAGAAATATGTCGATGAGCATTTACGGATTGCGGAAGGAGCAAAACATTTTTTCTTATTAACTGGTAATAGTAATACTATGAAAGTGTTTATGAAGGCGTCTGTAGATATTGATTTTGGAGTGGAAAATTCCATTGGTTCTTTATTAGGTTTTTATAGAAGGGTTATTGGAAAACAGATACCGAGTCATAGTGATGAAATAGTTGATATAAATAGAATTAGTGCTGTTGATATTATGTGTAACATTGTAGATGGATCATACATTAATGGTGAATTATCACATGTTTTGTATCATTTTTATCCAAATGTTCCACCAGGTTTTAAAATTATAGAGGTTCCGCAAGAGAAAATTTATATGCCTGTAAATACTAATGTATTACCTGATATTATTATTCGGGCTGTAGATCAGATAGGTCAACCAATTGATTTAAGAGGTGAAGAGATGACAATATATTTGAGGATTAGGAGACGTTAGGTTTTAAAAATAAATGTTTTATGTTTTAGGAATAGTAAATGATTTATTGAGGGAAATGATTGTATATATTAGTGAATATTTAAATAATTAAAGAATAGTATTAGTACAATTGTTGATTAAGTAGGGTGTGTAGTAATAGATGTCAAAGGTGAATACTGGATATTTCACATATTAATTTGAATTATTGAGATTATAAATTGGAGAATAATGAGGAGCAGTAGTATTAATAAAATGTGGAGCAGGAATAGAAATTCTTCACGGAAATTAGTGAATAAGTTGTGGAGGATTATTGGTGGGGTGAGGGTACGAAATTGTTTAACAAATGAGAATAGGCGGTTTTTGAAAGGTATGGGATATAAAGTTTTGGTGTAGATTTATTTAAGTGAGAGGGAGTTTTGGTATGTTGATTTTGGGATATTAAGAAATAAAGAGGATTATGCTTTAGTATAGAAAGATATTTGTCTAGAGAAGAAGTTTGTTGTGAAAGTGTGATAGTAACAATTTTAAAAATGGAAGTTTTAGATGTTTTAAGAAGGGTTCGAATAGATAATTCTATTGTGGAGTTGGAATATCATAATCATGTTCCGTTTGGTTCACCAAGATATGAAAATAATGATGAGATTAGAATTGTGGTACCAGAAATAGATAAGTATACTTTACCATCGGAGTCAGAATTATTAATTGAGGGGAAGTTACGATTGTTTAGTGATGAAAGTAAGGCTAGTGCTACAGCGTTTTTAATTAATAATGCGGCAGCTTTTATGTTCAGCAATATTAGATATGTGATTAGTGGAGTGGAGGTGGATGAAGTAAGAAATGTAGGTATTACATCGACTATGAAAGGATATTTTTCTCATAGTCCAAGTTATATAAATAAATTGGAAAATTGTGGTTGGGAATTTTCTACTGGAAAGGCTCCGGTTTTGGATAATAAAGGTAACTTTAGTATATGTATACCATTGAAGATGCTAATGGGTTTCGCAGAAGATTTTAAGTCTGTTATTTTAAATATGTCTCAGGAGCTTGTGTTGAAGAGATGTGCTGATGATAATGATGTAATTTATAATACAAGTGGTGCTATTAATGAGGGTGTTAGGTTAACTATTAATGCTATTGTATGGCGGGTACCACATGTTAAAGTTGGTTTAAGTCAGGATTTGGCGTTAACTAAATTAACAACGAAAAATACTATAATGGAAATGTTTTTTAGAGGATGGGAAATTCATGAAAATCCGGGAATTCCAGAGACAACAAAACATAGTTGGGCTATTAAGACAGCTCCACATTTAGAGACACCTAGATATATTATTTTGGGTTTTCAGACTGGGAAGAAAGGGAAAGTGGATCAAAATATGAGTAGATTTGATGCAATTAATTTAACTGATGTGACAGCTTATTTAAATGGTAAAAAATATCCATATGAAAATGTTCGAGTGGATTTTGATGAAAATCGTGTAGCCGTTTTATATAATATGTATGCTAGATTTCAACAAGTTTATTATGGTCATGAATATACTGAGCCGATGTTAAAATTAAGTCAATTTAAATTGTGTCCATTAATTGGTATTGATTGTTCACATCAGGAAGGTGCTATACATAGAAGTGGTGTGGAGATTAGAATTGAATTTACGGCGAAAGATAATATACCAAAAGATACGGTTATGTATTGTTTGATATTACATAATAAATTGTATCAGTATTCACCATTTAATAAGGTGGTGCAGCGACAGTATTAGTATTTTTTGTTTGTTTGAGGAGTAAGATGGGTGGTGGGAGATATGATAAATAGTTTATGGAATGTGGTTGTGTAGTGTATGGTTACTGATTGGGTGAGAAGGTTGTTTAGTTAAAGATGCTGGATTTAAGTGGGAAGAAATATATAATTATTGATTTTCAATGGTATCGATTTAATAGTTATAGTTTGATGCCTAAGGAGTTGGCTACTTGTGATAGTGAATTTAAGAGGAGTCATTTTATATTCAAACCGGTTTTGAGTTCTTAAGAGATAAAGTGAATTTTAAATATTAAGTCGTTTTTATTAAGTGAGCTAGAAACGTGGGCAATTTCTAGGTTTGTTTTAATTAAGGCGGTTTGTGTTAAAATTCTCTGGTAAGAAAATCAGAAATTTTTTATTCGTGTTGGATTGAAGGGCTATCCTATAGTTTGCACAATGGTGAGATTTAGTTTATGGTTAAATTTCTTAAGAGATAGGGTGAATTTTAATATTAAGTCGTTTTTATTAAGTGAGCTAGAAACGTGGGCAATTTCTAGGTTTGTTTTAATTAAGGCGGTTTGTGTTAAAATTCTCTGGTAAGAAAATCAGAAATTTTTTATTCGTGTTGAATTGAAGGGCTATCCTATAGTTTGCACAATGGTGAGGTTTAGTTTATGGTTAAATTTCTTAAGAGATAGGGTGAATTTTAATATTAAGTCGTTTTTATTAAGTGAGCTAGAAACGTGGGCAATTTCTAGGTTTGTTTTAATTAAGGCGGTTTGTGTTAAAATTCTCTGGTAAGAAAATCAGAAATTTTTTATTCGTGTTGAATTGAAGGGTTATCCTATAGTTTGCACAATGGTGAGATTTAGTTTATGGTTAAATTTCTTAAGAGATAAAGTGAATTTTAATATTAAGTCGTTTTTATTAAGTGAGCTAGAAACGTGGGCAATTTCTAGATTTGTTTTAATTAAGGCGGTTTGTGTTAAAATTCTCTGGTAAGAAAATCAGAAATTTTTTATTCGTGTTGAATTGAAGGGTTATCCTATAGTTTACACAATGGTGAGATTTAGTTTATGGTTAAATTTCTTAAGAGATAGGGTGAATTTTAGTATTAAGTCGTTTTTATTAAGTGAGCTAGAAACGTGGGCAATTTCTAGGTTTGTTTTAATTAAGGCGGTTTGTGTTGAAATTATACAGTAAAAAAAATTGGGGGGTTTATTTGTACTTAATTGGGTGGTTATTTTTAGTTTAATTATTTAGTGTTTATTTTGTAAACGTGTTTTGAAAGGAGGGGGGAACAAGGTGAATTTTAATATTAAGTCGTTTTTATTAAGTGAGCTAGAAACGTGGGCAATTTCTAGGTTTGTTTTAATTAAGGCGGTTTGTGTTAAAATTCTCTGGTAAGAAAATCAGAAATTTTTTATTCGTGTTGGATTGAAGGGCTATCCTATAGTTTACACAATGGTGAGATTTAGTTTATGGTTAAATTTCTTAAGAGATAGGGTGAATTTTAATATTAAGTCGTTTTTATTAAGTGAGCTAGAAACGTGGGCAATTTCTAGGTTTGTTTTAATTAAGGCGGTTTGTGTTAAAATTCTCTGGTAAGAAAATCGGAAATTTTTTATTCGTGTTGAATTGAAGGGCTATTTTAGGGTTTGGGAAATTAAATAATTTGGCTTATGGTTAAGTTCCTTAAAAGTTAGAAAGTTTAAATATTAAGTCGTTTTTATTAAGTAAGCTAGAAACGTGGGCAACTTCTAGGTTTGTTTTAATTAAGATGGTTTGTGTTAAAATTCCCTGGTAAGAAAATCAGAAATTTTTTATTCGTGTTGAATTGAAGGGCCATTCTAGGGTTTGGGGAATTAAATAATTTGGTTTATGGTTAAGTTCCTTAAAAGTCAGAAAGTTTAAATATTAAGTCGTTTTTATTAAGTGAACTAGAAACGTGGGCAATTTCTAGGTTTATTTTAATTAAGGCAGTTTGTATTAAAATTCTCTGGTAAGAAAATCAGAAATTTTTTATTCGTGTTGAATTGAAGGGTTATGTTATAGTTTGTACAATGGTGAGATTTAGTTTATGGTTAAATTTCTTAAGAGATAAGTTGAATTTTAATATTAAGTCGTTTTTATTAAGTAAGCTGGAGACGTGGGCAATTTCTAGGTTTGTTTTAATTAAGACGGTTTGTGTTAAAATTCCTTGGTAAGAAAATCAGAAATTTTTTATTCGTGTTGAATTAAAGGGCTATTCTAGGGTTTAAGAAAAAAAATAATTTGGTTTATGGCTAAGTTCCTTAAAAGCTAGAAAGTTTTAATATTAAGTCGTTTTTATTAAGTAAGCTGGAGACGTGGGCAATTTCTAGGTTTGTTTTAATTAAGACGGTTTGTGTTAAAATTCCTTGGTAAGAAAATCAGAAATTTTTTATTCGTGTTGAATTAAAGGGCTATTCTAGGGTTTAAGAAAAAAAATAATTTGGTTTATGGCTAAGTTCCTTAAAAGGTAGAAAGTTTAAATATTAAGTCGTTTTTATTAAGTGAGCTAGAAACGTGGGCAATTTCTAGGTTTGTTTTAATTAAGGCGGTTTATGTTAAAATTTCCTGGTAAGGGAATCAAAAATTTTTTATTCGTGTTGAATTAAAGGGCTATTCTAGGGTTTGGGGATTAAATAATTTGGTTTATTGCTAAGTTCCTTAAAAGCTAGAAAGTTTTAATATTAAGTCGTTTTTATTAAGTAAGCTGGAGACGTGGGCAATTTCTAGGTTTGTTTTAATTAAGACGGTTTGTGTTAAAATTCCTTGGTAAGAAAATCAGAAATTTTTTATTCGTGTTGAATTAAAGGGCTATTCTAGGGTTTAAGAAAAAAAATAATTTGGTTTATGGCTAAGTTCCTTAAAAGCTAGAAAGTTTTAATATTAAGTCGTTTTTATTAAGTGAGCTAGAAACGTGGGCAATTTCTAGGTTTGTTTTAATTAAGGCGGTTTGTGTTAAAATTCTCTGGTAAGAAAATCAGAAATTTTTTATTCGTGTTGAATTGAAGGGTTATCCTATAGTTTACACAATGGTGAGATTTAGTTTATGGTTAAATTTCTTAAGAGATAGGGTGAATTTTAGTATTAAGTCGTTTTTATTAAGTGAGCTAGAAACGTGGGCAATTTCTAGGTTTGTTTTAATTAAGGCGGTTTGTGTTGAAATTATACAGTAAAAAAATTGGGGGGTCTATTTGTACTTAATTGGATGGTTATTTTTAGTTTAATTATTTAGTGTTTATTTTGTAAGCGTGTTTTGAGAGGAAGAGGGAGCAAGGTGAATTTTAATATTAAGCCGTTTTTATTAAGTGAGCTAGAAACGTGGGCAATTTCTAGGTTTGTTTTAATTAAGGCGGTTTATGTTAAAATTTCCTGGTAAGGGAATCAAAAATTTTTTATTTGTGTTGAATTAAAGGGCTATTCTAGGGTTTAAGAAAAAAAATAATTTGGTTTATGGCTAAGTTCCTTAAAAGCTAGAAAGTTTTAATATTAAGTCGTTTTTATTAAGTAAGCTGGAGACGTGGGCAATTTCTAGGTTTGTTTTAATTAAGACGGTTTGTGTTAAAATTCCTTGGTAAGAAAATCAGAAATTTTTTATTCGTGTTGAATTAAAGGGCTATTCTAGGGTTTAAGAAAAAAAATAATTTGGTTTATGGCTAAGTTCCTTAAAAGGTAGAAAGTTTAAATATTAAGCCGTTTTTATTAAGTGAGCTAGAAACGTGGGCAATTTCTAGGTTTGTTTTAATTAAGGCGGTTTGTGTTAAAATTCTCTGGTAAGAAAATCAGAAATTTTTTATTCGTGTTGAATTGAAGGGTTATCCTATAGTTTACACAATGGTGAGATTTAGTTTATGGTTAAATTTCTTAAGAGATAGGGTGAATTTTAGTATTAAGTCGTTTTTATTAAGTGAGCTAGAAACGTGGGCAATTTCTAGGTTTGTTTTAATTAAGGCGGTTTGTGTTGAAATTATACAGTAAAAAAATTGGGGGGTCTATTTGTACTTAATTGGATGGTTATTTTTAGTTTAATTATTTAGTGTTTATTTTGTAAGCGTGTTTTGAGAGGAAGAGGGAGCAAGGTGAATTTTAATATTAAGCCGTTTTTATTAAGTGAGCTAGAAACGTGGGCAATTTCTAGGTTTGTTTTAATTAAGGCGGTTTATGTTAAAATTTCCTGGTAAGGGAATCAAAAATTTTTTATTTGTGTTGAATTAAAGGGCTATTCTAGGGTTTAAGAAAAAAAATAATTTGGTTTATGGCTAAGTTCCTTAAAAGCTAGAAAGTTTTAATATTAAGTCGTTTTTATTAAGTAAGCTGGAGACGTGGGCAATTTCTAGGTTTGTTTTAATTAAGACGGTTTGTGTTAAAATTCCTTGGTAAGAAAATCAGAAATTTTTTATTCGTGTTGAATTAAAGGGCTATTCTAGGGTTTAAGAAAAAAAATAATTTGGTTTATGGCTAAGTTCCTTAAAAGGTAGAAAGTTTAAATATTAAGCCGTTTTTATTAAGTGAGCTAGAAACGTGGGCAATTTCTAGGTTTGTTTTAATTAAGGCGGTTTATGTTAAAATTTCCTGGTAAGGGAATCAAAAATTTTTTATTCGTGTTGAATTAAAGGGCTATTCTAGGGTTTGGGGATTAAATAATTTGGTTTATGGTTAAGTTCCTTAAAAGCTAGAAAGTTTTAATATTAAGTCGTTTTTATTAAGTAAGCTGGAGACGTGGGCAATTTCTAGGTTTGTTTTAATTAAGACGGTTTGTGTTAAAATTCCTTGGTAAGAAAATCAGAAATTTTTTATTCGTGTTGAATTAAAGGGCTATTCTAGGGTTTAAGAAAAAAATAATTTGGTTTATGGCTAAGTTCTTTAAAAGCTAGAAAGTTTTAATATTAAGTCGTTTTTATTAAGTAAGCTGGAGACGTGGGCAATTTCTAGGTTTGTTTTAATTAAGACGGTTTGTGTTAAAATTCCTTGGTAAGAAAATCAGAAATTTTTTATTCGTGTTGAATTAAAGGGCTATTCTAGGGTTTAAGAAAAAAAATAATTTGGTTTATGGCTAAGTTCCTTAAAAGGTAGAAAGTTTAAATATTAAGTCGTTTTTATTAAGTAAGCTAGGGACGTGGGCAATTTCTAGGTTTGTTTTAATTAAGGCGTTTTATGTTAAAATTTCCTGGTAAGGAAATCAGAAATTTTTTATTCGTGTTGAATTAAAGGGCTATTCGGGGGTTTAGACATTGGTGAGTTTTAGTTTATATCTAAATTCTTTAAAAGGTAGAAAGTTTTAATATTAAATTATTTTTATTAAGTTAGATACATTTAATATCTGGATTTGTTTAAATCAAGAGACTTAGTTTTAAGTAAGGTTAGAGCTAGGTTGTTTAACGTTGTATTTGATAATAAGCATATATTATTTATGTTGTTTATTTTATACTAAAAGTTTTATTCTAGCTTGAAAATTTAGTTTTTGAATTGGTTACATGTAAATTTAAGTGTGTTTTAGCAGTCTTTAAATAGGGGTGCAAATTGTTTTAGTTAATAAAATCGCAGTATAGAATTTTGAAAATGGAGGGGATTTTGATTTAGAAATTTAGAATAGCATTGACAAAATTTGTGCCAGCAGTTGCGGTTATACAGATAATGCAACTAAATTTGTTCAGTAAATAGTTAATATGTATATAGTTTATGGTCTATTAAGTTTATTAGGTGAAATTTTAAATTTAGTTAATGTTTTAAATACAAATATAAAGCTATGAAATTTTTAAAATAAACTAGGATTAGATACCCTATTATTTGAAATGTAAATTTATTATACTAGAGTAGTAGTAGTTATGTTCTTGAAATTTAAAGAATTTGGCGGTATTTTAGTCTATTCAGAGGAACCTGCCCTATAATTGATAGTCCACGATTTATTGTACTTACTTTAAGGGTTTGTATACCGTCGTAGGTTGAATGTTTTAAAAGAATTAAGAATGTTCATAATGTATTATTAAATAATAGAAATCAGATCAAGGTACAGCGTATAGGTAAGAAGAGGTGGGTTACAATAAAAATATTTAGATGGTTATGATAATTAAAGTTATTATATAAAGTGGATTTGATGGTAATTTAATTTAATTTAATTAGATGATTTTAGCTCTAAAATATGCACATATCGCCCGTCGCTCCCGTTTTAAGATGGGATAAGTCGTAACAAAGTAGGCGTACTGGAAAGTGTGCCTGGTAAGGCAAATTAGAGCTTGTTATAAAGTATTTTATTTACATTAAAAAGTTAGTTGTGTGAATCAATTTGATTTGAATTAAAGGCTTATTAAAATTAGGTAAAAAAAATATTTTTGTTTTAAGTATTACTATAGAAAAAGAAAAGTTAATTATAGTTTATGAGTATAGAGATAGAAAGCTGAAATAAGTGTTAATTGTGTTAAAGAAAAATTAAATTTTTGTACCTTGTGTATCAGGGTTTATTAAAAGTGAATTAATAAGTTAATTATCTCGAATTATAAAGAGCTAATACTATATAGATTTAACTGTGACATAATTTTTTATAATATAGTATTAGAAATGAAACGTTAGTCGTTTTTTAAGATATCTAGTTTTTTAAGAAATAAATTTAATTTAGTTAGTTGTATGTTTTATGTTTTATAGTTAATATAAAATTTCAATTAGGTAATATTTTAAGGGATAAGCTTTAAAATAAAGGTTTAAAATAAATATATGAATATGAGAAAATATGTAGGATTGAAAATTTTTATCTTTAGTTTGTTATAATTAATTTTTTTTTATATTAAGATTTGTATGGTATTTAAGTGTTTTATTAAAATGAATTATTGAATAGGGGTATATTTGTAATTATGATAAAATTAGTATAGGTTAATGTATAATAAAATTGTTAAAGAGAGGTTAAGTTAAGGAATTCGGCAAGGATATTTCTCGCCTGTTTATTAAAAACATGTCTTTTTGATTATAATTTAAAGTCTGACCTGCCCAATGAGGAGTTAAATGGCCGCGGTAATTTGACCGTGCAAAGGTAGCATAATCATTAGTTTTTTAATTGAAAGCTGGTATGAATGGTTGGACGAGGGAATAACTGTCTCAATTTAATTGTAATAGAATTTTAATTTTAAGTTAAAATGCTTAAATAAGCTTAAAAGACGAGAAGACCCTATAGAGTTTTATATAAGGTTATGTATCTAAGTATAAGAATATAGATAGTTATACATAATTTTGTATTTTGTTGGGGCGACAGAAAAATTGAAGGAACTTTTTTTTTATTAAGTCATTAATGTATGAATGAATGATCCGTTATTTACGATTATAAGATCAAATTACCTTAGGGATAACAGCGTTATTTTTTTTGAGAGTTCAAATCGAAAAAAGAGTTTGCGACCTCGATGTTGGATTAAAATTTATTTTTGGTGTAGGGGCTAAAATATTAGGTCTGTTCGACCTTTGAAATTTTACATGATCTGAGTTTAAACCGGCGTGAGCCAGGTTGGTTTCTATCTTTAAAAAAATTAAGTATTTTAGTACGAAAGGATCAAGTATTTATAAAATTTATTATTAGGGAATACCATTATTACTTTGGCAGATAAGTGCTTTAAATTTAGAATTTAAATATGTATAGATAATACAAGTAATAATTTTTTTAAGGGATTTAGTTATTATAGGTTTAAACTTTTTAATTTTGATTGTGTGTGTATTAGTTGGTGTTGCATTTTTAACTTTACTAGAACGAAAGGTTCTAGGATATATCCAAATTCGTAAGGGGCCCAATAAAGTTGGGTTTATAGGTATCCCTCAACCTTTTAGGGATGCAATTAAGTTATTTACTAAAGAGCAAACCTATCCACTAATATCTAATTTTAATATGTATTATATATCTCCTATTTTTAGTTTATTTTTATCTTTGATTTTATGGGCTTGTATGCCTTTTATGTTTAGACTTTTTAATTTTAATTTTGGTATTTTATACTTTCTATGTTGTTCTAGAGTAGGGGTTTATGCTGTTATAATTGCAGGTTGATCTTCAAATTCTAATTATGCTTTGTTGGGGGGAATTCGTTCTGTGGCTCAGACTATTTCTTATGAAGTTAGATTAAGTTTAATTTTGTTATCTTTTTTATACTTAATTATAAGTTTAAATATTATAGATTTTATAAAGTATCAAGATAGCTTATGATTTTTATTTATTTGTTTACCTTTAAGGATAGCCTGGTTAGTATCAAGGTTAGCAGAAACTAATCGTACTCCCTTTGATTTTGCTGAGGGGGAGTCAGAGTTAGTGTCAGGGTTTAATGTAGAGTACAGAAGAGGTGGCTTTGTTTTAATTTTTATAGCTGAGTATTCTAGGATTTTATTTATGAGAATAATGTGTGTGATGTTATTTTTAGGGGGGGATATTGTTAGTTGTGTTTTTTTTAAAGTTAAGGTTAGTTGCTTTTTTTTGATTATGGGTTCGAGGAACTTTGCCTCGGTATCGATACGATAAGTTAATATATTTATGTTGGAAAAGATTTTTGCCAGTAGCTTTAAATTATCTTATGTTATTTTTAGGATTGAAATTATTTTTATTTTCAATTTTAATTTAATGTATAAAATTTAGTAGATTAAAGTTAATAGAGATTCATAACTCTTTTTTATATTTTCAAAATATATACTTATACAAGTTCATTAACTAGTTTTTAAAAATTAAGTAGTCCCAGGCATTATGAATTAATGGATTAATTGTGAAGTACCTAAAATATAAGATAGTTGTAATTTGTCCTGTTAAAATATAGGGGTCTTCAACTGGGCGAGCTCCGATTCATGTAAGTAGGATAATAATAGATAAAAAAGATCAGAATAAAATTTTATTTAATGGATAAAATTGAGTGCTTTGAATTTTTTTTTTATTAATGAAGGGTATAATGAAAAGAATAGCAATTCTTAAAACTAACGCAATTACTCCCCCGAGTTTATTAGGAATAGACCGAAGGATAGCATAGGCAAATAAGAAGTATCATTCTGGCTGGATATGAACTGGAGTTACAAGAGGGTTAGCTGGTGTAAAATTTTCAGGATCTCCTAGAAGGTAGGGGTTTATTAATACTAATCATATTAATAGGAATATTATAATTATGCCTAGAACATCTTTGTAGGAAAAATAGGGGTGAAATGGGATTTTATCAATGTTTCTGTTTCTTCCTAGGGGATTATTGGACCCAGTTTGATGGAGGAATAGAAGATGAATGATAACAAGAGCTGTAACAATAAAGGGTAAAAGAAAATGTAGTGTAAAAAATCGGGTTAAGGTGGCGTTATCAACAGCAAATCCTCCTCACAATCATTGAACAATGGTGTTTCCTAAGTAGGGGATAGCAGATACTAAGTTAGTAATAACTGTTGCTCCTCAAAATGATATCTGTCCTCAAGGTAGGACATAGCCGAGGAAAGCTATTGCTATCCCAATAAAGAGAAGTAAAACTCCTACTGTTCAGGTTAAATGATAATAGTAAGATCTATAATAAATTCCTCGGCCAATATGAAGGTAGAGGCAAATAAAGAAGAATGATGCTCCGTTAGCATGGATAGTTCGTAGTAATCAGCCGTAATTTACGTCTCGACAAATATGGATAACTCTATTAAAAGCTAAGTCAATTCTGGCAGTAAAATGTATAGCAAGGAAAATTCCAGTGATTAATTGAATAGTTAGGCATAGTCCTAGAAGGGATCCAAAATTTCATCATGCAGAGATATTTCTAGGAGAGGGGAGGTCAATAAGTGCATTATTAATAATTTTAAGTATGGGGGATATTTTTCGTAGGGGTATCTTCATTAGTAGAGGTGTCGTAGGGGGCCATTTTTAATATTAGTAATTTTTACTACTGCAATTAGGGTAATTAATAAATAAATAATTAGTATAATAAGAATGAAGTTTGTTGGCTTAGCCAAGTATTTATTGAGGGATCTAGAGTAATTGAGGTCTATGTTTAATCTTTCTATATTAAAATTATTGATATTAGAAAAATAGGGATCTAGTATAGAGTATATAAAAATTGCTAAGATCACTAATCTACTAATTAGAGCAGTAATTTTAAAGGAAAATATAAACTTTTCATTTGAGGCGACTCTAGTTATGTAAATAAAAAGGACTAGTATTCCTCCAATTATAATAAGGAATAAAATATATGAGTATCAAAAAGTTATATTAAAAAATCCTATAGTTAAGGCTACTATAATCGTTTGAATGAGTAAGATTAATCCCAGGGATATGGGATGTTTAAGAAATAAGAAAATAGTTGATCTGATAAGAGTACAGCTTATTAGAATTATTAGAATACAGAGAATAGTTTAATAGAAAAATTATAATTTTGGAGATTATTGATAGAAGGATTTCTTTCTCTGAGTTTTAAAAGTAAAAAACTTATTTCTGACTTACAAGGCCAGTATTTTGGTTAAATTATTAAAACTAATGTTCATTTTTTGTTTGTTATTTTCTATTGTGATATATTTTAGTGGTTTGTTTTCTTTTTGTATAAATCGTAAGCATCTATTATTAATACTATTAAGATTAGAGTTTATTGTTTTAGGCTTATACTTTAATTTGTATTTGTTTTTAATGTATTTTAATTTTGAATTTTATTTTGGTATGATTTTTTTGACTATGAGAGTTTGTGAAGGGGCTTTAGGTTTATCAATTTTGGTGGCGTTAATTCGTACTCATGGAAATGATTACTTTCAAACTTTTAATGTATGATAAAATTTTTACTATACTTATTATTTATAATTCCTTTAAGATTTTTTAAAAAAAGTTATTGGGTAAATCAAAGTTTGTATTTTATTATTGTTATTAGATTTATAATAAGTATAAGGTTTGGTTATTTGTATGTAAATGTTAGCTATTTTATAGGATGTGATTTATTGTCTTATGTTATAATTTTATTAAGTTTGTGGATTTGTGCATTAATAATTATAGCTTCTGAAGTTGTTTACTATAAGGGTTACTTTTATAATTTATTTTTATTAATAGTTTTATTATTACTAATTAGATTGGTTTTAACTTTTGGGTCAATAAATTTATTTGTATTTTATTTGTTTTTTGAAGTTAGGTTATTTCCTACTTTAGTTTTGATTGTAGGGTGGGGGTATAATCCTGAACGTTTACAGGCAGGAGTATACTTATTATTTTATACTTTATTTGCTTCTCTACCTATAATAGTCTCTATTTTTTATTGTTATAGTAGTAATCATAGGTTAGATTATTTTTATTTTAGAGATATAGGAAATATTTTTTTGTACTTATGTATGAATGTTGTATTTTTTATTAAAATACCTATGTATTTTGTTCATTTATGGTTACCTAAGGCTCATGTTGAGGCACCAGTAGCGGGGTCTATGATTTTAGCTGGAGTTATATTAAAGTTAGGGGGGTATGGTTTAATACGTTTAATGCCGTTATTTTTAAGTATTGGTATAAAAATTAATTGAGTTTTTATTATTATTAGTATAGTTGGGGGATTTTTAGTGTCATTAATCTGTTTACGTCAGATAGATATGAAGGCTTTAATTGCTTATTCTTCAGTGGCTCATATGGGGTTAGTATTAGGAGGAATTATAACTTTAAGATACTGAGGTATGTCGGGGGGGTTTTTGATAATAATTGCTCATGGTTTATGCTCATCAGGGCTTTTTTGTTTAGCTAATATTTCTTATGAACGTCTTTTAAGACGTAGGTTTTATTTAAATAAGGGCCTTTTAAATATTATACCTATTATAGCTTTATGGTGGTTTTTATTTACTTGTAGTAATATAGCAGCCCCTCCTTCATTAAATTTAGCTGGGGAAATTATATTAATTAATAGTTTAGTTAGCTGAGGATATTTAACTATACTATTTTTAATATTGATATCATTTTTTAGCGCAGCTTACTCATTATACTTATATTCTTATAGGCAGCATGGAAAGTTATATAGGGGTATGTATTCTTTTTCTAGGGGGTATATTCGTGAATATTTATTATTATCTTTACATTGACTTCCTTTAAATTTATTGATTTTAAAAAGAGAGTATTTTATTATTTGACTTTAATTTGAGTAGTTTAATAAAAATATTGGTTTGTGATACCAAAGATATATTTTAGTATCTCAGATAATTTCTATTTGTTTAGTTTATTTTAGGATACTATTGATATTTAGGGTTATTAGGTTTTTAAGTAGTTTATATGTTTTAATATGAGATTATAGACTGATACTAGAGTTTGAATTATTTAGAGTAAATTCTGTAAGGATTGTAATAACTGTTTTATTAGATTGAATATCTTTATTATTTATGAGGTTTGTTTTATTTATTTCTTCAATAGTTATTTATTATAGGGAGGGCTATATAGCTGGGGATATTCATATGAATCGTTTTATTATATTAGTTTTTATATTTGTATTATCAATGATGTTATTAATTATTAGTCCCAACCTTATTAGAATTTTATTAGGGTGGGATGGGTTAGGCTTAGTTTCTTATTGTTTAGTTATTTATTATCAAAATATTAAATCTTATAATGCAGGTATAATTACAGCTTTGAGGAATCGTGTGGGAGATGTGGCGTTACTGATAGCCATTGCTTGAATAATGAATTATGGAAGGTTTAATTATATTTATTATACAGATTATATAGTTAATTCATTAGAAATAAATGTAATTGTAAGGTTGGTAATTTTGGCAGCTATGACAAAAAGGGCTCAAATTCCTTTTTCTTCTTGGTTACCTGCAGCCATAGCTGCTCCGACTCCTGTTTCTTCTTTGGTTCATTCTTCTACTTTGGTTACAGCTGGGGTTTATTTGTTAATTCGTTTTAATAGGGCTTTAACGAATTCAATAATATTACTATTATTATTTATTGGAACGATGACTATATTTATAGCGGGGTTAGGGGCTAATTTTGAGTTTGATTTAAAAAAAATTATTGCTTTATCTACATTAAGGCAGTTAGGGCTAATAATAGCTATTTTAGCATTAGGAGAATATAAGTTAGCTTTTTTTCATTTGTTAACACATGCTTTATTTAAGGCCTTATTATTCATATGCGCTGGGTGTATAATTCATAACTTAGGAAATTCTCAGGATATTCGGTATATAGGAGGTTTGGTAGTTCAGTTACCTTTGACATGTGCTTTTTTCGTTATTTCTAATTTATCTTTATGTGGGTTACCCTTTTTGTCTGGATTTTATTCTAAGGATTTAATTTTAGAGGTAGTATCTATAACTTATCTGAATCTCTATATTTATATTATTTTTTTTATTTCTACAGGGTTAACTGTGTGTTATACATTACGTCTTTTGTATTATGTGTTAATAGGGGATTTTAATTATTTGTCTTTAAATATAGTAAGAGATAGGGGAGATTATATATTAAAGGGAATAATAGGTTTAATTTTTTTAGTTATTGGTGGGGGGAGTATACTTATATGACTAATTTTTCCAACACCTTACTTTATTTGTTTACCTTTACTAATAAAAATAATAGCTTTAGTTGTTACTTTTTTTGGTGTTTGAATTGGTTATGAGTTTTCTAAACTTTCTTTAAATTATCAAGTTAAATCTTTAAGTGTATTAAAAATAAGATTGTTTTTGTCTTCTATATGGAATATGCCTTTTATTTCTACATATGGGGTAAATTTTTATCCTTTATATATGGGTAAGGTAATTTACAATTCCGTAGATCAAGGATGATCTGAGTATGTTGGTAGTCAACGTTTATATTTTAGTTTAAAAAATTTATCTACATTTTTTCAGGTTTTATATAATAATAATTTAAAGATTTTTATGTTGTTATTAGTTATGTGGGTTCTTTTTATTTTATTATTTTAACTTAAATAGCTTATAGTAGAGTTTGATATTGAAGATATCACGGAAGTATTAATACTTTTAAGTATTTATAAGAGAAAGTCTAATTTTACAGTGAAAATGTAATGTTTTAATTAAACTATATAAATAGAAATATTAACAGAGTTGCACTGCTAAAGAATTAAGTTAGAAGCTTATTCTTGAATTCCATACTTCTTTAATTGGAGAATTTCTCAGTAGTGCCATTAACAGTGGCATACCTCTGTTTTGGTTTCAATTAAATAAATAAGGATGATTTAACATGAAATTTTTAGGTCGAAACTAAATACAATTTTTTGTTTCTTATTTAAGGTAAATTGAGGTTTCAATACTTTTTAAATGCAAATTAAATGTTATAGTTAACTATTACCCCAGATTGTTCAAGTTAGGGCGCCTTGTTTTCATTCATGGTATAACCCTAATAATAGAACTATAAGAAAAAATCTTACCAATGGAAAGTATCTAGATAGGGAAGTAATTTTGATAGTTAAAATTAATGGGATTAATAGGGTAATTTCAACATAAAAAATTAGAAAGATTACTGCGATTAGAAAAAAGTGTAATGAGAATGGGAGGCGGGAGGATCTTTTAGGGTCAAATCCACATTCAAAGGGGGATGATTTTTCTCGGTCTATAAATCTTTTTTTAGAGATTAATAAAGAAATGAATATAAGGATGGCTGTAATAATGAGTACAATGAAATTAAGGTAAAAGATTATTGTTATTATTTATACTAAAGGCTTAGATTTTTTGATTGGAAGTCAAATATAATAGTTATATTATATAAATAGCTACCTCATCAGTAAATTGAGATGTAAAGGAATAACCATACAACATCTACAAAATGTCAGTATCAAGCTGCGGCTTCAAATCCAAAGTGATGGATGCAGGAGAAGTGATTTATTCAATGTCGATATAAACATGTACCCAAGAATGTAGTTCCAATAATTACATGTAATCCATGAAATCCTGTGGCAATGAAAAAGGTAGATCCATAAACGGAGTCTGCTATAGTAAAAGGTGCTTCGGCATATTCATAGGCTTGTAGAAGGGTGAAATAAACGCCTAGTAAGACTGTTAGGGAAAGTCCTTGAAGTGTTTGGTTAAAATTATTTTCTATTAGTCTATGATGGGCCCATGTTACGGTAAGCCCTGATGTTAAGAGGATTAAAGTGTTAAGTAGGGGAATTTGGAGGGGGTTAAAAGGGGTAATTCCCTTTGGTGGTCAAAGCATACCCAACTCAATTGTGGGGGAGAGACTTCTGTGGAAAAATGCCCAAAAAAAGGAAATAAAAAAGAAAATTTCTGAAATAATGAATAAAATTATTCCTCATCGTAAGCCTATTGTTACTGGAAAAGTATGTAATCCTAAATAGGTCCCTTCTCGAGTGATATCCCGTCATCATTGGTATATAATTATAAGGGTAATTAAAGTGCCAAGTATTAATAAATTTGAATTATAGTAGTGGAATCATTTGATTAGGCCGATTAAAGTGGTTATAGCCCCAAAAGCCCCTAAAATAGGTCAGGGGCTAACGTCAACAAGGTGGTAAGGGTGATTTTTATGTTGAGACATTAGGTTACTTCTCTAGAGTATAAAGTACTTAATACAGCAAAGACATAGGATTGAATAATGCTTACAGCTGATTCAAGGATTAGTAATAAAATTTGTGTTAAGAGTAGAAGGTTAAGTATAATTATAGATAAGGAAGGTCCGGTATTTCCTAGTAGAGAAAGGAGGAGGTGCCCAGCAATTATATTGGCGGCTAATCGTACCGCTAAAGTTCCTGGACGAATAATATTTCTGATTGTTTCAATTAAAACTATAAAAGGTATAAGGACTGGGGGAGTTCCTTGGGGGACTAAATGGGCAAATATATGTATAGTATGATTAATTCATCCGAATAGTATAAAGCTAAGTCATAGGGGCAAAGCCAAGGTTAGAGTTAGGCTTAAATGACTTGTTCTAGTAAAAATATATGGGAAAAGCCCTAGGAAATTATTAAAGGCAATTATAGAGAATAGAGAAATAAAAATTAATGTTATTCCTGTGATAGATGGCTTTCCAATTAATGTTTTAAATTCAATATGAAGTGTTAATAAAATTTTATTTCAAATGTAGGTAAATCGTGAGGGGATTAATCAGTAAGAAGTGGGGATTAGAATAATACTTAATATTGTGCTTAATCAGTTTAATGAGAGGTTAAAGGAAGTAGATGGGTCAAATGTAGAAAATAGGTTAGTTATCATTTTCAGTTAATTGTTTTAGTTCATTTCTTAATTTGGTAAGTTTTTGTAGGGTAGGTAATTGTAAAATAGTTTATTGAATTAAACAGTAGTATAATTAGGCTAAAAGTAATAAATAGGGTTAGTCAACTTAAGGGGGCTATTTGAGGGATTAAGAACTATCTTTGAGATAATTTTAATTTGACAAATTAATGTTATTTGATTTAACTAAGTCCTCAGAATTCATTAGAAATAGGTGCGGCACTATTATTATCGGTTTAAGAGACCAAGACTTGCAATTAGTTATCTAATGAACCTAATTTTTTTAAGGGACTTTTTTTTGGGGGGGGGGAATGAGGATCGAGTTATTGAATCATGAGTGATAATTTTTGTGGTTTTGGTATAGGGAAGGAAGATAGAAAAGAAAGTTAATAGAGAGGGGATTTTTTTTTATTAGAGATTATGCTTTATCGTTATTAGATTATATTCTAATAATTATACTAGGTATCTAATAAGGTTGCTATTTTAGTGATTCATTTAATAAAATAATTAGGTGAAATTCTTTCAATAGTAATTGGTATGAATCTATGGTTAGCTCCGCAGATTTCAGAACATTGTCCGAAAAATAGGCCTGCTCGATTTATTAAAAATCTGATTTGATTTAATCGTCCTGGAGTAGCATCAATTTTAACTCTAAGGCTAGGAATGGTTCATGAATGAATAACGTCGGCAGCAGTTACTATTATTCGAATTTGAGAATTATACGGAAGAATAGTACGGTTGTCTACATCTAGAAGTCGAAAAGTATTAGTATTTATGTCATTAATAGGGATTATATATGAGTCAAATTCAAATCTAGCAAAATCTCTATATTCATAAGATCAATATCATTGATGTCCGATGGTTTTAATAGATACTAGGGGGTTATTAATTTCATCAAGAAGGTATAAAAGTTGAAGAGAGGGTAGGGCAATAAAAATTAATGTAATAGCTGGAAGAATGGTTCAAACGATTTCAATTAATTGACCTTCTAATAAAAATCGATAGTTATAGGTATTAAAAAATAGTGTTCTTATTAAATACCCTACTAGAACAGTAATTATTAGCAAAATTAATAGTGTATGGTTATGGAAAAATCTTAATTGTTCTATTAGAGGGGAAGCACTATCTTGGAGTAGAGAAGAGCTTCAGGTTGCTATTTCTAAAAAAAGGTTAATCTTTATATATGGGGCTTAAATCCATTGCACTAATCTGCCATATTAGAAGTTAGTTAATATGGGTAGTTCAGAGTATCTATGTTCAGCCGGTGGTATTATTTGAAATCATTCAATAGAAGTTGTCATTCTTAGGGGAGAGAGTCTTTTTCGTAGTGAAATAATTCTATCTCAAATAATAAATAAAAATAAAATAATACTAATTAGGGAAATTAGTGATCCGATAGATGAAATAACATTTCAAGTTGTATAGGCATCAGGATAATCAGAGTATCGTCGGGGCATGCCTCTTAATCCTAAAAAATGTTGGGGAAAGAAGGTTATATTTACACCAATAAATATGGTAAAAAACTGAATTTTTAGCAATTTTCTGTTTAATGTTAGTCCTGTGAATAGTGGGAATCAGTGGACAAATCCTGCTATAATAGCAAATACTGCACCTATTGAAAGTACATAGTGGAAATGAGCTACTACGTAGTAGGTATCATGAAGAATAATATCAATTGAAGAATTTGCTAGGATTACTCCAGTTAATCCTCCTACTGTAAACAAAAATACAAATCCTAGGGCTCATAATAGGGAGGGCGAATAATTTAATTGGGTTCCGTGAAGAGTAGCTAGTCAGCTAAAAATTTTAATGCCAGTAGGAACTGCAATAATTATTGTTGCTGAGGTAAAGTAGGCTCGTGTATCAACATCTATACCAACAGTGAATATGTGATGTGCTCATACAATAAATCCTAATAGTCCAATAGCTATTATAGCATAGATTATTCCTAAAGTGCCAAATGTTTCCTTTTTATTACTTTCTTGTCTAATAATATGGGAAATTATACCAAAACCTGGAAGGATTAAAATATAAACTTCGGGATGACCAAAAAATCAGAAAAAGTGTTGGTATAAAATTGGATCTCCTCCTCCTGCTGGGTCAAAAAAAGAAGTGTTAATATTACGGTCAGTTAAGAGTATTGTGATAGCCCCTGCTAAAACTGGTAAAGAAAGTAAAAGGAGAAGGGCAGTTAAGGCGACAGACCAGACAAAAAGAGGTATCCGATCAAAGGTTATTCCTGTGGAACGTATGTTGATTACTGTAGTAATAAAATTTACTGCACCTAGAATGGAAGAGATTCCGGCTAAATGTAGTCTAAAGATTGCTAAGTCAACTGAGGCTCCTCTATGGGCAATATTTGACGAGAGTGGCGGGTAAACTGTTCAACCGGTTCCTGCGCCGTTTTCAACTAATCTTCTTATAAGTAAAAGTCTTAAGGATGGGGGGAGTAGTCAAAATCTTATATTATTTATTCGGGGGAATGCTATATCAGGGGCGCCGAGTATTAGGGGTACAAGTCAATTACCAAATCCTCCAATTATAATAGGTATGACTATGAAGAAAATTATAACAAAAGCATGGGCTGTAACAATTACATTATAAATTTGATCATCTCCGATTAGTGTTCCGGGATTTCCTAGTTCTGCACGAATTAATAATCTTAAAGATGTTCCTACTATTCCAGCCCATCTGCCGAATAGGAAATATAAGGTTCCGATATCTTTGTGATTTGTTGAAAATAACCATTTATTCAGTGAAGTGGCCGAGGCTAGGCGGTAAATTGTAAATTTATATACGAAAATGATTTCCTTCACTAGGTTTTATAGTTTATTAGAACATTAAATTGCAAATTTAAAAGAGGGTGTAAGCCCTAAGGCTTAAAGAATCGACTTTATTGGGAACTTTGAAGGTTCCAAGTTTTTAATTAACTTAAATCCTTAAAAGATCTAGTTAATTAAAGAAAGTTGAATAGTATAGTTGAGAATAATAGTCTTATCAATGTAATAAAATTAAAGGTTAAGATTCAACTTATTTTTAATGAAGGGCTAGTATAGAAAGTTAGTTCATTAGAATTTAGTAAAATGGAAGAAAAAGTAATTCGTAGGTAGAAGTAAAGGGTTGCGAGAGTTATGACCGTTATTATTGTCGGTATCATAAATATGTTTCTTTGAATTAATGTCTGAATTGTAATTCACTTAGGCAGAAATCCTAGGAAGGGGGGTAACCCCCCTAGAGATAGGAAATTTAAAATAAAGAAAAATTTCACTAAAAAATTAAAATTTATCGAAATAAAAAGTTGTTTTACGTGAAAAATGTTAAATTTTTTAAAAAAAATTAAAATATTAAAAATGATAAAAAAATAAATAATAAAATAATAAATTCATACGATTTCTGAAATTAAAATGGTTCTGATTATTCAACCGTTGTGGTTGATCGAAGAGTAGGCTATAATTTTACGCAAACTTGTTTGGTTAAGGCCTATGATGCCTCTAATTATTATTCTTGAGATAATAATTAAAATAAGATATTGTACTGATTGTCTAAAATACGTAATTAAAATTATAGGAGCAATCTTTTGTCAAGTTAATATAATAAAAGCGGTAGATCAGGTTAATCCATCTATTACTTCAGGAAATCAAAAATGAAAGGGGGCAGCTCCCATTTTGGTTAAAAGTGCGGTATTTAGGATTAAAGTGAAATATGAGTTAAAATTGATATATTGGAAATTTAAAGATAGTATAATAATAGAGAATAATAGTAAGGTAGAGGCAAGTGCTTGGGCGATAAAGTATTTTAGGGCAGCTTCTGAAGATATTATATTATTGGTGTTTCTTATTAGGGGAATAATTGAAAGAAGGTTAATTTCTAACCCCATTCATATTCCTATCCAGGAATATGATGAGATAGCAATTAAGGATCCAATTATTAAAGATATTGTAAATAAGATTTTATAGTAAATTAAAAAGAAAAGGGTTGTAACCTTTATAAATGGGGTATGAACCCAGTAGCTTAATTAGCTTATCTTTTTATGGTTTAGTATAAGAAGTACTTAAATTTTTGAAGTTTAAAGAGATAGTTTAATTCTATCAGCTGTAATGAAGGTGAAGGATCACATAATTTACTCTATCAAAGTAATTCTTTATTCAGACCCTACATTAAAACTTTACATATAAAATATATAACATAAATAATTTGGTTAGTTTTGTGATAGAAGGGAAAAGTTAGGGAAGGGATGGATTAGCAAAATTTTAAGATTCAAAAAAGGTTCGAATTAAATTTAATTTCTACGAAAAAGTGTTTTTCTTAAAAAGCCTGAAATTATTGTTGGAGTTTTTAAGGTAGAGGGTTTGGTTAAAGCACTTTTCAAAAATTGTGGACAATTGGGTGAACTGAAAAGCCCTTAAAAAATCAAAAAATTGCCGAAAATTGGAGGCCATTTTTTGGAAAATTTTCGAAATTTGAAGGGTGCCTGTTGGAAGTTTCTTAACGAGGCCTTCCAAAAATCTTCAAAATGTGCAATTTTTGTACATTTTCGTGCACACTTTTTTTGGACAAAAATGCCCTTTTTTGGCTAAACCGGATATTTGTTAACTCAAAAGTATCCATATTTGAGAGGTTCTTTTCCAGAAAATGGTGTATATAAATGTTTAATAGTTTAGTTTAATATATTTAATGAATATATAATATATTTATATATATACATATCATTTATATATCCAAATTCTAGATATACCTTATATATACAATATGTAAAGATTATATTACATACCTATTAAATTTAAATATAATAGAAATTCTAAATTGCCTTTTGATTTCTATAAATATATTATTAACTGAATATACCCGAGTTTATTTAAAGAAAAAAAAATAGAAAAGAAATATATTATATATTATTATATAAGAAATATATTATATACAGATATATATTTAATAATATTATATATCACATCTATTAATATATAAATATTTTACTTTATAAAGAAAAAACTTATTATTAAATAAAAATATAGTATTAATTAAAATAGTAAATATTTATTAAGACCAATAAATTATTCTATATTACTATAAATACCTTAAGAATAAAAAAAAAAAACCTTATATTATTGGTTCAAAAATTTACTTAACATTAGAATTCTATAGTTTATATAAAATTTTAATACTTAGTAACTATTGTAAAAACTCTATTTATATATATATGTACTAAAAATTTTTCATATACTTAAATTTCCAGGTATATGAATATGAGATTAATTCAGATTAAACTAATTATTGATTCGGGGGCTATGAACCTTGTATTTTAAGTATAGAAAATTAGTTGAGTAAAATAGGCTTATATCTAAAAATAGCCAATTTATTTATGTTATTTGATTTATCTAGAAAGTTTTATTTTAGAGGGAAAAAATAATTGAATAAAATTGGCTTATTTGATAAAATTTATATTTTTATTTTGTAGTAAATATCAAACAATAAAATACTTTTATTAATAAGGCAGTTTCATTATAGGGGCGCGGGCGATTTTGGCGCTATGTCAAATTTAGTATTTGTGTTGAAATTATACAGTAAAAAAATTGGGGGGTCTATTTGTACTTAATTGGATGGTTATTTTTAGTTTAATTATTTAGTGTTTATTTTGTAAGCGTGTTTTGAGAGGAAGGGGGAACAAGGTGAATTTTAATATTAAGTCGTTTTTATTAAGTGAGCTAGAAACGTGGGCAATTTCTAGGTTTGTTTTAATTAAGGCGGTTTGTGTTAAAATTCTCTGGTAAGAAAATCAGAAATTTTTTATTCGTGTTGAATTGAAGGGCTATCCTATAGTTTGCACAATGGTGAGGTTTAGTTTATGGTTAAATTTCTTAAGAGATAGGGTGAATTTTAATATTAAGTCGTTTTTATTAAGTGAGCTAGAAACGTGGGCAATTTCTAGGTTTGTTTTAATTAAGGTGGTTTGTGTTAAAATTTTCTGGTAAGAAAATCAGAAATTTTTTATTCGTGTTGAATTAAAGGGTTATCCTATAGTTTGCACAATGGTGAGATTTAGTTTATGGTTAAATTTCTTAAGAGATAAAGTGAATTTTAATATTAAGTCGTTTTTATTAAGTGAGCTAGAAACGTGGGCAATTTCTAGGTTTGTTTTAATTAAGGCGGTTTGTGTTAAAATTCTCTGGTAAGAAAATCAGAAATTTTTTATTCGTGTTGGATTGAAGGGCTATCCTATAGTTTACACAATGGTGAGATTTAGTTTATGGTTAAATTTCTTAAGAGATAGGGTGAATTTTAATATTAAGTCGTTTTTATTAAGTGAGCTAGAAACGTGGGCAATTTCTAGGTTTGTTTTAATTAAGGCGGTTTGTGTTAAAATTCTCTGGTAAGAAAATCAGAAATTTTTTATTCGTGTTGAATTGAAGGGTTATCCTATAGTTTACACAATGGTGAGATTTAGTTTATGGTTAAATTTCTTAAGAGATAGGGTGAATTTTAGTATTAAGTCGTTTTTATTAAGTGAGCTAGAAACGTGGGCAATTTCTAGGTTTGTTTTAATTAAGGCGGTTTGTGTTGAAATTATACAGTAAAAAAATTGGGGGGTCTATTTGTACTTAATTGGGTGGTTATTTTTAGTTTAATTATTTAGTGTTTATTTTGTAAGCGTGTTTTGAGAGGAAGGGGGAACAAGGTGAATTTTAATATTAAGTCGTTTTTATTAAGTGAGCTAGAAACGTGGGCAATTTCTAGGTTTGTTTTAATTAAGGCGGTTTGTGTTAAAATTCTCTGGTAAGAAAATCAGAAATTTTTTATTCGTGTTGAATAGAAGGGCTATCCTATAGTTTGCACAATGGTGAGGTTTAGTTTATGGTTAAATTTCTTAAGAGATAGGGTGAATTTTAATATTAAGTCGTTTTTATTAAGTGAGCTAGAAACGTGGGCAATTTCTAGGTTTGTTTTAATTAAGGCGGTTTGTGTTAAAATTCTCTGGTAAGAAAATCAGAAATTTTTTATTCGTGTTGAATTGAAGGGTTATCCTATAGTTTGCACAATGGTGAGGTTTAGTTTATGGTTAAATTTCTTAAGAGATAGGGTGAATTTTAATATTAAGTCGTTTTTATTAAGTGAGCTAGAAACGTGGGCAATTTCTAGGTTTGTTTTAATTAAGGCGGTTTGTGTTAAAATTCTCTGGTAAGAAAATCAGAAATTTTTTATTCGTGTTGGATTGAAGGGCTATCCTATAGTTTGCACAATGGTGAGATTTAGTTTATGGTTAAATTTCTTAAGAGATAGGGTGAATTTTAATATTAAGTCGTTTTTATTAAGTGAGCTAGAAACGTGGGCAATTTCTAGGTTTGTTTTAATTAAGGCGGTTTGTGTTAAAATTCTCTGGTAAGAAAATCAGAAATTTTTTATTCGTGTTGAATTGAAGGGCTATCCTATAGTTTGCACAATGGTGAGGTTTAGTTTATGGTTAAATTTCTTAAGAGATAGGGTGAATTTTAATATTAAGTCGTTTTTATTAAGTGAGCTAGAAACGTGGGCAATTTCTAGGTTTGTTTTAATTAAGGCGGTTTGTGTTAAAATTCTCTGGTAAGAAAATCAGAAATTTTTTATTCGTGTTGAATTGAAGGGTTATCCTATAGTTTGCACAATGGTGAGATTTAGTTTATGGTTAAATTTCTTAAGAGATAAAGTGAATTTTAATATTAAGTCGTTTTTATTAAGTGAGCTAGAAACGTGGGCAATTTCTAGATTTGTTTTAATTAAGGCGGTTTGTGTTAAAATTCTCTGGTAAGAAAATCAGAAATTTTTTATTCGTGTTGAATTGAAGGGCTATCCTATAGTTTGCACAATGGTGAGATTTAGTTTATGGTTAAATTTCTTAAGAGATAGGGTGAATTTTAATATTAAGTCGTTTTTATTAAGTGAGCTAGAAACGTGGGCAATTTCTAGGTTTGTTTTAATTAAGGCGGTTTGTGTTAAAATTCTCTGGTAAGAAAATCAGAAATTTTTTATTCGTGTTGAATTGAAGGGCTATCCTATAGTTTGCACAATGGTGAGGTTTAGTTTATGGTTAAATTTCTTAAGAGATAGGGTGAATTTTAATATTAAGTCGTTTTTATTAAGTGAGCTAGAAACGTGGGCAATTTCTAGGTTTGTTTTAATTAAGGCGGTTTGTGTTAAAATTCTCTGGTAAGAAAATCAGAAATTTTTTATTCGTGTTGAATTGAAGGGTTATCCTATAGTTTGCACAATGGTGAGATTTAGTTTATGGTTAAATTTCTTAAGAGATAAAGTGAATTTTAATATTAAGTCGTTTTTATTAAGTGAGCTAGAAACGTGGGCAATTTCTAGATTTGTTTTAATTAAGGCGGTTTGTGTTAAAATTCTCTGGTAAGAAAATCAGAAATTTTTTATTCGTGTTGAATTGAAGGGTTATCCTATAGTTTACACAATGGTGAGATTTAGTTTATGGTTAAATTTCTTAAGAGATAGGGTGAATTTTAGTATTAAGTCGTTTTTATTAAGTGAGCTAGAAACGTGGGCAATTTCTAGGTTTGTTTTAATTAAGGCGGTTTGTGTTGAAATTATACAGTAAAAAAAATTGGGGGGTTTATTTGTACTTAATTGGGTGGTTATTTTTAGTTTAATTATTTAGTGTTTATTTTGTAAACGTGTTTTGAAAGGAGGGGGGAACAAGGTGAATTTTAATATTAAGTCGTTTTTATTAAGTGAGCTAGAAACGTGGGCAATTTCTAGGTTTGTTTTAATTAAGGCGGTTTGTGTTAAAATTCTCTGGTAAGAAAATCAGAAATTTTTTATTCGTGTTGGATTGAAGGGCTATCCTATAGTTTACACAATGGTGAGATTTAGTTTATGGTTAAATTTCTTAAGAGATAGGGTGAATTTTAATATTAAGTCGTTTTTATTAAGTGAGCTAGAAACGTGGGCAATTTCTAGGTTTGTTTTAATTAAGGCGGTTTGTGTTAAAATTCTCTGGTAAGAAAATCAGAAATTTTTTATTCGTGTTGAATTGAAGGGCTATTTTAGGGTTTGGGAAATTAAATAATTTGGCTTATGGTTAAGTTCCTTAAAAGTTAGAAAGTTTAAATATTAAGTCGTTTTTATTAAGTAAGCTAGAAACGTGGGCAACTTCTAGGTTTGTTTTAATTAAGATGGTTTGTGTTAAAATTCCCTGGTAAGAAAATCAGAAATTTTTTATTCGTGTTGAATTGAAGGGCCATTCTAGGGTTTGGGGAATTAAATAATTTGGTTTATGGTTAAGTTCCTTAAAAGTCAGAAAGTTTAAATATTAAGTCGTTTTTATTAAGTGAACTAGAAACGTGGGCAATTTCTAGGTTTATTTTAATTAAGGCAGGCAGTTTATTTTAATTAAGGCAATTAAGGCATGCAATTGCTTCTACACCCATTTCTAGTGTGAGAGAGAGTAGTAGTACTCTCAAGAGACTACTTCTGGGTAGACAGGTACACTCTGGTACTGTAATGGTGTCAGCTGCTGCAGTACCACCACCAGTGGACCTATCACCTATAGAAAAACCAGTAGTGGCATATGAGTCATCATCGGTTATATTTCTATCTGCTCATTCACCTGGCAATCCACCGCTTCAATCTGATCCCTCTCGAGATCATACTCAATCAGATCCTCAACCAGATCCTTCTCGAGATCCTCGAGATCAAAATTCACCGCTGCCCCATCATAGTTCGCCTTTGATTACCCCTTCGCCTGCCCCTTCGCCTTTGATTATCCCCTACCAAAGACAAAAACAAGCCTCCGAACCTAGATCAAATGGAGAACCTCAACCACTTCCTTTAGAAACTCATCTACATCCACCTTCATTAGAACAAGAATGTCATCCACCTCAATATCAACCATTTGAACCAGAATATCAAGCACCTCAAACACAACCGCCCTTATCAGAACCTCAACCATTTCCATCACATCAACGTCAACCACGCAACACTCGCTGCGGATTTTAAAGAACTTTCTGACAAAGTTATGTCGCACCTTGAGAGAAATTCGTCAGTTAGAGATGCCTCCCTTGCCCGTATGAATGAGCAGATATCCGGTTGGATCGCAGACGTCGACCTGTATCTTCAAGTCCATAATGGTGCCATTAATACGATCATCCCAGATGTTCATATTAATGAGAAAGTTCAATCTTACCGGAGGAAGAAAAATCGATTCGGACAAATCAAAGCTTTGATAGTTGAACATATCAATAGTAATGATGATGACAGTGATGATGGATAATTTATTATGCTTTTAAACTTTGCACTACAGATTGATTTATTGGTACTTTAAAGTAATTACATGCTTTTAAATTTTGCACTGCAGACTTTGATTTATTGATATGTTCAATAACGAAGTTAGACCCTCGTACGTAGACATAGACCGTAATAGTATGATTTGGGAATAATGATTTGGAAATATTTACAGCAATATTTGTAGTAATATTTACAGTAAATATAACTGTCCATCCTTCCACCTTACAATAGTAATATTTATAGTAAATATAACTGTCAACATCCTTACAGTCATCCTTACAGTTAATATATCACTGTCTATTACTGTAAGGATAACTGTCTAACTGTCAATATCCTGGGGTGACATCTGGTAAGGAAGTATGGATTTGGGAATATTTACATTATCTTTTCCATGGGGTGATATTCGTCAGAAGAAATAGTGTTATCGGATTGATTATCGTTTGTTTGTTGATTTTATGCTTTTTCATGGAGCTCAATATAAAGATATTACATTTACAGGATTTCAAACTTAATACAACGACACCCACAGAAGTGATGGTTACGGTGACATCAACGCCTGGCCACCGTTCACCGATACTGAAAGTATCGGTATCGGCAGCGATGCCACCTACAACATCAACGCCACCACCACCGACACCGACACCACCACCACCGACACCACAGCCACCAACAACACAACAATCGCCACCGCATTCCCAATTTTTGCCAGTTTCGGATTGGGGATCATCCGATGATGATGATGAGCCGGAGCCCCAGGCTCCGGTTCCGCAAACACCAAACCAACCGGTGCCGAAACCGGCACCTATGGCTCCGCAAAGGCTCATGAAGGAGATATTGAAGAGATATGAAAATAATAAACAATAATTTTGTTTATTATTTTCATATCCCTTAAATTTTCTCTCAATTTCCATTCAATAATTTTCAATTTCCAAAATAATGAAATTTAACGTCATGTAGAAATTTATATCTCATTTAATGTAAAATTTATATTTAATAATTTGGGAAAGATAGATCTGCATTTGTTTTTCAATTAATGAAATTTAATGTCTTTTAATATGTAAAAATATAATGAAATGTAAATAATGTAAATAAATATAATAAAATTTAATGTCATTTAAGATGTAGAAATTTGCTTTTTCAATTAATAAGAAGCGTCTAAAGCTGGATATGGTTCAGTATACATCGTGAATTCATGAAGTGCAGTATGCAGCTAGAAGCACAACCATTATCATTACCTTTATACAACTACGATTCCGTATTTAATGAGAAGAATTTTAACCGACACAGCAATCTATTTGGTGGTACTTGTAAGAGAGCACTAATAGTGGGTCCTTCAGGATGTGGTAAAACGAATGCCCTCCTTACTTTATTATTACATCCTAATGGGTTGCGCTTCAAAAATATTTACATCTGCTGTGGATCTCTTCATCAACAGAAATATGAATATCTTAAACATGTAATGGCAACTATTCCAGAGATAGGTTATTTTGAATATACGGATCCGATTGATATGATAACACCAGACCAAGTTGCCGACTATTCAGTCGTTATATTTGACGATATACCCACTATTAATTTGAATATTGTCAAGCAGTTCTTCTCTTTCGGTAGGCATCGGAATTTAGATTGTTTTTATTTAATTCAAACATATAGTGCTGTTCCTAAACAATTGTTGAGGGATAATACAAATCTTTTAATTTTATTTCAACAAGATGGTACTAATTTGAAACATATATTTAACGATCACATCCATGACTTAAGTTTTGAACAGTTTTTAAACGTATGCAGAATGTGTTGGAAGAAATCATTTGGTCTATTATTTATCGATACTGACTAAGTATAATGAAGGAAGATACAGTTTAGGTTTTGATACTTATATACATTTACAATAAGTTCCTCTAAAAACACCATTAAAAGGATCCTACTTTAAGAAATCTACATCAGTATTTAAGTATTCGTTAAATAGTAAAGAGACATGGATGATAAATTAATAAATAATTTAGTAAAAGCTCGCACAGTTTTAAAAGAAAAATTGAGAACACTAAGGGCTGATATCGCGAAGTCTCAAAGAGATATTGATATACAGTATGCACCTATATCCAAACCTTTGCAAGAAATTGCCGTGAAATTAGGTAGTACCATTCCGAAGCAAAGTAGAACCCCCCACTCGAAGGACGCTATGGAGGATACACCAGACACATGGTCTGAAATTTTTCCAGAAAAATCCTATGCAGCAGTACAAGGAACGTCTATTATACGACAAGGGACACCTTCACGAAAACATGTGTCCTGGTTTAGCCCATACACTCATTCTTCCCCGACCAAGCGCAAATTGGAAGGAGTTGGTACTACACCTCGAACATCTAAAGTTCCAGCAACACTGGACTCTGAACCAGATGCCCCAACACCTAAGATGTCAACGTCATTCACACAACCTACATTCTTAGAAGATGACTACATAGGTCACCTGTTGCCAGAAACGCCAGAAGGAAGGGAAGAAGATGGAAGTAAAGAAGACGAAACAGTTACAAGTGAAAGTATGGATTTAGATAAATCAATGGCACATGCCGTATCACTATTGAGTACGCGTCCAGCTAAGTCGATAATTGCTAACAAATCGTTGAATAAAACCCTTTTAGAAACGGATGAAGTTAAAGAATCATTGAGAGATTATGATCGTACTATACGGCCATATCTTATCGGTTTAATGACCGATGAAAACGATGAATTTGATGAAAAATATGGTGTTCACGAAGTCGGTGGGGATTTAAAAATTGGAAACAATGATGTTAGATTTGATGGACCCAACATTATCATCGGTCAATTCACTTATAAGGCAACAAAAGGTTTACTAGAATTGCTTTTCAAGAAGAAACCAGGGAAATTTTTATATGCTGATGCAAAGAATTATAAATTTATTCTCAGTGATACAAATTCTCATCGAGTTGATTACGATCCTGATAGGAAGTTTGCAGCCAGTAAAGGTTTTAAATACAAATCAATTATAAAACCTATTATACAAGGGAAGAAACCTGAAGTTTGGTGGAGTCGAACTTGGAAGACTGGCTTAGGTTTGTCAAATAAGGTATCCATGCAAAAGATGGTTGTACCTAAAAGTAAAATTGAATATAAGTACTGGGACGATGTGAATGAACTGTGTGATAGATTGAGGCTACTAATAGCATCGAAGGATGCCGGTCACTCAGGGCACCAGAACGAGATATTGTCAATAATAGAGGAGTTGAAAGAGTCAAAAATTATAAAATAGTCTCTCTGTATACTCTGTAAATTCTTGGTTGTATGACAGTTTATATTTCGACACCAATGATAGGTAACGATGACAATAGATAAATTTGGAAGACACATAAACAAGCATGTCCTTAAGAGACATTTAATGGATGTAGACGTAGTCTCAGACTTTCTCAAACATCCTAAATTTCAAGAAGTATTACAAATGCATAAAAAAAATATTCCTTCTCCCAGTGCAACAGCAACTTCGAACTATATTATTCCAATATATAGTGACGGTTCCATTGACCTTATGGGTTATTATGTAAGTACGTCTTTGGCGAAACATACTTATTTATATAAGAATAAATTATATCGTGGGAAGGTTATAAATGTACACTATTCTAACGAGAAATTAACAACACTGCAAATTGATAAGGAACTATTTAATTCCAAGAGACCGTTCGAATTGGCAGAAGGAACAACGTTTAGGTTGATATACGTTGGTACCAAACCTACGCCACCAAAAACAGAAGCAGTATTTGCGGAAATAGTCATCGAAGGAAATGTCGTCAATTAGGAGGGATGTTGTAAATGAAATACATAGACCAGCTCGGAGGAGGTTTACTCGACGTCGGGTCATCATAAAAGGATTGCGGGACTTATTTCAAATCGATCTGGTTGAAATGATACCGTACGCAAAAGAAAACGACAATTTCAAATACATTTTCGTATGTATAAACACATTTTCGAAATTCGCCTGGGCAATTCCAATAAAAAATAAAACAGCGATTGAAGTAATGAACGCCATGAAATCCATACTCTCAACTGGGAAAAAAAATATTCCGAAGAATGTTCAAAGCGACCAAGGAAAGGAATTTTTCAACTCTCATTTCAAGAAGCTTATGGATCAGTATAATATTAATCACTACACTACCTATTCCAATCTAAAAAGTTCCATTGTCGAACATTTTAATAGAACCCTAAAAAATAAGATGTGGAAGGAATTCAGCTTCAATGGGAATTATCGTTGGATAGATATGTTGCAAGGACTTGTCAAAGATTATAATAATACCGTACATCGAACAACAAGGCACAAACCTGAAGCAGTTAATCAAAGAAATGTTAGATGTATTTTGGATACAGTTTATAGTAATATTAAAGTAGGTGATCCAAGAATTTCAAATTTTAAGGTGGGAGACTTCGTTCGTATCAGTAAATACAGGCACGTGTTTTCTAAAATGTATACGCCAAATTGGTCGAATGAGATATTCACAGTAAGAAAAGTTCAAAATACCTTCCCCAGTACCTATCTACTACAAGATTCGCAAAAACAGAATATTTTAGGGGGGTTTTACGAATCAGAGTTGCTGAAAGTGAAGCATCCGGACGTATATCTTGTTGAAAAATTATACGACGACAGAAGGGTAAAGTTCTCGTAAAGTGGCTTGGCATGCCTTCATCACACAACTCTTGGATTTCTAAGGATAATGTGTTGTAGAGGTTTAGCTTATCATATAATTTAAAATAAAAAGTACTAAATAAGTTTGAAATGTTTTTTATTTTATAAATAATTATAATTAATACAAATAAGTAGAATTAACTAATATCAAGTTGGATTAAACAACTTACAATTATTTATAAGACACATTTACAAAAGATGCACATAATTTATATCATTGCTAAAATACATTAATGACTAATACATTTACAAAAAATTAGATATCTGTCAGAGCATTTAGTTCTAAAAGAATATTTTGTAAGTTTTCTTCCCGTGTAATGCCTTCTATTTTATAATGACCCCACGCCAAGTATTGCTTTTATCAGGGAGAATATATCGTTTATCATCTTTAGATGAGAGAGCAACTTTATTCCTCAATTCCGTGTATATTGTGTGTAATTCAGAACGGAATATGTACATTTTCCTCATTATATTTCCATCATCTTCCACCACAGTTTTATAATCAGTTACTGATAAATTTTTATCAATAACGTATTTCTTCACTCCCTTTGCAGTTTTTACAGTTTTATCAAGTAGTTTTAGACAATAAGCTTTAGCACCTGTTCCATAAAAATACTCAATAATTTTTCCAGCATATTCATCCTTCATTTTTCCCAACCTGGGTGAAGTGGGAGGTATTCCATGAATATTATCGACAGTAAAATTCGATGTATCAAACATATGTAAATGTTCTTTTATATCATTATATACATTATAATTTTGCACACTTATAATCAATGAATCTGTATCTGTATACAATAATGAAACGTCTGTATCATACAAAGGTTTTAAGAAACCATAGAAAAACCTATACATTACCCTCTTAGCTAGTTCCAAAATTGTGAATCCCACATATATAGGTTTTACGTAATCTACACGTACCTTTGTTAATTCGATGGCTGTAAGAGAGTCACAAAAGATTTTACAAGATTTAAAATTTGGTTTTGCTATATACGCCTCAGCGCCAAGCCTTTTATGAATAGTTTCCCAATGTGAAACCAATTTTATATTTACTCGATTTTCTACATTTTCCATCGTCTTTCCAAATATACTATTCACCATTAATTTATAAAACTGTTTAAAAAACTCGTTGGTGGATTCATTTCGTTTTTTTGTATTGAAATCAATATATTTCTTTAACCAAGTACTTTGTTTAAATCTAATTCCTCGACGTATTCCTCGTAATATCAAACCATTATTAAGACATTGTTTCAAAGTTAAGTAATGTATGACGTAATTTGATTTATCGACAAGGTTTGGAATCAATTTCCCATACTTTGAATTAGGTGGAATAACATGTTCGGGGCAAAAAGGAAAGTCATTGTGCTGTTCGTGAAGATTTGCAGGATATTCTAAATCTACTTCGAAAACATAACCATAATCTCCATCGTCTTCTAAGGCTTGTATATCCATCGTCGGTAGTTCTTCATTTGTTAACCATTGAAAATCACTAACTGGTAAACTGAATGACATAGCATAACCATATAAATTCGTTGCATCTAAATATAGAATATATTTTTTCGCTTCGGATGAATCAAAATCCGGTAAGAATTCGTTGTTAGCTTTTTCCATTCTTTTGCAACACATGCTCACACCTCCACGTATACCGCTTTTAAAAAAGTGAAACATATCTGCATCTGTTAATAGTTCCAAACTAATACCCGTCATACGCAGCATAGCATCCCAGCTTAATCCTGGAGAAGTAAAATAATGTGCAGGATCTAATTTGTAATTGTGCAGGCAAATGTTTCGAAAATTTTCAAATACATCTGCTAGTAATAATACATCTGATTGTATATATATATCACTATATTGTCCTAGTGTTTTACAATCGAATAAATTCCAAACCTTTTGAGCTCTGCAATAGTCTTCATCACTTATGTCACTATCTGATAGTATATCACAAAAGCTCTCTTTGTTGGGTAATTCCGAGAATGAAAGAGTTTCATAAGACGTAACATAGTTATATGGGAATACACCCTTCTGTCGGATTAATTCAAATTTTTCACCCATATAATATCTTCTAATTTCCTCACATTGTTCATTGTCTAAATAAGATGATAATTTCGTCAAAGAGGAATTCATAAATCGAAATGAGTCTATAAATCTCAACTTGTAGAACACGTTTCTTTTCTTACCATTACAATCTATTATATCTCCAACGTGAACTTTTTTGGAAAATGAAATATATTTCTCTTTATTTTGTGCAATAACATCTACATCCTCCTTTTCCAGTGCCAGCACTTTTACAAACAAATGTGTATCATAATTTGACAAATTATGAAAGATAATAGGTATATATCGGGGCTCTTTATAATTTATATTACATACCATATGTGCTGCACCCCGATAAAATCCTGTCATATGATCATGGTCACGAACTTTTTCTTCAGGGACTGCTATTGCTTTTTCACAAATATGACAGACTGTCTCTTGCTCATATTTATCACGCTCCTCATCAGTTAAAGGTTTCATTTCTACCTCTTTACTTAAATAATTTTTATATAAAAAAGTAACATCAGTTTCTAGCTCTCTAATAAATGATGTGGCTGCATTTTGTCCACGATATAAACGCAATTTACTCAGATTATCATCAAAACTACATTTCACATAATAGGCAAAAGAATATAGTTCATGTTCGAAACATTTCACAGTAAATGGTTTGGAAGGATCCGGTTCTGACGTATCAATAGGTTTTAATATTGCTTCGAAATCAGCATAAACCACAAAAGGAACTCTTAATTGTCGTTCAAATTTATCAAATTTTGATACATATTCTGGTAGTTCCTCTCCGTACTTATTGATTTTTAATTCTGTGCCGGGAAACACTGCCTTCACCTGCTTACAATCTTCATTTTCATGTCTTCGTAATTTATCTTCACATGTAAAGAAAATTAAACACCCTTCACATATGTATTTTTGATGTCCTGATAAAGATTTCTGTGACGAAACTAGTCGCGACAAATTCTTTATCCAACAGTAATGTGAATTTACATTTTCTGAAGTAACAAGTAATAAATTAATATGAGCTATTCTTCTCCGCTTCGTAAAATATAATGGGCCCACTACTTCTTGAGCTCTCACATTATTCTGAAAACATTCTTCTATACCATATACATTAATGGATATATTATTTTGCTCTTCAAACTTATGGATATCTTAAATTTACAGGGAAATGTATATCAGTAAAATCTGCAACTGTACTATAATGTGGATACGATGAAACTCTTTGCGGGAGTCCTACTGGTTCCCTTAAAGCAGAAGTAACGGCCCAAGCGAAACATTTGTTGTCAGAATTTTGAACATTTATTATAGCCTTCTTTTTCTTTATTGATGGTGGTAAGTCCATATAAGTGGAACCTCTCAATGGACTAAACTTATTCATATTTACTTCCAAATATAAAACGTTGCTCAATGTCCACCCTGAAATATAATAAAAATAGTAATTTATAACACTGTGAGGAATTAACAATAATCTTATTTTACCTGAATCGCGCTCCTGAAATTCACTCATTTTATTCTTAATCTCATAAATAAAATCTGCGTATAGCTCATATAAATTACTTCCATGGGTTATGACTTTATTTCGAGTATTAAACGATTTTATTTCTACATTTTCCTTCGTCAATAAATAATATAATCCATACAATTTCAAATTCACTTTCATAGAAGTATGTATACTTAGAATACTATCCATAAGTGCCTATCACTTTCTCCCTAATATTATTTGCAAATTCTTCCACATCAACGTATATGCGAGACGAATCACATACTTGATAACTTACTATTCTATCCCCGAACGTGCCAACACTCTTCTTTACACCATTATCGATTATTACGAACGCTTTAGTACGGTGTAAAGTACTGCGGATATGTGCAGTATAACAATTTGTTTCTACATATACATCACAGATATCACATTTCATTAATTCCACTTCGTTATCGCTAAATTTCATTCTCTTCCCTTTACAAGAAGTTAACATGTGGCGACTTCTGTTATCTCCTCGAGTAAACGTCTTCCCACAGTATTCACATTCAAACATATTGACTTATTATTTCCCAAATATGCACTGAATAGAAACAACACCTCCACTGTACCGGCTCAACTGTTGCTGGAATGGAACGACCATCACCATATATACAACTCGTCGAAGGTCATGCTTAATATTATACTATTTTATGTGTGAAAACATTTCAAACTTATAAATTACATTGACTTATTTATACTAGTAACAATAAACATCTTAGCATTATATGTATAATCAATCCAATTAATCAAAGTCATACATTCTACTGTCCATATCATCGATTAAAATAATCGTCTCTATTTCAAATATGTCCTCAATTTCTTCCTCCTCAATATCTACCTCGTCTGTGTCATCTCCGTGCTCCTCCTCAATATCGTCCTCGATATCGTCTTCAGCTTCACTTAACTCATCATCACTACTCCATTCTAATTCCACTACAATCACTCTATTTTTTCTTTCGTGTGCAGCACCCATATCTACTTATATGTTCAAACAAATATTAAGAAAACTTAACACTATGAAAAATTCATTCGTTATTATTTATATATTCACGGTTGAACCCCTACCTCGATGTAATCTTTAAGTGATGACCTTGACCTTCAAATATCCTTGACCTTCAAATGCCATTGACCTTCAAATGTCCTTGACCTTCAAATGTCCTTGACCTTCAAATGCCCTTGACCTTCAAATGCCCTTGACCTCCAAATGCCCTTGACCTTCAAATGTCCTTGACCTTCAAATGTCCTTCACCTTCAAATGCCCTGACCTCCAAATGCCCTTGACTTTCAAATGTCCTTGACCTTCAAACACCCTTGACCTTCAAATGCCCTTGACTTTCAAATGTAATTGACCTTCAAATGTCATTGACCTTCAAACACCCTTGACCTTCAAATGTTATTGACCTTCAAATGCCCTTGACCTTGGTACGACCTTGGCCTTCTCGTGACCTTGACTGACCTTGGAAATGACATTGACTTTGGTGACTTTTTAATAACCTGCTTCGACCTTTAAATGACCTTGACTACTCAGCCGATTCTAACACCTCCTCATTAACCTTGATCGCCATGACCTTGAAATCAAGGTCGCTCATCCTCAACCGATTCTAACACCTCCTCATTGACCTTGATCGCCAATAATGCATGCGATCAAGGTCAATGAGGAGGTGTTAGAATCGGCTGAGATACTCTACTGACGTAGAATGACATGAAAAGAACGGCTATGATATTTTGGAGGACGTGCTGTTGCACACTTTGCCAATAAAGCCAATCATTCCTCGAAAATCGGTCCCGTGCTAAGAGAGAAGTCGGTCGCGCTTTCACCCAACGAAACGACCGATACATCAAAATTACGTAGGAAAAGAACGGCTATGATATTTTGGAAGACGTGCCCTTGCACACTTCGCCAATAAAGCCAAATTTTATTAAGAATTGCGGCCCCATGCTGGATTTAATTTATAGACAATACCATTAATCGCTGAGCGATATCTCCTTAAGAGGATTTAAGTGATTTTTGAGCGAACACGTTGACAACAAACTAATACTATCTTGCAATTCCATCGAAAGTCTCGTTTCGGTACGTATTTGAGTTTCTCTTCATGTTCTTTTGTTTATTTTGTTGTTTAATTTCTTAATTTATATGGTTCTATCTATGGGCGAGCAATACCACCCCGTACTGTCCCGTGCGTTACGCTTCATCTAGGGAAACGCACCAGAAGTTGCCGGATCCATACAGATAAGCGTAGGTATCTAGCTATTAATTATCAAACCGATATTTTTTTTATTTGTTCCTTTGCCGCACATTTATTCAAAATTAGCTTTTGGTCAGCCTTAACATTCGCACAGGTGTTTCCTTAAAAAATAACCTGTTTCGTTCGTCTAGTTTTTCTTTCCTTTTTTTTGTTTTTGTTTTTGGATCGCAGCACGAATTGTTTAATGTAATTTAATGTTAGTATATTTTTATTTACGTATTTTTATTTGAACTATTTTTATGCGTTGCATATATTAAAACTTACGAGTGCAATTTTGAGAGAATTCTAATAACCTGTGCCCTAAAGGGCTGGTCTGGATCGCCATATGATAATGTAGGGCCCTGTGCCCTTAGGTAGGCATAGATCACTACGTAATAAGGTCCTATGTGCCTGGAGGATCGGCATGTAATGTGTGCCGTTTGGGCGGCCACATCGGGTAGCAAGTCCGAGGCGAATAAAGTATTAAATGATACACACACGCAGTTCGGGTAACATTCTATAATTACTTAACGCTTACATACTGGTTAACAATATATTTACATGATTCACTCTACTCTTACTGTGACTGACTAAGACTCTGAATCTGATCTGAATCTGAATCTGACTGTGAATGTTAATCCCTCTTACTTAAACTAATGTCTATATATACTTAGAGAAGATACTTGATGTGTTTTCTAGAACATATCTACAACCCTGACACATATTCTTGTGTATGCAATAAATACATAGTAAGGTCGTGTTTATATAACACGTTACCGTTTGTATTGAAAAGGCGAGGTTGTAGCCTTGCCGAAAGTGTTACGCATATACATGACTATATCGAGTTATTACAGAATTTACTCATTTAAAATTTCTTAATTAAGGTAGATTTAGTCAGCGGATTATAGTATTCAATTTAAATTTGTGAACTGATAAAAAAAAGAATACGTATTTATTTTTTTTACAGGGTGAATAATCCTTTTAAGCACAATGTTCCAGTGTTCTTTTTTAATTGTTACTGATAAGGCCATCTGCCACCTTATAAATGTTAAAATTATAATTGTATTTTATAAAAATTCTCTCTTTATACTATATAATCTCTTATTTAATTATTATATTGAACACATATCAATAAATAGGGTATCCTTGTAGCCAGGAAGTTTGTTTTCGATCCTCAGGAGTGGAACTGGTTTCGGTTGGCGGGATTGGCCCCTCTGCCCGTGCGCGACTTGCCTTTTTTCCTTTTTCTTTTCTGAAAATTGAATTTGTCAATATCATTTTTTTCCGAATTTGCGACGTCCAGCGGCATAAAATTCGGTGGCGCCCTTGACCACCTATATAGTATTTCGTTGTTCTTACCTCTGGGTCTCACCACCCTCTGGGCTGAGGCAGCCTCAGAAGCCGGATGGGCCATTGGACGTTGCAGAAAAGGGAGGGTGGGCAGTTTCAGTCGCCTGAGACCGGGTCTGATCCATTTGTTTTCTTTTTTTTTTGTAGCTGGTATATTTTTCAATAGTTTAATAAGCTCGACGTTCAGCGTCGTAGCAAATAACACAAAGAAACCAAACCAACACAACTAATAATAGAAGTAACACAAGAAAACAACAAAACTAAACAAGAAGAATAACAAGAATAACACAAAGAATAACACATAGAACAAACCAACCAAAATCGAATGAAGATCTTACTAACAATTCTCAATTTGATGTATCGGTCGCTTGGTTGTGTGAAAGCGCGACCGACTTCTCTCTTAGCACGTGCCCGATTTTCGAGGAATGAATGGCTTTATTGGCGAAGTGTGCAACAGCACGTCACGTCTTAAAAAATATCATAGCCGTTCTTTTCATGTCATTCTACGTCATCTTGATGTATCGGTCGCTTCGTTGCGTGAAAGCGCGACCGACTTCTCTCTTAGCACGGGAACGATTTTCTGAGAATAATTGGCATTATTGGCGAAGTTTGCAACAGCACGTCTTTCAAAATATCATAGCCGTTCTTTTCATGTCATTCTACGTCATTTTGATGTATCGGACGCTTCCTTGCGTGAAAGTGCGACCGACTTCTCTCTTAGCACGGGAACGATTTTCTGAGAATAATTGGTATTATTGGCGAAGTTTGCAACAGCACGTCTTTCAAAATATCATAGCCGTTCTTTTCATGTCATTCTACGTCATTTTGATGTATCGGACGCTTCCTTGCGTGAAAGTGCGACCGACTTCTCTCTTAGCACGTGAACGATTTTCTGAGAATAATTGGCATTATTGACGAAGTTTGCAACAGCACGTCTTTCAAAATATCATAGCCGTTCTTTTCATGTCATTCTACGTCATTTTGATGTATCGGACGCTTCCTTGTGTGAAAGTGCGACCGACTTCTCTCTTAGCACGGGAACGATTTTCTGAGAATAATTGGTATTATTTTCGAAGTTTGCAACAGCACGTCTTTCAAAATATCATAGCCGTTCTTTTCATGTCATTCTACGTCATTTTGATGTATCGGACGCTTCCTTGTGTGAAAGTGCTTCTCTCTTAGCACGGGAACGATTTTCTGAGAATAATTGGCATTATTGGCGAAGTTTGCAACAGCACGTCTTTCAAAATATCATAGCCGTTCTTTTCATGTCATTCTACGTCATTTTGATGTATCGGACGCTTCGTTGCGTGAAAGTGCGACAGACTTCTCTCTTAGCACGGGAACGATTTTCTGAGAATAATTGGTATTATTGGCGAAGTTTGCAACAGCACGTCTTTCAAAATATCATAGCCGTTCTTTTCATGTCATTCTACGTCATTTTGATGTATCGGACGCTTCCTTGTGTGAAAGTGCGACCGACTTCTCTCTTAGCACGGGAACGATTTTCTGAGAATAATTGGCATTATTGGCGAAGTTTGTAACAGCACGTCTTCCAAAATATCATAGCCGTTCTTTTCATGTCATTCTACGTCATTTTGATGTATCGGACGCTTCCTTGCGTGAAAGTGCGACCGACTTCTCTCTTAGCACGGGAACGATTTTCTGAGAATAATTGGCTTTATTGGCGAAGTTTGCAACAGCACGTCTTTCAAAATATCATAGCCGTTCTTTTCATGTCATTCTACGTCATTTTATATATAAATATTTAGATTGAATCATCTAAGCTGAGACTCAATGTATATATTAACCGAGCTTCGGAAATCGAAACACCTTTGTAATAAGACAATTTATGTTACAATAGTATAGCTTTCCACTTTGGCATTTAATACCCAACACAACAAAATAAAGTGCGTCTTATTTCACTGAATGCAGTAAAACAAAACACAAGTAGTGTCTAAATATAAATATAATTCATATAGTATCTTCATAATGATAGCAATCAATTTTAAATATATATTCTGCAGATTAATATGAGCAGAAAAGAATCATCATATGTTTTCTTGTCTTCATTTCAAATTTAGGATTGAAAACAGAGAAATACTAATCAAACACTGGAATTCTAATATTAGTAATATAGTATTGTTGACACGTTCTCTTTATACACGTTATGTTAGAATGATTAAAATATTTTACAAGCGAGATATGTGCATTGAACAAACAATTCGTAACTCGTAACAAAAGAAAACTTTTGTTTAAAGGCAATACTTGACTTATTAGCAATACTATATATCTACATATATCGGGTTCTTTTTTAACATTACACATTAGGTATAATGCATTGATTTTTTTTAGCTTTACACATAGGGATAAATGTATGTTGGCATAGTAGGCAACCAGTTATACACCAGTAACGTATTTTTTCCAATTGTCAAATACGTATTTCTGATTTGTCATTCATACTTAAATATTAAATTAAATACATTTTATTGAAAAATAGATAATTTATTTAAAACACGTAATTATCCCAACAGGCGGATATACCTTGTACGAAGACAATTTTAAATATTTTTAACAGATTCAAAGAAGATGGTTACCTTCTAAAGTCTCACAAAAAAAATTCATAAATAATAAATATGTACCTCTATTGAAGTTACACACACACACCGTATGTTTACACACGTAACAGCTATCGTTGTTATAAAAACTATAACATCCTGTATGCTAAGTAAATTATTAAAGATTAAGATGTGTGTTATATTAATTTACAAACCCATTTTAAAAATCATACTAAAAATAATTTGTGGACTTTTAGAACTGACATCATTTCATGTGTATTACGAGAATTTTTTTTTTTGTTAGTGCAAGTAAGAAACATGAATATCGATTCAGAATGCGACTATTGTATTTAAAAACGGCAATGTTTGTTTATAAAAACGATAACATTGTGTATAAGTTTTGTGTTGGTAAGAGTTCAATAACCTAGTACCGATAATCACGTAAACCTTTAAAGATGGTATATTAAAATAACATGTAAGATTTGTGCTTTACGGGCATTTAACGTACAATCTATTACCTTTAAGCGAAAAATTGGGTCTACAGTTCGTAATGATCGACAACAGAATGAATCTTAAAGCGATATGAACAATAACAACCTCATAATAACAAAAAGAATAACCTTTTTGATATTATGAGGTCAGCTTTAAGATATAGTATTCGATAGTGTTTATGATATATTCGGTCGCACAGTGACGTAACAAAATTTCTTTAAATATCCTAGTAATTTTTTTCTCGCTTATGGGAGGGTATTTTGGGGAAAATATTCGATATAATTTAATCTTTCCATTCTTCATAAGTTGTCTTTTTATGTCAAGGACCCTCGGTATATATATATCTATGCGGAAATAGTAAATTAAAAACGGACAAGAGGTCCCTCAATTAAAACTTATTTATTTTCGATCTCCATATTTCACAACGAGTTTATTACTTCTTCAGGAGATAAGAATGTAGAGTTAAAAAATGAAAGTGACGTACACAGACAAATTAATATATTTGAAACTCGTTGTGAAATATAGAGATCTAAAATAAATGAGTTTTAATTAACCGACCCCTTGACCGTTCACGGGGAATTGGCGCAGACATAATAATAACTTATGGCTTGCCAATCCCCGTAATTGACGTCTTGCTGTCGAGAGTTCTGAGGCATGAATTATTATTAAACTTAAATGTATCTTTGAATATTTTAATTTGATCCATGACAACTAAAGATATATAAATTTTACAATAATATACTGTCATTTATATTTTTAATTTCTTTAAGAATAGAAATAAAACTACGGTTTTAATCTTCAAGAAGATTAAAACCGTAGTTTTATTTCTATTCTTAATTATGGATCTTCATCAAGTAAATGCCGAATCAATTCAATTATTTAATTTCTTTGAAAAAGGCACAGTGTTCCAAAACATGTAAGAGGATTTTAAATATATACATATCAAAGTAAAACAGACCTTAAATCGCCGACTAATTTAATCTACTATTATACAGGGTGAGTCGTGAGGAATCGACCAAACTCAAGGAGAGTATTCTACTGGTCAAAGTAATGTAAAAAAACTCAAATGTTGTTTTCCGATTTTTATTTGTTTTCGAGTTATAGCGTAATTAAAAATGTAGATTTAGTATACCATGTTTATGTATGTATTTGTAAAAACAGTGAAACCCCGGTAGCAATTCATTATAGGAATTTTGATGTATCGGACGCTTCCTTGCGTGAAAGTGCGACCGACTTCTCTCTTAGCACGGGAACGATTTTCTGAGAATAATTGGCATTATTGGCGAAGTTTGCAACAGCACGTCTTTCAAAATATCATAGCCGTTCTTTTCATGTCATTCTACGTCATTTTGATGTATCGGACGCTTCCTTGCGTGAAAGTGCGACCGACTTCTCTCTTAGCACGGGAACGATTTTCTGAGAATAATTGGCATTATTGGCGAAGTTTGCAACAGCACGTCTTTCAAAATATCATAGCCGTTCTTTTCATGTCATTCTACGTCATTTTGATGTATCGGACGCTTCCTTGCGTGAAAGTGCGACCGACTTCTCTCTTAGCACGGGAACGATTTTCTGAGAATAATTGGTATTATTGGCGAAGTTTGCAACAGCACGTCTTTCAAAATATCACAGCCGTTCTTTTCATGTCATTCTACGTCATTTTGATGTATCGGACGCTTTGTTGCGTGAAAGTGCGACAGACTTCTCTCTTAGCACGGGAACGATTTTCTGAGAATAATTGGTATTATTGGCGAAGTTTGCAACAGCACGTCTTTCAAAATATCATAGCCGTACTTTTCATGTCATTCTACGTCATTTTGATGTATCGGACGCTTCCTTGTGTGAAAGTGCGACCGACTTCTCTCTTAGCACGGGAACGATTTTCTGAGAATAATTGGCATTATTGGCGAAGTTTGTAACAGCACGTCTTCCAAAATATCATAGCCGTTCTTTTCATGTCATTCTACGTCATTTTGATGTATCGGACGCTTCCTTGCGTGAAAGTGCGACCGACTTCTCTCTTAGCACGGGAACGATTTTCTGAGAATAATTGGCATTATTGGCGAAGTTTGCAACAGCACGTCTTTCAAAATATCACAGCCGTTCTTTTCATGTCATTCTACGTCATTTTGATGTATCGGACGCTTCGTTGCGTGAAAGTGCGACAGACTTCTCTCTTAGCACGGGAACGATTTTCTGAGAATAATTGGCATTATTGGCGAAGTTTGCAACAGCACGTCTTTCAAAATATCATAGCCGTTCTTTTCATGTCATTCTACGTCATTTTGATGTAGCGGACGCTTCCTTACGTGAAAGTGCGACCGACTTCTCTCTTAGCACGTGAACGATTTTCTGAGAATAATTGGCATTATTGACGAAGTTTGCAACAGCACGTCTTTCAAACTATCATAGCCGTTCTTTTCATGTCATTCTACGTCATTTTGATGTATCGGACGCTTCCTTGCGTGAAAGTGCGACCGACTTCTCTCTTAGCACGGGAACGATTTTCTGAGAATAATTGGCATTATTGGCGAAGTTTGCAACAGCACGTCTTTCAAAATATCATAGCCGTTCTTTTCATGTCATTCTACGTCATTTTGATGTATCGGACGCTTCCTTGTGTGAAAGTGCGACTGACTTCTCTCTTAGCACGGGAACGATTTTCTGAGAATAATTGGTATTATTGGCGAAGTTTGCAACAAGCACGTCTTTCAAAATATCATAGCCGTTCTTTTCATGTCATTCTACGTCATTTTGATGTATCGGACGCTTCCTTGCGTGAAAGTGCGACCGACTTCTCTCTTAGCACGGGAACGATTTTCTGAGAATAATTGGCATTATTGGCGAAGTTTGCAACAGCACGTCTTTCAAAATATCATAGCCGTTCTTTTCATGTCATTCTACGTCATTTTGATGTATCGGACGCTTCCTTGCGTGAAAGTGCGACCGACTTCTCTCTTAGCACGGGAACGATTTTCTGAGAATAATTGGCATTATTGGCGAAGTTTGCAACAGCACGTCTTTCAAAATATCATAGCCGTTCTTTTCATGTCATTCTACATCATTTTGATGTATCGGAAGCTTCCTTGCGTGAAAGTGCGACCGACTTCTCTCTTAGCACGGGAACGATTTTCTGAGAATAATTGGCATTATTGGCGAAGTTTGCAACAGCACGTCTTTCAAAATATCATAGCCGTTCTTTTCATGTCATTCTACGTCATTTTGATGTATCGGACGCTTCCTTGCGTGAAAGTGCGACCGACTTCTCTCTTAGCACGGGAACGATTTTCTGAGAATAATTGGTATTATTGGCGAAGTTTGCAACAGCACGTCTTTCAAAATATCATAGCCGTTCTTTTCATGTCATTCTACGTCATTTTGATGTATCGGAAGCTTCCTTGCGTGAAAGTGCGACCGACTTCTCTCTTAGCACGGGAACGATTTTCTGAGAATAATTGGCATTATTGACGAAGTTTGCAACAGCACGTCTTTCAAAATATCATAGCCGTTCTTTTCATGTCATTCTACGTCATTTTGATGTATCGGACGCTTCCTTGTGTGAAAGTGCGACCGACTTCTCTCTTAGCACGGGAACGATTTTCTGAGAATAATTGGCATTATTGGCGAAGTTTGTAACAGCACGTCTTCCAAAATATCATAGCCGTTCTTTTCATGTCATTCTACGTCATTTTGATGTATCGGACGCTTCCTTGTGTGAAAGTGCGACTGACTTCTCTCTTAGCACGGGAACGATTTTCTGAGAATAATTGGCATTATTGGCGAAGTTTGCAACAGCACGTCTTTCAAAATATCATAGCCGTTCTTTTCATGTCATTCTACGTCATTTTGATGTATCGGACGCTTCCTTGTGTGAAAGTGCGACTGACTTCTCTCTTAGCACGGGAACGATTTTCTGAGAATAATTGGCATTATTGGCGAAGTTTGCAACAGCACGTCTTTCAAAATATCATAGCCGTTCTTTTCATGTCATTCTACGTCATTTTGATGTATCGGACGCTTCCTTGCGTGAAAGTGCGACCGACTTCTCTCTTAGCACGGGAACGATTTTCTGAGAATAATTGGCATTATTGGCGAAGTTTGCAACAGCACGTCTTTCAAAATATCATAGCCGTTCTTTTCATGTCATTCTACGTCATCTTGATGTATCGGACGCTTCCTTGCGTGAAAGTGCGACCGACTTCTCTCTTAGCACGGGAACGATTTTCTGAGAATAATTGGCATTATTGGCGAAGTTTGCAACAGCACGTCTTTCAAAATATCATAGCCGTTCTTTTCATGTCATTCTACGTCATTTTGATGTATCGGACGCTTCCTTACGTGAAAGTGCGACCGACTTCTCTCTTAGCACGTGAACGATTTTCTGAGAATAATTGGCATTATTGACGAAGTTTGCAACAGCACGTCTTTCAAAATATCATAGCCGTTCTTTTCATGTCATTCTACGTCATTTTGATGTATCGGACGCTTCCTTGTGTGAAAGTGCGACCGACTTCTCTCTTAGCACGGGAACGATTTTCTGAGAATAATTGGTATTATTTTCGAAGTTTGCAACAGCACGTCTTTCAAAATATCATAGCCGTTCTTTTCATGTCATTCTACGTCATTTTGATGTATCGGACGCTTCCTTGTGTGAAAGTGCGACCGACTTCTCTCTTAGCACGGGAACGATTTTCTGAGAATAATTGGCATTATTGGCGAAGTTTGTAACAGCACGTCTTCCAAAATATCATAGCCGTTCTTTTCATGTCATTCTACGTCATTTTGATGTATCGGACGCTTCCTTGCGTGAAAGTGCGACCGACTTCTCTCTTAGCACGGGAACGATTTTCTGAGAATAATTGGCATTATTGGCGAAGTTTGCAACAGCACGTCTTTGAAAATATCATAGCCGTTCTTTTCATGTCATTCTACGTCATTTTGATGTATCGGACGCTTCCTTGTGTGAAAGTGCGACTGACCTCTCTTAGCACGGGAACGATTTTCTGAGAATAATTGGCATTATTGGCGAAGTTTGCAACAGCACGTCTTTCAAAATATCATAGCCGTTCTTTTCATGTCATTCTACGTCATTTTGATGTATCGGACGCTTCCTTACGTGAAAGTGCGACCGACTTCTCTCTTAGCACGTGAACGATTTTCTGAGAATAATTGGCATTATTGACGAAGTTTGCAACAGCACGTCTTTCAAAATATCATAGCCGTTCTTTTCATGTCATTCTACGTCATTTTGATGTATCGGACGCTTCCTTACGTGAAAGTGCGACCGACTTCTCTCTTAGCACGTGAACGATTTTCTGAGAATAATTGGCATTATTGACGAAGTTTGCAACAGCACGTCTTTCAAAATATCATAGCCGTTCTTTTCATGTCATTCTACGTCATTTTGATGTATCGGACGCTTCCTTGTGTGAAAGTGCGACCGACTTCTCTCTTAGCACGGGAACGATTTTCTGAGAATAATTGGCATTATTGGCGAAGTTTGCAACAGCACGTCTTTCAAAATATCATAGCCGTTCTTTTCATGTCATTCTACGTCATTTTGATGTATCGGACGCTTCCTTGCGTGAAAGTGCGACCGACTTTTCTCTCTTAGCACGTGAACGATTTTCTGAGAATAATTGGCATTATTGGCGAAGTTTGCAACAGCACGTCTTTCAAAATATCATAGCCGTTCTTTTCATGTCATTCTACGTCATTTTGATGTATCGGACGCTTCCTTACGTGAAAGTGCGACCGACTTCTCTCTTAGCACGTGAACGATTTTCTGAGAATAATTGGCATTAATGACGAAGTTTGCAACAGCACGTCTTTCAAAATATCATAGCCGTTCTTTTCATGTCATTCTACGTCATTTTGATGTATCGGATGCTTCCTTGTGTGAAAGTGCGACTGACTTCTCTCTTAGCACGGGAACGATTTTCTGAGAATAATTGGCATTATTGGCGAAGTTTGCAACAGCACGTCTTTCAAAATATCATAGCCGTTCTTTTCATGTCATTCTACGTCATTTTGATGTATCGGACGCTTCCTTGCGTGAAAGTGCGACCGACTTTTCTCTCTTAGCACGTGAACGATTTTCTGAGAATAATTGGCATTATTGACGAAGTTTGCAACAGCACGTCTTTCAAAATATCATAGCCGTTCTTTTCATGTCATTCGACGTCATTTTGATGTATCGGACGCTTCCTTGCGTGAAAGTGCGACCGACTTCTCTCTTAGCACGTGAACGATTTTCTGAGAATAATTGGCATTATTGACGAAGTTTGCAACAGCACGTCTTTCAAAATATCATAGCCGTTCTTTTCATGTCATTCTACGTCATTTTGATGTATCGGACGCTTCCTTGTGTGAAAGTGCGACCGACTTCTCTCTTAGCACGGGAACGATTTTCTGAGAATAATTGGTATTATTTTCGAAGTTTGCAACAGCACGTCTTTCAAAATATCATAGCCGTTCTTTTCATGTCATTCTACGTCATTTTGATGTATCGGACGCTTCCTTGTGTGAAAGTGCGACCGACTTCTCTCTTAGCACGGGAACGATTTGCTGAGAATAATTGGCATTATTGGCGAAGTTTGTAACAGCACGTCTTCCAAAATATCATAGCCGTTCTTTTCATGTCATTCTACGTCATTTTGATGTATCGGACGCTTCCTTGCGTGAAAGTGCGACCGACTTCTCTCTTAGCACGGGAACGATTTTCTGAGAATAATTGGCATTATTGGCGAAGTTTGCAACAGCACGTCTTTCAAAATATCATAGCCGTTCTTTTCATGTCATTCATCACCCTCCATATTTGAACACAACAATATAGTTAGTCGTTCTTTTGCAGATTTTCCTCCGGCACATTTATCACTTCTTAACGCAAATGTTTTTGTCGGAAGGGCGCGGAAAAATAAACCGGTTTCATCAGCATTAAAAATATCTTTCGGAGAGTAATCTTTGCATATTGATTGCAACTTGACTTTCCAATCGTCTACATTTTGCATGTTTACATAGGCAGATTCACCACACACACTTTTAAATGATATTTTATGTCTTTGACAAAATTTTTCCAACCAACCATTAGACGCTTTGAATTCGGTGAGTTGTAAACTTTGTGCTACTTCCAGCGCCTTTTCTTTGAGTAGGAGTCCTGACATGGGAATATTTTTGTTTCGCACCTTACAGAACCAGTTGAACACTGCTCCGTCGATTGCTAAACCACTAGTTTTTGGAAACTTCCTTTTTTGAGCTAGGTTTCCATTTTTCTCGAAAAGTTCTTTTATTTCACTTTTGTTTTTCACTATTATCACTAATTTGCGACTTTCCGACACCAAACTTTTCCGCGAGCTTTCGGACACTTAAGCTTTGCTGTTCACTAACCGCAATAATATCAATTTTATCTTCGATTGTTAACCGCTTTCTTTTACTAGAATCCATGTTGACACTATCAAAGGCTAGTTCAAACTGATTCAAAATATCACTCCACTTATCACCTGACGAGTAGGCCAGTGGTAAACCGTCGTTCCTTTGTATTATGGGAAAACCCGAGTAGATATACTTCCACGTGTGCACTTTGTACATACATATTGCAGTGGAATTTGCTTTTGATTGCTTATTACTTTTTTTTATTCACACTACAACTTATGCTGCCGGCTGTTCAATCTAGTAGATTCCTTTGAGCTCACAATCCCAGGGTCGTTCTTCTCAGAAACGGTCCAAGGTATGTTAAAAGTAAGAAAATGAAATATAAATAAAAGACTTGTTTGGTTAATTTACAAATATAATTGAATAAAAAAGAAAAAAAAAAATCCCGTTACCGAGTGTAAAGGGAAGCTAAAGCAGAATTAACAGTAGCTTATAGGAGGAAAGACTCTTTATGAATATTACTCGCACACAGAGAAAAACCCCCTGTGAACCTCGAACAAAAATTATAATTAATAAATAAAGAAGAAATTTGTCAAGTTTGACCTCTACTTTAACCCCTACAGAATCTGTCAAAACTACTAAGTTTTCAAAGTCGCGTAAAATGACTATTAGTCATGCGCAAAATAAACATGACACAGCTCACACCACAAAAAAAAATCCAACCTGAATTCAAACGTTCTAGAATATTATCTTGAATAAAAAACTCCTCAAAAAAAAAAAACATGACAATTTTCTCCAATACTCATACTACTTCAAACACCAAAATTATTACAAAATTTACACGAAATATAAATAATATTATAAAAACGTAGTATCAAATCATATAAAATTAATATTTTTATCAACTTACATAGCTCTATGCACTGATAATACACAAGAAAAAACTACGTGAGAGATATCTTACTTGTAAAATCACAAAGATCAAATTTACTCGCAAAAATCGAAATAAAAATATAACTATGCACATTCACTTAATGCATAAACAAAATACAATCCGATTTTACTAAAAACAGAGAATAAAAATGAACTTTTTATACTCTACACCCGTTCACATTAGAAGCCTAGATATCTCTAACTAATTCTACCGCCAAAACTCCCTACATCTAAAAATAATAGTACAAAAATTGTCCGCATCCATACGTTTAAATTAATAAACATACAGAGTCAGTCAAAAATATAATTACAAATATTATAAATATAACTAATTTTAAATATTGTTTAAAATTTTTTTTCTTCCATCTTTTTCTGTCCCTCTGGATGGAAAAAACCATAGCATAATCCCCAAATTTATCCGAGAAGAAAGTCAGAACATTCCTAATCTTTTTTCAAGGATAAATTTCCGCACTAACACTTGAGACAGTGTCGCACCCTGTCTTAGTTCCCCGCACTAACATGTTGCATTGTTGCTGAACAGGATCATCCACGTTCTGATGCTGTAGTGTGATAAACGGATGCAATGCACTGATATGATAACGTCCTTTTTTCTTACGTCCATCCATCGAGTACAGCTCATACGTCACATTATTAAAACATCTCGAAATACGATACGGTCCTGTATATGGCAGATCAAGCTTCTGACATTTACCTTGATCTCTTCTGCCTAAACGGTAACTTTTTACTATTACCACATCTCCAACCTCAAATCTTGTTCTCGTGGTAATCTGTTCATTCTGTTTATTTATGTATTTCTGTGCATTTATTGTTATTCTTTGAGCAACTTGGTTTTTTAATTGTACCCGGTTGTCAACCCCTTCAGTTTGTGTATTCCAGGGTCTGGCAGGTTTCATCCCATACATCACAGTCACAGGACATTCCAGTGTCACAGTATTGGGTGTGTTGTTGATGTTGTCTTCGACATCCTGGACATGAGCAACCCATCCTGCATGATTTTCATAGGTTTTGATCCTTAGAAACTTTATTATTTCCTGAATGTATCTCTCACATGGATTCCCGCATGGATGACGTATGGAAGAGAAAGAAATTTCAACATTACGATCATTTAGAGCAGTCTTAAATCTATCATTATTAAAATACGAAGCATTATCAGCTAATATTCTATTCATTTTCCCTTGATGCATAATCCATGAATCAATACACTGTATAGAGGTATCTGTGTTATATTGTGAAGTGGGAAATAATTTTACAAACTTTGAAAACACGTCTACCATTACTAAAATATTTTTATACTCAAATTCTCCTGGAATAAGATTCCCTAAATAATCTATAGCTACCAATTCTAATTTTTCATGAGTAATGATACTCTTTATCTCATACTGGCAGGTTCGGTTTTTATGTTTACCTAATCGGCAAGTAATACAGTTTCTAACTACATCTTTAGCGATTATCCTATCTTTCTTGGCATAAAAAGCCTCCCTAAATACCAACCATACTTTATATCCCCCTATATGACCCAAACTTTCATGAATTTGCAACATCGTTTGTCTTGCATACACATCATTTACAACAATATAACTCATTTCCCTAATTACTTTCATAATCAACCCCTCTTTCATGATAAAATTTTTATAATTATCTTTAGTTCTTAATTGTTCCCTTATTTCATCAAATCTTTCATCTCTCTGGACCTGAAGGATCATCTCATATTCATAATTCCCCGTAGCATAGTGTCTATTATACTCATTCAACTCTACATAATGAAATTTACTTTTACTGTTGTACATTCGTGACAACGCATCGGCAGAAACATTTAGAACGCCTTTAATATGCTTTATTTCAAAAGTATACTCTGACAACAATAGTGACCATCGATACACCCTATTATTTTTAAAACGTGTACTCAACAGAGATGTCAAGGCAGCATGATCTGTCTCCACAACAAAGCTTTTTCCCAATAAATAATATCTGAGCTTTTGAATCGCGTGTACCACAGCCAACATTTCTTTTTCACTAATGGTATATTTAATCTCATAGCTTTTCAAAATACGAGAGATAAAACATATCGGTTGTTCTATCCCTTCGTCATTTATTTGAATTAAAACTCCACTGATAGCGACATCACTAGCATCCACTCTTAAAATAAACTGTTTATTAAAATCTGGTAATATCAATTTTAATTGATTATAAAACTCTTTCTTTAATTCATCAAATGCATTCATTCTTAATTCTGTCCATTTAAACTTTTCATTCTTTTTAAGCATTTCATACAAAGGAACACTAATACGTGCCAGGTATGGTACAAAACGTTTATAATAGTTAACCATGCCTAAAAATCCTCTAAGCATTCTTATATTCTTAGGTAGAGGATACTTCTTTATGAGTTCCAATCTACTCTCATCTACACTTATAAATTTAGTACTAATATTGTAACCCAAAAATTTAATTTCTTTCTTATAAAATTCACATTTACTCAAATTTACCTTTAACCCTTCTCTTGCTATAACACCTCTATGATTTTCTTCAAATGTTGTGAGTGTACCTGCTCATCCCTGCTGTATATTAGGATATCATCCACATAATGAACCACAAATTCTTCATATGGTTCAAGAATTTGTTGCATCGCTCTAATTAAAGCTGCTGCGGAACTGCTCAACCCATATGGTACAGTCCTGAATTGATAAACTCGTCCATCTACCATAAATCCACAATATTTTCTGGACTCCTTTTCTAATGGAACCAACCAAAAAGCACTTTTCAAGTCCAATTTACTATATATTCTTGCATTGTAACATTTCGCCAACAAAGGTTCTATCGTAATAGGCGTCTCAAACTGAGGCTTTGTTCTTTCATTCAGTCGACGTGCATCTAGACATAAACGAATGTCTCCTGTTTTCTTTTTTACAACTACTAATGGATTAACATAACGCGTTTTACCTGTTTCTATAACACCATCTCTTAACATACTTTTTATTTCATCATTTACTTGTGATTGAATATTTTTAGGAATGGGATAATTTTTCACCTTAAATGGTCTCGTCTCATCTACTTCTAAAGAATGTTGGTAATTTCTGGCAATACTAGGAAATTTATTTACTAACTCTATATTCTTTTTAATTAAACTTTTTACTTCTTCTTCTTTATCCTCTTTGCAATCCAATTTCACTAAATCGATATCTTCAGGGAACTCCACTTCTCCATTTTCTTCCTTACCCATATCTTCCATCATCATTACTTCCTTTTCTTCTAAATCCTCTTCTTCTATATTATTAATAATTTTTTCACCATCCTCTTCACACTCCTTAATCCATTCGACTTTCGTATTATTAATTACTATATCCCTTTTTTGTATATCAATTATTGCATTAATTTTATCTAATAAATCTACTCCTAATATTCCATCCCTTCCTAATCCTTTTAATACTATAAATTCTCCCATGAACTTGTTATTATCTATCATAAATTCAACAATAAAAACTTTATTCACTACTGTTAAAATTTTCTTTGTAGCTGTCACTATTGTAATTTTACTCGTGGGCATATATTTCCCCACATTATCTTTAATCAAACATTCAATCACATTCTCATCTAAAAATGACGTTTCACTACCTGAATCAATTAAACAACTTAACTCTTTATCATTTATTTTAATCTTTATATGAGGTAAAACCGTGTTTATTGCGTATTTCGACTGTTCATACAATGCATTACATTCATTCCTTTTGGTTGGTCTTTCTAAAAATCCTTACTACATGCTAGTTCTAATTCACCCTGTTTATTTTGTGTTTCTAAATTAAAATTACATCTACTATCTTTAGGACGTGTCCCTGTATAATTTTTAACTTCTGCTGAATTTTCTTTTCTTATATCTTTATTATGATTATCATCTATTCTACCTGGTGAAGCCATTCTATTATTTCTATTGCCATAGTTATTTACTCGTTGAGGACTTGAATATTTATTATTATTGTTATTTTCTATTCTAGCATGTGGCGATCTATTAACATTTCGATCTATGTAATTACTCTGATATCTTTTGCCATATTCCATATCATCTAATCTTTTCAAAAGTTCAATAAATTGTTGCATGTCACTTATATTTTGGATGGCTACTGCCTGACTAATTTGCGCATCAAAGTGAGTACTTAATTGACATATTAGATCTCTATCAGTAATTTTTGGTTGTAAATATTTTAAAATTGAGTGTCTCCTCATAACATACGACGCTCGTGACTCATTACTATTATTATTATATCTACCAACTAATAAATCATTTCTTACCCTCGTTTGTCTTGTTGTTCCCCAGAATTGACTGGTAAATCTGACCTCGAACTCCTCCATCGTCTTCACCTCATCCGAGATCATGTCCCACCAGGTCATCGCATCGTCCTTGAGACAGTTCCCTATCTTCTGGAGCTTCTTTTGATCCCCTGGCACATCCTCTAGACTTTCTTTTAATTTTTTCAAAAAACCCATTGGATTTGTATTTGCCATACCATAAAATTTCGGCAGTGGTTCATTTTGTATTGTTACAGGGACGAACACAGGCACACTCGCTTCACTCTTCTCTTTTCTCACTTGTTCAATCTGTTTCTGCATATACGTCAGTTTCTGTTCCTGCCATTCTCTTTTTTCCTTTTCTTCTAAGAATTGATCTACGCTAACAGTGTTTTGTGGTACGTTTCGTTCGTTTATTAACGGAAATGACTCATCTATTATTTCTTTATCTGTTTGTTTACTGCTATTTATTGGTACTATTTGATCCACTATCTCTTCCACTTTTCTCTCTATATCCTTTTGTTGTTTTATTTCCATTTGTTGTTGTTTTATTTCCATTTGTTGTTGTTTTATTTCATTGTGATTTTGTTGCATCATTTCCATTTGTTGTTTTATTTCCAATATCGTTTGCATCATAGCATGCATCATATTCATTATCCCTCTACTGTTACCACCTTCCTGCCCTGCTTCATGTATGGGATTTAAATTGATGTTACTTATACCTGCACTCGCACCTTCTAACGACTCTTGACTGCCAATTAGTGGTGGCTGTCTCCATTCATTCACATTCGAAATACCATCCATTTTGCTTATAATAATTTTCTATATCCTCAATATAACTCTTTTAACTTAGTTATATTTGTTTCACACGTTGATTTCACCAATACGTTGAGCTGCCAAACTTATATTTTTCTTATCAATTCCTTTCTTTACTGGCCGACACGTTGGGCTGCCACAATTATGCAGTGGAATTTGCTTTTGATTGCTTATTACTTTTTTTTATTCACACTACAACTTATGCTGCCGGCTGTTCAATCTAGTAGATTCCTTTGAGCTCACAATCCCAGGGTCGTTCTTCTCAGAAACGGTCCAAGGTATGTTAAAAGTAAGAAAATGAAATATAAATAAAAGACTTGTTTGGTTAGTTTACAAATATAATTGAATAAAAAAGAAAAAAAAAATCCCGTTACCGAGTGTAAAGGGAAGCTAAAGCAGAATTAACAGTAGCTTATAGGAGGAAAGACTCTTTATGAATATTACTCGCACACAGAGAAAAACCCCCTGTGAACCTCGAACAAAAATTATAATTAATAAATAAAGAAGAAATTTGTCAAGTTTGACCTCTACTTTAACCCCTACAGAATCTGTCAAAAATACTAAGTTTTCAAAGTCGCGTAAAATGACTATTAGTCATGCGCAAAATAAACATGACACAGCTCACACCACAAAAAAAAATCCAACCTGAATTCAAACGTTCTAGAATATTATCTTGAATAAAAAACTCCTCAAAAAAAAAACATGACAATTTTCTCCAATACTCATATACTACTTCAAACACCAAAATTATTACAAAATTTACACGAAATATAAATAATATTATAAAAACGTAGTATCAAATCATATAAAATTAATATTTTTATCAACTTACATAGCTCTATGCACTGATAATACACAAGAAAAAACTACGTGAGAGATATCTTACTTGTAAAATCACAAAGATCAAATTTACTCGCAAAAATCGAAATAAAAATATAACTATGCACATTCACTTAATGCATAAACAAAATACAATCCGATTTTACTAAAAACAGAGAATAAAAATGAACTTTTTATACTCTACACCCGTTCACATTAGAAGCCTAGATATCTCTAACTAATTCTACCGCCAAAACTCCCTACATCTAAAAATAATAGTACAAAAATTGTCCGCATCCATACGTTTAAATTAATAAACATACAGAGTCAGTCAAAAATATAATTACAAATATTATAAATATAACTAATTTTAAATATTGTTTAAAATTTTTTTTCTTCCATCTTTTTCTGTCCCTCTGGATGGAAAAAACCATAGCAATATGTATTATGGGAAAAACCCGAGTAGATATACTTCCACGTGTGCAGCAATAAAAGTACATACATACATACATAATTGCAAAATTTTATTCGGCGCCGCCCGTCTTGTCTGTCCTTAATTAAGAGATATATTTACAGATGTTTTATTGCTTCGGTGAAATAAAGGGTGTCCGCGTCCGATTTATGGAGGGTCCAATATTAGGAGTGACTATTGTTAAGAAAACCCATTATAAAATTTCGTACCACAAAAAATGTCCATTTTTTAGAGGTGTCCCGATTGTCGGAGGTGTCCATAATTAGAGGTTTTACTGTACTATAATACAGAGATAAAATAAAATTACCATGCATATAAGATTAATGAGTATACCGATAGGACCAGCTCTCAACGGGCCATACCCAGCAATAAGTGGCAACAGCGAATCCCCTCTACGCGCAGTAGCTTACATTACCATACATTGCAGAGTTATGAATTTAGTAAGACTTAAACCGCCCAAGGATATAGTCGTTTGCATATTCGTTCTGTATACGTAATTTGCCCATTTGTTTCAGATATAATATGGTCGTTATATCTCCAAGTTATTATTATTGTATTCTTAGCTGCTACGGAAAAGTAATTTTAAGTAATAAAAAAACAATAACGTTTTCTAAAAGATAAAAGTAAAAAAATCAATAATTCTGCAAAATAAATTTTAATTCTAAGAAAGTCATAGGATTCGAAAATACCGCCCTCTCTCCCCAAACAATAGCCGAGCCTATTGTAAAACTCCCGCCTCACTCCCTCGAGATTTCTAGGGGTTATTGTCTCGAAAATTCTAAACAGTTGAACTTGCAACTGTTGCAACCTTTATGTTTGCACAGCTAGATACGAATGACGGGCAATCTATTGCTCTCGATCATCGGACATATGTATGCGCACGCGGAGTGGCATCGTACATACGTTGCCACATCGCATTACGTTCCATACGTATATTGTTTCGTATGGCCCGTAGCGGGCTGGACCTATCGGTATAGTCTGTACATTTAAATGAGTGCCTATACATAATCAAAGTAAATTATTTTCAATATATGCATTTCGTGCAGCTTGTCCTACTAGTAACACATTAATAGCAGCAGCATCTGCAAAGAAGTAAAGCATTAGTTACATTCATTGTTACTGCATACTGCGATTTTTTTTCTTTATCTACAATGGACTTACAATTATTAACATCATTTTCTCTGTATTCAATTTCGTGACCTTGTATTGGTATTTCAGCATTTATTGCAATATTATGAAGTACACAACATGTATGAATAATTTTTGCTGCTTGCTGCTCTAGTTTGATGGTATAACAAAACCATATGTCTAGAAAAACACCTAAATCTGCCCTATTGCACACCATTTGTTCTCTCTATAACGTTTCTGGTTTCGTTTAAGTGTTTATTGAAATTTGCTTCGATTGTGCCTTCTTGTACATTAGCAAACAGTGTGAAAAGTCACCGCTCAAGAGGATAACCATTATCCCCTGTTTGGAATTGGAAATAAATACACAGTTCAATATATGTAACTGCTTACCTATTAAATGTGTTAGGGTATCGCCATGTTTGTATTGCTCTCTTAAGTAATTTCTAATTTTACTTGTTTGCCATATAGCACCTTCATGCACTGATCCTGGATTTCATTCACTTGCATCCAATTATCTTGCAATTGGAAGCTGCAATCTAAAGATGAAATATATTTAGAATTAGGCCTTAATGTGATATTTTACCCTTCACTATAACAATATATGTTTGTACACATAATGTTTACTTACAAGAATCACATTTATAGAATATCTTTTTCTGTTAATATATACATACAGTGGGTGATACACATCATTTACTGGGGGAGCAGGTATCTCAACCAGTGGCGGCTGGCGCATAAGCGCTGCAGTGCTGCAGAGCTCCCAAAAAATTGGGCGGGTGAACCTGTATTAGTTATAACTAGTTTTCTTTTACATAATTTTTCCGACATTTCTGATGTTTATAAAAGCGATATTGTGAAAATTCTCCGCCTGTATATCAAAAAATTTGCATATTTTTCTACATCATCCTGTAGAGGACATCAAACCCTATAATTTGACACCTCAATCATAAAAATCCGATTAGTAGAAGCCGAGATATACGCTTCCGAAATTCCAACACTAACGCCGGTTATATATATGTAGTATGTATATGTATTATCAAATAATATACAATAGGCGACCTGGGCGACCAGTGGAATAACCAACCTAATTCGCGCGATCGCTCACTTGTTCCTTATCTGGTCCACACGTACGGGCGCTCAGAGCTCTTTCCAACACCCGCGCGCACCGCGCTACCCCCGCGCATGTCTAAAACCAATGGGTGATTTTATAAGGCATCTGTGCTGCATTCGCTCCAGCGCTGTCATGTGATTCGGTATAGGTATTAAATATTTTCGCGTTTTTTTTACTGTGCGGCGAGTTTTACGTAAAAACAATATTAGAGTGCGCGTGCTTGTTTTTGTTTTTTGTTGACAATTTATATAAACTCTGTGTATTATGGAGGTGGTCTTTAATTTAATTAATGTGAAGAGATTCTTTAAATATTCATTCGAAGAAAAGCTAAAATTAAAAGCAAATGGTAGGCCATTAGTAGATATCACTATTGAAAAAACTGGTGTAAGTAGAGGGAAAAGTTATACACGTAAATTTAGTAGCGATATTTATTCAAAAAACGATTGGATTTGTGGATGCAACAAAAAAAATGCTTTGTATTGTTTTCACTGTTTACTTTTTGGTGGCGATAACGCTTGGACGGAAATAGGGGTCACGGATCTAGAGCACTTGAGTTTGAAAATAAAAAGACATGAGAATTCTAAAAGCCATCTTCATAACTGTATGGAATTTGCGTTACTAGGGTCAACTAATATTATGGCTCAACTAGATTCTGCTTATTGGGTAAATATACAGAGACATAATGAAAATGTGTCAAAGAATCGTTATATTTTATCAAAAATTATTAATTGTATAAAATTTTGTGGAGCTTTTGAATTGGCCCTTCGGGGACATGATGAGAGCGATACTTCCGAGAATCCGGGGATATTTCGTGGACTTATTAATTTTTCGGCTGAATTAGATGCAACTCTAAGTGAGCACCTAAAAAATTGTTCGGTATTTAAAGGCACTTCCAAAGAAATACAGAATGATCTGTTACAGTGCATACTTGAAGTCTGCCAAGAACAAATAATTGAGGAAATTAATAATTCTCCGTTTTTGGCGATCATGGCGGACGAAACAACGGATGTTGCTGCAAAAACTCAAATGGTAGTTATTTTTAGATATTTTCGTGATGGTGAGCCAATTGAACGTTTTTGGAACTACGTCATTCCTGAAAAATGTGATGCAGAAACACTTAGCAAAACAATTTTAAGTGTCAAGTGTAAAGTGTCATAGATGCTTTAATTCAAAATTCACCTAACAAACTGATTGCACAGAGTTATGATGGAGCAGCGGTGATGAGCGGACAACACGCAGGCGTTCAAGCATTGATTAAAACATTGCTATGCCCATCAATTAAATTTAATTATATCTAAATCTGCTTCTGCAAATTCGCAAGTACATGTATTTTTTGGAAATCTACAAGACATTCCCGGCTTTTTTAATAATTCACCCCAACGAGTAGAAGTGTTAAACAAGATTGTAAACAGAAGGATCCCCCACGGCGCTACAACCCGTTGGAATTTTAATATCAGGACCATTAATGTTGTGTACGAAAATAGGGCCTCTCTCATTGAGTGTATGGAAGAAATAGAAGAACAATTCTCCAACAACACAGTCTGTAGTGCAGCCGCCTCTATTCGCCGTACATTAAATGATCCGATCTTCAATTTTTGGCTGACTTTTTTCCATCATGTAATGCCCCATGTAGATATCCTGTTTAATCAATTGCAGCAAAGAAAAATTGAACCCACTCTAGTTAAAGACGCTATCGAAAATCTTGAACGCAGTATAGGCCAAGTTCGAAATAATATTGACAACATCATAAGTGAAGTATCAGATTTAATAAGCGATGAGCCACCACCAGAAAAACGCAAACGTCCAAATAACAGTAGATTTAATCATCGAATTTCGGCTTTAGAGGTGTGTGATGTTATTCTAAATTGTGCAAAAGATCGATTTCATTTTAAAGAGCATCTAGTAGTGGCATCACTTTTTTTTTCGGAATGCTTTGGAGAGTATTGCAGTAAATTTCCTGAGGACAAACTCACTTCCGCATGCTCCTATTATCCCACCCTTGATAAAGAAAGATTACGAACTGAATTGTAAAAGGCGCACTACCTCTTCTAAAATTTTTAATAAAAAACAATCTGGGAGATACGTTGAAGGAGACTAGAAAATTATTAGAAATTGTAATAACAACTCCCATGACAACATCAGAGGCCGAACGATGCTTTTCAACACTAAATCGAATTAAGACGTTTCTCAGAAATTCAATGACCGAAGATCGTTAACATCTCTTTCCATGCTATCTATCGACAAAAAGTTTATCTCCGAAATAGACAATTTTAATGACAAAGTGATAACAAAATTTGCAAATCGAAAAGAACGTAGAAAAGATTTAATTTATAAGAAATAATTTGTTAGTAAAGTAGTGCTTAGTGACTGTTATTTTTTTGTGTGACAATTGACAATCGTTCCAGAAATCCATTACTTCAGTGCGGAAGGCGAAGAAAGCACGATAAGATCGATGGGAGACAACCTCTTACTACCCGTGCAAGGTAAATTTTTTTGTAAAACTTGCAGAACACCTTAAAATTTTTAGCACGAGCCGCCACTGATCTCAACATGAGTTCCGTCAATTACACCCACAACTTGAGCACCCCATTTTTCATAGAAACTACAATAGATATATTTCATAAAACATTATATGGTCAACTAATTTTTTAACCTCTTTTTATTTTATTTTTCATATCTGCTGCTGTTGGAAACTGCACATAATTAGGAAACAAATGGATTTTCAAAGGATTCTATGGCTGTAAAATGTAATGTTAAAACTTACAATTCAAGACAGATATATACAACAAATTTCTAAAATTATAAAAACAATAATCAGATGCAGAGGAATATGGCCACGCAAATCCATAACTGCTCCCAAAGTATTAATTAAATTGGTAGCAGACCTTTTGTCTAAACGAAATAACTGCTGGAAGTGTATTTCAGATAATTCAAAACGATTCATTACGATACATCCTTAGAGTTTATAGGAAATCATAAGCTACGCGACTTCTGTACTTTCCCGACTTACGAGGCTTATAGATTTTGTTACGATGCTTATAAAAATATTCCCAAAAACTTGTTTATACATTACAATCTCATTATTTATATCAAATTGGGTGTTTTATGTTTTTTAATCTGGTTATGGTTTTTTTCGAAGAGGTTAGAATTATTTGACATTGCCGCCTATGGTATCTTGCAATTTGATGTAAAACCAAATACAAATCTCCCCACTACTTCTAATCTTGCGCGAACTTACCCCTCCTCGCTCCAACTTAATTGGCGTTTGCTATACCTAAGTAAGTGCGATCACGAAAGTAAGGTGCGGAGACATCTAGAACATTATTAGCGAACCGTCACCAGTGAAGAGCACCACGCTGCTTGCTTGTGTAATTCGACTCGTGCGTTGCCTACAAGCTGGCATTAACAGGATTTCACGTAACCACGACAAAGTAACTAAGTAACATTTTTGTCACGCCACTGTATGACCGATTATATTATAAAAACTACCAGAAACGATATCTTGATGCCCGCTTTAAGCTTCGTCTAGTTGTCGATCATTACATACGTTCGATACAATTTAAATTTACAGTGACGGCCACCAAGATTTTTTTATTGTAAATTGTTCTCACTTTGACAAAGTTATTAGCATATTAATTTTGACAATAATTGTTTCAATTTTACTTCAATATCGATTCGTAAACTTAAAAATGCCGAGAAATCTAACCGAAGCTCCAAAAATCCTAGCGATCAGCAAACTGGAAAAAGGTTGGAGTCTGAGACTCGTTGCGGCAAACAAAGTTTTAGTTCAGTGCACGTGAAATTTTGCAATTTAGTTGTATCCAGGTCCGGTGAAATTTTGCATCCTGCCCCTTTTGTTACAATCTCTGGTGTGAGGATTTGAAAAAGTCGAACCGCTATCATTGCATCTCTGGCAGATGCAGCTAATAACGTCCGACCTCATCATTAGGTACACCAATTTCTACTACATTGATATTTGCTTTAAATTGCACAGTTTGCTTAGAAACTTTAATATTTTTTTCAACTTTTATCCTATTTTTTCTTAATTACTTAACACAAAATTAAAAATCATTACGTCACTTTAATTAAGGTCTCATTTAAACTTATGTAGATTATCTGTAAGCAAAATTCATAAATTTTATACCATTTTAACTATTTCAAATACCGTGTGTAAACGAGGTAAGAAAACGACACTGCTGCGCAAGACGCGTCCCCGCCGCTTTACTTCTCCGATATGTTTATTAAATGTACAGTGTAGCATTTGATTGGATAACGATAGGTCAGATGTAGGTGTGGTATACACATACGTATGATTGGATAAGCAATGATACGTCAGGAGTAGGTGTAGTATACACATACGTATTGCGTATGTGTATACACAACGTATTTCAAAGATGAGAGGTCTTGCATCGCAAATAATAATGATAAAAATGCACAAATGCTGTACAATAAAAAAATATAAATATTCAGAGAAAACAAATGCATAGTTCCACCAAAACGCAAGAAGAATCTGTGTATTTATAAATAGCATAAACCTGTGATTGCATACATAATTAAATTCCGGTGATGTACAAACGCTACATCAAGGAAAATATAAACAAATGAAAAAAAAATAAAACTATGCTAACGTAACTAAATAAAATGCTGCACTTGAAGAGAAAATTAAAACTATTCTGAGAAAACGGACACATAATTCCATCAAAGAATAGAAACAATTATGTGTACCTATTAGTAAATTGCATAAACCTGTAATATGGATTTCAGGTGAAAAAGTACTGATGCACAACCGCTACATCGAAAAAAATAAAAAGTTTGCTAACGTAACAAAATATAAACGTAATTCCATGGTATGATAAAGAATAAACATATGAGTTAAATAAATTTTTTCTGGTTGTGTATACTTTGCCATTACAATCGATGTTCTATGTATAATTACTCTGCACATCTACCGTCAACGTATCTGATCAGGCTGAATACAGGTACGCCTGGTGCTATAACCGTCCCTTCTCTCTTATCTAGTGTACTGGTGGGGGGGGGGGTTACTTCCCCGCCGTTCTCTCACCCCAGTTCCATACGGTATAATAACTAGAGAACGGACGCAATTTCCATAAAACGCAATCGGCAATTGGAATTGTGTATAACGTCGCTCAGTACATCCCGGCGTAATTCAATGAAGTATTTCTTCGACTTACTCGGACACCTGGTCTCGCCGCGATAACAATGGACAAGCCAGCTATTGTATTCCGAGAATATAGTACTTTTTAAAGTGTTTTCATGAGCGTAGATAGAAGCGGGTTTTTTATAATGTATTTTATTTATTAGTTTATATTTCGTAAGATAAATAAAGTGCTGTGAGTAAGTTTCTTGTTTTCATAGTTTTAACTGTTAATTACATCGTAATTTTTGTGATAGATCCTGTTGAATATCGTTTGATTGAATCTATTTCTACCAATTATTTCGACGTAAGAGTGTGCATTGAATTTCGTTCAGTTTCAATAACTTACGCACACATTTTTAGTTTTCATTTATTTAGATCTAGAGCATTGTTTAAGTTACTTTTTCAGACATGATATGGAAGAATGTCGAGAACGGCATTGTAAAACAATGGCGAGTTGGATTGGCGGTCATACTGATTGTATGTCCATTGTCAGTGATTCCGAAATTTATTACAAAATCCGTAAAATATCGTCAAAAATTCGTCACTTAGGATCGCAAACACATCTAAACTCTGTAAAACTTTTATGGCGGCTAATATTCCATTAAATAAACTTAGCAATCCCACTTTAAAAATATTTCTGAGAAAATATACTGGTCGAAATGTTCCTGATGAATCAACTTTACGCAAATATTATGTTTCTAGGTGCTATACGAGAACAGTAGAACGCATTAGAAGCCATCTTTTAATCAATACATATGGATAAGCGCCGACGAAACGGTGGATATGTTAGGACGCTGTGTGGTAAATGTTGTAGCTGGTGTACTACATCCAACTATTCCCTATAACTCATATGTAATAGCAACAAGTGTTATAAATAGAGTTGATGCGGAAACAGTTGCTGAAACCATTAAGGAGAATATGCAAAAAATGCTTCATTCGGACGCCACGTACAAAGAAAATATACTTTTATTTGTCAGTGATAGTGCTGCGTCTATGTTAAAAACAGACTATTGAAGAAAACATATCCTAATATGCTGCATATTACTTGTGCAGCACATGCTCTCCACAGAATCTGTGAATATATCAGAGACACTTTTCCGGAAGTTGATAGACTTGTATCAGCTTTTAAAAAAGTTTTCAGAAAAGCACCATTGAGAGTAGCTCTTTTCAGGAAAAATTTCCATCTCAGTTACTGCCTCCCACTCCAGTAATAACTAGATGGGGAACATGGCTGGAAGCTACTAGTTATTATGCTGGGAATTTTGATAGTCTAAAACATTTCGTAACACTGCTAAAGGAGGATGCTAGAAGTATTGGTGAGTGCAAGGAGCTCACACAAATCCCAAATTTAAAAAATCAGTTGTACTTTCTTCACGAACACTTTGGAAAATTGCCAAAACTAATCACTTATTTTGAAAATCGAAATCTCAAATTAAATGACGGATTAACCACATTAGATGTGGCTGTTAATAATTTGAAAAGTATTCCAAGTGACTTCGGATGTGGCCTTCGGCAAAAGTTTGAAGCAATTCTTAATAGAAATCCAGATTTAAATACATTGCAGCAATTATGTATGGAGGCAATTCCACAAAATCTAACGGCTAAATATGAAGAAATAAAAGAATATTTCCAGTATGCACCTATAACTAGTTGCGATGTAGAAAGGACGTTTTCTATTTATAAGGATGTACTTAATTCAAAGAGAACAAAATTGACAGAAGAAAACCTAGAGAAACTATTGCTAGTCAATATTAATACTCCTTTACTCAACTTGAACGACAAAATGAACAAATAAAAATGTTCCAATTATAGAAATAAAATTAAAAACTTTAAAAATACAACTTTTCAACAAATACATATGTATTTCGTAATTTTATAGATCACCATCCGTTTGTTTTCCAATTATATAAATAACATTAAAAACTTTAAAAATACAACTTTTCAACAAATAAATATGTATTTCGTAATTTTATAGATCACCACCCGTTCGTTTTCTAATTATATAAATAAAATTAAATATTTTAGAAATACAGCCTTTCGCCAGTACTGCACTGGATGGTAAGCGTGTCCGTTCTCTAATAATAACCAATACATTTCAAATTTACAATTTTTATATTTTTTAGGTTGCTTCAATTTTAATAAAATTTATACATAATGTTTGTTTAATCAAACTTAAAAAATGATTTACATTTGCAAAATAAAATATTAAAAAATAACAATGTTATTTAATAATGAGTGTATCCGCCGTGGTTTCTTAAGCATTGGATAACTCTATGAGGCATGCTTGAAATTAAATGATTTATGGTATCCTGGGGAATGTCATCCCAGACTTCTTGAATTCGGCGACGAAGGTCAAGTCGGTCATTTGGTGGTTAGGGTAAATTACCCAGTTGAGTACCAATCATATCCCACACATGTTCGATTGGTGACAAGTCCGAGGAGTAAGAAGACCATGATAGCAGGGTCACGCTATTTTCTTCTAAGAACCATGTAGTAACTCTTGTTGTATGAGGACGTGTGATGTCTTGTTGGAAAAGCGATTGAATTAACCTTTATAGGTATGGCCGTGCAACAGGCTGCAGTATGTTTCGAATGCAATCATTTGAATTCAAATTTTTGGGTTCTCCACGAAATCGTCTTATTCTTCTGCGATCATCGTGGACCGACAGATAGAATCGGGACTCGTCAGAGAACAACACGATTTAATTCACCATCCCAATTTGATCTGCCGTTACACCATTTAATCCAAGCAGCACGATGTCAAGGTGTCAATGGGAGACTTAAAAACGGTATATACGAACGAAGCTTAAAAGCGGGTATTCTGCGATATATCGTTGTCATAGACTCTTTGTTGTAAAACTCCCAACAAAGCATTTTCAATCGACCGGGTTGTGGAAACTCTGTCTTGTAAAACCGCAAACCTCATATGACGTTCTTCTCGTGGTGTAGTTGCTCGGGATCGTCCGGATCCATAACGACGGTTATAGATTCCTTCTTTAGACCACCACGACTAACACTGTTGACACGGTGCGTCACACAAAAATTATCTTCTAAATAATGTAATTTAATTGACATTTGGAATTTACTGCAAGTGAGAATTAATGAATATTAAATCACATTCTTACATGTAAATGTCGACTTATTTAATGCGTTCGAAACTACAATCCGTCATGAGGGAATACCGTACATTGAGAAGTTCCAATTAGAACGAAACGTCGTCTGTGCGTTTCCTCACGTGATAGACTTGTTTTTTCAGTATTTCTTAATTCTTAATTAACCTAATCACCAGGAAGTTCGTTGTCGCGAAAGGGTGTGTTCTGCATACTAGTACAGACTTAGTCTGTCGGATTGTAGTTTCGAACGCATTAAATAAGTCGACATTTACATGTAAGAATGTGATTTAATATTCATTAATTCTCACTTGCAGTAAATTCCAAATGTTAACTATATATACAGAAAGTATAGAAATGAAAAAGCAATGTCCGTCATGAGGGAATACCGTACATTGAGAAGTTCCAATTAGAACGAAACGTCGTCTGTGCGTTTCCTCACGTGATAGACTTGTTTTTTCAGTATTTCTTAATTCTTAATTTAATTGAATTTAATTGGAGTGAGAAATAGCAATTATTCAAATCTCTGACGTCGCGACGTGTTTGCGTCTACGTTCTTCGGCAGGAGTAATCTTGTCAAACTGTAGAATTAAACGCAACAAGTTTAGCGACAATTGCATGTGAGAGGAGATTTGAATAATTGCTATTTCTCACTCCAATTAAATTCAATATTATTCGTACATATACACGAAAGTATAATAATAAAATCATGTCTAGGTCAGAATATCGTGTACTGATGATCTGTAACGACAGTGAAATATCGATATATGCACGTTTCTGGACGGATGTGCTTTTTTTTTTTTTTTTTTTTTTTTTTCATACAAATGTAATTTAACTCCTCAATAATAAACGGTTAGCATGTATACCAGTGGCGGTTTCTGCTATGGTTTGCAAGTTTGCGCAACCACCAAAACTAATAGATTTAATTTAATGAAAAAAAGCGTAATTCTACATTTTTTAAATTAAAAATTTGTACTACCTCACAGAATAAATGAACTATTATAAATTACTTATAATAGGTATATCTAATTGGATATGAATACGTTAAATAAATGAGAGAATAACACACTTGGTTTGCAGACTCATTGCAATCCACGAACGTATATATCCCTATACGGCTGACGAACTTTGTCGAACGTCTTTCGGGTATATCTCCATAAATGACAATAGTGTTGCAGCAGCAGTGCAACCAAAACATTAGACATATTTCTTGCTTACGGTGCAACGGTATAAAAGCGAATAAAAAAGTTGTATTTGTGTGTTTAAAAGTGTTTATGCTCTTTATTTTTAAATAATAATGAATTCAGTGCAGAGTTTAATAGTGGATCCGTTCTATAAAAGAACGTACGCCGAAAAAATTGAAATAAAGCGGTTGGGCAGACCTGTTCCGAATTTAAATCTGAAACAAATGATTTCCAGTAAGACGCGAACTTTTAATAGACTATTTAATAAGGATATTTATAATAAACATTTGTGGATTTGCGGTTGTAGTATAAAAAATGCATTATTCTGCTTTCCTTGCTTACTATTTGAAGGTGAAGAATTATGGACGAAAATGGGTTTAACTGATTTAAATCATTCAAGCGATCGAATTAAAAAACACAGTATATCACAAAGGCATATGAAAAATGTAGTCCAATTATCGCTTTTTGGGAATGTGGATATTGCTGCTCAGATGGATAGTGCATATCGAAGAAATATAGCATTGCACAACGAGAAAGTTAAGTACAATCGATATGTAGTGAACATTATAATTAATTGTGTAAGTATTTGTGGAGCTTTTGAACTTGCTTTCTCAAGAAAGATAAATTTGCGACTGCGAAAGATCGTCGCATGGATTTTTTGCTTCAATAAAATCAGGATCAGAATCAGTGAGTTTTAAAAGCCTTTTTTCTTCTTTATATGTACCTTAGCAAAATTACTTTTAATAAAACATACTTAGTGACCTACCTTGTTTACCTACTGTAAAAAGTATTAGTATTCACTAAATTTGCAACCCCCACATTTTTTATGCACGAGCCGCCGCTGATGTATACCATCATTAAATACTGAAGACATCTTGTAAACAGGTACTAAATTCTTCATTTACATTAATATATTATATTGTAATCCCTAATCCTTTTGCCGTTAGTCCAACCCGATGCCCCCCTTGTTTCATAGATATTTGGTATTTCCCCATGAACTCATTCTCAGAAATTCTATTAGTTTTAAGATTCATTGTATATTTTCATTAATTTGTTTTCACCCTCCCTCTAATTTTTCTTTATATGATGTAGTTTCATATTATATATTGTCTCGTAGATATTATGTTTAATCAGTTCTACAGTACTACTGATGATGCGTGCAGAGCACACGAAATGTACATTTAGTTTATTAAAACTATTTTTCTTAAAAAAGGTATATAACCCCTTACCACAATTATTAATCGTATCCTAAATACGTATTTCGACAACTAAGTTGTCATCATCAGTAGGTAAAACCACTAGTCAAGATGTCGCACATGGGGCACAGTAAATCTAGAACACCGCTTACGCAACAACGCAACAAATTACAATCATCGCAACTTATTTCGTATATACCTGATTTCGAATTAAAATTAACTCTATCTTTAGTATTCCCTAGGAGACTTTTGATAGTACTAAGGAATACTAAAGATAGAGTTAATTTTAATTCGAAATCAGGTATATACGAAATTAGTTGCGATGATTGTAATTTGAAATATATAGGCCAAACAAAACTACCAATAATAACCCGGTTTAAAGAACACATATCACATATTAAATGCAATAGACCGGATAAATCTAACGTTGCCAACCATGCTTTAAGTACACTACACAATGTGTCGATTAAAGGGTTAAACCTTTTAAAGGGCATAAATAACCCCCGCGATCTTGACGCCTACGAAAGCATTCATATCGTTAAAAACAAACATTCCATGAACGGTAATATAGCACCGATTCCCTTCACTTGTCTCTTTTCATTCTTAGAACCATAAAAGGGTCGTCGACGTTTTAAATTGAAGTATTAACACATGTTGAGTGCCGTTTCCTTAAGAGAGGTAATTTTTTGTCGATCTTTCGTTCGATATGTTTCATATTGGAGTTTAAACATATGTGAATGCCGTTTCCCTAAGAGAGGTAAATTTGTCGATCTTTTTCGTTAGATATATTTGCATGTTTAAATTAGTCAATACGTGGACGCCGTGTAAAGTAGTTGTTGCGTAAGCGGCGTTCTAGCTTTACTGTGCCCCATGTGCGACACCTTGATTAGTGGTTTTACCTATGATGACAACTTAGTTGTCGAAATACGTATTTAGGATACGATTAATAATTGTGGTAAGGGGTTATATACCTTTTTTAAGTTTTTACTTAACCACAGTCTCCAAAGAAAGACTTTTAAAACTATTTTTGTGAAAAAAGTGTTTTGTTTTATTTCATTATTTTAATATTTCACAAGTGCTCAACATATGATACAATTCTAACTGTATTGCACAAAATTAAAGCAATCTTTGTACCGTGTTACATATGTGAATGTTTGTTAATATTCTGCTTAGGTATACGATATAAATTTTTGTCTAGTAAGTCATGCAAATTCCCGTAATATTTCCTGTTCAAGCACATTTTTTATTATAAATACATTAGAATACTCCCAATATATACAACTAAAATCTTGCTTAGAAATAAAAATAACCATGACAAAAATAGAATCTCATCTTATTCAACAACTAGGGATTATTCGGAAGCGACAGGACTTAAATTGATTTTACTTTAAAAATAACGTTACATAAAAAATAGTCACCGATATGGACGCAGTTCTTATGTTTGATGTCCTGTTATACTTAAACGGTTATTACTTTTTGATAATTGTAATATGCCATCCGTCAATGGTTCTCGCAAAGTCTTTTAGTAGTAAGTTTGAAATTCCTCCTTCTGAAGTAAAAATAAATATAGGTGTTGTGACAGCAATGGTCGTAATAGATCTATTGAAGACTTTATCTTACAGAAAAATTAAAAGATATAAGAAATGATATAGAAGATATGTGAAAGGTGTATATACTAATAACTAATAACTTTTCGGATATTTTTTCTATATGTAGTTAATTGTTGTTGCCATTGTAGAAATCTTAATAAAATTGAAGCGCGCTTTTTTATTATTTATTACCGCGTTTTAATATATGTAAAATATGCTCCAAATAGTTTTTTTTTAATTCAAAGGTAATGATGTTTGATTAATTTTTAATTTGCTTCGTTTGAATTCTAGGGTTAGATGGCTACACTATTGTTTTTTAATATTTTAATGGCTGTTTCTTCAGGAATTTGACGTATTTTTGATAACTTACATTATGTGTGTTTCTGTATGGAATTTGGGCTGGCTAATTGTAATATTTTATAATGTTCCAACGCGTTAACCAAATTAAGATTACCCACCAACACTACATTGAAATTAAGCAAACATATAACGAAGGATTTCGAAGAACTTTATTTGACGGGACCACTATTAGCCTCTTTTTAATAATATTAATAATATTGTTGATCCACAATCAAATTATAATAGGAGTTTTATTCACACTTATGGAGCATATAAAGTGACGTTTATCCACTAGAGAAATAATGAAAAAATATAGACTTACCATAGCAACCAGTAAGTATGACAGCCTGCCACATTTCATTTTATAAACATGAATATTTTATAATTAAATTTCGAATAATTCCATTCCATTAATGTGGTGATTGTGAATAAAACGTTGTATTACATGCGGCTTTTAGATGCATTTTATCCACTTAAGAAAATTAAACATTTTTGCGTGAATAAAATGCTATCTAAAACACAATAAATAACTATTATTTGCCCAACAGTATAATACGAACTACATGACAAATACAAAACTATGAGTAGGTATAGTTTATTTCAAATTATAAGAATATAACTTTGAACAACGATAATGCTTTTATTTCACCACCTACGCCAATAACTACCTGGCCGCTCAATACGATTATCTTTTACGCAAACAAACTGCTGAGGTCCGTAATGACAAAATTTAAGTAAATTGTAATTACTGCAATTTAGATTAAATAAAATTTAATAATAATATAAGTACTAACAGTTGTTAATTTGAATATATAGTTATTATATATAGTTAAATAGTCATTAAATTACAATTTAGATGAAATAAGTGCTTATATTTATTAAACAAAATTTAAGTAAATATAGTTAGGAGAGTTGGTATATATTACATCTAATATTGAGTCTATTTATCATTTATTGTTAATCTTTACTGACGCATACATATTTGATTTTTCTCTTTTTACTTAACGAACATGTGGCGACCTTTTGCTGAAAGTGTTAGTGATTATGATGTGGATAGTGATAATACTGTTGGAGCACGACAGAGAAAGCATATATCAGAAGATGCAAAACAGATAATTTTCAATGTCTATCATACCCTGATGGAAGAAAATAACGAACTACAAACCCAGAACATTCAACGAACGTCGCAATTAACCAAGGTGCCTTTTGGAACAATATATCAAATAATTAAGAATAACGCAGGGCCTCGAAAGCAAAAAAGTGACAAAGGAGCACCGAGAAAAATTGAAGAGTATGAAATTGATACTATTAGGCCCTACTTCTACAGAGGAAATGTTGTATCTACACTTTACTGCTTACATAAAAGAATCAGTGATGAGCCTATAAATATTCAGTGTTCTAAAGCAACCTTGTGGCGGACGCTAAAGAAAGCTGGTTTTAAGTTTGGCACTATAGACAAACGTCGCACAATTATGGAAAGCCCGAGGTTACAGAAACTTCGATATGAATACTTAACGGAAATTAGAAGGTATAGACAGGAAGGACGATTCATATGTTATGTAGACGAGACGTGGTGTGACACCCATGACACAATTTGCAAAGGTTGGGTGGATAGTTCTAGTATGTGTCAGTTGGACGCGCCGGTTTGGAGAGGGAAGAGAATAATCATTCTTCGTGCTGGGTCAGAAAAAGGATGGATCGGACAGCCACTATTATCTGCTAAAAATGTTAAATCCTCAAGTTTAGATTACCATGAAGATATGACCTCATCTTTATTTGAAGAATGGTTTTGTGACACTTTACCAAACTTTACCACTGTGCCAAATTTACCAAAAGATAGTGTGATAGTGATGGACAACGCTCCGTATCATTCTCGACTGCAAACCAAAGTTCCTACAAAATGTAATAATAAGAAAGATATTAAAACATTTTTAGAAGCAAATGATTTATATTTTGAGGATCATTATACAAAAAACCAATTAATAGAGGTGATGAAGACAAAAGAATATTTAAAGGATTATTATGTGGATAACAGCCAAAGAAACAGGACATACAATTTTGCGTTTACTACCATACCAATGCATTTTCAATCCCATTGAATTGATATGGGCCCAACTGAAAAATACAATAAGACGAACAAATCAAACACCGAAATTTAGTGAAAGCAGTGTAACACATAAAAAATGCTATGGAACATATAACTGCTGTAAATTGGAAAAATGCTGTAAAACACGCAATAGCAAAAGGGGACGAATATATGCGCATGTACAAAATAGTAGCACCTTTGATTATAAATTTGCAATACGATTCAGACGCAGACACCGATTTGCAAGACGACTCAATCACAGATGATTTATGAAATGCGTGACACATAAAAATTTTATTGTGTATTACAAATAAATTAGCTTTATATATCTATATGTATTCACTACACATGTTGCCACACGATTTGTAATTTTTTCTTTGTATATAAACCCGATGTACAGATATTTTTTATTATATACTTGAAATTAACAGCGTTTTATTATTATATTATAGGGCCCTAATTTATAGTCAATAGGGCCCCTAGATTCATACGTTGCAAATAGGTAAACCATACCCGTTCAATAAGGAGACCAGGTATAATATATATATATATATATATATATATATATATATATATATATATATATATATACATATATATATATATATATATATATATATATATATATATGTCATCACAGAAGGTGGTGCAATAAAAGCATTAGAGCCGTTCAAAGTTATATTCTTATAATTTGAAATAAACTATACATGCTGGATTGGTATATGAGCAGTGGCGACTGATCAGGGTCGGCAAGGGCGACCCAGGCTTGTGCAAAATAAACCTAATTTCAATCACTCTTTAAATCTTTAAAAAATTATTATATTCTTTAACGTTTTCCTTTGTTTTTCTCACTTTAACTGACCCTTTGCGTCTTCTTTTTCTTAAAACAATTGTGTTGCTTTACTAAAAAAAAAATCCGTTGGTTACCGAACCGTTTAATTTCTCCACGAGTCACCACTGTATATAAGGTCTCCAACAACACCATTATGTGAGTAGTGGGCACAGAAACAAATTCTAATCTGCAAACGGTAATTTCGAGTATCTGGTCTTAGCATGAAAAGTTTCATTTTCATGCTAATCATGAGTTGAAAGGTTACGCTTCCATCGAAATTTACACGCGTCTGAAAGTTGTTTATGGCAACGATTGTATGGATGTAAAGATACTTCGCCAATGGGTTCGATGTGCAAAACTCTGTCATAGAGACGAAATGAAGGTGTTTGATGAAATGCGATCAGGTATCGACCAGTATCAGATTCAAGAAAATTGCTAAATTACCCAAATGCAAATTACTCGGCAATTAGGCATTAGTCAAGGCAGAGTCCAGATACATTGTTCAGATGCGCTAAATGGGTTCTCCGACAATTAACCCATGTCATGAAAGAACAAAGAAAAAATATTTCTAAACATGTATTGACGTAAATGAGATGAACTTCTCACGAAGATCCCCATGGGGGACGAATCTTGGATTCATCATTATAACCTGTAAAACAAGCACCAGTCAATGGAATATCGTCGTCCTGAGTCTCCACGTGTACGAAAATTAAAAGAGTTCCATCTGCGCAGAGTCATGCTCACCATTTTCGGGTATGCAAACGGAGTTGTTCATAACGAATATCTGTCGAAGGAATCAGTGAATAATTCACTAAGATGCTGTAAAACTTTTCGATCACTAAAGAATCCGTAGAACGAGGCTGGAAAGAATTAATTTTTTCTGCCACAACGACAATGCCAGACGGCAGTGGTCCATCTCGCTTATGCGATTTAACGCCGTTGGATTTCTTTTTATGGGGTCACGTTAAGTCGTTGGCTTATGCCAACAAGCCAATAACGTTAGACGAATTTAGGAACAATATCAAACGCGAAATTGCCAACGTTCCGACAGACATGTGTCGAAGAGTGGTGGAAAATTGGCTACGCTGCAAACGTGCTCGCGGTGGTTATATAAGCGGTATCGAATGCTATACTTAAATTTAACATGTGTAGGTACTACACCTGGAATAAATTTCAGTCCAATATCTCAATTATTCTGTTTTATTTAAAAATAAAATGTCATACAATATAGTACAAAAAATGAAACACATTTGAGATAATACATAAATTAAGTAATAATTAAGTAATTGAATGAATTAAAATTTTGAATAAGTTTCTATAGTCCCAAAATGTCGATGCCACCAATACACAATTGTTAATTAACAAATCGGAGACTGTGGCTTATAAGTGAATAAAATACAATTAAAAAACCCTTACCACAATAGAATTTAATGATTCTAAATACGTATTTCTACAACCATGTTGTCATCTTCAATAGAAAAAACAGTGTAACACTTGAACGCACAAAAACACTCACAGAAGGATTGTTCTGAACGTCTTCTAGTTTAACACTAAAATCTTAAATGCTACAAAAATTACCTACATTTTGGTAAACCCCACCTATTCATGCAAGAGCATTAACAAATATTTTAACGTTTCTTGGATAGGTACTGAAGGAAACAAGGACGTTACATCGAATGAAACCAAAATGTCACCATCTTCCAGTCAACAGTTTATCGGTCAATAATTCTTTAGAATTTATTCAGAAAGTTAAATATTGTAGACTGGAAGATGGTGACATTTTGGTTTCATTCGATGTAACGTCCTTGTTTCCTTCAGTACCTATCAAAGAAACGTTAAAATATTTGTCTGAGTTACTTCATAGCAATCACGTTGAAAAGGAAAAAATAAATGAATATTTGCAGTTAACAAGCCTCTGTATGGCCCAAAATTGCTTCCAATTCGGGCAAGTTCTTTGAACAGCAACAGGGTACAGCCATGGGTAATTGCTTATCTCCATTTATCGCGAATTTATTTATGAGTCACTTTGAGATTGAGTTTAAAAAGTCAGCCAAATATTTTCCAAACATATGGGTCAGGTAACGTGTGTTCATTTGAAAAGTCAATCTAGGTTACTTTGAAATTTTGATAGAATAAGACGCATATATATTAGTATGTTTGTTGTTCCGTAAACGTAAATCCAAATGACATTTGATAATGTCAATCACATTTGTTATTTATTTGTATGTATGAAACTGTCAAAATATACGACTTCGTAGGTTAAGTAGTAAATTTTAATTTACGACACTTCAAAATGTTCTCAGTAAATCACATGCTACTAGATTGACTTTTCAAATGAACGCCCGTTATGTTTACGCCCATGTAGACGATGCGTTTGCAATTTTTGATACCAATAAGTGCGACTTAGATTATTTTGTAACAGAATTAAATTCAAAATTTCCTAGTATTAAATTCACGGTTGAAAAGGAAAACAACGGAGGTTTGCCATTTTTAGATACCTTAGTAATTAGGAATGACAAAAACTTAGCGTTTGATATTTACCGAAAAGAAACCAACGTCAACAGATTTATAACCGCAGATTCAAAAAAAAATTTTCAGCACAAGAGTCTTTCAATTTTCTTATCAATCGTTTGTTAAGCATGCCATTGACAAAGGATAGATATGAAAAGGAATTAACTTTAATTAAGAAAATCGCGAGTTACAACGGTTTCGATTCAGAAATAATAAACAAGCTAGTTAGAAAACATAAAGTAAGAAAAACAATTCAGGATTCCACATGTTTGCTACCTCAAATTGATTGATTCGAGCAAAAAATTTATTAGTTTACCGTTTCACGAAACTACGAAAAATTTAAGTAAAACCTTTAAACAGTATAATGTTCAAGTAGCATTTCGGTCGAATAACTCCCTAAAATCTCTCTTAGGCAACGCGAAAGACAAAGTTAAGGTAAACAACAAATCTGGTATCTATGAAATAAATTGTAAGGATTGTGATAAAAAATATGTCGGCCAAACAAAACGTTCAATTCTAACTCGTTATAAAGAACATGTTTCGCATATTAGATTCAATAGACCCGAAAAATCAAGTGTTGTCCGACATATTCTTGAATCAGATCACAACGTAACATCTGACTGTCTGAGATTAATAAAAAACGTCACACGCCCCCGCGAATTAGATAGTTTTGAGAGCATTTTTATCTTTAAAAATAGGAATAACGTAATTAACGCAGATTTGGGTCCTATACCAGGTTCTTCTTTATTTGAGTTAATTGACAGTTAGATGTTATTAAAGCAAGAAAAATAGGAAAACCATTAAAAAATATTCGAATTCATGGAATTTATTTTTAAACTCGTTTCATTACAATATTTGCCATTAAAATATTCTGACTCAACATTAATTTCCAAATTTATATTTCAACATAATTTAAGGATTAGTTTCATAATTAGATCCTTAATGTATTTTAAATTACGCCTTTTATAATATTTCTAAACGGTTTTTCTATAGAATTTACAAATAATGAGTTAATGCTCTTGCATGAATAGGTGGGGTTAACCAAAATGTAGGTAATTTTTGTAGCATTTAAGATTGAAGATTTTAGTGTTAAACTAGAAGATGTTCAGAACAATCCTTCTGTGAGTGTTTTTGTGCGTTTAAGTGTTACACTGTCTTTTCTACTGAAGATGACAACGTGGTTGTAGAAATACGTATTTAGAATCATTAAATTCTATTGCGGTAAGGATTTTTTAATTTTATTTTATTCACAATTGTTAATATTATGTAGGCTTTGCGAGCTTGGAAAAAAAATTAAAAATGGTGCGCTTTGCAGTACTTGCTGTTTGTCGGCTAATTTTTACGCATAATAACGAAAAATTCAATTGACAGTGTATAATTTCTTTTTTCCAGTAATAGCTATAATATTGGCAGTACTTCTGACATCAGTTACATTTTGCTGCACGCTATACATTCTCCGGCCACAAAATGAACGGGCAATAGCAGATTTGGAACAAACACAACTAGCAAAAGGCGAATATGTAGTATCAGTTAGGACCATGGAAATTATTATTTCGTCTCTAACCATGTTACTTTATTTTTTTCAATTGGTTTTCGGGTTTTTCTGCTTATTTCCTTGCTGTAGGGAAGCAGAATTCATTTAAATATATTAGTAAAATATACCCTTTTTCAATTTGTCAGCTTTTCTTGTTAGTGTATACATGCATTAATAATAGATATACGTGAAAACAACGGAATTAACGACTTTGCAATAATTTTAAATATATGTATTCAGATTATTATTTAGAAATTACACAGGTCTGCAAGAAAATGTTTTTTTCAGCTGCATGGGATGCTTTTGGTGAATATCGTTTTCTAGTCTGCTGAGTCTAAAAATAAATTCCTATTTCCCATGCATCCATCACGTACAGTTCTTTTGCAAAATACAAACGCAAATTTATTCCCATTATGTAGTGACTGTTGAGGCATGTCTTCGATGAATCAAGGAATAGGCGCTATTCAGATGAATAATTTCAAAACAGTTGATTAGCCCTTGAATATCTCTAAATCTACAAGAAACGAGATTTCCCTCTTTGGAGAAAAATTTAATGAATTCTCTCTCTCTCTCTCGTTGCCTGTACCAGGAAAATTAGGTTCCGGTTGTCAGCAGGTTTTTATTTTTCCGCCTTGATCCCATCAATTGGGCAGCATCTTTTGAAAGGCCGAAATCTCTAACCAGGCCATTGAGGTCACTCTGAGAAAAAAACTGAGCTCCCACATTAATTAAAAAAATCTGAACTAGATTCGTCCTGGGAAAGTAATGTTTCCATCCTCAGAATCAGTCAGGATATCATCCAAGCTGGAAGGTGGGTGTGGAACTGGCATTTGAAAGCTATGAGGCACTGGATTAAGATATTTTCTTTTAATTTTTCCTATTGAAACCTTTTACATCTACCAAACAGAAATAGCAGTCGATCATGTAGTTTTGCTATTCGCTCCACAACATATGAATGCCAAAACAAAATGAGTGCTTTTTACCCTTGAACCACAAACGAAGACCTTCATCGCACCTTCTGCACAACTTAAGCTTTATCTTGATCGCCAAGTTTCAACTTGCAGTAAGCATAACACACATTCCTCACGAAATCACTTATGTTTCGTGGTACTTTTAACAGTGTATTCAGCACAAATAAAACAAAAGTTGTCAGGAGATATAACACAACCTCTTGGAGCCATAATATACAAGGTGTCCTTGAAATAAAGAGGCAACATATGATAAATGGAAAGATGTAATTATGTAGAATATAAATCCACACTCAATGACGACGCGAACCCCGAAATTAAAAGCACACCGAAAATTGTATTAGGTGACGCGTATGAACTCAAAATATTCAGAATGTGCACAAATAATAAATACCTCACACACACATACTTATAGCTACGTGAGCTTTAAGATATCGTCTCTGATACAGTCGATCGCACAGTGGCGTTTTTTCTCGCTTATGAGAGAGAATTTTTGGAAAATATTTTGGGTATACATTCTACATAATTACATCTTTCCATTATTCATACGTTGTGTTTTTATTTCAATGACACCCTGTGTAATTATAAATACCACTACAGTTACTTTTGAATGCAAAATGTAAACTGGCTTAACACATGGTCTCAAAGTTTTTGGAAAATTAAATTTTCTCAAAACTAACTTTTTAAACTATATATTACAATCAACAATAAATAGTTAATCTTCAAATTATTGATAGGGCCTTTATCTTCGATGGTCCTCAGTTTTCTTTTGACTTCCCTGACGTCCCATCATTCTCCGGACAACAGCAGGATCAATTTCTCGCATTTTTCCAAAAATTCGACGTCGTAATTGGTCTTAATATGCAGCTTCCGATCCATTTTCATACACTTCTCTGGTCAATATTGACCAACATTCCTCTATTCGCACAGCCTGAGGGACATTGGGAGGATTGCCTAATTTAGAAACAAAGTTCGCGTTATACCAGTCTTTAGTAACTCTAGCATAATGGTGTGAAACTAAATCTGGCCAAAACATGATATCACATCATTGCCATGATGTGTATTTAAAAACTGTAGCAGTTGAGAAAGGCATCTTTGAATGTAAATTTGTGCAGTTAAAGCTTCTCCTAGAACACTACCAATGCACGCCTGCGAGATAAATACGGCCTCAGAATTGGCAAATCACACTAAAGTTTTATCCTCAAATTTGGATTTACCTTTGAATTTTACATTGTCCGGTGTGTTTTCTATGTCGTCGGTATAAAAACCGTCGTTTCCCTTCACTTCTGAATGGGACAAGGTGAAATATTTCTCATCATCCATTAGAATCAGTTTATTGACAAAATGGATGCGCCTTAACGCACGACAACACCTGGGTATTCTTTCTAACTGGGCCGCGGTATACTTTGGCGCTTTCCTTCGTTTTTGAAACACCACGTTATTTCGGAAAATTGTTCGAAAAACAGTGGTCTTTAAAACGCCGAATCTTCGACCTATTTTTCGCTGTGAAACTCCAACTCTGTCCCCAACGACTTCAAACATTCTTTGTTCCCCCACTTAGTCGACCACTTTTGGGCAAATTAATTCTTCACCTTCCTTTATGGTTTGATAAATTGTTGATAAAAAAATATCTTGTTCACGGTAAATGGCAACAATATCACGCTTGGACATTAAAACTGTCATAATTATAACAATTCAATTGTGACATATGATTTCCAGAGACAACTTCACCAAACATCAATTAGTACAACTACATATCATCGAAAATTTTTCGGAAAATTTGGGGACCGTACGTTAAATAGCAACCAAGATCTTGAACTTATTTATCAAGTTGATACTTAATCAAATCTGACAATTTAGTACGCCTGTTTATACTCATTCCTAATACCCTGGCAAACATGTATAAAAGTATTCAACCCAGCCGGATTTCTCATTTTCGCAGAAAGAGATTTCACTCTAAATTAAACTAAGAGCTTATCAAAAAAATCTGAAGAGGTGGAATTTTCCAAGTATTTTTGCCGGCTTTAGTAAGTAGAAAATCTATAAGAAACTGTATAAAAATCCTGTGCAGTTTTTTGTTTTGTGCAATTGTAGACCTGTGTCATTTAGGATTAAACAGAGTAGGTAATTATTAATTTCTTGTTTGTACACTACGTGTGCAATCGCATGTATAGCAAACGCCAATTAAGTTGGCGCGAAGAGGGGGTGCGCAGAAGTCGTGTTTAAAAACGTCCACCCCCCACTACTCAAGTAATTGACAGAATACATTTGTCATTGACGTTTGACGGAACATAATGTCTTTGCTAGGGGATCATAAAGTGATACACGCCCAGAGGTTAGAATTATCTGACATTTGATGTAAAACCAAATACAAATCTCCCCACTACTTTTAATCCTGCGCGAACTTACCCCTCCTCGCGCCAACTTAATTGGCGTTTGCTATACATACTAATGTATTATTCGGGATATTCGGCAATGCCTATAGCTAATATCAATACCCAAAGAAGTTGATGCATGAGCAATGGTCCAATTTGACTTCGTAGTCTAAATATGTAATGCAATTTCATTTTTACACATTTATCATTTCATCACGACTCTTCAGTTTTCTACTTAGAATTAATTGAACAAACTCCGGAAATGCAGGCAGTTAAGCGTAATGAGAAAATATATTGTTTACATCAGTTACTTGAAAGAAATCTTATGTATATTTTATTACAAATACTATGTACGTATTTTTGTTATCTACCTGGTCATAAAACAAAAAAAAACGACGATGTTAAATCAATGATAAAAAAATAGCTTACATTTAAAAGTACACGTGCGTTTTTGTATTTAATTTCTGCGATTTGTAGTGATTTGGGAAGGTTTATTTGTTGATCAAATACTTAAATTCATGTGGAACATTGCAGTAATATAATGTCTCTGACGAAAGCAGGCGTATGGCAGAAAACTATTCGTGAGCACATGGTTATGTTGCATGAGGAAGAAGCACCAACTTATTTTCAAGATAAATGTTGGTACAAACTCTTTCAATGAGGTAAAAAGAATCAAATAAAAATGACTCAAAGTCCGAACGGCCCATGAGAACTTGAACTAGAGAGATAGTGCCAAAAGTTGAAAATTTGGTACTGTATAATCGACGAGATCTCTATTATTGCCAGTGAAGTCTGTATATTCGATGCAAATGTCCTGAAAATTTAGCATGATGGTTTGTCTGTACGGTGGATTCTAAGATTGTTTACACCTGAGCAATACAATTATTGAGAAAAAAATTTCTCGAGTTATCATTGAAGATGGGATATGGGCTTTTCTACTAAACAACAATTTATGTTCGTAAGGGTTCTCCATTCCCTCAAAAAGGTTAAAAACATAATTTTCCGAGAGCAACAATATTCTGGAATGCTGAAATTAAATCGGCACATCACGTACATACATGCTTAAAAAACGATAATTTTCAATTTCTACTCAACAACCAAGTATGGATCTTTCAAAGTGTTATTAAAACAGGTTATTCATTAAATAAATCCGTTTGTATCCGTATCCGTTTGTTATATTTCTTTCTGATTTTAATAAATGTGTATTGATATTTTATTTCTTTCAATTATAACATAATCTGTACGTAATAGAACTGACTATTTTAAGCAAAATTAGGCCACCGTAGTGTAATATATTAGATACATATGTAAATTTATAATTATATTTTACAGATATGCCAATTATATTAATAAATGCAGAGGTCAATGAAAACACGTTGCAATATACACAAATATTAAAATGTTCAGTCTCTTTAACACGGACCAACAATATATGCAACCAAAATTTTGTTTGGTTATAAAAATAACCAGGACAAAAATAGCATCTCATTTATTTTATTCTGGCCATTATTCAACAACCAGCAATTATTCGGAAGTCACAAATTCAAGTTGAATTTTCTTTAAGAATTCTTTAAAAAACCGACATTAACATGGACGCGATATTAATGTTTGATGTCTTATTGTATCTAAATGGTTATTACTATTTATTAGTAGTAATATGTCACCCGTCAATGGTAATCGCGAAATTCTTTAGTACTAGGTTTAAAACTCCCGATTCTATACTAATTGACGTCTCTGTAGTGATAACAATGGTTATAGTAGATTTAATGAAGATTTTAGTTTACAGAAAAGTTAAAAATTATAAAAAAGGTATGTATATCTCAGATGAATGTACTAATAATAATTTTACCGGTATTTTTTGTATATCTAGTTGTCTATGCTCGTGGCTAAAGTAAAAATTGAAATGAAAATGTTTTGAAATTAATTTATAAGTATAAATCTTGCTTAATTCAATGCATCTGAGATAGTTTATTTTTTAATTATTCAAGTTAATTTTATAGGTTAGATATTTGAACGTTAGGTATTAAATAAAATGAAATAAAAACTTGAATAAAATATATTTCTTTTCCGATTATATTTAAAAGAAGAAATCTTGGTTAACCTTTGAATTAAGCATGCTTCTCACTGAAAAACTTCTTCAATTCGCTGCATTAAATATATTTTGCATTCATTCGGATTTGCCACTTAGTTTCTAAATAAAATGTTTATCAATTTGTATGTAGATATTCATAAGTTTCATAACTAAAGACCACTATAGCAAACGCCAATTAAGTTGGCGCGGGGAGGGGTAAGTTCGAGCAGGATTAAAAGTAGTGGGGAGATTTATATTTGGTTTTACATCAAATGTCAGATAATTCTAACCTCTGAGCGTGTATCACTTTATGATCCTCTAGCAAAGACATTATGTTCCGTCAAACGTCAATGACAAATGTATTCTGACAATTAGTTGAGTAGTGGGGGGTGGACGTTTTTAAAAACGGCTTCTGCGCACCCCCTCCTCGCGCCAACTTAATTGGCGCTTACTATACTTAGGTAGGCAATCAGCGGCGTCACTGCGTTGGGTTTACTGAAATAAAAATGCCCGCTATTTATAAAAATGATTTTCGTTGGAATTACAACTACGTGTATTTGAAAATACGTTTATAAACAACTTTACACTATATTATAGCTGTTCATGTATTTATGTAGTACATATCGTGTAAAAAACTGCCTCTAATCAGCCATGATTTCTAAGCAATATCAAAAACCATGTCGTAACTTTACTAATATGAATATCTTAAGTGATCGTTACATCTAAATGACAGACGGCTTTAGAAAATTGCAAGGTTAATTGCTAGGTTATAATCTTCCTGTCACGAATAAATAAAATTTCGTGTTATAATTTTTATTAGATGACACTAATGGCATTAATATTTGACAATTTAGAACGGCGCGGATAAATTACGACATATCTAAAAATTTAATGACTAACTCTGAGGCTGTTTTTTTGAGCGTGTATCGTGCGTTTGACAAAATAGGCCATTGTAGTCCATGAAATTTTCAAACATGTTTTAACTAAGAAACTTATAAATGGTATAAAACCCCTTACGATATTAATGGTTGTATCCTTAATACGTATTTTGACAACTAAGTTGTCATCCTCAGTAGATAAAAATAACAGTGTTGAACATGTAATTACCAGTGTATCTAATGATATCCTATCATTGTTTTGCTCTTTTTATCGTTAATTTAATAGTCGAAAATTTAAAATTTAACTGTTTTACGAACATGTCCAATTCACACTTACGTATTTAAAAAATAGCGAAAATATCATCTACATATCTAATCCAAATTCTTAGGAAATATTTAGCGTTTTTTTTTAAATTCCACTTCAAAGTAACTTGGCTATGAATGGAGATATGCAAATATTTATAGATGTGCCTTGTTTCTGTTCATAAAATTTCCCTTCAAACTTGGAAACAATTCTGTGACATGCAAGGGGTTGTTTGATACCTTTTTTTAAAATTTTTACTTAAGCGTAGCTTCTAATGAAAGTCTTTTAATTTCTTAACTAAATTACAAAATTGTGGTGTTTAACTACTAGTGTGTTAGTTCATTTTATATCGATTTTGTGGCTTTTTTTAATTTAAATTTGGCGCCAACTCCCAAAAGATTAAGTTGATTCGTTCTATGCAATAAAGAAATCAAATTAAAAAAATTGTTTACTTTTTCTCTTTCTAGAGCAAAATCTTTGTTTGCGGCCTTTTTTTGTAAGTCGGTTTTATTTTTTCCAATTTTTTTTTTATTTCAGACTTTTTATTGCTTTGATTGCATTATTATATGTAGAGTGGACCAATTCGGAGCGAAAGCAGAGGCGTGACTAACGAATTGGTTCCCGCATGCGAAACATTATTAATATCTAGAGATATACTATCACGAACGGTGATGTTATTATGTTACTTACAAAAAAAAATGTAAGACGGTTTTTCTAGATTATGAAACGTTCTCGATGATACGTATAAAAAATAAAATCTAAAATGTATGTAATTAGATGATTAAAAAAAACTTACCGTCTTATGAGTTTTCCGTGACTTGAAAATCTGGAGAAGCGCGATGAAATATTGTTAACATAAGGTGCGTCTCCAAAGTTATTTTTCGAAAACGCGTGAGGATTTCCGCCGTGAGGAAAATATGTGCTTGTATATAGAAAACGATTGCTCCACATCTAGTGATGTGATGTTTGCATAATTAAAATAATCTTTGAAACAACTTATCACATCTGTAGACGAATCTTCACAAATTTGTCTAAGTCTGGCAAAATCTAAATCTTTATCTAAAACACTTTCAAACTTACTTAAAATACACTCATTTCTTGAGTCTTCTATCGAACATAGCTGTGCGTGTGTATCTTTCACAACTAGCACTGATTCCTGTAACGATAGCGAAGAATTTTGTAGGTTTTCTAATGCTTGCACTATTCCGAAGTAATTGTTGTGAATAGTTTGTAAATCACTTTTAACCTAACTATTTTGACATTTTTTCCGACTTTCTTCGATAGCAGCACTATCTTTCGGATTTAATAATAAAACCACATTTTTAACTTTCTTAAATTATTTATGATAGTAAAATGCCGCTCGTAGCCATTTCCCCATCGTGTCAGAATCGGCTGTGGTGGCTCAGGGGTATGGGGACACAATTCGTGAAATTTCCGAATACGTTTTGGAGATTTCAGGAATACTGCCTTTGTACTCGATATTAACGCATCTACATTTGGGTAACATTTACGGATCCGGTCTGCTACAAGATGTAGGGCATGGATTTTACATGTAATATGTAAAAAGTTACCACACTGTTCCTTAAGAGACCGACCTACAGAAAGCATGGTTGCGGCACCATCTGTCACAAACATTAGGATTTGATCTCTGGAAATTTCAAATTTTTCCTATGTACTTAACACCACTTTTGAAATTACCCGCGCAGTACATTCTTCTATTTGTCTGCTAGCTAATAAAATTGAAGATGGCGATTGATTTGGTTCCATTTTACGCACCATAACATTAAGTACAGATCTTTTTTTGCTATCAGTTGTTTCATCCACACTCAACTACACTTTTTTATTTTTCTGATTAGCCTTAATTTTATTTTCTAAATGTACACGAACAGATTTTAAATAACGTCGTAAGTGGGTGTAGCTCGGTAATTCTACATTGCCATATTTTTCAAGAAATGAAATAAACGAATCATTGCGTAACAAAGTAAACGGAAAATTACACACAACCATCATTGTACACAAATCAAATAAGAACACTTCGTATTTTGTATCGGCACCAGTGTCTCTATCTTTATGTCTTGCGCTATGCACGTGGCGATGCAAATTTGATTTTGTTAAATGGTTTATATATATATATATATATATATATATATATATATATATATATATATATATATATATAAGTAGACAACGAGTCTTTGCCGTTAAAACAAGTATGTAATATAAAAAATTGTTGGGGAATCCGGCAATAAAAACCTTTAATTAGTCAATTAGAGTCCTTTATTTTATACCTTATATTTCGCTCTGTAGATTTAGAGCTTCATCAGAGGTCACTTTAATCAAAAGAAAATACAACCTTAGCTAATTTAGTCTACTAATTATAAGAAAGATCAATACTTACAAAAGCGGACTAGTTGTTGTGAGAGATATATACATTTTCAAAAAACAAAACCGGTAGAGAACAAGAAATCCACGTAATACAAACAAAACGTCATATTAATTAAAAATTGTGTCTTTAAAAGCTTATTGTTATTACATATTAAAAACCATTTAAAAAATTCCTTTTTTCAGCAAACACATTAAAAAAAAGAACCACGTAGTAAAGAAACTACTTGTCTTGATGTAAATTACATTTTAACAACTTAAGTGTTGACACGGTAGTGTATTGAATTTTCAAAACCAATGTCATATTCGTATATGCAAAACCGAATATAAAAGTACACAGGTGAAAAACAACCAATGTCAAGGTTAACGATATATATACAGATGTTCAAAAGTTGCGCGCTTAATTTCAATAATGTGTTGCTTTACAACAGGTTAAACTTAATTAAAAAGAATTGCAAAATTAAAATTATAATTATCTGAAAAAATTGCGGAAGGACAAATGTGTTAAATGACATCAATAGAGTTAATATTCTGTGTATTTTGGTGAATTGAGTTTTTGATATTAGAAAAGGTCAGCAAAAAGGCATATATTGCGCTTAAATTATTTGTGTCAGATCTGAAATTCATAGCGTTAGTATTATTTTTGATCTCAACCATCTCCAAAAACTCCCTACATTTTAAACTATTAACTGTCTGGAGGATTTTAACATTCTCAAAATTTGGGTTGTGGTTGTATTTGATCATATGTGAGGACAAAGCACATCTGCTCTTCCCAGTTCGAACGTCGCTTTTATGTGTGGTAAGTCTGGTTTTTAACCAAGTTGAGGTATGACCTATATAAACTTTGTTGCATTCATTGCAAGGAATGCTATATACAACGTTCGACCGGAAAGGCAAAGGTGTCAAGTCCTTAGTTTTACTAAAATAAGTGCGTAACGGATTGTAGTTATAAAAACCCAATTTAATATCGTCTGTGGCGAGGACGCTAGAGAGCCGCTCCGACACCCCCACGATGTAAGGAAATCTGTAATATTTCACAATTTTTGGCTGGTCTTTGTTGGTAAGGTCTTTTCTAATATCAAAAACTCAATTCACCAAAATACACAGAATATTAACTCTATTGATGTCATTTAACACATTTGTCCTTCCGCAATTTTTTCAGATAATTATAATTTTAATTTTGCAATTCTTTTTAATTAAGTTTAACCTGTTGTAAAGCAATACATTATTGAAATTAAGCGCGCAACTTTTGAACATCTGTATATATATCGTTAACCTTGACATTGGTTGTTTTTCACCTGTGTACTTTTATATTCGGTTTTGCATATACGAATATGACATTGGTTTTGAAAATTCAATACACTACCGTGTCAACACTTAAGTTGTTAAAATGTAATTTACATCAAGACAAGTAGTTTCTTTACTACGTGTTTCTTTTTTTTAATGTGTTTGCTGAAAAAAGGAATTTTTTAAATGGTTTTTAATATGTAATAACAATAAGCTTTTAAAGACACAATTTTTAATTAATATGACGTTTTGTTTGTATTACGTGGATTTCTTGTTCTCTACCGGTTTTGTTTTTTGAAAATGTATATATCTCTCACAACAACTAGTCCGCTTTTGTAAGTATTGATCTTTCTTATAATTAGTAGACTAAATTAGCTAAGGTTGTATTTTCTTTTGATTAAAGTGACCTCTGATGAAGCTCTAAATCTACAGAGCGAAATATAAGGTATAAAATAAAGGACTCTAATTGACTAATTAAAGGTTTTTATTGCCGGACTCCCCAACAATTTTTTATATTACATATATATATATATATATATATATAATAACTTCGTGACCTTGGTATGATATGGTAAACCTACGTAATAATAACTCATGTCTTGCTTTTCCCTGCCTATCCCTGTTTTCTGTTTTTTGCTGATGTGGTCCTCTACTGGGTTGCAGCCTAGCATATGCGCTACAAAACTCTAGGGGGGTCTGCCCGTTGGGCAGTCAGGTGCCATTCCGCCTTTCCAGCAAGAGTGAGGAACCATGCTACGCGGCGCTATCTCGTCGCCGCGCAATGCACACACTACTAGGACCGGTCCTGGGCGACAACCTGGCTAGGCTGCCGTTAACAGCACACACACGTTCGACGTGTGTGCTATGCCCCCGCTTCGGCGGAAAACGTTAAGATGGCATAAGTGTGACCATCGTCGACCGAGGTAGCCACTAAGAGTGTTCCCTTAGTTGCGATGAGCAACCCCGTACAGGGTGCGCTTCGCCTGTCTGCGCCTTGCCTCGTTGGGGCGGGGGTCAGACCGTCGAAGTACTGCACGGAATTGTAAAGAAGTTGTCGGGAAAGGGTTGGCGGCCCTACGCAACGGCTGGTTATCCGACCTCTCTAAATTCATGCGACCGATCACTAAACACACGCACGAACGCACCGACATACAAAACCCTACACTTACGCTCTCACACAAAACCACACACCCATAGAGAGACGCAAGCTGCCAGCAGCAACCAACACACAAGTTCATACCCAGAAGGAGACACAAATTGCTAGCAGCGAACAACACATATTTTCACACCTTGTTATCTATTTTTTGGAATACTAAGGCATGATTTATTATTATTACTAGAATGTATCTTTGAATAATTTAAACCATAGCAACTTAATTACTTGACATTTATATCCTGTCATTCATATTTTGTATTCTCTTGATAAAGGCGTATACAGCCGAAACATGTAGAGTTTTTTTAATACATATATTTTGAAGTAATATACAGACCTTTAATCGCCTACTGATTAGGTTTACTATATATATATATATATATATATATATATATATATATATATATATATATATATATATATTGCACACTAAACATTTTACATTTACACCATTGTAAGATAAACTAGGATGGTTCTCAATAAACCTATTGACTAACTTTGATGATAGCGGTTTTTTTACTGTACGCTCCTTCAACATTATTAAATACACAGAATACACTTTCCTGCTGCTATTATTCGTGTGCACACGATGACCGAGAACAACATACTAAGTAATCGTATGTGCGATGGGGCACGCGGGAACCAATTCGTTAGTCACGCCTCTGCTTTCGCTCCGGATTGGTCCACTCTAATTATATGTCTGTTTATAATGCGAAAGCCTACAAAAGCTGCTACCGAAAAGAATAACTAGCAAAAAATCCAACAAATGAAAAAGTACGATTTGAAAAAGCTATGAAAAAACAAGCAGTGAAACGTATTGCAGAAATAACAAAAAAAAAGACTCATGTAATACACATGTAACAACGTCAGTTCTAGAAGTCTGCAAATTATTTATAATATGATTTTAAGATGCGTTTGTAAATTAAGGTAACATAAATCTTAATTTTTAATAGTTCACTTGAATGTATAAACAGCTGGTTTTGTACTAGGTTATTGACCTTAACATACAATGTTATAGTTTTTATAACATCGACAGCTGTTACGTATGTGTGTGTGTAATGTCAATAGAGATATTTATTATTTATACACATTCTGACTATCTTGAATTCATGGGCGGAACATCATACAATTTTCAGTGGGTTTTTAATTTTGGGATTCGCGTAATAATTGACTCACAAATATTTTGGATTTATATAATACATATACTTTATTACATCTTCCCATTTATCATACGTTGTATTTTTATTTCAAGGACACTCTGTATAAGCGTCTTTCAAATGAGACTGCCGAGTAACGAACTCATCGGCTCAGTTTAGCCCATGAGCGTCTTTCAATTGTCCAGCACCGATATAAAATTATAATAGGATAGATAAACTAGCGTATAATTTCAAAGAATTATTAGAAGAGTAAAGATGTTTATGTTGGAGAAAATCATTAATGTGTAAGCAAATCAACAGGTAAAAAGTGGTCTTTTGTTTGTACAACACCGATACCGGCTCAGGCTGATATGGGACCATCTTGGATGTACCCTTTATCAAACGCATGCAAAATTATTAAAATCGGTCAACTCGTTGCCAACAAACATAAATAACGAATTGATAACCTTGCACACTTTTTTAATATTAGATAGAATAGGTATTGACATATTATAACGAGCCATCGAAAAAAATCATAATTGGAGTAGACTGTGAAATTGGGTTGGTACTTTAGCCACTTCCACATAATGATGCTTGACAGTTTCATTTGGTTTCATTGTAAAAAAAAGGTTATGGCATTGAAATGATACTACAACAAAAAAGAAAACAAAAAATTTATTTAATATCGAAATCATAATCAAAATTTACATATAGCTACAGAAGTTGTTGAAAATGTTGTCCATTTAGCAAAAACTTTATGCAGCATTTGCGGTGAGTTGTTGATCTCTTCACACTTTTCTGTTATGCGAATTCTCAGTTGTTCCAGATTATGAATTGGCGTTGAATAAATTGAATTTTTATGTATGGCCATACGAAAAAATCACATATGTTTAAATCGCAAGACCTAGTTGGATATGGGATTTCAGTGTTCTGCTTATTATTCTGTTATCAAAAAATTCTCTGAGATATTGAAGTGTTTCTCTGGTCGTATGTGCTGTTGCACCATCTTATTTTGTAATTCCTCATCATCTAGTTGATTTATGAATGAGCCGAGTATCCCATTGCGATATCGTGCAGCAGTAAGTGTACGTTCAAAAAAATTGGACCTACCAATCTATTTCGACATATTCCAACCCAAACACCAACTTTTTGGGGATGCAATGTTTTTTCAACAAAAAAATGCGGATTTTCGGAGGACCAACACCTCATATTCTGTGAATTAACATATCCAGAAAGATAAAACCAGGCCTCATCCGAGAAAAAAACTGTGTTAAGGATATCCTGATTGTGTAGATTATTTTGAAACTATTGACAAAATTCCACTCGTCTTAAATAATCCACTGGATAAAGTTCATGAAAACATTGCAGCTTGTTTGGATGACAATGTAGGACTTTTTTAAGAATGAATTGGCACGTACCATAAGATAAATTTGTTTGTTGGGTCACTACTGAAATGGATGTTTTTGGATTTTCATCAATAATATGCTGAAGGGCTTCAATATTCTCAGCTGTACGTTTAGATGGCCGTCCACTTCCAGTTTTTCTACCGAAGCTACCAGTCTCTCTGAATAACTTTACATAATTTGTCAAAACATTGTAAAAATCATTGTAGTCAAACACTAATTCAGGATGTTCTTCACTAAAATCAGCCATGCATTCCGTAATTGAATACTGCCACTCGCCATTTACTTTCACACCTGTACGGAAGTAACATTCGATAATTTTTGCTTTTTGTTCTATGTTGAATACCATTTTTTAAATAAATTAAATTTTTTTAATAAGAGTTTTGAAAAATTTGAAACAAACTTTTAGTTTCAATGGCAAATAATAAATGTCATTATGTGTAAGTGGCTAAAGTACCAACACAATTTCACAGTCTACTCCAATTATGAATTTTTTCGATGGCTCGTTACTTACTACAAGCACAAAATGAACAGATAATCGGGGAACCAAACAAACTCAAAGTCAATTGTCTTACCTCGATTACAATGATGGAATACATTTTGTCAGTTTTAGCCGTATCATCTCATTTATTTGAATAATTATTAGATTTTTGTTGTAAAATAGGAGAAGGCAATTAAATATGAAATAATTAATAAAATTCTCTTTTTAAAATATTTTCACAACTACGCGCCGTGCATAAAGTAAACGCGTTGAGGACAACAAACATTGGTACTTACTGAAAATAAATAAAGCAATTAACGATCTTGCAACATTCTAAAAATATTCGAGATTATTAATTGGAAACAATTTAGGACCGAACAAAGATAATTATAAATACCTTAGTAGTTTAAATGTAGGTAAAGAGAATGGACGCACAACTGTTCTTCGAAGTTTTACTTTATTTAAATTGCTATTATTTCGGGTTATTTTTTGTCACAGAAACAATAATGTTGTTAGCCAAATATTTTAGCAATAAGTTCCCTACGCCTAATATTAATTTAGACGGAGCGGTTCTATGCATTATCATGCTGGCAGAATTTATTAAATTGTTTACGTTTAGAAAAATTCGGGAAAATAAACCAGGTATTTATAAAGAAAATAATTCTTAAGAATATAACATAATTTTCATTGTTACCCACTTTTAGGACTATCAAATTTTTTAGCAATATCTCTTACTTTTATTTCAATCACTTGTCTATGGTACGTTTTATTTATTCAATGTCCAGTATTGAAAATGGAATATATTGTATGCGGAGTTATGTTTGCCTTAATGCTTACGATTGCAGTATATGGATTTTTGCAATTTCTTCCGTGTTGTCAAAGAAAAGTTTATGTATAAATATATTTATTAAATATATTAGTTGTTTATATTTAAAAAATGTATTTTTATTTTATAAAAACAGGAATAATTTGAATAAAATTTTGTACGATTACTTGGTTTGTTTTTCTATAAAATAAAATTAATTTAACCTCAATGGAAACTTATTGCTGGCTTCAAAAAATGAGAATTATAGTGTAACTTAATGATAAATAATCGAGACAGCATGTAGCTCCATCTCGTATCTTCGATAATAAACTAAAATAAACCTATCTTACCTTAATGTATATTTTATTTATTTTTTTTTTTTGTATAAAAACGTAATTGACAAATTGATTTTAATTATCGTAGTGTATTGTTAACCACCATACAAATTCATGAATTTTTAAATTAGTATTATTTATGTCAAAAAGAGGCAATTCAGAAAAAATAATATAAAGAACTTTTGTCATAAAATATATATCGCACCCGCCTTTTCGATCCGACGAGAAAAGCGAAGAGCTCTTGCGATATTTGACATTAAATTAAGGTAAGATAGGTTTATCTTACCTTAATGTATATTTTATTTATTTTTTTTTTGTATAAAAACGTAATTGACAAATTCAAATTGATTTTAATTATCGTAGTGTATTGTTAACCACCATACAAATTCATTAATTTTTAAATTAGTATTATTTATGTCAAAAAGAGGCAATTCAGAAAATAGTTATTTACGATACAAGTGTTAAAAGTGCGATTTTATTTCATGAGTAAAAGTTTGCGACACGAGCGTTAGCGAGTGTCGCAATTTACGAGTGAAATAAAATAGCATTTTTAACATGTGTATCGTACAATATTTTTTTTGTACTCGCCTATCAAAACCTGTCATTTCACGATTTGATTTGCGTGCGTAAAAGTCACTTTAAACACGAGTGCGTAAAAGTAAAGTTGGTACTTCCTGGAACTTGATTAATTTAGTGACATTTTAAAATCATAAATCCCTAACCTTAATAATATGCTACCCAGTTCGTTGTTTTTCTATGAAAATAAAAGGAAATGAAATAGAAATTGTTATATTTGGAAGGTATGTAATTCAATGTCAGAACAGCAACAAATATTATTTTTTAAATTTATAGAAAACTAAAAAAAAAATTGTCAGAAGTGGGATTCGAACCCACGCCCTCAGAGATGACCAGAACGCTCAAGAACCCGTATAACGGGCAAGGTAAACCTTCAGTCTGGCGGCTTAGACCGCTCGGCCATCCTAACAGATACTAGTAATATTGTTAAAAATACTTATAAATATAAAAATTTTGAAATTATATTTATATTTTATATAAATATTATTATTGTTTATAGTTCTCGTACAAAAAATATTGTACAAACTTCGTGCGTGAAACATTTCGCGAATTCGTGTCCATAAAGCGCTCGCCTGCGGCTCGCGCTTTAAACTGGTCACTCATTCGCGAAATATGATTTCACGCACTTGGTTCGTAAATAACTATTCTACAAACACATTTTTTATTATAAAATATAAAGAAACTCCACTGACCAAATTTGACAGCTCATGAATACGTTTTGACACAACTGGACGCAGCCGTTAAATTACGTCAAATTAAGTCACAATTCATACAAAAGATGAGTTCGTATTTTAATAGAGAAAATGAAGTAATAGCGAGAATAATAATTCTGAAAGTACTGCAACACAGGAAATAAATATCTCGAATTACACAAACTGTACATTTAATATTAATTATCCAAGAAATATGTAATTTTCAATCATTTTAATATATGTTGTCATTTTTGACAAACTGTCATGTCAATTTACTTTTAACACTAGTGTTAAAAGTACTACTTTTAACACGCTGCTACGCTATAAAATCGCATTTTTAATTGAAATTAGCCGTTTCAAAATGTCAACTTTTAACGGTGTTTGTAGAAAAAATAATATAAAGAACTTTTGTCATAAAACATATATCGCACCCGCCTTTTCGATCCGACGAGAAAAGCGAAGAACTCTTGCGATATTTGACACTCGTTCTTTAATAACCGGTAATACCTAACCTATAAATGATTGAAATTTTTTTTCTTAAGCTGACAATAATTTTGAAACTTTATCATAACATAAATTAAATTTGTCAAAAATTTTACAGCCAAACAAGTAATTTTAACCATATATCATTCATATTTATACAAAATATTCTAACCAAAAAAAAGATACAGAGTGATCCATTTCAAGTGAAGGACGTTAGTATGAGAAAAATTAGTTTGGAATTATGAAGCATATTTCAATAATTCGCAAACTTGAAAGTATGTTTAAAAGTTATGTCGAAAACGACAATGACTAAACATACATATATACAAATGACAGAACTGTCAAACAAACTGTAAATAGCCATGATCGGTATTTGACAAACATAAAAATGCTCTAATCTAGGGAATTTTATAGTACAACCACACTTCACTTGAAATGGAACTCTATAAATCTAAACCGAATTTCTCAGAGATGTCAAATTAAATATTTGTTTCGATCATTTATAGTCACTTGGTATATTATTTTCTAATTTACAGCTATAACAATATAATTAAAACACCAATTATAATCTAGTCCAGTGCAATTTCACTTTTAAAGGTGGTTAACCTTTAAAAGTGAAATCGAAGTAGTCAATTCAACATTAAATAATAAACAAATTGTTTGTTAAGGGCCTGGTATATTTAGAATGTTATATATCATATGTTCTTTGATATGATGTCAGGGTAAAATTAAAAAGAAATAAATATTGTCGAGGCAAAAAATAGTACAGTGCCATCGAAAGCAGAAATTTCTAGCTTGTTAAATTTACAATATTGTGTACTGCCAGACATTATCTGTCATTTTATATTTATCATTGGCGTACCGACTGTTTTGTTGCGAGATTTTAGTGCATTTGCAATTTCCGGCGTGACGCGCGCACGACATATTGAAAATAATCATGAAATTTGTTCGCATTAATACTAATTTTCCAGGTGTACCGACACAAGCAGCATATTTTGATCGCACTGTATAGCATTTTTTGCGATAATAGATTTTCTTAAAAATCAAATCATCACTTGATTAATTACGTATTATTATTGATATTTTGTTAATATAATATTAACATTAACAATTATAACCAGTTCACCTGCGATTTTAAATCGTAAATATTTCTAACTTAATTGTAACACATATAAACAGTATTGTTTAAATTACTTTATTATTAGATATTTAAATTAAGCTCAGTGGCGTGTTTACAATTTTTTTTGCCATCTCGCAACATCCAACTTAACCCAACCAATTGAGAATTTAGTGCTGACGTAAACAAATGGCAACGTAGGACAGATTTTTCCAAACAAAACAAAGTGACATAACCTTTCTTTTTATTCAACTTTTTTATTGGCCGTTTTCATTTGAATTTTTGTGTAAAGTTGTTTTAATCACGTACATCAAGATTATTTTGAACATTGTAATGTGTACACGTGTAACCATTACAGTGAACAGAAAGAATGCAAATATATTACATTCCCTAAAAAGAATAGCCATTGGTTAAGATAACATTGGAAAACAACTCATGTACAAATATTACAACATTTTTACCTCAACATTATAGCAGATATTTTTGATACTTGCTTTAACAATACCTTAAAATATTCATAATCCATTTTTTTAATATTACCTAATTCATAACCACTTTCTCCCCGTTTCATTACATTATGGTCATGAAAAAATTAAAAATCGACAACATTTTCCTATTTATTTTTGCTGATAATGCAGATAATGGATACATATTTTTCTGAGAAAATTGCGTAAACATAATTACAATATGATAGTTATTTTTTGCAATACGACCTATAGCAAATAAAGAAACAAATATATTAAATTATTTGATTTTTGTCAGCTAATACAAGCTAACGTACGATTGAATGCAAAAAAAAAGTGGTACAGTAGTGAAGTTATATGTAAATCAATTTTTAAACTTTTTAGTATTTTGACGTTGCTAAAGCACAGTATAGAGTGGGACAACTGCCGTCAGCACCTTCGATGTTCGTAGTGCAGACTTTATAATGAAAATGGTGGACGAATTCGCGGTCTTTCCTATTTATAATACTAGATGTCGCTATCCAAAAGTGGAAATTATCATATTTTTTATTTATACATAACGGGTGTTCAGAAACATTCGAAGTCAAAGTAGTCCTTGAAAATATGAAGTCATGTCTGAGATAGATTGATACATTTACTTAATACAATTTTATAGGTTATCAAATTAGTATCTTCGATATTAGATTCTGACAATTTTTGACAGACAACAGTTGACATTTAATAATTATTACAAATCAGATACTTAAGTAAAGATATACGATTTTTTGTTCAGAGCCCACTTGACTTCGAATGTTTCTGAACACCCGTTATAATATTTATATCAAATTTATTTCTAAATAAAGTATACGGTTGGTCACATTGGTACTGGACATTTTCAAATTTAAATGTTGCTATTCCCGAAATATTATTTATTAATTTTCGTTAACATTACTTGATCTTATTTAAAAATGTAAATATAAGTGACATAGAAACTAATATATCTTGTTGTCAATTGTATACAATATAAATATAGCAAACGCCAATTAAGTTGGCGCGAGGAGGGGTAAGTTCGCGCAGGATTAAAAGTAGTGGGGAGATTTGTATTTGGTTTTACATCAAATGTCAGATAATTCTAATCTCTGAGCGTGTATCATTTTATGATCCCCTAGCAAAGACATTATGTTCCGTCAAACGTCAATGGCAAATGTGTTCTGACAATTACTTGAGTAGTGGGGGGTGGACGTTTTTAAAAACGGCTTCTGCGCACCCCCTCCTCGCGCCAGCTTAATTGGCGCTTGCTATACGTTGTTTGTGTAGAATTTTTCTTTTCTATTTTCTGTCGACACCTATCGGGCAACTGTTGAAGGACCGCCAATTTCACACATGCGCCCTCAGAAACTGTACAATAAAATAAGCTAGTTGTCCCTACTGTATGTTTAATATACTAAAGCTAAAGCATTTAAAGATCGTAGTAACGTGCGAAAGTAATTTTTGACACTTACATGTTATTTTAATATTTAAATTTGACGCTTGCATTTAATATATACCTACATTCACGCAGCCTAATTTAAACCGATTAAAATATCAAGCGAGTTACAAAATTTGTTTCCTAAGTAGGCCATGAGCGACTGAGATAGACATATAAGTCACGTCTGAGCTTAGAGAATTGGCGAAGTGTAGCTTCTCAAATTGACAAGTTACGATTTAACAAGTACGAATTGTAGGTTAGATTACTTAATCAATCTAAGACAACTGATTTAATCCATGGCATACTCTGAAAACTTTTTTTGTGGCTCACTCTTTATGACTGTACCATTTTTTTTTAATTCGTTAGTACATATTCGAAACTAAATAATTATTTTTTTTTACAGTGATAGGTGTGATATTAGCTTTATTTATGGCGGCCATTACATTTGCGTGCACAATATACTTACTATTTCAACAAGACCTACCCACAAAGATGGAATATATTTTGTCAGCTATAACTATGTTGCTTTATTTACTTGAACTGATTTTTGGAATTTTAACATTCTTTCCTTGTTGTAAGAAAACAGAATTCTATTAAATATATATTAATAATATACATGTGTTTAATTCCTCTATTACCTTGTTTTGTTTTATTAATATGCAACATGTATGACCTATTGAACTTACTGCAAATGAGAATTAACGACTATTAAATCTCCTTTTCACATGCAAATGTCGTCTTATGTGATGTGTTAATTACTACAATTCGACACCCTGAGTTTGTATCAGTATGTAGAACACAACATGCTGCGACTTCGATCTTGCTGGTTGTTAGGATAATTAAAAATTCGTGAAAAACTACCGGAACGTACAGACGCGTTTCGCTCTTACTGGAGTTTGTCAATGTATGGTATCCTGGAGATAGATATGACTCACTTCTATACAGTTCGTTTTTGTGAACCAGACTACGAACAAATTTTCAATCAAAAACCAATGTTGTTAAATGTTTAAACAAATACCAATGTACAACAAGTGTTACATAGATAAATAAAATTTATTCGAGTTTCAAACGGTTTCTGCTTGTTTTAACCAATCACGATACCCACCTAAATTAAAATTGTATTCTTATTGGTCAAAATAATCCGGTGAAATGGAATATCTTCATTTTTGCTATTTATCACTCATTCTTACTTATAACTGACACTTAAAATAAATAATATAAAAAACAATGGAAGGCAAGATATAATAAATAACGACATAACAAGGGAAAAATTTCAAATAAACGATAATAAAAAAACTGGAAATCATAATGTAATAGCATAGGATACAATATTTGGAACGCAAGCGACGTCACGCAGTCACGTGACTCGGAAATACATTACGCGATAGGTTTTGAGCAATCCTATTAGACGTTTACTATCCTTGAATTTACTAGGTATCTTTTTTGCTTGCCAACCTCTAGTAACTAAAACCTGAAGTACCAAATTCAAAATTTCAGTGCTATATTTTACACTATTCTTTTTCTCTTTTATTATGAAACAGACATGTAAATAAATTTACATATCTGTAACTGTATACTTGGACAATACCTCGTATTTTCGGCATTTACTTCTGCTTAAGACATATGTTTCTGCCATTTTATAGGCGTCGTCAGCTAAGCTAATGAAGCATAATCATAATGAAACAAAAGCTTTATACGTGCATATAACGTATAGACATAGTTAAAACATTTTTGTATAACTATTCTTTTTGTTTAAATTAAAGTCTTTTATAAATATTTTTATAATGTAAATATTACAATACAACAATAGTTGGTATTGTATAGTGACTATACATAGTGGGAGTGTTCAAAGTGTAAACCTGCAGAATCCAGCTCCCATCCTAATTTCCAGCTACAAACATACTAAATTATCCGCAACGTTGCCAAATCTTGGTACCTTTCTTCTGTGGCTTATATCAGTGACAATAGACCAGGCAAGCGTGACGTCAAATCGCCATTTTCTGTACGGTAGGTCAGGGTCTACGTTCCAAACAAATTTAAAGCGCCATTTGAAACGTATAGTCACTCTTGGTAAAACGATTTTTAATTAATCTTCCTATATTAATATCATTTGTTACTTGGTAAGTATGTAAGCAAAATATCAATATACATATTATAGTTATTAAAAACAAAATATTTGGCAATGGTGTTTTTTATTTGAAAAAAAAATATTAGCAATGACTGCAAAAAAGCTTTCTCCACCTCGATAATTCTGCCTTTTCTGTAGGAAAAGTAAAAATAGTGCATGCCTTTTCTTCACTTAATGCTTGCAAGTAGGAGCAAAACACATCACCATTATGTATATCTATCTAACCTCACTTTTGTACTTTAGTTACTCAAGTATAACCGTGCTATAAAACAATTAATATTATTAATATCAGTTTTAAACAACGCGTCGTTCATACCTACATGCAATAACAATTAGAATTAACTTAAAAATAACAACTTTTCACTTCAAATTTGCAACGCGTTCCAAATACAATACGAAATACCCTATGAAAAAAATTTAAATGTCGTTTGTTTGGAACGCGATCCCTGACCTTCCGCAAAAATGACGACAGCACTTGCGTGGTCTATTGGGAATTTACATTAAGTGATACGCCACCACGCCGTAAATTTTGGAACTAGCGTTGGAAGTATACTTGTATTGTTTATTGGGCTCTATCGTGTGTAAAACTATTGTTTTCTTCGTTTCCTTGGTATTTTATATTTTCGCTACTGTTCTTCGGCAAATTTGCCATTCTAAACATCACCTATGGTTAGTATATTATTTAGATGGTATTATCTTCGAAAATAATACAACAGAAAAAATTATTAGAAATAAAATGTCCATACAATGGAAAGATTAAAAGTGCTGTAAATTGTATCGATTCATGTAATTATCTGAGTGTTATTTAACAGATCGAGTTGAATAATTGGTTGTCAAAAAGCTTTATTATCAGTACAATATTCTTACATGTTTGAGTACGCAGATAAAGTAGACCTTTAAAAAAAAGATGAAAATGAACATAAAATAAAATCCCAAACCAATTTCGAAAACACTTGTTAACACGATACGCATATAGTGTTAACATGTGTTTTCGAAGTTATATATATAACAAAACTAGAAGGGTATACCTCCATTCGACGCCATCTTGGCGACGATCGTGGCGCCACCATCGGGTAATGTTAATTCCCAATTATTATATATTATCTGATTTATATTTATTCTAATTTAATTTTCATTGAAAAGGCAGATAGATGAGGTATTGCAAGGAACACCATTGTTAAGGAATTGTGTTTACAGAATAAATTAATTTAATTTTCTGTACGTCGATTTGTTAACCTTCAAATCCTATATCAATATTTATTATAAATATTCGATTTGGCAACGCTACTTGTAAATTTTCGATATACTGTCATGAGCAAAAAATCAGGATAGTGTCAAAATCGTAATGTCAATTTTCTTTATTTTTTAGCGTTGTAATTTTGATGATATTTGATTAATTTTCAAACTGTACGTCAAATTATCTATCGTAGTTACTAATTCAAAATTGAAAATGCCGCCTTTCTTCGAAAATTGATAAAGCCAGACTTGTTACTAGTTTGGAAAATGGGAAATCATCGGTTCAATTTAATATTGTTAGAAGTTCTGTCGCAAGAATATATAAAAAATGGAGGGAAGATGATAATTTAAATCGGAAAGTAAGTCTCGGGCGTAACAAAATTTCAAATCCTCAAGAAGACGAAACATTAGTTACTGAGATTAAGTACAACTCTTTCAAAATATTAAAGGAAACCATAAGAACAACACAATTTCCTGTCTCATCTTGTAACGCAATGGTTACAAAAAAATGAAATTTAAACTTGAGATTTCCCGCCCTACAGTCCTTATCTAAATCCCAATGTATGGGGATTAATGAGATAGAGCTGCTACCCAGAAAGAATTTTGGGAGATTGTTCAAAATGCTTGGCATCAAATTCCTATAAATATTGTCGCTTCAATGTCTACAAGATTAGATGCAGTTACTTATAAATAATAACAATGGAATGACGAAATACTAATTATTTGAATTATATTCTTTTTCTAACGTTTTTAGTAATTATTTATATATATTTTAAAAATGTTTAATAAATGCAAATGAAACACATATTTTTGACAATTCCTGACTTACTATTATGAGTAAAGATGCCATTTAAGTAGTCACAATTTTAACCCACGCAGAAACAGTGTCCCGTTTTTTTTTGCTCACGACAGTATGATAGGTTATGTCAGTTATGTGCATGCGTAAATGAGTCAATTGTGTTAAATGCGAGCTCTATTCTACATGCATAGATAAAGTAATAATAATAATAATCTACATGCTTACCTAATATAAGGAGTAAACTAAACAAAATATTTTTGCTTCAAAGAAATATTATGAAGAAACAGTAAGGTTAGAACGAAGCAAATAGTTTGCAGTGGCTCTAAACGCAGATATGTGTCACATTACACAGAAGCTTGTTGACCCTTTATATATGTATATTTATGTAGAATTGGCATTATAGGAAACTTAAGACATGCTCATAGCAAGATACAAGTAGTGTGTGGGTATTTATTTATACAATTAGTTCTAACTATGCCTCATATACACTGTGTTAAGTATGCAATAACTTTAAGGATCGATTCTTTGAGTGATTTTAAGACGAAATGTTCGTATAAACATGGGTCCGTAAATGCTTCATTTTCAAGATAGTCAGTTTTTTTCTAATCGGCTTAAAAAATTTTCTTAAGAAAATTTACATTTTTTAAATTAATAGTAACTATAACAAATAAATTCTAAATTTAATATTTGTAATAACTAAACTAACCAATTTTACTAAATTAAATGTTTGAAATTGCCACTGTGAGTTTCAATGCAACCATCTAGCCGCCTAGCCGTGAAGTTATATGTAAAGTCAATTTTGAAATATTTTTTTCCACGGTCGGGAGTAGAAATCAGTTTCTATGACATCAAAATTAAAACAGAAGTAGTCGATTATTCCCAAGGGAGTTTACATTATGGAGAACGTTTGTGATTCATGCAAAAAAAAGATAACATTGAAATTATTTATTGTGTAGTTTTATGACAATAACTCAACGACTACTAAATAAATGCTCAAATCCGAATACAATAATTCTGGTGCTACTTACTTCATAATGACAAAATATGTGTTTTTAAGTTAATGAGACCGTGGAAAAAATAGTATATACCATTCGGGAGAGATGCTATTTTGTCCTCGGTGCATTGTAGCCCTCGGGCTTCAAATTGCACCTCTGCCAAAATAACGCATTTCTCTCCCTTATAGTATAATATACTATTTTTCACGGTCGGGAGTAGAAATCAGTTTCTATGACATCAAAATTAAAACAGAAGTAGTCGATTATTCCCAAGGGAGTATAATGCTCCCAAGGGAGTTTACATTATGGAGAACGTTTGTGATTCATGTTTGTTTATTTTGTAGTTATGACAATAACTCAACGACTACTAAATAAATGCTCAAATCCGAATACAATAATTCTGGTGCTACTTACTTCATAATGACAAAATATGTGTTTTTAAGTTAATGAGACCGTGGAAAAAATAGTATATACCATTCGGGAGAGATGCTATTTTGTCCTCGGTGCATTGTAGCCCTCGGGCTTCAAATTGCACCTCTGCCAAAATAACGCATTTCTCTCCCTTATAGTATAATATACTATAGTATTGTGACGTTGCTAAGATACTTAAGATCATAGTAACGTGCAAAATTCATCTTTGACACTTACATCTACCTGTATATCAACGTACAGCAGACCGATTTTCATGTGGCCGGTTAGAAGTACCGCACTCGAGATGCGCACGAAATTCATAGGTGGGGGAACCTCTGGCATTCAGTGTTTTACATCGTTTTAAGCGATAAACACAGTAGTGCAGTGCCGTATTAAGGTAGTGAGTAATGGAGTTTAAAAGTAAATTAAATAAATGTGTTTTACACAGTCAAACTCGTGAAGTGATCTCAAATGTATTTAAATATATGCAAGAAGAAAAACCTTCAGGGGTACTCAAAATTCCACTGGATCAGTTATATGAACGCGTTATTGCCGCAACGGGTGTTTCTGAGAGAAGTATTAGACGGATTGTTAAAGAAAAAAGTGAAATAAACGCAGGTGCCGGTTCATCTTTTACATCGCCAAAGAAAAATAAATAAAAAACCAAGCCCAAAACCGACTTAGACGATGCAGATAAAGGTGTGCTGCGTAGAACAATTTTAAATACCTTTACTGTTGACAAAATTGTGCCTACAATGCCAAACATTCTAAGAAAATTTAAAGAAACAGGATACACTGGAGGAATAGATTCTCTTCGGAAAGTAGTAAAAGATATGGGCTTTCGTTGGAGAAAAACAAAAACCAACAGAAAGTTGTTAATGGAAAAGCACGACATTCGTCAGTTAAGAGTGTCTTATTTGCGTACCATTCAAAGCTACAGAAATGAAAAAAGACCGATTATATATATTGATGAAACTTACATCCACAGTTCTCATACCGTGGCTACTTGTTGGAGTGACAATTCCAATGAAGGATTAGCAAGGCCTATATCAAAAGGTCTAAGACTAATTATTGTTCATGCTGGCTGCGAGACGGGATTCATTCCGAATGCTAAATTGATTTTTAAGTCTAATACCACAACGGGAGATTATCATCACGAGATGAATTATGAAAATTACAAAAAATGGTTGTTAGAAAAATTAATTCCAAACCTGCCTCCAAAGTCTGTCCTAGTAATTCACAATGCTCCTTATCATAATGTCCAAAAAGATAAACCACCGAATTCTAATAGCAGGAAATCAGGTTATGATAGACTGGTTAAGGTCTAAAAATATTTACTTCGACAATAACATGCTCAAGCCCGATTTATATAATATTATTAAAGTACATAAGCCAACATTTAAAACGTTCGAGATAGATGAAATGTTAACACAACGTGGCCATAGTGTTTTGCGATTACCGCCATACCACCCAGATTTAAATCCGATTGAGTTAGTATGGTGTATAGTAGTAGTATAACTTTTTTGATGAATTTAGTGCTGCTGAATGGAATAAATGTTGTGACCACGCGATAAAGTGGGAGCAAAAGTTTTTGGAAGCGGAACCTCTCATAGACGAAGTTACAGACCAGTTCATTATTAATTTGGGTGAAGACTCTGAGTTGGAGAGCGAAGAGGAAGTCAGTGATAGTGATTCTGCATAACTTTTTATATATGTAATTATATGTATAATTTACAGTAATTTTTTTTAAACTTAGTTATTGTTCATTATTGTTTTCTCCTATAATTATTTTTGAGTATTTATGTATTATTTCTTATTGTAATTATTATTTTCATTGTTATTTCCAATAATATTAGTATTAATAATATTCTTTTGTCCACGACTATTAAATAATGTTATTACAACACTCGCCTACGCTCGTTGAAGAATATACTATTCTTTTGTACATATAGAAAGTTTACAATGTGATTATAATGAGAAAGAGATTAGCATAAATATTATTTGCCAATAATTCAGTTAATTATCCAAATTAGTTTTACTTAATCCTAATCCTTTCTACCGTTAAGTGTAGCTAACAATCTTATTCAGTTATCCCCTTAATGTGATGTTAGTACGCTATTAGCTAAGGTAAGACATTTTAATTAAACATGTTACATGAAACTATGCGTTTTATTTTACTTCTATTTGCCTTAATTTAGTGAAATACAAACCATTATAAAAAACATGTTCAACAATGTGATTTTCTGAATTTATCCCTTACTACGTCCCAATCCACGACTCGCACAAAGAGTTTGCATTTCATTTTTCCGAATACTGTCTCTATCTAACACTGACCCTTACTTGACGCACGTACAAATTCTCCAACCGGCCACATGAAAATCGGTCTGCTGTAATATTATTTGACACTTATAGGTTATTTGAATATTTAAATTTGACGCCTACATTTAATATATATCTACATTCACGCAGCCTAATTTAAACCGATTAAAATATGACGAAATATTTCCATAACAGGAACCTCTTTTAAAAGTTCAGGTAATACGTATTCTAAAAACTTTCGGTATTCTTCCTCATTAAGTCTTGGTGGAAAAAAATATGGCCCAATGAGGTGGTCACCGATAATTTCAACCCAGATATTAAAAGAAAACTGTTGTTGAAAATTATTTTCTATCAAGGCATGTGGATTGTTTTCGGCCCATACGTGATTGTTGTGAAAATTAATCATTGAATTTCGCGAAAAACAAGCTCCATCTGTAAATAGTTTCCCGGGTACTGGTATTAAGATTTACTTCAATTTCATTTAAAACAGCTTCTTCAATTTGTACTGTTCTTAATGTTACAGGCCTTCCGATAACAACCGTCGATCTTTTAAAATATCGTGCATGAAATCTTACAAAAGTTCTTCTGTCAGGCACTACATGTTGAGCAAACCTTTGATGATAAATACGGAGCACTACAGTTTACTTAAGCCATTTCGTAACAGAAATGCATATTTGCCATTTCACTATTAGTATACTGAACCATATTGAACAAAAAATACTTTCTAAGAAATTCAAATTAATATCTCGTACATAAATAATTTGACAACTGTCAAGCTGTTTACAAAATGCTGGAATTATTTTCCAATACCAACCTTGTATTTGCGGACCCATGTTTATATGAACATTTTGTCTTAAAATCACTGAAAGAATCAACCCTTAAAGTTATTGCATGTAGTTAATTAACACCCTGTATATTTTTTTATTTCTTGTATATCTTTTAATTATTTCTTCAAGCCAAAAAACGGTTTTTAATGCTTAGTTCATTTTCTTTCAATTCATCACTTACTCAACTATTTTGTCTATCTTTCGATTTTTCATATGTCATCTCTTTATTTTAAGGACATTTCGTATTTCTTTTCTTGCGATATATATCATAAAATGCAAAGCAGCTTTTGTGGTGCTGTCTCCTGTACTAATGCTGTCATCTTCCAGTTCATTTTACATTTAGTGGAACTTCTCTAACTCGAACTTCTAAAACTCGACTTATTCCGTAAGTCGAATATTTTTGGCGAACAATGAAGTTTGAATATTATTATATAGTATTTTTGTCTCCCTAACTCGACTTTCTATTTCTCGACTTTTTCTATTACTCGACATAATATGCGAACACGTAGGTACACCTAACTCGACATTTTCGGGGAATTACGGAATTATCTCTTGGAATCAGCAATATGAACAGAAACGTGTGCTGGGTGCTTTCGGAAGTGCAGTTGTGTAGTACGCGTGACAAAGTGTACGGTAAATATGTCGAAGCGAAATTTAAAGTGTTTAACATTGAATGAAAAAATAAAATTAATAGCAGAGGTGGAAAAAGGGGAAAAGAAGAAGAAAGACATTGCGGAACAATTTGGGATCCCTCATAATACGCTATCGACAATTTTAAAAAAATAAGGACAAACTTTTGGAAAGAAAAAATGATACGTTTAACAATAAACGAAAAAGGCTTAAAGCTTGTGTTAATAACGATGATATTTACGAAGCAATGTTCAAGTGGGTTACTACCGCACGTGCTAAAAATATTCCTCTTTCGGGGAGTTTAATTAGAGAAAAAGCGAAAGAATTTGCCGCTGCCTTGGGACGGGAGGAATTTTCAGCTAGTACCTATAGGCTGGTTGGATAAGTTCAAGAGTCGACATAATATCGTCCAAATGTCACTGTGCGGTGAAAGTGGTTCTGCAGATTTTCAATGTGGTGAAGAATGGCAGAAAAATGTTTTACCGACTTTAATCAGCCAGTATGACAAAAATAATATTTTCAATGCTGATGAGACGGGGCTTTTCTTCAAATGCTTGCCCAACAAAACCCTTGCATTTAAAGGACAAAAATGCTTTGGTGGTAAAAACAGCAAGGAAAGAGTAACGGTTATGGTTGGGAGTAACATGAGTGGTTCTGAAAAGCTAAAATTGCTTGTTATTGGCAAAACAAAAATCCACGTTGTTTTAAGGGTATAAAGTCACTGTAAGTGGATTACGAATATAACAGAAAAGCGTGGATGAAAAGTGAGATTTATGAAAAGTGGTTATTAAAGCTTGATAAGCAGTTTGCAGTCCAGAAGAGAAAAGTTTTGCTGTTCGTTGACAACTGTCCGGCGCACCCCAAAACCGTAGCAGGAAAGCTGAAGAATATTAAATTGGAGTATTTTCCTCCTAATCTAACCTCAATCTTACAACCGATGGACCAGGGAATTATAAAAAATCTAAAGCAACATTACAGAAAACGGATTATTATGAAAATTTTGGCTCATTTGGAAGAGCCAACATTTACTTCAAATGTTTCTTTACTTGATGCAATTAAAGATCTAAACAAAGCATGGAATAACGACGTAAAGACGCAAACAATTGCAAATTGCTTCAGAAAGGCGGGCTTTGGAAAAGATGATTTAGTGCAGGATGCTAACCACTGGGATGAAGATAATATCCTTCCACTGTCTGAATTAAAAAATTGGTGGGTCTTATACAGAACTGCAATAAACACAATACATACATACATACATAATCAAAGACCTCTTATACCCGAAGGTGTCGAGGTGTAAAGTTCTCTTAATTACATTCCACAAATTCACGCCACTCTTTTTTGTTTCTGGCAAGGTCCTTCGCCTCGTTCCATGTTTTTCCTCTTTTTCTCAGAAGTTCATCCATACTGCTGTTCCACGTTTTTCTGGGTCGTCCTCTCCGATTTTTCCCAATTTTCCTTGCCTCCCATACCCGCTTCACCTGTCTAGTTTCATTCATTCTGATCAAATGTCCTCACCATTTCAGTTTCTTTTCCTCTACTTTAGTTCTTAATGATTTTGTTGTCAGCATCTGTCTAATGTCATCGTTTCTTTTTTTGTCTGTTCTTCTAACGCCTAATGTTTTCCTCAGATACTTCATTTCACTGGCTTGTAATCGTTTTGTTTGTCTTTCATCAAGTATCCAATTTTCTGCTCCATAGGTTAAGACTGGTAAGTATACTGCTTGATACACAGTCATTTTTGTTCTTGTTGTTATCTCTTTTTTATTCAAAAAGTTTTTGTAGAGTGCATAGTACAATCTGGTTGCCGAATTTATTCTGGCGCTTATCTCATCTTCCTGGGTTCCTTTACTATTTAAGTTCATCCCTAAATACTTAAAAACTTCTACTTGTCCGATTCTATAATCTTCAATGTTAATGTTAATATTCGCTGTATTATTTGTTACTGCCATCACTTTAGTTTTCTCAGTGTTTATTCTTAGATTGTATGCTTTTAATTCTTCTGTCCAGATTGTTATGTTCTTCTCTAAGTCTTTCTCTGTTTCTGCTATAAGCACTATATCGTCCGCGAATACACATGCTTCTACTCTTACTGCTTGCATATTTCTGTACCCTGCAATATACCTCCTTGCCTTTGTCCAACTGGCTTTTATGACTTCATCCATCACACTTATAAACAGCAATGGGCTCAGTACTCCCCCCTGTCTCACTCCATCCTTGTTTCTAAAAGTTTTTGAGGTCTTATTTCTTGTTCTTACTTGGTTAATTGTATGTTCATATAAACTTTGTACTACCTTCAAAAGTTCTTCTTCTACATTCTTGTTCTTTAAACTCCGCCAAATTCCTTCTCTGTCAACCATATCAAATGCTTTTTTCATGTCTAAAAAAGCTAAAAAAATTTGTTCATTTTTAACTAGTGCTTTTTCTGTTATTTGTTGTAAAGTAAAATTGTGGTCTTGTACGCTGTGCGCTGGCCTGAATCCACTTTGTGCGTCTGCTAGCTTTGGTTCTATCGCCTTTCGAAGTTTATTTTCTATGATTATCTCGTAAACTTTCAGTCCCGAGCACAGTAGAGAAATTCCTCTATAATTATCGCAGACCCTTGTATCTCCTTTTTTATATATAGGTAAGATTGTAGCTATATTCCATTCCTGTGGTATTATTTTAGTTTTCCATACAATATTTAGTATTTCCAGCAGTTCTCTCTTCCCATCTGGACCAAGGTATTTTAGTAATTCTGTATCTATTTGATCACATCCTGATGCTTTACCTATTTTAAGTTTACTTATCGCTTCCTCTAGTTCGTCCAGTTGTATTCCAGTTTCCTGTACTCCGTTTATACTTTCACACACATTTTCCTTTTTATTTTCTATTACTGTATTTTCGCTATTTAATAACTCAGTAAAATATTCTTGCCATCGTTCAATAATTTTGTCTTCATCTGTTAAAATATTTCCATGTTGGTCTTTTATTTGATTGATCCTATCTCTATTTGGATTTCTCATATTTCTCAATGTTCTATAGAATAGCTTTTTGTTTTCTACACTATTTTCTTGCATTTTCCTTCCAAACTCTTCCCAAGATCTCGCCTTTGCCTCTTTGATCATTACTTTAACTTTATTTCTTTGTATTTTGTACTGGTCATATATTTGCTGATTTCTGTTTTGAAGATAGTTTTTCCACATTTTTTTCTTTTCCCTGACCTCTTTATTAATAACTTCGTTCCACCAATTCGTTTGTTTCTTTGTATTACTACTTCTACTATAACCACATGTTTGTTTTGCCACTTTAAAAATTGTCTCTTTAAATCTTTTCCATTTATCCTCTAGATTGATCATTTGTTCTTCCCTGTTATACTTTAGGATTTGCGCTTCGGTTTCTTCTATATATTTGGTCCTAAATTGTGGGTCTCGCAGCTTATAACTCTTTATTCGTTCTGTTATAACATTGTTTTTAACTTCACCTTTCCTATTCATCTGCGTATTCATTTTAATTCTAGCTTCTACTAGATAATGGTCGCTGCCTACTTCAAAACTTCTTTTGACCCTTACATCTTTAACTGTTCTCTTATAATGTCTAGGTGTTATTATATAGTCAATTATCGAGCGTTCATTTCGTGTGTGTACTTCTCTTGTTATTTTATGTATCCACTTGTGCTCAAAAAATGTATTATTTACAGTTAAATCGTTATCGATGCAAAACTGAAGCAGTCTCTTTCCATTTGAATGTATTGTGTTCTCTCCGTGTTTCCCTATTGCTCCCTGCCACTTCTTATATTCATTTCCCACTCTCGCATTATAATCTCCCAGCATAATCAGCACACCTTCGTGATTATCTATTACTTCTTGTAATTGTGTCCAGAATTGGTTCTTTTCATCAGCCTTGTCATCTTCTCCTGGTGCGTATATTATTACTAGTGTAGCTATATTTTCTTTGTCTATTTGCATGATTACTTTTAATATTCTATCGTTTATACATTCCCAGCTTCTTAATTTCTCTACTTTATCCTCCGGAATCAGACATGCTACTCCCGACTGAGCCCATTTCCTTTCTTCCACTCCTGCATATATCAATAAATCTCCATCTCCTATCCATTGCAACCCACAGCCTTTTTTCTTTGTCTCGGTAATAGCTACGACTGTAAAATCTTGGTTTGTAAATTGTTCTATAAGCTCCATTTCTTTGCCATTTATTCCTCTGACATTCCAGGTAGCCACCCTCCATTCTGCTTTCCTTATTCCCGTGTTTGGTATATTTTGCACCTTTGTACCTTTATCATTATCCCTATCCATAGCCAGATCCATACTCCTCCATACCCCATTTCTATTCTTACTTTTATTAAGCTTCAATTCCGGGTTCACTGCCAATTTCGTCGTCAGATGTCCGTCCGCCGTTTCTTTTAGTTTTTTGGGTCCTCCTTTGATAGTTCTAGTAAGTATTTCTCTCTATTCCATTTCCACACTTTCTTATCTATAATCAATTTTTGATATCCGCTTTTCACTGTTTTACCTCTTTTCCTCTCCTCCTCTGCTTTCATTCTAATTAATTTCTGTATGTCTCTATCTTGTTTTGTCATGTCATTATTTATATATATCCTATCGCTCTTAATTTTTGCTAATTTCGTCTTGTTTTTCATTATTTCCATTTTTTCTTCGAAACTCCCTAATTTTACTAGGTACGATTTTGGTCCTATTCTGTGAGTAGCTTTAATCTTTGTCTCTATTTCAAGTTTTTCTTTCATAAAGTTTTTTATCTCATCAATTAACTCATCTTGGCTGTTTGAATTAAGTGCTAGCCCTTGTATTACTATATTTTCTCTTCTTTTCTCTTTCTCTAAATATTCTAATCTGTCGTTCGTTTCTGTTGAAATAAGTTATTTATATCTTATTTTAGCATTTATTTCTGGTATGTTGGTGGTAGGAAATAAGTTGGTTACTTTTGTTTTATTTTCTGACAAGTAGATATAGTTACATAATAAAATAATAATGACATGTATAGTGTAAACACTTTTGTAAATTATTAGAATAAAATCTAAGATAGTTAAAAATAACAACACCTTTTACGTTAACAACAGGTTATGGGCCCAGTTGCGTTATAAGCAAAAGGTGGAAATTTCAACTTAAAAATTATGGATGTAGTTGAATTAAAGAAAACTATCTCACTAGATGGAAACGGGACAAATTACCAAGCATGGAAATTCCAGTTGGTTATCATACTAAAAACCTCTGCTTTGTATGATATTGTGGAAGGTAAAATAAAAAGCTCAAATGATGAAGCAGAAACGAAAGTGTGGGAAGAAAATGATTTGAAAGCTCAAAGAACCATAATTATGTCAGTTCATGAAAAAGTAATTACACATTTAATAGCATGTAAAACCTCAAATGAGATGTGGGTGAGAATTGAAGCACTATATGGTAGAAAAACGGAAACAAGTTTACATTCTTTGCAACAAAAATTTTATACATATACTTACAAGGGAGAAGGAGTTGCACAGCATATAGCTGACTTGGAAAGTTTAAGTCATGAGTTAAAAACGTGTGGTGAAGAAATAAGTGAGAATATGTTAATAAATAAAATTCTCATGACATTACCTGAGGAATTTAAACATTTTCATTCAGCATGGGACAGTACAACAGATAAAACATTGAACAAATTAACATCGAGACTAATCTCAGAAGAAGATAGAATCAAAACAAGAGAAACTAGTCCAAACGTAGCTGGAGCATTAACGGTCAAGAAAGTAGGCACAAAAACAAATAAAACATATGGCTCTAAAGATAGAAAATATTCAAAGAAAAATGTAATATGTCATTTTTGTAAGAAACAAGGTCATTTCGAAAGAGAATGTTGGTTTAAGAAAGGTAAAAATAGTAGTCCTAATGTTGCAACGAACAATGATCATTATGCACTTGTCAGTAATATCACTGATAACACAAGTAAATGGTACTTAGACAGTGGTGCTAGTCATCACATGACAGCAAATGAAGAATGGTTTAGTCATTATGAAACATTAACAAATAAAGAATACATCATAATTGGAGATGGTACTAAATTAGAAGCAATTGGCAAAGGAAATATAGAGGTAGATATTAAAAATGGAAATTGCATGACCAGTTGTACAATTCAAAATGTTTTGCATGTTCCAAAACTTAAATGTAATCTGTTATCAGCAAGTGCAATTGTTGATCTTGGATATGTTATTATAACTCTTCAAGAGGAATGCCATGTTAAAAAGCAAAATAAAACAATTTTAATTGGAAAGAGAAATTGAAATTTGTTTGAAATAGAAATGGGTATCAAGCATTGTAATCGTGTTAATTTTGTGAATGCAAAAAAGGAACGCTCACTAGAAAAATGGCACCAAATTTTGGTACATCAAAACATCCAGCAATGTAAAAAATTTTTAAGAAAGCATGATATAAATGTTACAGAAGAAAAGGATATACAGTGTGATTCCTGTATTTTTGGAAAACATACAAGAAAGTCGTTTCAAACTTCAACTTCAGAAACAAGTCATCCTGGAGAAATTATACACATGGATGTTTGTGGACCAATGGAGAAACCTTCTGTTGGAGGATCGAGGTATTTCCTGTTACTTAAAGATGATTATTCCCATTACCGGACCGTGTATTTCATTCAAAATAAGAATGAAGTATATGAAAAAATGAAAGAATTTATAATAAGGTTCAAATTAGACACAGACCACAAAATAAAGATTTTTAGGTCAGACAATGGCTTGGAATTTGTAAACAGAGATGTTAAGCAACTTTTAAACAGGTATGGTATAAGACATCAGTTAACAGTAAAATATACTCCAGAACAAAATGGTTCTGCTGAAAGGGAAATGCGGACATTAGTGGAAGCTGGTAGAGCTTTGTTATATCAGAAACAGCTTGATAAAAGTCTGTGGGCTGAGGCTATAAATACTGCTGTGTATATTATTAATAGAACTGGTACTAGCTCAATTCCAGATAAAACACGCTTTGAATTAATTTTTAAGAGGAAGATAGACCTTGATAAATTTGAAATATTTGGCAGTGAAGTTTTTGTTCACATACCAAAGGAAAAGAGGCAAAAATGGGATTGGAAAAGTAAAGAAGGCATTTTTGTTGGTTATTCAGAAGAAACAAAAGGGTATAAAATATATTTTCCTGTGGATAAGAAAATGGATGTCTGTCGTGATGTAATATTTAAAAGGAAGTCTGAAAATTTACTGATAGTTGGAGAAGAAAAAGCTACACAAACAAGAACAAAGGAACAAGAAGCTTTTACAGATGGCAAAATTGTAGAAAGTTTGGAAACTGTTTTAGAAGAAAATTCCCCAGAACAAAGGTTATTAAGAAATCGCACAATGATAAATATACCAAGTAAATATGATGATTATGTATGTTTCATGGCATCAGAGCAAATTGAATACTCAGATGCAGTAAAAGACGAAAAATGGAAATTGGCAATGAAAGAAGAAATTGAAGCATTAAACACTAACACAACTTGGACTCTGGTAGAATGTCCTAAAAATAGGAAACCAATTAACAATAAATGGGTATTTCGAAAGAAGGAAACTGGTATTTATAAGGCACGACTTGTAGCCAAGGGATGTAGTCAGGTGTATGGTAAAGATTATTTGGAAACCTTCAGTCCAGTTGCACAGTATAAATCTATTCGATTAATTTTACGAATTGCTGCATTACATAATATGGAATTAGCACAATTTGATATCAAAACAGCATTTTTGAATGGTCCAATAGAAGAAGAGATCTACATGCAACAGCCAACAGGATTTGAAGATGAAACTGAAAGAGTATGTCAGTTAAACAAATGCATATATGGGTTGAAACAAGCTCCTAGAAATTGGAATAGAAAGTTTGTTGAAACACTAAAGCAATTCAATTTAGTGCAATCTGAAAATGACCCTTGTGTATTTTTCAATTTCAAAAAAGAAATATTATTTTTAGTGATATATGTAGATGATGGACTGGTTGCATCTAGCAGTAAAGATCAAATCGAAAAACTTTTAAGTTATCTTCAAAGCAATGTTGAAATAAAAACTGAACCTTTAAAACTCTATTTAGGTATGGAGATTAATAAAATGGAAGATGGAACAATATTTATAAAACAAGAAAATTATATTAATAAACTCTTGGACAAATTTAATATGAGCAATTGTAAGTCAGTGTCAGTTCCTTGTTCAACAAAGGATTTAGAAAATGAGGACAGTTCTTTGTGTGAAGCACCTTATCGCGAAGCTATAGGAGGTTTACTCTTCCTGTCATCAGTTAGCAGACCCGATATTACTTTTGCAGTCAATAAGTTAACTCGATATATGGAGATACCACGTCAAATCATTGGGAGGGAGTTAAAAGAATACTTAGATATCTTAGTGGAACAAAAGACTATGGTTTAAAATTTGACCCCCATTCAGAAGAGGAAGAACCATTACTCTGTTACACAGATGCAGACTATGCTGGAGATGTGTCAACACGAAGATCCACTTCAGGGTATGCACTAATATTAAAAGATGGAATAATTGATTGGTATACAAGACGTCAAGGAACAGTTTCTTTATCAACAGCTGAAGCAGAGTATGTGGCAGCTACAGAAGCGATAAAGGAAGCAATACCAATGATGAAATTGTGTAAGGAAATTAGTGTTTGTGAATCTATTGCAACTCTAAAAGTTGACAATCAAAGTGCATTAAAAATGTTAAGTGATGAAACGGCACATAAACGTACAAAGCACATAGACGTTCGTGTTCACTTCTTAAGAGATAAACTTAATGAAATTTTTGAATTACAATATGTTAGTAGCGAAGATCAGCTGGCGGACATATTTACTAAAGGACTCACAAAATATCGTTTCGAATATATAAGAGATAAAATAAATGTTAAAAGGAGGGAGTGTTGAAATAAGTTATTTATATCTTATTTTAGCATTTATTTCTGGTATGTTGGTGGTAGGAAATAAGTTGGTTACTTTTGTTTTCTTTTCTGACAAGTAGATATAGTTACATAATAAAATAATAATGACATGTATAGTGTAAACACTTTTGTAAATTATTAGAATAAAATCTAAGATAGTTAAAAATAACAACACCTTTTACGTTAAACAACAGTTTCGCGTAACTGCTTTTTAATCTCTACATTATCTTTTATTATCATCTTATTTTCATTCTTTATTGATTCATTTTCCTTCTTTATTTCTCTTATTTCTTCTTTGTATTTACTCTGCTCTGTCTTTATTTGGTTTATGTCTACTGTTAACTGTTGTAGCATATCTAATATCTTATCTATTTTGTCATCCTTTTTTTGTTGTTGTTTTGATGGTGATCTGGTTATTTTTTTGCTTTTACTGTAAGCGGTTTCCTCCCCGCTATCTCGATCCTCTCCCCGCTTCCTTTTCTCTCCCTCTGATGATTCATCCGTACTATGCATTTTATTAGTATTTGTTGGTTATCTCACTATTCTATTCCTCCTTAACCTATTTTGAAATTTGCGATGAAATTCTTTCGAAATATAAATATAAGATGTTTTTACATCGTCCTTGAGCTCGGTTATTGTTTATCTCTCTCTGTTGATCGCGCTTGTCGCCCGGATCAACTCCTCGGAGGCAGACCTGCGCCGCGTTACGTTGTGAATTATTCCTAACCTTACTAATCTTGTTAGGGTTATGCTTCTAATTACAATTACTGTGCCACTACTGATCTTATTTATACTGCTTCTCTTACCTTCTGCTATGTAACTGTGCTGCAACTTTCACCAATATTTAACAATTAATTTCACTTAAAAACTCTTATTAACTTTGCTGTGTGACTAAGCCGATACGTCGGTGCTTCGTCGACACTCGACACAAATGATGTTGAATTTGAGGAGTATGTTGATGTTGATCATGATGTGTCAACAATGGATTTCCCAAGTGATGAAGACATTTTAGAAAGTGTAATACAGCACCTTGCTCCTAATGAAATAGGTAAGTTTACCCATCCATGTTTTCTATGTTCCAAGATGCCAAATTTTATTATTGTCTTAGATACAGATGAAGACGAAGATACTAATGAAAACCAGACTGATACAACTGGCATACCTACACTCAACGAAGCGTTTTCTGCCATCGAAAACTTAAGAATATTTGTTTCATCTAGGGAGAATGTGCCATATGCATTGCATGGTTCCTTAAATTTACTAGAAGATTTTATAACGAATGAAAAATGGACCAGTGTAACTCAAAGAAAAATTACTGATTTTTTCAATAAAAATTTGATGCAGCTTTTTTGACGTTTTAACGAATTTTCTAAGTTACTAATATGTAGTATTAAATGTATAATACATATAAATAAACTTTAAGATTCAAATTTTATGTAATTTTCCGTAACTCGACTTTTATTCCCTGTCCCTTGGAGGTTCGAGTTAGAGAAGTTCCACTGTAATTGATTAAATTTACTATAATGTTTAGCCTGAAAAAGTAAAACGATTGTGATTTTCATTAGAACTAGTATTTCTTTTATTATTAATGAGTCCCTTTAACAAAAAATATAGTGTCGTATGTATAAATGAAATAAATATTGTAGATATGTCATTAAAAATTACAATTTCATATGTATTTATAAAAACCTTACAAGTTAATATGTACATCAAAACTTTTTAAATTACTCCTACTCTATAATAAACACAATTTTATTACTTCTAAAAGCACTTTCTGAAAATCACTTTGGATTGAAGATTATAATAAATTTTTTATTGCTTCTTGAAACTTTTCAGTATGGGATAGATATTTTCGAAGGCCTCATAGATTTCTTGTCTCACTTTCGCACCAGTCAACACCACCTTTCCCGAAACAAATATAAGTAAAACAATTCTAGGTTTCACCATACGATATATCAAACCGGGAAATAATTCAGGTTCGTACGAACTGAAAGAGCCGTGTGTTAACACTAGTCCTTCAAGTCTAATTGGGAACTTAACATCACAGCTGCCTACCATATTTTGTATTTTAAAGTCCAAAAACTTAGCAGGAAATCCTAATTTTTGTATTATTCTAGCATACTTTCGCGCTGCTAATCTAGAATCATCTTCACTCTTAGCTCCTGTACACACCATTTTACCTGAAGAAAATATTAATGCTGTTGTCCTAGGTTCTCTTATCCTCATAATAACGGCAGCAAACCGTTTAGGATTGTACTCTGCGTTTCTCGCATGCAATGCAATTTTTTTCAAATCTAATTTACAGTTCAGATTCACAGTTGAAACTATATTTCTGGAATAAGGCAATTATATTACTCTTAAAATTATATATACATTTTTAGTTTCTAATATTTTAAACAAAGTTATATACAGTAGAATCCGCTTATAATGGATTTCAGGGGACTAAGCAAAACAGTCCATTATAGGCGAGTGTTCATCTCATCAGAATAATTACTACATAATAAAATTTATGTATTTCCACGTTTTTATTAAAAAAAGATAATTCTATAGGATATACATATCTTTATATAAGATAACTCTGACCTACATAATTTGTATATAATACATGAGGACGAAAATACCAACAAAAAACTTATTGTAATATGTACATGTATGTTACATACATAGTAGTAGGTATACTCCAAATCACCAAAGATGATCCCTGCGTCATTGATCTATAATTCTATCAACGACATTCAAAGAATAATCTCCACATCCGAATAACAAACATTACCTACTTGTATGACAAGGATAGCTTGAACGAAAGTATGTGTTTTCTAGCAAAGACATACTTATTTTCTTTTTATAAATACATATTTTTTGAAATTTATTTTTTAAAAACTATAATGTCAGCAATCACGATAACTTGTTTTAAATTCGCTGCAATATTTTGAACGAGAGAAAAACCATGGTGGTGTTAATACCTATTACATGTGCACATAATATATTTAGATTTTAATAAACCTTTTGTTTAGCGAGTGGCAGATGCATTGTGCTTGGGATTAGTTACAGTAAAACGCATTAAAGCTGTGTAGCAGCAGTTTAAATCGTGTACTTCACAATATTGGATTTAAATATAAAAAGGATAATAATCATAGAGCATTAGTGGAACGATCCAACATTGCAGAGATAAGATTGACATTTCTTAGGAATTACATAAAGATTTGAGTTGTTCTGCAAGATAATAATCTGCAGAGTGTGCGTAAGCCTGAGGGTTACGAGGGCAAGCGATATGTTGTATTACATTGTGGTTCAAAATTATGTTTTGTGTCAAATGCTTCTCTATTGTTTTCAAGCAAATCACAAATAGAAAATTATCATGGTGAAATGAATGGAGAAATGTTTAAGAAATGGATCGATGAATATTTAATACCAAATTTGGAAGAACCGGCACAAATAGTGATGGACAATGCACCCTACCATTCACTAGTAGTAAAGAAACATCCATCATCGGCTTGATGTAAAATGATATTATTACATACTTGTCGAAACATAATATATCTTGCGAACTCTATTTAAAACTGACCTACTACCCTTGCTAAAAATTTGCATAAAGAAGAACGGTATCAAGTAGATGAATTGCTACAAAGTCATGGACATGAAATATTGAAGATTGTCTCCTTATCATTGTGAATTTAATGCTATCGAAATTATTTGGGACCATGCAAAACAATATTATAATAAACATATTTTCAGGGATGGACATGGAGATGATAAAGTTATAGCTATGTGGAAGTGATCACTAGAGCAGTGTATGGAAGAAATTTGGAAAAATTGTGTTGTACACACGGAAAGTATTATAAAAAAATGGTATGATAGAGAAAATACATTTACATTGTGAAATCAATGGCTTTATAATTAACATTGATGATTCAAGCAGCAGTGAAGATAGTGATTAACAATACTTCCTATATGACCGCAGATAAAAAAACTGTTAGCTATCCCAGGTTTTTACTTAATCTATATAACCCAAGATTTAAGCCAACGTACGTGCTACACGTCGTTTTTAGTTCACGCCAAATATATCAAATTTTCTTGTGTTGGCAGTAAAAGTATCAAGTATTAGTATACAGCTGATTAGTTGTTTATGTAATGTTAGTTTCTACTTTTAGTAACTGATTTTTTATGCAACAAATACAATGATATTAATACAAATAATCATACAAAATGTTACACATGCAATTGCCAGACTGTGGCCACAATTTTTATCTAAATATGTCTAGAAAGGTAGAAAAATTACAGAAACAGATTTGATCAAGTAGCTAGATTTCCTAATGTACTAAGTAGAATTGATTGCACTCACATGAGAAAACAATCTCCTAGTGGTAATAATGCTGAGCTGTACCGAAACCAAAAGGATATTTATGATGGAATATTCAGGTAATAGGAGATTCTCAATTAAGAATTTGTGACATCATAGCCAGATGGCCAGGATCTACACATGACCAAACAATTTTGAATGGATCGGCAATAAAAAGAAGCTAAAAAAATGAACATTTCAATAACCCAGTTATACTTTGTGATAGTTGTTACAATATTACAAAATATTTATTAACCTCTAGCAAATCCTCAAAGTCGAGCAGAACAATTGTACGATGAATCCCATTTTAGAACCAGAAACTGGATTGAAAGACTTTTTGGTGTCTTAAAAAGATTTCCAATCTTATTACATATATGGTATGAAAGTTAATGTGGAACTCTCGAAAGAAATAATAGTATCAGTTCATTTTGCAAATTTATTCTAATATCGACTATTATACTATCGTCTAAATATTTTTTATATTTCCTTTTTTTTGTAGATATACTCATGATAATTTTATTATTAAACAAATAATAAGGCAATTTTGTTAAATGATTACATATGTATATTAACTTATTAAACAATTATAATTCCCAGTTACATTGACAATTTAATATATTGAAGTTTTTTTTTTAATTGGCTCCTTTTTCTTACTGCGTATTCCTTTTCGTTGCAATTTTAATATTTGGAGTTAAAAATACAATACATATAAAAAAAATGTATGTCCAATTAAATACATTTGAATGTGTTTTCATCTTTTTGTAGCAAGTTTTTGCAAGATACACTAGTGAAATGTGTTTCGACTGCCTTATTTGATTTGGTGTCCATCAGCTCTAATCTTCTGGTGTTAACTTAAAAACTTTTAATATACACAAAACAAATTCATACAATTTGATGAAAACAATAAATAAAATAACTATTGTTTGTATATATTATATAAATCTATAACTTATTGCAAATAAAATTTTTTGTTTGCTCAATTTAATTTTTGAAAGTTCAATTACTAAACTTTTTCTTTCTTGCTCCATTTCATGTTCTTTTTTCAAAATTTCTTTCTGCAATCGTACAAGTTCTAATTTACTAGCAGTCAACAAATAATTTCGAACCAAAAAAAAACATTTTACAGCAAATAAGTTTGTATAAATATGTTTTGTTTATAATGCATACTGCAATTTCAAATATTTCTACCGACCTTTGTGCAAAAGTCAACTTATCTATTATAGCAGTGTTAAGTTATACTGCAATATATTCCAAATTTTGTTTAAAATTAGGCACTGTAGAACGTTTAACTAATATCTAGGGTTATTCTATGATATAATTGGGAAGATAATGTTTATAAAACTGTCAACTGACTTTGTCAAATATATTTGGCCCGGAAACGAAGTTACAATCCATATTCATTTTGCAATTTACAGTATTTAATATGACGCCGAAGTACTGATTTGAATCATACAATGTTTATTGATGACGCAGGGATCATCTTTCCTGACGAGGAGTATATCTATGTACGTACACACATGTTTGTGTACATATTTAACATTACATGTTTTGAAAAAAGTTGGTCAGTTTTGTTTGAATCCACGGTTTGTCCAGATAATCTTTATTTAGAATAAGTTCAACTTTATTTAGTATTGATATAGTGTTAGTGTTATTCTCTTTTTGCTGAAAATAACGCTGCAATTTTCTAATAGAAGTTATTGCGTCTTCAGTTGTTATCGCAGTTTCCTCCCCTTCTAGTCCTTCATCATCTTCCATGTGTACTTCCTCCTGTGGTTCCTCCATTGCTTGCTGAACTAAATCAACATCCGATAATTGTTCCGTAACTTCTAAATTTTGATCAATGCTCACATATTCGTCAAACTTGCTTAGAACCATTAGGTTACTGATGTTGACCAGTTCACTCAAGGGTATATCATCTTCTGCATCGAAATCCATTGCTTCAGGATTATAATTTACTAGACCAGCATGACAATAGCAGTTCCTAATTGTTTCTGAAGAAACACTTTCCCATGCAACGCTTAACAAATTCACAGCATCTAAAAGAGTTACAGCTCTTGTAACACCTTTTTCCCGAAGTGCCATAATTTGCGTCAACATTTGTTTTCTATAAACTTGTTTCAGAGACCGAAGACACCTTGGTCCATAGGTTGCAACACTGACGTAGCATTAGATGGAAAGAAATCTAGCTTAATGTTATGAAGTTCAACATTTGGATGAGCAGGGCAGTTATCAACCAGCAATAATATTTTGCGTCTTTGTTGTGTAAGCTCTCTGTCCCATTTCTTCAAATAATCAATAAAGATTTGTGAAGTCATCCATGCTTTTTTATTAGCACAATAATCTACAGGTAATGTTTTTACATTTTTAAAACATCTAGGGTTTAGAAACTTTCCTAAAAGAGAACAGACAGGTATGAAGTAGGTACAGGTTACATTATTGTAAAAAGACCTATACACTTACCAATAATAAATAGTTTTCGTTTTTCAGTACCGGAAGCATTAGCACAAACCATCGCTGTTATCCTTTCTTTTGACATTTTACCCCCTGCACAGGTTTCCCCTTTTATTTTATAGGTCTTATCTGGCATCATTCGGTAGAAAATCCCTGTTTCATCAGCATTAAAAACGTCGTCCAAGGAGTAATCTTTACTTATAGCAGGCCAAACTTTAGAAATCCAATTATCAGTTACATTTCTGTCCACTGAAGCTGACTCACCACAAACTTTTCCAAAAACAATATTGTGTCTTTTTTTAAATCTATCCAGCCACCCTGAACTGCATTTAAAATCATCTTGAATCATTCTTCCGAATTCCTCAGCTTTCATTTGTAGCATTGGGCCACTTACGGGAAAATTATTCGCTCTTGTTTGCAAGAACCATTGAAATAACAAGTAATCTGCTTGCGGGTGTGTAGAAGACCGCATTTTCTTCTTTTTATCATTGATTTTCCAATTACAATTTTTTATTTTGTCGCGGTTCTTCCATATGTTCGAAACAGAATTCTTCAGCTTCATGGTCGTACAAATATCTGCTTGGGTCATTCCTTTCTCAATTTCACTTATTATCGTAAACTTTTCATGCATTGTAAAGGCACGTTTTTTACCTTTTTCAGACATTTTCACGACCAAATCTTTGCAGCGAGGCACACTTGTCAATCCCCTAACATACACTGCAAGAGCGACATCAGTTCGCGCGTCTCAGCTTCTGTTCGATTGCGTCATATAATTTGGGAAAGTACCCAATCGCTCCGCTTGTAATGGACATAATAACGAATTTAGGTTCATTATAAGCGAGTTCATTTCAACCGAGGATTTTACACGTGTTTGTGCCGGGACTTTAAAAAAGTGTACATTATAGCAGGGTTTCCATTATAAGCGAGTTCATTATAGGTGGATTCCACTGTATACATAAACTACACAACTAGCTTTTTAGATGAAACAATTGATAATTCTGTTATTAAAAGCTAAAATTATTCGGATGTTGTAACACTGACCTTGCAGTACTTTTGATTTTTATATGATCTCGAATATAATTTTCCAAAATTATTACTAGATAAGATTAGAAAATATATATTTTCGGCATCAAGTCTTTTGGCACCATTAAATTATTTCGGATTAAACATAATTCCATCTTGTAAAAGTTATTTGACCAATTAGTATTTGATTAAGAAAATTTTCTTACTGTAAAGCTGGATTTATAAACTTGCCGTTGGCGTACCGCACCGTAGCGTTGCAGTTCGCAGCAGTTCGTTGCCGTTCGTCCTTGTTAGGTTGAATTATAAACTTGCCGTTCCCGGACGTTGCGAACCGCCGCGCACGCGCAGATCATTCTTCGTAGGAACGCATTCACATCAGTTCACATACAGAAAGGAATTGTTGATGTGTCATTTGTGTAGCCGTGATATTATTTAAAATGGACAAAAATAAATATTTGGCCGGAGGTCAGCAATTTTGCTGTGTTTGTGTGCAGCAGCAAATATTGTTGATGCAAGGAGAAGAAGAAGACGCTTTAAAGTACGTCCGATAAACCGAGCGCGACGTGTAATGGGCAACTTCCAGTATTATTTAAAAATGAAAGAGCAGGATCCAGAGCAATTCTTTAAATATACACGAATGACGGTTAGAACATTCGATAAATTAATGGATTTGATAAAAACAAATATCAAAAAGCAAAGAAGATCGGATGGGATCTCGCCCGAGGAGCGGTTGATAATAACATTGCAGTAAGCACTACATGACACTATGATTACATACTTCTTAAATTTTTTAATTATAGGTATTTGTCACAAGGCTCTACGATGCAAAGTCTTGCATGGACATTTAATGTAGGGATAACCACAATCCATAAAATAATTTTCGAAGTTTGTGGTGCAATTTGGAGAATTCTTAGCCCCCAATATCTGAAAAGTCCATCGTCAGAAGAGGAGTGGAAAGGTATAGAAGCAAATTTCCATAATATATGGAACTTTCCACATTGCATAGGAGCCATGGACGGAAAACATGTAACTATACAAGCACCGGCAAAAAGTGGCTCTTTGTACTATAATTACAAAAAACAATTTAGTATTGTTTTACTTGCCGCATGTGATGCTAATTATAAATTCACCTTTGTTGATATTGGGGCGTACGGTTCACAGAGTGATGGAGGTGTACTAAGAAATAGCGTGTTTGGAAAACGGTTAGAGGACCAAACACTAGGAATTCCACGTGCAAGTAGATTGCCTGGCTTGGATATTCCGTATGTTTTCGTAGCGGATGCCGCATTTCCTTTAAAACGATACATAATGCGTCCTTACCCGGGACGAAATCTTCTAGAACAGGAAAAAATTTTTAATTATAGATTGTCACGAGCCAGGCAAGTCATTGAGAATACATTCGGTATATTGGTGGCTAGATGGAGAATATTACGGACCACAATTTGTGCAAACGCAGATAATGTAGACATTATAATAAAAGCTGTGGTAGTATTACACAATTACTGCCAAGTAGAAAATGCCACAGAAGCTTCAAATATGTATTGTCCAACAGGCTATGTCGATAGTACAGAAACCAGAGGAACCTGGAGAGATGAAACAACACCCCTTCAATCCATCCACAGAGTAGGGGCTAATATTGCAGCCAGGGCACTGTATGAAATACGTAATAATTTAGCTCGTTACTTCACTTCTGCTTATGGAATGGTTTCCTGGCAAGATAAAGTAATCAGATTATATTTGTAAATATTTCTTTTCATTCATGTACATAAGCAACAAATAAAAAACTAAAACAAAATACACATTTTTTATTATGATTATAAACAAATACAAAACTAAAACAAAATACACAATTTTTATTGATTATAAACAAATACAAAACTTAAAAAAAAACACATTTCTTAATCAGATTCTAGAATCTCTAACATGAGTTTCCGCTTTTGCTTTGCGATTGATGGTGACATCTCATCCAAACGAGCAACTACATATTGCCCAAAAGTTGCATTGCGCTTTTTTGCTCTGACTGCTTGCATTGAAGCAGCAACATTTTGGGCTACATTCAATTTATTATCCATTGTCGCGGCAGTTCCATCTCCTCTCTTTTTCCTGCATTTGAAATAATATCAATATATATAGATTTAGCAGTATTTTTTACAAACCTCTCCTTGAAGCCGGGGTCTCCTGTTGAATATCCTCTATACGCAGCTCTATATTTGGAGCATGCACCTCACCTGGTTCTTCTATATCCTCATTGTCCCCATCAGCACCAGGAGACAGCAAAGTATCAAATGTCGACCATGCAGATGAGGACGGACTATTTGCAATTTCTGTTTGTACTACAGGGGTAGTAGTGTGTGTTCTATTTCAATTAAACATAATTATTTAATAATTAGTAAATATATAAAAAAAAGGTTACATACTTCCTTGACTTGGTATATTTCGAATAAAACAACATTTTGTCATATAAATGCCAATTGGATTCGGCTATAGCTGAGCCCGATGGAAGTGATCTCTTCTCTCTCGTGAATCGATCACGGAGACTTTTCCACTGCTTCCTACAGTTTTCAACTACAAAAATGATAAGATAATACCTACATACACTTTGTCCGTTTTCAGTTTGCAGTCACATGACTAACTATGTCATACTATCTCAGACACAGAATCTATATACTTTGTTTTTCAGATATATTGAGCTACAAATATTCAGAATTGAAACGTACGTCATTTGATACAAGACATACGTCTTTGAAATTTCTTCGTAGCAAAGACAAAGAAAAATAATATTAGCATGTCTTGTATAATATGAGATACCGACAACTGTTTTAGTCAAAAAAGAAAATACGTACAATATTTATCGACATATACAGGTTATGTTTAGTGCGGTCTACTTCTTGTTTGTATTTTTCCGTTGATATTTTAAGATTTCTTATTTATCTGTTCTTCTTGCAACAATAATAGTCAGTTTCGAGTAATTAATCGTAAGTATTTAACGTAATATTTCTTAATTAAATTATTTTACTTTGACACTGACAAATTACATTTTTTGATAAATTGATATGCATATCGCAAAATGTAATTTTCATAATATGAAGTGATATAAAATTTCATGTTTGTGTTCTTTTTGTTGTAGAATATGCCAGCTAAACGTCTAGATTCACAGGCACAAAATCTAGTTGCCAACCTTCTTCATTATTTTGAAGAAGAGAAATATAATAGAGGTCCATTATTGTCTGTTGATTCAGTTTATGAGGTAAGATAACACCAAATTAATATCTTTAGATTAATGAGGAAAAATATTTTTAGAGAGTAGCAAGTGCTCTTAAGATCTCTGTCCGAACCGTTTACAATATCAAGAAACGTGGGACATCATCACCTGGAAAACAAATACCCCGACGTAAACCAAAAACCAAAGATTTGCCAGAAAGCTTGAAAATGGAAGTCCGAAATACTTTATACGACATGTTTCATCAAAGTATTCTAAGCAATTTTATTTTCATAAATGGTTTATTTTTTAACGATATACTTTTTTAGAAAAACATGTTACATTGAAAACATTGAAGACTGAACTGGAAACTAAACAAATGGTGCAAATAGGAAAAACATCTCTTTCCATTTTACTCAAACATATCGGTTTCAAATATAAAAAAGATGATAATAGAAGAGCATTAATGGAAAAACTTGATGTTAGTGTAATGCGAAGTGTATTTTTAAGGAAGTACATTGAGAATACAAATTCTGGTTTGCGTCAAGTTGTCTTTTTAGATGAAACATGGATATTTTCCAAAGGATCGAAACCGTAAAGAGAAAGTTTATGAAATTGATGAACTGTTAAGAAATGCAGGACATGAAATTCTTAGACTGCCACCATACCTCTGTGACTTCAATGCTATTGAGCTAATTTGGGCAAAAGCAAAAACATATTACAATGTGCACATCGGTAGGGCTGGTTACACCGACGAAAAGGTGAAAGAAATGTGGAAGGAGGCATTACATACATGTGATAGTAATACATGGAGTAACTGCATAAGGCATACTGATAATTTAATAAAACAATGGTATGAAAGAGAAAACTGCTTGGTAGACTTGGATATAGATCCAGTAATAATCAATGTTACAGAATCAAGTACAGAATCAGACTCTGATTCAGATTAATATATGTAATTGCAACTCAAGGTGTCATATTTTATGTTAGTACAAGACAACATTATTTTCTGTCTATGATAGTGTTTTTATGATTGTATTAGAAAGATTATATATTTAAGCTTCCATGTAAATATGTTTTATTCAAATAAATATTTCTTATTAGACCGATTATGAATTAGATGAATTATTTGCTATTTCTACATACTTCTATTTTCTAATATGCTCAGTTAATATATGAACAACTCAAGAGTTTGCAGATACAACCAACATAAATTGCGAAGATAAAGAAAATAGCTTTTGTCACATACTGCACTACTGTTGTTCATTGAGTTTAGTATGCTGTATGGCATTTTAAAATCAGGTTTTAATAGTCTTATGCAGAATAACATTAGAAAATATCAGCGCTCACTTGTGCAGTCACATCCATATCTGTTAACACTAGAATAGAATAATACAATTTTGTATTTATTGTATTGATTAAAGTATCTGCATTTTATTAAGTTGAATAGTTTTTATATGAGCAAGTTTAACAAACAGTTATGATAATTTTTTAACATACTGATTCCAAATGAAGTTATATCTTCAATGGTTTTACTTAGCGTAGCAATGTAATAATTGAACTGTATAATTAATTTATACATAATACTAATAGTTCTCTATAGTTTTTGTAAAAAAATGAATTATTCGTGTAATTATTATTAACCATTTTCTTGGAAATAATAATACCAATATAATCAAGGTGAGCTTTTATTAAATTTCTAATGCAAAAAATTTGATTATACATATGAAACAATCAAAATTTAGCTTCCTATTTTCTTATTTCCCAACCTTTCTGTTCTACTTTTTGGTTATATTGAATTGCTTTGTAATTCATTTATGTTAGTGAATTTCTTCTCGTATGATTTCTGCAATTTCCAGATTATTTCTTATTCCAAATTTTTTTAATGCGATTAATGCTAGAAGTGAAGCATCTGTTTACAATACATGAAAAGCTGCATTTTCTACATGTACCTTTGTCTTCTTTAAAGAATATTATTTTATATGCGTATTTGAGATTTAAAACTTCCAAAGTTACTGTGTTTATACTTCAAAAATTTTAGGTTATGTCATACGGCATCGTTCCAATTTCATTACCATTACATTGGTCAATAACATCAATTGATTAAACAGGAAAAACATTTAGAAAATAAATAGAAAACATTATGTATTGAAATAACAATTTTATATTTATAAAATACTTAAACCTCTTTTGACTCAAAAGTACCGACTAGATTCATACTACTAAAAATAAACGAAAATTGATCATGTGACTGCAAACTGAAAACGAACAGAGTGTACTAGAGGAGGCTTGTATAGATATTACCGGACATTCCTGTCAGTGTTGATAATTCCTGCCACGCATTGTTAACTTTCAACACATCCCGGTGATGTTTGTGTTGTAGATTGTAAATAAATTCATAGTTTTGAATAAATTCAATTAGTAATTCTACAGAATCTACAAAAACAAAAAGTAATAACAGAACATTGCAATATATTTTATCCAAAGAATGTTAAATAAATTATTTACCTGCTTCACTTGTCGGCGTAGCCATATCAAAAGAGCTGGTCATTCTATATTAACAATAATCAATTAACAAATGGTATCCACGCGGTACGCTGTTCAGTATTGGGAAGTTGGGAGATGATACTAGTAAAATGTCACTGACAAGGCACGGAAAAATCACTACAATGGCAACATTTAAAAAAAAATAACCAAATATTTTATTTTACTAAAATAAGATATTTTTTAACATAATTATTAATAAATATTACACATAATTAAGAAAATTTAACGATAAATTAACTCCTATATAAAAATGTCCATATGCGGGTGACATTTTTGTCACTTTGACAGCGATAAAAACCTACATAGCTTTTTATCACCGATAAAAATGCTTCTTCCTCCGATAAAAATGCTTCTTCCTGTTACATATCTAGTAGCCCTGCATCACTTAATTTATTTTGGCAGCTGACAGGTAATAACTATTAAGTATCGTTGAACGTAAAATACGAGTCGGTTTGGGGAAATTTCAACAAATATCAAAAGATCAATACTGCAAAACACAAGAAATACAAAATCGTCAATATGGAGACAATTTAAAAAGTTTTATTCATGTCGTTAATTTATCTTGCCAAAAAACACTCGAGCTTTTCTTTCAATCGGATAAATTTCTTTTTAACTCAATATTTTTCCAATCAGTAATTTCGCTCGAAAAACTTACATTAGAAAAAATCGCTCGACTATCGTCTCGCGATTTTTTCATGTAAGTTTTTCTCGTCAAATTACTGATTGGCAAAATAATTTCGTTACAAAGAGAAATTTATCCGATAAAAAAAAAGCTCTTGTGTTTTTACTTATGATAAAATCACTGAACTCCCAATACTGACGCTGTTTGTGTTTGTAAACAAAACCAAGCGCGTTGCGCAAACTCCAAATTGCACAATTTCATTGGTTCATACACCAACGTCAACGAACTGCTGCGGACTGCAACGGAAAAAGATAAAAGTTGGTCAAGTCTGAACGGCGGCGAACGGCAGCGAACAGAATGTGGGCGTCACAACTCCAACGAACGTTTTTTATAATTACACACGTTTACTTCAACGCTTTTTAACTTGAGCGAACTGCTGCGAACTGCAACGCTACGGTGCGGTACGCCAACGGCAAGTTTATAAATCCAGCTTAACTGAGGCACTATTCCAGGATCAGCAGAATGTGGTGTCATAGGTGTCATGGGGCTTGGAGTTGCAGGACCCAAGCTAGGAGGTGGTATAGAATTGCTAGATCCTCCTAAATTAACCATTGGAGAAGCATTTGCAGGCTGTTGCTGCAATTCATAATTTCTATATTTATATTATGCAATAATTGTATTCATACTGGTGTCTGTGGTTGCATTAGACTCTGCGGTGTAGCAAAACCCGGCACATAAGTATGTTTTGTTGGAGGAATCATTCCCATACCCATTCCTAAACCCAAAGTTGGCGTCATTCCGCCAACGCAAACTGGTGTTAATGGAGGCACTTGCTGCTGCTGTTGTATAGCATTTGGAAGAATTTGTTGATCTTCTTCGAGTTGATGTAAGGGAGTACCTGTTAAAGAAAATAAATGAGTAAAATGATCACTAATTCATTTTTACGTAAATTACCTATACTAGGTATGCTGAAACCTGGACTGGGAAGCATTTGGTCCATTTTGAATTACGAAAACCTTTCTTTAACTAAATATAAAAGAAAAACAGCAAATCTTACTAGGTTAAACAAAAACACATATTTAAAATCAATACTGGCAACATTACAAATCTCAAGTCGCTTAAAATATATCATTGACTATATACATAATATGACAGAGAAGCGGTTAATTCAAAAATTAAAATAAATATTTTTCCAAACTCAGGTAAAATAATTTGTGCTATATCGTTAGGTATAACTAGATGCGCTACATAAAATATAAAATAAAATTCTAATTAAGATCTCTAAAATAAGATCTTTGAAAATATGTTTTTTTTAACTATCTAAAGGTATCTAACTCGCGGATTTTTTTTAAATCTAGAGGCTAGAATCTTTGATTATATGTAATATTATTCAAAATAATTTTTTAGGGAAATTTTGTATATATTTTTCTCTATTATTTTAATTCTTTATATTTTACAAGTACCTATATATATATATATATTTAAGAATCTGGTAATTGTATTTTTCTGTATGTATTGCGCTTTATACAAAAACAGTTAATAGTATAATAAGAAATTTAAATTTTTAGTGCCGTCTATTACGTATTTTTTGTGTTATTATTGTGCTATTATTTAAATTGTTATAATCAGTTATAATAATCAATGCTACATTTAGCTAATATCGCGTATATTGTGATAGTTCTATTATTTCATGTTTTATTAGATTACAAATTATATTAGCACCATATTTAATAACTGTCCAGTTTGGACAGAATGCAAATTACTTCTACGTTTTCCAGAAAGCAGTAGAATAGAAAACATGGGTAATGCTGGTGGTAGTGGCTTTACTAGGGAAAGACAAAAATCGGGAGATACAGCACCCCCTTCGCCTTGTCGCGATGAACAAGCATTTTCATTCGATAGAAAAGTCGAAAATAAATTGATTATGCAAAGTTCTCAAGACGATGAAGAACCATATTTTACAAAACCTGCAGTTCAAGAATCATATGACACTACTAGACCGAGAGCTAATACTTTGTCAGAAGGGACAAAAGTTACTGTATTTGACAAGACACCTACAGTATTTCGGTGGGAGGGTGGTGGAAAAGATGTATTGGTTAGTGGAACTTTTTCTGATTGGAAAACAATACCAATGGTAAAAAGTCATGGAGATTTTGTAACTATTATTGACTTGCCAGAAGGATCACATCAGTATAAATTCTACGTAGATGGAGAATGGAAAAATGATCCATCAACTAATATTGTTGAATCTGATGCTGGAACAAAGAATAATATGATTGTTGTGAAAAAATCTGATTTTGAAGTATTTCAAGCTTTAGCGAAAGACAGTGAAAATGCTCAGGGTGACATACAAGAAGAATACTCACAAGTTATTCCTCCAAGTAAACCATGGGAAAAGGCATCTGGTCCACCAATTTTGCCTCCACATTTACTTCAAGTCATATTAAATAAAGATACTCCCCTTTCAGTAGGAATATATTGTTAATTTATTGATTTTTGTATTTATTGTTCTATTTTTAGTGTGAGCCAACTCTACTACCAGAACCAAATCATGTTATGCTGAATCATTTATATGCTTTGTCGATTAAAGAAGGTGTAATGGTTCTAAGCGCTACACATCGATATCGCAAGAAATATGTTACAACATTGTTGTATAAGCCTATTTAATGATATTTATATGTAATTTTAATAAGGATAATTTTAAAAGGTATTTAATGCTATTGTAGATAGATATTGATTTTACTGATGTGAATAAATAATTTTAAAGTTGAATTTTTTGCATATTTACGTATGTATATTTAAAAATATAGCACTGAAATGTACCTGAAGGAAACAATTACAAATCTATGTGTATAACACAAGAATTGTCTTGGGCACGAGTCGTAAAATTGCCTGGAGAAATGAATTACTTGAGGTTAATGTATGCTTATGAAATGACAAGTGATTGAAATCAAAATATAATGCATAATTAAATTTCTTTAGTAAATATGTTGCTGAGTGAAATTATAAATTAGATAAATTATTTATTTTGAACATTGAGTTTCGTAAAATTTCAGGTTCTAAACACATTTGAGCAAAGAAACAAAAAGTGGAAAATTATATATTTACGGATTATTAAAACAAATCGTCCAGTAGTTTCAGAGGGTGGTCAATATACAGTGCGATCATAAATCATTGAGGATAATTTGAATTTGCCGCCACACAAATTTTTCCTAAAGTTGGTTGTACTGAGGGTTTACTATTATGATATTTCTCCAGTGGCGGTTCAAATGGGACTGTTAACGGTACTATTAATTGCTAAATAAAATTTTACTTAGGGGTGTATAGAATTAACTTACGCCATCAACTTGAAAAAACACAAAATCTTACTTTATTTAATTGAAACACTTACATATAACAAGCAACTGCATAGGTATAAAACAATTTTCACATAACAGTGTTTAACAATCAAAACAGATAATACAGATTCTTAAATATATTTTACAGCAAATGTCTGCCGTTAGCATCTAAACATAAATTTACTCTTCTCATATTTACAAATATCCGTTGAAGTATTTCTTGGTCTATATTATTAATTTCTTCTACAATGGCTGCTTGTAATTCTTCGAGATTATGGTGCCGATTTCAAAACGCTTTAGATTTTAGAAAAACCGAATAAGTGGAAATCTAATGGAGTTAGGTCTCGGGAGCGTGATGGCCAACGATCCCTACTAATTAGTCGGTTGTCAAAAAATTGTTCGACGTAAGCTAGTGTCATGGGCTACATGCGGTGGTGCCTCATCTTGTTGGAAATAGCCCTATTGTAGCTCATCATCATGTAACTCATTTATGAAGATGTGAAGCATTTATGTACAATATCTCTCCGCAGTGAGGGTATTATTAAAAAATATTGGACCAATTATACGACGCCTTGACATTGCTACCCATACTCCAACTTTGAATGGATGTAAACTTGCTTCAACGAAATTATGCGTATTTTCCGTTGCCCACGTCCTATAGTTTTGACTATGAATATACCCTGATAAATGAAACAGGCTTCATCTGACATAAATGTAATGTTTAAAATGCCATCGTTGAGATTGTCATTAAACCACTGACAGTACTGAACTCTGCGTTCGTAATCGACCTCTAGCAGTTGTTGTATAACGGTCACTTTATACCGATAGGTCCAACCCGCTACGGGCCATACGCAACAATATACGTATGGAGCGTAATGCAATGTGGCAACGTATGTACGATGCCACTCCGCGTGCGCATACATAAGTCCGATGATCGAGAGCAATAGATTGCCCGTCATTCGTATCTAGCTGTGCAAACGTAAAGGTTGCAACAGTTGCAAGTTCAACTGTTTAAAATTTTCGAGACAATAACCCCTAGAAATCTCGAGGGAGTGAGGCGGGAGTTTTACAATAGGCTCGGCTATTGTTTGGGGAGAGAGGGCGGTATTTTCGAATCCTATATTTAGTGACTTTCTTAGAATTAAAATTTATTTTGCAGAATTATTGATTTTTTTTACTTTTATCTTTTAGAAAACGTTATTGTTTTTTTATTACTTAAAATTACTTTTCCGTAGCAGCTAAGAATACAATAATAATAACTTGGAGATATAACGACCTTATTATATCTGAAACAAATGGGCAAATTACGTATACAGAACGAATATGCAAACGACTATATCCTTGCGCGGTTTAAGTCTTACTAAATTCATAACTAGAGAACGGACATTCTTACCACATGACTCGGCGTAATTCAATGAAGTATTTGTTAGACCATCTGGCCATCTGGTCGACAGCGATTACAATGGACAACACACCTATTGTATTCGGAGGATATATTCCATTAAACGCAATCGGCAATTGGAAATGTTTATAAACATCGCTGAGTACATCCCGGCGTAATACAATGAAGTATTTGTGTTTGATTTTCTCGGCCACCTGATTTCGCCAGCGTTAACAATGGACAACGGCTATTGTATTCCGAGAACTTAGTCATGTGGTAAGAATGTCCATTCTCTATTCATAACTCTGCAATGTATGGTAATGTAAGCTACTGCGCGTAGAGGGGATTCGCTGTTGCCACTTATTGCTGGGTATGGCCCGCTGAGAGCTGGTCCTATCGGTATGGATGCATATGTAAATTTGTAAATAATGTTTTTCTGGCAGAACCATATGACAAACCTAAAATAAAATCTGTAGCAAAATTATAAAGATTAATTAAACCTATAACCAGTTTGAACAAATAGCTTTCGAATTGATTTCGTGGGGCTCATCTCAATCCGCTGCCTAACATCATCAACCACTTCCTCTGTTAGAGCTGATGGTCGTTCAGTTGTCTTGCCTTTATAAATACAATTTTTGTTTTCAAAGCGATCTATAATTCTATCCCGATGTTGTGCAAAGATCTTGTAAGAAAAAATATAGTCAACATATTCTTCCCTGAACTGCTCTATACAGGATTACAGTGGCGGCTCGTGAGTTATGCACGACGATGGGCACAAAAAAAAACTTACTTATTTTTTGTACATAAAATTCATTCTCCTATTTTTTGAATTGGCTTCGTAACGCCAATTCAAAAACTCCGCAAAATTTTATATACATAATTAACCGGCGCAAAATATGACGATTTTTTTCAACATCTTCATTATACTTAATTTTATATCGCAAATAAGCACTGTTTAACTTTCACGTATGTCCACTTTGCCTATAATAGAATAATAGAACACTAAAATCCACGAATACATTCATGTGAGAAACGGAATTTTCGTGTTTCTTTGCCCTGTCTGCGATATGCTTTAAATCATTCAACCCTTGTTTATTCCACGCACTAACCTCTTTCTTAAAAATTAAGCAGATGAAACAAAATAGTTTATTTGTTAGTGAACATCCGCAAATCCACTCATATTTTTCATATATATTTTTATTGAAGGGATAGGCCTTCCTTTCTTCTTAATTAAAAGCTTTTTATCAAATGATAGCGGGTTTTTAAAAAGATTTTGCACACATTTAGCTTCCATCATTAATAATAAACGTCACTTCAAGTCTTTGAAATCATACACGTGCGGTACGCACCGAAAACAATACATTCATAATGCACGCAAGACGTTATGGAGACGCGCTATTTTGTGCCCAAAACGATGGCATAAGCGCATATGGCGAACCAAAACGGACCCGGCCTTTTCATACTCGGAATAGGTAGGTACATCTGAAATCGTGCCCCGGAACAAAGTTTTGAGCGTTGGCATAGTGTCTTTGGTGCGGAAGGAAACTTTGATACCATCGTTATAAAAATACGTAAAAATAATAAAATAAAATAATGCACTGAATTGTCATGCGAATTTCTTTCTGTGTTTATAATTTAATAATTAACACAGTACAGTAAAAGTAAATAAAGAAAACTTTAAATTATTTAAACAAACTAAACAGATTAATTAAGAAAAAAGAAATCACTGAATTAATTAAATGAAAGCCAAGAAAAATAATAATTATACTTTCCGGAATGGATCAGGATACAGCCGATAAGCATTAGAGCAATATACAACAATGGCGATTTCTGGAGGACATTTGTACCCGCCTTAGGTGGTACATAAAATGTATCCGATGACCTAATGTTGTACTTTGGCACTAGAAAATTGATTTGTCTGAGCAAAGAAGGTGAATCCACACATAGTTGATGAGTTTAATCAGCAATTTTTCGCTCGCTTCATCTTTTTTTTGGCTTAGGGAAGTGAATTGTGTCTACTTAATAAACGTTTGTAGTCAGTGCTACCAGGATATATACCATCTAGTTTAAAAGACAAGTACTTTAAGAATTGTGTTTGGTCACGTTCGAGTGACAGTTGCTGATATATATATCGAAGGTACCAAATTACAGACGTATACTCTAGCTTAGTTCTAACAAAGGAATATAACAAAATGGTCAAGGTGTAATTGCCAAATGTACAAGATCGAGATGAAGAAATCTAGAGATGAACAAGTGCTAGTAATATGTGGCTGTTGTGAAAACCTAGAAATTATCTCATTGGAAGCTGTATAGTCGAAGGAAATAATACTTGAACGTCTAGAGAAGGAAAGAACACTCAATTATTTGTACACCATTCGTGAATAATTGTAAGATTTCTCTGCAGAAGTAGACAGTTTGGTGGACAAGTAAATTTTTAAATCTGCATACGCGAGAACATTGCGATCTAGCGGCAGCAAGAGATCGTTAATGTATACATGATCTGCTGAAAACATTATCTGTATGTTGATAGAGCTAATGTATGTACAGCTATCAGTACAAAAAGCAAATGTTGAAAAATATGGATAAGAAATTTGTTGTCCTAGGAGACGTATCTTTCTTTTCGCTCTAGTTGTGCTCCACGTTGGGCGCCAATTTATCAAATGAATTCACATTGAATCACAAAAGTAAAAGGTTGGGAAAATAGAGGCCAATTTAATAAACGTAATAATAATTTAGAAACTTTATTAAAATATTCGAATTAACAAAATTTTTACATTTACATAATAAACACTTATATACAATACAAAGGCAAGTGGAGATCTTATGTTTACAATATACTTAAGTACAAATATAAAAATATAGAATAGTGTATAAAAATTCATACAATCTAGTAAAAGAATAATAAAAAATACAAGCTTATAAGAGTATATACTAGATATTAGTTGCAAATTTGACTTTTTTATGACCTTCCTCTGTGGAAGCAGTCTCGGAATCGCTTAGATTACCATCTAAACTTTGTACCATCGAACTAGTGAAACTAAAACGATCCGATTCAGAATCGTCGTTTTGATCCGTATCTGTACTTGAAACCAACGAAGTATCTGGATTTATACAATTTGCAGTTATTGTTTTTATATCGTCTCCTGCTTTAACATAAATACCATTGGAACCTTTTCCTAAATATTTCAAGCTTGATAATTCAATCCGGTGAGACTCAAAATCATTTGAATCCTTGCTTGAATCATTCAGTGCATCAAGATTAATCTTTATAATTTCCACTGCATGAAACTGGATAACGTATAGGTAACCTTTATGATAGTGAAATGCGTTGGGTAGGTGAGTCCACTTTATATCGTTGGATCTTGTGCTCCTTCCGTATTCGTCGACGAACGTGGCAAATTCATTGAAACACAACAGATACTGTACGGGACTTTTCGATATTCGCAATACCGCTAAAGGAAATGGCTTAAATTTGTAGCACATAATGATCGGTGACAATTTTCTGTCTGAAGCATCTAAAAATTCATCCGCTTGATGAGTGGCAAGATCAATTTCGAAGAATTTATCCGCTCCGATTATTAAACTGTGTTCCGTGAATAAAATGCAACTGGTCGGTTGCGCTGTGTCCAAAATCCGTTCTGGTACGAAATCATTGCATTTAAAATCGTACTTCATGATGACTAATTGTCTTGCGTTAGCTACGCAAAGCGTGTTCTGCTTATTCGGACATACTTGAAATAAATGAAATCCGTTCATATGTTTGATGTTGATTGTTTTAAATCGAAGCGACGGTTTTGAGCAAGGTGCGCACTGACACAAACTGTGCAAATGCCTTAAATCGCATGAAATCAGTATTCTACTCTCGTCTACAATCATCAAGGCGAGATTTATTTTTGATAACGTCGCTATTTGTTGAACATCGAGCGGTCCTGATATGTGGGTTAGAGTGTCATTATGGTAGGAATACAGGCCTTTATCGGCTCCAAATAATTTAATCTCCTTATCGACTTCTACAAGACAATTAACATCTATTTTTGTTTTCAACTGGCAAATGCTGTCACCTGCATATTTTTCACCATTTCTATCACTGAAAATTTTCTCTAAACCTAAAAATGAAAGAAAGCATAATTCAAACAGAGGTTGCAGTTAAATAACATTTAATATTGCTACTACTACAACAAAATGTGACTCTATACGGTATAGTAATTAAGTATATAGTCCTTTTACGATAACAGGCGAGGCACGTCATAACCGGAAACTTCAGAATTACCTACCTATACAATACTAAACCCAAAAAGAACTGTCTTTCACTATCGTATATCTAGAGATTTCTTCTTTGCAAACGTTCCTATCCTGCGTAACGTTGCCAACTTCTATTTTCGCTACTGTCATTCGTATCTGTCACTTGTGCGCCATTTGTTGTTCTGTATTTTTCGTGTCCCTTTTATTCAGTTTTGTGGTATTATTTGCATTTCATTAGTTCGCAGTTTGTTCTTTAGTTTTCGTGTCCCTTTTATCCAGTTTCGTCGTATTATTCGTATTGTATTAAAACAACGGTTCCTTTAATAACCAATAAAACATGCCTAAGCCACTAAGCAGGCAATCAAAAGCGCTCATTGCGTCTTTAATCTCGTATTTCGAGAAAGAACGCGATAACAATGCCACGCTATTGCCGTTGAAAGCAGTAAGAGAGGTAATTCTAATAATTAATATATTTTTAGAGTATTAAACCTTGCGTATTTTATAGAGAGTAGCCGATGCTTTAAATATCCACATTTCTACGGTTAATAAGATTTCTTCAATGACTAAACAAGGGATTATTCCATCTAGTCCAAAGAAGAAAAGGGTAAAAAGGAAACCAGTAGTGAACATTGATGATTTTAATCAGTGTGCCATTAGAAACAAAGTTTATAACATGTATAGAGACAGTAAGTATTTATTATCTTATTTCGAACTGTAGCATTAAGTTTCCCTTAAACACATTTTAGAAGAACATATCACCTTATGTACTTTAAACAACGTACTTAAAAGAAGCGATATTTTTAATGGTTGTACTACTTCCCTATGGAAAGTGCTACGAAACATTGGCTTTATTCCTGGTGCTGAATTAATATTTACATCCAATAACAAAAACTCTGATTATCATGGTGATATGAACCGTGACAATTTTCTGTTTTGGTTAGAAATCAACTACTACGTAATTTAGAAAATCCTTCTGTGATTGTAATGGATAATGCAAGTTATCACAGTACAATTAAGAATAAGCCTCCAACATCTTCCACAACAAAATTAGAAATTACGAACTGGTTAAATGCAAACTCTATTGATTATGATGCATCAGCGTTAAAGCTACAGTTGCTAGATTTAGTTGAGCGGTTAGTATAATTATTCTTTTTTTTAATAATTACTGGCTATTATTATTTATAGTTTTAAACCACCACCCATTTATGAGGCCGATGAGTTGGCTAATAAATATGGTCACGTTGTGCTCCGTCTACCTCCATATCATTGCATTTTTAATCCTATTGAACTGATATGGGGTATTAGCAAACGCTATTATAATAACCATATTGGCAAATACGGCAGAACAGAAGAAGGCTGCATAAAATTATGGAAGGAAGCGCTCAGTGAAGTAACCCCAACATGTTGGGCAAACAGCATCAAACACACCGAAACAGAAATTAAAAAATGGTGGGATAGAGAAATTGGCTTTGAACGAGAAGATGTAAGGCCTTTAGTTATTAATATAGGCGCAGAAGAAAGCTCAACCGATGACAGCGATTTTGAATAAAAATTATGTTTGTCATTATATCATGTTATATTAAATTTGCTTTTCTTTATTATAATGTCAATTTATTGTGTATACTGATAATAATATTTATTGAAATAAACGTATTTCTATTTTATTTCGATAGCTTAATTGCTGTTAATAACATGTCTCAATTATGCTAATTGTCAGTTATAATTTACCACGTACATAAAACTATAGTTAGAATGAGAGGCGTTAGGTTTATCTAATTGCTTTAAAAGTATGTAAATTATCGTTATTTCCTAAGTATGAACAAGACCTACGTAACTGTCAACGCGGATTACATGTCAACTTATTTTTAATACATAACCTCTGTGAGATGTAAACAAAAGATTTGGCAAGAGTGCGTGACGCAAACATGACGTATGTTAATGACGTGCCTCGTCTGTTATCGTAAAAGGACTATAATAAAATTGAGGAAAGAAAATATATTCAGCAAAAAATGTATTTCTATATATATATATATATATTACCTTTGTACCATTTATTCTTATCTTCAATATTTAACGTCATAAATATTAAATACTTTGGCGGCCAGCAAGTAGTATTTGGACAAACTTCAACTTTAAGAACGAAAGGCAGATCGCTGTTTGCGACCGGGATGTCGATTTCGGAAACGACAGGTTCCAAGGTGACTTTACCGTAACTATCAGGTGGTTTTAGATCTAAAGATTTTACAACTTTTATTGATTCGTGATTAGGAGGCTGTTCATATACAGTAATCTTGCTGGGAGTTAAACAAGCATAGTATTTCTCCCATGATGTTTTCCTAAAATTGTTTGATAAATAAAAGAACACAAGAAGTTATACTCCAGACTTACACAGGTATTTTAATCCAGCCTTCGATATCGATGTTCTCTGTTTCTTTAAGTGTTTCATTACCGTTCGGAGTTTTAGTTTGTTGGAGTTTCGACAAACTATCTGAATAATGTTTGGCAAAGGCATGGGGAAGGCCGCAAGTTCTAGGTAGAGAGTCAGCACAATAGGGATGGGCAGGTATTAAACACTCACTGCATACACTTGAGCTGCGGCCTAGTAGTATTTGATGCTTACATTGAGGACATTTTGTTGGTTTTGTGCATATTTTTGATTCGAACCTAAAATGGAAAATCAAAAATTAATCATTTAGTAAGTTGGCAAAGCATTTAAGTTTGTAGGTAAAACATTTTTGCTATAAATTTATGCAATTTCGGTTGAATATTGGTACTACAGTATAACCTCCTTATAATGGACACTGACGGGGAATCCTAAAATGTCCAATATATGGAGGTGGCCAAAATGTGGAGGTGAAAAAAAAACGAAAAAAAATATTCATTCTCATATCAATTTAATCACACATAATAAGACGAAAGTCGAAAAAAATTTACAATACTTAATACACATACATACATACATATTTTATGCTAGATTTTAGTTGAAATAATCATTAATTGTTGTTTGTCTTGCTTTTTTCATTTTATGTTTAAATATCTCAGATTCACATTCAAGAAGAGCTTGAGAAATATTGTTAGCAATGTTAAAACTGTTAGTGCTTAAGAAATAGTTCTCAAGATCTTTTAATTTTTGATGGGCTTCTGAAATATTTGATATACTAGTTACAAATTCCTCTTCAATCTCATTTTCCATTTCATCACTGATATCAGTAATTTCATCGATACAATCTATAATGGAAACATTAGGATTTTCAGTAAATAACTCATTATCAATTAATGCGTATGTGCTTAAATCTAAATTAGTGATGTTAAAATTGGGAAATAAAAATGCTAATGGTATATTATCTTCTATATCGCACTCTGCACTTAGATCACTGTCACTTTGATTGAATCCGCATTTTTGAAAACAGTTTCTTACGGTCACAGGCGAGAGTTTTTTCCAAGCAGCTGATATCCATATTAATGCAGTGACTACCGTAATGTTTTTTTCTACCATTTCTAGTGAATTTTCAGTATCCATTAACGCCAAAAGCCTTTTTACAAGCATGCTCCGGTAAATTACCTTAAAGTTTTGAATCACACCCTGGTCCATAGGTTGACAATGCGAGGTAGTATTTTTGGAGGCAGAAAAACCAATTTTACGTTTTCCAATGAAATCTTCGGACGAGAAGTGGCATTATCAAGAAACAAAATTACATGCCTTTTTTCTTTCTTCATCTTGTTATCAAAGTTCTTTAACCAAGCTGACATAATATCCAAAGTCATCCACGCTTTTTTGTTAGATATCCATCCTATCGGCAACTTATCCACATGAGCTCCTTTAAATCATCTAGGTTTCTTACTTTTACCGATGACTAACGGCCTTTCCTTATCACCCTCCATATTTGAACACAATAATATAGTTAGTCGTTCTTTTGCAGATTTTCCTCCGGCACATTTATCACTTCTTAACGCAAATGTTTTTGTCGGAAGGGCGCGGAAAAATAAACCGGTTTCATCAGCTTAAAAATATCTTTCGGAGAGTAATCTTTGCATATTGATTGCAACTTGACTTTCCAATCGTCTACATTTTGCATGTTTACATAGGCAGATTCACCACACACACTTTTAAATGATATTTTATGTCTTTGACAAAATTTCTCCAACCAACCATTAGACGCTTTGAATTCGGTGAGTTGTAAACTTTGTGCTACTTCCAGCGCCTTTTCTTTGAGTAGGGGTCCTGACATGGGAATATTTTTGTTTCGCACCTTACAGAACCAGTTGAACACTGCTCCGTCGATTGCTAAACCACTAGTTTTTCCTTCCTTCCTTTTTTGAGCTAGGTTTCCATTTTTCTCGAAAAGTTCTTTTATTTCACTTTTGTTTTTCACTATATCACTAATTTGCGACTTTCCGACACCAAACTTTTCCGCGAGCTTTCGGACACTTAAGCTTTGCTGTTCACTAACCGCAATAATATCAATTTTATCTTGGATTGTTAACCGCTTTCTTTTACTAGAATCCATGTTGACACTATCAAAGGCTAGTTCAAACTGATTCAAAATACATCCACTTATCACCTGACGAGTAGGCCAGTGGTAAACCGTCGTTCCTTTGTATTATGGGAAAAACCCGAGTAGATATACTTCTACGTGTGCAGCAATAAAAGTACATACATACATACATAATTGTAAAATTTTATTCGGTGCCGCCCGTCTTGTCTGTCCTTAATTAAGAGATATATTTACAGATGTTTTATTGCTTCGGTGAAATAAAGGGTGTCCGCGTCCGATTTATGGAGGGTCCAATATTAGGAGTGACTATTGTTAAGAAAACCCATTATAAAATTTCGTACCACAAAAAATGTCCATTTTTTAGAGGTGTCCGATTGTCGTAGGTGTCCATAATTAGAGGTTTTACTGTAATTCATACCTGTGTGGAATGTTGTGGTGCATTCTTTGTACAGAATTCTGCCTGTATAATTCATTCTTCTGAGGTGACTGCACAATTTGCTCCAACACCCTACTGTGATATTTGATGTTCATAATCGGATTTGCTTCTTCAATTTTACTAGGATAGGACAGGGACTTCAATTTGACTACCTCTTGCCGCAGGTTTTTTGTCGTTTCTCTCTCCTTATTTTGTTGATGTTCAAGGTCTTTATAATTCAGTACCACAGATAAAGGAGGGTCATTTTCTTTCTTAGAATGTCCAAATAGCTTGTCAGAGGTCTTCTTTTTCTTATTCTCTTCCATTTGCAACTAGAAAATATGGAGATTTATATGTTTAAAGCTATAACGAATAAAGTCAATTAAATTTACTTTAGATTGGAGGAAATCAATTAATTTTGTTTGTTGTTGTATTGTAGATGCTGCTTTTAATTCTCTTTCCTTTAAATACATATCCTTCTCCAGCAGGATATTATTAAGCTGTTCGACTTGTTCGAATAGTGTCTTATTCACGGCCTAAAACATAAAGTAATTATTAATAAGATAATCCACGATCTGATACATTTACTTACTTTAAAGTTACTTAAATCTTGACTTAATTTATAATTTGATTCCTTAACATTATTCAAGTGTGTTAATTGAACGGAATTCTCCTCTTTCAGTAATTTATTTTCCGATAAATAGTTCTCTATTTGCCTCGATAAGTTCCTAACTTCTATTTCTAATTCGGAAATCTTCTGCTCGGCCACCGTCAGTTCTTCAGATAGACTCGACGAGTACGATTTTAGTTCATTACATTCTTCCTTGTACGACACATTTTCTTCCTGGAGTTGTTCGATATCTTCCGCCATTTTTTTACATTTATTTTCAGCAAGGAGTTTAAATGATTTTTCTTCGTTCGTCAACTTCCTGGCTTCTGTAACATTCTTTCGTTCGTCAGTTATGTCGGATTTTAACTTTTCTATTTCCGAAGTTAGCGCATTTCTTTTGTCTTCTGAAATTTTATAAAGCTGCTCGAATTCCACTAATTGATTCTCTAATACTGTACACGCATCTCGAAGGGCATTTCGATTCTAAAATAATGTAGAATAAACAATACACAAATACAAGGAAGTTAATTAACGCTACTTAAGAATCAAAAACAAAATCGAATTTTTGTTTTTGACTTTAAATTACGCCCTAATATTTTAAAAACTGTTAAAAACAATTTTTAAAATGCGTATAGATGACTCACAACATGCTTTGCTATTCGTAAGAGTTCAAATATTTTCTCCTGCCGGAGTTGCAAAGAGACTAATTAAGAATTCAAAGTATTTCTAAAAACATAGCAACAGCGCAAGAATAAACCTCTTTAAGATTGATCTGGCTTGTAAATATCTCTACCAGGCGCGGCTCGTGATGACGTATTTGGGTGTGCAAGTACAATGATACGAGTACCTCGTGTGTTTTCGGTGTTTACTAAGAAAACGTTACAGTTATGGTCTATTTTTAAACTAAGAGGAGTAAATGGAAAAGCCACATTTACACTGTAAAAGTTACCAAATCAATGACATTCTGAATGTTTTTTTTAAATTTTCGTATTTTATTAGTTTTTCTTTATTCATTGAGCTCAAAGGCAACATTTAATTTAGCGGCCCTTCCTACAAAATACAATTAATGAAAATATGCAAATTTATATAAAATTGTTTGAAAGTATAGTTAATATTACCAGTAGAAATAAAATTAATTGGCAACGGCCATAGCACGCTGAAAAGACCGGTTCTCGTCCGATCACCGAAGTCAAACAGCATCGGCCGGGGTCGGTACGTGGATGGGTGACCGCTTTTAGATCGATAGGTCAACACGCAATTTTTGCATAACGTAATCCTACCTCTGAAGCAACCAATCACGCATAGTAATTTTGGCGCGATTAATTTAAAACGCTCCTTAGTTTAAAAAATAGACTTTAGTACACGAGAATACACGAAGCACTCGCATCATTGTACTTGCACCCCCAAATACGTCATTACGAGCCGCGCCTGATCTCTACATATACAATGTGGAAGGGAGGTAACTAAAGAAGTTTTATTTATTTTTCGATAACTTGTAAAATAAAGTCAGAAAAAAAAATAAAGTCAGAAAAAAAATAAATAAAAAAAAAATAGTTGAATTACGTAAATGCCATGTAAAAGGTTACTAAAATGCGCAAGTTTTATCCCATTTAAACTACTTTGTATCTCTTACTGTTCCCAAGATCCCCATGCAGTTCATTCTTATCTTGGGACACAGTGTATATTTTAATAAACGTTTACTATTTTTATGAATAGGTTTTTATGTTAAACGTACCGTCTAACCAATGTCTATAAATTTTATCTATCTTTTTTGCAGGTCAATGAACCTAAATTCAAGCTATTTCCCTAAATAGAGACTAAATAAAGATATGGACCGACTTTCATTACATTTTGACCCTAAAAATTTGGAAATTTTTGTTGAATTACAAAGAAATTTCTTTTTTGATTTTCAGATAGACATTTATTCTGGTATTCCATAGATTCGCATAGTTGGGGCGCTATTCAGCGGTAACCCTGTAAAATATCAACTGAGTAGCTACCGCCAGTATATAAAACGTAGGTGTTTTAATTAGAATATTGGATATCTCTGCATTACATATTGATAATAGTGACTTAGTACCGTAATGAGATTGTGGAAGGTGATTAGAATACAAACTCGAACATTCTGGATTCGGGTACTCGATCGTCTCGAATATCAAATTAATTTCTGCAGAACAGTCCTCTGGACAGATGAATCTACGTTCACGAGGAGTGGTGTTACAAATCTGAGAAACCTGCACAGGTGGTCATCAGAAAATCCTAAAGCTATACGCCCATCTATATTTCAACATGAATTTTCCATTAACGTTTGGGCGGCCCTAATCGATGACTTTTGATTGATCCTGTCGTTCTTCCTCGGAGGTTAAATGCGGACAATTACCTTCAATTTCTTATTGACGAACTGCCACGTCCTTCGGAGGATGTCCCACTGAATGTTCGACGAGACATGTGGTTTCACATGGATGGGGCACCACCACATTTCGGAATTGCTGTCCGAAATTTGGTTAACGTCAATTATCCAAGATGGATTGGTTGAGGTGCTCCTGTTGCATGGCCATCCAGATCACCCGATCTTAATCCCCTTGACTTTTTTTTTTATTGGAGGTACTTTAAAAATCTAGTCTACGCGCAAGTTTCGAACACAAGAGAAGAGTTGTTGGATCGTATTCACCTGGCTGCCGAGAAAATCCGACAAAACAAGTATGAAATTCGGATAAGTACTTCTTCTGTTGGCTTACGGGCACAAGCCTGCATTCAACAAGGAGGTGGACATTTCGAAAATATTATTAATTGAACTTTTTTAAATAAAAGCAGTTTTTATTGACTCTCGGATTACATTTTTTTCATGATCTGACAATCACATTCATAGATCTGTAACTTTGAAACAAATAAAAATGGATACGGGACTATGATCTCAGTAAAAGCGTGTTAGTTTTCGAGATAATGGCCCTTTTATGAATTTCGAGAAAATCGACTGCTCACATGAGTTTTTCAAGTGCCACAGCTACAAAATTTGATATTCTAAGATTCTAATTTTCAAATGCAACTCTGAATAACCTTGCTATAGATGACGATCTAAAATAAAACTAATAATTCTTATGCGTATGAAAAAAAAAACACTTTTTCCCGATTCATGAGATATTTACTTTATTGATTATTTATTAATTTCGACTCATTAATACTGTAAAAAAATGTTTTCGAAAGTAACACATGGCAAATATACTATTGTCAAAACTACAGTAAATGAACATGGTTTAAAATAACTTGCCACGTTAGCGCCCTACATTTTTTTACAATATATAAAGCAGGCATGATTGTGACTTAGTTATTGAAATGTGCACTTAGGACAATAAAGATGGGTGTGATAGAAGGAGTTGTATTGTTTCTTAAACTTACCAATTGACTATTTTGTTGTTCTCTTTTGTAATTTTCAATTTCATTAATTAAGTCAGCTTTCTCTTTTAAAACTCTTTCAAATTGATTGATCAGTTTACCATTGCTCGCTTCTAAGTTCAACAATTGTTTTTCAACATTGTTCTTCTCCAATTCTAATTGGTTAAATTCTAGTTTTAAAGACTGATATTCCCTTTCTTTGTCAAAAATTTCTTTTCTGAGCTGCTGGACCGAAGTTTTTTCATCGTCGCACTTTTCCTTTTCATAATTAACCTTCTCCTCAAGTTTTCGTATTAAATCAGTAAGTTTTACGACTTCATTTGTTAAATTCTCATTTAGATTATTTAATTCCAACAAAGCTTTCTCGTGCATCCTTTTGTTGTCCGTCAATTTCGTGTTTAAAGATTCAATTTCGTCTTTTAACTTGGTATTTTGCTGTTGCGTTTCTTTTAAATCACGTTCAACAATTTTCTTGTCTAAAGTGGCATTTTGAAGATTCTTTTCCATGCGCCAATATTTCGATTTTAATTGGGAAAACTCCTGCTTTTCCACGGCAAATGATTCATGAACCTGCAATGACACAAAATATAGTTATATTTTGTAAAGTGTATACACCTTTAATTTTGTATAGCGCCAAATAAAAAAAAAGGATTGAAAGATACATATAAGTAATGCCTTTATACAAAAAATCGCGGTTAAATGTTCACGTTGTAACGAGAAAATGATTTTTCTTTATTATAATCCGGTCCTTTCGTACTAAATGGGCGGCAATACGGGAATTCACCGCAACAAATAACGCTGGGATTTACATTTAGTATGGACATGTTCTTTCCTGTGGCTAAATGCGTTCGCAATAACATCCTATACGAATATAGAATATACGGATGTGATTTTAATTTATTGCGAAACAGGACAAAATAGTCTTGCGGCAAAAAATTGTACTCAGAACGTTTCCCGAATCGATGTCTTCCTCCAGCTAAGACAATTGTGAGAGCCGTGTATCGACTTCAGGATACAGGATCAGTAATTCCACGTTTCGAAGGTCGTGGCCCTCAAAAAATCACGCGGAGTACAACAAGCAGAAGAGGATAGATACTTTAAATATCGTGGAAGTGGATCCTGGCGTAAGTACGATAACCCTAACACGGGAAGTAAATGTATCTCAAACTACGGTGCATCAAATTTTGAAAACTAATTTACTTCATCCGTATTATATCCAACGCGTGCAAAGGTTAAGGGAATTATATTTTCGCTGCCGAGTTGCCTTCTGTAAGTGGTTTCAACACAGAGAAGTTCATCAGCAAGATCTCAGATCAGTAATTCTCTTTACCGACGAATCTGTTTACCAAAGATGGTATTTTGACTGGGCGTACGAAAACTCCCACGGTATACACTACAGCTCCTCGCAAATTAGGATAGCCGTCAATGTTTGGGGAGGGCTACTAGGCGATCAATTAATTGGACCGCATATACTTCCACAACGATTAAATGCAGAATCCTATTTACACTTTCTCCAACATGCATTGCCCGAGTATTTGGATGACATACAATTGGCGATACGGCAATAATTATAGTTTATGCACGACGGAGGACTTGCGCGAATTGATGCTTGCGTTAGAGCTCATGGTGCACTTTTTTGTAAACGATCTTGTCCTGTTTCACCTACATCGGTATTTGTCAGTACCACCACAAATTTTAAGAAAAAAAAAAGAATATAAATAATTGCATACCAATAATTAAAAACCAGGTATTTGAGCTTAAAATAATAAATAATATCCTATTGACACGCTGTATAAAGTTAGCGATTAACGATTTTTGTTTGATTATAAACGTAATTTTATTTTAATTTAAAAGAAATTTAACGTTCAAAATATACTTCTAGTGATCGATTCTTCAGTTTGGTATGGTATACTTGCTCCAAATGTGCATGGCCATGTCTCATCTCCAATCGCTTAATGAGTTGAGAATAATCTTTACGTTTCTCAGGAGGTAATGTCTGCAAGATACCACTAGCATCACCCCTCAATGCTATGATTAAAGCAGTCGTCTTCTCGACAGAAGACCATGCGTTTGCTTCTGCGCCCGCTTCGAATTGTGTCAGGTAAGTTGCCCATGACGTCTTTCCATCAAAGGTTGGTGGCTTGATTCTGGTCTTCGAGATAGTCACAGGTTCTTCTTTTATTTCGATAGGCCGCGGTATAGCTTCTTCGTTGATCTGCTTTGTGTCAGAATGACTCATGGTAACAGGTAATTTCATATAAGTCATTATTGCTTCTAAAAGTCTAGAATGTTCTCCAATTTTCTCCTCTACAGCTATGAAAACCTCTTCCTTTAACGCTTCTGAGTTTTCCAGTAGTCGCTGCTCTAGAACTTTCTCCAAAGCTCTCGAATTTTCAGAATTCTTTTTTCCATTATTTCCAAAGTTTGTTCCATTTGTTACAGACTTTTCTCGAAAGTTCTAGAATTTTCCAGTAATTTCTTTTCTAGATTTTTCTCGAGAAGTTTCTAGAAGTTTCTAGGTTTCTTTCTTCCATCTGTGCTTGTGAATCTATTAGACGCTGTTCCAAAGTTTGCGAATTGTCTATTAATCGTTGTTTCAAACTTTTCACACTGTCCAGATTCTTCTGCTCCATTTGTTGCATTTGAATTTGCGCATTCTCTATTAACCGTTCCATATTTTTCGCAGTATCCAAATTCTTCTGTTCCATTTGAATTTGCGCATTCTCTATTAGCCGTTGTTCCATATTTTTCGCATTATCCATATTCTTCTGTTCCATTTGTTCTAGAGTTTTTGCTAAGTTTCCAGGCTCTTCTGCTCTATTTTAGTTTGTGAATCTATTAGACGCTGTTCCATGGTTTTCACACAGTCTAGGTTGTTGTGTTCCATTTGTTCTAGAGTTTTTGCTAAATTTCCAGAAGTTTACAGGCTTTTCTGCTCCATTTTAGTTTGTGAATCTATTATTCGTTGTTCCATTTTCATCAACAGCGAATTCACGTCAGCATCTCCGCCTGGAACTTGAAAGACATAATTCTCTAGATCCTCGCCTTCTTGGATCAACACATTGCAAAGCCGTTGCTGGAGAATTGACTTTTTGCCAGTTGTATCCTCATCCCTCTCCACTAATTCTCGTTTTAAATCAGTCACTTTTAATTCCGTCAGTTTCATTCTGTTGGCCATCACGATATTTAAAATAACGTACTTTCGCACTGTATATTTATTTAAACGAATACTTAATTAACACTTAATTGTCTACTTAGTTTATTATTTATAAAACCACACACCTGCACCACTGTAAAGTTTGTCTTTTCAGGTTAGACACACATTATATTAATAATAAAACGAATAACGATATGAAAACTAATTACTAGAGCTGAGGATGTTTGCGGTACGGCAGGACCGTATGTAGTGCATCCCCACCGGCGTATAAACACGATGCAGCGAAACACTTTAGTTAGTCGTGAACTGGCAACGTGATCGTGTGTTGTCTTGAGCTCTATTTAATAAGTATGACGGACGTGCCCAAGCCAAGAAAGCGCCCATTGTATAACGACGTGAAGAAATTTATCCGAGACTTTCCCGATTTGTATTATAATGGAGCAAAAGTGGTTTGTAAATTATGCGATAAACAGTTACTTTGCTGGGACAAATACGACTGTAAAAGACATGTTGAAAGTGTACACCACAAAGACAAAACAAATAATGTGCTGTCTAAAACGAAATTCATTTTCGATTTATTGACAACGCTACTCGTCTGCGATGTGCCAGTTCACCTGCTAGATAAAAAAGCCTTTCACGACTTTTGGAATAAATACAATTCCAACATAAAGCTACCGCCACGGAGAACGTTACTCACCTATTTACCAATTGTGCGTGAGGACATTGAAAACAGAATAAAAGCAGTAGTAAATGATAAACAGTTATGGGTATGTGTCGACGAAACGACAGATCGAAAAAAAACATTCTATTGTGAATATTATAGTGCGTGTACTAGATCCTGTCAAATCAACATTTCCCATTTTATTAGCCAGCAAAAGATTGGAAAAGTGCACTAGCGAAGTAATTACGAAGGTAGTGCTCGATACGCTACAAAAATTTCAAGTTTCAACTAATCAACTCCTGATGTTTATGAGCGATGGTGCTGCGACAATGCGTTCTGTAGGCCGTTCTCTTAAAGCAGATTGTGAGAGACTTTTGCATGTGACATGTAAAGTTCATGCTTTACACCTTGTGGCACAAACTATTCGGCAATGTTATCCAGAGGTGGATGCATTAATAGCAACGACAAAAAAAGTGTTTCTAAAATCTCCCAAACGAATTCGAGAGTTTCACAGTCGGTGCCCTGGTATTCCCGAACCACCAGAGCCAATCCTTACACGTTGGGGAAGTTGGTTAAAGGCGGCATTTTATTATGCCAAGTATTTCCAACAAATAAAATCTGTGGTTCTACAATTCAATCCTGCCGAAGCTGTAGCCATTAAGGAAAGCCAGAGACTCTTTCAAAACCCTTCCCTTGATGCAGATTTACAAACTATTTATAACAATCATATAGGATTGTTTAACGCAATCGAGAAATTTCAAAATACTGCATTATCGTTAGCGGAGTCACTGCAAATACTGGACGATGTACACGCCCAGCTATGCGCAGTAAATGACAACAAAAATGTTAATGTAATAGAAAAGTTCGAGAGTGTGATAAACAATGATTTTGATTTTACCAGATTAAAACAAATTAGTAATGGTGCAAGTGTAGATTCGGTTTCTATCTATAAAGATTATTTTAATTGTGCGTGTGTTACATCCGTAGATGTCGAGCGGTCTTTCTCAAAATATAAAAAAAATTATTCATCACGGCGTACATCGCTCACCGCTACAAATATGGAAACGTATCTAATGCGACAAACTTACTGCAAGTCTTATCCACTTGGCGCTATGCTATAATAATCGTAAATAAGGTAAGTGTGTTATTTATATACAGTACACATAACTGACATACCTAAGTGATATAAATAGCGAATGCATGTAAAGCAATAAAATCACGTATGCATCACCGATCGAAACAAGGTCATTATATTCGTGCGTTTAACTGAATACTATCCTGGCACACCGCAAACATCCCCAGCTCTACTAATTACTAACAATAAGCACATTTATGTATTTGTATTTATGTTCACTCCGCGAAGCTCTGGTATTGAATAATCGCCATCCCTTCCTCGACGGCTTATATATGAATGGGAATGTTTTTTCTCGAGTGCTTTACCTGTATCGAGAAAACGCCAGAGGTATGCCGCGTGACGCGTCATCGGATGAGTCATTACAGTGGGTATTGTGTGTGAACAGTATACGCAATGCGTTTATTTGTTCTGGACCGATATCGTACTATCGCAGGATTATGCCGGCCATGTAAGAAAAACGCAGATTCGTCCGTAAAGATGTTCGAAATAAAATCTCCATTCTGTGGACATTTTTCAATTATGTCTAAACAAAACTGAATGTGCTCATATTTGTCTTGTAGAAAAATTTCATTTATCTTCTGAACATGATAAGAGTGATATTTCTTAAGAAAACTTAAGACTTTTTTCACATGATACATCCAGTTCTTGTCCTATTTGAGATGTTGTTCGAGTATAATTGTTTTCCACGCTAGCACATATTATATTGCGATCCTGCGATGGCGAAACGCAACCGAATTTTTCAAAATTAATTTTGTTGCGATGAATGGTATTCAAACATCCTTGTTTGAATACCATCACCTCTTTCGAGATACTTTTGAACACCGACCTATTCCTATAGGTCGGTGTTCAAAAGCATCTCGAAAGAGAGCTATAATAGACACTATAGGCCTTGGAAATACCAATTCACAATCTGCATCTTTTTATCAATTGTAGAGACCATATCCATAATTTTACTCAGTATGACAGACACTTGACAGATCACGAACAACTCACATAAAAGAATGACATGTACTATCGCGTTCATGGAAAAGTAGGACAATAATTTGTCTTAGTTTTAGACAGTTTTTAACAATTTTAGCATTGTAACATTCATATACGTATTTACGATTGTAGAAATAGTACTTTTAAACGTCAACATAATCATTCATGAATCATGATTTCAGAAAATTTGTATGTATACTTTTAAGTTAAATATACCCGGAAATTCTATTTGTGGAAGGAATGTGAACAATTACTAAATACTTCGTCATTTCTCCATTGTGTAACTTTTAGCAATCGTTTGGGCATAGGTGACACCAACTGTCTGGTAAACTGGTAAATTCAAGAGAAATTTGTGCCCATGCTTCAGATATTTTCTGTTTTAATTCTAAGTTGTGTTGTCTTACAAATTTTAACATTTCCCCCCATACATTCTCAACGGGATTTAGATCCGGACTCTTCGAACACCACGGCAATACATTTATTCGCTGTTCTTGTATGTATTCAGGGACAATGCGTGCCCGCTGTACTGGGCGATCATCGTCTTGAAAAATAAAATTTTCTTAAAAAATAGGGCGGACAGATGGCAGCATATACTCCTCTAATATTCGACGGTATACAACAGCATTTTGTCCCTCATTTATAATCATGCATACACCCCGACCTCTGGCACTAATTCAGCACCACATGTTCACTTTGAAATTACCAGTTCTGTTAATCTTTCTGGAATAACGTGGATCATATCGGTTTCGACTGGGCCGGTAAATTTTTAAAATGCCATTATGGGTGGATTCGAAGGTTTTCTCGTCAGAAAACACGACGTTCTCCTAGAAATGATCTTGGCGTGTTACATACTCTAGAGCAAATTGTAATCGTTACTCTTTATTTTCAGTTGTTAGCCATAGCGCAACGATTTCTCAAATCAGATTTGCGTTGAGCTGTAACACGCGAACTAGGAAATCGTGATTCCTGCATAGCCTTGACAACTGTTTCAAATGGATTTATCCTCAGAAAACCTACTAGGTCGTTGTCTTGATCCATGTTTGAACTTGTTCCTCGATTCTTATTTATGGCTTCACTCTCACGAATTCTCTTTGCACGCAATTCTGCGTTTTTATATACACCAACTTCACTTTCCCGTATGCTAATCGAATCATATAATTGGCCTTGAGTCATTGCTTTTTGCATATTGTTTAATTGCAGAGTTGTAATTGAAAATTAATTTGTCATTCAATAATGAGAACTGACAAAATGACGCGTGCGTATTTGGCATCTAGGTTTGCATCTATAGTCATGCAGGCCAATTTAATAATCAAAATATGACTGTCTTAGTTTCCCATGAACGCGAGAGTACGTAAGGTACGAGGGAAGATCAGTAAGTACCCGTGTTTGAAGACAGGTGGCGCTGCTGAGGGAAGTTGGCATTACCGTCGTGTACTACCATCTGTCAGACAACACCATAATAAATTTCAGACTGATTCATAGGTTAGTTTTTATTTGGCAGCCAGTTGTATCACACGTGTTTCGTGTTTCTCGATAAAATGGAAAAAGAGCAATATCGATCCGTAATTCGCTTTTTATTTTTGGATGGAAAAACATGCGAAGAAATAAAAGCGAAGTTGGATGCTGTCTATGGGGACCCTTCACCATCTATGACAACCGTAAGATATTGGTTCAACGAATTTAAACGTGGTCGTACATCTGTTTTTGATGAGGAGCGCCCAGGCCGCCCGGCAGACTTGGTTACCGAGGAAATCGTTGAAAAGGTCCACGACATGATTCTCGCTGATCGCCGAACGAAAGTGCGCGAAGTAGCAGAGGCCGTAGGCGTGTCGTACGGAACGGCAATTAATATTTTACATGATAAGTTATCGGTGAGAAAGGTGTCGGCCCGATGGGTGCCGCGATTGCTTACGGTGGACAACAAGCGGATACGGTTGTCAATGTCGAAGCAGTATTTGGACCTCTTTAAGAGAAATTCGCAGGAGTTTTTGCGTCGAGTCGTCACCGTTGATGAAACCTGGATCCATTATTACACGCCAGAGTCCAAGCGACAGTCAAAACAATGGATTTTTCGGGGTGAATCTGCTCCGAAGAAGGCAAAGACGGTCCCATCGGCCGGAAAGGTCATGGCCACGATTTTTTGGGATTCCAACGGAATAATCCTCATGGACTTTTTGCAGAAAGGAAGAATGGTCACGGGGCAGTACTACAGTGAATTATTGGACCGATTCGATATAAAATTGAAGGAGACACGGCCCCATTTGGCTAAGAAAAAAGTGCTGTTTCACCACGATAATGCACCAGCACATTCATCCAGAATTGTCGCGGCAAAGTTGCATGAACTGCACTACGAATTGCTGCCGCACCCACCGTACTCGCCTGACTTGGCTCCCTGCGACTTCTTTCTGTTCCCCAACATGAAAACGTGGCTCGGGGGAAAAGATTCAGCTCAAACGAGGAGGTTATCGTCGAGACAGAAGCGTATTTTGCAGAGTTTGACAAATCGTATTTTTTGGAGGGGTTAAAGAAATGGCAGAAACGTTGGGAAAAGTGTATTGTACTAAAAGGTGATTACGTTGAAAAATAAAAAAAAAATTTGTGAAAAACTTGCGTCTTCTTTCCTAACACGGGTATTTATTAATCCACCCTCGTATATTAGCCTGGGCGTCAGATGTTGTGTATCACTCCCTACTACATTCCCTTTTCAATATATTTTCGCAGCATGTTGTGGTTTGCTGTATAAGAATTTTATCGATTTTTTCTTGCAGGACAGTTATATTTGCGTAAATACAGGATAAACAAAGATATGATCTGACTTTAACTACATTTTGGGCCCAAAAATTTGAAAATTTTTGATGAATTACAAATAAATTTCTTTTTATGGTTTTCAATAGACATTTATACATATTCTTCAGATTCGTATAGCTCATACGCTATTCAGCTGTAACTCTGTATACTGTAACAAAATTAAATGAAATAAAAATACCTACTTCAACTAATTGTCGCTCTAATCTTTCGATTTGTTGCTGCAAAACACTTTGTTTTTCAGAAGAATTTTCCAAATTTGAAACGCCGTTTTGTAACGTTACCAGCAGATCTTCCAATGTTTTTATTTTGCTCCTGTAATTTTCCTCATTCAAATCTGCAGTTCTCAATTTTTGTTCATATTCACTGTTTCTACTTAAAGCTTCTTTGAGATTATTGTTTAAAGTTCGAATTTCGGTTGTATTCTTATTTTCAACGTCTTCCAAAACCGTTTTATAAGAGATCTTTTCAAAATTCAATTCTGCTTTGAGTGCCTAAAATTTTAAATAAATAAATGTCAAATTACTTTTGAAATATAAATGACAATGTCACCTCAATTTCGTCTTCAAATAATGTACATTTATTCTTTTCTTCTTTTAGTTTATTTTCTATTCCAGACATGCCGTTTAATTTAGTTTTCAAAAACACATTCTCCTTTTCACATTGTTCAATATGGTATTCATTTTCTTTGGCATTGTCTTTATACTTGTTCAACCCTTCTAATTCACCGTTTAAATCATCAATTTTTTTCTGTGAATCTATATATGCCTTCTGGAGCGTACCAAGTTTATTTAACAGGCTTTCAATTTGAATTTTGTCTTCGTTATTTGATTTTTCATAATTCAATATTTTACTTTGAAGATCCGAGTTTTTGGCAATTTCACTAACAAGTTTTGCTTGAATTTGGCCGATATCATTTTGTGATTGTGTCGTAATCTTTTGAAGTCGAGATTCTAAATTTATGACACTTCTTCGACCCAGGTTTTCGACTCTTTCCAAAGATGCCTAAAACATAATTTAATGATAAAACCACGCAATTTTGCTTCTTTTAAGGTGATGTGTTAAAAATAAAGCTTACTTTGTGTTCAACTTCTATCTCAAATTTTTTTTTGACCCTGTCTTGAAGACATTGATTTTCATTTTCTAAGTCTGCAATTTTAGATTGTAATTTTGACATCTCACAATTTAGAGCCTCAATCTTTGTTTTCCCAGATGCTTCCCATTTTACTTTGGTGGATTTAATTAAATCGAGTGCTTTCCTTTCTAAATCTTTTCGATCCCTCCTTTCAAGCTCTATAGTACGTTTAAGAGTGGAAGATTCGGCAATCTTATCTGCTAATTCCTTTTCCAAAACATTTCTGACATTTTCAACGCTTTCTAATTTTCTGCATTTTTCTTCGTATTTCTTTTGTAAGTTTTCTAGCTCTTGTAGTGAATCCCCTTTTCCTAAGACTATTTTTTGTAATTTTTTAATCTCGTTTTTCATGTTCGATAAGGTTTCAGTTTTTATCAGATCATCAGAAGTATTGCTATGATCTCTGTATTCATTGCATGTTTTAGATGAATAAGTAAAACCGATAAATGGCAAATTTTTTCCTGAGAATTGAGTTTTTACTTTAAAATTATCTAAGTGCGGTTCATTCTTCCTCTCTAGTACATCAGTGAAATTACTAGTATCATCAACTGATGTTAGTTTAGGTACATATGGAGGAACTTGATCTCTCAAGCTAGTAAAATCAACACTTCTATATAGAGGATGTGTGATGATTTCCTTGTATGTTAATCTTGAACTTTCATCACACAAAAGACCTTTTATCAATGAAACATAGGCTTGAGATAGAACTACATCAGGTGGAAACTTTAGATTGCTCCGGTGATTGATTATTTTTGAATAAGTAGCACTAGTATTTTGGCCTGTAAAAGGTGTATTTCCTATTGTCAGCTCGTATAATAGAACTCCAACTGACCAGTAATCACATGAAATCTAAAAAATATCCAAAAATTAGTCACTATTAATTGCAAATGATCTTTCTATAAAATTCTATGCTAGTTAAACTCTAAAGGTTTGTAAATTCAGGGAAATTTTTTATTTCAAACAATTATATTATTAAATATATACTTACTCCATAGGGAACATTTTCATTTTTGTTATCTAAAGATTGTAAAACTTCAGGTGCAATATATTCTGGAGTACCAATTGGCATAGCATATGAAACTTTTCCTTCCGCATCCAATTTTGATGCAGACCCAAAATCTGCTATTTTAATGTGGCCACAACGGTCTAACAAAATATTATCTGGTTTTATGTCACGATGTACATATCCCATATTGTGTAAATCATTCAATCCTAATACCTAGAAAATTGTACTATAATATACCACAGTTTAAATATAAATTAAGATTTTTACCAATTCTGCAATATAAAAGCTGGCTGCGCTTTCTGGCAATGTCCCATCTTGTCTATGTAATAAACCGAATAAGTCTCCACCTGGATGATATTCCATTACAAAATATAAATTCACATTGTCTTGAAATGCATATTGTAATGAAGTTAACCATGGAGAAGCCGAAAAAGCCATGATATTTCTTTCTTCCTCGAATGACCTATATTTTTGTTCTAAACTTTTATATTTTTTTATTGTTTTCATAGCATATATATCTCCGGTTTGTTTTTCTTTAGCAACGTGTACATCACCAAAATGACCTCTTCCAATGACATTTTTTATTTCGAAGTCTGATATGTTAACCCTTAATTGTTTAAGTGTATTTATTGACTTCCTATTTGTTTCCACAAATTGGTTTATATTCTTATCCGAGTTTTTTAAACGATCACTGTTACATTCATCGTATAAAAGCTGTAATGCATCCAGTAAACATTCTTTTGATAGCAAGTTTCCAAAATTATTAGATCCATCTACTTTTACTACTATAAACGTATTTATTTTGTTTATTCTAACACTTATTGGTTCTTGTGATGGCTCCATGTTGTTTAAAATCTATTCAATATGAAATAAATACCACAAAATATATAAATATGTACGCACAAGTAAATCACATCTTTCAAACTTTGTATTAAAAAACGGTTACACAAGTTGTGTTCAGTGTATATTAAATATCAACTTCTTATTGGTTGAATTCAGTATAGGCAAACGTTCCTAATTGGTCGACAATAACATTTAATAAAAAAAAATAAAATTTGGAAGAATGGACTTTCTAAATGAAAATGACTTACTAAAGTTATTGTTTATGTTGTGATCATTATCAAAATAAATATTGTATAAATCCAATCTGCCATTTGATATATAAAAGTAAATTAATGTAAACGTTCTAAATCAATAACTCGGGCTTTAAACAATAAATATGAATGGAAATTAAATGCATTGCTCTTTAATCAACGTTATGTCATCCAATAAAGAAAATAGAATGATATGAAATTTTAGAAATGTGACATTTACTTGCTGCGCCCTTAAAAAATAGTTCGTGTAGATTGTGATACGAAAAATATTGTTTTTTTAGTAAATCAATATGTAATTCATTTTTTCAAAAGAATAAATGCAAATTCCGCTTAAAATATGATAATAATGTAAATAGTGTTCCATTTGTTTTTAAAAGGATATTGTGTGTTATCTACATTTCAAAAGAATATTATTCAAATAAAGCGCTATAAATTTATGTACCAATGGAAGGTATAGATTTTTTATTGTGAGACTTCAACCAGACAACATGTGTTTTATCCTAAGAAATATTGTTCTGTTCCAGTGTTTTTATTATGTTTATAACAGGTAATAACAAATTTAGGTTACATAAGGCATAGGTAAAACTGCAGTTTACGGCGCCCATTTAAACTGACACATCGGACTCGAATACGCATGCGCATAACTTAATAAAGTATGGCAGCATTGCCAAACCGAACGTCAATAACAAATATTGCCGTTTTCACTTTAAGCGGAATCCAAAATTGTTTAAAATATGTGAATGTGTATAATGAAAATCTATGGTGTGTCCTGCAATACCTCCTCTACCTGCAATTTTAATAGAAATTCTGAAAAAATAACTTATTAATACAAATAAATAAGAAGTATCAAAAACACGTTTGAATGACAAAATGCCAAGTGACCGAGATTTGTCAACGTTGCAGCTGATTCTGTATGCTAGCGGCGGGAAATTCGGATGGGCGCCGTAAACTGCAGTTTTACCTAGTAATCAAGTAATCATGTGTGGTTCAGAATGTATTTGCGAAGTTTTCAAACAGTATCCTATTATACTTGAATTTAAAAAACCGCACAAAACAATATGTCCAGCTATGAAAATAGCTTCTCCTTCTTCCAAAGGCCTTCTTCTATCACCCACCTATACAAAAATATCACTAATTTGTATAGACAATAATAGACAAATAGACATTTCTCTTTTTTATAACACACGCAAATTCGATTTCAACACACCTTAACCACAGTTTAAAGATATAGCAGTTGGGACAGCCAAAATTGGCATGCGCGTGGTTCTAAAATTAGAACTACTACCGCGCAGCTTGTAGTAAAAATTGGGAAAATTGTAAACATGTCTATGATGTCTGGTTTCGTCTAGTTAACCTAGTGAACTTAACGTTGTGCGAAATAACATTATCACATATAAATTCGTTAAGAGTGAATTTGGTCTTGTGTATATCATTGAAAATTACAAGGAACCGTAAGTTTTCCGTAATGTATGCTGTACACATTATATTTATTAGTATCGCGTATTGTTTTCAGAGACTTTCTGTGGAATTTACTTTTGTTTTATTAGTAAACATGAGTAACTACAGTCGCTGTTCTGCTGCTGGATGCAAAAATAATGGAAGAGATAATTACGGCATTAGTTTTTTTACATTTCCAAAGGATTTGACACGGTATGTTTACTTACATAGGTATAACAAATTTCGAATAGAACATTGTTGAATCATATTTTATTGTAGATGTAAGAATTGGTTGCAAAATGGTCTTCCCGCAATCCCCACATTATTTGAAAGAGTTAATGTAATGGTAAACGTAATGTTAATGGTTATTGAAAAATAGTACATTAATCAAAAAATTTTTATTACAGCCACTCTGCGGTAAATCAGAAGAAAATATTAGTAGCAGCTCTATTACATTTACTCATGAAACATGTGTAACAGGTATGTTAACCATGGAATATGTCGTTTTATTCTATTAAAGTATAGTTCCTAGCAACATGAGTTTAAGTTCCATTACGTATTTTTAAGTACATTAATAAAATAAGTTTCTCTCAATATACTAAATTGTTTACATAATTAATAGTACATTTAAAATCTGTTTTCTAGAAACAAACAAAACCCTGTCTCCTTCTACTTATGAAAAATATGAATTTGGGACTTCGGAAGAAGGAAATTGCCATAATTGTAAGCAAAAGTTTATTTATGTCCATAGTTTCCTTTTTTTACTAGCGTATTACGATAACATCTAATTACCAAGAATATGTGCTTATTTTGATAAAACATGCTTTGTTATAGTGGAATACATCATTGGCAAATGTTTCTAATTTATACTATTTGTTGTAGACACATTAGATGAAAGCATTCAATGGGGTCTCTCTAGAACCATGTCGTCGCCCGTCAGCACTCAAACCCCAATAGCAAGAAAAGAATGGGCGCTTGAATGTGAAAAATTAAAATGAAGAGTAAAAATTAAAAAAAAAAGAAATAACTATCTCGAAAACAAGCTAAACAAAAGTACAAAAGTGCAGCCCAACCTCTTCTAGTGGTGGATTCATCAAGGGACATATTTGACAAACTAACTGACAAGTTCCTACCGCCAAAATTATCTGTATTTGTGTAACAACGACAATAATTGTCATATATTAAAAATTTTGTTAATCTGGAATAAATTATTCTTATATCATAGTAATTGTAGGATTATTATGATGAATTAGAATAATAAAAAATTACAAATTTGCCGTCATTTATACTTGTTCTATTAAGGATAATAACATTTGATGTTGGCGATCTAGAAAAATTTTTTGCATGCTATTTTCGCAAAATCCTTAAAATTGTGATCCATTATAGTTAATTATAGATAATTTAAAGAGATTATTTCTTCAAATATACTAATGTGCATAATTATTGTTTTTAGTCTTCTGTATTAAGCAGTAATTGAATAATAAAATTACTAAGTTTTATTTTTAAAATTCGTTGAATAGTAAACAACAATGTGGTTTTATTTGTTTATAGTCGCCAAATACATTATTTCGTTACTAATTTGTTTAATGAGAATGTACTGAGTTTGTATTTAGAATATTTGGTCAATTAAAATATAAATATGGATATTTAAAAAAGTGTAAAGGATTTATATATCGCGCCATTCTGTCTGCGCGTGGTTCGGGCGCAGTATACCAAGGTTACCGAAATTGGCTGAAAAATTTCATTCATAAATACGTTAAGTGTCCCAACTGCTATATCTTTAAACTGTGCCTTAACCCCAATACTAAAATGACGATTGTTTTCCCTATTCCACGCCATCTTGGTTGGTTTTTTAGCGCCATCTACAATCCATGGCTTTGGCGATACTTAAGTAACGATTTTTTGTTCAGAGCTCACTTAACTTCGAACCCGTTATTTAACGGGTGTTCAGAAACATTCGAAGTCAAGTGGGCTCTGAACAAAAAATCGTATATCTTTAATATTTGTAATAATTATTAAATGTCAACTGTTGTCTGTCAAAAATTGTAAGAATCTAATATCGAAGATACTAATTTGATAACCTATAAAATTGTATTAAGTAAATGTATCGATCTATCTCAAACATGACTTCATATTTTCAAGGATTAGGTACTTTGACTTCGAATGTTTCTGAATGTTACGTTGTTTGTGTAGAATTTTTCTTTTCTATTTTCTGTCGTCACCTGTCGGTCAACTGTTGAAGGACCGCCAATTTCACACATGCGCCCTCAGAAACTGTACACCAAAATAGGCTAGATGTCCCTACTGTATGTTTAATATACTATGGTTGGACTATCCATTGCTTGTTCTTAATTAAAACGTACTGCACAAAATGCAATATATATAATGTTGGTGTCTTGTAAAATATTGTAAATTACAATGGACGTTTTTCTAGCAATTTGTATTAGTTAATTAATTTTAAATTCCATAACCTTATATAAGTACTTCAATGGTATCAGCACAACAATAATAGCTGGGCGATAATAAACAATTATGATAAAAGTATAATGGAGAAGCTATGCCGGTCCTGTATGCGTGAAAGCACAGATGTAAGAAGTTTATTTGAACTTAAGAATGCTTTGGGAGATCAATCTCACTTAATTGCTGATATGTTTATGGCTTGTGCTTCTGTTGAGGTAAAAAAGAATGAGTTACCAAGATATACTACATTAATAAGTTCCACCAATTTTATTATAGATAACAAAAAGTGATTCCTTACCAAAGATCATTTGTTCACAATGTGAATTAAAATTGTCTGTGGCATTTGAATTTAAACAGCAATGTGAAAAAACTGATAGTTCATTACGAAAGCTAATATTGCAAAATATAGATGAAGAAATTGAAATAAAACCAGATGTAATTGATTATTATGATGATGATGATAGAAATGGTTCAGATTCTCATGAATCTAATACAAGTGATGGGGATTCCTTCCATTGTAAGTTTTGTTCTAAAGACTTTCATTCCAAAAATGGTTTCAAATTACATATGCAAAAGCATGGCAATGAAAAATTACATAAATGTCATATATGTCATGAAAAATTTCCAAAAAATACTTTGCACAAACATTTACAAAATACACATATAACTGATGCTGAATGTAATAGTTATACATGTGAAGAATGTGGATTAAGTTTTCCAAAAGCTTATCTTTTATCGAAGCATTCAAAAGAACACAAAACTAAAATAAATGATAAAAGTGAAATTAGTGGTGACAGTTATGTTCCTGAACTCTTGAAAGATGAAGACTTTGATGCTAATGGTCAAGAAAAATCAGAGAAGCAGAAATATGAATGCAAATATTGTAGTAAAATCTTGGTAACATCTGTGGGTCTAAAAATTCACATGCGAAGACATACAGGTCACAATTTACATCCTTGTGTAGTAAGTATACATAATCTGTACTATTGAAATTTATGGAAAGTTGATATATGCAGATATATTTTTAAAATAGCATATTTTTAATAATGCACAATATACCCTTTCCAAAAATATAGTACTATTTTAAAAGTAATCAATGCTTAATCACCAATTAACATATTTGAATAATTGCAAATGAAAATCCTCGTTCACAATGTTATTTGGAATATTACTAATCAGTCATAATACACCTCTAGTAATAATCAAGAGTTAAGTAGTGACATTTATATACAGAAGAAAAGTTATATACTAATGATGAAATATTATGACAATACAGTTTTGCAATAAACAGTTTTGGAAAATTCTGATTTTACTGTAATATTGTAGGTAATTTATAACGGGTGTTCAGAAACATTCGAAGTCAAAGTAGGCCTTGAAAATATGAAGTCATGTCTGAGATAGATTGATACATTTACTTAATACAATTTTATAGGTTATCAAATTAGTATCTTCGATATTAGATTCTGACTTAAGTAAAGATATACGATTTTTTGTTCAGAGCCCACTTGACTTCGAATGTTTCTGAACACCCGTTATATAGTTTCTAAATTTGACATTTGTGCAAATTACATTTTTTGTAGTATTACACACCCTTCTTCATCTTAGCATATGGACCTTGTACACTGCCAGACATATAAAACCCGTACACTAACATGTTATCAATGTAAGTCAGGCTTATCAAATTTGACATTTCTTATTTGACTTAAATTATAGGTATTAGCAATGTATGTATAACCTACGAACTTTATAAGTGACAGTATGAATATATTTGTCTTGTTTACACAACTAAAAACTCGATTTTATGCTCATAAGAGTTGTACGGGTTTTATATGTTGCAGAGTGTACATAGAAAGTAAACTGATCATTTTTCAGTGATTCATAATTTTAGGAGGTTATTGAGAATCACTGCTCAATAATAAAAATATACATGTACTGAAACTCTGTGCATGTATAAAAAGATGGTAGATATTTACATAGGCGTCTGAGAAATTATAGATGGATATAATTCAGATTCCAAAATGTATGAATATTCTCTTTGGAGACTGTGGTTAAGTAAAAACTTTTAAAAAAGGTATATAGCCCCTTACCACAGTTATTAATCGTATCCTAAATACGTATTTCGACAACTAAGTTGTCATCATCAGTAGGTGAAACCACTAATCAAGGTGTCGCACATGGGGCACAGTCAAGCTAGCACAACAGCTTACACAACAACTTTACACGGCGTCCACGTATACACTAAATGAAACATGCAAAAATATCGACCGAAAGGATCGACAAAAGATTACCTCTCTTACGGAAAAGGCACCCACATCTGTTTATACTCCAGTTTGAAACATCCACGACCTTTTTATTTACGTTTCTAAGAATGAAAAGAGACAGGTGAAGGGAATCGGTCCTTTATCTCTGTTCATGGAATTTTGTTTGTTTTTCGCGATATACATACTTTCGTAGGCGTCAAGATCGCGGGGGTTATTAATGGCCTTGGCAAGTTTCAACCCTTTAATCGACACATTGTGCAGTGTACTTAGAGCATGGTTGGCAACGTTAGATTTATCCGGTCTATTGTATTTAATATGTGATATGTGTTCTTTAAACCGGGTTATTATTGGTCGTTTTGTTTGGCCTATATATTTCAAATTACAATCATCGCAATTAATTTCGTATATACCTGATTTCGAATTAAAATTAACTTTATCTTTAGTATTCCCTAAGAGACTTTTGATAGTATTTTCGGACAGAAAGGCTACTTGGAGACCTCGTTCTTTCACAACTTTATTAATGTTTTTCGTGATGGGGTGGTATGGTAAACACATGTACTTTTTCTCCTGGTTACTTTGAGATATCAAACTTGTGGATTCGCGGATTGTATTTTTTAGTTTTGTTTTTCTAATTAATTTATTGATTATTTCTATGTCAAAGCCATTATATTTCGCGATATTTTTAATGAAATCAAGTTCTATTTCATATCTCTCTTTTGTTAACGGAAAATTTAGTAACCGATTGACTAAGAAGCTGTCTTATGTTGAAAACTATGATACCATTTTTAGATACTTTACTGATTAGCAATAAACATAAAATAGAAATCGATATTTTCCGGAAAGAAACCAATGTTAATAGATTCATCATCGCGGATTCCAATCATAGTTTTCAACATAAGACAGCTTCTTTTAATTTCTTAGTCAATCGGTTACTAAATTTTCCGTTAACAAAAGAGAGATATGAAATAGAACTTGATTTCATTAAAAATATCGCGAAATATAATGGCTTTGACATAGAAATAATCAATAAATACCATACCACCCCATCACGAAAAACATTAATAAAGTTTTGAAAGAACGAGGTCTCCATGTAGCATTTCGGTCCGAAAATACTATCAAAAGTCTCTTAGGGAATACCAAAGATAAAGTTAATTTTAATTCGAAATCAGGTATATACGAAATTAATTGCGATGATTGTAATTTGAAATATATAGGCCAAACAAAACGACCAATAATAACCCGGTTTAAAGGACACATATCACATATTAAATACAATAGACCGGATAAATCTAACGTTGCCAACCATGCTCTAAGTACACTGCACAATGTGTCGATTAAAGGGTTGAAACTTGCCAAGGCCATTAATAACCCCCGCGATCTTGACGCCTACGAAAGTATGTATATCGCTAAAAACAAACAAAATTCCATGAACAGAGATAACGGACCGATTCCCTTCACCTGTCTCTTTTCATTCTTAGAAACGTAAACAAAAAGGTCGTGGATGTTTCAAACTGGAGTATAAACAGATGTGGGTGCCTTTTTCCGTAAGGGAGGTAATCTTTTGTCGATCCTTTCGGTCGATATTTTTGCATGTTTCATTTAGTGTATACGTGGACGCCGTGTAAAGTTGTTGCGTAAGCTGTTGTGCTAGCTTTACTGTGCCCCATGTGCGATACCTTGATTAGTGGTTTTACCTACTGATGATGACAACTTAGTTGTCGAATTAAGTATGTATGAATATACTTATCAATTTTGCAACATAACCTGTGATGACACTTATCAAAGGGTTATTGTTTTTGTATATTTGTATCTCATTTTTTTGAAGAAAACATCGCTTGATATCCAGAAGACATTTGCCTTGACTAATTTATTTTCTAACTTCAGAATAATATGTTAATTTAAAATTATTTTTTCAATCAATTTATCAATCTTATTATAGATTGAATTATAGGTACTTACACTTTAAATTGAACCATATAATCAAGACTTTTTTATACCTTAGCCATCAAATTATTTCTTCAAACGTATTACATTGACAGTGACAAATAAAATACAACTGATGTTGTGTGTATTGCATTGGATTATTAACACTTCAAACATGTTAACAAGAAATGATGTCTCCAATAACATGAAGTGAAGACTGGTATTATATATTGAAAGGGAAGGAAACTCGCTTTATTTACTGTACCTTTTTTCATTACTAAACTCTTATGGGAATATCGTACAGAGTTGCCACGTCTTATCGTGAAAGATATTTAAATAAAATATTAACGTAATTGTAATATAATAAACTTGCGAATCTTGAATTAATTCTAAAACGTTTACAAAATTAATATAAATTATTATCGAAATAGAGATGCTAATATAATAACTTAATAAAAAAAGGATTATCATTGGAAATTTCTGTACTTTAATGGTTATCGTTGACATGCTTATGCGATATTGACGGGCTGCATTTTTTATTGTCTTATTGTTTGCTAAATACAGAATGACGCATAACCAAAACCCAAGTTACAAAATTGTCAATTACACCGAAGTCTCTGGGTATGATGGATATCTTTCTTAAAGATATAACTTGTTATCAAATTCTAATAAGCCCATTAAAAATTACTGAAAAGCCACGTCCATCAACGGAACGTACAGACGCGTTTCGCTCTTATTGGAGCTTATCAATGTACGGTATCTCGAAGACGGATATGGCTTTTCACTTCTATACTTCGTGTATATATAGTTAACATTCTGAACTTACTGCAAATGAGAATTAATGAATGTTAAATCTCATTTTTACATGTAAATGTCGCCTTATGTGATGCGTTAATAACTACAATCCGACAAACTAAGTTTGTACCTGTATGTATAACACACCTCGTCGCGACTCCGACCTTCCTGGTAATTAGGATAATTAAAAATTGCTGAAAAGCCACGTCCATCAACGGAACGTACAGATACCGTACATTGATAAGCTCCAATAAGAGCGAAACGCGTCTGTACGTTCCGTTGATGGACGTGGCTTTTCAGCAATTTTTAATTATCATAATTAGCAGGAAGGTCGGAGTCGCGACGAGGTGTATTCTACATACTGGTACAAACTTAGTTTGTCGGATTGTAGTTATTGACGCATCACATAAGGCGACATTTACATGTAAAAATGAGATTTAATATTCATTAATTCTCATTTGCAGTAAGTTCAGAATAATAAGCCCATGTTTATCTAATGATTGTATAGAAGTTAATTACGCATTGGGGTTTTGTTTAATACTTAATCGAATTTCAAATGCATAACTGTTTCAAAGGAAACAGTTATATATAAATAACTTATTATTTTACCAGATAAGAACATATGAGATGTTAATACATTGGCATCATACGCGAATAGATTTGAGAGCAGAATATAATTAAAATAAAATACATATTCATTGAGCTATCGAACCACGAACTTATTTTCGTGACAAACTGAAACATATTCTTGTAAATAAAAACAAATTAATAATTCATTCCTATAAAGGTAACGAAGTATAATTTATTGAAAAATATGTTAAGTAAAATAACACGCTTTCTTGTAAGCAACACAATACGAATAAATTCCTTGTTATAAACAATAGAAAACAAAATTTTCATTCTTCGTAAAAGTAAACCAAATTTCTTTTCTTATGCATAGATGAAAATCGTCTGATGTTTTAATGCAGATAGATTATATAAATAAACGGTGCAAAAATGTCTCCGCATTTAGCCAAAGAGTATCCTAATCTGGGGTAAAAACTATTTCGAACTGTACTTAATATTTCGGGAGTGATGTTATTAGATACTTCCATAATTTTATTTCGGAGTTCTTCCAGGCTACCTGGGTTTTCATGTTTATAGATTCTTTTAAATAACCCCAATAAAAGAAATCTAAAGGTGATAGATCAGGGAAACGAAGAGGCCAAGAAAGTGTTTCGGAACGTGTTGTAATTGTTCATTTAAAAAATTCTTCGCTGCCAAAGAATTGTACGCTGGACACCCATCTTGTTGCAAGTATAATCTGTTGATATTAATATTTGACAGTTGTAGAATAGAAGAACTTGGTTTTGTAAGAGTTATACATATTTTTTCGAGTTTAAATTGATCAATTAAGAAAGGTCATATAATATGATAATTCAGCAACCCAGCCCAAGCTTTTAACTTTTACCGCACTTGGCTATTGGAAATGGCACTGCGATGTTGGTTTTCCTGAGACCAATATCTAACCGCCGACGGATTATGCTTGTCGACCAGGAAAAAAGAAAACTCATCAGTAAATAAAATATTTTTTAGAAAACCATCGTCTGCGTGAATTTTTTCATATTCTCACAAAAGAACACATCATTATTAAATAAGTCTTGGATGTTTTGTTATTTTGTAGCCACTCTTCTTTAATATGCGCTGCACAGAGGAAGGTGATATGTATAAATCAGTAGCAATACATTTTGATGAAAACCATGAATTTATCTCTGCTGAGGCACATACTAGTTGACAAATATTTTCTGAAATTTTGCGGCTAGGATACGACTTTGTTTTGTTATCAATAGAACCGGGTTCATTACATTTCTTTTCAATTCTAAATATCGTTGTCTTGTTTGGTATTGGTCTATTTGACACTAAAGATATCACATACTTGTTGTAGACTATTACCCATGTGATACAAGTTTAACGTGTCTATTTTTTCCTCCATTGTATAATTCAGCATTCTGCGTATATTCTGCACTATTATATATCTATACCCCCCCACTACAACTCGAGTGATACTAGTGTCAACTAAACGTCGCACGTTGAACTGGAGGAATCGGGGAAACAATTGACTAATATAGTTCATAATATTAAACATTTCTTGTTCTAGAAAAGAAGTAGCCCCGGTAGCATTTTCGGTACTACGAAAACCTTCTCATTTAAATCGAGGGTGTAAAACAGTTGCTAGTCTAGTAACTGATCTTCCTTCATATGAAAATAGCCTTGCTATAACAGATTCCAAAAGTTTGTTGCATAATGTCTTCTCTTCCTCAATCTTTAATTTCAGTAGTGATGCTGTCAGATAATTGTACAGTCGAAAAGTTATTGAAATTATTAAAGAAATAGTACCATATTTATTACCTACAAGAATTTCCCACTATTGCTTTTTAAGATAAATATCTCCAGTTTATAAAACCACTTATTCGTAGATACCACGAGGTGTTAATTGTTTTTATCGTGTTACTGAAATGCCCCCAATGCGTGGGTTACGCTCGGTAATTCATTAGAAGTAAAGTGAGGACGTTTTACAATTTCATTAAATGGTAAAATCTATTTGTACTTTTTTGTTATATTTTCTATCTTTTTTCATAGACTAATTTTACTATCTTAGATATATTTCAACCTTAAAGAAAGGTTTAGCCATCTTCTTTGGATTTGTTAACAATATTTAAAATTGTCTTCGCACAAGGTATACGCTTGTTGGGATAATTAACTGTTAGAAATAAATTTTGTAGTTTTCAATAAAATGTATTTAGTTTTTCGGCCTTTATATGAAATATTTACAAATATCAAATTAGAATGTATGTAATTGCAGAGTAAGTGGGGATGTAAACATTGCTGTCTACAAATTACAAAGCAAATCATACGAAATTTTGAATTGAAAAATATTGTCTATATTGGGACTCGAACCCAAGTCTACAGTTTGCCGGACTGTCGCTTTTACCACTTAGCCATAATAGACCTAGGTTCAAGCTATTTAGAAATGCCACTATAAAGTAACAGTGTTAATGAATCAGATGTCAGTTATTGAATGTAGATATCAAGTTGAAAGCAGAAGTCAGTTTTGAAAGCTGATGTCAGTTTTGATAGCAGATGTCAGTTAGTGAAAGCAAATGTCAATTATTGAAAGCAGGTGTAAGTTATGAAGGCAAACGTCAGATTAGAAAGCAGATGCCTATTTTGAAAGTAGATGTCAGTTATTGAAAACAGATGTCAGTATTTTGAGAGCAGATGTCAGATTTGAATGTTTGAAAATGCTAATTATTACTCCATAGCTGTATGAGTGTTTAGATAATTTCTTAGCCGTTTATTAAATATAACAATTGATAAATTATTGGAGTTTTTCGGACAATATTTTTCAATTAAAAATTTCGTATAATTTGCTTTGTAATTTGTAGACAGCAATGTTTACATCCCCACTTACTCTGCAAGTACATACATTCTAATTTGATATTTGTAAATATTTCATATAAAAGCCGAAAAACTCCAATAATTTATTAATTGTTATATTTATATATATATATATATATATATATATATATATATATATATATATATATATATATATGGTAGATTCAATTAATTGGCGATTTGAGGTCTTGTTTTACTTAAAAATGTATATATTTAAAACAATCTTACATGTTTCGGCTTATGATGCCTTTCTCAAAGAATTTTAAAATATAAATAACAGTATATTAATGTCACACTTATACATTTGTAGTTGTCAAGGATAAAATAATTCAAAGATACATTCCAGTCTAATAATAAATCATGCCTTAGTATTCTAAAAATAGCTAGACAACAAAAAACGGGGAATGGCAAGGCATGAGTTGTTAAATATAAATAAAGCAGTTTTGTCTGTTTTAGAGTATTTGTGGACTTGTATTCTTTTGTATAAATATTGTTTAGTTTGGCCTATGTAGGAACTATCGCAATCGCGACATGGTATTTTATAGATGACATGTGTTTCCCGATTTTTTTCTATTTTAGGTTTAAATTTTGAAAACAGATGTTTATTGGTATTACTAAGTTTATATGTTGTAACTATATCATATTTTTTTAAAGTGTATTTAATTTTTTCTGATGATTGTGGAACATATGGAATCATTATATATGTTGTTTCATTGTTTAAATTGTTGTTGGTGTCTGCAGTGTTGTATATTTGGTGGATTCTTTTTTTTAATTATTTGGTGTATAAGTTGTGGTGGATAGTTGTTATATATCTTATGTTATTTAAGTATCTGTACATTTGCTTATCATGCTGACAGTTCCATGTTTAGATCCCTGACTGGCTGTTCGAGTAGGTTTTCGTAGTTTTCCTTCTTGTTTAAGGTGAATGCCGACAGCTTAAAATTTTAAGCCGCTCCACGGGCGCATACATAATAACTCATGCCTTGCCATTCCCCGTTTTTGTTGTCTAACTATTTCTAGAATACTAAGGCATGATATTTTATTATTAGACTGGAATGTATCTTTGAATTATTTTATCCATGAGAACTACAAAAGTATAAGTATGACATTAATATACTGTCATTTATATTTTTAATTCTTTGAGAAAGGCATCATATGCCGAAACATGTAAGCTTGTTTTAAATATATACATTTTTAAGTAAAACCAGACCTTAAATCGACAATTAATTGAATCTACCATAATATACAAAGGTCACGAAATAATTATCTCGTATATAGATATATGTATGGTGGAATTCAACGTGTATGTTGATGGTGAATAGCACTATATATTAATTTCTTACTACACTTGTGTAGAATTAGGGTGTCCATTTTGTAGAAAAACACTATTTTGGTTTCGTGACGTTTCGGTCTTGTATTTAGACCTTCTTCAGACCTGTTTTTATTTATTAAGAAGAAAAAAAGAAATGTAACAAACTTGCCAATATGTTGTCATTGTACAATATTAATAAAATGTATCACAAGTACTTACATAACCTATATGGGCTATTGATTATATTACTCCACACACGAGCCTGTTACAGTGGCCTTTACACTTTAAAATCATCGTTATGTTAATGATACTAAAAAACACAAACATTTAATACACCAGTACATATAGAGTAATAAAAATCAGTCAAAGACAGGCTTGAAATCTCTTTCTATTGTGTGCATTTTAAATATGCATGTGAGTACTTTTATCGCTAAATATATATCTCAATGTACGTATATAAGTAAAATGTGTGTCATGAAAACTTCAATTCTTTTTACTTGTGTTTTATGTGTCTTGCTATTTTTATATTTGAAAACATACTTTACTAGAAAAATCGGAAAAAAAAACCGGAAAAAACCCAGGAAAAAAAACAGAAAAACAAAACGCCACGTGAAAAAGGCAAAAACCCCACCCACTAAACAGGAACTACACTCCCTGACATTATAAAATATTATTAAGTGAACTTATTCTGTATACCCGGTGTTATATGTTGTAGTTGTGGTATGTAGATATTGCTGAAACTGAGGGAGTCGGCTTTAGTATTTAGATTATGTTTCACGCTCTTAATTGTTAGAGTTTCTAGGAAAAGCCGTCTTGTGTAATTTGGTTCTTTGAAGATGATTCTGACATCATTGTATCTCGGTTTGTGGTGTGTCGACGCTATATGACTTGCCAGTGCGCATGCCTGTGGTTTAACTCTACTGTCGCTGTCGTGTTGTGTCAATCTATTTTTTAATCTTTGCTTAGTTTGCCCAATATAAAACGTGTTGCAACTACACAGTATTGCATATAAGACGTTGTTGTTCATATCTATGAGTATTGGATGTTTTAATTTCGTGAACAGTCTGGAAACGGGGACGGCTGTTGTGTACGCTACTGTAACCACGTTATGGAAAACGTTTTTTATTTTGTTAGGTTTGGAATATATTGCAATTTCCCATACCTGGTCTCGCTGTCACCGTTGACGCCTTGTGGTATTTCGCTGGTAATATTTCTTGATATTTGGTCTCTCTCTACACCCATTCTGATATTTTCAGTGGCAAAGATTATTTTGTTTGTTAATGCACTGGGGTAGTTATTCTGTAGCAGTATCTGTTTTAATGTGTGTAAGTCGTGCTGTACATAGTCTGTGTGTGAAATCCTCATTATCCTGTTTTTGAAAGCTTTGATCAAGTTCACCTTATACTTCTTGGGACAATTGGAATGGTAATTTAAAAGTCTATTTGTGTTTGACGGTTTTCTGTACCATCTCTACTTTAGGATACCATTGTCGTTTATGATTAGTATGTCCAAAAAAGTATTGCTTTATTGTGCTCCGTCTCGACCGTGAACTGCACTTTGTTGTTGTAGCTATTAAATACCTCTAAGGTGGTGTTGATTTTGTCGTTTGGAATGCAACAGATGAGGTCATCCACATATTGTTTAATGAAATGGAATTGAAAATCAATTTTCTCTACCACGTATTTTATGATGGTATTCATCACAATATCAGCTAAAACGGAACTCAACGACAAACCTATTGGTGTCCCGTGTACCTGTGCGTAATATTCTCCCTCATATAAGAAATAAACGCTGTCAAAGATCCACCCAAGGATACCCATGAAAACCGCCTTTGGCATGTTAGTGTTGGGCTTTATCCACTGCCAGTTGTCTTGTATTATTTGTACCGTTGTATCTATGGGGATGTTGGTGAACAAAATAATCACTTCGAAGGACACTAACATATGGTTTTTTGGTATTTTGAGGTTGTTAGCATATTGGGCAAACTCAAATGTGTCTCTAATTTTGCTGTTATTGTAGGTGGTGAAAGACTTCTCTAGGATGTTTGATATATACTTGGCTAAATGTTTGGTGTGGCTTTCAACACTGCTTACTACTGGTCTTAATTTATTTCCTGGTTTGTGCACTTTTGGTACACCATATATTCTGGGAGTTTCTGAATTATGTTTTATAAGATTTTTGTATGTGTCTTCGGTGATATAATGTTTGGATTTTAAGTTTTTAATTAGCTGGTTAGTTATACAGAATATATGGTGTACCAAAAATGCACAAACCAGGAAATAAATTAACACCAGTAGTAAGCAGTGTTGAAAGCCAAACCAAACATTTAGCCAAGTATATATCAAACATCCTAGAGAAGTCTTTCACCACCTACAATAACAGCAAAATTAGAGACACATTTGAGTTTGCACAATATGCAAACAACCTCAAAATACCAAAAAATCATATGTTAGTGTCTTTCGATGTGATTAGTTTGATCACCAACATCCCCATAGATACAACGGTACAAATAATACAAGACAACTGGCAGTGGATAAAGCCCAACACTAACATGCCAAAGGCGGTTTTCATGGGCATCCTTGAGTGGATCTTTGACAGTGTTTATTTCTTATATGAGGGAGAATATTACGCGCAGGTACACGGGACACCAATAGGTTTGTCGTTGAGTTCCGTTTTAGCTGATATTGTGATGAATACCATCATAAAATACGTGGTAGAGAAAATTGATTTTCAATTCCACTTCATTAAACAAAATGTGGATGACCTCATCTGTTGCATTCCAAACGACAAAATCAACACCACCTTAGAGGTATTTAATAGCTACAACAACAAAGTGCAGTTCACGGTCGAGACGGAGCACAATAAAGCAATACTTTTTTGGACACACTAATCATAAACGACAATGGTATCCTAAAGTTGAGATGGTACAGAAAACCGTCAAACACAAATAGACTTTTAAATTACCATTCCAATTGTCCCAAGAAGTATAAGGTGAACTTGATCAAAGCTTTCAAAAACAGTATAATGAGGATTTCACACGCAGACTATGTACAGCACGACTTACACACATTAAAACAGATACTGCTACAGAATAACTACCCCAGTGCCAGTGGCGGCTCGTGCTAAAAATTTTAAGGTGTTCTGCAAGTTTACAAAAAAATTTACCTTGCACGGGCAGTAAGAGGTTGTCTCCCATCGATCTTATCGTGCTTTCTTCGCCTTCCGCACTGAAGTAATGTATTTCTGGAACGATTGTCAATTGTCACACAAAAAAATAAGAGTCATTAAGCACTACTTTACTAACAAATTATTTCTTATAAATTAAATCTATTCTACGTTCTTTTCGATTTGCAAATTTTGTTATCACTTTGTCATTAAAATTGTCTATTTCGGAGATAAACTTTTTTTCGATAGATAGCATGGAAAGAGATGTTAAACGATCTTCGGTCATTGAATTTCTGAGAAACGTCTTAATTCGATTTAGTGTTGAAAAGCATCGTTCGGCCTCTGATGTTGTCATGGGAGTTGTTATTACAATTTCTAATAATTTTCTAGTCTCCTTCAACGTATCTCCCAGATTGTTTTTTATTAAAAATTTTAGAAGAGGTAGTGCGCCTTTTAAAGATCTACAATCAGTTCTTGAGTAAATAATCTTTCTTTATCAAGGGTGGGATAATAGGAGCATGCGGAAGTGAGTTTGTCCTCAGGAAATTTACTGCAATACTCTCCAAAGCATTCCGAAAAAAAAAGTGATGCCACTACTAGATGCTCTTTAAAATGAAATCGATCTTTTGCACAATTTAGAATAACATCACACACCTCTAAAGCCGAAATTCGATGATTAAATCTGCTGTTATTTGGACGTTTGCGTTTTTCTGGTGGTGGCTCATCGCTTATTAAATCTGTTTAGTCCATTTACTAATTTAACATAACTTATAAACAATGTAACCCGCCATTTTAATAATGTTCCTGTCACTTGGCTTTTGACACATTGTCGAAATTACTTCAAAAACGTCATCTTTCAAATATCTCAGTGTTATTTAAATTCTTTTAATAAAATTTGTACCGTATATGTTGTCTTTTCTTCGATCCTATCTTGAATAAATACAATAGTGAGTGTATTCTCTTAAATATTTAATCTTCCTTTCTTGTGATCCTTAATTTTTGGATTTTATATCACTTTATGTTTAACTTCTTTCTATAACAGCTTCTCTGTGCCTGTTTCCTATTACTTTTCATTCTCATTGAACTTGTTATTAAATTCCTTCTGCCAATACTATTCTTATCCAGTTATAATTTTTCGACTGCCAATTTATTACAAACAAAATGAATATGGCCATCGCAATACTACTACATTATATTACAACTGTGATATTAGTGGGGCCTTAAGCCCTTAGGCAGAATCGCCATGTGATATTAGTGCCGTTTGTGCACTTCGTGGCAGGACGCCACGTGATGTTGGCCTGGTCCTGAGGGCTACATCGTTGAGCCTTCACGCAGATATCGTTGTCCCGATAAATGATACACAAAGTTCGGGTAACATATAATTTAATACATAACACTTATAAATTGGATAACAATTATTTACATTCTTACTAACTAGTATGTAGACTGAATGTGTGAATGTGAATGTGCAAATGTGAATCTCTGAATGATCCTTCTTACTTACATTACAGTATATATACATAAGATAAGATCCTCGGACTACTTAGGGAATGTAATACAAACCCTGACATGTAGTTGGTGTTTGCAAACAACTCGCGTTAGCGAGGACGTATTTGTAACACACGTTACACTTGCATTACGGGGACGAGGCTGTGACCTCATTGAGAATGTTTGCGTACACACAACTGCATTGCGTTATTACACCATCCTTCCTGGGGTTAAGAAAAATAACGCTGAGGTGTTTGTTTTTCTTACATTAAAATCTATACCTTTCTTATTCCTATAATATGGTGAACACTGCTTGGGATTATACATTTACAATAGTAATACTTAAATAATAAATTTGCTAAAACTTATGATATCTAAAATTCTATACGGTAAAATGATGGATAGTCTTAATCTATATACAATAATAATAAATATTTAACGAATAGATATATAATATAAATCTTAAAATGATAAATATCCTAATAAAAACTGTTAATTTATAATAATCGTTAATTGATAATAATAATTAATTGATAATAATAATTAATTGGTAATAATAATTAATTGATAATAATCGTTAATTGATAATAATAATTAATTGGTAATAATCGTTAATTTATAATAATAATTAATTGATAGTAATCGTCGGGCCTTTGTATACTGTCTCAACCTTGTTAGTCTGTTCGCTTTTTATATTTTATTTCTATATTATGAGCAACTTATAAAGAATAATTGCCTTGTTTCGCCGTTTGCCATTCTTGTCTTTCTTGTTTTTCGCGTTTTGTTCTTGTCTTCCGATTCCTCATGCTTGATCTTTTGGTTTTAATTTTTGTGCATGATCGTTTGCTCCCAATTCTTATGCTCCCTTTCCAACCATACTTTAAAATACATCGACTCTCCGTTTTTATATCTATTTTCCTCCATGGAAAAAATTATTCTGGAAATCACTTTTTCGTGTATTTCCCTGGACAGCACATATTTCGTGTCTGTCATGTTCCTGCGCAGAACTATCTTTTGAAGCTTATTCTGGCTACAGTAAGGTGGCACGTGCTGCTGATCCCTTATGCTGTAAGCCTTTTCTTCAATCTAGAAAAACTTGAGACCAGTTAACAAAACACACTTTTGTTATAACTGTAATCTCTAAAAAAAAAAATTCTGAGAGCGTTTTTTGTCGTGCAGGACTCTTTCCTGGAAGCGCATGCTTGCTTCGTCACGACCTAGGGGCGAATTGGAGTCTTTTTGCCTTTCTTCTACTTTGAAGTTAGTCTGATTCGGTTGGTTATCGTTTTCGCCAAGTCCACAACTCTAGGATGATCTGTCCTGTAGGTTGCACTGTAGTTGGTGTCGTAAAGGTACAATCGATAGGTCTCTGTTGTCTTATAGGGCTCCAGACGTGATTAGGATGCTATCGAATCGTCCCGTTACTAACCATTATGGCATTGGAATCAACTTCTAAGGCATTTGTGACAAAATTTTCGGAATTCTTGTAATATAAAATTAATATAACACTCCTCGTATATTGGTTTCTTTTATTAATTTAAAATTATTCTCTTTTATTGCGAACTTTTGAATGCGTCGGCACTATTCTTTTCAATGCCAAGTATCGTCGTTTAGAAATAAATGATGTGTTTGCATTCTTATAAGCGAACTTGACTCGAGTATTATTAAACTATACATATTTAATTTGAATTCGATGTTTATTTACTCGCGATTAGTTTAAATATACAAGTTATTGTTTATAATTTTGTTTGTAAACTATGCAATATATGGCGCTTATTAAAAGTACAACGCATGCATTTTTTATGCACGTAATTAAACTTATTAAAAAATATAACATATTTTTGCGATATATGTGTATATATATATATATATGCGCCTTCTAAACAAAAAATATATTTAATATATATATATATATATATTTAATAACAAAATTGCGAAGTGTACGGCCGAAATATAACATCTCTAAGTCACATAGTACATATTAATTTTTAAATAAACTTGACCTTTACATAAAGAAACGTATGGTACGCGCTTTGCAACTTTTGCATTCTTGCGTAAGTAGACATAAATAACATGGTATGCATGCATTAAATCAATATTATTGTCTCTTATAATACAAATAAACATTTTCACTCGCGTAGTTTATGATATGAACGTCTTGCACTTTTCATTTATTTTTATACACTGAATATTTGTCTTTGTTTAAATTTACTCTAAAAGAATACCTGCGTTTCTTCTTTCGTGTGGAGCTTCTGTTTGCTCTTGGAGATGATTTCCTCCGTTCCTTGTTGCGTACTTGTCCATCCTCTTGGTTTTGACCTGGCAAACTGTAGGTTTTTTTTCCTTGGTCCGTTCCGAATTTCCACTTGGTCTTTTTCGGCCTTAGATGGCTGGCAGGGCCATCTAGTAGTGTGGACAGGTAGGATCGCCATGTGATATTAGGGCCTTAAGTGATAGGGCCCTACGTGCCTGGAGGATCGGCATGTGATATTAGTGCCGTTTGTGCACTTCGTGGCAGGACGCCACGTGATGTTAGCCTGGTCCTGAGGGCTACATCGTTGAGCCTTCACGCAGATATCGTTGTCCCGATAAATGATACACAAAGTTCGGGTAACATATAATTTAATACATAACACTTATAAATTGGATAACAATTATTTACATTCTTACTAACTAGTATGTAGACTGAATGTGTGAATGTGAATGTGCAAATGTGAATCTCTGAATGATCCTTCTTACTTACATTACAGTATATATACATAAGATAAGATCCTCGGACTACTTAGGGAATGTAATACAAACCCTGACATGTAGTTGGTGTTTGCAAACAACTCGCGTAAGCGAGGACGTATTTGTAACACACGTTACACTTGCATTACGGGGACGAGGCTGTGACCTCATTGAGAATGTTTGCGTACACACAACTGCATTGCGTTATTACACAACATTATTTTCTTTAGATTGAAATTTTTAAATTCGTTATATATTTTGAATGGAATGTCCGATTTTAATAATTTAAAAAGTATTTTACTGGTATTGAAATGGTCTTTAATAAAATATCATTTAATAGGATAAGAAATAATACAGAGGTATGGATAATATGGTTCGATTATTGTCGGCACTTTCATTAACTTTTAAAATGTAAAAAAGTAGTTATAGTGGCATAACTACATTAGTTGGACATATGCTTTCGCGGACTTTTTTGTAGATATTAATACGTTCTATAATACTGTAGAACATTTTTTTGTTCTATCAACAATAGTTTCCGCAGCGTACGCGATGGCAGATTTTTTGTGACTAATTTTTTCATACCTTGGGTTACATTAATGCATTTTTATTAGAGATATATTTTTTTTTGAAAATGTAATATAGCCTATGTCACTCAGTGAAAATGCAGCTTTCTAATGGTGAAAGAATTTTTGAAATCGGTCCAGTAGTTTTTGTGTGAAAGCATTACAAACATACATACAAAAACACAAATGTTTCCTCTTTATAATATTAGTTTAGATACCGAATCATATCGCCCTCGGCGCTGGTGTAAATGCAGCGAACATGCCTGGTAAAATCACGCAGTGGTTTAAGACAGCCGCGGTGGTAGCGGTGTGCGCGCGGGTGTTTGAAAGAGCTCTGAGCGCACGTACGTGTGGACCAGATAAGGAACAAGTGAGCGATCGCGCGAATTAGGTTGGTTATTCCACTGGTCGCCTATTGTATATTATTTGATAATATACTATAGGTATATAACCGGCGTTAAGTGTTGGAATTTCGGAAGCGAATATCTCGGCTTCTACTGATCGGATTTTGATGATTGAGGTGTCAAATTGTAGGGTTTGATGTCCTCTACAGGATGATGTAGAAAAATATGCAAATTTTTTGATATAGAGGGGGAGAATTTTCACAACAATATGTTACGCTTTTATAAACATCAGAAATGTCGGAAAAATTATGTAAAAGAAAACTAGTTATAACTAATACAGGTTCGCCCACCCAATTTTTTGGGAGCTCTGCAGCACTGCAGCGCTTATGCGCCAGCCGCCACTGCCCAGTGCATTAACAAACAAAATAATCTTTGCCACTGAAAATATCAGAATGGGTGTAGAGCGAGACCAAATATCAAGAAATATTACCAGCGAAATACCACAAGGCGTCAACGGTGACAGCGAGACCAGGTATGGGAAATTGCAATATATTCCAAACCTAACTAACAAAATAAAAAACGTTTTCCATAACGTGGTTTCAGTAGCGTACACAACAGCCGTCCCCGTTTCCAGACTGTTCACGAAATTAAAACATCCAATACCCATAGATATGAACAACAACGTCATATATGCAATACTGTGTAGTTGCAACTCGTTTTATATAGGGCAAACTAAGCAAAGATTAAAAAATAGATTGACACAACACGACAGCGACAGTAGAGTTAAACCACAGGCATGCGCACTGGTAAGCCATAAAGCGTCGACACACCAGCAACCGAGATACAATGTCAGAATCATCTTCAAAGAACCAAACTACACAAGACGGCTTTTCCTAGAAACTCTAACAATTAAGAGCGTGAAACATAATCTAAATGCTAAAGCCGACTCCCTCAGTTTCAGCAATATCTACATACCATAACTATAAGATATAACACCGTGTATACAGAATAAGTTCACTTAATAATATTTTATAATGTGAGGGAGTGTAGTTCCTGTTTAGTGGGTGGGGTTTTTGCCTTTTTCACGTGGCGTTTTTTTTTCCTGTTTTTTTTTCCGTTTTTTTTCCAATTTTTCTAGTAAAGTTTGTTTTCAAATATAAAAATGGCATGACACACAAAACACAAGTAAAAAGAATTGAAGTTTTCATGACACACATTTTACTTATATACGTACATTGAGATATATATTTAGCGATATAAGTACTCACATGCATATTTAAAATGCACACAATAGAAAGAGATTTCAAGCCTGTCTTTGACTGATTTTTAAAGACGGCAGACTATGTGCCCCAGCATTGGCGTTGCGTGGAGAGTTTAGCAGAATAACAGTGCGCTTACTTAAAAATAAATATATCGAATCCCTATACAAAACGTTAAGAAAAAACATAAATAACTTACCCAACATGTTTACATTGTTGAAAAAAAAATGCGGTGTGCGCGATGAAAAAACTGCACCATAATATATGTTTCTGTATTAGTCTCGGAAAGGTTCGTACGTAGCGACGTATATATATGTTTATATACAGAGAAGAATTGTTCGACGTTGAGAGATGTTATATTTGCATAGTTAAAGCGCTCTTTGTATCTGTACAACGGATCTTCAGTATTGGTAAAAAGTTGCCCTAATTTTGTAAAATCTACATTTTTATCTAATACACTATTAAATTTTTCACAATCACTTTTTTCATCTTCAAGGATACGCAGCACTAGTTTTACGTGGTAAATAATTGCTAATGAGTCCGATAAGGACAGCGCAGTGTTCTGTAAATTTTTCATTATTGCGTCCAGTATTGGAACGTAACTGTCGTAAATAATTTTTAAATTTGCTGCAACTTGAGGATTGTTAAATTGAACCTGGCTGAGCCGTATTGCAACTGCTTCTTTGGCATCTAGTTGTAAAATCACTGATTTAATTATTTCAAAATGTTTATAATAATAAAATGCTGCTTCTAACCAAGTACCCCATCGTATAAGAATTGGTTGCGGCGGCTCGGGTATATCAGGACACAGCGAATGAAATAGCCGAATCCGTTTCGGAGATTTAAGAAAAACCGCTTTCGTTTGTCCTATCAGTTGATCCACATCAGGATAAGTTGTACGTATAGTGTTTGTTACAAGGTGTAAAGCGTGAAGCAAACATGTGACATGCAGCAGGTTTGGTTGAATCGTTTTGAGTAAGTTTGCCGTGGAACACATAACCTTGGCAGCATCGGTAACTAACATTAACACTTGCTTCGGTAAAATCTCAAATTTGTGTAGTGAGTGTTTCTATTAATACATCATATATCGCTCTGGCAGTACACCCTTGCATTCGTTTACAGGTTAGTAAATAAGGAGGAGAAGGTCCTTGCGGAGTCAGCGTCCGTACTAGAATGGCTAGGATGGACTGTTTTTTAATATCTGTAGTTTCGTCTATTGTTAACCACAGGAATTTTTTTTTACCGTATTTTTCGTACAATTTACAATTCTCTCACGCACTGACGGTACGTAATTCCATAGCGTACTTCTTGCTGGTAATTTCCACGTAGGATTGTATTTCTTCCAAAACTGACGAAACATTGGGTGTTCCACTTTCTGCATTGGTATATTGGTCGCTATTAACATCATTGTTAAATCACACACAAATTTATTATATGATCTGCGTCCACTATTATTCGATTTATGTTTGTCACTATTTATATGTCTTTGGCACTGACTTGCTTTCCAAGTTAATAAAGTTGTTTCACAAACTAAACATTTCACAAAGGTACCGTCATATATTAAATCGGGAAACCGATGTAAAAATTTCTTTACTACGTTAGCATGCAACCGAGTCGATGCATTGTTTCTACGCACTCCCGACATTTTCAACACGATTGTGTTAACAATGTATCGCTTACAATGTCTCAACGGCAACTGAATTGATCGTCGTACGCCTCTACTCGATCCCTCCACATCACGCTACTGTTCGGGCACATAGTCTGCCGTCTTTACTGATTTTTATTACTGTATATGTACTGGTTTATTAAATGTTTTGTGTTTTTTAGTATTATTAACATAACGATAAAGGCCACTGTAACAGGCTCGTGTGTGGAGTAATATAATCAATAGCCCATATAGTTAGGTTATGTAAGTACTTGTGATACATTTTATTAATATTGTACAATGACAACATATTGGCAAGTTTGCTACATTTCTTTTTTTTTCTTAATTAATAAAAACAGGTCTGAGGAAGGTCTAAATACAAGACCGAAACGTCACGAAACCAAAATAGTGTTTTTCTACAAAAGGACACCCTAATTCTACACAAGTATAGTAAGAAATTAATATATATATATATATATATATATATATATATATATATAATTAAATGCAACAAATTATAGCGACAATCGCATGTAAAATGAGATTTAATAATTATTAATTCTCATACACATGAAGTTCATTACAGTTCGTATATATACACGTAGTATAGAAGTGAATATCATGTCTGTCTTCGGTAAGGTGCACTGATGATCTGTAAAAAACAGTGAAATATCGATATATGCACATTCCGCGCAGATAAGTTTTTCACAAAATTTTTCATTTGTACTGACAACTTGTACAGTTGATGTCGCGGCTTGTTGCGTCTACAATCTAGGGCAAAAGTGATTTGCCGAATTGTAGAATTAAATGCAACAAATTATAGCGACAATCGCATGTAAAATGAGAGATTTAATAATTATTAATTCTCATACACATGAAGTTCATTACAGTTCGTATATATACACGTAGTATAGAAGTGAATATCATGTCTGTCTTCGGTAAGGTGCACTGATGATCTATAAAAAACAGTGAAATATCGATATATGCACATTCCGCGCAGATAAGTTTTTCACAAAATTTTTCATATATATATATATATGGTAAACCTAATCAGTAGGCGATTAAAGGTCTGTATATTACTTCAAAATATATGTATTTAAAAAACTGTACATGTTTCGGCTGTATACGCCTTTTTCAAGAGAATACAAAATATGAATGACAGGATATAAATGTCAAGTAATTAAGTTGCTATGGTTTAAATTATTCAAAGATACATTCTAGTAATAATAATAAATCATGCCTTAGTATTCCAAAAAATAGATAACAAGGTGTGAAAATATGTGTTGTTCGCTGCTAGCAATTTGTGTCTCCTTCTGGGTATGAACTTGTGTGTTGGTTGTTGCTGGCAGCTTGCGTCTCTCTATGGGTGTGTGGTTTTGTGTGAGAGCGTAAGTGTAGGGTTTTGTATGTTGGTGCGTTCGTGCGTGTGTTTAGTGATCGGTCGCATGAATTTAGAGAGGTCGGATAACCAGCCGTTGCGTAGGGCCGCCAACCCTTTCCCGACAACTTCTTTACAATTCCGTGCAGTACTTCGACGGTCTGACCCCCGCCCCAACGAGGCAAGGCGCAGACAGGCGAAGCGCACCCTGTACGGGGTTGCTCATCGCAACTAAGGGCTCTTAGTGGCTACCTCGGTCGACGATGGTCACACTTATACCATCTTAACGTTTTCCGCCGAAGCGGGGGCATAGCACACACGTCGAACGTGTGTGTGCTGTTAACGGCAGCCTAGCCAGGTTGTCGCCCAGGACCGGTCCTAGTGGTGTGTGCATTGCGCGGCGACGAGATAGCGCCGCGTAGCATGGTTCCTCACTCTTGCTGGAAAGGCGGAATGGCACCTGACTGCCCAACGGGCAGACCCCCCTAGAGTTTTGTAGCGCATATGCTAGGCTGCAACCCAGTAGAGGACCACATCAGCAAAAAACAGAAAACAGGGATAGGCAGGGAAAAGCAAGACATGAGTTATTATTACGTATGCGCCCGTGGAGCGACTTAAGATACAAAGTTGTCGGCATTCGCTCAAAACGAGAAGGAAAACCACGAAAACCTGCTCGGACAACTAGACAGGAATCAAAACACGGAACAGTCATCATGATAAGCAAAAGTATATGATATTTAAATGATATTTAAATAACATAAGGTATATAACAAAAAAAAAAAAAAAAAAAAAAAAAAAATATATAATATGATGGTAAATTGTAGATCGTTACAAAATTAAATTATAGTATATACTGCTTAGATTTTTTATATCATTTCTGTTGTTAATTGAATTTTTTTCCTGTTTAATACTGATCATTTCTTTAATTTGTCTTTTCACTGTGTGTTGTTCTTTATCAATTATCTGTGTGTTTTCAAAATCGAAATGGTGATCGCGTTGTAGTTTGTGTGTAGACAATGCAGTTTTGTCTGTTCTAGAGTATTTGTGGGCTTGTATTCTTTTGTATAAATATTGTTTCGTTTGGCCTATGTAGTAACTATCGCAATCGCGACATGGTATTTTATATACGACATGTGTTTCTCGATTTTTTTCTACTTTAGGTTTAAGTTTTGAAAATAAATGTTTATTAGTATTACTAAGTTTATATATTGTAGCTATATCATATTTTTTTAAAGTGTGTTTAATTTTTTCCGATAGTTGTGGAACATATGGAATTGTGATATATGTTGTGTCAATGTTCAAATTTTTATTGATGTCTGCAGTGTTGTATATTTGGTGTACTCTTTTTTTAATAGTTTGGTCTATAAGTTGTGGTGGATAATTATTATCAGTTAGGATTGTTTTAATTTTTTTGATGTTATCTTTTCTGTATTTAGAATGTGATAGTTTTACTGCCCTATCAGTCAGATTATTTATAATCATTTTATTGAATACTGTAGGAGCATTTGAGTGGTAATTCATATATCGAAAAGAAGCTGTGGGTTTATTATACCAATTTGTATAAATAGTACCCTGTCTATCATAGCTCAAAGAAATATCAAGAAAATTAATACTGTTATTAAATTCTTCTTCAATAGTGAATTTTAATTTGTTGTGAAAACTGTTGAATTTATTTAAGAGATAGTTTATTTTGTTGGTCGGAATACATGTTATGATATCATCAACGTATCTTTTGAAAAAAATGGGGTGGAAGTCAGGTGCCATTCCGCCTTTCCAGCAAGAGTGAGGAACCATGCTACGCGGCGCTATCTCGTCGCCGCGCAATGCACACACCACTAGGACCGGTCCTGGGCGACAACCTGGCTAGGCTGCCGTTAACAGCACACACACGTTCGACGTGTGTGCTATGCCCCCGCTTCGGCGGAAAACGTTAAGATGGCATAAGTGTGACCATCGTCGACCGAGGTAGCCACTAAGAGTGTTCCCTTAGTTGCGATGAGCAACCCCGTACAGGGTGCGCTTCGCCTGTCTGCGCCTTGCCTCGTTGGGGCGGGGGTCAGACCGTCGAAGTACTGCACGGAATTGTAAAGAAGTTGTCGGGAAAGGGTTGGCGGCCCTACGCAACGGCTGGTTATCCGACCTCTCTAAATTCATGCGACCGATCACTAAACACACGCACGAACGCACCGACATACAAAACCCTACACTTACGCTCTCACACAAAACCACACACCCATAGAGAGACGCAAGCTGCCAGCAACAACCAACACACAAGTTCATACCCAGAAGGAGACACAAATTGCTAGCAGCGAACAACACATATTTTCACACCTTGTTATCTATTTTTTGGAATACTAAGGCATGATTTATTATTATTACTAGAATGTATCTTTGAATAATTTAAACCATAGCAACTTAATTACTTGACATTTATATCCTGTCATTCATATTTTGTATTCTCTTGAAAAAGGCGTATACAGCCGAAACATGTAGAGTTTTTTAAATACATATATTTTGAAGTAATATACAGACCTTTAATCGCCTACTGATTAGGTTTACCATATCATACCAAGGTCACGAAGTTATTATATATATATATATATATATATATATATATATATATATATATTGCTATAGTACAGATCTGTTTCTAGTTAAAAATGATTTTGGTTTAATTTAAAAATATTATCCCGGTTTATCTCAAAATAATTTCCGCTGTTTTAGCGAAACGCTCTCTTAACGCCATCTATAGGCAAATTTACGCAACACTTGGACATCAGTTGATTTGATAAAATTGCATCTTTAATTTGAAGTTGTTTCGCGTTTAAATACTACAAATGATTAATAACCTCATAGCAATAACTAATCTCTTAGTTCCAATTGCATTTCCTTTTGCATGTATTTATCCACATTCAAATATCCCGCTTAATTATGGAACGGTAGATTATTTACATTCAAGGGACGCGATAAAATATATTAGTAACATCATATGTTCTATGTTTAAAAATAAAAAAAAAAGATCATCGGTTATTTTTTTCCCGGGGTTGACAATTTTTTCTTAAAAAAAGAAAGGACGCGCTCTGCGAAGTTAAAAGCGTTTTTCTTTTTTGTGCATTTTTAATGCGAGTTGAAACCTGAAATTCAATACATTACATAGATTAAATATTAGTACTACCTTTGAATAATTAATTACCAAATTTCCGAGCTTCTAATGCTATTTGTAAGCCTGGAAACTTTCACCCACAAAGAGAACATATCCAGAAGCTAAATAAAGGTCACAAGTATCCTGTTCCATATTATTCCCGAGCCTATTATAAACCAGAATTACTCCTGGGACTTGCTGCATACTTTCCTATTCAGAGATCCAGCCCAAAACCAAGTAAAGAACTCCTAAAGCATAATTTAAGGTAGTTTCTAATTTATATACGTATTGTTTGTAACACTCATTAATTAGGGTAGTTATTAATAAAGCGTATACCACTTTTGAATATGGATGTTAGCTCGTGGTAACACTGGGAAGCTTGTAGTTAGCAGACCTCACTTGGTTTTAATAAAATAGACAATTTTTATTAACATATATATCTCATACCTGGATGTGGAGGTTAGAATTTTTCTTTTTACCGTGTTGGAACAGATATACCTTTGGTTTAGTAGCATACTTAAAACAAACCTATAATTAAATATCACATAGGGTTTAGCTAAACAAAGTCACCTTACCTGAGTATTGTTTAAATAAATAAAAATAAGCATCTGTACTAAATCATTGTCCCGAAATTGACCAGTGTAATATATATATATATATATATATATATATCAAGGTCGATCTACTATTGATTTAGGTTAGATTTAGGAAATTAAAACTTATTATTTTTACTGTCATTACTTGTTGTCCTAGTATTTTATTTTACGTTAATAAATATTTATAACTTGTTCAAGAATGTGTTTTTTAAAAAAGAATATAGCACACGAAAACCAAGGTATTAACACGATAGGTAGTCACACCTATTTGGTACTTATCTATTGAATAATATTCAAACCTACGCACCCAAGCCCTGAGAAGCTTTATATAAATTCTTTAATTACAATTAAAAGAGTCTGCATATTTTTTTAATGAATTTATAAATTTCCATTCTATTACAATTTGTTTTTCTCTTCCTCCTATAGTGAGGAGGTAGACCAGTGTATTTTATGACATCCGAACGTGGGGCAATTCTCCGCAGTTCTTCGGGTTAGCATAGCAATATATATATATATATATGGTAAACCTAATCAGTAGGCGATTAAAGGTCTGTATATTACTTCAAAATATATGTATTTAAAAAACTCTACATGTTTCGGCTGTGTACGCCTTTATCAAGAGAATACAAAATATGAATGACAGGATATAAATGTCAAGTAATTAAGTTGCTATGGTTTAAATTATTCAAAGATACATTCTAGTAATAATAATAAATCATGCCTTAGTATTCCAAAAAATAGATAACAAGGTGTGAACATATGTGTTGTTCGCTGCTAGCAATTTGTGTCTCCTTCTGGGTATGAACTTGTGTGTTGGTTGCTGCTGGCAGCTTGCGTTTCTCTATGGGTGTGTGGTTTTGTGTGAGAGCGTAAGTGTAGGGTTTTGTATGTCGGTGCGTTCGTGCGTGTGTTTAGTGACCGGTCGCATGAATTTAGAGAGGTCGGATAACCAGCCGTTGCGTAGGGCCGCCAACCCTTTCCCGACAACTTCTTTACAATTCCGTGCAGTACTTCGACGGCCTGACCCCCGCCCCAACGAGGCAAGGCGCAGACAGGCGAAGCGCACCCTGTACGGAGTTGCTCATCGCTAACCAAGGGAACACTCTTAGTGGCTACCTCGGACAACTAGACAGGAATCAAAACACGGAACAGTCAGCATGATAAGCAAAAGTATATGATATTTAAGTGATATTTAAATAACATAAGGTATATAACAAAAAAATATAATATGATGGTAAATTGTAAATCGTTACAAAATTAGATTATAGTATATACTGCTTAAATTTTTTATATCATTTCTGTTGTTAATTGAATTTTTTTCCTGTTTAATACTGATCATTTCTTTAATTCGTCTTTTCACTGTGTGTTGTTCTTTATCAATTATCTGTGTGTTTTCAAAATCGAAATGGTGATCGCGTTGTAGTTTGTGTGTAGACAATGCAGTTTTGTCTGTTCTAGAGTATTTGTGGGCTTGTATTCTTTTGTATAAATATTGTTTCGTTTGGCCTATGTAGTAACTATCGCAGTCGCGACATGGTATTTTATATACGACATGTGTTTCTCGATTTTTTTCTATTTTAGGTTTAAGTTTTGAAAATAAATGTTTATTAGTATTACTAAGTTAATATGTTGTAGCTATATCATATTTTTTTAAAGTGTATTTAATTTTTTCCGATAGTTGTGGAACATATGGAATTGTGATATATGTTGTGTCATTGTTCAAATTTTTATTGGTGTCTGCAGTGTTGTATATTTGGTGTACTCTTTTTTTGATAGTTTGGTCTATAAGTTGTGGTGGATAATTATTATCAGTTAAGATTGTTTTAATTTTTTTGATGTTATCTTTTCTGTATTGAGTATGTGATAGTTTTACTGCCCTATCAGTCAGATTATTTATAATCATTTTATTGAATACTGTAGGAGCATTTGAGTGGTAATTCATATATCGAAAAGAAGCTGTGGGTTTATTATACCAATTTGTATAAATAGTACCCTGTCTATCATAGCTCAAAGAAATATCAAGAAAATTAATACTGTTATTAAATTCTTCTTCAATAGTGAATTTTAATTTGTTGTGAAAACTGTTGAATTTATTTAAGAGATAGTTTATTTTGTTGGTCGGAATACATGTTATGATATCATCAACATATCTTTTGAAAAAAATGGGGTGGAAGTCTAATGAATTGATAACGTATAATATTTAAACAAAAGAATACAAGCCCACAAATACTCTAGAACAGACAAAACTGCATTGTCTACACACAAACTACAACGCGATCACCATTTCGATTTTGAAAACACACAGATAATTGATAAAGAACAACACACAGTGAAAAGACAAATTAAAGAAATGATCAGTATTAAACAGGAAAAAAATTCAATTAACAACAGAAATTATATAAAAAATTTAAGCAGTATATACTATAATTTAATTTTGTAACGATCTACAATTTACCATCATATTATATTTTTTTGTTATATACCTTATGTTATTTAAATATCATTTAAATATCATATACTTTTGCTTATCATGCTGACTGTTCCGTGTTTTGATTCCTGTCTAGATGTCCGAGCAGGTTTTCGTGGTTTTCCTTCTCGTTTTGAGCGAATGCCGACAACTTTGCATCTTAAGTCGCTCCACGGGCGCATACGTAATAATAACTCATGTCTTGCTTTTCCCTGCCTATCCCTGTTTTCTGTTTTTTGCTGATGTGGTCCTCTACTGGGTTGTAGCCTAGCATATGCGCTACAAAACTCTAGGGGGTCTGCCCGTTGGGCAGTCAGGTGCCATTCCGCCTTTCCAGCAAGAGTGAGGAACCATGCTACGCGGCGCTATCTCGTCGCCGCGCAATGCACACACCACTAGGACCGTTCCTGGGCGGCAACCTGGCTAGGCTGCCGTTAACAGCACACACACGTTCGACGTGTGTGCTATGCCCCCGCTTCGGCGGAAAACGTTAAGATGGCACAAGTGTGACCATCGTCGACCGAGGTAGCCACTAAGAGTGTTCCCTTGGTTAGCGATGAGCAACCCCGTACAGGGTGCGCTTCGCCTGTCTGCGCCTTGCCTCGTTGGGGCGGGGGTCAGGCCGTCGAAGTACTGCACGGAATTGTAAAGAAGTTGTCGGGAAAGGGTTGGCGGCCCTACGCAACGGCTGGTTATCCGACCTCTCTAAATTCATGCGACCGGTCACTAAACACACGCACGAACGCACCGACATACAAAACCCTACACTTACGCTCTCACGCAAAACCACACACCCATAGAGAGACGCAAGCTGCCAGCAGCAACCAACACACAAGTTCATACCCAGAAGGAGACACAAATTGCTAGCAGCGAACAACACATATGTTCACACCTTGTTATCTATTTTTTGGAATACTAAGGCATGATTTATTATTATTACTAGAATGTATCTTTGAATAATTTAAACCATAGCAACTTAATTACTTGACATTTATATCCTGTCATCCATATTTTGTATTCTCTTGATAAAGGCGTACACAGCCGAAACATGTAGAGTTTTTTAAATACATATATTTTGAATATACAGACCTTTAATCGCCTACTGATTAGGTTTACCATATCATACCAAGGTCACGAAGTTATATATTATATATATATATATATATGTATATATATATATATATATATATATATATATATATATATATATATATATGAAGCGTTGTTCTTCGGGATATTTCGCCGCGTTTGGATGATTTCGTTCCTGAGAAGGACAACTTTCTTCCTGACGTTTCGGTGACATCACTTTCACCTTTTTCTAGAGGATCTTCTCGTTGCAATGGTAACTTCAAGAGTGCGTCGATTTCCTGTGCCGCTCGTATTATATGGTCCCGTCGTAGTGGGGACGCGTGTCTGACTCCTCGTGATTGGTCCGTCGGTTGTTGCGTTCGGTCCGAGTTAGTATGACTGGGCTGTGGCAAGTTGTTCTCATTACGTCGCTTGTGTGTAATCTGCCTGTTGAGCAAGGCCGACTTCCATGTGTCAGGCAAACGCTGTCCGTCGTCACGTTTGTTCATACAGTTTTGCCGTTTCTCAATTTCTATAGCTTCTCTTATAATCCTGTACGTTAACCTCGTACTGCGTGCTATAGTTTTTGTACCGTCAAAGTCAATAGTGTGTCCTGTATGTAGCACAGGACACACTATCGACTTTGAAGGGAAGGGAAGGGAAAGGGAATACAAAATATTTTGTATTCCCTTGACAAAGGCGTATTGCCGAAACATGTAGGCTAGTTTTAAATATATATACTTTGAAGTAAACCAGACCTTTAATCGCCGACTTATTAAGTTTACCTTATCATACCAAGGTCACGAAGATATTATATATATATATATAAATATAATATCTTCGTGACCTTGGTATGATAAGGTAAACTTAATAAGTCGGCGATTAAAGGTCTGCGGAAATCGTTAAGATGGCACAAAGTGTGACCATCGTCGACTGAGGTAGCCACTAAGAGTGTTCCCTCGGTTGGCGATGAGCAACCCCGTGCAGGGTGCGCTTCGCTGGTCTGCGCCTTGCCTCGTTGGGGCGGGGGTCGGGCCGTCGAAGTACTGCTCGGAAAAGTAAAGAAGTTGCCGGGAAAGAGTTGGCGGCCCTACGCAACGGCTGGTTATCCGATCTCTCTAAATTTACGCGACCGGTCACTAAACACACACACGAGCGCACTAACAAACAAAACCATACACTTACGCGGTCACACAAATACAAAATCTGCTGCCAGCAGAAACCAACACACAGGTTCATACCCAGAAAGAGACACAAGCTTCTAGCAGCGAACAACACATATTTTCACACCTTGCTATCTATTTCTTGGAATACCAAGGCATGATTTATTATTATTTGTGGAATGTATCTTTGAATAATTTAAACCATAGCAACTTAATTATTTGATATTTATATTCTGTCATTTATATTTTGTATTCTCTTGACAAAGGCGTATTGCCGAAACATGTAGGGTTGTTTTAAATATATATACTCTGAAGTAAACCAGACCTTTAATCGCCGACTTATTAAGTTTACCTTATATATATACCTTATATATATACAATTGATAAATTATTGGAGTTTTTCGGCTTTTATATGAGATATTTATAAATACCAAATTAGTATGTTATTGCGAAGTAAATGTAAATGTAAACATTGCTGTCAACAAATTACAACGCAAGTCATACGAAATTTTAATTGAAAAATTATGTCTACGTTGGGACTTGAACCCAAGTCTACGGTTTGCCGGACCGTCGCTTTAACCAATTAAGCCACGACAGACCTTGGTTCAAGCTAATTAGAAACGCATTATAAGGTGACAATGTTAATGATTCAGATGTCAGTTATTGAAAGCCGATGTCAGTTTTGAAAGCAGATGTCAGTTTTGAAAGCAGATGTCAGTTATTGAAAGCAAATGTCAGTTACTGAAAGCATATGTCAGTTTCGAAAGTAGATGTCAGTTTTTGAAAGCAGATGTCAGTTTTGAAAGCAGATTTCAGTTTTTAAAGCAGATGTCAGTTATTGAATGCAGATGTCAGTTTTTTGAAAGCAGATGTCCGTTTTGAAAACAGATGTCGGTTTTGAATGTTTGAAATTGCTAATATTACTCCATAGTTATATGTATATTTAGATAATATCTTAGCAGTTCATTAAATAAATCAATTAATAAATTCTTGGAGTTTTTCGGCTTTTATATGGAATATTTATAAATATTATCAAATTATATAATTTCATATAAAAACCGAAAAACTCCAAGAATTTATCAATTGATGTATTTAATGAACGGCTAAGAAATTATCTAAATATACATATAGCTGTGGAGTAATATTAACAATTTCAAACCTTCAAAACTGACGTCTGCTTTCAAAGCTTATATCTGCTTTCAAAACTGACATCTGCTTTCAGAAAACTGATATCTGCATTTAATTTATTTCGGTGACATCACTTTCACCTTTTTCTAGAGGATTTTCTCGTTGCAATGGTTACTTCAAAAGTCTCTTGAAGATACCATTGCAACGAGAAGATCCTCTAGAAAAAGGTGAAAGTGATGTCACCGAAACGTCAGGAAGAAAGTTGTCCTTCTCAGGACGAAATCATCCAAACGCGGCGAAATATCCCGAAGAACAACGCTTCAACAAACGACCGCGAAAACATTCGACGATGTATATATATATATATATATATATATATATATATATATGGTAAACCTAATCAGTAGGCGATTAAAGGTCTGTATATTACTTCAAAATATATGTATTTAAAAAACTATATATATATATATATATATATATATATATATATATAGTGTTTATAAGAATTTTATTTTTCTTATTTATTTTATTGGCCGTGTCTTAATATTAAAAATAATAGACTTTTTATTGGTTTAGCGACCTTTTATTGAATTATGATGTTTTATTCTACGACGTTTCGACTTTTATTATTTTTCAGTCTTTTTCAAGTATCTAGAAACAAGAATTAATACAATGAGAACATATTTTTGTGTTTGCTTTTGTGAGATTGAGTTAACAATTAAATTTAAATTAGATTAAAGACTGAATTACCAATTAGATTAACAATTAAAGTTAAAATTTAAGATTAGATTAATAATGAGTAAGGACAATTAAAGTGATTACATCTGTATAAATGAATAGAAAATTTGAATTAAAATACAATACAGTAAGGTAACTAGAAGCAAGAATTACTACAATGAAAACGTGAGAGCTGTGTTTGCTTTTGTGAGACTGAATTAACAATTAAATTAACCATTAGAATTAAAATTAGATTAAAGACTGAATTACCAATTAAATTAACAATTAAAGTTAAAATTAGTAGTTTAACTTTAATTGTTAATTTAATTGGTAATTCAGTCTTTAATCTAATTTTAATTCTAATGGTTAATTTAATTGTTAATTCAGTCTCACAAAAGCAAACACAGCTCTCACGTTTTCATTGTAGTAATTCTTGCTTCTAGTTACCTTACTGTATTGTATTTTAATTCAAATTTTCTATTCATTTATACAGATGTAATCACTTTAATTGTCCTTACTCATTATTAATCTAATCTTAAATTTTAACTTTAATTGTTAAACTAATTGGTAATTCAGTCTTTAATCTAATTTAAATTTAATTGTTAATTTAATTGTTAACTCAATCTCACAAAAGCAAACACAAAAATATGTTCTCATTGTATTAATTCTTGTTTCTAGATACTTGAAAAAGACAGAAAAATAATAAAAGTCGAAACGTCGTAGAATAAAACATCATAATTCAATAAAAGGTCGCTAAACCAATAAAAAGTCTATTATTTTTAATATCTATTATTTTTAATATATATATATATATATATATATATATATATATATATATATATGGTAAATTCAATTTGTTGGCGATTTAAGGTCTGGTTTTACTTCAAAATGTATATATTTAAAACAATCCTACATGTATTTATACAAAAGAATACAAGCCCACAAATACTCTAAAACAGACAAAACTGCTTTGTCTACACACAAACTACAACGCGATCACCATTTCAATTTTGAAAACACACAGATAATTGATAAAGAACAACACACAATGAAAAGGTAAATTAAAGAAATGAGTAGTATTAAACAGGAAAAAAAATCAATTAACAACAGAAGTGATATAAAAAATTTAAGCAGTATATACTATAACTTAATTATGTAACGATCTGCAATTTACCATCATAATATATGTTGCTGTTATATAATTATATATCTTATGTCATTTAAATATCTATACATTTGCTTATCATGCTGACAGTTCCGTGTTTTGATCCCTGACTGGCTGTTCGAGTAGGTTTTCGTGGTTTTCCTTCTCGTTTAAGTCGCTCCACGGGCGCATACATAATAACTCATGTCTTGCTTTTCCCTTTTTTTTGTTGTCTATCTATTTTAGAATACTAAGGCATGATTTATTATTATTAAGCTGGAATGTATCTTCGAATAATTTTATTCATGGCAACTACAAATGTATGAGTATGACATTAATATACTGTCATTTATATTTTATATTCCTTGAAAAAGGCATCATTTGCCGAAACATGTAGGATTGTTTTAAATATATACATTTTGAAGTAAAACCAGACCTTAAATCGCCAACAAATAGAATTTACCATAACTTACAAAGGTCCCGAAATAATTATATATAAATAATTATTATATATATATATATATATATATATATATATATACATACATACACATACATACATACATACACACACACCACACACACTCACAGACCACACACACCATTGTTACCTACCCTTCAAAACACTTTCTTGTTTCCTATTAAATTTGAAATAGTTTTTTAAAGTTATTTAGTTGTAACAAAATAATTTGAAACATACATGAGTGGGTAAAAACCACACCAATTTGTATAATACAAAAGTATTTTTAATAATATAAAATATTATTAAAAATGGGGTGTGAAGAACACAATACAAGTTATATATTTGTGAATGTATCTCCTCTCCAGAGACGCAGATACGTATTCACCTTTCTACAGGATCGTCGGTACGTCCCTGCTGGAGAAGAGATACATTCAACCAAACATAACTACCTTGCTATCAACCAGAAATTATTAAGACAGCGTGAAAGAATATTCAGCGCTGTCTACATAATAACGGCCGAACTAAGCAACGTGTTTCTATAGACGGTAACAACCATATCTATAAAACAGACACGATAATACAGTTTTTTATAGATATGGTTGTTACCGTCTATAGAAACACGTTGCTTAGTTCGGCCGTTATCATGTAGACAGCGCTGAATATTCTTTCACGCTCTGTCTTAATAATTTCTGGTTGATAGCAAGGTAGTTATGTTTGGTTGAATGTATCTCTTCTCCAGCAGGGGCGTACCGACGATCCTGTAGAAAGGTGAAATACGTATCTGCGTCTCTGGAGAGGAGATACATTCACAAATATATAACTTGTATTGTGTTCTTCACACCCCATTTTTAATAATATTTTATATTATTAAAAATACTTTTGTATTATTTAGTTGTATTTACTGCACGATGTTTTCCAAAACTGATTAATGTAAAATTTGTTGCAACCGTCAAAGTAAATGTATCCATTTATATTCACTTATACAAAACTGTAAAATAATAATAAAATAATTGAATAATATTTTGGTAATCTTAATTGTAATTTTACTAGAATTTTTAGATAGAATTCTGAAATGCACTCACTATACTGAAAAAAGGCGACCGTTTGAAAGATGTTTTCCTTGGAGTAACTTCGTATGTATACTAGCAGTTATTTTAAAGATATACGGATGGAAATAAACTCTAGAGAGTTTTAATTTTTTTTAATTACGTCTGTCTTTAAATTTAAAAAAATTCTTTTTACCAAAATATTTTCACTTGTGTACCCATAGGTTATTTTGCTGATTTTAATACTCGACACAGTTATATCGTTTCTAGTTTCTATCACAAATTAAATAAATGCAGTTTATATTTTAAGTACTTACAATGTAGATAATTTATTTGACCATTGACGATATTTTTTCAGATATGTACGAAAACATTTACTAAAAGTAACCACCTGAAACGACATATGTTGACGCATGGAGTTAAAGTTGAAGTGAAGAAATCATCGGAGCGTGGTGAAAAAGATAAAAAAATTATGCAATGTGAATTTTGTGATAGAAAATTTAAATATAAAAAAAGCTTCAGCCACCACATGCACAGTGAACATGGAATATCTGACGATAGCGATGTTCCATTGAGTATATTAATAACTAATAGAAAAGAAGAAACGTCTAAACAAGAGAACACAACAACTGTACAAGAAAGTAAGATCGTTTGTATTAAAATTAGTACCTATTGAGTAAAAAAAAGTTTCGAATAGTAATAATACATATGCTCTAATATGGACTAATGTCAAATAATACGTAAATCCGTTTCAAGCGGTATCCTTAGAGGAGAGTCCCCAACTCAGAGACATTGATTTGAATGAAACTTGACCCTATAATAACTACGCAGGAAACAGTTTTCGGTTGATGTAGTAAAAGCATTTTAAGATGTAAAAAGCGAACTTTAAATTCGGACCATTATTGGTTTTTGTAAATTGCTCCGTAATTGTTCTAAGAAATGATTAGTTAATATAAGCATGTAACCTTTTACATGAGCTATCCAAATATCCTAAAATCTATGACCATTATTCTTAAAGAATCGCCAACCGTTACATGAAATGAGAAAGTTTATTTTTTCATACGGTATCGTATTCGCCATAAAAAGACATTTGAATACAAACCCCTTCAATAATTCCTCCTATGCAGGAAAATATACAACACGAAGAGTTTGGTTTAGAAGCTCTGGAAGATAGTTACTTATGCACAGTCCTTAGTCTTTCAAAAAATTGAAACCACACAAAAACCTCTCCTATTTCTTCTTTCATATAAGGAGGGGGAAGGAGTACCGATATTTTGAGAAAATAAAAAATATAATTTATTACATGCATCAGTAGGTTTCTTGCAAAGTCTTTAAGCGGAACTCGTCAACGAACCGGATAAATCGGTGATCAGTTCATTGAAGAGTTCGGTTTTGAATATGGCAATGCGTTATGCTTAGAAGGAATTTTTGTAGGGGTTTGTGTTCAAAAGGTATTCAAAAAACAGAGTAGCGTATAAAAAAGTGAACATGAGGTAATTCACGTTTTCATGCATCTGTAAAGATGGAAGTGGCGATTTTTTATACAATGATAGGCCTCGATTTTGGCATATTTCGATACCTCTAATAAAAGGCTAAAAATAATATTTTTTCTTGAAAGGAGCAATTTAAAAAAAAAAGTTTCATTCAAATTGGTGTCTACAGGTTGGAGGATTTTCCTTGTTAGACAAGTACAACGTGTTTCAAAAAGAACTTCATCACAGTAGGCACTGAGTAACTAGTACTTAGAAATTATTATAAGCCACTTGCCTTTTATTTATAATTAACTATTTATCTAATGTCATTATATTGCTAGTCACAGCAATATAATTTTTTCTTACAAATATTTTTATACTTAAACAATACTACTAAATAATGTACAATTGCAAGAAAATGTTTTTATTGTTGAAGCATATTTCCGAAGTGCACAATTTCTTAACGGAGAATGGCAATATTCCTACCCGCAATGTAAGCGGCAGTTTCACTTGCAGTTTCCTAATAGAGTTGTGGGTAACCGTTTTACATCATCACATTCATCTAGTCGTGGAGAAGTTTCGGGCTACAGAATTAAATTTAGCGCTTTTAGAAGATTACTTCTCTCATCGTGTTATAAGCAGAGGTGTTTGGCCACCGCGGTCTCCAGATCTTAACTCCGTTAGATTTTTCTATTTTCGGATTGCTAAAAAGTGAAGTATATAAAACAAGAATGAATAACTTCCAACGACTTGATGAAGAATACAATTACAATTAAATGTAATCAAATAACACCAAAAGTATTGCAGAATATTTTTGACAACCTAAAACGACGCGTCGTATTCAACAGATTGGTGACCATTTTGAACACTTGTTTTAAATTATAATAATTAAATGTTCTAGAAATTGTTATAATTATTTACCTTGGTTGTTTGATTAATAACCCATCTTAAAGTTTTCTTATTACATAAATTAATAATCTAATTGTACTTGTTATTAATTTCATCACCATATCTATCGATGGTCAATTTTGACAGTGACAGGTAGATAACCCTCATGCCATTTAATCTATATCCGCATTTCAAGAATGCAGAACATCATAATTTATAGAAGAAATTCATGAACATCATCATCATAAACATTACCACGAAAACAAATATCTACAGTAAAAACAGCATTCCTATAGCCAACACCACACACTCGAAAATGTTCGAAAGAAGTAAAGTAGGCATGTTTGCTGACCGTATATAATGCATTATTCGACTAGATAGGTCGTAGTTCCTAATTTGTAGACTAAAGAATTCATACTTACTGTCGTAAATACATTTTCCCCAATTTAGTATTATTTCATTTTTTATTTCGTTTGATTTTGTTCAATATTATATTACTTTCCACTTTGAATGTTATTTTTATCTGTGTTTTGCCACATTTGTAAATGTTTTTTTTTCCTATATATTTACTGTTTTCATATTTCATTATTAATACTTTTCCTTTTCACCAAAAAAAGTTTGTTATAAAACAGCATCATCTTGAAAAGTCTTTCTTTGGAGACTGTGGTTAAGTAAAAACTGTGTGAATACGTGGGCGCCGTGTAAAGTTGTTGTGTGATCAGATGTGCTAGCTTTACTGTGCCCCATGTGCGACACTTTGATTAGTGGTTTTTACCTATTGATGATGACAACTTAGTTGTCGAAATACGTATTTAGGCTACAAAATTAGTAATTGTGGTAAGGGGTTATATACCTTTTTTAAGCATCATCTTGGTCACAGCTTCAAAGAAATTGTACGTCTATTTCAAATTCAGTTTAATGCTATTAGTTTTCAAACGGTATGTCACACAATTAATAACTTCGACAAGTATTGCTGTTTATAATTCGCATAAACACAAAAAAAATAGGACGCCACAGAACAAAGAACACGATCTTTTAATCTCTACTACTGTAGAAAAGTAACCACAATTGTCTTCCCAAAAAACTGCGAGTAGTCACAAATATCATTCATTTAAATTGAGAAAATCTGATGAAATATTTTCGATGATAAATTTCGTCGCTTGAAATTTTACGAAAAAGTTATAGAACAATATCGAAACGATAATAATTTTATTAAAATAATATGTGCCGACAAAACCTCGTTTCCTTTTTTACATGGTCGTTATAATCTATGCGTGTCAAGATATTGGTAATGAGAAAATAAAGAATTTATTTATAACGCTCGACTTAGTATCCACAAACGTTAAATGTTTGGGGGTGGTTTATTAGGCAACAACATAACCGGTCCGTTTTTTCAATAATGATCTTTAAATGCTGCAAAAATCTACATCTGTTACAGAATAACGTAATTCCAGTTCTACGAATTCTAGGAAACAAACATAATTTAATTTGGTTTCAGCAAGACGGAGCTCCTGCTCATACTGCAACTGTCAAGAGATTATTTGCATAGCTAGTTCCAGTAATATTCATTGACCTCCTAGATCGTCTGAGTTACCCCCAAATGATGTTTCTATGGGGTTATTTTAAAACAGCAATTTATTGTTTTTCAGATAACAGGCCCAATAATGTAGAAGAATTGCGAGTAATGATTATTAATTATATAGGAAATTTGTAATGCTATACATTCTTATATAGTCTATTTACGATTACAGACGAGATACGTCATCATCGTGTCACACAGCGTTGCTCACTTTCGCTTATATTTTTTCCATTAAATGTTTTTTTAGGTTATAGTTGATAAATTTGAATGGCAAAAAGCAACACGAATAATAACAGTTGTGACATAATTTGAAGGTTCTTGAGGGTAAGTAACATAATATATTCTAAATGCACAGGGCCCATATGTTAGAAACTTGTGATCTTTAGGCTACTGACTATAACTTGTCTGGAATCGTAAATAGACTACATACGAATAATTTTTGGATGTAACTGTTAATTTTAATTTTCTTCGTAAGATTTAGTATTTTTTGGTCTTCTGCGGAATTCAAAACAGACATCTTGATATAAAAATTATCTTTTATGCTAAAACATTCAAAGATGTATTAGAAATCATATTTCTAAAGTATGTCGCACTATGTTTGCAATGTTTTATTCATTTTTTTGTAGACGCAGAGGTATCAAACAGTGACGTCAGCGGTAATATTGATTCAATTGCTGATAATGAATTTTTATTGATGACGAAGTCTACCAGATGTTACACTTGTCATGTTTGCCAAGCACAATTTGTCAGATCGAATCACTTAACACGACATATGACCTTTCACAAAGCGGTTTTGATTCATAAATGCGATCGATGTGACAAAGCTTTTGCTACTCCAGACTATTTAGCTAAACACACTCAAGAGGACCACATTGATAAACCTTATACCTGCACAATATGCGATAAAACGTATTCTAGAGGAGAACATCTAATTAGGCATTTGAAGACTCATTTAAATCCAACAGAGATAGACATTAAATGTTCAATTTGTGAAAAAGAATTTACCAGGTGTTAATTAATTCTATGCTATGTATTCTATTCAATAATATTGAATTGCATTATTTACAGATCTGATCATTTAGCCCGGCATATAAAACTGCATTTGCAACAAGACAAAAGACATGTTTGCAATGAGTGCGGCAAAGCGTTTAATAGATTGGATAATTTGAAAACACATCAAAGAATACATACTGGACAGAAGGATAATTCGAAATTGCATCTTTGTATTTATTGTGGAAAGGAATTTAATAATTCTAGTAATATGGTAAGCTCCTTTTAAATTTTGAAAGTGTTTTTCTTTGAAGATATTGCTTTACATATACACTAGATCGTTCATATGAGAAGACATACAGGTGAACGTCCATATAAATGCAGCCAATGTGGTAAAGGTTTTCCTCGATCGCACGATCTTAAATGTCATGAAAGAACACATTCTGGAGAGAAACCGTATATGTGTACCTTATGCGGGAAGGCCTTTAATAAAAGCAATAAACTGGTGAGTTTACATGTTTATAGTTACAAAAGCTGTTATAATTCTACTCTAAGTTGAATGCTATCCTTCAAGAGAGAGCATTTATAACTATTTACATAATGTAAATTAGTTATAAAATTTAATACTATTATGCATTCCAAAAAAGGATAAACCGTTGGGAAAGATAGGGCTTAAAATAAGAGCTTGTGGTTGGCTAAAATAGAGGCCGCTTTTATGCAGGCAAAATCAAGTTTATTTTGTTCTGTCAAATTTTCTTTCTTAAAGTCTAAACTTTCTTTATAATAAGTATGTTAACGAACGTCAAAAAATAATATTTTATATAGGTTAGTAGGTATATAACCTCACATACAGAGTATTTATTTTTTTGAAATTCCTGTGTAAATTATACTCAGATTGCCGCGCCATCTGGTCCTTTCTTAATTGGAATGTAGTATAGAACAAATATTACTTTTATCTATTATTTCTACCACTTTCTGTTAAACATAATCAAATTTAGAAACCATTCGATATTAAACGTCTATAATATACGACGTATACTTCAAATTTATGAAAATTTCTGCCAATAAGGAGCTTAAAGGAAAACCTTTTAGATAGAAACAATACAGACCTAGTAAATAAAAACGAAATTATCGCATTACTACAAACTTGTTTCAACCAAAATTATTTTCAATTTTATGATACTTCGTATAGCATAAGGAAAGTTTAATTATGGTGAATCCTTTAAGCCCATTATTGGCAGAAATGTCTATGAATAGTTTAGAAACCACAATTTTAAATAACCCTTTCAACAAGGATATATTCTTTTGGTGTAGTTATGTTGACGATGTTATAGCATGCTTCACAGGTGCAAGAGGGCAACACATTTTTAATTACATTAATTCAATACATGATAACAATTTACATTAAACAGAGATAAAAGTTAGTTTAAATTTCCTGTACCTAACAATTAATAGAGTAAACAATAAACCAGAATTCTCAATCTAACATAAAGTATCATATACTGATATACCCATTCATAATAGGTCAAATACCTACAGCACAAATTAGTAGCATATAATAATGTGTGTGACCAACATCCGTATGCCAAAGGTTAACTTTAAAAACGAAGTAAATATTATAAAGCAGGTCGCATATAACCCCCCAAATAGTATACATTATTTTATCAAAAAAGTTGTATGAGAAAGACATTTCAAATACATATCCGCAAATAAAAAAACTACCGCCAATAAATTTTAAGAAATTGCTTACATTGGATCCTTTAGTCTCAAACTATCAAATTTTATCAAAAAAAAAACTGAATGTCCACCTAGCTTTCTGAACAAATAATACGAGCAATATACAGTATTTACTGTCCCTACTGTCCCTAGTATAGTAGGCGTTGAAATAAACATTGCACAACACCATTCATTCGTCGTTTATCTGCCAAACAAAGTGCTAAAATTGAGTCGTGTAGCTGTATTTGTTAAAAAGTTGTCTTGAGTTAAAATAGAAGCTGCTCAAAGATATTGAAAAATGAATAAAAACGAACTTCACGGTGTCATTAAATATTTGCAAAAGAAAGGTTTAGCGCCACTACAAATTTATGAAGATATGGTTAGTGTACTTGGGGATGATCCGCCTTCATATCAGGTGGTGAAGAATTGGTCTCGAGAATTTCGATGTGGAAGAACAACTTGCGAACATGCAAAAGGTGCTGGTCGGCCCCAAACTGTGTGCACTCAGGAAAATGTTGATCGTGTCTGAGACTTAATTAAACAAGATCGTCGGTTAACAGTAGACGTTTAGCAGAGATAACAGGCTTTTCAAACGGTCCAATTGTAACAATAATCAATAACTATTTGGGACTTCATAAGGTGTCTGCAAGATGGGTACCCCGAATGTTGACACCCGAACAAAAGCGAGAGGGAGTCACGACTTCAGATGCGAATTTAAAATTGTTCAACAGTGATCCAAAAAAATTTCTGAATCGCTTTGTTACCGTTGATGAAACCTGGGTTCACAACTTCGATTACGAGTCGAAAGTCCAAAGCAAGGAGTTGCGACATCGAAGATCTCCACCACCATGCAAGTTTAGGGTCCAACCCTCGGTGAGTAAAATTATGGCCACCATTTTCTGGGATGCCAAGGGAATTTTATTAATTGATTATGTGGAACGAGGACATACAATCATGGGCTATTATTACGCTACACTAATTAATCAACTTCGTAATTGCATCAAAGAAAAAAAAGAAGAAAGTTGGCGCGTGGAATTTTGTTTCATCAGGATAATGCTCCAATGCATAAGAGCTTTGTTTCTTTAAGTGCAGTTAACAATGCAGGTTTCGAACTGTTGGACCATCCACCATACTCACCTGACCTAGCTTCTAGTGATTTTTATTTATTTGCAAAACTAAAGAAAAGTCTTCGGGGGGGGGGGGGGGGGGGGGGCAAATTTAATAGCGATGACGAGGTTATAACAGCAGTTGAAGTATTCTTCTGTGATCAAGACCCCGAGTTTTTTCAAAAAGGTGTAAATATGTTGGAACTTAGGTGGAATAAGTGTTTTCAAGTGCAGGATATAAAAATATACCGATAGGTCCAACTCGCAACGGGCCATAGGCAACAATAAACGTATGGAACGTAATGCGGTGTGGCAACGTGTGTACGATGCCTATATTGAGTGACTTTCTTAAAATTTAAATTTATTTTGCAGAATTATTGATTTTTTTACTTTTATCTTTTAGAAAACGTTATTGTTTTTTTATTACTTAAAAATACTTTATATGAAAAATAGTATACCATGAAAGTGTAAACAAAGACAGTATACATTGAAACGAATATTCATTCAATTGTTTTGTCATGTAATTGAATTTGTCAATCGTTGTTAAATTTGTTAGAATGAATAGATATTTATATTTATCGGAAAATACTAATACTTAAAGCAAACAAATAAGGTGTAGGGTTTTGTTATAGGCTGATGGAAATATTACGTGCGATTTTGGTATCTGTATTATAATAACATCACGATAATAGTAGAAATACAAATATGAGCATATTACGAAAGCATCAGCTGCATAATCAATATGCAGGAAGAAATGGATATTTTACATTCCTATAACAAAACACTACACCTTATTTGTTTGCTTTAAGTATTAGTATTTTCCGATAAATATAAATATCTATTCATTCTAACAAATTTAACAACGATTGACAAATTCAATTTCATGACAATACAATTGAATGAATATTCGTTTCAATGTATACTGTCTTTGTTTACACTTTTATGGTATACTATTTTTCATATAAAGTAATTTTAAGTAATAAAAAAACAACGTTTTCTAAAAGATAAAAGTAAAAAAATCAATAATTCTGCAAAATAAATTTAAATTTTAAGAAAGTCACTCAATATAGGCATCGTACACACGTTGCCACACCGCATTACGTTCCATACGTATATTGTTGCCTATAGCCCGTTGCGAGTTGGACCTATCGGTATATTTTTTATATCCTTGACAAAGGCATCATTGCCGAAACATGTAGGGTTGTTTTAAATATATATACTTTGAAGTAATAAACCAGACCTTTAATCGCCGACTTATTAAGTTTACCATATATATATATATATATATATATATACAGAGCAATCCAAATTAAGTGTTCACCATTGGTAACTTTGTTATTATTAAAGATACAAGATTGTTTAAATTAGCAAACTAGTAGTACTTTTAACGCTCTTTAAGATGGAAGAATTAAAAAAAACAAATGAGCAGCGCGTTTTCGAGTTTTCCCGAAAAATATGTTTTTTTCAAATGGAAACCCCTGTATATTATATCATTTTCTGTTAGAAATTCAATTTTTAAACAAAAAATCTTATAAGAACTTTTTTACTGGGATTAAAACCACTTGAGTTATAATGTATAAACAAAAACAGCTACATAATTTTTATAAACTTTATTTTATACATAAACATATCATTAAAAGAAAATAAAAATCACTGATTTTTTCATAGAATATGTTCAAAAATACCACCTTGTTGTTCAATACATTTTTGAACACGTTTCTGAACTTGTCGAACTGCTTTTAGTATGGTCCTACCATCTATTTGGTTTATCTTTTCACTAACTGCAATTTTTAGGGCGTTTACGTTTTCGTACCTTTGCTTATAAATCTCTGTCTTTAAATAACCCCATAAAAAAAAATCAAGCGGTGTTAAATCTGGCGATCGGGGAGGCCACTGAATAGGACCATTTGTTCCTATCCATGAATTGTTAAAAATAGTATTTAAAATTTGATGAGTACCTCTGTAATTGTGCGCAGGTGCGCCATCCTGCTGAAAATGCAGATTCTGTCTACTTATGAGATCAATATCGTCTAAGAAATTATTCAAAATTTCAGTCAAAAATTCTATGTACCTTTCACCAGTTAGAGTGCCCTCATAAAAGAAAGGACCAACAATCCTTGAACCAATTAAACCGCACCAAACATTAAAACTGTAACGGACTTGCGGGCGTCTTGGATGTACTAAAAGAAGATTTTCCTTTGACCAGTAATGATGATTTTTTGTATTGTACATTCCAGAATTTGAGAAATTTGATTCATCGGTCCATAAAATATAACGAAAGTTGTTTACATTTTGGCGACAAAAGTTAAGATACCAGTGGCAAAAAAACATTCTTCTCTCTGGATCCTCTGGCAAGAAAACTTGAACTGGTTTGTACTTATAAGAGTTATAAGGAATGAATTTGTGTTTCTTCAGAATCCTATGCACAGTACCGTGACTCAAATCAGATTCCTTGATAATATCTAGTATGGAATTCTCACGGTTGGCCTCAAAATATGCAAGAACTAGAATTTTTTTGTCAAATTAATAACTAGCAAAATGAAATTTATGAGTGAAAGACTAATAAAACTGTACTAATATTTGACGTTTACTAGAAAGAATTAACGTCGTTATCATAGAAACATAGAAATGCACTTGACTTAGCTGTTTTTGTTTATTCACTATAACTAAAGTAATAATCCCAGTAAAAAATTTCTTTATAAGATTTTTTGTTTAAAAATTGAATTTCTAACAGAAAATGATATAATATACAGGGGTTTCCATTTGAAAAAAACATATTTTTCGAGAAAACTCGAAAACGCGCTGCTCATTTGTTTTTTTAATTCTTCCATCTTAAAGAGCGTTAAAAGTACTACTAGTTTGCTAATTTAAACAATCTTGTATCTTTAATAATAACAAAGTTACCAATGGTGAACACTTAATTTGGATTGCCCTGTATATATTCGGGGTCGGGCCGTCGAAGTATTGCACGGAAAAGTGAAGAAGTTGCCAGAAAAGGGTTGGCGGCCCTACGCAACGGCTGGTTATCCGATCTCTCTAAATTTCCGCGACCGGTCTCTAAACACACGCAGGAGCGCACCAACATACAAAACCCTACACTTACGCGCTCACACAAATACAAAACCACACACCCAGAGAGAGACGCAAGCTGCCAGCAGCAACCAACACACAGGTTCATACCCAGAAAGAGACACAAGCTGCTAGCAGCGAACAACACATATGTTCACACCTTGCTATCTATTTTTTGGAATACTAAGACATGATTTATTATTATTATTGGAATGTATCTTTGAATAATTTAAACCATAGCAACTCAATTATTTGACATTTATATTCTGTCATTTATATTTTTTATATCCTTGACAAAGGCATCATTGCGGAAACATGTAGGGTTGTTTTAAATATATATACTTTGAAGTAATAAACCAGACCTTTAATCGCCGACTTATTAAGTTTACCATATATATATATATATATATATATGGTAAACCTAATCAGTAGGCGATTAAAGGTCTGTATATTACTTCAAAACATATGTATTTAAAAAACTCTACATGTTTCGGCTGTATACGCCTTTTTCAAGAGAATACAAAATATGAATGACAGGATATAAATGTCAAGTAATTAAGTTGCTATGGTTTAAATTATTCAAAGATACATTCTAGTAATAATAATAAATCATGCCTTAGTATTCCAAAAAATAGATAACAAGGTGTGAAAATATGTGTTGTTCGCTGCTAGCAATTTGTGTCTCCTTCAGGGTATGAACTTGTGTGTTGGTTGCTGCTGGCAGCTTGCGTCTCTCTATGGGTGTGTGGTTTTGTGTGAGAGCGTAAGTGTAGGGTTTTGTATGTCGGTGCGTTCGTGCGTGTGTTTAGTGATCGGTCGCATGAATTTAGAGAGGTCGGATAACCAGCCGTTGCGTAGGGCCGCCAACCCTTTCCCGACAACTTCTTTACAATTCCGTGCAGTACTTCGACGGTCTGACCCCCGCCCCAACGAGGCAAGGCGCAGACAGGCGAAGCGCACCCTGTACGGGGTTGCTCATCGCAACTAAGGGAACACTCTTAGTGGCTACCTCGGTCGACGATGGTCACACTTATGCCATCTTAACGTTTTCCGCCGAAGCGGGGGCATAGCACACACGTCGAACGTGTGTGTGCTGTTAACGGCAGCCTAGCCAGGTTGTCGCCCAGGACCGGTCCTAGTGGTGTGTGCATTGCGCGGCGACGAGATAGCGCCGCGTAGCATGGTTCCTCACTCTAGCTGGAAAGGCGGAATGGCACCTGACTGCCCAACGGGCAGACCCCCCTAGAGTTTTGTAGCGCATATGCTAGGCTGCAACCTTTAATCGCCTACTGATTAGGTTTACCATATCATACCAAGGTCACGAAGTTATTATATATATATATATATATATATATATATATATATATAGTAAACCTAATCAGTAGGCGATTAAAGGTCTGTATATTACTTCAAAATATATGTATTTAAAAAACTCTACATGTTTCGGCTGTATACGCCTTTTTCAAGAGAATACAAAATATGAATGACAGGATATAAATGTTTATATCCTGTCATTCATATTTTGTATTCTCTTGAAAAAGGCGTATACAGCCGAAACATGTAGAGTTTTTTAAATACATATATTTTGAAGTAATATACAGACCTTTAATCGCCTACTGATTAGGTTTACCATATCATACCAAGGTCACGAAGTTATTATATATATATATATATATATATATATATATATATATATATATATATATATATATATATATATATATATATATATATATATATTTAGAGAGAGAGAGAGTGAGGAAGGGAGGGAGGGAGAGAGAGAGAGAATTTCTTATAATTTCTCTCTAATATATATATATATACAGGGTTATGATAAAGTAACGCACAAAATTCATAAAACGTACAATGTTCATTTTTGAAAAAAATGCAAAAACACGTCAAACAGTTTATTTTATTCCGCGTCTTTTAACATAAGTCAAAAAAATAAAACGTCAAATTTGTCAAAGTTATGACGTCATCAATATTTTTTTTAAATATGAAGCTTGGTTTTTTTTTACTTTATTTGATAAAGCTTGTTTTTCTGCATTATAAAGAATTATTTGAAGTAGGGGTCACATAAGAAAAAACTGAGAGAATTAATAAAAAACAAAATAAACTTTATTATAGTAATAACATTTAAATTAACTAAACAGTCCATTATACCAAAACGATTTCTTACAAGAATTGTTCAAACTGTGTCCCGTTCACTATCTGACATAGGCCAAGACGATGGTAGACCTGATTTACAAAGTCTTCGATCATCTGCGGAGTTATACGAGTCATTTCATGTCTAATTCGTTCCATTAAGTCTTCTAAATTGTCTGGTCGGTTAACGTAGACCCGACTTTTTAAATGTCCCCACTGAAAGAAATCAAGGGGGGGTGAGATCAGGTGACCTAGGTGGCCACTCCATTGGTCCACGTCTTCCAATCCACCTTCCTTCAAACTGGTTATCCAGAAACCTTCGAACATTAAGACCATAATGTGGTGGTGCACCATCTTGTTGGAACCAAATACTGGGATCCAAGTTTTCCCTATTATTTGGATCCGGAAATGCCGCAATTAGATTCGGAAGCACTGCCATACGAGGATGTTCCAAATATCGCTCAGCTGTTAAATTCCCACGAAAGAAATAAGGACCAATAAATTTTCCCCTGACGATTCCTACCCATACATTAATTTTTTGGGGGCGCTGGGTGTGTTTTGTCTGAATCCAATTGGGATTTTCCCGAGCCCAGTAGCGACAATTGTGTCGATTTACTGTACCACTTAAATAAAACGTTGCCTCGTCTGAAAATACTACACTATTAAGCAAATTTGGATTTTCGTCACAATGCCTCATGAAGATTTCACAAAATTCCAAACGTCTGTCCGGATCATCTTCTGAGAGTTCGTGAACAAATTGAACTTTGTATGGGTGCAGTTTTTCTTTTTTTCAAAACTTTACTACAAACGACTGACTAACATCTTGTTGTAAGGCAATTTCTGCTGTAGTTGCGTGAGGGTTGTCTTCTAATGACAGCAAAATATCTAACTTTGCATCGTCGCTTATTCCCGGTCTTCCAGATTTTGGAGCATCACTTACGCTTCCTGTTTCATTAAATTTTGCAACAATTCTGCTTACTGGGCCTCTAGCAATTGGAGGTCTTTCAAAATGTGTTTCGTTAAATAAAGCACTTGCTTCTTCATGACTTCGAAGTCTATCGCCGTAACCTACCATCATTAGAATTTCTATCCTTTCTCTTTCCGTTAAAGGAGCCATCATAATAAAATTGGTATGACACTAATTGTAAGACTGACACTGACAAACAGTTGTTTTATTACTAGGAAACTTTAAGTTTTAATTCTTTTAATATTTAGTTTCTTTTCATAAATTCAAAAACTAGTTTATTTTGTTTTTTATTAATTCTCTAAGTTTTTTCTTATGTGACCCCTACTTCAAATATTTCTTTATAATGCAGAAAAACAAGCTTTATCAAATAAAGTAAAAAAAAAACCAAGCTTCATATTTAAAAAAATATTGATGACGTCATAACTTTGACAAATTTGACGTTTTATTTTTTTGACTTATGTTAAAAGACGCGGAATAAAATAAACTGTTTGACGTGTTTTTGCATTTTTTTCAAAAATGAACATTGTACGTTTTATGAATTTTGTGCGTTACTTTATCATAACCCTGTATATATAATTATAATATATTAATTAAAAGCGGGCAAGCGGTCTGTCAATTAAAAAACTCATTTATTAGTTAACCCTATATTTCGCAACAACTTTGTTGCTTCTTCCGGAGATCAAAATGTAGAGTTGAAGAAATAATTGACAGACCGCTTGCCCGCTTTTAATTTATTTTATTCAATATATTACGGTCGATAATTTAATTTAAATAATTTATATATATATATATATATATACATATATACATAATATATACATGTCTATATGTATATAAGGTAAACTTAATAAGTCGGCGATTAAAGTTCTGGTTCATTACTTCAAAGTATATATATTTAAAACAACCCTACATGTTTCGGCAATATGCCTTTGTCAAGGGAATACAAAATATAAATGATTTATATTTTGAATTCCCTTGACAAAGGCATATTGCCGAAACATGTAGGGTTGTTTTAAATATATATATACTTTGAAGTAATAAACCAGACCTTTAATCGCCGACTTATTAAGTTTACCTTATCATACCAAGGTCACGAAGATATTATATTTATATATATATATATATGTATATATATAAAATCCTCGCTCTTAATGAAAACAGAATTTGGGCCAATGTATAATCAAATAAAACGAATTATTGTTACGTAACGTTTCGAAATTATATTTGTTTCTTCGTCAGACCTAATAATATATTTACTGATTAGCCATACAAAGTAAAAATATAAAAATATGCTTACATTAGCAATTAAATTCATAAGTGACCTTACGGAATGAAATACCAATTAGCAATCATATTTTAGTTATATTTACATTTGACTAAACCAAAACTATTGCGAAAAGTGCGAAACATTTTATAAGAATTAAATGAAAACAAAGTTTAATATGTAAAGGTTCAAATGTCAGTACATTAGACAAAGTTAGAACGACAATGCACAACTCCGAAGAAAGACTGTTAAGCGATAAGAGATACAAAAACCAGATGTGGCAAAAATATATATAATTAAGTATGTGTAACAGTTATACTATAAAATATAGAATTTCTAAAAGAATCCACAAACAGTTCGCTTTGAAGGACCTTCGCTATCTTGACAATATCCTAATTAAAAACGATTACCCAAAAAATCTCATTAAAGAATTACTGTTCTCGACTTATAAACACTATAAACCGGGCACTAACAATATTTTTGTTAGTTAATTTATTATTTAAACAAAAGGTCAAAAACTATTATGTATTTATTATACAACTTGACAAACAGATATTACGCGCTTATAATTTTATTACTACTACTACGAAGTTAGTTACATATCACTACTCTAATGAATCGCTCCCACCATTCAAAACAATGTATTCTATGTAAGCATAGTTGCCTATTCAACAGCTCAACATATTCGTTTATTTAATAATTTTACTAACAATTCCACCATCCATAAGTAACAACACGAACAATAATGCAGACATGAGGTAATGCGCCTATAAATCTCTTCTTTACATACCCAACTTAACTGACAAAATTAAGACCCTTTTCCGTAATCATCAGTCCAAAATAGTTTTTACGTCCGCTATTCCAGGAAGCAGATTTCTATCCAAACAAAAGAGCCCGATACCTTAGCTTCAACAAAATCATATAGTTTATTTATGCAGTCAAATGCAATGAATGCTCCAGATATTATATAGGTCAGACAGCTCAGAGATGGCGTGAACGTAGCACCCAACATCGCAGTGATTCGAAGGTAAATCCCAAAAAATGTGCCTTGGGATCTCATATCACTACTTACAAACACAATGTCAGTTTTAATAGTGTAAACTGCTTATTCAGCGAAAATAATTATTACAAAAGAATTACCTTAGAAAATTTAGCTATCAGAAAAATCACTAATAATCTCAATACCAAAAACGCACGTCCACGTTTAGGAATGCTCATGAAATACATTAAAATTAAATTGATTGTTTTATATCTTCTGGCCTGATTTTGTGTCCAATCCCCGTATTTCATTTTATTTTATTTCAAACTGTTACACATACTTAATTACATAAAATACAAAAGTATTTTTAATAATATCAAATATTAGTAAAAATCTGGTGTGAAGAACACTAATACAAGTTCAATATTAATATTTTTGTGAACGTATCCTTCTACAGAGACGCAGATACGTATTTCATCTTTCTACAGATTCCTCTTTTTCCTCTTTCTATAGATTATCCTCTTTCTTTTTTCCTCTTTCCTTTTTCCTCTTTCTACAGATTATATATATTTTTCCCACATCTGGTTTTTGTATCCCTTATCGCTTCACAAGTCTTTCTTCGGAGTTATGCATTGTCGTTCTAACTTTGTCTAATGCACTGACATTTGAACCTTTACATGTTAAACTTTGTTTTTTTTAATTCTTATCAAATGTTTGGCACTTTTCGCAAAACTTTTGTTTTAGTCAAATGTAAATACAACTAAAATATGATTGCTAATTGGTATTTTCATTCTATAAGATCACTTATGAATTTAATTACTAGGTCTGATGAAGAAACAAATACAGTTTCGAAACGTTACGTAGCAATAAATCGTTTTATTTGATTATACGAGGTGCATTCAAGTTCTAAGGCCTCCGATTTTTTTTCTCCAGACTGGACAGAGATAGATGTATTTGCATTGTTTTAAAATGAGCGTGCGTTCGTTGTCAATACGTCACAGAGATGGCAGCACTGTACGGCAGATGGAATTGTAGCGGCAGCGTCGAGAATGAGAACTGTTTTAGATACTTAAAATGGCTACGTTTTCCTTACTTGAACAGCGTGAATCATTTGTTTTCTGAATTTGCGTGGTGTGACACCAATTGAAATTCATCGACAGTTGAAGGAGACATGTGGTGATGGAGTTATGGATGTGTCGAAAGTGCGTTCATGGGTGCGACAGTTTAATGAAGGCAGAACATCGTGTGACAACAAACCGAAACAACCTCGGGCTCGCACAAGCCGGTCTGACGACATGATCGAGAAAGTGAAGAGACTTGTTTTGGGGGATCGCCGAATGACAGTTGAACAGATCGCCTCCAGTGCATTTCCGTGGGTTCTGTGCACACAATCCTGCATGACGACATGAAAATGCGAAAAGTGTCCTCCAGGTGGGTGCCACGAATGCTGACGGACGACCACAAGGCTGCTCGTGTGGCATGTTGCCAAGCAATATTGACGCGCAACCAAGGCATGAATGGGACTTTCTTTTCGTCGATTGTGACAATGGATGAGACGTGGATGCCATTTTTCAATCCAGAAACAAAGCGCCAGTCAGCTCAATGGAAGCACACAGATTCACCGCCACCAAAAAAATTTCGGGTAACCGCCAGTGCTGAAAAAATTATGGTGTCCATGTTCTGGGACAGTGAGGGCGTAATCCTTACCCATTGTGTTCCAAAGGGCACTACGGTGACAGGTGCATCCTACGAAAATGTTTTGAAGAACAAGTTCCTTTCTGCATTGCAACAAAAACGTCCGGGAAAGGCTGCGCGTTTGCTGTTTCACCAAGACAACGCACCCGCACATCGGGCTAACGTTACGCAACAGTTTCTTCGTGAAAACAACTTTGAAGTGATTTCTCATGCTCCCTACTCACCTGACCTGGCTCCTAGTGACTTTTGGCTGTTTCCAACAATGAAAGACACTGTCCGTGGCCGCACATTCACCAGCCGTGCTGCTATTGCTTCAGCGATTAACCAGTGGTCGAAACAGACTCCTATAGAAGCCTTCGCCGCGGCCATGGAATCATGGCGTCGACGTTGTGAAAAATGTGTACGTCTGCAGGGAGATTACGTCGAGAAGTAACACTAGTTTCATAGTTTTCGGGTGAGTAGTTAGTTAGAAAAAAATCGGAGGTCTTAGAATTTGAATGCACCTCGTACATTGACCCAAATTCTGTTTTCATTAACAGTAAAAATATATACGTATTAGAGTTAATTTGGTCCAGCATTTTACACTCAAAGGAATTTTACCTATACAAGCTGTCCCGTATCGTTATGTTCAAATTTTAGAAGTGTAAAGTAGACTTCATTTCAAGTAACAAAAACGGAAAACTTGTATATCCATTTTTATTTGTTGCGAAGTTGCAGATCTATGAATGTGATTGTCAGATCATGAAAAAAATGTAATCCTAAAGTCGATAAAAACTGATTTTATTTAAAAAAATTCAATTTATAATATTTTCGAAATGTCCACCTCCTTGTTGAATGCAGTGTGATATTAGGGGGGCCTTAAGCCCCAAGGCAGAATCGCCATGTGATATTAGTGCCGTTTGTGCACTTCGTGGCAGGACGCCACGTGATGTTAGCCTGGGGCTACATCGTTGGGTCTTCACGCAGATATCATGTCCCGATAAATGATACACAAAGTTCGGGTAACATATAATTTAATACACAACACTTATAAATTGGATAACAATTATTTACATTCTTACTAACTAGTATGTAGACTGAATGTGTGAATGTGAATGTGCAAATGTGAATCTGTGAATCTGAATGATCCTTCTTACTTACACTACAGTATATATACATAAGATAAGATCCTCGGACTACTTAGGGAATGTAATACAAACCCTGACATGTAGTTGGTGTTTGCAAACAACTCGCGTTAGCGAGGACGTATTTGTAACACACGTTACACTTGCATTACGGGAACGAGGCTGTGACCTCATTGAGATTGTTTGCATACACACAACTGCATTGCGTTATTACACCACCCTTCCTGGGGTTAAGAAAAATAACGCTGAGGTGTTTGTTTTTCTTACGTTAAACCTTTCTCTCCGGTTACCTTCCCTATTTCTATTCTACAATATTATAATACAATACAATACAATAATACAATACAATACAATAATACAATACAATAATACAATACAATACAATAATACAATACAATACAATAATACAATACAATAATAGATATTTAACGAATAAATATATAAACGAATAAACTGTAATGATAAATATATAACATAGATTGTAAAACTTTAAATAAATTTTCAAGGTACTGCTACATAGTACGTTTTTACATTGTTGCAAAAATAATAATTATTAATAATCAATAATCGGGCCTTCGTACACTGTCTCAATTTTGTTAGTCTGTTCGCTTTTTGTATTTTATTCCTATATCATGTGTTCGTATATATCTAATAGTTGACTTACTTCGTATTTGCAATTCTTGCTTCTAATTTCTAATTTTTCGCATTCGATTCTCTGTCTTGAATTCTTCATGTTCGCTTGTTTGTCTTAACTCTTTGCTTTGATTGTTCGTTTTCGATTCCTTATACTTGATTGTTTGTCTTCAATTTTGTGCGCTCCCAATTCTTATGCTCCCCTTCCAACCATACTTTAAAATAAATCGACTCTCCGTTTTTCTATCTATTTTCCTCCATGGAAAAAATTATTTTGGAAATCACTCTTTCGTGTATTTCCCTGGACAGCACATATTTCGTGTCTGTCATGTTCCTGCGCAGAACTATCTTTTGAAGCTTATTCTGACCACAGTAAGGGAGCTCGTGCAGCGGAAATGCCCTTATGCTGTAAGCCTTTTCTTCAATCTAGAAAAACTTGAGACCAGTTAACAAAACACACTTTTGTTATAACTGTAATCTCTAAAAAAATTCTGAGAGCGTTTTTTGTCGTGCAGGATCACTTCCCTGGAAGCGCATGCTTGCTTCGTCACGACCTAGGGGCGAATTGGAGTCTTTTTTGCCTTTCTCCTACTTTGAAGTTCGTCTGATTCGGTTGGTTAACGTTTTCGCCAAGTCCACAACTCTAGGATGATCTGTCCTGTAGGTTGCACTGTTGTTGGTGTCGTAAAGGTACAATCGATAGGTCTCTGTCGTCTTATAGGGCTCCAGACGTGATTAGGATGCTATCGAATCGTGCCGTTACTAACCATTATGGCATTGGAATCAACTTCTAAGGCATTTGTGACAAAATTTTCGGAATTCTTGCAATATAAAATTAATATAACACTCCTCGTATATTGGTTTCTTTTATTAATTTAAAATTATTCTCTTTTATTGCGAACTTTTGAATGCGTCGGCACTATTCTTTTCAATGCCAAGTATCGTCGTTTAGAAATAAATGATGTGTTTGCATTCTTATAAGCGAACTTGACTCGAGTATTATTAAACTATACATATTCTATTTTCCTTTGATGTTTGTTTATTCGCGACTAGTTTAAATATACTTGCTATTGTTTATTTGTTCGTTTAATAAACAACATGAACTGCAACATTCTTGTATGGCGCTTCTTAAAAAAGATGAAGACGCATGCATTTTTATGCACGTAATTGAACTTATGACAAAAGAAATATAACATATATCTTCATTGTTTCGTGTATAAGCGTCTTTCTTTAAAAAAAAAAATGTATAAAATTCTACATTCTCGCGTATTTAACTAACAAACTTGGACAGGTTTTAAATTTAAATTTCTAAGCCATAATTAAATGCTTTTACAATTATATATATTAGTTTTCAAATAAACTTGACCCTAAACAACAAAATAACAATGTCACGCTCTTTACAATTGTTAGCGTATGCAGAATTTATTAATACACATATTGTGTATTTGCATTAAACTAATAGTAAACATTTCAATTAACGAAATGTACACAGTTTATGAAAGTCTTGCATTGTCCATTCACTATTTACACTGCATACTTGTCTTTGTTAAATTTATTTTACAAGGAATACCTGCATTTCTTCTTTCTTGCTCCTTGTAGGGGACGGAGATGCCTTCTTCCATCGCGTAGTACATTTTCTTAGTGGTTTGCCAACTTTCCGTTCCCATGATTCGTTCCGGATTTCCACTCGGTCTTTTCCAGCCTTAGACGTGTAGATAGGTAGGATCGTCCTGTGATAAGGCTGTGCCGTAAGTGGCTGGCAAGGATCGCCATGTGATATTAGGGGGGCCTTAAGCCCCAAGGCAGAATCGCCATGTGATATTAGTGCCGTTTGTGCACTTCGTGGCAGGACGCCACGTGATGTTAGCCTGGTCCTGAGGGCTACATCGTTGAGTCTTCACGCAGATATCATGTCCCGATAAATGATACACAAAGTTCGGGTAACATATAATTTAATACACAACATTCTTACTAACTAGTATGTAGACTGAATGTGTGAATGTGAATGTGCAAATGTGAATCTGTGAATCTGAATGATCCTTCTTACTTACACTACAGTATATATACATAAGATAAGATCCTCGGACTACTTAGGGAATGTAATACAAACCCTGACATGTAGTTGGTGTTTGCAAACAACTCGCGTTAGCGAGGACGTATTTGTAACACACGTTACACTTGCATTACGGGAACGAGGCTGTGACCTCATTGAGATTGTTTGCATACACACAACTGCATTGCGTTATTACAGCAGGCTTGTGCCTGTAAGCCAACAGAAGAAGTACTTATTCGAATTTCATACTTGTTTTGTCGGATTTGCTCGGCAGCCAGGTGAATACGATCCAACAACTCTTCTCTTTTGTTCGAAACTTGCGCGTAGACTAAATTTTTCATATACCCCCATAAATAAAAGTTAAGGGGATTAAGATCGGGTGATCTGGGTGGCCATGCAACAGGATCACCTCGACCAATCGATCTTGATAATTGACGTTAAGCCAATTTCGGAGAGCAATTCCGAAATGTGGTGGTGCCCCATCCATGTGAAACCACATGTCTCGTCGAATATTCAGTGGGACATCCTCTAAAAGACTTGGCAGTTCGTCAATAAGAAATTGAAGGTAGTTGTCCGCATTTAACCTCCCAGGAAGAACGACAGGACAAATCAACAAGTCATTGATTAGGGCCGCCCAAACGTTAATAGAATTGATGTTGAAATTTAGATGAGCGTATAGCTTTGGGATTTTCTGATGACCACCTGTGCAGGTTTCTCAGATTTGTAACACCACTTCTCGTGAACGTAGATTCATCTGTCCAGAGAACTGTTCTGCAGAAATTAAAATGAAGCCGTGACTGCCTTAATATCCAGGTAGAATAAACTAGACGAGCATAGTGGTCTGCCTCAAGCAAACCGTATCCCCTGCGATAGTGATATGGATATAAGCCCTCACGTTTTAAAATTCGCCAAACTCGTTCGTGTCACTCCTAGTTGTCTAGCGATTCGACGCACACTCAGAGTTGGATCCCTTGTAACAATAGCTACTGCTTCTTCCTCTAAGTACTGGCAAATTTACTTCTCTATCGAAAAGATAATCATGCAGTCCGCATTCCCGAAATTGTCTGTGTACTTCCAGAAACGTTCTGTAATGAGGAATGCGCCTATCGGGAACTGCTTGACGTGCACTGCCGTTACAGTAGCCATACACAAAATGCATGTCCGCATACTCTTGAGAAGAAAATCGGTAAGGCATTTTGAATAAAGAAAACGTGTCCACTCACTGTTGTATGAACTGAAACATAATGTAATCCTTTATTAGAAAATGCAACGTTAACAGTCATCTGAACATTTGTTTATTGTATGATATTAATGGTTCAGCACTTACGAAATAAGTAAGAACCTTCTTTATCATAAATCAATTTCCAATACTCTTTTTTGTAGATCTCCAAGAAATTACTGTATGCACTACGACACGTGTTTATTTATTTTAGGATAACATTTTATTATGCGACGTTAAGAATAACAGGCTTTATTGAATCGTATAACTTTTTTAAATAAAATCAGTTTGTATTGACTTTAGAATTACATTTTTTTTTCATGATCTGACAATCACATTCATAGATCTGTAACTTTGAAACAAATAAAAATGGTTATACAAGTTTTACGTTTTTGTTACTTGAAATGAAGTCTACACTCCTAAAATTTGAACATAACGATACGGGACAGCTTGTATATATAGTTGATTTAGATATTCGGCAATTTAAGGTCTGTTTTACTTTAGTATGTATATATTTAAAATAATCTCTTACATGTTTCGGTATATACTACCTTCATTAAAGAATTATAAATAAAGACGGCAGACTATGTGCCCACACTGTAAAATTTAATATAATATAATAAATTTAATATATATATATATATATATATATATATATATATATGTTTATATACTGAAAAGGATTGTTCGACGTTGAGAAATGTTATATTTGCATAGTATTTTCTCTCTCTCTCTCTTTGTATCTGTACAATGGATCTTCAGTATTGGTAAAAAGTTGCCCTAATTTTGTAAAATCTACATTTTTATCTAATACACCTTATGTGTATTATTTATTAAATTTAACAGTGTGGGCACATAGTCTGCCGTCTTTAATTATAAATGACATTTATAATTCTTTTACCATCATTAATATATGTTGTTGTTTAAATATCTATCACATGTATTTAAATATCTATACACTGGCTTATCATGCTGGCAGTTCTATGTTTAGATCCCTGACTAGGCTGTCCGAGTAGGTTTTCGTGGTTTTCCTTCTCTTTCCAGAGGAATGCCGACAGCGTAACATCTTATGTCGCTCCACGGGCACAGACATAATAATAACTCAAGGCTTGCTATTCCCCCGTTATTGTCGTCTAGCTTTGGTGAATGCTAAGTTATGAATTATTATTATTGGACTTGAATGTATCTTTGAATAATTTGGTTTTATCCATGACAACTACAGATATATAAATATAACTTTAATATACCGTAATTTATATTTTAAATTTCTTTGAAAAAGGCACTATGTGTCGAAACATGTAAGATTGTTTTAAATATATTCATATCAAAGTAAACCAGACCTTAAATCGACGGCTAATTTAATCTATCACGATTCCATATGTTCCACAATTATTAGAAAAAATTAAATATTCCAAAAAATTTGATATAGCTACAACATATAAACTTAGTAAACATCTATTTTCAAAACTAAAACCTAAAATAGAAAAAAATCAAGAAACACATGTCATCTATAAAATACCATGTCGCGATTGCGACAGTTACTACATAGGCCAAACTAAACAATATTTATACAAAAGAATACAAGCCTACAAATACTCTAAAACAGACAAAACTGCTTTATCTACACACAAACTACAACGCGATCACCATTTAGATTTTTAAAACACACAGATAATTGATAAAGAACACACAATGAAAAGGGAAATTAAAGAAATGATTAGTATTAAACAGGAAAAAAAATCAATTAACAACAGAAGTGATAAAAAAAATTTAAGCAGTATATACTATAACTTAATTATGTAACGATCTGCAATTTACCATCATGAATATATGTTGTTATATAATTATCTACCATTTTCAGGTCGGCGATAACTGTCTGCTTCTGATTCTGGTTACTTGTAAACTGACGTAGTCGAGTGTAGGATGGTGGTTATATACCCGCTTAGCGTTCTGATTGGTTACACTTGGTTGAGTGTATGCACGGCTCCTTGTCGTTGGGCCTGTAGCTGGAGTGTACTGGCTGGGTTGCGGTGTAGGTGTTTTTGTTTGTTGTTGACAACTTATTTGCTTAATACTGTTACGGTACGGTATCATCTCGCGAATTCAAAGTGTCCGGACGTTTCTCAATTTCGATAGCTTCCCTGATAATTCTGGTTTTCATATGTTCTATGTTTGCCAAAAATTTGGTATTGCTGAAGTCTATCGTGTGGGACGTTTCCTTTACATGCTCAGCCAAAGATGAAGTTTTCTCGTCTTTTCTTACGGAGTTTTGATCGTCTCTTCTTACGTTTACCCTTCTGTTTGTTTGGCCGATGTACGTCTTCTCACAATGAAGGCATGGAATTTCATAAACTCCCTGGTTTTCTAAAGGTATTCTTGTTTTTGGATTCCGAAGGACTGTGCTGATTTTTCTGTCTGCTTTGAATGTGGTTTCAATGTTGTGTCTTCGTAGGACTCTGGATATTCTGTCGGTGATACCTTTGACATAGGGCAAGTAGGTTTTGGCTATTGATTCCTCTTTTTCGTCTTGTGATGTGACTCGTTTAGGTTTTAATGCTTTGTTGATTGCCCGTTTGCTAAAGCCATTCTGCTGGAGTGCATTGTGGAGTTTATCCATTTCTTGAATGACGTTATCTTCATCTGATAATCTCTGTGATCTTGTTACTAGGCTCTTCGCTGTGCGTTGAGATACCGACCTGTATGTGTGGATTTCCGGTATACAATATGGCTTAATTCTCCATTTTCTTTCTTCTTAACCAAAACGTCGAGGAATGGTAGTTGGTTGTTTGATTCTACTTCCATTGTGAATTTTATTTTTGGATGGATACTATTCAGATGTTCCAGGAAGCTCTTAAGGTGATCTTCTCCATATGTCCAAATCACGAACGTGTCGTCAACATATCGTAGCCAAAGTTTGGGTTTATGGGTGGCCGTCCTTAGTGCTGTTTTCTCCAAGTCTTCCATCAAGAGATTCACTATTACTGGTGACAAAGGAAAGCCAGCCCATCGGTGCGTCTTCTATTTGTTTGTAACGTCGATCGCCGTAGATAAAGTAGGTGTTTGCCAGGCAGTGTTTCACCAGGTTCATTATGTATGGTGGAGGTTGGTATTTTCTTTCGATGGTCCCTAAAGCTTCGGTTACTGGTATATTGGTAAACAGTGGCACTACGTCGAAGCTTACTAATAGCCCTTTTATCTTTCTTCAATATCTCGATGAAGTGGCTTGCGTTCTTGACGTAAGACTCGGCTTCTTCGGCATGTGGTTGTAGTTGTTGGACTAGGTATCTTGCCAACTGTTGAAGAGGTGACCCAATAGAGTTGACTATGGGTCTTAATGGTGCACCTCCCTTGTGGACTTTTGGTAAGCCGTAGAATTTGGGACATCTCGATGACTTCTCCCTTGGAATGAGTTGTGTTTGGATTTCCTTGTCGATGGAACTCTCCTTGATTTTAGTTTTAGTTGTTTTCTCCAGGTATGTTGCTGGATCCGTAGTGATTGGTTGGTATGCCGGATCTTCTAAGAGAGCTTTTATCTTGGTGTCGTAGACGGTTGTGTTCATTACCACCGTAGCATTTCCTTTGTCCGCTGGTAGTATAATAATGTCTTCGTTGTTCCTTAATTGTTTAAGTGCCAGTAATTCTTCGTTGGTGGATTGGCTGTCCGTAGTATTTGCGATACATCTTGGCGGATTGCTTCAGTAGAAGAGATCATTTGTGGGGTAGAGGCAACTATATCTGGGATTGACAAGAATACGGCCGAAGCAATCCGCCAAGATGTATCACAAATACTACGGACAGCCAAACCACCAACGAAGAACTTATCGCACGAAGAATTACTGGCACTTAAACAATTAAGGGGAGAGCCGGATAACGTTGAAGTCTCCGACCGATCATATCCCAGACATGTTCGATCGGATTGAGATCCGGAGAGCGTGCAGACCATGGAAGCATACGTATATGGTTCTCTTCCGCGAAGGTCTGGGCAACACGTGCAATGTGCGGTCGGGCGTTATCGTGCATGTATAGAAGACGTGGGCACTCATCCACGTAGCGACGAGCCGTCATCGTATGCTGTATACGCAGCAGACGTGTACGCCCACCATGTGTAATAGCACCCCATACCATAATGCCCTGCTGGCGGTAGATAGGGCATGGTTGGATGCACTCCTCGAGGTGACGCTCACCACGTCTCCGATGAATCAAAATTCGCGCGTCACCGGTGCTCAATTCGAACCTTGATTCGTCGGAAAACAAAATCTGCCTCCACTCGACAACCCACTGACGTCTAGCCTCCACCCACTGGCGCCGTGTACGACGGTGCTCGCGAGTCAGTGGAATCCGCTGCAACGCACAGCGCGCTCGCAGTCCACTTTCTAGCAAACGCCCCCGTACAGTTCGCGTAGTGAGTACGCCCTCCCTTCCTGCTGACCAAACGGCTCCAAGTTGCCTTGAGGAAGACGTACGCGGCGCTAAAGCGGTGTGCACAAGAGCGCGATTCTCGCGCGGGGCCGTCCCACTCGCGGCTGAAGGCGCGTACGTCCTTTCTTCATCCATTCTCGCCATGCCCGCTGCACTGCCGATAATGACCGCTCGAGACGGCGCGATTTCATGGAAGGATACTCCTGTCATGTGCATCCACACAACCATTCCGCGCTCAAACTCACTCAGATAACGCGAACGTCCTTCCATCACGCACAAAGTACGACTACAACAACTCGCTTCCACCACACTAACGATAACCGGTTTCTCCCTCCCCGCATCGGTCTCCATGGAGACAACATATTGCAGCAGTCGGAGGCACTCAGTAAAAATGCAGCGATAGAAAAAATCAAAACTCGCTGCGCAAACTCGTCTAGAGAAAACCTTAATGCTCCGCTAAATCTACGCATTTATCTTGACACGTTCAGATTATACAGGGTGTGCTCGTAAATTTTTTCCATCAGTGTATTTATATTAGAAAGAAATTGAACGTTGAAATATATTAAAGTAATTAAATAAAAGTAATATATACAAGAAACGTCGAATAAGTATCTAAAATTTAACACACATGAAAAATACACTGAAAAGAAAGTTAAATCACGTCGTAAATTAAATGTGATTGAAATAAATCTCTGTAGCGAACAATACAGAGTTTATCTGTGAATCGTGTCACGATCGAACGACACGTGTTACTTGGACAAATACGTGGAGTTAGAGCGATGTGTATCTTACGGCAGTCGGGAACCAAGAAGAACGTTTTGTGTAGAAGAGAACACTCGTGGTTGAAAATGTTTTGATGAGAGAGGGTAAATCGAAGTTGGCGATGTCTAAGAATTAAAAATTAATCAAAGATCCGAGCGAATAGTAATTTAATCGCGACTATAAAAATGAGGTCGATATTAATAGCGTCGGTAGAATTTCTACATCTAGAAAAAATAGCTCGATTAATTAAACAACTTATAAATTAAGAAAAAATAATTATAAGAAAAATTGTACGTAATTATCCCAGATGTCGAATGTCCCATAATTAAGTAGGATGCATTCAAGTCCACACTTGCAAAAACATGCATCCAGACAGTTTGTATAAAATTGTAGAAGTAGACGGACGTGTTGTTCGAAGTTAAAAAGTTACTATTTTAAAGTTTACTGACTGTGAATATACGTGTTTTTAGAAATGGCCAATTACGGGATACGCTTTGCAAGGTAAGTGTTTTTTTTTGTTTTTACACGTAAACAATTTTTCATCTGATAATCATAAACTATAGAGAAAATATCAAAGATTAATTATGTAATTTAGAAAATGTGATTATAATTGTTAGATATACATTTTTATCTTTGATTTTGTTCGTCCTACATGTAGGATGTTGGGCATAAGCATCACTAAATCTTTTTTTTTTCTAGAAATTTTTCTTTGAATGAGGCACTTGAAATGGAAAACGATGAATGATTTCAGAGACAAGTTAATTCAATAACATTTTTTTCCCCCAAACAGTACTTGAGGGAACCATGCGGATGAAGATTCGGGAGACGAGGATTTAGTCCATATAAATAATTTACTGGGGCTCAGCTTCGTGCCTCTGCAGAAATAAATTTACGATTAAGCACACTTGTTAGTGATGATTATTTGTCGGAAAATAATATTCCTCTGCAAATGCTGATAAAAAGAAAAATTAAAACTCCGTCTACTCCATCTACTGAGGCATTTTATTTTCATGTTGTGAATAATACTACATTAGACAGCACAAGAGACAAATTTGCAAAAGTGAGACCGTTTGATCATCTAAACCAAAAGTTTATAAAATATAACATTTGTGAGGAAATGCATTCTAATGACGAAGCAATGGTACCCTATTTTGGGCGCCATGGCGGTCAGCAATTCATTCATGGCAAGCCCATTAGATATGACTATGCATTGCTTATGCAACTAAGGAATAGATATTGCTTTGATGTAGCAGACCATTTTGTAATACCTCAAGAAAAACATTCAAAAACCCCTACAAGATGTAGAAAGTGTAACAAAGGTTTACGTGTAAATTGCTTTGTGAGTTATCATTAGAGCAGACCAATTTCCATGCGCGCCATGAGTGCCGGTATGGGAGTGCAACATGAGCTTGTTACCGATATAAGTATAGAAGTAGAGACATTTATTTGATCAGAAATAATTAAATATACATTTGGTTTTCTACTATTAAAGTAATATGCATAAACGCACGAAAAATAAGAATTATACATATTATAGCAGCGTTGTATGTACCTATAAATAAAAAGGAAAATGTATGAAATCAGTGATTGTGTGCACGACATTTTATTACGTATGCTTACACTTACATGCAACCTAAGCAAGTACCAAACACATACTGAATGCTTTTTATTAGTTCTGATGCAATACAATCATCCTCACACCGGCGCACATGGCGCGCACGGAAATTGGTCTGCTCTAGTTATCATTCACCATCCAAAAATTTGTGGATATTTAGTTTATTTTACTTATTTGCCCAACGTTCTACATATAGGACATTTTTTTTTGTATTTTGAGAAATAAATTTTTGGTTTATTGGTCCTAGAAGTCTTTATATTTAAAATAAAAAGTTTATACAAAAACTAACAAAAAAAATGATAGCTTGAATGGTTATATTCATGACATAAATTTAAAAATGAAATGTAAATAAGAAACGAACGTTGAATATAAGTTGAACGTTCAATCTGGTAGATTTCTTGGAAGGGTCGTCTTGACCAGAGCGGTACAAAAGAAAAGTATTCTCTTACAAACAAATATACACAAAATGGCTGTTTGAATTAATATTTGAAATTTGAAATATTTAGGAAGAATATAATTTAAAATTTTCTTAATATACGAAGTGTAACATAACTAATGTCTGCATTTATTGTAACAGTTTCCATTTACTATAAATAGTAAAGGCAAACTTGAAAAACCTAATTCAAACTATCGATAATGCATTATCTCTGAATTATTTGAAAAAATAAATCCTTCACAAGATTTATTTTTTCAAATAATTCAGAAGTAATAACGTGGAACATGTGGGATCAATATCATCTATTTAATAATAATACATACAATTACAGGGGCATCGGTAGGCCTTCGAGTTATTATTATAAGCTAATGATACAACTGAGCTATCAACCGATAAAAGCTGAATACTTATAGGAAATATTGTTTTAAAAGCAAAACGCAATGAGGACTCTTTTATTCCGTCGGTTTCTAAGAATTCAAAACTTAACAACCTGGGAATCGCGAATTGCAGATAAATGTTATGCCACTGTCAAAGTTCGTGTATTCTCACTTGCTTATTACAAAACTGGCTAATGAGATTTTAAAAAGAAGAACTTAAAAATACTTTGTTGTGCTTATAACTTTAGCAATATTTAACTACCTATAGTATATTCTGAACTAGAAGTTTCAGTATTAGTTTCTTCTGAATGATTTGCGTATCCATTTTACTCATATGATTACAATAAATATGGTGTCAGTTTCATCGATTCCGCTTTTAAGGAAGGAGCGGATTTGATTTATATCTGTACTAATAGTATTGACCACCTTTTTTTAATTTTATACTAAAAAGAAAGTTGCCAAGCATTTAAAGATAAAAAGTAAGATAGATAGAAAAAGTAAATACCTTATCGCTGTTGAAATTTTTTCATTTATCTCTAATTTTAAATTTAAAGAAATTTCCAACTCATTAAACGAAGAAAATAGTAACATTTCAGTTTTATACTATAAACCAGTTTTCAACAATTTTCAAAACTCAATTATAAATGACATACAATTCTCATTTATACCAAGGCGTTCTATGTCTATCGAATTCACTTATTTAATATACACGTGAACTGTTTACAAATCACAAATCATGAGTTAGCATTTACACACTTTCAAAACCGTCTCTAGTACAGAAAACAGACTGTCTTTAACGAGTCTACAGTTGCATTAAGCAAGAATCAATTATAAAAAAAAATGATAAAGAATGAATAGAAATCGATGACACTTAATAACACATAACGTTTGTCGCATAGATTTCTGCCAAGACGGGTGTGGGTGTGACAACTTGACACATGTTGGAAATGTACTTGGAGATACGGTCAAAACACGAAACGCACATATTGATTGGAACTCAAATTCAGGGACTCTTATATATACTTCTTTTTATAAAACTGTGTCCATCGTAAGAATTCAATCATATGCCGCGCTGAATTCGAGCGCGGATGAAGTAAGAACATGTAACCTGTACAATGGTTTGCAGCGCATTCAAGCTTTAACAGTCTCGAGATATCGTTCTAAGGGAAGAGGTTCATTTATGAATTAATAAAATCTGATATTCCCACGAAATTACTGTTTCCTACTACATATATGACACAGAGCAACCATACAAAACCAAACAAACACTGAGCCAGTCGCGCGTAAACAAAGCAACTCCATTACAGGACTGGTATAAATAGGGCCACAGCACTGACAAAACAATTAGATTCGAACACGCTCCAAAAAAAAATGAGGAAAAGCTTATTAAAACGTCAAACCTATTTATGTATTATAATAATTGTTGTTAATATATATTGTTCATTAACCGATATAATAATTCATGATTGTTTTCAATAAGCACAAACAATCGTTTACATTTTAATATTGCACAAATATAACCAAACTCCCATAAATTGAATTGGAATCCACATATTTGTTCTGCACATAATGTGTGCATTATAGGTCTAACAATCTCACCTTTGTCAGTCCATAGAGTTTATTGTTATCACTACGGCTTCTAACGATATCAATGCCTTCATTTACTTTTGAAAAACAATCGTAATCACGATGGAAGCGAGCGCAAAAGATGGTTCTCAAGAAAAGAATATGTGAGGTATTGCGAATTACTCATTTTTTCTCGCAGCTTTAAAACATCTGTTTGTGTAAAGAATATTTTCTTTCTCTAGTTATTTACATCGCTATGGTTGCCTGAAAGATACCTTAATTAAAGGATAATTTAATACGGCGTTTTAAATAGCTCAATCTCATTTTGACATCGTTCAGGCTTTCCAGTTCATTTATAAAAATATATGTTTAGTATTGTCAGTAATGCTAATGTCATCCATTTTGTTTACTTTGCTCCTGACATTTACACGTACAGGTGTATGTCTGTGTGAAGTATGCTCTATAAGATGGTGGCCTAGAATATTGCAGACAATTAAATAAAATGTATTGAAGTAGTTTCTTGGTTGAATCTTGTGATTTTTCGGCTATTTAGAATTATCATAGGGTATTTGTTTTCTTTTTCTTATTTCTCGTCCGTCTGGTGAATGGAATAGTGACATCTGGTGTCTATTTTGTGGACAGTTGTCATGTATTAAAAATTCTTTATAATAAAATATATTTAATTGAAATTCTTTTCCTGTTGGGTTCGTATTTCATTGCCTTAATTTTGGATGTAGCAAAATGTTTTTCTAAGTATGTAATTCTTATTTAAGGCCTTCTCTACAGTGGTTCCATCTATCGGTTGTTTTAAGACCTATGTATTTTATAGTATAAAAGCATCGAGTTTGCGAAACTTGCTCTCTTGCAATTAAGTCGTCAACTGGAATTTTCGAGGACGTAATTCATAAGGAATAAAATTTTAATGACTCAGTAAAGCACATGTTGCAACGCTCATGCGGTTTTTGCAGTCAATTTATTAATTAATATAAGCGACTGAAAGGGTATATTGAGATATCGAAAGTGTTGTTTTCGGTGTTAGCGGTTATAGTTTTTATTGGAGCATGTGTTCATAAGTTTTCCATTTATTTTTCGAAGCAAGACGAATTACCCTCTCGTAGGTGAGTAAGTATCTTTTGATGTCCCTATTTAGAGCATTGTTCTTTTTAATTATAATTTATTTTTGCTACATTCGTTTTCTTTCTTGAATTTAAAAGGATACACGTGTGAGGTGTAAAGTTCCTAGTGAGCCATAAAATTCACAGGTGTGGAGAAATACATTCATTTGGGTGAAAGCATGAAGTTATCATCGTCCCATGTAAATTGTGCTCTTTTGATTAGAATCCGAACTGAAAATACACCATTTTACGAAAGAGAGTCGTATCCCATGTATATGAGAGAACACCGCCAAATAGGAATTAAAAGGACACGACTGCGTGAGCATGACAATTTTATGAAGTTAAGGTAGGATCTTACATGGTTTATATTCTTCTGAGAACTACAGACATTTGATTTAAACTCACTCTATGGAATCTGTCCATGTCCGAAGCATAAAGTTTAAAGATAGTTATAGTCAAGTTTAGATTATTCTAACTTAGAGTCATTCGATAAGCCTTAATTTTGCACAGGGTAGTCGAAATTTACATTAACGTACTAGGATTATGCCTAAAATTTCTTCACTTTATTGTTGCTACTGTAAATATATTTTTAAATTTCAAATATTTATTATAATTCTCTGGACTGATATAGACCAATGTATTGCTAAGTTTCATATTATGTTTTTCAATGTTTAATTTCCTTCAGTACGATTTTAATTTGTAAATTGTTTTATTGAATAAATTAATAACCTAATTATATAAACTGAATGTATAGAACCTCGATGCGAGATTTATCGAAAAATCTTTGGATAAATTACCAACTGATTTGTTATCTAGAATTAAGCATTCAAATTATTTTATGGCTTAATCATTTAATCATTGCGATCATATTGCTTCTTGATACTTAAATCAATCTGATTTTTATTAATGTAACTTAGTTCAGTTTAAAATCCCGTATTTATTAGCTTTTCTTATCCATATTAAATATGCATTATTATTTGATAAGTTAAAAATTACTGTACTGGGTGTGTCATTAACTCGGTATCAATTTATTACCTTTTATTTCATTTTTATTTACTTAACTGTTGCATTCATTAAGCAAGTTGGTCACTGATATTTTTAATGTTTGATGATTAATTCATTTTTAACCGTGGCTCGTGAGCTTTGTTCAGATTATTAGCATTATTTTTGCTGTTATTTCTTAATATTATATTTCTTATGTTTATTGCTATTTTTGTTCAACATAGATGCTTACATTACATCTTGTTATTGTTATCCTATTTGGCATTTTATTGTTGTGTTAGAAATTGTCCACGTATTACCTGTGAATTATAGTGGCTATCTAATCGGCGCAAGTCAGTGACTTAGTCGTTATTTTCTCCAGAGTATGGTGCTAACCGATTAAAATGCACAACTCTTGGTTTTGTATGAGCTGTTCGCCTTATGCGGTATATTACATCGTTAATCCGCTTCAACACCTCGTATGACCCCTCCCCCAATTCTTTGGAGTTTTGGAGACAGGCCCCGGCGACGTTGTGGACTATGTAGCCAAACCCGATCGCCTTCATAGTAACCACCCTTCTTGGCGTTGATGTCGTAGCTCCTTCATTCTGTCACTGGCATCTTGGATATTGTGTCTTACTTGATCATGAATATTATCCAGTCTTCTTCGAAGAGTGCTGACATAATCTTCTCCAGTAAGATCTTCACCAGGCTTGCGTCCAAACTTCAAATCACAGGGCAGTCGGGGTTCCCTCCCGAAAAGCACGTTTGCTGGTGATTGCCCAATGGTTTCTTGAACAGATGCCCAGTATGCCATTAAGGACAACGGTAAGTGCTCGTCTTAATTTCTCTGATGTTCGGAGACCACTTTGGATAAATGTCTGATCATGGTCTTTTTCATTGGCCCTACTACGACATCAACGCCAAGAAGTGTGGTTACTATGAAGGTGATCGGGTTTGGTTATATAATCCACAACATCGACGGAGCCTGTCTCCAAAACTCCAAAGAATTGGGAGGGGTCATACGAGGTGTTGAAGCGGATTAACGATGTAATATACCGCATAAGGCGAACAACTCATACAAAACCAAGAGTTGTGCATTTTAATCGGTTAGCACCATACTCTGGAGACAATAACGACGAAGTCGCTGTAGATAGCCATTATAATTCACAGGTAATACGTGGACAATTTGTAACACAACAATAAAATGCCAAATAGGATAACAATAACAAGATGTAATTTATTATAACGACAGACAATATATATCAACAAACATCTATGTTGAACAAAAACAACAATAAACATAAGAAATATAATATTGAGAAATAACAGCAATAATAATGCCACTAATCTGAACAAGGCTCACGAGCCACAGTTAAAAATGAATTAATCATCAAATATTAAAATATCAGTGACCAACTTGCTTAATGAATGCAACAGTTAAGTAAATAAAAATGAAGTAGAAGGTAATAAATTGATACCGAGTTAATGACTCACCCAGTATAGTAATTTTTATCTTATCAAATAATAATGCACATTTAATATGCATAAGAAAAGCAAATAAATACGGGATTTTAAACTGAACTAAGTTACGCTAATAAAAGTGATCGCAATGATTAAGCTATAAATGAATAATTTGCATGCTTAATCTAGATAATAAATCAGTTGGTAATTTATTCAAAGATCTTTCGATAAATCTCGCATCGAGATTCTATACATTCAGTTTATATAATTAGGTTATTAATTTATTCAATAAATCAATTTACAATTTAAAATCGTACTGTGGGAAATTAAACATTGAAAAATATAATATGAAACTTAGCAATACATTGGTCTATATCAGTCCAGAGAATTATATTTGATAAATATTTGAAATTTAAAAATATATTTACAATAGCAACAATAAAGTGAAGAAATTTTAGGCATAATCCTAGTACGTTAACGTAAATTTTGACTACCCTGTGCAAAATTAAGGCTTATCGAATGACTCTAAGTTAGAATAATCTAAACTTGACTATAACTATCTTTAAACTTTATGCTTCGGACATGGACAGATTCCATAGAGTGAGTTTAAAACAAATGTATGTAGTTCTCAGAAGAATATAAACCATGTAAGATCCTACCTTAACTTCATAAAATTGTCATGCTCACGCAGCCGTGTCTTTTTAATTCCTCTTTGGCGGTGTTCTCTCATATACATGGGATACGACTCTCTTTCGTAAAATGGTATATTTTCAGTTCGGATTCTAATCAAAAGAGCACAATTTACATGGGACGATGATAACTTCATGCTTTTACCCAAATGAATGTATTTCTCCACACCTGTGAATTTTATGGCTCACTAGGAACTTTATACCCCACACGTGTATCCTTTTAAATTCAAGAGAAAAAACGAATGTAGCAAAAATAAATTATAATTAAAAAGAACAATGCTATAAATATGGACAAAAGATAGACTCACCTACGAGAGGGTGGAAAACTCACGAACACGTGCTCCAATGAAAACTATAACCGCCAACACAGTGAAAACGACACTTTCGATATCTCAATATACCCTTTCTGCCACTTATATTAATTATTAATTGACTGCAAAAACCGCATAAGCGTTGCAACATGTGCTTTACTGAGTCATTAAAATTTTATTCCAAATGAATTACGTCCTCGAAAATTCCAGTTGACGACTAAATTGCAAGAGAGCGAGTTTCGGGTATGAGTCGTTGATTTTGTTCTGTGGTCGAAGTTGCCTCCATTTCCACTCCATTGTTTCGTATCTCCCAGGGTTGTGATGTGTTTGAGTCTGATTTAATCATGCGTTGTTGTGTTTTTTTTTTTTGCGGTCCTGTGTGTATTGTGCGTGTAAAGTCTGTGTGTCAGTCGCTTTTTTTGCGTTTAAGTCATGTGTGTTCGTTTGTTGGTCATCATCACATTTTTTTTTTTTTGCGTTTCAGTTGTGTGTGTATTTAATGTTTATTATTGTAAAGTGTTATGATTGTCTGTGTTTGTGTTACGAAGTATTGTATTTGTTCTTTTGTTGCGTTTGTCGAGTTTAGTGTTATTAGCATATTGCCTAAGGCAAGTGCTAATTCGTCAACTGTGTTAGGTATTGTTTTGTTTTGTCTTTGAGTCCAGGAATTAGTTGTTGGGGGTGGTGCTGGTATGTATTTAGGTTGAGGTGTGGTTTTGTTTGTGAGATTGTTTGGGTTATTGGGACAGTTTATGAAAGTGGGTAGGTGAGGGCCACCGCAGTTTGCACACTTTGGTTAGGTTGTTTTAGTCTTGGTACATAAGTGTGTCGAATGTCCGTCTCCGCATTTCATACATTTGTAGTTAACGTTGCAGTTTCTTTGGTGATGTCCGATAGTCTGGCATTTGTGGCATTGTATAATGTCTGTCCGTTTGTTTAGTTGTTCGATTTTTATTGCGAGTCCGCAGCAGTCGTGAATGCTGTATATAGATTTGTACTGTCTCGTTAGTTCGATTAATACTAGTGGTGCCGGTATGCCGTGTTTGCCGTTCATCCTTTTAATTTTTATTGTCGGGTAGCCTTTGTCAGTCAAGTCGTCTGTAATGTCAGTTTCGGTGATAAAGGTAGGAATACCACGCATAACTACCTTTAATGTCTTTTCGCTTCTCAGTTGAAATCTATAAAATTGAATTTGTTCATTGTCAAGTATGTGTTTAAGTTTTCGGTAGTCTTCGTCAGTTGTCGGTTCGATATGTATGCCTGGTTTAACGAGTTTGCTTTGTACGGTGTTGATGCTGTGTGTTTTGAGTATGTGTCGTATGTGTGTCCATTGCTCTTTTTCGGTTATAATAATCGGTGCGATTTTGTGTGTTTTTTTTGTTTCAGTTTTTGTGTTTTGTGTAGTGTATGTCTTATCACTTACCCTGGGTGTGCTGTTTGATGTTGACGGTTGTGGAGTGAGTTCGGAGGTTTCTTCTTCCATTTTTTCCTCAGTTTTGGTGTCGAGGGCGTCGTATGAATTTTTTATTTCTATTGGTGTACCTGCGTGTTCTGTTTTCTGTTTTTTCGCTGTTTTTTTGGGGGTTTGTGAATGCGTCGGTGATTGTGGTTTCATTTTCCTGTTTCGGTTGGCTTTTTGTCGGTTTTATTGGGCTTGTTTCTTCTGTGTGATGTGTGATAATTTCCAGTTTTGCTGACGGATTGTCGCGATCTACCATAAATATTTGGGATTGATTACGCAAAAGTAGTTGGATGTTTGCTTCCTCGGTGGTATTTTCAATTATTGTTTCAGCGTCTCTAAGTTGCTGATCGGTACATCTTCTTCTGAAGTTGGGTCTCAGCGCCAAGTTAGTAATGTAGATTATTTCTTTATCTGCTCCGGCCATTGCTTCCGGGTTCATATGACGTTGTATCGTCGTAGATGCTCTCAACTGCGATGTTGCGTGAACAGATATCGCAGTGAGAATCGTGAGCGAGTTTCGCAAACTCGATGCTTTTATATGATAAAATACATAGTTCTTAAAACAACCGATAGATGAAACCACTATAGAGAAGGCCTTAAATAAGAATTACATACTTAGAAAAACATTTTGCTACACGCAAAATTAAGGCAATAAAACACGAACCCAACAGGAAAAGAATTTCAATTAAATATATTTTATTATAAAGAATTTTTAATACACGACAACTGTCCACAAAATAGACACCAGATGTCACTATTTCATTCAGCAAACGAACGAGAAATAAGAAAAAGAAAACAAATACTCTATGATAATTCTAAATAGCCGAAAAATCACAAGATTCAACCAAGAAACTGCTTCAATACATTTTATTTAATTGTCTGCAATATTCTAGTCCACCATCTTATAGAGCATACTTCACACAGACATACACCTGTACGTGTAAATGTCAGAGCAAAGTAAACAAAATGGATGACATTAACCTTACTAACTGACAATACTACACATATATTTTTATAAATGAACTGGAGAGCAGAACGATGTCAAAATGAGATTGAGACAGGCGCGGCTCGTGATGACGTATTTGGGAGTGCAAGTACAATGATGCGAGTGCCTCGTGTGTTTTCGGTGTTTACTAAGAAAACGTTACAGTTAGTACACGAGAATACACGAAGCACTCGCATCATTGTACTTGCACTCCCAAATACGTCATCACGAGCCGCGCCTGGATTGAGTTATTTAAAACACCGTATTAAATTATCCTTTAATTAGGGTATCTTTCAGGCAACCATAGCGATGTAAATAACTAGAGAAAGAAAATATTCTTTACACAAACAGATGTTTTAAAGCTGCGAGAAAAAAATGAGTAATTCGCAATACCTCTCGTATTCTTTTCTTGGGAACCACCATTTGCATTTTGCACTCGCTTCCATCGTGATTTTCCACTTCGCGTTTCAGGAGATCATCTTCCATAATCAGGGAATACCATTGTGCTCAATATGACTTTAATTCGCCAGGTTGGTCTTTGCCCATTTTCCTTCCAAACCCTTAATCTAAGATCAGGATCAGCTTCTTGATCTGCAAATAAATTGTCTGGTTGCCACTGGTCATCAACCACGGTGGTTCGAAGAACGTTTGCCGATTTTTTTTCGATTCGATTGCAATATTGTCTTCTGCATAAGGCCTTGTTTTCCGTAACTGTGGATCACAAAGGAATCTAAAAATTTAAAATACATGCTAATATGATAAAAAAAAATGTAAAAATGAGTACACTTACCTATGGTATTTTGTTACTATTTTTAACAAAACGGTTTGTGCAACCGTAAGCAGAACACGGAATGATTATCTTTTACACAAACTATAACGCAAAATAAAACTACTACTGTTTATATTAATGATAGATACAAACAGTTGTAACTTTACTTAATGCAATTTCACCACATGCTTAAAATAAAACTGATTTAACTATTCAAAATAATTCACTATCAGAATACGCGCTCGGAATGTTTTGCCAGTACTAGCTCTATCTCGTTTACAATTGTCTCTCTCTAATGTTGTAGTCAATTCGTAATACGCATAGGCAATCCATATATACTACATCCATGATAACAGCTGTTACCAGATGTTACGTCGGAAAAAAGCTTATTGTTAACGAACTATAGACCTATATCTTTGCTATATATAATCAAACATTTTTGAAAAATAATGGCGCAGAAGATTGAGTTTCTGCTCGGGAAATAACGTTATCGGCACTGAACAACATTCTTTACAGAAGAATAAATTTTTCACGATATCTGTTTTAAGCTTCATTAACGAATTGTATTGGATTTTGGATCAGCACAATTACTGCGTGGGCGTTTTCATGGACTTGAGTAATGCGTTCGATCTGGTAAATCATAAGCTTCTGTTGAGAAAGTTGGACTCGTATGACATGCGTGGAGCCGTTAACAAATGGATACAGTTATACCTCACGGGCAGAGAGCAGGTCCTTGATTTAAATGGCATACTATGAAAGAACTACAATATTAGTTCCGGTGTGCCTCAGGGCTCTGTCCTTGTCACACTTCTATTTGTAATCTTCGTAAATGACCTGCTGAATATACTATAAACGGCTCAGTTACCGTGTACGCTGATGACAATACTTATTTGTGTGGATCAGGTCATATGGACGAGACAAAAGCTTTGACACAACGAATACAAAATAGTGTTCATAAACTTTTCTGCAAAGCCCTCGACCCTCGAGTGATACATCTTTGCTGTTAAGAGTTAAAAATAAATCTATACAACAAGTGCAATGTACTAAGTTTCTTGGTATGTATGTGAATAGTGGTTTGACGTGGTATCGACATACGGACGAATTGTGTCAGAAATTGGCAAGTGTATGTTATGCTCTATTCAGACTACGTTATTTGGTGCAAATGGAAATATTTTTGACTTATTATTACTCCGCTTTCGAATCTTAATTACGTTAGTCTTGGAGGTTCTTCAATTAGTATACAACGAATTTTCAAAATGCGAAAACAAACTATACGTAACATAATAGAGATTCCTACTCTAAGAACCCTCAGACTCTAAGAATACTACCTTTGCCATGTCTGTATATAGTTAAAGTATTATTAATTGTATATCAGCATTTGCATTACCAAAAAGTAATCAATTTCATAGTTATTTCACTGGTCGCAAAGATTACCTTGAGAACTTAGTTCCGACCAGGCGCGGCTCGTGATGACGTATTTGGGAGTGCAAGTACAATGATGCGAGTGCCTCGTGTGTTTTCGGTGTTTACTAAGAAAACTTTACAGTTAGTACACGAGAATACACGAAGCATATCATTGTACTTGCACTCCCAAATACGTCATCACGAGCCGCGCCTGGTTCCGACTGAACATAATCCTTTATTAATAGGAATTAAGTTTTATAGAAAATTACCACAGAATATTAAACATGTTGCACATAGGTCTTTTTAAGAAGTATATTAAAAATTACATTTTGACCCATTGTTTTTATAGTATAAAAGAGTAATACTAATAATGATAGCTAAATTAGCAAACGTATACTTTTTCTTTTTTTTTGTTGGATTAAATAAACATTATTCATCAAATATAAAGTAATTGATGTGTCTTCCATTAGATTAGCGGTTCCTTTGATCCATTTAATAATATCTAACTGCGAAAATATTGAGTCTTCATATTTTCTTGTATTAGTTTATATCCCACCACATTTAAACTGCGCAGACTTTTGAACTATTCCTCGACATGCTGGAAATCATTGTTACTGGGAAATATATATTTTACTTGTAGGGGATTTTAATATTCCGAATTTTGGCAAACCTGGTGTTACGTCTGATGCGAATTCTGCTTTAATTTATGGCATCTTTAAACCTAACTCAGTTCAACGATATTACCAATGCAAATAATCGACTGTTAGACGTGTTACTATGAAACATGGACTGTGAATTCGATGTTGGACATGTTTTTGTCTCCCTTGTTGGTGAAGACAGCCATCATCCTGCATTATGGCTTGATGTTATGCATAGGGTAACATCTCGTACACGTCCATTTCTGTCAAACAACAATATTATATATAACTTTAAAGAGGCTAATTTTATAAAACTGTATTCTGATCTACTCCAAACTGACTGGTCTTTCCGAGATCAAATAAAACAAATTTTAATTAATTTCACTACTTTTTACTTTACACAGTAACGATCTTTTCGCTCCACAGGGGCTTTGTCAGACATATGACTAACCTATGGACATCTCTTTACATAAATGTACCGTAACAAACACATGTTTTGAATAGTTGAAGGAATGGGTAGCTTTTATTACTTAAATGTCTCTGAACAACAACTTTCACAAAAATATTGAACTACGGTTTATACGAACAGTTTTGTATAAACCGTAGTTCAATTGTGTGTTTTATTGTTATTTATAAGTAGGTCAATAGCCTGACCTTGGTAATATCCTGAAAACAATACAATATTGAATTTCTTTAAATGTCTTAATATTAAATTTATGCCGAGAAATAATAAATTACATTTGTAATTTTTAATTGAATGTTAATTTTTTTGTCTGTGTTCTTTTTGCCTCCTTTTTTAATGACAATTTCTTTGCTCTAAAACCACAGATTTGTGTGAAACAGGTGAAAAACTTAAAGAAGATTTTCAATGTGGCTGCCAGTTGCAGAAATACAATTTTCTAACCAATCCGTAGACTTTTGAAGTACACGCTTTAACGCGGCTCGATTTTTACGGATATGGGTCCAGCTTGAAAAATACTTTGCCGAAGATCAGTTTCACGGCCACGGCCTTCATAGTAACTTGGATGCAATGAACCGCGACCTCTCAATCTGTACACGGTTTGTAAAATTAAGTCATTTGATGGACATTTTCGGTTCGGAAACCGCCCTTCTTAAATACGTATAGTAGCGCTAATATTTTGGCAAGACGATGTCTGTTTATTCGTAATTTGAATAAGCCATACTTCATGGAAGTTGATAACAGACTGACTTCTGACTTACAGTATGCGTCATCGCATCTACAACTGCCACCATTGCGCTTCAATAGGGGTAGCGCTGCAGTTATAAAGGAATACTAAATTTACTAGCGTCGGGTATTCACTTAAATGTCTCACACATTCATAAAAATATAATTTCCCTAATTGGAATGAAATCGTATTCATGTTAATTTAGACTATTAATTAGGTTTATAATATATACAATATTAGAGATCAAAATCCTAATTTATTAAAAATTATTCTGTTTTAGTTGAGACACACTCGCGTTCATACAGGAGAACGTCCCTACGCCTGCAATCTCTGTGGAAGAGCTTTCACTCAATCTAATGATCTAGCTTTGCACATGCGTAGACATACAGGTGCTAGGCCGTACGCTTGTGGCATGTGTCCAGCCCGATTTATTCAATCTGGACAATTAAAAGCACATAGACGATCCACAGGTCATTGGATGGAAACACAACCAGATCTTAAAGGTGGCCACCGCGTAGAACCTGTTGTACCTTTATCAGACCCTGTTCCCATAAAGTTTAAAACTCACGGCAAAAAGAAACCAGAAGAGGAATTTCATGAGGCAGAAATTAAAGAATCTCAGCCGATTTGTAATCCTGTTAATATAATGGTGCAGCCAGTTATTATTGAAGACTCAAAACTAATAAACCAGTATCAATCAAATGAAATGGTTGGTTATAATAACACAACAGAAGAAAACGTCGAAGAATTAAATAATCGCATAAAGTGTGAAGTACAAAATTGTAACACTAATAATATGAATAACGATAAGGAGCAAATGGAACATCAAAAAAATCCTCTACCTACATTCCAAATTTACAATACCAATCCAGCTCCAAGTAGCACCTCATATTACCCTACATATCAATCATTTGGGTAACGATAGGTTTTTCAGTGATTGAAAAATTAAGTTTAAATAATTTTATTTACTCACATTATATTATTATATACACTTACAATAGTAAATAACAAATTTCGTAATTTACGTTATATATGGTCTTTTTTTACAGAAAGTTCTTATAAGTATCGATTTTGTTTTGGCACCATGTTACCTAGTATTACCTATGTTAACACTTTTAGTACTTGGGCATTTATTATCAGACAAAAAGTTTCACTAGCTTCATTTAAGACTAAGCACAATTACATATGAAAATTTTGATATCTTAAATATCTAAACTATTACAACTTCAGTTTACAGTATGATTAAATTAAAGTTTTAAATTAATACAGTACATTATATATATATATATATATATATATATATATATATATATATATAAGGTAAACTTAATAAGTCGGCGATTAAAGGTCTGGTTTATTACTTCAAAGTATATATATTTAAAATAACTCTACATGTTTCGGCAATGATGCCTTTGTCAAGAGAATACAAAATATAAATGACAGAATATATATATATTCTGTCATTTATATTTTGTATTCTCTTGATAAAGGCATCATTGCCGAAACATGTAGAGTTATTTTAAATATATACTTTGAAGTAATAAACCAGACCTTTAATCGCCGACTTATTAAGTTTACCTTATCATACCAAGGTCACGAAGATATTATATATATATATATATATATATATATATATATATAAATATAATATCTTCGTGACCTTGGTATGATAAGGTAAACTTAATAAGTCGGCGATTAAAGGTCTGGTTCATTACTTCAAAGTATATATATTTAAAACAACCCTACATGTTTCGGCAATATGCCTTTGTCAAGGGAATACAAAATATAATTGACAGAATATAAATGTCAAATAATTAAGTTGCTATGGTTTAAATTATTCAAAGATTCATTCCAATAATAATAATAAATCATGCCCTAGTATTCCAAAAAATAGATAGCAAGGTGTGAACATATGTGTTGTTCGCTGCCAGAAGCTTGTGTCTCTTTCTGGGTATGAACCTGTGTGTTGGTTGCTGCTGGCAGCTTGCGTCTCTCTCTGGGTGTGTGATTTTGTATTTGTGTGACCGCGTAAGTGTAGGGTTTTGTATGTTAGTGCGCTCGTGCGTGTGTTTAGTGACCGGTCGCGTAAATTTAGAGAGATCGGATAACGAGCCGTTGCGTAGGGCCGCCAACCCTTTCCCGGCAACTTCTTTACTTTTCCGAGCAGTACTTCGACGGCCCGACCCCCGCCCCAACGAGGCAAGGTAAGGTTATCCGATCTCTCTAAATTTACGCGACCGGTCACTAAACACACGCACGAGCGCACTAACATACAAAACCCTACACTTACGCGGTCACACAAATACAAAATCACACACCCAGAGAGAGAGGCAAGCTGCCCGCAGCAACCAACACACAGGTTCATACCCAGAAAGAGACACAAGCTTCTGGCAGCGAACAACACAAATGTTCACACCTTGCTATCTATTTTTTGGAATACTAAAGCATGATTTATTATTATTATTATTGGAATGTATCTTTGAATAATTTAAACCATAGCAACTTAATTATTTGACATTTATATTCTGTCATTTATATTTTGTATTCCCTTGACAAAGGCATATTGCCGAAACATGTAGGGTTGTTTTAAATATATATACTTTGAAGTAATGAACCAGACCTTTAATCGCCGACTTATTAAGTTTACCTTATATATATATATATATATATACATATATATATATATATATATATATATATATATATACATATATATATATATATATATATATATATATACATATATATATATATATATGTATATATATATATATATATATTTAATAAAAAAATGCAAGTTGGTTAGTCACAAGATAGGTCGGCTGCAAGGTTAGTAAATGTATACATTTACTAACGGGTCGGCTGTCACGTTCACTTATGTCACTTGTGTTATTTTGAAGTCTGTCAAGTTGATTAATGGCGCCTCACTTACTTCCCCTATCGCAAAGCGCCATTCACATTTTTTTATATTCGCAGTAAGCGCGTTTTTACTGTATGTATATAGTGGGCGTGTAGTGTAGACAACTTCTAAGATGGTATACATCGGGCAATGTTCTGCTCAAACAGAACGGCTAACAGTCTACACAAATGGCGACTGCACTAGATTGCGTCTCGCGCGGTTGAAATCTATAGAGGCAACAATTGGAAAGTGATAGTTAAAGAACCACCAGACTAAAAATATTGGACCCCAGCTTCGTATTTTGCGAGCATCTTAGTAGACTTGTAATGAACAATAAGATAGATATTATAACACTACAGGAGACACACTTAGAAAACAACGAGCAGATTGAAGCTCGAGGAAAAATTCCTGGGTATGGAATTGTAGCCAGCATTACATTACATATGATATTGTTAAATTAATTACCTTATAGATATCATACGATAAGCACTTTCTGTTTTGCCAAATGAGACTCCTTCTATTTGATTTCGTCGCTTAATTGTTACAACAAATTAGCATACTACTCCCCATTTATTGTTTTCCCTTTTCTAAGTAGTCGACCAAGATAATTCCATGAGAATCCAGAAAAGCAGTTGCCGTAACCTTTCCTGCTGACAACTATTTTTGCCTTCTTTGGTGGCGGAGACACTTTTTTTGTCCATTGTTTGGATTGGTATTTGGTGTCGGGAGTGTAACCCAGGTTTCATCGTCGGTAATGAAACGGCGTGCAAAGTCCTGATTGCGGTGCAAACGCGCCAAAAGGTCGCGAGAAACACTCAAACGATTCAGCTTTTGCTCCGGTGTGATTAACCGCGGCACCCAACGCGCCGCCGAGTATTTTTCATTTCCAATTCTTCAATTAAAATTCTGTGCACACTGTGAAATACCTACAATGTCTGTTACGTCGCGCACTTTTACTCGACAGTCATCCAAGTGGATACGGCGAGCTTTTTCAATCGTATCCGGAACAGTAACAGTTTATGGACGTCCACTACGGGTTCATCATTTGTGTTTTTAACCATTGAAAACGAAAGAGCGGATTCTAATAGTATTGAATTCAGCTTTGCTTTGATTTCGGTTGGTGTTAAGCCTTTCAAGTGAAAGTACTTTATCACTGCTCTTTACTCAGTTTTTTCTATTATTACAAAATCACACGAGACGTTCACTTTGGCGTATTGTCAAAACAGACTAATTGACAGATCTCTCTGCTATCATATTTAACCTATTAAAGGATGATTCTACAAAATGGTAAAGAAGATTTCTGTGAATTCGCGCCATCTCTGTTAGGCCACGTGGTTTCCGAACAATCGTCGAGAATGCAAATTGAAGATGGCTTGTATGTGTTGATACGAGGTTAGTCTGAAATATTTTGAGCCTAACATAGAAACAAGTATTTTTCCGGCCAAGTGTTTTATTTTTCAAAATAGTCTCTTTTTAAATCCATACATTTTTCCCAGCCATGCTCTAACCTGTTTAACCCTTCCAAATAGTAGCTGAAGTATTGTTCCGCAAAATAGGCGTTTACGTATGCGATTATCTTGTACGACGAAAATTTCTGCCTTCCAAGGGAAGCTTTAAGCTTCTGAAACAGTAAAATGCCGCTAAGGGTCAAATCTGGTGGGTGGTCAATCAATTCGAATTGCAATTCGTGCAATTTCTTCTTCAAATGCGGCCGTTTTCTTTTTGAAATTTCTGCTTTTAGTTTATCAAGTAATGATGCGTAATACACTCTCGTTATTTTTTTACCTTTTTCAAGATAGTCAAACACAATTCCGTGTCTATCCCAAAAAACACTCGCCTACCCGGCAGATGGAAACGTCTTCGCCTTTTTCGGAGCAATTTCACCCTTTGCAGTCCAGTATTTTGACAGTTCTTTCGCCTCAGGAGTGTCGTGGTGGATCCAAATTTCATCTACGGTTATGGATCGACTCAAAAAACCTGACTCGTTTCGCCTAAACCGTTTCAACAGGACTTTGGAAATGTTCATTCGAATGCGTTTTTGGTCCAAAGTGAGCAAACGCGACATCCAATGCACGGATAAGTTTCGCATGCGTAATTCTTAAGTCAATATATGACAAATGCTTTCTTCCTAGTGTATATTTCTAATGTTGTCGGTGGTGGTTGCAGTTTTTGGTTGTTCCAAACGTTCATCAGCCAAGCTGGTAAGATCACGTTTAAATTCAGATGTACTTCTTTCCACGGTGGCAAATTTGGGGGTGGCAAACAGCGTCTAACAGTTTTAATTTACGCATTCGTATTACCTTTCAAATGCAAGAATTTAATCACGGCAGGATATTCGATTTTTTCCATTTTTACAAAAACACTGACATCAGCTGACAATCGACTTCAAACAACTGACCGTCCAAAATTATCGAAATTTTCACACGCACCTTTCAAAGCATATACGATTGTAGTACTACAGAGTGGCCAAGATAAAAAAGGCCCGGTATGAATACGGTAGTACAAATACTTACAAAAATGTGAATTACTAATATATTCTAATTTTTTATTTAAAAGTAGTAAATACAGAATATGAATAACAACATAATGAACATTCAGTAGTTCACAGAAGGTGTTGAAAGTGTTCACCATGAACTTCGATGCACAAATTAGCACGTCTCAACATGTTTTGAAAAACTTTTGCCAGTTCATTTGGTGCGATGTTAGCAATTGTATTGTGAATGTTCGTTTTCAACTCTTCAATTGTATGCGGGTTATTACTGTACACTTTACCCTTTAAGGAACTCCACAAATAAAAATCGCAGGTAGACAGATCGGGCGATCTAGGAGGCCATAAACCTGTGGAAACTGTACGTTCTTTTACGAAAATTCCATGGACGACATTGAAAACCGTGAAGTATGTACCGTGGCAGCATCTTGCTGTAAAAACGCATACTCTCGTTCCTCTTCCGCCAGCTGCGCTACGAATGGTTGCAACAATTATGTTACATACACTTCAGAGGTCACGGTGTTATTAAAGAAAACGGGGCCTACAATTCATCGGGCTGAAACTGCACACCAAACGCCTATTTTCGCATCATGCAGAGGCACCACAAAGCGTTCCTTAGGATTGTTCGTTGACCAATAATGAGTATTTTGAGAGTTCACGTACCCGCTAAGATGGAACCATGCTTCAGCTGTGATAAAGTATAGATTCGGATCCAGATAACCATCAGCGACATGAGTGAGTAACCATTCGCAATAATGTCGCTTTGCATAGTCCGTAGGATTTAATGTTTGCATCACTCTTATTTTGTAAGCTCGCATATGCAATTGCTTCAACATGTTCTGGCATGACGTTCGCTTGATGTTTAGTTGGAAGGATAGACGTCTACTTGATTTCCGTGGACTTCTTAGCATAGTCTCTTGAACACGTTGAATATTTTCCGGTGAACAAACCATCATTACACGGTTACGTTTGGCGTTAGCAACTGAACCTGTAGCTCTAAATTTAGTAATCATTTTCTGCACAACACTTTAAGAAGAAGCAGACGTTTGTGGATATTTTATCGTGAACCTTTCATTTAATGTTACAAACGATTTACATTCCAAATAATTTTCAACAATAAACACTCTTTGTTCGATTGAAAATTGCATTATGGAGAACCCTATGCACAACCACCATTAACAACTGACAACGCAACATTGGCAAATACAATATTACAGTTAACACGGAATTCAAATATCACGTATAGTATGACTCCGGGCCTCTTTTATCTTGGCCACTCTGTAGAATAGTTTTGACGAGTAACGCCATTTTCATGTTGAAGCTCAAAACATTTCAGACTATCCTCGCATATAACAAATGTAATGAGACCACAGAAATATACTTGAAAAATACTTAAATCGAAAGAGTCTCAAAGAAAACTAGAATAAAATTATAAAATCGGCATTGGGAAGATTTCTGACAGATGATGAGGATATTTGGTGAGAAGAGGACGGTGGAAGGATGGGAGAGGCAAAGACATAAAGAAATCCGCATTTTATAATTTATGGAGAAGCTCTGATCACACAGTTTATAAAAACGTGTTGATTCCAGTGGCTCGGCCATCTTGAGAGATTAAAGAACGAGACTGATAAAGAATATAGGATGGAAATAGAAGAAGGGGTAGATCAAGGAGAAAATTGAGAGATGCTGTTATGGAGGATGTAGAAGGGAAGATAATTCGAGAGTGCAGGCAACGGACAGGAAGAAATGGAACAACTTTACTATTAAATTCAATAGACCAGAAAAATCTAACGTGGCCAAACTTTAAAACTTGTCAAAGCCATCAATAATCCTCGCGATCTTGACGCATACGAAAGCATTCATATCGTTAAAAACAAACAGAACACTGAATGGTGACAAGGGGCCGATCCCTTATAGCTGTCTTTTCATTCTTAGAAAAGAGGTAGAAAAGTTGTAGACGCGTAGAAAGAGAATAAACACATGTGGCTGCCTTTTCCTTAAGGGAGGTAATTTTGTCGTAATTTTTAGTCGATATATTTGTATTTTTAAGTCAGTGTATATGTGGACGCCGTGTAAAGTTGTTGCGTGATCAGAGGTGCTAGCTTTACTGTGCCCTATATGCGATACCTTGATTAGTGGTTTTACTACTGATGACGACAACTTAGTTGTCGAAATACATATTTAGGATACGATTAGTAATTGTGGTAAGGGGTTATATACATTTTTTAAGTTTTTACTTAACAACAGTCTCCAAAGAAAGACTTTTTAAATGTCTAGGAATTTTGTCGATCTTTTTTGCAGGTCGATGAACGTGTATTACAGCTGTATTTCCGTAAATATAGAAAAAATAAAGATATGAACCGACTTGAACTACATTTTGGCCCTAAAAATTTGGAAATTTTTTATGAATTACACAGAAATTTTTTCTTATATTTTCAGTTAGACATTTATACGTACTCTTCAGATTCGCATAGTTCAGCGGCAACCCTGTATATATATATATATATATATATATATATATATATATATATATAATAACTTCGTGACCTTGGTACGATATGGTAAACCTAATCAGTAGGCGATTATTTTGTATTCTCTTGATAAAGGTGTACACAGCCGAAACATGTAGAGTTTTTTAAATACATATATTTTGAAGTAATATACAGACCTTTAATCGCCTACTGATTAGGTTTACCATATATATATATATATATATATATATGTATATATATATATATATATTGTTGCGTGCTGGGTGGAGCTGAAGAACTTTCACACTTTGAAGAGAAAGAACTACCGAGAAAAAAATAATAAATAATAATTGTAAATATATTTATTGAGACAATACTGTGATGAGATTCTTTAAAATGGTATTATATCAAGTTCGTGTAGGTGGTTCGTAGGCTAAGCTGAGGAAATAAATATGTATATTGATTTTATAATATTTTTATTTTGATTATTGATTTATTAGGAAAAATTATCAATTACTCAAACCAAAGGTTATTTGAATGAAACCGACATGCAATAATATACACGTCTGTAACTGTACAACATGGACATACACCTCGTATTTTCCAGGATTTACTTCTGCCTAAGACACGTGCTTCTGCCATCTACTATCAGACATCACCAGTTAGGCTAGTGAAGTAAGTAAAGCTTAAACAAATCGCCTCATAAGGTATAGCAAATTTTGTCCTATCTAGTGACATCTGACGGACAAAAGTGATTATGCCGAAAGTGGCAATTTTTCCCTTGACCGGCTATGACGGTACAGAAGAGAAAACTTACGTATATAGGTGTAAGTCCATTAACACGATGCCAGATGGCAGTAAATATACCAAAAAAGTTTAAGTATATCAATACGCTAAGCACGTATTACGCATTTGTTACAAATGAAACAGACATGCAATAATATTACACGTCTGTAACTGTACAACATGGACATACACTTCGTATTTTCCAGCATTTACATTTGCCTAAGACACGTGTTTCTGCCATCTACTATCAGGTGTCATCACTTAGGCTAGTGAAGTAAGTAAATCTTAAAGAAATCGCCTCATAAGGTATAGCAAATTTTGTCCTATCAGGTGACACCATATAATCTAGTGACATCTCAAGGGAAAAATTGCCACTTTCGGCATAGTCTCTTTTGTCCGTCAGATGTCACTAGATTATATGGTGTCACCCATGGATGTAGTATATATGGATTGCCTATGCGTATTACGAATTGACTCCAACATTAGAGAGAGAAAATTGTAAGCGAGATAGATACTGGCAAAACATTCCGAGTTCGTATTCTGAATTATTTTGCGTTATAGTTTCTGTAAAAGATGGTCATTTCGTGTTCCGCTTACGGTTGCACAAACCGTTTTATTAAAAATAGTAACAAAATACCATAGGTAAGTGTACTTATTTTTACATTTTTCTATCATATTAGCATATATTTTAAATTTGTAGATTCCCTTGTGATCCCCAGTTACGGAAAAAATGGATTATAACTAGAGAACGGACACGCTTACCACATGACGCAAAGCCCAGTGCAGTACTGGCGAAAGGCTGTATTTCTAAAATATTTAATTTTATTTATATAATTGGAAAACGAACAGGTGGTGATCTATAAAATTACGAAATACATATTTATTTGTTGAAAAGTTGTATTTATAAAGTTTTTAATTTTATTTATATAATTAGAAAACATACAGGTGGTGATCTATCTATCTAAAATTACGAAATACATATTTATTAATTAATTTTATTTATATAATTGGAAAACAAACGGGTGGTGATCTATAAAATTACGAAATACATATGTATTTGTTGAAAAGTTATATTTTTAAAGTTTTTAATTTTATTTCTATAATTGGAACATTTTTATTTGTTCATTTTGTCGTTCAAGTTGAGTAAAGGAGTATTAATATTGACTAGCAATAGTTTCTCAAGGTTTTCTTCTGTCAATTTTGTTCTCTTTGAATTAAGTACATCCTTATAAATAGAAAACGTCCTTTCTACATCGCAACTGGTTATAGGTGCATACTGGAAATAATTGGAAATACTGGAAATAATTAATAATAAAAAAAAATAATAATAAAAAGGAATGAACGTGCTATTTCTCTTACGAAATACGATAAACTTATTTATTTTATCTACGTTCACGACACCACTGACAAACACTATATTCTCCCAATACAATAGCTGGGTTGTCCATTGTTATCGCTGCGAGTCCAGGTGGCCGAGTAAGTCAAACAAATACTTCATTGAATTACGCCGGGATGTACTGAGTGACGTTATACACAATTCCAATTGCCGATTGCGTTTTATGGAAATTGCATCCGTTCTCTAATTATAACATTAAAAATAAAAGATTTTGAACCTTCAGAAACAGCAGTAATTTGTAGTTGTAGTACCCATTTTAGTGCAAATGATTACGAAATAAATGTCCATGGCAATAGAATCTTGAAGAAAGGTTCTATACCAACGAATTTTAAATAAATCTAGACGAGTCATTGTACGCACTTCAAATACAGAAAATGGAAACGGAATTCAAGAGCTACACAATAGAGAAATTGAGGAAACACAAAATCCAAGATTTTAAGCACCTGTGGAAAAATTGGTTGTTGAGGTTTCAAGCTCCCAATGTATCTAAACGAAGAATTCTAATGACAGGAAAATGTAACAAGTAAATATATTATCCATTATACAAAATATAAATCTTATATTGTAGGAAAAGAACAGAACCACACTACTTTAGAGATTTTGAGGGACACAACATTTAAAGAATCTCATAAAAAAAAAAATATTGGTTAACATCTCAGAAAGTAGTTAAAACACTGAAACATAAATGTAAATATTGCTTTCTACATTTTACAACACTAATTATTCGAATTTTTTATTTAAAAAAATTCCCCCCAAACGAAATTTTTTCTATTAAAATATTCCAATAATTTGCGTCGTAAAATGTAGAAAGCAATATTTACATATACATTACTTCGCCTAAATGCAATTAATTTGCAACTGTATCACAAAGTTAAATACTTTGAAACAAAAATAAGGAGAATGAAAAATAAAATTAAAACTTTATTAAATCTAGTTGTGTTTTACTACCCATGTGTTTTCTATTGCCATCTATTACTAAGTAACTATTTAATTAATTTCATCCTATAAATACATGTGCATCTAATTCATACTCACTCGGATTTTTTAAAGCTGTACTCTGTATATTCCGTGTACCGCATCTTTAAATTAAATTAAAATTGTAATTCAGTAACAAAATATTTATTTTATAAAGATAGAAACAAATCCACAAATATTTTTTTTAAATTACTTGATAAATGTATTACCGTTTAACAGCCAGGTAAGTATATGCCGCATGTATATTTATCTGTCCCGGTCGATCGCCCATGTATTTTAATATGGAAAGCGCGTTTTCTTGCCAGTACTAACTCTATCTCACTCGGTAGTTTCTCTCTCTAATGTTGGATTCAATTGAATGCACTGCTTTGATTAGATGTGCGCTATCCATATACAGTACAAATCTCTTCCCCATAGTCACCTACAAACATGTATTACGTATGTGTGCGTTCAAGAAGCGAGGAGTGGGGACGCACGAAGCGATGCATACATGCCATTAGTTACAGTTTACTTGTTAAGTTGGATGATTTGCTCAACTTTTGCGAATAGTCCGTATTCACGATGGATATTTTTACCCTTGAACAAAAAAAATATGTCGTAAAACAGTATCATCTTGGTCGCAGCATAAGAGAAATTGCACGGGTATTTCAAATTAACTTTCAACGTACCATTGCGTTTGAAACGATAATTACGGGCGAAAATAGTTGAATCTATCCTAAATATTCAACCGCAAACGATTTTAAATGTTCAGAGAAACTTTTATGACAGATTAGGACATTGCTTGTTTGCATTAGGAGACCGTTTTGAGCATACAATACATTAAATAGTTTACTTTTTATTTTTTTAATTCTAGTTTTATTTATTATGTATAGAATATAGAAGTTATTATGATTTACCGCTTTATTTATTGTTATAGGTATATCTGGCATTGTTTTAAACGTTAAAAATATTAAAATCTTCCAAAAAGTCCACACTTCTTTGGGTTTATTATTACATAAAGTCCCTTACTGCTTACATCCAAACTGATCTACAGTGCATACATACATGCTATGTGCGCCCCACTCCTCGCTTCTCGAACGCACACATACGTAATACACGTTTGTAGGTGACTATAGGGAAGAGATTTGTACTGTATACTACATCCATGGTGTCACCTGATAGGACAAAATTTGCTATGCCTTATGAGGCGATTTCTTTACGGTTTACTTGCTTCACTAGCCTAACTGATGACGCCTTATAGTAGATGGCAGAAACACGTGTCTTAGGCAAATGTAAATGCTGGAAAATACGAGGTGTTTGTCCATGTTGTACAGTTACAGACGTGTATATTATTGCATGTCTGTTTCATTTGTAACAAATGCGTAATACGTGCTTAACGTATTGATATACTTACTTTTTTGGTATATTTACTGCCATTTGGCATCGTGTTAATGGACTTACACCTATATACGTATTTTTTCTCTTCTGTACCGGCATGGCCGGCCAAGGAAAAAATTGAAACTTTCGGCATAGTCTCTTTTGTCCGTGAAATGTCACTAGATTATATGGTGTCACCTGATAGGACAAAATTTGCTATACCTTGTGAGGCGTTTTCGTTAAGCTTTACTTACTTGACTAGCCTAACTGATGACGCCTGATAGTAGATGGCAGAAACACGTGTCTTAGGCAGAAGTAAATCTTTGGAAAATACTAGGTGTATGTCCATGTTGTACTGTTACAGACGTGTTTATTATTGCACGTCTGTTTCATTTGTAATAGTTATCCACTATAACAAATATTTTTTAACCTTTACTCATAAACAATTAACAAACGACATTAATAATTCACTTCTTTAAAAAATACAAAACAAACATTTACTGGATGGGAAAAAAATGCAGAACGTAACATATACAGGTGTAAATTATGTTTTAAAACAACAGGTAAGTGCTATGCTAATATCTTACAAAAACAATATACAAAAATATATTATGTACTATTTCTTTCAGGAATTCTAATTTTTAGATTTATCAAAGGTAATAGAAACAGTTCGGAATATATTTAAATGTGTCTCAACTTATATGAAGCAATAGAAAAATCAAATCCTTAAATCGGAGAGTGAGAGGATATTCCAAATTAAACCGCATTGAATATAAATGAATATGTATTTGAAAGATCAGTTGTTAATGGTTATAAATTTTGAAAACACTGAGATTAACTGATACAATGGATGTTTGAATAGTTTTAAGTGAATTGTACAGTTTACGATTAGTTTTAAAGAAATATATAGCATCAAATTAAATAAATTGTGAAATTACAAGAAATAATGCTAATTTCAGGTACCTTTAAATTAATGTAAACATGAATAGACAGAAATTAAGGGAGGTTCTTGGAGAGATTCCTCCGAAAATTTGGAACGGGATATCTTTCTCGATTTTCATATAAACGCCTCAAATAACTTCTGGATGTCTATGATTCGTGGAAATGCCCCGTCAGGTACATACTAAATTATTATTATCTCAATTAAGTTAATTATATTTAAATTTTAAACTGATCCGCCATATATATATCCGTCATATTGAAAAACATGCTTTGGCAAATAATTAAGTAAATATTTTATTAGAGTCGTTCAAATTACTTTACATGAATAGCTGACACTCAATACTAACTTTTAGAAATATTTTAACTAACTTTTAGTCGTTGGATTAATTTTTATCTTGATTTAAAGAAAATGTGGAGTACAAATGAAGCTGGATATTTTGAAAATATGGCGTCCGTATCTAACGAAATATCGAACAACGACTGGTAAGGACGCTTTATATAACAAAAGACGAATGGCGTCCCCAATTTGAAACTAGAATCTCACATCCCCATTGGTTTGCATACACAGCGGAAGTGAAACGGTAACATATAATTTTTGGATACATTTTTAAAATTGTCTAACCAAATTGTCAATTGTCAAATTAAAATTACTACGAAATAATATTTATAACAAAATAGTAAAAATATTCAAGTTCATGTTTATATTTCCTTTGATTTCTATGATTGGTCTTAACATTTAAGTTTTTAGATATTTTAAATTGTAATTTACATTTTTCCAATTTTTTTTTAAATTTCAAAGTCAATTAATTATGTTGTTGTTGGAGGTATCTTCGTCAACATTATTTCCACTTAATCCTAAATTAACCCTTAATATATATAACTGTAACATTTTTAAACATTTTAGAACATATTTTTAAGTATTTGTAAAAAGATTTAACTATTTGCAAAACATTGAACTAATTTTGTATATATATATTTGTTTTGAATCTTTCTCGCCCTTGTATATAAATTGTTTTGTCAATTTCTATGTACCATTTTATTATAATAATCTTGCAGTGAGGAAACGTGATATATCCCTTTTACGTACTCAGTATCTGGCTCTATTAGTTCATACGTGCATGTACTAAACTTCTTTACTTATTTCGAACGGACCCTCGTATGATTTTAATAATTTACCCATGATTTTTTTCTTTTTGTCGGAAATCTTCAAACTTTTCACAATGACTAAATCTCCTATGTTGTAATCTTTTAATTTTATTAATTTCTCGTGCTTGTTCGTATTGGTCTGCGATATTAGCTAAATCTTCATTTTTCCATGGTCTCAATGGTTCTTCTCCAGTAAATAAAGTTATTGGGCATAAATTAGGTACATTATTGGAGACTGTTTCTATTCGGTACATATGTCTTGCCCATGTGTGATGTTTTTCTTTTAATAAAATCCGTAAATATTTGATAATTTCTCTGGCATATCGTTCAGTTGGGTTGGCTTGTGGATGTCGATAGGATGTATAATTAGTTTTATATTTTTTTCGTGTAAATATTCTTTATATCTTTCGCTTGTAAAATATGTGGCGTGGTCAGATAGAATGGTTTTCGGATACCCAAATTGTAAAAAGTAATCATTTAATGCTTGTAAAACGGTGTCCTACATTTCTGGAATCAACTTGACGTATTTTGAAAATGTGTCACAAATAATTAGGATGTTCTTGTATCCTCTTGTGCTCGGTAACAAATTGGATACGAAATTAACGTTATTAAATCCATTCGATCGTATGCGATGATATTTTTGCTGATGTTCTGATTAGTACGTCCTTGGCTAACTCACAGATCTTACATTTCTCGTTTGATGATTCTGTCATCCTAGACACAGTAAAAAGCTTGACGAAATAATAACCAAATTTTCCTTGCTCCTATATGTAAGTATTGATGTAGATAATTGTCAATTTCTTTGGTGTGATCTTCTGTTATTATATATACCTCGTTAATACCTATTAATTTGACTAATAAATTATTTTTCATACTGATCCCTTATCCTTCTTGTTGAATGGTGTTCTTGATATTTTTAAAAATTGGATTGGACTGCATTGTCAATAGCTTCTCTCGAGAAAATAAACCTTTTCTGTTTAACGTGATTAAATTAATAATGATGGATTGCTTTTTGTTTTGCCCATCTTTTCTACTTAACACATTTGCTGTGATTAATCTTTTCCTTTCTTGAATAAAATTCCATTTCATACTGCTGGATAAACAATGTCCAACGGTATATGCTATCGTTGTTTAATTTAGTATGCATGATGTTGATTAATGCTTTGTGGTCAGTTTCAAGAATAAACTTCTTCCCAATCCAATTAAATAATATTTAAGTTTTGTTAACGCAAAAGCAATAGTTAACATTTCCTTTTCTGAGATGGAATATTTGATTTCAGTTGGTTTTAATGTTCTAGTGGGGACATCTGTATCTTCTTGTAGCTGCACCAGTTCGGTAGGAATAGTGTTGTTGGATGCATCAGTTCTTACAATAAGCGGTAGTAGAAAATTAGGGTGATGGAGTCTTAAATTGTATACAAAGTTCTCTTTTAATTGTATGAATGCCTGTTCGTGTTCTTCGGTAAAATTCCATTTTGTGTTCTTCTTTAATAATTGTAATAGTGGTAATGTTATTTGGAATGAACTTCCTCTCATAGTTTAACAAATCTAACCATCCTCTTTAGGTTTTAGTTTGGTAGGTCTTGGAAAATTCTTGATTTCGTCTTGTCTTTGTGGATCTAATTGTATACATTGTTGATTTATTACGTAACCCAAATAATTTAGCTCTTTTTGAAATTATTCACATTTCGCCAGGTTTAACTTCATTCCTTCTTTTCTCAGGGTTATTATGATTATGTATATGTGTTCTAAATATTCTTCGATTGTATCGGAAAAAATGATACTATCATCCATGATGATAATAGCATAATAATAATAACAAATATTGTTACGCAAAATCTTCATATTTATCTAAGATCTTATATAGAAAACGGATTAAAGCTGCAGGCGATGTTTTTACTCCAAATGGACATACTAGGAAATTCCATACTATGCCATTTACACGGAATCTACAATACTTCATTGATTCTTCCTCCAACTTAATAAGCCAAAATGCATTCTTCAAGTCCAATTTACTGTACCATGTTTTTCTTTCGCATTTTAATAGTAATACTTCGATGTTTGGGGGTAATTCAAATTCGTGTTTTATCCTTTGATTGGGAGCTCTGGCATCTAAACATATCCTTAAAGTAGAATCCTTCTGCACAACTATAATTGGGTTGATGAAATAAGTGTTCGATTTTTCTATTATATTGGCCTCTTCTAAACATTATGACTCGGTATTTACTCTTGCTTGAAAATTATATGATATTGGGTAATTTTTGCAATTGTGTCATCATTTATTTTAATTGAATGCTCATAAATGTTCGCAAAAACTGTCTCGTTATTTATTAACTTCATATTATTATGCGATATTGTAATTAATTCTCTTGTTATACTTTCTTCTTTTAAATTCATTTTTCCAATAATTTCTTCAATATCTTTTAAATTTCTGATGAATGTTATCTCTGGACTTTCTTGCTTTATTTCTATCTCGTTTCCTTCTCCATTTCCATTCAAACCAAACTCTTCTTCCTTCATTAATTCCTCATTTTTATAATTATTTAATTCCATTTCTTCTAATTCCTTTTCGTATTTCATCACATTTTCTTTTATACTAATCCAGCCTTCTTCAAAATCTAGTTTCATTCCTAATAAATTGATATTGCCCACACCTAATATAACATCGTATTGAAGTTTTTCTATTAAATAAAATTGCATAATATATTCTTTATTGTTGATTGACACTTCTAAACAAATTCTTTTCGTAATAGTACCCAATTTTCTTTTGTTGGCCTCTATAATGTATGTATCTTTAATTTTGACAATTTCTTTCTCTATTTTAGGAATAAGTTTTGCTTTTTCTTCTTTTAATAATGTGATTTCGGCACCAGTATCTATCAAACATGAAAAATCGATTTGTCCTATCTTGACATTTATAAAGGGTAATAACTATTTTTAATAATGTTTCCTTGATCTTCAATTGTTATAAATTCTTCTGGGTGTTTCGGCACCAGTATCTATCAAACATGAAAAATCGATTTGTCCTATCTTGACATTTATAAAGGGTAATAACTATTTTTAATAATGTTTCCTTGATCTTCAATTGTTATAAATTCTTCTGGGTGTTGGTAACATTGGGACAAGGGTTGGCAAGATTCTTCGGGATTTATTGCGTCGATGTGCCGGGTTGAGGTGAGGAACTTCTTGTATGATTCCCAATTGGCGTTTTTTTTTTCTCCTGAGTCGCTATCTTCGGTCTCCTCAAGTCTTTCCCTCCATGATAAATTGTTAACTGTACTTCTTTCTCGGGACGTAAAATTTCCTCGACTTTCTCTTCTCGAGCTGTAGGCGTTGTTATTTGACTGAGCTTTGTGTTCCTGTGCCGGTGGTCTACTGCTAAGATTATTAGGGTTCGATCGATATCTATTATAATTATAGTTGGAAGGATAATTGTTGTTTGAACGGTAACGGCTGTAAGACGGATTATTGTTGTTTCGATTCCGGGATGTATAATTATTATAATCGTTACCTGAATTATTATAATTATAAGGAGGTGTACGGTGTTGTGTATATACGTTGTTGTGTGTGTGGGCGGAGAGTGCTGGTTTTCAGGTCTGTTAAGATGTGGCCTCTGGTAGTTGGATGTGGATGGTATGTTATTCTTGTTATCAATATAATCGTTCAGTCTTCAAATTTCAATAAGGTCGTCCATAATATTTACTGATTGGCATATAATGGCATTCAAGTCTGAGTTGATGAAGTGATGTAATAAATGCCTGGATATCATTTTTTCATTTATATCCCTTACATGTTTACAGTAATTATCTTGGAGGCGTACGCTTCTCTTGTCAACTTACCAGGTTTGAATTTACCCGTAAGTAGCTTGACCTTGACGATGGTTCTACATTTGTCTTCCACCATCTGGCACCATTCTTGCGCGGAATCTCTTGAAGTAACACGTATCACATTCATCTGTTGCTTAAATTCCGGGATATCTTCTAGGTATCTTAAGATATTTTTTAAATATGTAATGGGATGGGTCTCGGTGATATCTCCGTTAAACTGCAACAGGATTTCTACCTTTATCGCTGAATTGTAATATTGACACGGCGATGTACTAGTATTTCTTTCCGGCCGTCTTAAAATTTCCATATCATTTTTGATCGTCTGTAGTTGTCTTCTTTTAATTTCAGCTCAACCTCTTCCTTTGCTTTTTATCGATCTGTTTTCTGTTTCTGTTTGGCTCACTTTCAAATCTCGTTATATTTCTGTTTTCATTGCTGTTTGGCTGTTTTTTATGTCTTTCAAATCTTCCTTAAAACTGATCTGCCTCTGTTCAGCCTTTTCTTAGGTTTCCGTCATTTTTTCTTGCATCTCCTTTATAAAACTATCCTGTTTCTTTTCAGCCTTTTCTTGTAATTACGTCATTTTATTGATTAAAGCCATTATCTGCTCCATCATGTTTACTTCAGATACGGTGCTGGGTTCCTGTTCCTTCTTATCTCCTTCATCTTCCCTTCTATCCTTATCATCTCCACTAACAGAGTGAGCACGAGTTTGTATCGTGTTTTGTTTACAATCAGTATTACAATAAATGATATATGTAGAATATAGTTTTCTTGCAATAACAATAAATATGATATTTGTAGCAACAGTTTTTAATTTTTATTTTCTCTTCACCCTGTATATTTTAATCTAATAAATAAGTAAATCAATTTTTCTTAGTGTATTATTTATTGGTTTTCCTGATCGCGAGGTTTGGGTAATGATATTTTCCTTTTTAAATTACTTTTTAAACCCAATAAAAGAAAACACTTAGTTCTTTATTTAATATCAATTACAACACAAAAAATAATACTGCTTTCTCTACTACTTCGATATGACCTCTACTTGTCCTTTTCCCGTCATTACCTGACATAAAATATATAATTTCCTCACTCTTGCCCTGCAGTTGGGCGACCATAAAATATTGCGTGCTGGATGGACCTGAAGAACTTTCACACATTGAAGAGAAAGAACTACAGAGAAAACAAATAATAAATGTAAATATATTTATTTATTGAGACAATACTGTAATGAGACTCTTTAAAATGGTAACATATATCTTAATTTCGCGTAAGTGGTGCGTAGGCTAAGTTGAGGAAATAAATATATTGATTTTATAATATTTTTATCTTAATTGATTTATTGGGAAAAATTATCGATTACTCAAACCAGGTTATTTGACTTGATCTGTCTCAGGATAACATGAACTAGTATGAATTTCTTTGCAAAGCAATATAGTTATCCACTATAACAATTTCTTTATGCACCAAGGGCGTTATGGGTATTATATTGCTCCGAGGTCGACGTTAGTTCAGCCCAAGGACCTCTGGCCCGAGGGATGAAGATCGACCGAGGGCAATATAATTGCCATAACGCCAATGGTTCATACAAGATTTTATTTTTCACGAAGAATTAATTTCTTAAGCGGAAAATTCAAATTACATTGGAAAAGTTCCGAGATTTCTGTCAACTGTCATGTCGTTGACAGTCATTACGCATCTAACTTGATTCCTTGAATCAACGATTTAACCTTAATTTTATTTTAAATGACAGGGGGCCATATGACCGTGTTTATGGTAACCGTATCCAAGGTGAAATGAACAAATAATACTTAAGTTAAAAATAAATATTTTTTTCCACGGTCGGGATAGAAATCAGTTTCTATGACATCAAAATTAAAACAGAAGTAGTCGATTATTCCCAAGGGAGTATAATGCTCCCAAGGGAGTTTACATTATGGAGAACGTTTGTGATTCATGCAAAAAAAAGAGAACATTGAAATTATTTATTAACATTTAAATTAAATGTTACATTTGTACAATTTTCAAAATTAATATTAGAAGGAATATTACTTTCGCTTACATTTACAGTTTTTGTGATTGCCCTAGTAGTGGTACCTTCTAAGACCTGATTAGCAATTTTGGTCTTATTTTCAATGGAGTTCTCGACATAACCCTCAGCGACTGTCGTTGATTTCCAACCAGCATGACGCTTTATTGTCGTGATATCCACACCAGCATCTGCCAGTAATGTCGCTGAAGATCTTCGTAAGCAGTGACCAGTATAACATGCAGCATCAGGTAATTTTAAATACGAAGCTACTACACTCGGAATTTTTCCCATGGTATTCTTGCCAACTGGCTGCGAACTACATTTTCCTGCTTTGTAGTACAAAAAAAGGCGCTTATGCTTGACGTGGGGAGAACGAAGGGACAGGTATTTACGAAACAACTCAAGCATATTTTCCACATCGGTAACCACAAAGGTTCGTGGAATCTTTGTCTTAGTGTTTGGAATTTTTACAATCAAGGAAGAGCCTACATCCTCAATATCATCTACAGTTAAATTGACTAGTTCATCAGTTCGACAAGCTCCGGCAATCCCCAGAATTAATCCAACCTATAAAAAATCAAAATACTTAATAATTGAAATACCTAACAACAAAAGTAATCTTACCTTAATCATTAAGAATTCTTTGTCATCTGCACTTGATAGAAAACGGTCGATTTCACCCTTTCTCAATATTTTCGATTTTTTCGCTTGATATCTGTCACCGGTTCTTTTCAAAAATGCGATCACCTTGGGGAATTTGCTTATATCTATGTTGTCGTAAATTATCACGCATGACTTAACCATAGAATATTGCGCCCATAATGTGGAAGACTTGTAATTCTTTGCATTTTCACTGAAGTATGCCAACAAAACATTCTCGCTGTATACTTGAACATTTTTCTCTGCGCACCACTTTTTGAACCGATTGTAGGCTATATCGTACAAAGATCTTGACTTCGTAGGCAGCAAATTGCTTATTGCAATATATGCAGCCTCCACAATCTCTTCCGACTCACAATTATTCATTGTGCACTAAACAAACTTTAAACTAAACCAAACTAGCACCTTAATTTGACAATTCTTTTTGTTTGTTTATTTTGTAGTTATGACTAGAGCTGAGGATGTTTGCGGTACGGCAGGACCGTATGTAGTGCATCCCCACCAGCGTATAAACACGATGCAGCGAAACACTTTAGTTAGTCGTGAACTGGCAACGTGATCGTGTGTTGTCTTGAGCTCTATTTAATAAGTATGACGGACGTGCCCAAGCCAAGAAAGCGCCCATTGTATAACGACGTGAAGAAATTTATCCGAGACTTTCCCGATTTGTATTATAATGGAGCAAAAGTGGTTTGTAAATTATGCGATAAACAGTTACTTTGCTGGGACAAATACGACTGTAAAAGACATGTTGAAAGTGTACACCACAAAGACCAAAAAAATAATGTGCTGTCTAAAACGCAATTCATTTTCGATTTATTGACAATGCTACTCGTCTGCGATGTGCCAGTTCACCTGCTAGATAAAAAAGCCTTTCACGACTTTTGGAATAAATACAATTCCAACATAAAGCTACCATCACGGAGAACGTTACTCACCTATTTACCAATTGTGCGTGAGGACATTGAAAACAGAATAAAAGCAGTAGTAAATGATAAACAGTTGTGTGTATGTGTCGACGAAACGACAGATCGAAAAAAACATTCTATTGTGAATATTATAGTGCGTGTACTAGATCCTGTCAAATCAACATTTCCCATTTTATTAGCCAGCAAAAGATTGGAAAAGTGCACTAGCGAAGTAATTACGAAGGTAGTGCTCGATACGCTACAAAAATTTCAAGTTTCAACTAATCAACTCCTGATGTTTATGAGCGATGGTGCTGCGACAATGCGTTCTGTAGGCCGTTCTCTTAGCAGATTGTGAGAGACTTTTGCATGTGACATGTAAAGTTCATGCTTTACACCTTGTGGCACAAACTATTCGGCAATGTTATCCAGAGGTGGATGCATTAATAGCAACCACAAAACAAGTGTTTCTAAAATCTCCCAAACGAATTCGAGAGTTTCACAGTCGGTGCCCTGGTATTCCCGAACCACCAGAGCCAATCCTTACACGTTGGGGAAGTTGGTTAAAGGCGGCATTTTATTATGCCAAGTATTTCCAACAAATAAAATCTGTGGTTCTACAATTCAATCCTGCCGAAGCTGTAGCCATTAAGGAAAGCCAGAGACTCTTTCAAAACCCTTCCCTTGATGCAGATTTACAAACTATTTATAACAATCATATAGGATTGTTTAACGCAATCGAGAAATTTCAAAATACTGCATTATCGTTAGCGGAGTCACTGCAAATACTGGACGATGTACACGCCCAGCTATGCGCAGTAAATGACAACAAAAATGTTAATGTAATAGAAAAGTTCGAGAGTGTGATAAACAATGATTTTGATTTTACCAGATTAAAACAAATTAGTAATGGTGCAAGTGTAGATTCGGTTTCTATCTATAAAGATTATTTTAATTGTGCGTGTGTTACATCCGTAGATGTCGAGCGGTCTTTCTCAAAATATAAAAAAATTTATTCATCACGGCGTACATCGCTCACCGCTACAAATATGGAAACGTATCTAATGCTACAAACTTACTGCAAGTCTTATCCACTTGGCGCTATGCTATAATAATCGTAAGTAAGGTAAGTGTGTTATTTATATACACTACACATAACTGACATACCTAAGTGATATAAATAGCGAATGCATGTAAAGCAATAAAATCACGCATGCGTCACCGATCGAAACAAGGTCATTATATTCGTGCGTTTAACTGAATACTATCCTGGCACACCGCAAACATCCCCAGCTCTAGTTATGACAATAACTCAACGACTACTAAATAAATGCTCAAATCCGAATACAATAATTCTGGTGCTACTTACTTCATAATGACAAAATATGTGTTTTTAAGTTAATGAGACCGTGGAAAAAATAGTATATACCATTCGGGAGAGATGCTATTTTGTCCTCGGTGCATTGTAGCCCTCGGGCTTCAAATTGCACCTCTGCCAAAATAACGCATTTCTCTCCCTTATAGTATAATATACTATTTAACCTTTACTCATAAACAATTAACAAATGACATTAATAATGCACTTCTTTCAAAAATACAAAACAAACATTTATAGGAGGGTAAAAAAATGCAGAACGTAACATATACTGACGCAAATTATGGTTTAAAACAACAGGTAAGTATTATGCTAATATCTTACAAAAACAATATACAAAAATATATTATTTACTATTTCTTTCAGGAATTCTAATTTTTAGATTTATCAAAGGTAATAGAAACAGTTCGGAATATAATTAAATGTGTCTCAACTTATATGAAGCAATAGAAAAATAAAATACTTAAATCGGAGAGTGAGAGAATACCTTTACTAGGGTATTTCAAATTAAACCGTATTGAAAATAAATGAATATGTGCTTGAGAGTTCAGTTATTAATGATTATAAATTTTGAAAACACTAAGATTAACTGATACGATGGATGTTTGAAAAAAAACTTATCATAATGTGCAACCAACTAAGATATGTCCTAGTGTTAGGAAGAAACAAGATTTGATAAAATAGCTGATAGAAAAACAATTCATTTTGTCAGTTCCACGTTAAAACCCAAATTATATGAACTCATCAAACATCAGAAAAGCCACCATATTTCTTATAAATTTGAACTTTTTCAGAAAAAAGCACAAAAATTACTTCCATACCGTCCAGATTTAAACCAAAGAAAAATTATAAGGGCTACTCTAAAAAAATATTGCTGCAAGAAACATTTCTTTTAAACTGAATGATGTGAGAACGTTAGTGGACGAAGAATTTAATAAAATTTTTATTAAAAATTGACAAAAACAGTGCGAACATGTAATAAAATATGAAAAGAAATATGTACTTTGAAAATGAAATTTTCATTAGACGATCATACAAATACTTTAATTATTAATGTTAATGACGATAGTGATAGCGATCATTTTAATGAACTATCAAGTGATAGTGATTCGTTTGTTGTCTATATATTTCTCATTTTATACATTAAAATAAATAAATAAATTTTTTTTTTTAAATAAATACACGTATTTACTCTTTATCGTAATATTTGCTCTTTTCAATTATTCAATTTCAATTATTTTTACTACTTTTGAATAAAGCCTTCGATATTGGTTTATTTGCAATAAAATTACTTTTATGATAATTACACCAGATGTCCTTGAAATAAAAGGACAATCTATGAAAAAGGGAAGATTAAATTATTTAGAATATATACCCAAAATTCCCTCTTATAAGCGATAAAAAAAATGTTACGCTACTATGTGTTCGATTATAAGTATTTTTGTGATTGTCCATCTCGCTTTAAATATCCTCTCCGATTCAGTCAGTTTTCGATCGTCACTTCGATTAAAGATGATAGCATGTGTGTCCGTAGAGCACACATGTTACATCTTTTTTTAATACATCTTTAAAAAATGCATTGAACCCTTAGCATACAAAGCTGTCTACACAATATTATCTAGTGTTTATAAAAATAAACAAAGATTGCATTTAATAGCAGTATATTTTTATAGACATTCTAAATCATTATATTTGCTATTTCTCAAAAAAAAAAAACATTTACGTAATACACATTTTTTTAAATTTCTAAGATACATAAACAGCTGATTTTGTACGTGGGTATTGACCTTAGCATACAACAATGTAATAGTTTTTATAACATCGGTATGTAAACATACGCTGGGCATATGTATGTGTGTGTGTGTAACTTCAATAGAGGTATTTACATTCCGAATATCTTGAATTCATAGGCGTAGCCTAATACAATTTTCAGGGGGTTTTTAATTTTAGATTTGCGTCGTAATTGACTCACAATATTTTGAGTATATATTATATATAATCTAATCTTTCCATTTTGCATACGTTTTCTCTTCCCTGTATATTCTATACATTAGATGTTTATATTATTTGTCTATAAATATAATAATCAAAATACCAGAGACAACCCGAGACGAGCAATTACGTACTGAATTTTATTCCTGAATATTGAATTGGTCGAATGAAAGGCCAACGTAGATGGCGCAATAGTATTTAACGCGGGAAATTTCAATCTTCTGTGCATTTTTAAAATTTGTTAATAATAATTAAATTTCTAATAAAAATAAACTTTAACAATATGATTGAAGCAATAATGACCGATTTTTATCGCATTATAAATTAGCATTGCTATTGTCTATTTTTATCAGAAATTTAATATCTTAATTATAATCTATATTAGGAAATATATGTCCTATTATATTTAGTTTACACAGCAATTTCTTTTACGCTCTAATTATACATAAAAAATAATTCCTATTATTTTTTGTATAATATTGTGTATCTATATATTCTAAGACAATCACGAGGACAATATCTTGCTAAAAAATAAAGTACATTTGTTGTTGAAAGCGTATAATTTAAAATCCTAACTAAAAATACTTATTTACTAGAATAATACTCTGTTTTTCAAAAACTCAACAAATAATAATATTCATTGAATTTGTTTCGTGAAGATTTATATATTTTTACTGAATGAAGGGACCGCATCCAAGAGGAGTTTATAATTCATATGATCCACATAATCCTCAGCTATAAAATGCATATTCTGTAATTTCTGAGAGAATCTCCAGAATATTTAATTTGTAATTTCCATTTTTTGAAGCTGAAAGTACACTCCGCAAAAAATTATGGAATCACCTTATCTATGTAAAGTAAATCGTTGCAATTTTAGTTAAATTTAGAAGAAAACCATTACTAAAATACTGTCAGTATATTCTCTGTCACTTGTATTATACTGTAGTGTACGATGGTAAAATAACGCATTACGCATATGTAACTGTCATCTTTGACTTTTCTTTGCTAAGCAAGCATATTTTAACGTTTTTGAAGTAAATCATGAATTTCAATCAACTTACTGACATACGACAAGATTATTTTGAATGTAATAAAAGTTGTAATCAGGCGTTGCGAATTTACATGGAACGTTTTTAAGGAAATAGAAGTTCCAGAACGTCGTAAGTTAAGCAGACTTAAAGAAAATTTAAAAAGATTTGAATGTTTATCTTTTTAAACGAACGGAGTGCGCAGAATATTTTCTGAAAATGTGGAATAGACGTGTTGTTAGCTGTTGACGAAAATGCATACATTGCTCAAAAAGTGCAAGCAATAGATGAAAATAATACAATTCGAAAAACACAGTTTTGTAATTGTTACTTAACAACTTTACAAGAAGACCCGTTGTTTTATCGCAAAATTATTTCACTAATTATAGAATTTTTAATCGCAACATTCACCGCCCATGGACCCAAGAAAACCCTAAATATGTCGTCGACAATAATTTTCAACGTCGTTTTAGCTGTATTGTTTGGTGTGGCTTACTACTTGGAGGCCGCTTGATTGGGCCATTTTTTATCGACGGTTCCTTAAATCAACTAAGATATAAGAATTATCGCTTATGGAACTGCGTGAAGTATATTTTCAACAAGACGGTGGTCCTCCCGCACGAATAAATGTTGGTTGGTTGAATAGAAATTTTAATGAACAATGGATTGGCACGTATAAACATATTCGTCGGCCCGCGCATTCACCTGATCTTACGCTTCCAGATTTTTTGTTTTGGGGATATCTCAAAGATCGAATTTATTTAACAGTGCCACAGAACGTTAACGATTTACAAAACCGAATAATTGAAACGTGTCGGGAAATACCTAATAATTTCGTATTAAATGCCACCCATGCTGTTATAAGGAGATGCCAGTAGGAATTGTATTGAGCATGACGGTAATCAATTCGAACAATATTTGTAATTTTTTTTAGTTTTGAATTTATTTTTTAGTTTTGTTATTTATTTTTCTTTGTGAATTAAAATTAGTTACATATGGGCAATGCGTTATTTTTTTACACTTCTTTTTTCATGGCACACTACAGTATAACACAAGTGACTAAGAGAATGTTCGGAAAGTGCTTTTTGAATTATTTTTTTTCTCTTCTAAATTTACAATTAAAATAGATATATTGTACATCAATGGATTCAGAAAAAAAATCTATCCAATGATGCAAAAAAATATATACCGTGCAATTTGAAAAAAAATTGACAATCGCTAGGAATTGAAGATGGCGCTGGAAAAAAGTATATGTTTCGTCAAACATAGTACACATCAAACTATTTCATTTGGTACTTGTCTCATGAAAATCGAAATATAAATATCAGAGTTACAGCTTGGGGCGTTTTTTGTGTGACACCATGTATATATCTTTTTCAAATTAATCGCGGCAAACGATCTAGCGAATGATATTGCGAATTCTGCAGCACCCACAATTACACTCAATAGTAGATCTATGTATATCAATGCAAAAGAAATAAACAAAATGACTACGGCTATTCAATCGGAGAACTGTGTGTTTACTTGTCTCAAAGAATGGTTCTTATGTACTTATTTAACAAGTAAGTGACTTAGTTAATAACTGTTCAGGCTATTATATAAATAAAATATCTTAGTTATCGTTTATAAGTAGGGTTTTATTTAACATACAAAGTTTTCTTTTGTTATTATTTCATATAACTGATTAATATATTTATGTAATTAAATTGTAATAATTTTATTTTATCGTTTTAAGTACACACACACACACATATATATATATATATATATATATATATATATATATATATATATATATACAGGCTCCGGCAACGAAGCGGGGACGGAAGATTACACGCGTATTTGAAAGTTAGTCAAATATTTAGTCATCGGATATCCTTCCGTACCATCAAGCGCACGTTTTAAAAATATTTTGTTTTATACAGGGTGTACCAGATGGAAATGCCAGACTAAAGTTGCATTTTTTTAAATGGAACGCCCTGTATATTAATAGATAAAATGATCCGCGCTTGAAAGCTGGTTCCATCGATATAATGTTGTATGGGTCTAAAGTTGATAGTTTCTGTGTAAATAATTATTTTACTTGATAAATTCATACATTTCAGTAGGCTATTCTACATAAGGAAAATCAAAAGATCCGAAACCAATAGAATAGAATATTTTCTACTAGTATGCACTTTCGTTGCTACGTGAAATAAATTCTGCAACTGCTCGCGTTATACAGGGTGTTCACAATTTGGCAAAATCGAAGAAATCTCGTAATTTTTAAATGGAACACCCTGTATATTTTTAGCTCATTGAAAAGCCCTTTTACTACGCTTTCTATTGATACCTCATTTGATGCACCTAGGATGGATCATTTGCTAATTATTTCTTTTTAGAGTTGAATTAATGAAAAATGCTTGTATTTTTAGTAGCTAATTTGCGCTTTTAAACCTTCTGTAAGATCGGATATTCAACAAATTATCCATAAATGGTCTATAACAAGAAGAAACCCCATTAAGTACGAGAAACAGTTGATTTTCACTCAGCGGTGAAAGCAAACATTAAATTAATATAAAGTAATATAGCATTTTCAATAGATTCACTGCTGATCAAGTTATCTGGTGTCAGTTTTAAGCTTGTATACTTTATAACCAAGTTGTCAAAAATTTCGTTCCATCTTACACAGTATTTCGTTCAATCTTTAAAAGAAATTGCTATAATGACTAATTTTAGTATTCAAGAAATGGTGAATATGATATTTATTCTTGGGGAGTGTACAAGAAATTGTCTCCTAGCAAGTAGAGTATATGCAGAGAGATTTCCAAACCTTGAAAGAAAGCCAAGACCGGAAGCATTTGAAAGGTTTTTAGAGAGAGATTTACAGAAACTGGTAGTGTAACCTACAAGAAGAGAGAAATAAATAAGCCGGTAATCAATGAAAAAAGCGAGTTGGTCGTATTATTAACAATACAGGAAAATCCACATATAAGTATAGACGGTATTTCAAAGGTAACAGCTATTGAATATAGGAGCGTACGAAGAATTTTAAGAAGTCATAAGTATTATCCGTACCATATGGAATTAAATCAGGAATTGCATGGTGATGATTTCATTAAAAGAACAGACTTTTGTGGTTTGTTAAATAAAATGCGAGAAATGCCAAATATTTTAACAAAGATTTTGTTTAGCGATGAGGTTACTTTCAAAAGTAATGGGGCGGTAAATAAACATAACATGCATTATTATGCAACAGAAAACCCGCATTGGATACGTCATGTAGACAATCAGAATGGATGGTCTCTTAACGTCTGGGGAGGTATACTTGGTCCATATATCATTGGGCCGTACTTTTTCGATGGAACCGTTACAGGCGATACGTATTTGGCATTTTTGCAGAACGAACTGCCTAATTTACTTGAGCATGTGGATGCTGACACCCGACAAATTTTCTGGTTGCAACACGATGGTGCACCTGCTCATTACAGCCTTAACGTTAGGGAGTTTTTAGGGCGATGGAAGGAAGACAAATGGATAGGACGAGGTGGTCCAATCGCTTGGCCTCCACGAAGTTCAGATCTTATTGTCTTGGACTTCTACTTTTGGGGATATGTCAATGCTCTAGTTTATGTGGAAGTTCCTACAACAAGGAAAAATATGATGGAACGCATAAGAGAGGCATTTAGAAATGTTCGCCAAGAAACATTACAGCATGTTCAACAGAATTTCACCAGGCGGCTTCATTTATGTATTGAGAGACAAGGAAGGACATTTGAAAGTTTCTTTGATTTATTTGCATTTACTATTTAGATTTACTTTATTTTTATTTACTGTGCTACTACTTTTGTTAATTAAATTTGATGTTGTGGTTAATAATTAGTATTTATTTAAAATAGTGCAAACTTTTAATACTACTCGTACTTGATTCTTTCCTACATGATTTCGATTTATGTTAAGCTAATTAGGTATGTATTGTTTCATATTAGGTATTCATAAAATAGTTGGTTTTACAAAATTCTTTAAAATACAAATTAATTAGTGCAAATTTTTTATTAAACTAACACCAGATAACTTAATTGGCAGTGAATCTATTGAAAATGCTATATTACTTTATATTAATTTAATGTTTGCTTTCACCGCTGAGTGAAAATCAACTGTTTCTCGTACTTAATGGAGTTTCTTCTTGTTATAGACCATTTATGGATAATTTGTTGAATATCCGATCTTACAGAAGGTTTAAAAGCGCAAATTAGCTACTAAAAATACAAGCATTTTTCATTAATTCAACTCTAAAAAGAAATAATTAGCAAATGATCCATCCTAGGTATCAATATGAGGTATCAATAGAAAAGCGTAGTACATGCAAATTAGTGCGCATGTAAAATGAGATTTAATAATTATTAATTCTCATACACATGAAGTTCATTACAGTTCGTATATATACACGTAGTATAGAAGTGAATATCATGTCTGTCTTCGGTAAGGTGCACTGATGATCTGTAAAAAACAGTGAAATATCGATATATGCACATTCCGCGCAGATAAGTTTTTCACAAAATTTTTCATATATATATATATATATATATATATGTATATATATATATATATATATATATGTATATATATATATTGTTGTGAGTCAACCTACCCTCTTAATTAATTTTTTTTACTAATAAGTTTTCAGTTTCAACAATGTTATATCTTGAATGTTAAGATTTGTAAAGTATTTCTTTATAGTAAGAATTTTGTAATTTTGATATTATTTCCCATATTTTATTATCTGTTTGTCTTATGTGAATTTCATTTACAAGATTTGTTATTGAGATTACGTGAGTGGATTTTCTATAATATTATCCTTTAAAATTATTTTGGTAACCTTTGCACAAATTTTCGTAGAATATCTGATTTTTACTTTTACAAAATTGCTGTTAGGAGTCTTGACGACGAAAAAACATAATTATTGATTATTATTTTTTGACTGATTGAAAGAGATTTTTATCTGCATTTTATAATTTGAGTCTTTATCAATATTCCATTTATATTCCTATACAAAATGGACGTATATTGTACATAAGGTAGTGTTTTAATAAGTATTCTGGATTTATTAATCATATAAGGAGAATATAATCATACATTTGAATACGGAAGATTATATTTATATCAAAGGAATACTTTTAAAGAAGAAATCAGATTTCTTTTGAATCATCTTGGAATAAGAACAACTCATCTGGATCCCATATTGAACATAACCTGGTGGTTTACCCTGCTAATTTGGATTATAAGTAACGCAGCGACTAGGATATTATCCAGAAATTTGAATCGAGCAACGGACATTCATTCTTGACGTATTAGATAGAAATTTTCCTGTGAACTTCATACAAAGAACATATTGAAAATTGTTATCTCCAAAATTTTAACATATTCTTCAGGTATTTAAGTGTAATTGTTATATAAAATTTTGTTAAAGATATAACATTGCTTGATATCACTTTTCTATACATGTTATAAACTCACGTCATCTCAAACGTCATTTTCCTTTATATTTATATGTCAGATTTGATAGTTATATTTGTATCTTGTGATAATTGATATAATTTCATTTAAATATATATTTATACATAAATTTGACGCTTTCGTATTATTTCATGTATTAGTAGAAGTCTATTTGTGTATGGAGAACTTACTTTTAGACCCTTGAGATTAAGCAGAATCCTTGCAATTATTATTATATATATCTGAAGTTTTCGAGCTAGCATTTTGTTATTTCATTTTATTTTTCATTTATTTTTATTTCTCAGCATTCCGCGTTATTACATTTTTGGCACCAGCAACGTGGGGCAAATTTATACATACACAAACAGTTCATATTAGATACATGAAATAAAAAGGTGCAATATATCAGATTATCAAAATAAATAAGGAACGTAGTTATATTAGAAATTGTATAATAAAGACATTTCTATAAACATTAATTACAGAACAACTTATATCATATTATCTATAACTTAATAGACAACTTTTACAAATAAGATATATATTAATTCATATTATCAACTATGGAAACACGTTCACGTTCCGGTACAAGAACAGGAAAATCAGATGATGGTCAGGAAATAGGTGAAGGAGAGAGGTCCACAATTACAGAGGTTCATGTTGCACAAGAAGAAGCGCCAGTCGATCAGATGAAGATCATGTTAGAAGCGATAATGGGTATTAAAGTGAGGATTGAAGATAATCAACAAGAAATGAAAATACAGACAGAGAAATTAGATCATAATCAACAAGAAATGAAGAGGATGAATGAAGAGAATCAACAAGAAATGAAGAGGATGAATGAAGAGAATCAACAAGAAATGAAGAGGATGAATGAGAAGATGGAACAAAACATAAATACTAAATTAGAAGAGACTATAAATTTACAAAATAGGCAATGGGGATTACTATTAAAGGATACTGAGGAACGTGTGCAGATTAATGTAGAGGAAAAATTATCCCTACAAAAGGAAGAAGTAAGAACTTTAATCGATACTAATAAAGTTGATCTGGAGGAGCAGATAAGTACCCATCAAGAGAAATGTTCGCAAAATTATAATACAGCTATTCAAAGGTCTATGCAGTACGAAGATATTTACAATAAGGAGATTAGCGCGGTGAAGAATAATTTACAGGATCTGTTAAAGGATCAGTGTAACAACAAAGATATTTTCGACACCGAAATAAAAAGTATAAGGAATGCTATCAATCAAAAATTAGGAGTGTCAAACTATCAAACTTATGGACTACCGCTGCTGAGGATTGAAAATTTAGTTACTTTTAATGGCGACAATAACTTAGAACATCCGATGACTTATTTATCTTCCATAGTAAGGCATCTAGAAGATATTCCAGATCAGAAACAGCGGATGTGTATACTGAGAGCTACCCTGAGGAATGGTGCATTAGATTGGTTTATGCGGATTGAAGAACATTGTTCTGATCTTGATAAATTCGTAGACCTCTTCAAGAAGAACTTCTGGGACGAAACTCAGCAGAATCGTGCTAAGATTCGCTTACTCACTGGAAAGTATAGAATGGGATTAACATCACGAGAGGCATACGCTTCAAAGATATATAACAATTGTAAATATGTCCCTGATTTGGACGAAGCTTCTATAGCACGTCAGTTATTGAATCACTTTATTCATACGGATACGCACGCGATTATTTGTCAGAGGGTGAATGGTATGGATTCTCTGATGGACATACTCAGGAGGTTGGATGATTATTCAGAGAATAATCACAATCTAGGTGGGAATCAAAATTTTAGAAGTTTATGTAATAGAAATTATAACTCTAATAATCCCATTAATATTGACCGATCATATAATCGATCCGATCTTAATAATAATCGGCTTAACAATCATAATATGGATAATTTTCGGTACAATCATAATAGAGCACCATTTATTTCTAATAACAGGAATTATAATGCACGTCCCCAAAATTCATTTAGAAATGATACTCGTCAAAATCCCAGTTTTCCTCAACCGTCCAATAATAGATTTTTTAATAACTATCATAATAATTTTAATCGTCCTTCATATGATAATAATAATTTTGGTCATAATTCAAGGAATAATCATTTTTCAAGAAGGACTAAGAATAATGATAATTATAATTCAAGAGGACGTGGTTATATGAACAATTTGCAACGTAGACATAGATCCTTATCTCCGACTATTCCAGAACCCGATTTTACCAAAAAAAAAACTCCGTTTGTAAAACTGGATCCATACGAAAAGCCGAGACCCAGTACCAGCGCGATAAACGACTAAATATATTCGACTGTAGCATACCTTACAAACTTAACAATATATATTTTTACCAAAACCCCGAAGAGTTTATTTCTATAAACGATAATGAAAATAAAATTTTAGATACGTATAATTTACCCATTATTAATATTAAATTAGATGAAGGCATTATCAATTGTTTGATAGATACCGGTGCAGAAATATCATTGTTACAAGAGGACAAGGTTAAATTAATAAATAATTATAAGGACAAAATCATTAAAATTAAAGGCACTGATATAGTCGCCGCAAATAGGAAACGGATAGGATCAATTAATCAGAGAGTAACTGCTGATATTATTATTAATAAACATGAATATTTAGTACCATTCTATATAATAGGGAAATTACAATACGATGCTATTATCGGTATCGATATTATTAAAACTTTAGGTATGGTATTGGACTTCGAGGAAGGAAAGATTATTATTAAAGATAATATAATTAATTTAATTAAAACATTGACTGAGGAGGAGGAAGTAGATTATTTTAAATATAAAGAAGATAAGTTAAATGAAGAGATTAATAATGTTATGAATAGGATTAATATGATTAAGAAGAAGAAGTTTACGTGTGGTTATATGGTTGAAGGTTTAAATAATGAATATATAAATATAAATGATGATTATAATGGAGTGGAAAATAGGTTAGCAGGATTAGGTTTGGATAATTATGAAGAAGATGATGTTTTGGAGGTGCGAGAAGAAGTGAAAGTTGGTAATACAGTTAATAATTTAAAAGAAATAGAAGATTTAATTAAGATACAAAATATTAAAGACGATCATGTTTCCCATAGATTAATTGATATATTATATAATAACTTGCAGTTAATAAATTCTGATATTGTGTTTGCTAAAAACTATGAACATGTAATCAGAATTGACAAAGAAGATCCGTTAGTTAGTAAGAATTATCCGATTCCCTATTATTACCAGGATAGAATAAACAAGGAATTGAAACGCTTAGAAGATACTGGTATAATAGAAAGATCTAACACATATTTTATAAATCCTATTGTTATTGTGAAAAAGAAAGATGACTCGTTAAGAATATGCTTAGATGCACGTGCCTTGAATCTTAGAATTAAACCAGAGTTTGAAATGCCTCAAAATATTGATGTTCTTCTTACGAAATGTGGTAACAAGAAAATATAGTAAGTTAGACTTGAAAAACGCTTTTTGGCTAATCAACTTAGAAAAGAATTCACGTAAATATTGTGGTTTCATTATAAATGGAGTGGTTTATCAATTCCGAGTTTGCCCTTTTGGTTTAAAAACTTCGCCTGCCGCTTTAATACGATTTTTACACCAGATATTTTTCAATATATATATATATATATATATATATATATATAGATATATATTGTTATATTACTAGAATGCGTGAATATAAATGAATGGATGAATGTTATGTTATGAATGCCCCCAAAACGTTGGGCTCCAAATGTTATATGTCGATGTATGTTAATATATATAAAAATGTTTATTATAGATTAATATAATGTAATATTGATACTGACATACGATTTATATTGCCCCAAAAGTTGGGCTGACAAAATGTAATATTTCTATGAACGTATATTGTATACAATAATTATTTAAATTGGGCTTATTCAATACTTAACTGTTTTTTATCGGCTAGCTTATTTCTCTCTCAGGGTTAAGGTAGGTTTACTTCTCTCCACTGTGAATTTACTTATATCGCTTATTTACTTAGAAATGGAACAATATCTCACGTACTTTAAAAAAAAATGCCAAAGTAAAATATTAACAATTAACTTTATTAATAAGTAAACATCTTTAAAAGTTTCAATATTAAAAAAAAACAGTTTTCGTGACACACATATCATAAGGGAGACACACTTAGCAGTTGGTATTCTTTCAGTACAAATGCAATATGGTGTAAGACATGTACAAATAATTGTTGATTTATTAAAATGTTTTAATAAAATGAAATTGACTCAAGTTTTAATATTAAAAATAGTGAATACTAATATTTAAATAAGTTAGTATAAAAATTACAATGTTCAATATCAGTGAAAGCAATGCAAATAGTTATTGAGTGAATAAACAAAAAAAATTCTAGAAGTGTTCATAGGCAAGTTAAAAATGGCGCGTATACTATTCGTAAAAATAACAAAAACCTGAATCTTCGGATAGCCTCTTGTGATTCCTGCGCATGTGTTCTGGAGTAGTCCTCACAGCGGGAACTGGAGAATATTTCGGCGAATATCCCTCGGGATGATGTGAACTTTTCAATATCTCCAAGTCCGACGGCGGCTGGAACGGATGGCCGATCTCGGGCGATCAAAGATGGTGTTTGATGTACGATGAAATTTTGGGCGGGTAGTTTTCGTATCGAAAACTATAAAAATTCTTAACTCTTGAACGGTCTGGTCGGAAGATGTTAAATTTGGTCTACAGGTAGTCCTTAGGTAGGTGAAACGTTTGGTTGACTTAAAAATCTCGAGCACTTAATATTTCCGCCAAATTATTTTAATTAAGCCGGAGCACAAAAAAACGTGACCTCTCGTTGCAACTACTAATTACCGACGCCAATCTTTTCATTTGTTTTTAATTACATAACTTGCCGCAAATCGCTCCATTCTTTACTTGCATTATCTTTTTGAATATTATTAAATTAAACATTTTTACAGTGTAAAACAGTTAAAAAAATTATAATAAGATTTATAAAATAACTTTAGTTAGGTAACATATGTTGATGTGTTTACAATCACTCTGTCAACATCTGTTTCTTTTCGGGTTATTGCACCGTTAAAATTGTGGGCGGGGCTTGATTGTTCAAATACATTTAAATATAAATACGTTAAATATGTTCAAATAAAATCGCGTTAAATATTAATTTGAAATAGAAATGAATATAAACATCACAATAAAAAAAAGAAAAATAAGTTAATTATTTCAAGGCAAATTTGTCGTCATAATAAAGTATTTTTACTTTGAATCAATTTTTCCCCTTCTTGGTATTAAATTACATAGTAAATACAAAGATTACAGTTACATGTATCCTTTGTATTTTTTTCAGAGAAAGAGCCCTTCTTGCAATGCCTCAATTTCCCCCTTGATAAAAGATAGAAACTTGTTGAAAGCTTTTAATCAACTGGATAAAGGAGTATGAAAGAAATATACAAGTGCAGTATAGTGCTCTGATGATAATTAAATAAAATGTGTGTGTTCACGTTAAAAATACTTTAAATTCTATAAGTAGTTATTTATATTATTCTAGCACATTATTCCCTATTTAGTAAATGTCATTAAATGGTTAAAGTTATTAGTTTTTTTTTCTTTCGTTAGGGTTTTTGTTTGGAAACCTTTTTAATAAATAAGTAGTTACTTTCTTCTTCCTTTTTCTTTTAATAATAATATAATTAATTTAATTAGCCTAGTTTAAATGTGTACTTGTGATTAGTATAGTTAATATAGTACTTATTATTAGTTTACGGACTATAACATGTTTGGTTTGTTTGTTCTGGAAGTTATTTCGGTTTGTTATGCACGAAAAAATCTTTATTTTTAAGTGTGGTAGTCTTGCAACATAGTTATGTGATATCTACCCTTAATGTAATTTGTTTCGGGTTCAATAAGTTCGTAGGTGTTGTTACCAAAGATTCTCTTAATTGTATAGGGACCTTGGTAGGCTTTCAGTAGCTTTCCCATTATTTTGTGTTTTAAATCAGTTACTCTTAATCTTTTAACTATAACTTGGTCTCCTACATTGTATGTTTTGTACTTCTTATTTTCCGTATTTCTCTTTTTCTCCCATTTTCGCTTTCTTAGTAATAATCTTTCTCTGACTTCTTGTAAACGATTATGTAAATTTATATGCTCAGAATTAGTCCATGGTCGTTGTGGTGGTTGTCCAGTAAATAAAGTTATTGGGCAGTGATTATGCACTGTGCTAGGTGTATTGTTTATAGTAAATTCTCTCTGTGGTAACAATCTGGCCCATTTTCTGTGATTTTCGTCCAGTAATATACGTAAATATTTTATCGTTTCGCGTATATATCGCTCGGTAGGATTTCCCTGGGGTAGCGGATTGATGTATAGACGGTGTTGATGTCGTGTGAATGTAAGAACTCCTTGTAACGATCGTTTGTGAAATAGGTAGCGTTGTCCGATAGTATTGTTTGTGGTTTTCCATAATGTGCGAAGTAGTCCACTAAAGCTTGTAAAACGGTGTTGGTATCGCATTTCTGCGTAGGTATGAGTTTGATGAACTTAGAAAATATATCACATATTACCAAAATATGGCGATAACCTTTAGTGCTAGGGATAAGGTTTGATAGAAAATCAATTGACATTAACTCTAGTCTATCATATGCAGTTATATTATGGCTTATGTTGGTGTTAGTGAATGTTTTATCTTTGGTTATTAGTATCTAATTTGGTATTTAATTCTTGCATTTGTGCCATTAACATGTTAAACATGTCCATGAATTTACTGTCAGGCGAAACACTGGCCTCTCCTGAAACGGACGGTTGCGGTACTGCAATATCCCCCTGTTCAGTCCGGTCTTCTTCTACTGCGTCTTTCGGGGTCTTAGCTCTGTGTCTTGTATCCATTTTAGGGTATATTTAGTTAGTTGGTAAGTTATATTAGTATTTGTACAGGTAGTTGTAATTATATTGTAAATATGTTAGTTGTAAAATATTGTTGTTTATAATGTCATTAGATTTAATGTACACACGTAAATGCAATGACAAATAACAAAAATATACATAAGAAATATGAATCTGCACTTTAATATTTCCCAGTACCAACCTTTAAATATCTTACAGATGGTCTCGAAGACAGCAATCCCTTGAAATACAAAACCTTGCTCTCTCTCTGAAGTTCCACAAAGACAAAATAACAAACACATAAACAAATAGTACAGTATGGTAAATGCGAATACAACGGTTCTCCTTGTTTTTTATTAATTCTCTGTGCCACGAAAAACTTGATTACTTGAGACAGTGTTCCTAATTGATATGTTCGACAATAGAGTAACTTTTTGTTGAAGTGTGGAGTAGAAGTTCGCCCCAAAACGTTAGGGTGCCATTTGTTATATTACTAGAATGCGTGAATATAAATGAATGGATGAATGTTATGTTATGAATGCCCCCAAAACGTTGGGCTCCAAATGTTATATGTCGATGTATGTTAATATATATAAAAATGTTTATTATAGATTAATATAATGTAATATTGATACTGACATACGATTTATATTGCCCCAAAAGTTGGGCTGACAAAATGTAATATTTCTATGAACGTATATTGTATACAATAATTATTTAAATTGGGCTTATTCAATACTTAACTGTTTTTTATCGGCTAGCTTATTTCTCTCTCAGGGTTAAGGTAGGTTTACTTCTCTCCACTGTGAATTTACTTATATCGCTTATTTACTTAGAAATGGAACAATATCTCAAGTACTTTAAAAAAAAATGCCAAAGTAAAATATTAACAATTAACTTTATTAATAAGTAAACATCTTTAAAAGTTTCAATATTAAAAAAAAACAGTTTTTGTGACACACATATCATAAGGGAGACACACTTAGCAGTTGGTATTCTTTCAGTACAAATGCAATATGGTGTAAGACATGTACAAATAATTGTTGATTTATTAAAATGTTTTAATAAAATGAAATTGACTCAAGTTTTAATATTAAAAATAGTGAATACTAATATTTAAATAAGTTAGTATAAAAATTACAATGTTCAATATCAGTGAAAGCAATGCAAATAGTTATTGAGTGAATAAACAAAAAAAATTCTAGAAGTGTTCATAGGCAAGTTAAAAATGGCGCGTATACTATTCGTAAAAATAACAAAACCTGAATCTTCGGATAGCCTCTTGTGATTCCTGCGCATGTGTTCTGGAGTAGTCTTCACAGCGGGAACTGGAGAATATTTCGGCGAATATCCCTCGGGATGATGTGAACTTTTCAATATCTCCAAGTCCGACGGCGGCTGGAACGGATGGCCGATCTCGGGCGATCAAAGATGGTGTTCGATGTACGATGAAATTTTGGGCGGGTAGTTTTCGTATCGAAAACTATAAAAATTCTTAACTCTTGAACGGTCTGGTCGGAAGATGTTAAATTTGGTCTACAGGTAGTCCTTAGGTAGGTGAAACGTTTGGTTGACTTAAAAATCTCGAGCACTTAATATTTCCGCCAAATTATTTTAATTAAAAAAATTATAATAAGATTTATAAAATAACTTTAGTTAGGTAACATATGTTGATGTGTTTACAATCACTCTGTCAACATCTGTTTCTTTTCGGGTTATTGCACCGTTAAAATTGTGGGCGGGGCTTGATTGTTCAAATACATTTAAATATAAATACGTTAAATATGTTCGAATAAAATCGCGTTAAATATTAATTTGAAATAGAAATGAATATAAACATCACAATAAAAAAAAGAAAAATAAGTTAATTATTTCAAGGCAAATTTGTCGTCATAATAAAGTATTTATACTTTGAATCAATTTTTCCCCTTCTTGGTATTAAATTACATAGTAAATACAAACATTACAGTTACATGTATCCTTTGTATTTTTTTCAGAGAAAGAGCCCTTCTTGCAATGCCTCAATATATATATATATATATATATATATATATATATATATATATTCTCATACAGATTGTAACGATCTTCGTTCATAAATTATGAATTTAATTGTGATTTTATTCGTCCGTAAATTCAAAACATTTAAACGAAATAAAATATTCATAATTTTTGGACAGATGTGTATATTTGTATGTATTTAGGTTAAGGAATGTATTATGATGCAAATTTTCTTAGTATGTCGCAGTGATGCGCGAATGTCTCCCACTATTTGCGTCGTCGCAGAGAAAATTCTATATAAAAGGCCCTGCTTTTATCATTGAAGTAACCTCAACTATCGGTCTAGGGATGATAGCTCAGGGTTGATCAATGATGGTTTTGTTAATATTTAGGGATAAAAAAGTGAAAGTGAAACATACGCACACTGTTACTGTACAGCTACTCGTAATAAACTGCTTGTTTAATAAATCTATTACAAATAAAAAAGCATCTATTAATCGGTAGATGGCGCCAGCTTAATATAAATTAAATACAATTTAACAACTCTACTACGAAAATCCTGTCTAACGTTCTAGGGACGATAGCAAAGGATTAATCTGTAACAGTTTAAGTACGGTTGTTGGTTGAGATAAATCTCTACTACGAAAGTTCTGTCTAACGTTCTAGGGATGATAGCAAAGAACTAATCAGTGACAGTTTATGTACAGTTGTTGGTTGAAATAAATATCTATTACTAAAATCCTATGTTATCGTTCTAGGGATGATAGCAAAGGATTAAGAGATCAATTAGCCTACCCGTATCTGCTCAGTTTGCTTAAGTATATTCTAGGGCTCGCCGAAATTAATTATTATTTTTATCCCCGTTCACCGTAGTGCTGTAGATTTGTGAATTTTCTAACACCATCCGGTTCCATCTGCGTTTTCCGAAATTTCCAAGCGTAGAAGGGACAATTTAAAGTTGGTAACTTCACTCTGCTGTTGCAATCCTAAACCGCCAGGAAAGCCCTAGAGAAGTTACACGCAGATAGCCGTAAACCGTGTTCTAAAAGGTCCGAGAAAGGGTAAATGCAGGATTTCTAAAAATAAGAAAACCGTTACATTATATTTCATATGTTCCGACCGATCCTTAATAGTTTCTTTATCGCATCATATAATAAAATTCCGAATCAGATTATATTCTGTTGTTATCTTTTTTATTATAACAAAAACTATTAAAAATCTTATGTTATATGTTCAGACCGATTTATCATAATTCTTTGCAAGAAATATCCGAAATAAAATTGTTTTCTAGAGAAATTTCTTTTTATTATTATATCCAAAAAGAATTATACAGTTTAAATAAATTATCTTATTTTATTATATACAAAAAACTAAATCATATATGTCCCGACCGAGTTTCAATAATTCTTCTAAAGAAATATCCGAAATAGAATTGTTTTCTATTAAAATCTTTTTTATTATACCGGAAAAAGTATTATTAGTTTCTTTATTAAAACTGTTTCTTTTATAATTACGCAAGTACCGATCAAAGTATTTGTTCCGTTTTATGTCGTAGTAAATATAATTTTCGTTCGTAAAATTTCTGGGTTATCTTTATTCTTTTATAGGTATTTGAGATAAATATATCTGAATTGCCGCAATTGAATTATCTTTATAAACTGCATTTATATTATTGATAATCCAGAACAAACAAATTATAACCATTTTCCATGAATTTTTCATTTAGGTTTTTGTAATAAAACTATGATTAAATGTAATATTCAAGTTCTTTTGTACTTTAATAAAAATGGTTCAATAACCTGTGTTTGAGAAAAAAAGTTTACATTTTGCCACGCCGATAAACAGCTTTTATTATAATAAAAAACATTGTGGTTTAATTTTTCAACGTATGTTTCCGAATTTATCTAAATTTACCGACCAATATATTTTATTTTGATGTAAATATATTTATGATTTAGTGTGTAAGTAAATGTACTTGTTTTAAAAGTAACCGCCTGTCTACGTCTACTCACCAAACGTACCAACTTACTTAAGTACAGTGGTTGACGTCTTTCATAATTTTAAATTGAAAATTTCAATTAGACTTCTTCTAAGTTTTAGTATCTTAGGTTAATAATTAATATTAAATTAATTGTTTCGAGCACCTTGATCATGGTGATCGGAACAATCTGATTATTTTCTTTATTTCTTTGGACGATTCCAAACTCGAATTCGTTCGTTCAACCAAACAGATAAACTGTATACCAAAAAAGTTTAAGTATATCAATACGTTAAGCACGTATTACGCATTTGTTACAAATGAAACAGACATGCAATAATATACACGTCTGTAACTGTACACATGGACATACAGCTCGTATTTTCCAACATTTACTTCTACTTAAGACACGTGTTTCTTCCATCTACTGTCAGGCTACATCAGTTAGGCTAGTGAAGTAAAGCTTAAAGAAATCGCCTCATAAGGTATAGCAAATTTTGTTCTATCAGGTGACACCATATAATCTAGTGACATCTGACGGACAAAAGATGCCGAAAGTGGCAATTTTCCTTTGACCGGCTATGCCGGTACAGAAGATTATATGGTGTCACCGATAGTTAAGTGTATCTGGAAATCACATTGAACCCTGTAGGTTAGGAGTGCTATTATTTATTATTATCTGAGCTAAGCCGAAGCAAGTAAGTACAATTTACCACTTATTATCATAGTTATAATTTAGTAATGTTGCAGATGTTTAAAAATTTAGATGGAACTGGAATGGACATACTACTAAGAATACATAACGCAGCATGGAACGAAGAACAAATAACTGAGGATTGGAAAACAGCTTTGCTAGTACCAATATATAAACAGGGAGGAGGGAGGGGGCAGATATGATTGTGGTAACTACAGCGGAATAACACTATTATGTACAGCTATGAAAATATATGAACAAGTTATAGACATAAAAATAAGATCGATAACAGAAGGAACCTGGAAGAATTCCAGAGTTGCTTTAGAAAAGGACAAAGCATACAGGACCATATTTTTACTGTAAAAAAAATAGCCCAGAAGACGTCGCAGCAGGGAAAAGTTGTATATCTTGGATTTATAGACCTGGAAAAAGCTTTTGACAGGGTGCCAAGAGCGAAGTTGTGGAAAATATTAGAAGAGAGAAGAGTCGATACCAAGATAATAAGACTAATCAAGAACATCTATAGAAATAACAGGAATCATGTAGTGTACAGAAACAGAATGTCGGATGCTTTTTCAACACAAGGACTAAGACAAGGATGTGGACTAAGCCCATTAATGTGCACAGTGTTCATCGACGAAATAATTAAAAAATACACAGTTAAAATGAAAAAATTGCAGGTGAGATTTAGGTATCTAAGAAGTATAAATATCCCGGAAGGCGCCTTCGCAGATAACATAGTGATTATGGCCGAGAAAGAGAGATTTACAAAGAAATCTGTAAGTATGGAACAAAACCTAACAGGAATATGAAACGAAAGTGAACAAAAGGAAAACTAAAGTGATGGTAATCGGGGAGACAGCGAAAACGGTGAAAATACAAATCAATGGCGAAAAAATCGAACAAATAAACAGTTATAGATTGGTGTAGAAATAAATGAACAAGGAGGACAAGACATTGAAATAAATAATAGGATACAAAAAACCCTTAAAATCTATTACTCAATGAACACGGCATTTATAAATAAAAAAGAGATATCCAAGAATACAAAAATAAACGTATTTAAAACCATATACCGACCAATCCTGACTTTTGGATGTGAATAATGGATAATGAACAGAAGACAGTAGAACAAAATACAGGCGGTGGAATTGAAATACCTTAGATGAGTGAAAAATGTCACAAAGAGAGGGAAACTGCGAAACACAAACATAAGAGAAGATAGAAATAGATTCAACACTAAAGTTTATCGAGAAACGACAATTGAGCTGGTGGGGACACCTGCAAAGAATGAATGACTCAATGCCAGTTAAATAAGTGTGGGAATCCAGAGGGCAACACAAGATGAAAAGAGGAAGACCAAGACAAACATGGAATGGAGTGCCCGGAGAAATACTACAGAGGAAGGAATGACATGGGCGGAAGCAAGAACACCGACAAGGAATAAAAAGAAGTAGGTCAAATTTGTATATAAACAATCTAAGCTCCTAAGAACACAACAACATTGAAATACAGCGAAATGTAACTTACACCCTGCACCATATGGTAATTGGTGATTTGATAATATATATATATATATATATATATTGTTTTTTTTTAAATATATATATTTTAAAGTAAAACCAGACCTTAAATCGCCAACAAATTGAATTTACCATATATAGGGTAAAGTATACAGTTGTTGGCCACTATACAGTGATTGGCCATATTAACTTTAAGTTGATGTTTCAACGTTACCGTCTAGTTTAGGGATTATGTCACGTTAAATAAAATATTTGACAACACTACTCAGTAGTTGACATTTATCATTTATAGGTTGGTATTCATCAAAGTATTGTAAAACAGTAGTTAAAAGTGACCGGTCCATAATTTAAGCTACAGTATTCATTTCTACCAAGCAGATGCATTTCGGTAAGTTGTCACTAAATTCTTAGTACACAAGTAAACTTAAAATATTTAACTTAGATGAAAGGTAGAAAGTAGAGTATTGTATTTCTGTTTGTTTTATTGCAGTATAACCTCAAAAACAACACATTTTTGATAGGCCAACCACTGTGTATGCATTTAACGGTACAGGATAGTTATTGGCAATCACCGTAATTTTTAATTAATTCGTTGTTTTCTGTTTAATTTGAAATTTATTTGTACTGCTAATTAGACAGCTTTCTGAAAATCATTAGAAAATGTTAATATGCAGTCGTTGGCCAGGCCCAATAACTATAAATACCACCACAGTCACTTTTATTGTAGCTAGAAATGCCGAAAGTTAAAGACCAATCCTACCACAGAAATTATTCTGAAGCCTATCTCAAGGAAGCTTTGCAAGCTATTGAGCAAGGACAGCCTCTAAGGGAAGTTGCAAGAAATTTTAAAATTCCGAGAGCAACTTTACAGTTTAGAAAGAATCACAAAGATGTAAAATCCAAATTTGGCCCTGCCCCAGTTTTAACAGACCAAGAAGAGTCTACTTTAGTTAGCTGGATTACAGAAAATTTTAAGAAAGGGTTTCCTAGACGAAAACTTGGTATACAATCTTCTGTTAAAGAATTTCTTGACAAAGCGCCCAGGACATATCCATTCCCTAATAATTTACCAGGCGTTGGATGGTACCGTGCCTTTCTCCGACGTCACCCTGAACTAACCGTTCGTACTTTAGAGGCAGTAACATCTGCTAGTTCCCATGTCTCTGAAGCAGACATAAGAAAATGGTTCGGCGAAATACATGCGTATCTCTCATCTAAAAATCTGTTAGACATTCTGGAAGACCCCAGCAGGGTTTTAAATGGAGACGAAACTAACTTTAACTTATCCCCAAAAAATTCGAAAGTTCTTGCCCCTAAAGGAGCTCAAAATATATACGAAATTGAAAACGCTCCATCAAAAAGCACTGTAACAGTGATGTTTACATTTACAGCTGCAGGAACTGTAACCCCTATAAGCGACTTCCTGGTGCTGTGCTTAGTTCCATTCCTGAGGGCTGGGGAGTAGGTTTAAGCGAATCTGGGTGGATGCGTTCGGAGGTGTTTTATGAGTACATTTCGAATGTTTTGTATCCTGCTTTAAAAAAGTTCCATACAAAATTTCCTGTGGTATTGTTTATAGACGGCCACAGTTCTCATTTAACCTACAAAGTTAGTGAATTGTGTTCTAAACTAGAAATTGTACTTGTATGTTTATTTCCAAATGCAACGCGCGTTATACAGCCAGCAGATGTATCGTGTTTCAAGCCAATGAAAGATGGGTGGAGGAGAGCAGTTTTAGACTGGAGGGGGAATAACCCGTTGACGACTGTTACCAAAGGTCATTTTGCACCCATTCTGAAAGTGGTGGTTGACAAGTACATTAAAAAAGAAAGTATTATAAATGGGTTTCGAGCCTGCGGCTTATACCCCTGGAATCCGAATGCGGTAGACTTCTCAAAATGTTTGGGAACAAGAACTGTGCCTACTAGCGTTGAAAATTCCAATAAAACCATTCCAAACGAATCTATATTAACTTTAACAAAATTTAAAGAAGTGATTGGTAAAAGAACAGTTAAAGAATTAGAAGAAGTTAATGATATTCAAGAAGAAATATGTTCAGAAGATTTTACTATACTTTATAAGTTATACACAGCTTTCGAAGAAACCGCACAAGAAAATCCAAATCAACCCATAAATGTAAATGCAGAAAATTCTATACTAGAAAGGAGTTCACAAGAGTTGTCTGAAATAAATTTGAGTTTCACTGACGATTTCTACGACATTGAAAACATGCAAGTTATATTTGCTAATAATGCCAACATGGAAACCAATATCAATGCAAAAGATTTAGAATACGCTGGTCAAAATATGAGTGAAAATATAGAAGGTGGTAACGTTAATACAATTGCAAGTCTTAACAACGACGAAGAGTCTCGTTTGGACAATATAAACTTACAAAATAACAAAAATGCCCTAGCAGAAGATAAATTGGAGAATATCAGTATTGAAAATATATTACAATGGCCTGTTACTCCCCAAAGGAAAGGGGTAAAACAGACGGAAAGGCTTCCGTTCGTATTAACTTCGACCCAATGGAAAAAAATTAAGACTGACAAAGAAGATGTAAAAAAAAAACAAGGAGAAGGAAAAAGAAGAAAGAAAGCGCACTAAAGCTGAAAAATTGAAAGTTCAACAAAAAAGACTAAAGACGCAGTTAAAAAGAAAACTCACGGTAAGAATACTTCTCTAGTGAAGACGGAGACCGTTACTAAAGATCCTGACGAAAGTAAAGGGGTGCCTGAAAGTTACTTTAAGGAATTGGCAAAAATAGATGACAGATATAGTAGTCACTCTGATGAAGATACACCGTGGCAGCCAGATAAAGAAAATATAAATGACATTTATATTTTATATCCTTGATAAAGGCATCATTGCCGAAACAGGTAGGGTTGTTTTAAATATATATACTTTGAAGTAAACCAGACCTTTAATCGCCGACTGATTGAATTTACCATATCATACCAAGGTCACGAAAATATTATATATATATATATATATATATATATATATATATATTTCTACGCCCTGTAAATAGAAATAAGAGAAAAGAAAAGAACTCAAGTTTAGGGCGACGAGGATTGCCGCACCTACCCGCCCCTGCCAACGTCTAGCGGCCCACCCGGCTATAGAGACAGCCTCAGCCCAAGGGTGGGGAGTCCCAACGTACTACTGTTTCGTAGCGGCTTATTGAAGGGCTTTATTACTTTAAGTAGTATTTTGTTTTTTTTCGCAGCCCTCTCGTTTGAGCGAGGTTATAATTAAGTCGCTACAATTTTAATTGTACCTACAATTACCTGACAGGGGATTTCTTTGTGACGATCAGAGCCGACTGATTCCTTCTCAACGATATACAGTATTGCGTTGTTAACCATCAGACATTGTCCTGATAAGTAATTTTGTTATTTATTTATTAATTTTACCTTATTCATTCTTTTTTGTCCTGTGCTCCTGATAACAGGTGGTTTTGTTTTCTTACCGGCGTAAACGTCGCCCACAGGATCGAGAATTCTCTCCTGAACTTTTTCTCTCCGCGAGAGCGCTCCTGCTTGCGAACGAAGCCCCGACGACGCGAAAGAGCATCCACGCTCATTACTGGAACGAGACGGACAAACAGCTAAGACTTTAAAAACGGTGTATAGGGCGCCACCGAATTTAGAGCCGCTAGACGTCGTAAATTCGGAAACTGTGATAACCAAAAGAGGATGCAGCCAGGCCGTCCGAAACGTAAAAAAAAGAAAAAGGCGGATTTCAGCCAAGTGTAATCACTTTATTTTGGAAAACAAAATAAAAAAAAGAATCAAACTTGCTAGTTACTTAACAAAAAAGGACAAATTAAATACGCTAATTATCAACAGACCGCTTCTGCACAGATAGCTAACACTCCATCAAAATACGTATTCCGCTGGTTCACAGATAATTAAAACAAAATTGAAAGCCAGATCTTTTCAACGGACCCGGTATATATTGGGAGGTTTTTAGTTATTACATACAAATATTTATAAGAAATAAATTAGTGCAAATTTACAAAGTTGTTGTCTGAAGATATAATAAATTAAAGTTGACGGTTAGATATAATTAGGATCAAATTATTAATGAATGCTTAAAATTGAAATGATCAAAATTAATGGGGAAAATGCAATACTTAAATTATAATTAACAGATTAACAAATCGAGAAAACAAGTTTTATTCTAACGTGTCTAATAAACACAAAACTTATACACGTTTTCTACGCTGAAGAAAACAGCGAAAAAGATTCTTTCAATATTTTAGAAGCAAAATAAATTTTTGTCCCCGTGAGGAACATATGTGTAATTTAAATAGAACTCTCTCGAAATAAATTTAACAAAAAAAAAACGCATATCAATTTCAAATGAGATATACTAATTAGAAAGGCAACTAAATAAAATGGAAATGATATCTGTAACAACGCAAGTACTAAGATAAATAACAAACAAAGAAAAATCAAATACGTAAAGAGAAAACGGAATCTAAAAATTTCAACAAAGTAAACTAATTGCAAAACATTACAGGCTAAATTAATAAAGAAATATTTTTAAAGTCTTAGCTGTTTGTTCGTCTCGTTCCAGTAGTGAGCGTGGATGCTCTTTCGCGCCGTCGGGGCTTCGTTCGCAAGCAGGAGCGCTCTCGCGAAGAGAACAAGTTCAGGAGAGAATTCTCGATCCTGTGGGCGACGTTTACGCCGGTAAGAAAGAAAAACCACCTGTTATCAGGAGCGCAGGACAAAAAAGAATGAATAAGAAAGGTAAAATTAATAAATAAATAACAAAATTACTTATCAGGATAATGTCAGATGGTTAACAACGCAATATTGTATATCGTTGAGAAGGAATCAGTCGGCTCTGATCGTCACAAAGAAATCCCCTGTCAGGTAATTGTAGGTACAATTAAAATTGTAGCGGCTTAATTATAACCTCGCTCAAGCGAGAGGGCTGCGAAAAAAACAAAATACTACTTAAAGTAATAAAGCCCTTCAATAAGCCGCTACGAAACAATGGCGAAGACAGCGATCGACCTTTTCTCTACCGATAGCGATCTCAGTCTCCTTTCCTCTAGAAGTCATCGCCACTCGAGAATCGAGAAGGGAGGAATACCACGAAGAAAAAGTAATACGTAATTACTGTATGTAAAGATAAACACACGCACGCAAAAGTACTACAGTTTGGTTAAAAATAAACGGAATATAACGGAATAAAATAAAAAAAGACGCTAATTGGCGACCAAAACGAGGACGTATCTACGAACACGTAACAATTTATATATATATATATATATATATATATATATATGAAAAATTTTGTGAAAAACTTATCTGCGCGGAATGTGCATATATCGATATTTCACTGTTTTTTACAGATCATCAGTGCACCTTACCGAAGACAGACATGATATTCACTTCTATACTACGTGTATATATACGAACTGTAATGAACTTCATGTGTATGAGAATTAATAATTATTAAATCTCATTTTACATGCGATTGTCGCTATAATTTGTTGCATTTAATTCTGTAGAATTAATTAATTTAATTCTGTAGAATTAAATGCAACAAATTATAGCGACAATCGCATGTAAAATGAGATTTAATAATTATTAATTCTCATACACATGAAGTTCATTACAGTTCGTATATATACACGTAGTATAGAAGTGAATATCATGTCTGTCTTCGGTAAGGTGCACTGATGATCTGTAAAAAACAGTGAAATATCGATATATGCACATTCCGCGCAGATAAGTTTTTCACAAAATTTTTCATTTCTACTGACAACTTGTACAGTTGATGTCGCGGCTTGTTGCGTCTACAATCTAGGGCAAAAGTGATTTGCCGAATTGTAGAATTAAATGCAACAAATTATAGCGACAATCGCATGTAAAATGAGATTTAATAATTATTAATTCTCATACACATGAAGTTCATATATATATATATATATATATACATATATATATATATATATACATATATATATATATATATATATATATATATATGTATATATTGTGATGGCTCAGCTTATCCCTACAGTATACAAAGAATTTAATTAATTTTGGTCTAAAGAAAGTAATATCAATTAAAGAATAGTAATTAAAAACTTAAATAATTTAGTAAATCCTATATAAACATAATGTAAGATCTAAATTAGCTTTTCAATTATGATACCGAACTTAATTGAATATTTTTATTTGCATATTTATTTTATTTAGTCATTTATTTATTTATCATAACTTAATATCGAGTTAAATCAAGTATTTTGAAGCTAATTATGATTAAAATATTAATGTACACAAAATTTTGAACGTTACTGTTAGTTTAACTTTTGATTAACCCCTGTTAAAGTATGCAACTTTGATCACGTGAGGGTAATATATTAAGATTGATATAGGTTTATATAGAAATAACTATCATTGGAAATCAAACGAAAAGAACGTAGTAATAATAATTTGATAAGATGGATAAAATTACTTTATTTATATTATTTGGATTTATAGTAAAATTTTACAAAAATAAAAATAATTATCACTAGCTTCCTTTAGTTATGACAAAAAAAAACAAAAGTTGATTGGGGACAATTTTTGCACTGCTTGTAACTGAAACGACGCTTTTTCGATACCTCCATTTAAAAATTCTTTAAAACTTAATAAATAATCATAATTTAATTACAAAAGTTATTTCAAATAAATAATAAGCATCATAACCATACCTGAAGATAGTTTCCGAAAGAAAAAATTATTTATTTCAAGTGATAATAATTATCAAGAATTATTCCTACTCAAAGGCAGTTAATTCCAGAAATATTGGCTAAAACGAATAAAACAAACAAAATTTAGCAAACCAATAATGGAATTAACTGCAAGTGAGAATTAATGAATATTAAATCAAATTCTTACATGTAAATGTCGACTTATATGATGATTTACATGTAAGAATGTGAATTAATATTCATTAATTCTCACTTGCAGTAAATTCCAAATGTTAACTATATATACAGAAAGTATAGAAATGCAAAAGCAATGTCCGTCTTCGAGGAATACCGTGCATTGAAAAGTTCCAACCAGAACGAAACGCCGTCTGTACGTTTCCTCCCGTTGATTGACTTGTTTTTTTTCAGTATTTCTTAATTCTTAATAAACCAATAATGATTTAAAAGTGCTAAATAATTTAAATAGGTACATTTACCCAAGAACTTATCCCGAAAGTAGACCTTCGTAAAGAAAACGTTTCTGTCCTAAAAGAGAGTATATTTATAGACCAACACAAGCAATCCTACCTCCAATTATTACCTGAGCACCACAGAACCTTAAATATCCTACCAGAAAACTTCACGCTTTCCATAAAACAACAGGTATTCTCAGGTGGGAATATATATGCATAAACTCTAAAATTCCATTTGTTGAACCACCTCATTTAATAAACTCTTGGCTAAAATAAAGGATACATCTGCCACCGATTTTCCTACAAAAATATATACGGGTGTTTAGGGGGCCGTTAATGAAGCAATTTATCCTAATCAAGTTATTCTAACAGAGGCACCCTTAATCAACAAAAAAATAAAATACGTTCAAGGATCTAAACACGGAACTGCCAGCATGATAAGCAAATGTAGATATTTAAATAACATATGATATATATTTATATAACAGTAACATATATTATTATAGTAAATTACAAATCCTTACGTTATTAGATTATAGTATATACTGCTTAGATTTTTTATATCACTTCTGTTGTTAATTGAATTTTTTTACTGTTTAATATTAATCATATCTTTAATTTCCCTTTTCATTGTGTGCTGTTCTTTATTGATTATCTGTGTGTTTTCAAAATCGAAATGGTGATCGCGTTGTAGTTTGTGTGTAAATAAAGCAGTTTTGTCTATTTTAGAGTATTTGTGGGCTTGTATTCTTTTGTATAAATATTGTTTAATTTGGCCTATGTAGTAACTATCGCAATCGCGACATGGTATTTTATAGATGCCATGTGTTTCTCGATTTTTTCTATTTTGGGTTTTAGTTTTGAAAATAGATGTTTATTAGTATTACTAAGTTTATATGTTGTAGCTATATCATATTTTTTAAGTATATTTAATTTTTTCTGATAATTGTGGAACATACGGAATCGCGATATACGTATGTTGTTTCATTGTTTAAACTATTATTAGTAGCTGCAGAGTTTTATATTTAGTGGATTCTTTTTTTAATGGTTTGGTCTATAAGTTGTGGTGGATAGTTATAATCTGTTAAGATAGTTTTAATTTTCTTGATGTTATCTTTTCTGTATTGAGTATATGATAATTTTACTGCTCTATCAGTCAGATTATAATCATTTTATTGAATACTGTAGGTGTATTTGAGTGGTAATTCATATATCGAAAAGAAGCTGTGGGTTTATTGTACCAATTTGTATAAATAGTAGTGGTGGGAAGAAGTGCTATTTTTAAATAGCAGTTGCTATTGCTATTGCTATTTCTAAATAACAGTTAAAAATAACAGATAAAAATAGCAGTTGCTATTTTTGTTTGTATTACGCTAATAAATATACATATACATTACATACATACTTATAGCATATAAAGAAAGTAGAATTGATCACGTATACGTGATCTGTGATGAGAATATAATAAGAAATGGAAAAAAATTCTTACAATTACCTGCTAAAATATAAAAGATAAAATAAGACAAGACAAAAACACCTACAATTTAAAAATAATATTAATAAAACTATTATATAGGTTCTAAATATTGCAAATGTAAAGTCAAATATACGAAGAGAAGCAAAAAACGAAAAGAAAATAATTGATTTAATTACAAGCAAAAAATATGATGATATATTTATTTTATACCATATAATCGGCAATTCTCTCAAAGGTCTTTTGTTTTAAATACATAATATAGCCTGTGATATACGTTAATATTTGCAATTTTTAAATTTCACATCTAGCGTTTTAATAGTAAATTAGACTGTACTGTAGTTTTCATTCGTTTATTTAAAGTATAAGTAAGTATAGTTATTTTACGTTCTTAGAACTAGTAAAAGAAATTTGATTTTCAAATGAACAGTAGTTTAAGCAAGCTACTTCGTTTATTTATTAACTTTAAATCAAAACTTAGAACGTCTGTTTCACAAGAATAAAAATAGCCTAGGTTAGGATTCTATTCTTTTCGCGCCAAAACATAGCCCATGTATTCCTTATGCGACTTCACGGGTAGCTTATTTTCGACACCATTTAAAATTTACAACGATACTTGGAGTGAAAAAAATTGAAATAGATTCAGAAATATATAGGCTAGAAAATGACTATCTTGTTTTTTATTTAAATCATTACAAATAGCAGAAAAAATGGCACAGTTATAGTGCTAACCTATTTTAAATTTTTTTTCTGGTATTTGTAAAATTGAAAATCAAACTAAAACAAGCTGTATATCCCCAATATAGAAACTAAGAATTAAACAATTCATTTTAGGTACAATTATCGAATAATGACTGTGCAGCAAGTAAAACAAAAAAAGTCAATTATTTGGAATTTTTTTACTCCACAAGACGAAACAAAAGCCACATGTAATTTTTGTAAACATAGCCTATCTTATAAGTTTCTATAACAAATTTAAGACATCACATAGTTAAAAAACATCCATCAATTCATATAGCAAGTCAAACTAATACTAATAAACAAGCATTAACTTGTTCCACTGCAAATAGACAACAAGTAGCTAGCTGTAGTGACACTAGTGACACTGTACATGCTGACACTCCTGCTATTAGTTTATCATGCTCAGAAACTGCTTCTATATCGAATACACAAGTTCAAAAAACTAAAAGTTCCAAACAGTCTGTTCAAACGTTACTTGCAGTCTCAAAAAAAATAAACTTTAGTCAGAAAAAAGTAATCGATGACAATTGTTAAATATGATAACTGCTGACTTTCAACCTTTTTCAATCGTAGAAGATAAAGGATTTCAGGAATATACTGAGGCGCTGAATTCATCCTACATTCTACCCAGCAGAAAGACATTGTCAACTATATTCTTACCTGCAAAATTTGAAGAAATTAAAATAAAAACTCTAGAAACAATAAAAAGTGCACAATCCGTAACCATTACAACAGATTTCTGGACATCTTGCAATAATGATGGATTTATTGCAATGACAGCTCATTTTATTGATCCCAACTTTGAAGTCAAATCGCTACTGTTAGAAGTTAATTGTTATGGTGATAGTCATACTAGTACAAATTTAGCGTCTGAATTAAGAAGAGTAACATCTGAGTGGAATGTTGAAAATAAAATATTATTAACACTATCCGACAACGCGGCGAATATAAAAAAAGCCATCATAGACGAGCTACAATGGAAACATTTTCCCTGTTTGGCCCATACTATAAATTTAATTGTGAATGATGCGGTAAAAATAATATCTCCAATAATAACTAAAGTATCTGAAATTGTTGCTTATTTTAAAAGAAGCACGACAGCAAAAAGTAAATTAGACTTTTTTCAAAAGCAAAATGGCAAAGAACCGAAGAAATTGTGCCAGGCCGTTTCCACTAGATGGAATTCAGTATTTTACATGATGCAACGTATTTTAGAGTTAAATGAAGAAGTTCGGACATCATTAGCTGTAATTGGAAGGGAAGATTGGCATAGACTTTCTAATGAAGAGATTGACAATATAACACAACTTATTGAAATATTAGCCCCAATGGAGTCTACAACAAAAATTATGAGTAGTGAGAAACAAGTCACACTTTCTTTAGTGATTATTATTACTAATTGCCTTCAAGATAGGTATAAACAGCTGATAGCAAAATCTCATTTTTCCAAGGAATGTAAGACTGTTCTGGAAAGTATAATTACTGGAATTAATACACGCCTAAAATATGTTGAACAGAGTACAACAACAGCCATTTGCACTTTCTTAGACCCTAGTTTTAAACATGTTGGTTTTACAACCGACGCGAATACAGATAGAGCAAAAAACATAGTCATGAATGCATTAATAAGCTTAATTGACAGAAAAGTTAGTGAACAACAAACAAACCCACTCAAAATGATTCATCAGAAGGAACAGAAATGAATGAACTTGATGAGACTTTAAGTGGAAGCAGTTCGTCTATATGGGCTTCCTTCGATAAAAAAGCTTCTGCTTTCACTGGCGTTACTGTCAATAATAGATCTCGTGCCATTATCGAAATTCAAAGATATATGGAACAGCCACTTCTAAGACGAACTGAAAATCCTTTGGATTGGTGGAGAGAACATTCCTACAACTATCCCTATTTAAGCGAATTGGTTAAACAAAAATTTGGAACTGTTGCAACATCAGTGCCATGTGAGCGCAGGTCAATTAATATCTGATCGCCGCAACAAGCTATCAGCCAATAAGTTAAACAAATTATGTTAATCAATCAAAATTCTTGCATTTGAAATTTTATATAATAACTTAGTATGTTAAATATTCTAAAGAACATTTTTTTTTTTATTATAAGACTGAAAGTTATTTTATTTCATTTTTTATTATTAATATTTTTTGTTATGGAAGTAAATATTTTATTTCTTATTTTTATCTTCTTATATGTCCAATGTCCTAAATTTATTTCCGAACTATTCTCCATAATACCATATAATTATAATATGCAATGTCTTTGGTTAATCAAAATGCTATAATAAATTACAACGCAAACGCAACAGCGCTTAAACTTAAAAATAAGAACCATCGTCTTCGTAGAATATACAGTTCTTCACTCGCAAGAAAAATCGATCGATATCAAATTTATATTTATAATTTAGCCTCTTATTTGCTTACAGATAACAGTTTATACGATATGCAACCGCATTAACAGAATAACCGATACACCGATAACAAACAGCAACTCATATCCAATAGCAACTCATCTCTATCTGTTATTTTTATTTCCGAATAGCAGTCTGCTATTGCTATTGGCAAATAACAGTTGTCACATAACAGATACACAAATAGCAACTCATCACTAATAAATAGTACCCTGTCTATCATAGCTTAAAGAAATATCAAGAAAATTAATACTTTTATTAATTTCTTCTTCAATAATTAATTTTTATTTGTTGTGAAAATTGTTGAATTTATTAAAAAAGTACGTAGTTTATTTTATTTATCGGAATACATGTTACGATGTCGTCTACATATCATTTGAAGAAAATGGGGTTGAAGTCTAATATTGATGACGTTTTGTTCCAAATGTTCCATTCTCAGATTTGCAATAGGAGCAGCTAAAGGAGAGCCCATGGCAATACCAAAAAAGAAATTTTTTATTGAAAATATGTGTTGTCTGAAATGTATGCCTCTAATAAATTCGTTTTTGTTTATAGATGTGTGTGGACTAATTTCATATTATGTTTATATTATATTATGTTTATAGCTAGATTTGTAGGAAAGTTAGTGTATAAAGATTCTACATCAACTGATATAATTTTGTGATTAGTTGGTACTTTTTGTTCTTTGATGAAATTTTGAAATTGTCGTGAGTCTTTGGTATGGTATTCCGTTTTTCCTAACATCTTAGATATGCTGTCACCTAGGAATTTTGCTATATTATAAGTAGAGGCTTGTATGTTTGATACTATTGGTCACAAAGGGATATTATTTTTGTGGATTTTTGGTAAACCATAAATAGAAGGAGGTTGGGAATTAAAAATGCGAAGTTTGTTTTTAGTGTTGAAATCTATTAGGTTTTGTCTATACCATTTATTGATTAAATTATTATTTTCTTTTTGAATTTTCCCTGTTGGATTATTTCTTTCTTTTTTGTAGGGAAATTTATCGTCAGATAGTTTTGTTTCACTATTTTATATGATTTATCTGCTGTTGTTATTATAATGTGAGGGTTGTCTTGAACAAATCTTTGTGTTTCTTTAATGAACTTATTCATATATAAACTTGATATATGTTTTTTATTATCTATTTTCTTATGTTTATGGTTAGTAATTATATTACAGATTTTGTTACATATTTCGTTCTGTTTGTCTTGTGGTAAATTTTGTATTCCAGTTTCAATGCTAGCTATATAGTCATTAATGGGTATTTTATTTGGTGGCATACTAAATTTGAGTCCTAGCCTTGGTATTAGTATCTCTACATTGTTTTTTAATTTATTTTTGTTTGTCAGGAAATGATTATTGTAAATTTAAGATTCTATTTTTTCGAAGCTGTTTAAAATTTGAGGATACAATTTATGTATGATAATATTTTTCAAGTTTGAAATAATTTGATTGTATGTATTAATGTCGCAATGGTTTGGGATATTGTGATGTTTAAAATTTGTAAATAACAGGAATTTATAATTTTTTTGAAATTTAGTTTTTAGTTTTTAAATTGTGAAATGAAATCTATCAAGTTTTCTCATCTTTATAAATGTAGGTGTTATTCGCAACGATCTGCATCTTACCAAAACGTTTCTTCTGTTGGTCTGGTTTGCCAGTTTCTTTCTGATTTTGATGTATTCTTTGATGACTTTATGATCTTCGTTTATGTAATTGTATACTTCATGATGTAATTGTTCCATTTTATTAGCACTACACGCCTTGTGATAAGTATAAAGATAATTATTTCTTGACCTTACTATGTTATGGTAGATTCAATTAGTTGGCGATTTAAGATCTGGTTTTACTTCAATAGGTATATATTTAAAAACAATCTTACATGTTTCGCCATATGATGGCGAAACATGTAACATACTAAGGTCAAGAAATAATTATCTATATATATATACATATATATATATATATATATATATATATATATATATATATATATATATATATATATGGTAAATTCAATCAGTCGGCGATTATATATATAATGTTATATATCAGAAACCTCACGTTGGGCTGGCAAATGTTATACTTCCCGTGTGTGGGCTACGTATATATATATAAATAAATGTAAAATGAATGTTATAAAATGTTATATTTCGAATGTTATGTAAGAAATGAATGTTAGTTATAAATGCCCCAAAACGTTGGGCTCTAAATGTTATATTACGAGACTGCGTCGTATGTAAATGAGGTTATTTTTATGAACGCAGATTGTATATAAAAATTCCTTCAAATCGGGCTCATTCAATACTTATCTGTTTTTTTTTTATCGGCTAGCTTCTTTTTTTCTCTTCTTCAGGGTTAAGGTCGGTTCACTTCTCTCCACTTTGAATTGATTTACGTCGCTTATTGAATTGGAAACGGAACAATATCTCAAGTATTTTACAAAAAAAAACCAAAGTAAAATATTGACAATTAACTTTATTAATCAGAAGATATCTTGAAAAATTTGAGAAATTAAATTTACAGTTTCGTGACACACATATGACATAAGGGAGACACACTCAGCGGTTGGTATTCTTACAGTACAAACAATATGGTGTAAGACAAGTGCAAATAATTGTTGCTTTATTAAAATAGTTTATAAAAGTGAAATAGAATCAAGTTTTAAAATTAAAAATAGTGGATACTAATATTTAAATAAGTTGAATAAAAATTACAGTGGTAGAATATCGGTGAAAGCAATGTAAATAGTTATTTATGGAATAAACAAAGAAAAGTTCTAGAAATGTTCATGAGCAAGTAAACATGGCGCGTATAATACTGGTAAAATTAGCAAAAACCTGAATCTTCGGATATAACCTCTGTAGATTCCTGCGCCTGTGTTCTGGAGAAGTCTTCACAGCGGGAAACTGGAGAATATTTCTGCTACTGTCCCTCGGGATGACTTGAACTTTTTAAAATCTCCAAGTCCGACGGCGGCTGGAGCGGATGACCGGTCTCGAGCGTTCAAAGATGGTGTTCGATGTACGGTGAAATTTTTAGGCGGGTAGTTTTCGTATTGAAAACTTTAAAAATTCGTAACTCTTGAACTATTTGGTCGGAAGATGTTAAATTTGGTCTACAGGTAGTTCGTAGGTAGGTGTAACGTTTGGTAGACTTAAAAATCTCGAGCACTTAATAATTTCGCCAATTTATTTTAATTACTTCGGAGCACAAAAAAACGTGACCTCTCGCTGCAACAACTAATTACCGACGCCAATCTTTTCACTTGTTTCTAATTGCATCACTTGCCGCAAATCGCTCCATTCTTTACTTGCATTATCTTTTTGAATATTATTAAATTAGACATTTTTACAGTGTAAAACAGTTAAAAAAATTACAATTTGATTTATAAAGTAACTTTAGTTAGGTAACATATGTTGCTGTGTTTACAATCACTCTGTCAATATCGGTTTCCTTTCGGGTTATTGCACCGTTAAAATTGTGGGCGGGGCTTAATTGTTCAAATACATTTGAATATAAATACGTTAAATTTGTTTGAATAAAAACGCGTTAAATATTAATTTGAAATAAAAATGAATATAAACATCACAATAAAAAAATAGAAAAATAAGTTAATTATTTCAAGGCAAATTTGTCGTCAAAATAAAGTATTTATACTTTGAATCAATCTTTCCCCTTCTTGGTATTAAAGTACATAGTAGATATAAACATTACGGTTACATGTATTCTTTATTTCTTTCAGAGAAAAAGCCCTTCTTGCAATGCCTCAATTTTCCCCCTTGATTAAAAGATAGAAACTTGTTGAGAGCTTTTAATCAACTGGATAAAGGAGTATGACAGAAATATACAAGTGCAGTATAGTGCTCTGATGAAAATTTAATGAAATGTGTGTGTTCACGTTAAAAATATTTCAAATTCTATAAGTAGTTATTTATATTATTCTAGCTAATAATTCCCTATTTAGTAATTGTCATTAAATGGTTAAAGTTGATTGTTTTATTTTGTTGTTCGGGTTTTTTTGTTTGGAAACCCTTTTTAATACTAAGTAGTTATTTTCTTCTTCCTTTTTCTTTTAATAATAATATGATTAATTTAATTAGCCTAGTCTAAATGTAAACTTGTGATTAGTATATATAATATAGTACTTATTATTAGTTTACGGACTATAACATGTTTGGTTTGTTTGTTCTGAAAGTTGTTTCGGCTTGTTATGTATATATAAAAAATACTTTATTTTTAAGTGTGGTAGTCTTGTAACATAGTTATGTGATATCTACCTTTAATGTAATTTGTTTCGGGTTCAAAAAGTTCGTAGGTGTTGTTACCAATGATTCTCTTAATTGTATAGGGACCTTGGTAGGCTTTCAGTAGCTTTCCCATTATTTTGTGTTTTAAATCTGTTACTCTTAATCTCTTAACTATAACTTGGTCTCCTACATGGTAAGTTTTGTACTTCTTATTTGCCGTATTTCTCTTTTTCTCCCATTTTCGCTTTCTTCGTAATAATCTATCTCTGACTTCTTGTAAACGATTATGTAAATTTATATGCTCAGAATTAGTCCATGGTCGTTGTGGTGGTTGTCCAGTGAATAAGGTTATAGGGCAGTGATTATGCACTGTGCTAGGTGTATTGTTTATAGTAAATTCTATCTGTGTTAACAGTCTGGCCCATTTTCTGTGATTTTCGTCCAGTAATATACGTAAATATTTTATCGTTTCGCGTATATATCGCTCGGTAGGATTTCCCTGTGGGTAGCGGATTGATGTATAGACGGTGTTGATGTCGTGTGAATGTAAGAACTCCTTGTAACGATCGTTTGTGAAATAGGTAGCGTTGTCCGATAGTATTGTTTGTGGTTTTCCATAATGTGCGAAGTAGTCCACTAAAGCTTGTAAAACGGTGTTGGTATCGCATTTCTGCGTAGGTATGAGTTTGATGAACTTAGAAAATATATCACATATTACCAAAATGTGGTGATAACCTTTAGTGCTAGGAATAAGGTTTGATAGAAAATCAATGGATATTAACTCTAGTCTATCATATGCAGTTATATTATGGCTTATGTTAGTGTTAGTGAAAGTTTTATCTTTGGTTATTTCGCAGAGTCGACATTGTTTTACCACGCTGTTTATTATTCGTTCGTCATTTATACAGCAGAAAGCTTCTCTGTATGGTAACCAGCACTTTCTTGCCCCTATGTGGGTGTATGTTCGGTGTAAATATTCTGTTATTTCTCTGGTGTGTTGTTCGTTTGTGACGTATACAGTAGTTCTTCCTATTTGTTTTACTATGAATTGGTCTCTGATTGACATACCTTTATATTCACCTACAGTTCTTAAATGTCGTCTTATTTCATCGAAGTCTGGGCTTGATTGTGTCTGTAAGATTTTTGTTTTTGAGAAAATGCCTCTCCTTTGTAGATTTATTAAATTGATGCAAATATTCTGCCTCTTTACGTCCCCCTCCTGTCTCGTAAGTGCATCGGCAGTTACCATTTCTTTGCCAGGTTTATATTTTATTATGAACTCGTACTGTTGTATTAACAAAGTCCAACGATAAATGCGACTGTTATTAAGTTTGCAGCTCATGATGTTGACTAAAGCTTTGTGGTCCGTTTCTAATACGAATGACTTTCCTATCAGATAATATCTGAGTTTCGTTAACGCAAATACGATAGCGAGCATTTCCTTCTCGGAAATCGTGTATCGAGTCTCGCACGTTTTCAAAGTGCGTGATATAAAATAAATAGGGATTTCTTGATCGTCTTTCATTTGTACTAGCTCTGCTGCAATTGTCTTGTGTGAAGCATCTGTTCGCACAACAAACGGTAGAGTAAAGTCTGGTTGATGTAAACGGAGATTTTCTACAAAGTTTTCTTTTAAAGTTGTGAAGCATAATTCGCATTCAGCCGTCCAGTTCCATTTCTTCCCCTTTTTGATTAGTTCCAACAAGGGTAACGTTTTCTCGCTATAGTTTGAGACAAATTTCCTATAATAGTTTAACACTCCTAAAAAACTTCTTAACGTTTTTAAATTCTTCGGTCTCGCATAATCCTGAATGATATCTAAACGTGTCGGGTCTAATAAAATGTTATTCTGATTAATCACATATCCTAGATAGTTAATCTCATGTCTAAAGAATTGACATTTCGCTAAGTTAAGTTTCATACCATGGGTTTTTAAGGTGTTAAGAATAATGTTAATATGTTGTAGGTGTTGTTCCACAGTTTCGGAAAATATAATAATGTCGTCTAGGTAATGCAAAGCGAATTCATCATATCGGTCTAGTATACGATGTAGAAAACGTATCAGAGCGGCTGGTGATGTCTTTAAACCAAATGGACATACTCTAAACTGATATACAATTCCATTCACTAAGAAACCACAGTATTTTCTTGATTCCGGTTCTAAGTTTATTAACCAAAAAGCATTCTTTAAGTCTAATTTACTATAAATTTGTTTACTTCCGCATTTCGTTAATAAGATGTCTATGTTTTGCGGCATTTCGAATTCTGGCTTAATTCGTTTGTTCAGAGCTCTCGCGTCTAAGCATATTCTTAACGATAGGTCCTTCTTTTGAACTATTACAATGGGATTAATAAAGTATGTGTTCGATCTCTCGATGATTCCGGATTGTTCTAATCTCTCTAATTCTAAACTAACTTTCTGTTGATAGTGGTAAGGAATAGGGTAATTCTTACTTATTAATGGGCAGTCATTGTCAATATTAATTGGATGTTCATATCCTTTTGCAAAAACAATATCGTTATTAACTAAAGTGATGTTTTCGTTTAAAATGTTAATTAATTGCGGTACGACGTTTGAATACGGTATTTCCTGTTTATAAATTATATTTGTTATATCATTCTTATCATTTATAATGTCAGTTGTCTGTAAATCCTCCTTAATCTTTACCTCTTCTTCGCCCTCGTAACTATCTTGCGTTCCTAACAAATCTGGCCTATTATTCACTCCTATATATTCATTATTTATAATATTATCATTTCCAACTCTATCAATAAACCTTTCTTCAGCTCTCCTATAGTACGGTACATTATATTCTAATAAATTATTTATTACAACTGCTAAAACTTCTCTCTTATAAGTATTATATTCTTGCACTTCCTCTACGGACAAATGTTTATTAAATGTTAAATTGTTCTTTCCAATTGATAAAATACCTTTTTCAAAATTCAATATCATTTTCAACCTGTTGATATTATCTATACCCAATATACAGTCATATTGTAACTTCTCTATTACGTAACAGTGAATTAAATAACCGATTTCGTTTATTCTTATTTCGGTATTGAGTTGCTTTGTGACAGTGCCCATCTTCCTTCCATTTGCGGTAACTATGTCGGTACCCTTGGTTTTAACAACGCGTTGTTCGTATCCCTTTATTTGTTTTGCCAGATCTTCTCTAACTAATGTAATCTCGGCTCCGGTGTCGATTAAACAATTTAATTTTATGTTGCTGAATTGTAAAATAATAATGGGTAGAGAATATACTTCATTTACGGCGTCCCCTGCATATTCTATGTTTATGAATTCATCCGGTGATTGGTAAAATTTTATATTTTGTAACTTCCAGAACATGTTATAGCCGTTATCATTATTTAATTTTGTTGGTTTGATGGTCCGGGTGTTGGGTCCAGATACAGATCGTCTTGTGAAATTGGAGTTTTTTTTTGTAGCCCCTCCAGGTCTGTTCTGTCAGGTGATAACGATCTATGTCGCCGGTAAGCATTATTACCTCGACCTCTTCCTCTACTTGCGTAGTGATTTATTCCTCGTCTCGATTGGTGAGTTTGTGCGCGCTGCGTGTTATAAGCCTCGTTATTGTCGGGTCGGTTATTGTTATAGTTGTTGTTTGACGAATTATTATGATAATTGTTCGGATAAGGTCGGTTGTAAGTATGTTGTGTATTCGGTCGATTCTGATTATTATAATTATTGTGAGGATGGTTATTGTAGTTGTTATTATTGTTGTTATTATTCTGGTTGTATGGTCTAGAGGTTGCTGGTTGATAACGATTGTTTTGAGCATAATTATTTGTATTGTTATTATTAGAATAATTGTTGAAACGTGGTATGGGGTTGGGAATGTAGTTCGGTGCTTGTGGGTTCCTAGTGTTGTTCGTCCGATTATTAGGCTGTTGTTGTTGGTTGGTTTCAGCGAAATCGTCCAGTCTTCGGAGTATCTCGATTAGAGAGTCCATGTCAGTGACCTTCTGACAGATAATCGCCTGAGTATCCGTGAAAATAAAGTGGTTCAACAATAGGCGCGCTATCATTGATTCACTCATGTCGCTGATGTGCTTGCACTGGTTGTATACGCGAGATGCATACATCTCCCTCGTCACTTGTCCCAATCTAAATTTCCCTGTTAATAGGCGAACTTTGGCCCTGTTCTGCTGGTTTTCGTCCCAGTAATTCTTCGTTGAATAACAACAAATTGATCTAAAGAATGGCAATGTTCCTCTATCCTCTGAAACCATTCTTGTGCGCTGTTCTGCAATGTTGCTCGCACTACTTCGATCCGGTGTTTCTCGTCCATAACGTCCTCTAAATACCGTAGTATCCCATTTAAATACGCCATGGGGTGTACTCGAGTCATATCCCCGTCGAAATGTAAGTTTTCGATTTTTATTATCGAATTACCTGTATTTATGTTATGTATAGGTGCTGTGTAAGTTCTAAGTTTATTTTCTAATTGGTGTAAGTTGTGCTGCGTTTCATTATAATTTTCGGTTTGTACAGTTTTCATATCATCTAGATTCAAGTTCACCGCCTGTATTTCTTGATTATGTATTTCTTTATTCTCATTAATTTGTGCATTAAGCTCGCGTCTTAATTGTTGGGTCTGTTCCTCATTGATTTGATTATATGTTGTTAATTTTGTATCTAATGTACAATTATTTTCGAGTATTATTTTATTTAAATCTTTGTGAAGTTCTTTGTTCGCTGTATTAATTTTCGATTTTCGATGTTTTAAGTCTTGGTTGTTGGTGTCTAATTTGGTATTTATATCTTGTTTTAATTCTTGGTTATTAGTATCTAATTTGGTATTTAAATCTTTGTTGTTGGTGTCCAATTTGGTATTTAATTCTTGCATTTGTGCCATTAACATGTTGAACATGTCCATGAATTTACTGTCAGGCGAAACACTGGCCTCTCCTGAAACGGACGGTTGCGGTACTGCAATGTCCCCCTGTTCACTCCGGTCTTCTTCTACTGCGTCTTTCGGGGTCTTAGAGCTCTGTGTCTTGTATCCATTTTAGAGTATATTTAGTTAGTTTGTAAATTATATTAGTATTTGTACAGGTAGTTGTAATTATATTGTAAATATATTCGTGGTAAAATATTGTTGTTTATAGTGTTATTAGATTTACTGTACACACGTAAATGCAATGACAAATAACAAAAATATATGTACATAAAAGAAATATGAATCTGCACTTTAATATTTCCCTGTACCAACCTTTAAATATCTTACAGATGGTCTCGAAGACAGCAATCCCTTGAAATACAAAACCTTGCTCTCTCTCTGAAGTTCCACAAAGACAAAATAACAAACACATAAACAAATAGTACAGTATGGTAAATGCGAATACAACGGTTCTCCTTGTTTTTTATTAATTCTTTGTGCCACGAAAACTTTGTTACTTGAGAAAGTGTTCCTTCTTAATATATTCGACAATAGAGTGACTTTTTGTTGAAGTGTGGAGTAGAAGTTCGCCCCAAAACGTTAGGGTGCCAAATGTTATATATCAGAAACCTCACGTTGGGCTGGCAAATGTTATACTTCCCGTGTGTGGGCTACGTATATATATATAAATAAATGTAAAATGAATGTTATAAAATGTTATATTTCGAATGTTATGTAAGAAATGAATGTTAGTTATAAATGCCCCAAAACGTTGGGCTCTAAATGTTATATTACGAGACTGCGTCGTATGTAAATGAGGTTATTTTTATGAACGCAGATTGTATATAAAAATTCCTTCAAATCGGGCTCATTCAATACTTATCTGTTTTTTTTTTATCGGCTAGCTTCTTTTTTTCTCTTCTTCAGGGTTAAGGTCGGTTCACTTCTCTCCACTTTAAATTGATTTACGTCGCTTATTGAATTGGAAACGGAACAATATCTCAAGTATTTTACAAAAAAAAACCAAAGTAAAATATTGACAATTAACTTTATTAATCAGAAGATATCTTGAAAAATTTGAGAAATTAAATTTACAGTTTCGTGACACACATATGACATAAGGGAGACAAACAATATGGTGTAAGACAAGTGCAAATAATTGTTGCTTTATTAAAATAGTTTATAAAAGTGAAATAGAATCAAGTTTTAAAATTAAAAATAGTGGATACTAATATTTAAATAAGTTGAATAAAAATTACAGTGGTAGAATATCGGTGAAAGCAATATAAATAGTTATTTATGGAATAAACAAAGAAAAGTTCTAGAAATGTTCATGAGCAAGTAAACATGGCGCGTATAATACTGGTAAAATTAGCAAAAACCTGAATCTTCGGATATAACCTCTGTAGATTCCTGCGCCTGTGTTCTGGAGAAGTCTTCACAGCGGGAAACTGGAGAATATTTCTGCTACTGTCCCTCGGGATGACTTGAACTTTTTAAAATCTCCAAGTCCGACGGCGGCTGGAGCGGATGACCGGTCTCGAGCGTTTAAAGATGGTGTTCGATGTACGGTGAAATTTTTAGGCGGGTAGTTTTCGTATTGAAAACTTTAAAAATTCGTAACTCTTGAACTATTTGGTCGGAAGATGTTAAATTTGGTCTACAGGTAGTTCGTAGGTAGGTGTAACGTTTGGTAGACTTAAAAATCTCGAGCACTTAATAATTTCGCCAATTTATTTTAATTACTTCGGAGCACAAAAAAACGTGACCTCTCGCTGCAACTACTAATTACCGACGCCAATCTTTTCACTTGTTTCTAATTGCATCACTTGCCGCAAATCGCTCCATTCTTTACTTTCATTATCTTTTTGAATATTATTAAATTAGACATTTTTACAGTGTAAAACAGTTAAAAAAATTACAATTTGATTTATAAAGTAACTTTAGTTAGGTAACATATGTTGCTGTGTTTACAATCACTCTGTCAATATAGGTTTCCTTTCGGGTTATTGCACCGTTAAAATTGTGGGCGGGGCTTAATTGTTCAAATACATTTGAATATAAATACGTTAAATTTGTTTGAATAAAAACGCGTTAAATATTAATTTGAAATAAAAATGAATATAAAAATCACAATAAAAAAATAGAAAAATAAGTTAATTATTTCAAGGCAAATTTGTCGTCAAAATAAAGTATTTATACTTTGAATCAATCTTTCCCCTTCTTGGTATTAAAGTACATAGTAGATATAAACATTACGGTTACATGTATTCTTTATTTCATTCAGAGAAAAAGCCCTTCTTGCAATGCCTCAATATATATATATATATATATATATATATATATATATATATATATATAAGGTAAACTTATTAAGTCGGCGATTAAAGGTCTGGTTCATTACTTCAAAGTGTATATATTTAAAACAACCCTACATGTTTCGGCAATGATGCCTTTGTCAAGGGAATAAAAAATATAAATGACAGAATATAAATGTCAAATAATTGAGTTGCTAAGGTCTAAATTATTCAAAGAGACATTCCAATAATAATAATAAGTCATGCCTTAGTATTCCAAAAAATAGATAGCAAGGTGTGAACATATGTGTTGTTCGCTGCCAGCAGCTTGTGTCTCTTTCTGGGTATGAACCTGTGTGTTGGTTGCTGCTGGCAGCTTGCGTCTCTCTCTGGGTGTGTGATTTTGTATTTTTGTGACCGCGTAAGTGTAGGGTTTTGTATGTTAGTGCGCTCGTGCGTGTGTTTAGTGACCGGTCGCGTAAATTTAGAGAGATCGGATAACCAGCCATTGCGTAGGGCCGCCAACTCTTTCCCGGCAACTTCTTTACTTTTCCGTGCAGTACTTCGACGGCCCGACCCCTGCCCCAACGAGGCAAGGCGCAGACCAGCGAAGCGCACCCTGCACGGGGTTGCTCATCGCCAACCGAGGGAACGCTCTTAGTGGCTACCTCAGTCGACGACGGTCACACTTTGTGCCATCTTAATGATTTCCGCAAAAGCGGGGGCAATGCACACACGTCGAACGTGTGTGCTGTTAACAGCAGCCTAGCCAGGTTGCCGCCCAGGACCGGTCCTAGTGGTGTGTGCATTTAAGCAGTATATACTATAACTTAATTTTGTAACGATCTACAATTTACCATCATAATATATTTTTTTGTTATTATGTTATTATGTTATTTAAATATCAATTACATTTAAATATCAGTAGAGGGACATAGCCGATTCTAGCACCTCCTCATGTTGAACCTCCTCATTGCCCTTGACCTTGCATGTGGCACAGCTCAAGGGCAATGAGGAGGTTCTACCTGAGGAGGTGCTGGAATCGGCAATGCAAGGTCAAGGTCATATCAAGGACATATCAAGGTCATGTCAAGGTTATATAAAGGTTATATATAGGGCACACAAAGGTCATATGAAGGTCAAGGACACGACAAGGTCAAGGGCACGACAAGGTCAAGGGCACGACAAGGTCAAGGGTCCGGCAAGGTTAAGGGTACGACAAGGGCACAACAAGGTCAATGATACAACAAGGTCAAGGGTACGACAAGTGGAGGGAGTTTAAGGTGCTATTTAAGAAAGTGGAGAACGTATTCGCAAATAGTGTAACCCTTAACAATATTATGGAACTATTGCATAGAAAATATATTTTTTCTGTGAGTGAGTTAACAGAAGAGGAAGAAGATGAAATAATACAACACATTTTGGAAAAGTATTGGTGAAGATGAGGAAAGTGAGGAAGAAGAAGAAGAAAGTAATAATGAAGAAAATAATGACAATGAAGAAAATAATGATAATGAAGAAAATAATGATGATGAAGTAATTTTCGACGATATTTTTGAAATAGAGACAGTGATACTTCTAGCAGAACTAGATAATATCAGTGATTTTGAAAATAATTAAGATGACCAATTAAGATGACCAATTATTAGTGTTTATTTATTTTATTATTTTGTTATTAGTGTTAGTTAAATACAGTAGTAGTAGTAGTACAGCGATGGAGTTGAAGATCTGATAAATAAATATAATCAGAACATGTTCCATTTACTTTTAATAAGCAGCAGTAGGTTCTATAAGTACATATAAATAAATTTGCGGAGGATAGTAGATGTAGTACAGAAGTTGGTTCTACAGTTAAAAGTAAGCTTGAGGAGGTCCCCACACTCGAAATCGTGCTAAAGCGCAGGTTTACCGATAAGAGGTTTATAAAGAGACAGTTGGTGTATGCCAGCAACAGTTCATTGCAGCAGTTCATTTCAAAGTGTTCATTTAAAGAACCTAAGATGTTTGATTGTGAGTATTGTGGTAAACAATTTTCTCGTGGAGATAACAGAAATCGACACATGTTAAGTTCTTGCAAAGGCAAGAGAATAAAAATCAGTGATAACAATCCAGACTTATGGAAATGTGAAATATGTGATGTATACGTGGAGAAGAATTGTTATACTGCACATATTCGTAGTGCCACGCATCGAAATAAAGCGTTTGTAATAGTTGACGATGGTGTAAGAAGAAGTGTATCCACATTCGCAGGAAGAATAGTAAGTTATCAAATATCTGATTCGTCTCAAATATATGTTGATATTGAAGAATTTTCAAATAACATCAGAGAAAAGGTGTTGACATTAATAGAGTGTCGTACATGTACATAATTCGATTAAAATAAATTTTGAATTATATGGTATGTGTTATTTGCTGACAAAAGAGAATGTGGAAATCAAAACATTTAATACTATGAACAAGATCATAACGCAAGGAAGTGATTTATATAGCTTGTACAATGAGTATATTGATGAAATTAAGAATAAAATGAGCGAATTCCAGGAGCGTAATTCAGGTAAAATTGTATAAACTTATATTATTATAGTGATTTACGTCTCTCTGATTATATTTCAGGTTGGACTTTGAGCAATATTATACATTTGGAAGTGAACATAAATAAATACAATCCTATGAGAGGATCAAGTTATGTGGACTTACCACCATCAATAAAGAAGAAGAAGGCCATTATAAATATTCAAAATGTTGACAATGCATGTTTCGCTTGGGCGATTACTTCAGCGTTAAGAGTGCCAGGTGGACTTCCCCAAAGACCTTCTTCCTATCCCCATTATGATACCGTGGCTGATTTTACTGGTTTAGATTTCCCTGTCCATTTAAAAGACATTGTTAAGTTTGAAGAAAAGAATAATATATCTGTAAACGTATATGGCATCGAGGAGTATTTCGATGGTGCTGTGACGATGCATGATATAGTGGGGCCTTTATATTTTACGAAACAAAGGAAAATGACTCATATTAATTTATTACTTCTTTGCGCGAAAGAAGGGAATTTACACTATTGTTGGATTAAGAACTTGTCTCGACTTGTTTCGGCTCAAAAGTCACAGCGTGGACACCAAAAATATATTTGTGAAGGATGTCTAACTTTTTTCACATCGTTATTTGAAAAATTTGAAAAGCAGTTAAGAGTTCCTTTTGTTGTGTATGCTGATTTTGAGGCAATATTAAAACCTATTGATATGGTAGAACCGGATCATGTAAAACCTTATAGTGTGAAATGTTTCGAACATCAGCCACATTCTTTCGCTTACTATATAAAATGTTCGTTCGATGAAAATTTGTGTAAACTGCGCACATACCGTGGACAAAATACACCTAAAACGTTCATGACAGAGTTGGAAAGTGATGTAAAATTATTATATAAAAACTATTTGAGTAAAATTGTGGAAATGAAACCCTTAACTGAAGAAGAGTGTTATAATTATGAGCAAGCGAGAAGTTGTCATATTTGTGAAAAAGCACTAGATGTGAATGATAAAGTATGCGACCATGATCACATGACTGGATTATATCGAGGTGCAGCACACATGGTATGCAATATAAATTACAAAGAACCTCGCTATACTCCAATCATAATGCACAATTTATCGAATTACGATACACATTTATTTGTAAAATCCTTAGCATTGGATAAGGAAGAAATAGATGTTATTGCCCAAAATAAAGAAAAGTATATATCATTTTCTAAGAAAGTGTATGTTGGCGATAGAATTGACTGTAATGGTAAGAAGAGGAAAGTCTTCCATAAATTGAGATTTTTAGATTCATTTCGATTTATGAGTTCTTCTTTAGATAAATTATCATCTTATTTAGAGGATTCTCAGTGTAGAGAAGTGTCAAGATATTATATGGGTGAAAAATTTAATTTATTACGACGAAAGGGCGTCTTTCCATACAACTATGTCACATCATTTGAAAGTCTATCTGTGACAGATTTGCCCAGTAAAGATAAATTTTATGATATATTATCTGATAGCGAAATTAGTGATGAGGATTATAGTAGAGCCGTTCGAGTGTGGGATTTATTCGAATGTCAATCTCTGGGGGAATATAGTGATATATATCTACGATCTGATGTTTTGCTACTTGCAGATGTTTTCGAAAATTTTCGAAATATTTGTATGGACAATTACAAGTTAGATCCAGCACACTATATTACGGCACCAGGTCTTAGCTGGGAAGCGATGCTACGAATGACAGACGTCAATTTAGAATTATTAATATATGCGGATATGTTTCATTTTTTCAAACAGGGCATACGTGGAGGTGTCAGTATGTGTTCTAAAAGAATAGAGGTGGCAAATAACGAATACTTATCACAATTTGATCCATCAGAACCTAAGAAATATATATTATATCGCGATGCGACGAATTTGTATGGTTATGCTATGACGTCCAAATTACCAAGCGGTGAATTTGAATGGTTAACGAATGAGGAGTTAATGATGCTGGATGTTCAAACTTTGGAAGACGATGGGGATAGAGGGTACGTTTTCGAAGTAGATTTAGAATATCCAACAGCTCTTCACGACCTCCACAATGATTATCCCTTCTGTCCGGAACACGTTATACCACCTAATTCTAAACATCCTAAATTGATTCCAAATCTTTCAAATAAATCGAATTACATTATTCACTATACGACTTTGAAACAATGTTTGAATAATGGTTTGAAACTAAGTGGAATTCGACGCGGAATTAAGTTTAAACGAAGTAATTGGTTAAAGGGATATATTGATTTTAATACAAAGAAACGAAGTGAATCGAATAATGCATTCTACAAAGAATTTTACAAGTTAATGGTGAATAGCATATTTGGAAAAACTATGGAAAATGTTAAAAATCACGTTAATATTAAATTGGTTTCCCATTGGGAAACAATTAGAAACAGATTGGGTGCGGAGGCATATATTGCAAAGCCAAACTTTAAATCCAGTAAAGTATTTTGCAACACGTTAACAGCTATCGAATTGGCTCAAGTTCGAGTAGATTATGTAAAGCCTGTGTACGTAGGATTCACAATCCTGGAAATAGCTAAAAAGATAATGTATCACTTTTTTTATACCTTTCTTAAGCCTTTGTATGATTCGGACATTACACTGCTCTACACAGACACAGATTCTCTAATTATAAGTGTACGAAATTACAATGTATATAATGATATAAAAAATAATTTAGATATGTTTGATACTTCAACTTTTGCTGAAGGGAACTTATTCGGAATACCACGAAGTTCACCTAGGCTCGGTAAAATGAAGGATGAATACGGTGGAGGTATTATTGAATGCTTCTATGGTACAGGGGCCAAAGCTTATTGCTTGAAAGTCCAAAATAAAACGGTGAAGACGGCGAAAGGAGTCAAAAAATATGTTATTGATAAGAAATTGTCCGTTGCAGATTATAGAAGTGTAGTTGAAGAAAATGAAACTCTTATGCGGAAGATGTACGTATTTCGATCAGATTTTCACACGATTTACACCGAATTGCGAAATACAGTAGCTCTCACATCAAAAGATGATAAACGATATATTCTCCCAGATAGAGCTTCTACCTTAGCGTGGGGACATTATAGAATAGAAGAATTAGAACGTGAAGCAAATTTGCAGAAATTGATTACCGAATTGATGGATTACCAACCTACAATTGACTTTAGCTCCTAATTTGCTTTCCTATCTGTACTTTTTCCATTATGTGTACTTTGAACTATATTATTACTTATGTAAAATAAAACACTGTATTTGATTTATTTTTTCTAATTAGCTCTCTCGTATGTATGCTTCTTAAACTGTACTACCTCATAACATGCATACTATGAACTGTATCATAACTTATAAGAAATATAACACTGTATTTAATTTATTTTTTGTAATTAGCTATCAGAACTGTTTCATGTGTACTCTGAACTGTATTATTACTTCTTTTAAAATAAAACACTATAATTTATTTATTTTTTTATTATTTCCCTAATTTCATTCGAAAATTACGTTCTACAATACATTATCCTTAGATATCCAGGAGATGTGTGATGGAGGCATACCCAACCATTTGACAAGGACTTGATTCTTTTTTCGACGTATAATTTTCTCAACCAGATAAACATCTGAATGTCGAACCTTTTTTAATTCTTCTTCGTAAAAACCTCCGAGAACATTCTGCTTTTGAGAGTCTTGCAATATATACGTTCTCGGATATGTATTCTGGACTTTGCTTATAGTGAATATTTCATTGGTTCAGTTCGGAGTATACATTTTTGAAAAAACGTGTCTGCTTACTGATACGCACATGATCTCCCACTTTAAATTTACCAATTCTAGGGTCACCAATTTTGATGTGACTGTACACCGATTTTTGAATTGCTTTTGCATTCCTTAGGTTTACGGCGACAGGTTTGTATCCCGTTGTTCTGTGAACTGTATTGTTGTAAATGTTTACCAACTGTTGCAACATACCAACCCACCGGTAGTTACCATTGAAGCTAAACTCCTTCCACATTTTATTTTTAATCGTTCTATTAAAACGCTCAACAATAGAACTTTTTAAATTTGAGTAAGTGGTGTAGTGATTAATGTTATACTTATCCATGATCTTCTTAAACTGCGTGTTAAAAAATTCTTTACCTTTATCGCTCTGAATATTCCTTGGAATGTTTTTCTTTCCCGAGGAGAGTATGGATTCCATAGCCGCTGACACTTCTGCTGCTGTTTTATTTTTTATTGGAATGACCCACGCAAACTTTGAAAATGTATTTATGCATACGAAAAGATATTTGAAATTATCGTTTTCTCGTGCATAAGGTATCATTTCAACCAGATCGATCTGGAATAAGTCTCGTAGTCCTTTTATTATGACTCTCCGTCGTCTAAAATTTCGTCGCGCAGGTGCGTGTAGTTCATTAACGACATCCCTTTTAAGTGATGACATTTCCTTCGACGACTACTTCTGCAAACACTGGCTCTCTTTCTTTCGGTATGGACCAATGTACTTCAATCGCAATTCCGCGTTGATGTCTATTGATACTGCAGGATGGATGAGAACGATGCTGTGAGCGTTAACGGACAGTCTCACTAATTCATCATCGGAATAATTAACTGCAACAATCTTTCCACTGTATAGTTTATTCCTATATAACTGCGTTTGCTTTCGACGCGCAGGAGTTATAAAGTAATATGCGTCCTGCCCAATACGTCCATTACTCTGCAGTTGAAAAAAATATTTTGAAGGTTCCCTTTTTGGAGGAGGAACATTTAATATATGCTTTTCCAATTCCTTCTTGAATTTAGGGTGTTTTAAAAAATTTGCTACTGCATCTTCTTCCGCTAAATGTCTTCTGACGATATGTTTATGTATGTGTCTTCCAAATTTATCTAATGTCATCGTAATACTCTATCGGTGTCGATATACTAACTGCTTTATAACTATGCTGCTCAACCTATTTAATTATTTTTGATTCCTGCAATTCCTCAATTATTTCAGTGATTTCGTTATCATGACCAGTATGCCCGGCATCCTTGGACGCCATCAGTAACTTCAATCTGTCGCACAATTCATTTGCATCATCCCAATACTTATATTCCACTATACTCTTAGGAACAACGATCTTTCGCAACGGTAATTTTTTTGATAAACCCAATCCTGTTTTCCAAGTGCGGGTCCACCAAACTTCTGGTTTTTTACCTTGAACAATAGGCTTAATAATTGTCGTATATTTATAATATTTACTTGCTGCATATTTCCGAGCCGGATCGTAATCAACTCGAGCGGCATTAGTATTATTTAAAATGAATTTATAATTCTTAGCGTCAGCATATTGAAACTTTCCCGGTCTCTTCATAAACAGTAGCTCTAGTAATCCCTTAGTAGCCCTATAAGTAAATTCACCGATGATAATGTTGGGTCCATCAAACCTAATATTTGCGTTTCCTGGCTGATATAAATATTCCAGTAATACATGTTTTAAACCCTAATGTACGTTACAAACTCCTCTTAATTAAAACATATAAACTTAAAGCACATCAAATTGTATACGATGGGGAGAAATATGTCAACTCTTCTCAGCCTCATAAATCTGTTTATAGGTGTATGTAAGTATCAAAACCTAAACGATATCTTCCATCATTAAATACAGAATCATTATCAATAAACAGCATACCAAACGATTTCTTCCAACACATTCTACAGATGTATAGAAATTGTTCATAGCTTAAATCATGAATGTGATCATTATAGATATTTGTACCGTCTTGTCAAAATAGTATTAACAAATTGGTATTATCTCTGATAAGTTGCTTTGGGACCGCACTGTATGTTTGCATTAAATAAAAACAATCTAAATTTCGGTGTCTACCATAAGAGAAAAAATCTTTTACAATATTCAAGTCGGCAGGTGGTATATCATCAAAGATAACGACAGAATAATCTGCCATTTGTTTAGGAGTAGGCATGTGATTAACATCAGTATACTCGTGGTAACCAATTTCAGGAACATTTTTCAATATATTTCTTAAGTATTCATACTTTTGCTGATGAAGAGATCTACAGCAGATGTAAATACTTTTGAAGCGAAACCCGTTAGGATGAAGTAATAGGGTTAAAAGGGCATTTGTTTTGCCACACCCAGAAGGTCCCACAATTAATCCTCGCTTAGATGAGCCACTGAAGAGGCTACTGTGTCGTATAAAACTCTTCGTAATTAATGTGGAATCATAGTTGTGCACTTGTAGGGATAATTCTTGAGGTTCCAATTGTACAATATTTGGTTCAGCTCCACTCGATTCGATCGACATAATCGATTTGACTTCACAATAACGACTGAATTATTATTTCTCCGTGTGCGTTATATTATCTGTTTAGGATTATCTTAATATTAGAAATAAAACAAAGAATATGAAGAGATCTACAGCAGATGTAAATACTTTTGAAGCGAAACCCGTTAGGATGAAGTAATAGGGTTAAAAGGGCATTTGTTTTGCCACACCGAGAAGGTATTTTAAAATTTTTTTGTTATTTTTTTGGTGCCGCCACTATTTTTATTTGTGGAAGGTAGCGGCGACTTCCGGTCGACAGGCCCCCCGAATCCCCCCGGCCGTCGCCCCCGATCATGTGTCCATGTCCGGGGTCGCTGGATCACGCGAAGCCTGCAACATCGACTCCTGGAACCTTTGCTGCAGGGTATAGGTTCCACCTGTCTGCGGCACCGCCATCGCCTGGAGCCGTTGCCGAAGGGTTCTTGTCTGCACCGTCAGCGGAGTCATTGGGCTGCTGTTGAGACATGGCTCCTCGTATTCAGGGGGCAGGTCGGGGGGGTCGACATCCGTCAGATTGTCCGCCGACGCCGACGGTGCCGATATCACTATTGTCAGCGGAATGGAGTCCTCCCATTTTTTAATTGTAATTTCAATTTCCTGCAAAATTAAAGTACTAAAGTTATTACTGAAACTATTACATGTAAACTATGGCAAAACAATTATTAGGTGTCATTTTGAAGCCCCTACCTTGTCTAGATTGTTTTCTAGAGACTAGTACATTAGTATTGTGCAGTGTGGGCGTCAACCATGTCAATGCAGAATTGTTTACAATCGAATGTCATGACAATTCAATGTATTTGGTGTTTGAAAATAGGTTGTCCGATGGTTTCCCAATGAAACAATTAATTATCGAAAATACAAATCATTGCGGTGGAAATTATTTTTGATAATCAATCATGTCTTCAATCAAGCTTCCAAGTCGATTCAGCAGATCCTTCCTTTCCCTTTGGCGGGTTACATATGAGTCATCGGATGGACTGACGACATTAGTTAGGAAATGAAGAACCTTGTCTTGCTCTAACGATTTATCGTTAACCTGCTCCTTTAGCGAGATCACCTGTTGAAGGATACTATCCGCTGACGAATTGCCCGCCAAATATCTAACACATATGCTAGAAAACTGTTTACAATCCGCAGAGAAAGTTGCGAGTTCGGATGGTTGTTGTTGCCCACAGTGGAATTGTGAGGCAAACAACGACGCAGAAGCATTGGAAGGTGGAGCTGGAGAATCATTTGAAGGAGGAGCTGGAGCAGCATTGGAAGGAAAGTGTTCAGGAATATTTGCGTTGGGAGAAGGTATCGGGGACTGAGGAAGCTCAGTTATTTCTAGAGCTGCTTGAGGAATTGCAGGTGCTTCAGTAAAAGAGCCGGTAACATTCATTTGAGGTTGGGACGCTGAAAAGTGAGTCTGAGACAAGATTACTACAGATTCTGTGGTTAGATTAATCGTCTCCACAATCTTACACAATTTTATAACCAAATACAAATATGTGTGTAAATAATAATAAGTAAATATCATATACAAGAAATATAATGTAATTGTACTCACCATTATGTTGCAAGAGATACTTTGTGAATGATTTCTAAGAAGAATCAAGGAAGCATTTATATTAAAATCTCTAGGTTAAAACACGTCACGTTTTAAGAATAACAATTTTTTATACGTCTGTCAGCTAATATGGAAAATCTAGTTGTTTACAGAATCAATGAATGTTAAAGGTTTTTTATACGTCTGTCTGCCATTATGGAAAATAAGTTGTTTACACAATTTGTGAAGGTTAATGTTTTTGTAACCCTCACAAAAATGTTTTTTTTTTAAATTTTTTTAAATTATTTTTTTAATTTTTTTACATTTTCTTTTAAATTTTTTAATTTTTTTTTAAATTTTTTTAAATTATTTTTTTAATTTTTTTAATTTTTTTAAATTTTTTTTAATTTTTTTAAAAATTTTTTTAAATTTTTTTTTATTTTTTTTAAATTTCTTTTTCCATTTTTGGATGTGGTAGTTGCGAAAATGTAATAAAACAACAAACTTAATTTTCTTCGGAAAACGCATTTTCTGCTCTTCTAATGTTCTGATTTTACCCCTTCCCATCTCATTTTGTTCTCCAGATTTTTCTCTATTTTTTGCACCCAATTTCGATTCTCCCACTCCATTTTTTTGGAGGGGGGGAATTCCCCCTCCAATTTTTCTTTTGCCCTTACCAATCGAAATATCAAAAAAAAAAACCCTCAATTATCTCGAAAACTGTTAGGATTTTCGGCTGCCCCCCCCCCGCCCCCACCCCCAAACCCCCTCCATCGCCCCTCCCACGTGCCCCTCCCCCTTTTTTCAACCCCCGACCCACTCCCCACTACCTTTTCCGCGAGCGATCCAAAAATGCAATAAAAAAAATTTCCATATAAAGAAATTTTTTCTTGGATACTTAGGTGTGTAACCATAATTAATTTTGTAAATAACTAGTTTTAATAGCGTTATAGCAGACAGACGCGTGTAATTAATGTATTGTAAAGTTCATGAACACTTAGGTGAGTAACCTTACTTAATTTTGTAAATATGAAAAAATTCATGGAAACTTATTTGAGCAACCTTAATTATTTTTGTAAATAATTAATTTTAATAGCTTGATAGCAGACAGAGGCGTATAGTTAATGTATAGAAAAAATAAAAACAATATTTTCTTTAATTTTATGTTTATTTCATTCTTTAATATATTACATCAATAATCTACATCATATTAATATTTTTACTTAATTATACATTTACATAATCTGCAATCTCGCCTCCTAATACAACCCTCCACGACATCACCCGCGTACAACTGATGTTCCATACATGACCTACATTTTATTAAATCTTCATCCAATTGATAATATTTCGGTAACCGATGCCAAACCATCTCCAAATCAATACACCTCACTTTTGAAATTAACCCTTAAGTACTATCGTGTTTTCAGGTAACACAACTGCTATCGTGGGGTGTTTTGCCACCCCACTCTTTAAAATTAATTATTTCGTTAATTATCTTTTTTTTTCTACTTTTGAACTATCTGTGCAATAAACTAGTCTCTTATCTTGTGATTTGTTCAAGGAAAAACAAAACTTTATTCACAACAAAATAGAAAATTTACATTTATAAAAAAATATAAAAAATGTTCCCTCGTACAATTCTTTTTTTCACAAAAGTATCTGCAGTGTATTTTTAAGATGTCTTCACTTTTTCTACTGTTGGAAGCCATGATCTTATTCTCTGTAAAAGAAAAGTGGCATTAATATTTCATATAAAAATTCTGACAATGACGTTGTGAGACGTATATTTTTTATGACAAAAATCATGCCGTTTTTTCATGCACTCAGATTTATACAAAATTCTTACAATTTACCTTTCTAAACATTCTCTGCATTCTATGAGTATCTCAGAATGGTCCTTGCAGATATGCTGAAGACATTTATGGCACATGGTTTTTATTTTCTTGTCTCTGCTTCGTCCACAGATGTGACACCTTTTGTAGGTTCTTACAGGTCCTGCTTCTTGTGACTGTTGTGGTGTATCTAAACCTAGTAAATTTTTGATGATTGATTTTAGCCCAGATGACAATCCTTTTATTTCATATCTCCGTTTTACGTGATCATTGACGAGTTCTCTTCCTAAACGAATATAAAATTCTCTTCGTGTCATATTGACTGTACCGTCTGAAGTGGCTAAGGAAATTGTATAACTGTTGACACGTGAAATGTCTAACATTGCTCCGAATATGGCCATTGGCCATCGCCTGGTCCGCCTTTGGCAGGAGTACGTCAAACACTTCTGGTCCAAAGCATCGACTCTTCCTTTGGTACCATTGTAGAAATTTATAATTTCTGGTTTCTCATTTGCTTCAACATTTTCGTTGTGATGCATAGACGAAACCAACAGAACACAGTTGTTTTTTTTTGTACAAAGGAAACCAACGTATTATCGTGTGTAAATCCAAATTTACAGGAGTTTATTGATATCTGTTTAGTTTGTAAAAATGCAGTTGGAATTTCGCGCTTATTCTTGCGAAGTGTCCCGACTATGTCAACCTTTTTCAATTCCAGCCTTTTTCAATTCACTCCAACCTTTTTCAATTCACTCAATAGTTCTATAGAAGAAAACCAATTATCTCCTGTAACATTTCGATTTTAGCCCAGATGACAATCCTTTTATTTCATATCTCCGTTTTACGTGATCATTGACGAGTTCTCTTCCTAAACGAATATAAAATTCTCTTCGTGTCATATTGACTGTACCGTCTGAAGTGGCTAAGGAAATTGTATAACTGTTGACACGTGAAATGTCTAACATTGCTCCGAATATGGCCATTGGCCATCGCCTGGTCCGCCTTTGGCAGGAGTACGTCAAACACTTCTGGTCCAAAGCATCGACTCCTCCATTGGTACCATTGTAGAAATTTATAATTTCTGGTTTCTCATTTGCTTCAACATTTTCGTTGTGATGCATAGACGAAACCAACAGAACACAGTTGTTTTTTTTTTGTACAAAGGAAACCAACGTATTATCGTGTGTAAATCCAAATTTACAGGAGTTTATTGATATCTGTTTAGTTTGTAAAAATGCAGTTGGAATTTCGCGCTTATTCTTGCGAAGTGTCCCGACTATGTCAACCTTTTTCAATTCCAGCCTTTTTCAATTCACTCCAACCTTTTTCAATTCACTCAATAGTTCTATAGAAGAAAACCAATTATCTCCTGTAACATTTCGATTTGTGTTCATAATTGGAGAAACTAATTTCAGTACACTACGTGTTGGAACCGAAAGTTTGTTTGGATTGGGTTCGGTTGTCTTTCCGCTATAAACAAATGAATTTATCAGATAATGCGTTTGTGAATCACATAGGCACATAATTTTGATGCCATATTTTTTTGGTTTACTTTTGATATATTGGCGAAAAGAGCAGCGGCCTCGAAATCCAACAAGCATTTCATCAACAACTGCATATTCGCTGCAACTGAAATTGTTCGAGCAGTTTGTATTGAAAATTTCATAAATTTTTGAAATTGCTGCAAGTTTATCACCATTCTCAATTCTGTTCCTCCTAGTTAGTTGATCGTCAAATCTCAGCGTTAACAAAAGAAACAAAAACCGTTGCTCAGACATAACACCTCTAAAAATATCTCTTCCCATACCATCCGATGCAAAAAGACTTCTAGTGTCTTCGTGATTAGACTTGAACACTCCAGACAGAATTAGAAGCCCCAGCAATGCTTTTAATTCAATCAGGTCTGTGTGTCCCACATAACTAGCCGTCGGTCCATAAGAAAAACTCGTTTCCGTAATTTTTGCATTTGTATGTTCTAATATTTCATTTAGGATTTCTTCCGTAATAAAAAGAGACCATGCTTTAGAAGGTGTTCTAGGAGGAGTATTTACTGCCGGACCCTTTGCTCCTGGTCGATGACTGACTATATTAGAGGACCTGATACCAGTGGCGGCTAGCGCATAAGCGCTGCAGTGCTCCCAAAAAATTGGGCGAGCGAACCTGTATTAGTTATAACTAAAAGCGTAACATATTGTTGTGAAAATTCTCCCCCTGTATATCAAAAAATTTGCATATTTTTCTACATCATCCTGTAGAGGACATCAAACCCTACAATTTAACACCCCAATCATCAAAATCCGACCAGTAGAAGCCGAGATATTCGCTTCCGAAATTCCAACACCAACGCCGGTTATCAAATAATATTCAATAGGCGACCAGTGGAATAACCAACCTAATTCGCGCGATCGCTCACTTGTTCCTTATCTGGTCCACACGAACGTGCTCTCAGAGCTCTTTCAAACACACGCGCGCACCCCGCTATCCCCGCGGCTGTTTAAAACCAATGCGTGATTTTAGCAGGCCTGTTCGCTGCATTTAGTCCAGCGCGGAGGGCGATATGATTCATTATATTTAATATTTTCGCGACTTTTTTACGGTGCGGCGAGTTTAACGTAAAAACAATAATATTAGAGTGCGCGTGCTTCTGTTTTTGTGTATTGTTGACAATTTATATAAACTCTGTATATTATGGAGGTGGTCTTTAATTTAATTAATGTGAAGAGATTCTTTAAATATTCATACGAAGAAAAGATAGAATTAAAAGCAAATGGTAGGCCATTAGTAGATATCACTATTGAAAAAACTGGTGTAAGTAGAGGGAAAAATTATACACGTAAATTTAGTAGCGATATTTATTCAAAAAAACGAATGGATTTGTGGATGCAACAAAAAAAATGCTTTATATTGTTTTCCCTCTTTATTTTTTGGTGGCGATAAAGCTTGGACGGAAATAGGGGTCACGGATCTAGAGCACTTGAGTTTGAAAATAAAAAGACATGGGAATTCTAAAAGCCATCTTCATAATTGTATGGAATTTGCGTTACTAGGGTCAACTAATATTATGGCTCAACTAGATTCTGCTTATTGGGTAAATATACAGAGACATAATGAAAATGTGTCAAAGAATCGGTATATTTTATCAAAAATTATTAATTGTATAAAATTTTGTGGAGCTTTTGAATTGGCCCTTCGGGGACATGATGAGAGCGATACTTCCGAGAATCCGGGGATATTTCGTGGACTTATTAATTTTTCGGCTGAATTAGATGCAACTCTAAGTGAGCACCTAAAAAATTGTTCGGTATTTAAAGGCACTTCCAAAGAAATACAGAATGATCTGTTACAGTGCATACTTGAAGTCTGCCAAGAACAAATAATTGAGGAAATTAATAATTCTCCGTTTTTGGCGATCATGGCGGACGAAACAACGGATGTTGCTGCAAAAACTCAAATGGTAGTTATTTTTAGATATGTTCGTGATGGTGAGCCAATTGAACGTTTTTGGAACTACGTCATTCCTGAAAAATGTGATGCAGAAACAGTTAGCAAAACAATTTTAAGTGTCATAGATGCTTTAATTCAAAATTCACCTAACAAACTGATTGCACAGAGTTACGATGGAGCAGCGGTGATGAGCGGACAACACGCAGGCGTTCAAGCATTGATTAAAAAAAAGTACCCTTTTGCGCACTATGTACATTGCTATGCCCATCAATTAAATTTAATTATATCTAAAGCTGCTTCTGCAAATTCGCAAGTACGTGTATTCTTTGGAAATCTACAAGACATTCCCGGCTTTTTTAATAATTCACCCCAACGAGTAGAAGTGTTAAACAAGATTGTAAACAGGAGGATCCTCCACCGCGCTACAACCCGTTGGAATTTTAATATCAGGACCATTAATGTTGTGTACGAAAATAGGGCCTCTCTCATTGAGTGTATGGAAGAAATAGAAGAACAATTCTCCAACAACACAGTCTGTAGTGCAGCCGCCTCTATTCGCCGTACATTAAATGATCCGATCTTCAATTTTTGGCTGACTTTTTTCCATCATGTAATGCCCCATGTAGATATCCTGTTTAATCAATTGCAGCAAAGAAAAATTGAACCCACTCTAGTAAAAGACGCTATCGAAAATTTTGAACGCAGTATAGGCCAAGTTCGAAATAATATTGACAACATCATAAGTGAAGCATCAGATTTAATAAGCGATGAGCCACCACCAGAAAAACACAAACGTACAAATAACAGCAGATTTAATCATCGAATTTCGGCTTTAGAGGTGTGTGATGTTATTCTAAATTGTGCAAAAGATCGATTTCATTTTAAAGAGCATCTAGTAGTGGCATCACTTTTTTTTTCGGAATGCTTTGGAGAGTATTGCAGTAAATTTCCTGAGGACAAAATCACTTCCGCATGCTCCTATTATCCCACCCTTGATAAAGAAAGATTACGCACTGAATTGTCTGTTATTTACTCAAGAACTGATTGTAGATCTTTAAAAGGCGCACTACCTCTTTTAAAATTTTTAATAAAAAACAATCTGGGAGATACGTTGAAGGAGACTAGAAAATTATTAGAAATTGTAATAACAACTCCCATGACAACATCAGAGGCCGAACGATGCTTTTCAACACTAAATCGAATTAAGACGTTTCTCAGAAATTCAATGACCGAAGATCGTTTAACATCTCTTTCCATGCTATCTATCGAAAAAAAGTTTATCTCCGAAATAGACAATTTTAATGACAAAGTGATAACAAAATTTGCAAATCGAAAAGATCGTAGAATAGATTTAATTTATAAGAAATAATTTGTTAGTAAAGTAGTGCTTAGTGACTCTTATTTTTTTGTGTGACAATTGACAATCGTTCCAGAAATCCATTACTTCAGTGCGGAAGGCGAACAAAGCACCATAAGATCGATGGGAGACAATCTCTTACTGCCCGTGCAAGGTAAATTTTTTTGTAAAACTTGCAGAACACCTTAAAATTTTTAGCACGAGCCGCCACTGCCTGATACGCGAAGCAGCAGGAGGATTTTTGGACCACTTATACCGATTTCGTCCGTAAAAGTAACTTGCGCTCGCACTTGCACTTGCACTGACATCATCCAAATCTTCAGTTTCGTCTTCAGATTCGACTTCAACCTCTGAAGATGTGTCGTGATCACTATGTTCGCTTGCTGCATCACTCAAAGCATTATCCTGTTCACCAGGGCATGCACTTTCACTGATATCATCGTAAAAGTTTGCAGCAAGATTTACTAACTGTTCGTTAGTCAGAAACTTTGTCATATTGTTGTTACTATTCACTATACGTTTTATGGAAGAGAAACAACGACCAATATTGACAAACACTATGGTTTTTTACGAACTGAATAAGAAATTTATTTGAGTCTTATATATATTGTACACAAACAGGGGAAATACAACTTTATTCAATGCTACATATAAAAAATCCCCCAGGTCGAATGTATATGGGTAAATCCCCAACACATGTACGACATTATAAAAAATTCCCGAAGCCGAATGTAAACGAGTGAATCCCCTACACATGCACGACAAGTCTTAAACAAAGAGCTGTGATTCGCCCAACAGAGGAAATGGATATTATCACTATAAAATTCTAAACAATGGGTTAGAAAAAGTTGCGCTATTTTTGAAAAAGTCGCACGTAACTGCTAACGTGGGGTGTTGAGACACCCCAAAGGCTATTTTTTGCTATAACTGTAAAACATTGTAAATAATAGATTATAGAATGTTACACATCTCATTCGTATAGGAGAATACCTGAAACCCTAGAAAAGTAACAAAAATAGTTTCGAAGAAATTTAGAAAAAAGTTACCGCTGGGGTGCCGAAACACCCCAGGATAGTACTTGAGGGTTAAAAATGATTTTGGAATGAACATTAAATTCCAAGCATTTATACCAACTAATGATCCTTCTGCTTCATATTGATGTATAACATTTCCGACCCTCTCGACACCATTTCGTACAATTCTAGTCCAAATACTGCCCATTCCGACTACACTATTCGCAAATATTTACCGATATCGATTGAAATTTTTTTCTCTCTAAACTGTGGTACATTAAATACTTATGCAATCGCTCGACATTAGTTAGTGCACAAACAACGGAATCACCAACGTGAAAACTGCAACTTGGTTCTTCTTTTCTTATTTTATCGGCATCAATTAAATCTACTATTCGTTTATTCTTCAAAATACTCTTCAAAAATTCTAGCTTCTCCCTTCCTTTAACGTACACCACGTTCACGTCGGCACACAATCGTTTAATAATTCCTATGTATTTCAGAACGATACCATTGAAAATCGATAACAATAGACTTTTTGCCACGTCTTGCAGTCATCATGTAACGATTAACTAACCAACTACACAAACTACATCACCTCAGCCCGCATCTCATTTAACAACAACATCCTACCCCTATTACGGTATCTATTGTGCCGCTAATATTTTCTTTGAACCACTTTATTAAATGGTGAATACTGATATAATTTATTATGCATGATCAAACAGTATAGAGTGGTATCCTTTGGCACATTAGCCTTCGTTGTAAACTCAATTCTAACCTCTACGCCACTTTTATGTACCGCATCTTCTTGATGTGAACAATCGATACCTATTAGCGGACACAATTTAAACTGATTCAGTTTCATAAGCGGTTCGCTATGATCGTAACCATAGTAACTCTGTTGAAATCTAGCGTACATATTATATAAAACAGCTACGCGATTCTCGTTAAAATCAACACGAACATTTTCGTATGGGTATCTCTTCCCATTCAAATAAGCCATCACGTCCGTTAAATTAATTGCATCAAATTTGCTCATATTTTGAGACAAACTTTCTTTTTTCCCACTTTGAAAACCCAAAATTATATACCTCGGTGTTTCTAATTGTGGAGCAGTTTTAATTGCCCAACTATGTTTAGTTGTCTCAGGAATTCCCGGATTTTCGTGAATATCCCAACCTCTAAAAAACATTTCCATCAGAGTATTCTTCGTTGTTAATTTTGTCAGGGATAAATCTTGAGCCATACCCACTTTAACATGGGGTACTCGCCATATTATACTATCAATAATTAATTTCATATCTTCATCGGCAACAGTGTTCATTATCGCATCGCTATCATCAGCACATCTCTTCAATATTAATTCTTGCGGCATATTCATAATAATCTGCTTTACATCTTCGGTAAAACCTATTAATATTTTAAGTGGAATACAAATACTAAAATTTCCTCTGACATCTAAAACTGGAGCCTTCCCTGTAGTAAATTTCCAACCACAATTTTCTAATTTATTTATATAACTCGGACTATAAGAAAAATATCCCTTCATAGTTGATATTATACCCACATTTCTAACTTCATCTACCTCCGATCCACTCATTACATATCTCATATTACTAAACATAAAAGCTCCGGCATTATGAATCAGAGATGCTGTAGCACTTGCTTTACTATCATCACTAGCGAATCGTAATTTCCCTTTTATTAATAATTCCGATTCGGATGGTAGAGTATATTTATCCATTTTTGGAACCACAATTCGTATTTCATCATTATTCCCATATTTTGGTGAGCCAAATGGTGCATGATTGTGGTATTCCAATTCGATAATTGAATTATCCACACGAACTTTTCTCAAAACATCTAACACTTCCATAATTAAAATAATTCTACCTCACAGTGACAATCAACTTCTCGCAACACAAATTATTCTTACACTGACAAAATATCCTCATCCTTCTTCTATAAATACTATTATGATACTCCTCCGTATTTATACCAAAACCCTGTAACCCAAATTTTTAACAAATTTTCTATTTTCACCTGATAAACTATTATATTTCACTGTTCGCCCCATCCCGCTCCTCAATTTCTTTGATGACTTTCCTATAGATCGTCGAACTTGCTTCCACAATTTATTGTTAGTATTACTTCTCATGTTGCTTAAAATTTGTTTGTAGTAGTCACTGTTTTCTTCTTAATCGTAAATAAACTGTTAACTCTTCACCTCTCAAATCAATTAATCGTCCGTTTTGATCGACGGCTCGAATAATAATATTCGTTAACATGTTCACATTCACGGGCATATAAATGTTCTCTTGCGGAACTTCTATTATCTTAAACCCTGGTGGAACATTCGGATGAAAATGATATAAAACATGCGACAACTCCCGTTAATATATGAACCAGCAACTACATTACACATAATATCGATGGCACTCATTTTATTAATATCAACCACCTCATCACTCGTCCTCGGAATATGTCCTTGTATTTTAACTTTTCCAAAGCCTAGTAGAGAACCAATTGAATTTTCTACAGTAAAATCGATATCCACTGAAGACTTAATAGTTGCTTTCAAGGTATTATTATTTGCGCTTAAATTAAAAAAATTCTTATCATCTGTACCAAGACGCACTTGTTCTTCAATATACTTCTCTAAATCTGCTACGTCATAAGTACCCTGTGGAACTAATATATTCTCCCAATTCCCGGGCTTACCCGGGGCTATAGCATAATATCGAAATACATTATTCTCCGATGTAACATTTGAAATAGAATTATAAGTTTGCAAATTCAACATACACATTTCAAATTCACCATTTAAATATACAGGAGGATTCAATACACATGTCAACTGTGGTCCTTTTCCTGATAAAACAAAAGCCAAATTATCCGCACCTCCACCACCATCACGTTCCATTTTATATACATGCAACAATATTAAATTATTTACTAAAAGAAACTCGTTCTCAACTAATGAATCCTTTCAAAAAGAATAAACACAAATGTCCGCAATTCACAGTATTCAAGTCTTGATATCTCTTATAGTTATATCGTATAACGCCACCCGCATTCGATAATAAATAGTTTTCGACCTCAGTTGGAGGTCTTAAATCACCATAACTATCGAAATACTTTATTATATCGTCATGCTTCATATAAGCTACCCAATGAGTACCTTCTCCAACATTATCGTCCAAATTAACTATTCCCTTCTCTCTTTTGCGTATGACTGCTGGTAGGACATCTCTACTAAATATACCCCGCAAATTTCTTATTTTCCATCCTCTAACATATTTCCATAAATCGACTTCAGTTAGAGGTCTTCGGGGTAATTTGCTTAGCCGTTTTTTGAAACATTTCCACTGGGTAAATACACGCCACAACTAGATTTGTATGGTTTAATATATAACCCACTCCCAATTGATATTCCACACCCCGACTTATATGGTTTCACATATAAGCCGCTACCAGCTTTTGACTCCATAGCAGTATTATGGCGTTTAGTTTCTTCTAATTGATCTCTTGCAGCTTTAGATGAATTAACTGCATTCGCAATTGCTGCAGCACCTCCACCTAGCGATCCCAGATCACCCAAAGCTGCAAATAACGGAATTAATGGTAAAAGGCCACCTTCTTTGGTATTGGAATAATTCTCGAACGAGGTAATAAAATTTTCTTTCCAGACTTCCTCAAACTTCGATATGCAACTTTTGCATTTTCTAACATTCCTTTTCTACTGCCGCCCGTTTTATTGCATTGCGTGCAATCGTCATTGCCTGCATAAATGATATAGAACCACCAACAAAATTCCGTTTCATGTTTCTACTCCTTTGTCTATTAACTGGTTTACTGTGTCGAGTCACTCCTTTACGAACCTGTCTCCTCACACCCATACCTACTTTTGTTTTACCTTTCATAGCACCACCAACTATAACAGAAGATATTTTTTCTCCAACTCGAGCGTCTGCACTCTTTAATCGTTTAATAGCAATGTAATACAATTTTTTATCCGCTATATGTCGCTCTGATAAATCACCAGATTTTGAATAAGCTATATCGTGCTCTTTGCAAGCCTCATCTAAATCATTCACGCCTTTATCACCTCTCTCCAATCGCTCTTCTAATTTCGTTCCTGGTCCACAAAATCTATACCCTGGAATATGTAGTTCTACTGGAAGCTTATTTATTATTGTATTAAATAAGCCGCCACCTTTCCTTCTGCCTCTTCGGTTTATACTACGCCGTTTAACTAAATTTCCCATCTTTTATAGGCAAACGCTTTAATGTATCTATCATAAGCGATGGTTCACACTTTAACACAAAACGCTCTCAATTTTTATATTTATACGCACTCTCTCTTTTCCTAATTTGCAATTATAACTATCATACAACAACCTCTATACTTTTAATAATTCAATATACTTAGTTCCTTAATTTCTACTCATAATATAAAATAAAAGACTGTATTCATAACATAATTTATTATTATTAATTTTTATATGTACATATAGTTTCAATTACGATTCCTTCTTAATAGATCAACATCCTGGTAAACTTTTTGAAGATGATATACCAACATCTCTTTTGTTATACACACACATTCTAGAGTTGATCCCTGCAAAACGTTCTCTATTTCCATATTCAGATCCCCTCCACTTACAGATAGATATTGAATAACATCCTTATAAAATTCATCATATTTTAAGTTTCTTAACGATTCCAATCGGGATTCCAGCACCTTTCTCACACGCCACAATTCTGACAAACCTTCATATGATAAATACAACAAATCTCCGTATTTGTCAATTTTTAATATTCTGTTCTCCCCATCAAAACATTCGCTAGAAAGTTCTAAATTCGATATGCGCATACTTGGAAACTTTACACCACAATAATCGAAATACTTCTTCAATTTCGCGCTCTGCATCATAAATTCTTCCCATTCTTCAGAATTAAAAACTATGCATTGCTTTCTCACACCAACAATCTTCACTATCGGTTTGAAAAAATTATCTGGTAATAAACCAACACATACCCACTTTGAATGACTTTTATTTAAAAAATATATGCTCTCTGCTAGAGGTAAATTCCATGAAGATTCGAAAACTAATTTTTCAGAACATTTGTCAACTTCTTTCCAAAAACTATCCATTTTTCCCACTTCCGAAAAAAAATTTTCCATAATAGGATCAAGCACTTGATTCTCCATACCTTATTAAAATGTTCTTCGTTAGAACTAACAATTCTTAATTCACCTTCTTCTAAACTATCTAAACGATCACAGCCACACTTACGCTTCACCGTTCCCATTATATATATACTGACTTCTTTACATCGCTGGATTTATATAGTAACCCCTATGAACTGCCGCTGGCAAACACCAACTGCGTCTTTATAAACCTCTCATCGGTAAACCTGCGCTTTGATTCTAGCACCTCCTCATGTAGAACCTCCTCATTGCCCTTGAGCTGTGCCACAGGTTCACCTTATATAAAATACATTATTTAAATCATATTTAATGTTTTAGTTTTTTCTTTTTCGGTATTCTAAATTTTCTAAATTGTTGTATCAATTTTTTACAAACTGAGCAATTTCTCTTTGAAGGGGCTGGACCGTCAATTTGTTCCTCACCGGTACTATAGTGTCTAAAACACGGTCGATATTCTTCTAGTTCAATTTGTTTGTCAGGTGAAATTAAATGCCAGAACTCCTCTATCCATATTGGAGCTACTTTCGTTTCAAATAAATCTAATGGAATATACTCTATTAGATTTGTTTTATACCAGATAGATGACCATAATTTTCATAAACAAACTTGACTGCTTCTAATATCAATTCTAGGTGTTGGGACATTTTGTTTTAATCGCTGGTTTCAGTATACTAAGCTTCTATATTATTTTCAACAATATTTATTGGCGATCAAGGTCAATGAGGAGGTTTTAGAATTGTTTGAAAGTTAATGGAAAATTTTCTTTACAAACCTTCTCATTGCCCTTAAGCTGTGCCACAGGTTCACCTTGACCTTGGCATAGCCGATTATAGCACCTCCTCATGTAGAACCTCCTCATTGCCCTTGAGCTGTGCCACAGGTTCACCTTGACCTTGACCTTCACCTTCACCTTGACATAGCCGATTCTAGCACCTCCTCATGTAGAACCTCCTCATTAGCCTTGAGCTGTGCCACATGCAAAGTCAAGGGCAATGAGGAGGTACAACATGAGGAGGTGCTAGAATCGGCTATGTCCCTCTACTAATATCATATACTTTTGCTTATCATGCTTACTGTTCCGTATTTTGATTCCTGTATTTTGTATATATGGTAAACTTAATAAGTCGGCGATTAAAGGTCTGGTTTATTACTTCAAAGTATATATATTTAAAACAACCCTACATGTTTCGGCAGTACGCCTTTGCCAAGGGAATACAAAATATAAATGACAGAATATAAATGTCAAATAATTAAGTTGCAATATGCCTTCGTCAAGAGAATACAAAATATTTTGTATTCCCTTGACAAAGGCATATTGCCGAAATATGTAGGGTTGTTTTAAATATATATACTTTGAAGTAAACCAGACCTTTAATCGCCGACTTATTAAGTTTACCTTATCATACCAAGGTCACGAAGATATTATATTTATATATATATATATATATATATAGTAGATTCAATTAGTTCGCGATTTAAGGCCTGGTTTTACTTCAAAATGTATATATTTAAAACAATCTTACATGTTTCGGCTTTTATGCCTTTTTCAAAGAATTTAAAATATAAAATTATTTTATATTTTAAATTCTTTCAAAAAGGCAAATTGTGATTTTGTCATTTGTAGAAATTAATACAACAAATTAGAGCGGCAATTACGTGTGGGAATTTAATATTTATTAATTCTCATTAACATTGCGTTTTTCATCATTTGCATATATACACGCAGTATAGAAATGAAAGTCGTATCTATTTCTGGATAATGTGTACTGAAGATTAGTAAAAATTATGAAATGTCGGCATCTGCACATTCCAGGTAGATATGGCTTTCACACATTTTTCATTTGCCCGGACAACCTGGACGGTTGGCGCCGCGACGCGTTGTATCTGCATTCTTAGGCAAATGTAATTTTGTGATTTGTAGAAATTAATACAACAAATTAAAGCGGAAATTGCATGTAATGTGGGAATTTAATAATTATTAATTCTCATTAACATTGCGTTTTTCATCATTTGCATATTGTGATAACGCAATGCAGTTTGTGTGTATGCAAACAATCTCAATCAGGTCACAGCCTCGTTCCCGTAACGCAAGTGTAACGTGTGTTACAAATACGTCCTCGCTGACGCGAGTTGTTTGCAAACACCAACTACATGTCAGGGTTTGTATTACATTCCCTAAGTAGTCCGAGGACCTTCTCTTATGTATATATACTGTAGTGTAAGCAAGATCATGGAGATTCATATTCACGTTCACATTCGTTCACATTCACACATTCAGTCTACATACTAGTTAGTAAGAATGTATATAATTGTTAACCAGTTTTAAGTGTTGTTTATATTATATTATGTTACCCGTTCGTTGTGAGTATCATTTACGACCATAAGCCGCTCAACCTGCTTTCCAATGGGGCCGCCCAAGCGGCCCATATTACATGCCGATCCTCCAGGCGCGTAGGGCCCTATCCCTTAAGGCCCTCTTATCACATGGCGTCCTGCCACGAGCTTGCACAAACGGCTCTTATCACATGGCGATCCTTGCCAGCCACTTACGTCACAGCCTTATCACAGGACGATCCTACCTATCTACACGTCTAAGGCTGGAAAAGACCGAGTGGAAATCCGGAACGAATCATGGTAACGGAAAGTTGGCAAACCACTAAGAAAATGTACTACGCGATGGAAGAAGGCATCTCCGTCCCCTACAAGGAGCAAGAAAGAAGAAATGCAGGTATTCCTTGTAAAATAAATTTAACAAAGACAAATATTACGGTGTATAAAAATAAAGTGCAAGACGTTCATATCTATGAACTACATACATTTCGCGAGTGAAAATGTTTATTTGTATTATAAGAGTCAATAATATTTATTTAATGCATGCATACCATGTTATTTATGTCTACTTACGCAAGAATGCAAAAGTTGCAAAGCGCGTACCATACGTTTCTTTATGTAAAGGTCAAGTTTATTTAAAAATTAATATGTACTATATGACTTAGAGATGTTACATTTCGGCCGTACACTTCGCAATTTTGTTATTAAGGCAAAAGTTTAAGTATATTTTTTTGTTTAGAAGGCGCATATATATATATATATACATATATCGCAAAAATATGTTATATTTTTTCATAAGTTTAATTACGTGCATAAAAATGCATGCGTTGTACTTTTTAATAAGCGCCATATATTGCATAGTTTACAAACAAAATTATAAACAATAACTTGTATATTTAAACTAATCGCGAGTAAATAAACATCGAATTCAAATTGAAAATATGTATGTATCGACAAGACAGTTTAGTAATACACGAAGTCAAGGTCACTGATAAAATACAACACAATGTTTATTTTGTAAACGATCGGATAAGTGACATTGAAGGAAATATTGCTGATATATTCAAAAAGAAGTTTCTCGCTAACAAAAAAAAAATAATATCGAATTAATAAAAGAAACCAATATACGAGGAGTAGTGTATTAATTTTATTGGTAAAGATTCCGAAATTTTTGTAACAAATGCCTTAGAAGTTGATTCCAATGCCATAATGGTTAGTAACGGCACGATTCGATAGCATCCTAATCACGTCTGGAGCCCTATAAGACGACAGAGACCTATCGATTGTACCTTTACGACACCAACAACAGTGCAACCTACAGGACAGATCATCCTAGAGTTGTGGACTTGGCGAAAACGTTAACCAACCGAATCAGACGAACTTCAAAGTAGGAGAAAGGCAAAAAAGACTCCAATTCGCCCCTAGGTCGTGACGAAGCAAGCATGCGCTTCCAGGGAAGTGATCCTGCACGACAAAAAACGCTCTCAGAATTTTTTTAGAGATTACAGTTATAACAAAAGTGTGTTTTGTTAACTGGTCTCAAGTTTTTCTAGATTGAAGAAAAGGCTTACAGCATAAGGGCATTTCCGCTGCACGAGCTCCCTTACTGTGGTCAGAATAAGCTTCAAAAGATAGTTCTGCGCAGGAACATGACAGACACGAAATATGTGCTGTCCAGGGAAATACACGAAAGAGTGATTTCCAGAATAATTTTTTCCATGGAGGAAAATAGATAGAAAAACGGAGAGTCGATTTATTTTAAAGTATGGTTGGAAGGGGAGCATAAGAATTGGGAGCGCACAAAATTGAAGACAAACAATCAAGTATAAGGAATCGAAAACGAACAATCAAAGCAAAGAGTTAAGACAAACAAGCGAACATGAAGAATTCAAGACAGAGAATCGAATGCGAAAAATTAGAAATTAGAAGCAAGAATTGCAAATACGAAGTAAGTCAACTATTAGATATATACGAACACATGATATAAGAATAAAATACAAAAAGCGAACAGACTAACAAAATTGAGACAGTGTACGAAGGCCCGATTATTGATTATTAATAATTATTATTTTTGCAACAATGTAAAAACGTACTATGTAACAGTACTTTGAAAATTTATTTAAAGTTTTACAATCTATGTTATATATTTATCATTACAGTTTATTCGTTTATATATTTATTCGTTAAATATCTATTATTGTATTGTATTATTGTATTGTATTGTATTATTGTATTGTATTGTATTACTGTATTGTATTGTATTATTGTATTGTATTGTATTGTACTATTGTATTGTATTGTATTTTTGTATTGTATTATAATATTGTAGAATAGGAATAGGGAAGGTAACCGGAGAGAAAGGTTTCAACGTAAGAAAAACAAACACCTCAGCGTTAGTTTTCTTAACCCCAGGAAGGGTGGTGTGATAACGCAATGCAGTTTGTGTGTATGCAAACAATCTCAATCAGGTCACAGCCTCGTTCCCGTAACGCAAGTGTAACGTGTGTTACAAATACGTCCTCGCTAACGCGAGTTGTTTGCAAACACCAACTACATGTCAGGGTTTGTATTACATTCCCTAAGTAGTCCGAGGACCTTCTCTTATGTATATATACTGTAGTGTAAGCAAGATCATGGAGATTCATATTCACGTTCACATTCGTACACATTCACACATTCAGTCTACATACTAGTTAGTAAGAATGTATATAATTGCTAACCAGTTTTAAGTGTTGTTTATATTATATTATGTTACCCGTTCGTTGTGAGTATCATTTACGACCATAAGCCGCTCAACCTGCTTTCCAATGGGGCCGCCCAAGCGGCCCATATTACATGCCGATCCTCCAGGCGCGTAGGGCCCTATCCCTTAAGGCCCTCTTATCACATGGCGTCCTGCCACGAGCTTGCACAAACGGCTCTTATCACAATATATACACGCAGTATGGAAATGAAAGTCGTATCTATTTCGGATAATGTGTACTGAAGATTTGTAAAAACTATGAAATGTTGGCATCTGCACATTCCAGGTGGATATGGCTTTCACATATTTTTCACATATATATATATTATATTTATATATATATATATATATATATATATATATATGTATATATATATATTAAGTAGAGAATAAATGTATACTAGCAAATTTAGTGTTTTAGTAGTGTCTCTTCTGCAAGTTTTTTTAAAAAAGCCTCCGAAGTATTGTTGTTTCCGATTGTGTCCTAATAATAATAATAATAACTTATTTATTTGACATTTATATTGTCATTTATATTTTGTATTCCCTTGACAAAGGCGTACTGCCGAAACATGTAGGGTTGTTTTAAATATATATACTTTGAAATAAACCAGACCTTTAATCGCCGACTTATTAAGTTTACCTTATCATACCAAGGTCACGAAGATATTATATATATATATAAGTATGGTTGGAAGGGGAGCATAAGAATTGGGAGCGCACAAAATTGAAGACAAACAATCAAGTATAAGGAATCGAAAACGAACAATCAAAGCAAAGAGTTAAGACAAACAAGCGAACATGAAGAATTCAAGACAGAGAATCGAATGCGAAAAATTAGAAATTAGAAGCAAGAATTGCAAATACGAAGTAAGTCAACTATTAGATATATACGAACACATGATATAAGAATAAAATACAAAAAGCGAACAGACTAACAAAATTGAGACAGTGTACGAAGGCCCGATTATTGATTATTAATAATTATTATTTTTGCAACAATGTAAAAACGTACTATGTAACAGTACTTTGAAAATTTATTTAAAGTTTTACAATCTATGTTATATATTTATCATTACAGTTTATTCGTTTATATATTTATTCGTTAAATATCTATTATTGTATTGTATTATTGTATTGTATTGTATTATTGTATTGTATTGTAACATGTAGGGTTGTTTTAAATATATATACTTTGAAATAAACCAGACCTTTAATCGCCGACTTATTAAGTTTACCTTATCATACCAAGGTCACGAAGATATTATATATATATATATATATATATATATATATATATATATATATATATATATATATATATATATACACAGAGAGAGAGATAATTATTTCTTGACCTTTGTATGTTATAGTAGATTAAATTAGTCGGCGATTTAAGGTCTGGTTTACTTTGATATGTATATATTTAAAGCAACCTTACATGTTTCGACACATGGTGTCTTTTTCAAAGCTTTTTTAAACGCTTTTGTGAATTGTATTGGGGTAGAATTTAGGCAATTTTCTGCTTGTTATATTTTACCAAAAAACTTTGCTAAACAAACTTCATTCAGACGACGCGAGGAAGTTAGATTAATATTATTTTTCTTCATTACTTCTCATAGCTTAAAAAATGTTTTCATCGTGATTTGCCTTCCTTAAATAAATTTGACCATTTTAACACTTTTATTTTCCTAATTAATTTGTATTGGCACTGCGTTTTTTTTTGTCAATTTTTACTAAGTCCAGCAAACATGCAATCTTTAAAATGCGCACCACAAGCTTTATATACATTATGTAAATATAATGGCGAAAACCTTTTAAACCTTCACATTAAAACTAATTTTAATAATTTAGAATTCTTGATAGACAAGAATTTTAATAGCTATTAAGTTGAAGAAAAATTTACCTCTCTAAATCGATGGGAAATGAGGAAAAAATTATAACCGCATTATATACCGTATTATTAGGACACAATCGGAAACAACAATATTTCGGAGGCTTTTTTAAAAAAACTTGCAGAAGAGACACTACTAAAACACTAAATTTGCTAGTATATATTTATTCTCTACTTAATATATATATATATATATACATATATATATATATTGTAGTGATGCAAGTTATTCATATAGAGCTGCATCTAAAATAGGAAGAATAAGACATACAAAGTGAAAAAGGGTAATAATATAATGGTTATATAAATAATATTATTAAGTCTTAGTAGTATCGAAGTGCATATGTATTTTTATAACGATCATTTCATTCTTAAAATTTCTATATTTATTTTCCTTTCATTATTTACTTTTATTATATCATATTCAAATTTTCAAATATTAGCGCGAAAAACATATTCAAATCCATATGCATCTTTGTATTATATCGACACGCCTACAAATTGACATCTCGCTATGTTTACATTTATCATGCGCAGTATGCGATTTGTATCATTCAAATCTATCTTAACCTAACTTGGTAATTTATTATATAATTTTTAAAATCAGTCAGATAATCAAAATTAATCAAATTCTTTTTATATAAAATTGTTAAAAGGGTAAATCATCGAGACTTTTGATATCAATAGATAGCGTGTTTGGTAATATTCAGACAAGTGCTATCGGGATATTGGATCCTTGAATTAAAAAAAAAATAAATAGACGCATCTTTTTAGACCAAGCCTTAGAAATCTTTTAAAAAAACCTAAATTTAAATTATAAATTCATCTAAAAGTTATTAAAAGTATCCAGAATATTAATTAACTCGATCGACAAGAGAATTACTACAAGAATTTTCGGTAATAACGAACTTTCAAACAACATAGCGTCACAGACGTAGTTCCACCGAAAACGATAGAAAATCAAAAGAAAAATATTCAAGAATCCATCGCCGAACATCAACAGAATAGTCTAACGTACATCTACAACGATACCTGAAATCCTACAGCCAGAAACGAGCGCAGGGAGTAATTAGGCACCGGAGACGAAGTCCGAAGAAAATCTTCGATAGCGTCATCGCAAACAGCCACCCACGCGGCCATCGTTTTGTACTGCACCCGAACATTTTCGGATCGCCGAGAATCTTCCCAATTCATACATACGATCTACAAATATACATCAGGATCATTATTATAACAGGTTTTCAGATAATACTTATTTATTTTTCCAAAAATTAAATTCTTTAAACTTTTATTTAACAATATTCTCGAATTATTTACCTGATCTATTACGTCCTGTCCTGTTTTTTATATTTAATTAAACAAGCTATTTAAAACTTAGATATAGCAATAAAAGGGTACTCACCATTATTGTAATAAGATTATTCACATTTATATTCATATTATTTATTAGTTTAACACACATAACCTCTTTTCACATTAGTAACACCTTGTTGTTCATGCGTATATACAGTTTCGGTAATATCACATTTGTAATACGTTATATTTTTACAGTTTCCTTTAATTTAATAAATATCATATTTTTAATTTACATTAATCTTTTATTTGTTTATATTTGTTTGTAGGAGTTATTTTATTAAGCGTCAACATTAATATTATTCATTTATGGAAGCAACCACCGAAAATTCACGACGAGCCTGAGATCACCCACATTTAGTAAAGTTTGTTTAAATAGTTTCTTGCTTTCCGACTAGTTGGCTATTTGAGATAAAGATAGCGCAGTCTGAGGTGAGATTTTATAAATTAAGGCGCCCAACTAATCTTTTCAAATACATAATTTTTATCTTACACTTTTATTTCATTAACATTTCTTAATCTCACCACAGTCAGGGGCTGGCATTTAACAATATATATATATATATATATATATATATATATATATATATATATATATATATGTAATATATATATATACAAGAATTCTAAATTATTAAAATTAGTTTTAATGTGAAGGTTTAAAAGGTTTTCGCCATTATATTTACATAATGTATATAAAGCTTGTGGTGCGCATTTTAAAGATTGCATGTTTGCTGGACTTAGTAAAAATTGACAAAAAAAAACGCAGTGCCAATACAAATTAATTAGGAAAATAAAAGTGTTAAAATGGTCAAATTTATTTAAGGAAGGCAAATCACGATGAAAACATTTTTTAAGCTATGGGAAGTAATGAAGAAAAATAATATTAATCTAACTTCCTCGCGTCGTCTGAAGGAAGTTTGTTTAGCAAAGTTTTTTGGTAAAATATAACAAGCAGAAAATTGCCTAAATTCTACCCCAATACAATTCACAAAAGCGTTTAGAAAGTTATTCTCTATAAATTATCAGTGGCGGCTAGTAGAAAAGGGCACACTGGCACGTGCCCAGCCAACCACCAATATAAACACAGAAAGAAATTCGCATGTAATTCAGTGCATTATTGTATTTTATTATTTTTACGTATTTTTATAACGATGGTATCAAAATTTCCTTCCGCGCCACAGACACTAGCGCATAAACGCTCAAAACTATGTTCCGGGGCACGATTTCAAATGTACCTATTCCGAATATGGATCGGCCGGTTCCGCTTATCTTCACCATATGCGTTTATACGTCGTTTTGGGGGCACAAACTCGCTCGACTCCACTTAACGTCTTGCGTTTATTGTGATTGCATTGTTTTCGCCGCGTACTGCACGTGTTTATTATTAATAATGGAAGTTAATAGTGTGCAAAATCTTTTAAAAAACCCGCTATCATTTGAGGAAAAACTTTTAATTAAGAAGAAAGGAAGGCTTATCCCTGAACTTCAAATAAACTACACTTCAACAAGTAAAACTCGAACTTACAATAGAGTATTCAATAAAAATATATATTAAAAATATGAGTGAATTTGCGGATGTTCACTAACAAATAAACTATTTTGTTTTATCTGCTTAATTTTTAAGAAAGAGGTTCGAGCGTGGAATAAACAAGGGTTGATTTAATGATTTAATGCAATGATTTAAAGCATATTGCAGAAAGGGCAAAGAAACACGAAAATTCCGTTTCTCACATGAATGCATGCGTGGATTTTAGTATCCTAGGCAAAGTGGACATACGTGAACAGTTAGACAGAGCTTATTGACATTAAATTAAATACAACGAATCGTTATATTTTGCGCCCGTTAATAAGGTGTATAATATTTTGCGGAGCTTTTGAATTGGCGTTATGAGGCCATGATGAAACATTGACGTCGAAAAATCCAGGTATTTATGTAGGCTTAATTAACTTTGCAGCTGAATTAGACGCTGTGCTTACAGTACACATGAAAGGTTCACAAGTGTTTAAAGGCGTCTCAAAAACTATTCAGAACGAATTGCTAGATGCAATGTGCTATTTTAAATTCTCCTTGTTTGTCTGATAATAAACTAATCGCTCAAAGTTACGATGGGGCATCCGTGATGAGTGGTAAGACAAGTGGCAATGCGTTATTACATGCCTACAGCAGCGTTGTCTATTTTCAGACAGCAATAACAATTTAAACAATGAAACGACATATATCACGATTCCACATGTTCCACAATTATCAGAAAAAATTAACTATACTTTAAAAAAATATGATATAGCTACAACATATAAACTTAGTAATACTAATAAACATCTATTTTCAAAACTAAAACCTAAAATAGAAAAAAAATCGAGAAACACATGTCATCTATAAAATACCATGTCGCGATCGCGATAGTTACTACATAGGCCAAACTAAACGATATTTATACAAAAGATTACAAGCCCACAAATACTCCAAAACAGACAAAACTGTTTTATTTACTGCTTTATTTACACACAAACTACAACGCGATCACCATTTCGATTTTGAAAACACACAGATAATTGATAAAGAACACACAATGGAAAGGGAAATTAAAGAAATGATTAATATTAAACAATTAAAAAATTCAATTAACAACAGAAGTGATATAAAAAATCTAAGCAGTATATACTATAACCTAATAATGTAACGATCTGCAATTTACCATCATGAATATATGTTATATAATTATCTATCGTGTTATTTAAATATCTATACACTGGCTTATCATGCTGGCAGTTCCGTGTTTAGATCCCTGACTGGGCTGTCCGAGTAGGTTTTCGTGGTTTTCCTTCTCGTTCAAGGCGAATGCCAACAGCTTAAAATCTTAAGTCGCTCCACGGGCGCAGACATAATAATAACTCATGGCTTGCCAATCCCCCGTAAGTGACGTTTTGCTGCCTAGTGTTCTAAACCATGAATTATTATTATTAAACTTGAATGTACCTTTGAATATTTTAATTTTATCCATGAAAACTACAGATATATAAGCTTGACATTGATATACTGTTATATTTATTTTTAAATTCTTTGAAAAAGACACCATGTGTCGAAACATGTAAGGTTGCTTTACATATATACATATCAAAGTAAACCAGACCTTAAATCGCCGACTAATTTAATCTACTATAACATACAAAAGTCAAGAAATAATTATCTCTCTCTCTGTATATATATATATATAGTAAACCTAATCAGTAGGCGATTAAAGGTCTGTATACTACTTCAAAATATATGTATTTAAAAAACTCTACATGTTTCGGCTGTATACGCCTTTTTCAAGAGAATACAAAATATGAATGACAGGATATAAATGTCAAGTAATTAAGTTGCTATGGTTTAAATTATTCAAAGATACATTCTAGTAATAATAATAAATCATGCCTTAGTATTCCAAAAAATAGATAACAAGGTGTGAAAATATGTGTTGTTCGCTGCTAGCAATTTGTGTCTCCTTCTGGGTATGAACTTGTGTGTTGGTTGCTGCTGGCAGCTTGCGTCTCTCTATGGGTGTGTGGTTTTGTGTGAGAGCGTAAGTGTAGGGTTTTGTATGTCGGTGCGTTCGTGCGTGTGTTTAGTGATCGGTCGCATGAATTTAGAGAGGTCGGATAACCAGCCGTTGCGTAGGGCCGCCAACCCTTTCCCGACAACTTCTTTACAATTCCGTGCAGTACTTCGACGGTCTGACCCCCGCCCCAACGAGGCAAGGCGCAGACAGGCGAAGCGCACCCTGTACGGGGTTGCTCATCGCAACTAAGGGAACACTCTTAGTGGCTACCTCGGTCGACGATGGTCACACTTATGCCATCTTAACGTTTTCCGCCGAAGCGGGGGCATAGCACACACGTCGAACGAGGTAGCCACTAAGAGTGTTCCCTTAGTTGCGATGAGCAACCCCGTACAGGGTGCGCTTCGCCTGTCTGCGCCTCGTTGGGGCGGGGGTCAGACCGTCGAAGTACTGCACGGAATTGTAAAGAAGTTGTCGGGAAAGGGTTGGCGGCCCTACGCAACGGCTGGTTATCCGACCTCTCTAAATTCATGCGACCGATCACTAAACACACGCACGAACGCACCGACATACAAAACCCTACACTTACGCTCTCACACAAAACCACACACCCATAGAGAGACGCAAGCTGCCAGCAGCAACCAACACACAAGTTCATACCCAGAAGGAGACACAAATTGCTAGCAGCGAACAACACATATTTTCACACCTTGTTATCTATTTTTTGGAATACTAAGGCATGATTTATTATTATTACTAGAATGTATCTTTGAATAATTTAAACCATAGCAACTTAATTACTTGACATTTATATCCTGTCATTCATATTTTGTATTCTCTTGAAAAAGGCGTATACAGCCGAAACATGTAGAGTTTTTAAATACATATATTTTGAAGTAGTATACAGACCTTTAATCGCCTACTGATTAGGTTTACCATATCATACCAAGGTCACGAAGTTATTATATATATATATATATATATATATATATATATATAATATCTTCGTGACCTTGGTATGATAAGGTAAACTTAATAAGTCGGCGATTAAAGGTCTGGTTTACTTCAAAGTATATATATTTAAAACAACCCTACATGTTTCGGCAGTACGCCTTTGTCAAGGGAATACAAAATATAAATGACAGAATATAAATGTCAAATAATTAAGTTGCTATGGTTTAAATTATTCAAAGATACATTCCAATAATAATAATAAATCATGCCCTAGTATTCCAAAAAATAGATAGCAAGGTGTGAAAATATGTGTTGTTCGCTGCCAGAAGCTTGTGTCTCTTTCTGGGTATGAACCTGTGTTGGTTGCTGCTGGCAGCTTGCGTCTCTCTCTGGGTGTGTGATTTGGTATTAGTGTGACCGCGTAAGTGTATGGTTTTGTCTATTAGTGCGCTCGTGTGTGTGTTTAGTGACCGGTCGCGTAAATTTAGAGAGATCGGATAACCAGCCGTTGCGTAGGGCCGCCAACCCTTTCCCGACAACTTCTTTGTTAAGATGGCACAAAGTGTGACCATCGTCGACTGAGGTAGCCACTAAGAGTGTTCCCTCGGTTGGCGATGAGCAACCCCTTGCAGGGTGCGCTTCGCTGGTCTGCGCCTTGCCTCGTTGGGGCGGGGGTCGGGCCGTCGAAGTACTGCTCGAAAAAGTAAAGAAGTTGCCGGGAAAGGGTTGGCGGCCCTACGCAACGGCTGGTTATCCGATCTCTCTAAATTTACGCGACCGGTCACTAAACACACACACGAGCGCACTAATATACAAAACCATACACTTACGCGGTCACACTAATACAAAATCACACACCCAGAGAGAGACGCAAGCTACCAGCAGCAACCAACACACAGGTTCATACCCAGAAAGAGACACAAGCTTCTGGCAGCGAACAACACATATTTTCACACCTTGCTATCTATTTTTTGGAATACTAAGGCATGATTTATTATTATTATTGGAATGTATCTTTGAATAATTTAAACCAGAGCAACTTAATTATTTGACATTTATATTCTGTCATTTATATTTTGTATTCCCTTGGCAAAGGCGTACTGCCGAAACATGTAGGGTTGTTTTAAATATATATACTTTGAAGTAAACCAGACCTTTAATCGCCGACTTATTAAGTTTACCTTATATATATATATATATATATATATATATATATATATATATATATATATATATATATATATTGATATAGTACAGCTTATACCCACAGTATGTAATCAACTTAATAAATTTATATGTCCCAAGATCGTAATATCTAAAAAATAATGGTAAGAAAAACGTTAATGGTTAAATAAATAATATGTAAAAACGATGTAAGATCAAAATTAGTTTTTTTTAATCATGATGCCGAACTCATTTGAATATTTTTATTTGCTTATTTATTTTATTTGGTCATTTGTTAATTTATCATAACTTAATATCGCGAGAAATCAAGAATTTTAAAACTAATTATGATTAAAATATTTATGTACAAATAATTGTAAACATTATTGTAAATCTGACTATTGGCTGAACCCTATAAAAAGTATGCAACTGTGATCACGTGAGGGTATTTTAGTAGAATGAAAATAGGCTGAGAGATATATCCAATTTTGACATACAAACAAGAAGCATATAGAAATATCCGGAAAATTAATTTATCAAAATTGACAAAATTACTTTATCTATATTATTTGGAGTTATTGCAGAATTTTTAGAAAAATATAATTAATTTTCACCAACTTCCTGTGTTAGTCTTGACAACAAAACAAAAGTTGTTGACGAAGAAGATTTTTGCACAACGTGTTATAGAAGCGACGATTTTTCGACGCATCTTTTTAAAAATTAATTAAAATCAAATATGTATATTAACCCAATTTTATTATAAATGTCGTTTTAAAAATAATAGAAAAGATAAATACCTTATTTGAAGACTGTCTTCGACAGAAAAGGCAACTTTTTTATATAATAATCATTATCAAGAATTCCACTGTGTTTAAGCCAGTTAATTTTAGAAGCATTGGCTTAAAAGAAGTACTTTGATCCTATTCTGAACACCAAGAACCATCTAAAAGGGTGAAATTAATTAAACCGAGTTGATAACTTCAAGAACTTGTCACGAAAGCAGTCCTACGTAAAGGAAATTTTCTAGCCCTACGAAAAGTGTACCACAACAACCTACCTCCAGATCCCGTTTGGTATTTCCTGAGCTCTCATCAACCTTTTACATATATAAGGCCTGAAAACTCCATGCTCTCCGTAAACAACAGGTACCCAAGTGGAAATAGATATGCCTATTTTCTAAAAAGATATTACCTCATTTGTTAAATCATAATATTAAATATTAAACTCACGTTATCTTGGGGGCAAAATACCATTTTCGAACAACACATTTTTTTTTATAGTCTCAAAAATAACCTTAATTTGTTTTGGGATTACTTTACGTAAAATACGTTTATTGTGTATGCAACCAAATATAATTAGTAAAAAAAGGTAAATAAGCAACCCAACATTGTTTAATGTTTTGACCTAGCATATTAAGTGCATGTTTGTATCTCGTAAAAAACACAATTAATAATCGTTTTAATTATATATTTTTTTACTCTATGAAATCGTTTTTTATTCTATGTATGTTTGTGAACTGTTTGCGTATCTAGAACCTACCTTATAGCCTGAGATTAAGAAGTGCTTTTGTTAATTATTGTCCTATTTAAAGATTACGAATGGAGCTAGTTATAAAGATATTTTATTAAATTTTATATACATAATTCTCCTCGGCATTCGGGGTATTATAACAATATATATATATATATATATATATATATATATATATATATATATATATTGATATATATATATATATATATATATATATATATATATATATATATATTGATATATATATATATATATATATATATATATATATATATATTGATATATATATATATATATATATATATATATATATATATATATATCGGTGAATCGGGTAATGATAATAATTACAAAATTTAATGTTTAAATAAACTGGTGAGATAAATTTTAAATTGTGGGTTATCAATCTCTATATTAGATATGCTATTTAATGTTACATATAGATGGGGTTGTATAACATATTACATATGTTGCTTGCATATACATCAACGATATAATCGTTTTAATAATAAAGTGTATATGACCTAAACAGCTGTTCTTGAGTAAAACAGATTACTTAGTTTGTTGTGGGCAATATTCTGTTAAGTGTCGGGCTAATCTAGAACAGTGAGACTCTTGATTGTTGTGCTTTATATAAAAAAACACTTATAATGTAAGTTCGGTACGTCAATAGAACACATATACACCAATAGTAAACAAGATCAAAGATGATGGTGTTTTCAAAGCAAAATCTACTAAATAAAACAAAAGGATCTAAGGATTATGCAAATGGTTTAATGAGAGAATTAATTTAAAAAACAGGTAAGTGATAGATATGTACTTAGTATAAATTTAAATTGGCATCCAGTAACGTGATAAGATTGAACACAATAAATTATAGGTTACGTGACTATATTCAATGGTTACTTTTTTAATATCTTGTTATATTACATAATTAACTTTATCAACTAACCTGAGAACTGTCTTCTTCATATTTTTTTATAAAAATAATCTAATTTTAACTTAACCTATTAAACATATCTTGAAAAATATCTATGTTGTGAGTTTTCTATTATGAATTGAACTTATTTAATGTTTTCAAAATTTTAGGAGATGTTAATCATACTTAGATTGGAATTAGATGGTGTTCAGGAAGGCAGGATCTATCTTGAATTCAAAACGTTCGGGATACAGGTTTTCGGTAGCGGGCAATCGACTTGCGTCTCTGCTGGCTTCGGTTTTCTGTGGATGTTGTCCCCGGTGAAATGCAAAGTTCGTTTTATAAGGAACTGGATGATGTATAAATGCCCAAAATACGTTAAAAAGGTGCTGGATATACGGGTAATATTTTGTAGGTTCGTAGTATAGTTTTACAATATAATTTAATAAATTTCTTCTTATTTTAGTTGGAGCACTTAATAAAACGTCGGCGTGGTTTTCGAAATTTTTACATCATGACGCTAACTATCGTTTGTTTTCAATTTAGGCTTCTCATTCGTTTATCTAATATGTATTCATTTAATCTCGTAAATAATTCTATTGAAATTGATAATTTAATTATTTTTGCCACATAAATATCTTCCAAAAGTTATATGTTTTATTTTAGTATATAAATACTTATCATATGAACATAAAAATCTCATTTTTGTGCTAAATTGTAAATGGGCTTTTTCCCGCTGTATTTAATTTGAATTAGTACAGTTTACTCTAATGAATGTGTATAGATTATTATTGATCAATTAAGTTGAAAGTTCTCGGAAATACATGATATATAATTAAAATGACTAAGGCAAAAGAAAAGTTAAATAAATGAAAAAAGCAAATTAATTTCCAACAATTAAAACGCGAAATCAACTTTATTGATTTGACAGATGAAGAATTCAGTTCAAAAAATTATCTTAATTTCTAATTTTTCCATTCTAACTAATGATCTGTATTTTATCTAAACTAGGGATTCTTGTGTGTAGGCTTGACCTACCTCAATTTCCCCAATAAGTTGGACGAGGCGTATTTGTCTTGACAAGCAGACTTGTCCAATTATTAACAAATTCCTAAGAAATATATATTCTGAAGTCTTACATAATACAAATGTATTGAATTAACTTGTCAAAAAATTAGTCACATTGATTTATCCTATTTAGTTTTCTTTAATTTGTTGTACATATAACTTGTTATTATTATTGTTCTAAGTAGAAGCTATTCATAATATGTATCTTTAATTCATCTCTTGTTTTTAAATGGGCTCATATATATATACTTGATGTTTGTATCAATATATTTGTCTAATTGTAATATTGTAAATGATGTAATCCTAATTGTTTTAATTGTTTTTGTATGTTTAGTCTTTTATAATCTTATTATTTTGTGTTTTTCGAACTGTTAACTACATTGTTCTTATATATTCATAGTTGTTGTATTAAAAGCTTGTTTTTTTTTTTATATACTGGTATTAGATATTCTGTTTATGGTAAAGTTGTTTTGTTTGTTTTTTTATAATTATATTTTATGTTGATGGTACATGCTTAATATTCGATATATTCCTTGTTATTCTCAATCTTTGTTTATAATTTATATATTTATATAAGTTTTAGTTTGCATAATAAATAATTCTTTCTTTTTAAATACCTATCAATCCTATTCAATTCCGACTCTATTCTGTTATATTCCATTCCTTTTTAATATATTTAAATTCCCTATAATAAGACACTTGTCTATATTTCAATATATTCATAATAATAATAATTCATTTATTTATATATACTTTACATCCCCATATCATATATTAATTCCTTCTACTATTATCTTTTATCTAAACCTTCTCCAACTTTATAACATTTCAGCACTCTTTTATTTACTCTGGTCATACTGTATCTTTAAAATATACTACATTTAAGACTTTCATTTTCTTTAACTTTTTGCATGTTTATAATTGTTTTGTTTCCCCATTAATTCGTTTGATATTTGTTACATAAAAATATATAATAATTGTTCTTTCTAAGTTTATTTTTACCATTTTGATATATATATCATAGTGCTTTTGTCTCAGAATATATTCTCTTTCAGTAATTGCTTATTAGTCATTAGGTTTATAAGCTCTGATTATGTTACGTATTCTTCCTCTTTATTGTAAATTGTGTTAGCATATTTTTGTTTATGTATATTTGTGAATAGTTTTTAGTCATTAATTGAGTAATCATCTCCCCATTTAAGCTGTGGTCGTCTTATTCTTAATTAGAACACCGAGATTCTGTTATTTTTGTTTATATATTAATTTTTCTTCGACGCACCTTAGGTATGTGATTGTTATTTTTATAAGTATTAAACATATTACCTCTACCTAAAGTGATATGCATGTTTTTAATGATAAGTGTGTGTGTAGTTATAATTTTTATGTGGGCGTATAAATTAGTATTGATTTTTGTTTATATCTATTTAGGAAATTGTTATTATTAAAGTATTCATATGTAATAGAGTTGTTTATTAGGTTATGATTGTTAGTGTATAAGAGAAAATATTGTAAGATTGATTTTGAGTTTCCAACGTGAAGATGATTTGTTTGAGTGTTGTTGGTTGCATAAGTGTGATATAGATCTTTGGTTGTAGAGGTGTTAAAATTTATTTCATTTCTCCCCATTATTAGTGTTATAAGATTGTTATTTTCTTTATTGCTATTTGCTAGAAAATTTTGATATTCTTTATCATTTATTAGAAATTGACTGTGTGAATTAATTTTGTCTTTGCATCTAAGCGATTTGTAAGGCTTTTGAGCAGATAAAGTTTTGATTGTATTTTTGTTACATGTATTATTGGTACTTGCGTTTGCTAACATATCTTTGTGTTCCGGCATAAGTTGATCTATTTTTATGTTTAGTTAATTGTTCATTAAAAATATCTATTTTTGGTATTAAATTTGTTTCTAATTGACTTATTTTTATATTGACAGTCTCGTAGTTTTGATTTATACTAGTTATTAATCTTTCATTAAAAGCTTCTATTTTTTGTATAATTCTTTCTTCCATTTTCGTCTGACTCTCCTTTAAACCTTTTATCTCTTCTTTGATTTCGTCTTTGTCCTGTCTAAGTTGGTCTAATTTTTGGTTTAATTTCTCATTATTATCTGATATGATATGTTTTAAATAAGCTTCTTGTTTTTCATTATTCATTTCTAATATTTTTGTGTTAAATTAGTTTCTATAGTTTCTATTTTTCGGTTATTATTGTCTAATTTTTCATTATTTTCTGCCATGATTTGTTTAAAATTTTCATTATTTGTTTCTGTATTTTTGTTAGTATCTGCTATAAATTGTTTAAAGTTTGTTTCTTGTCTTTCATTATTTGCTACTATATTTTTGTTACTTGTTTCTATTGATTCTAATTTTTCGTTATTTGTTTTGTTAGTAGTTTCTATTGATTCTAATTTTTTGTTATTTTCTGCTATGGTTTGTTGTAAATTCATTATTAATGCTGTTAAAGTATTAAGGGTCAGAGGCACCTCCTCTTTTGGTGTTTCTGGTTGAGCGGTAACTGTGACAGAATCACCCTGATCTGCTTCTTTCTCTGTAAGGTTTTCTCTCGACTTGCTCCTGGTGCGTTTGTCCATTTTGTTAGAGAAATTGTAAATATTTAGATTTAAGTTATAATTGTATTTTAAGTTAAGATTGTATAAATAAATTGTTGTTTAGAAAAAAATTGTGAGTGATCAATCTCTATATTAGATATGCTATTTAATGTTACATATAGATGGGGTTGTATAACATATTACATATGTTGCTTGCATATACATCAACGATATAATCGTTTTAATAATAAAGTGTACATGACCTAAACAGCTGTTCTTGAGTAAAACAGATTACTTAGTTTGTTGTGGGCAATATTCTGTTAAGTGTCGGGCTAATCTAGAACAGTGAGACTCTTGATTGTTGTGCTTTATATAAAAAACACTTATAATGTAAGTTCGGTACGTCAATAGAACACATATACACCAATAGTAAACAAGATCAAAGATGATGGTGTTTTCAAAGCAAAATCTACTAAATAAAACAAAAGGATCTAAGGATTATGCAAATGGTTTAATGAGAGAATTAATTTAAAAAACAGGTAAGTGATAGATATGTACTTAGTATAAATTTAAATTGGCATCCAGTCACGTGATAAGATTGAACACAATAAATTATAGGTTACGTGACGATATTCAATGGTAACTTTCTTAATATCTTGTTATATTACATAATTAACTTTATCAACTAACCTGAGAACTGTCTTCTTCATATTTTTTGATAAAAATAATCTAATTTTAACTTAACCTATTAAACATATCTTGAAAAATATCTATGATTGTGAGTTTTCTATTATGAATTGAACTTATTTAATGTTTTCAAAATTTTAGGAGATGTTAATCATACTTAGATTGGAATTAGATGGTGTTCAGGAAGGCAGGATCTATCTCGAATTCAAAACGTTCGGGATACAGGTTTTCGGTAGCGGGCAATCGACTTGCGTCTCTGCTGGCTTCGGTTTTCTGTGGATGTTGTCCCCGGTGAAATGCAAAGTTCGTTTTATAAGGAACTGGATGATGTATAAATGCCCAAAATACGTTAAAAAGGTGCTGGATATACGGGTAATATTTTGTACGTTCGTAGTATAGTTTTACAATATAATTTAATAAATTTCTTCTTATTTTAGATGGAGCACTTAATAAAACGTCGGCGTGGTTTTCGAAATTTTTACATCATGACGCTAACTATCGTTTGTTTTCAATTTAGACTTCTTATTCGTTTATCTAATATGTATTCATTTAATCTCGTAAATAATTCTATTGAAATTGATAATTTAATTATTTTTGCCACATAAATATCTTCCAAAAGTTATATGTTTTATTTTAGTATATAAATACTTATCATATGAACATAAAAATCTCATTTTTGTGCTAAATTGTAATTGGGCTTTTTCCCGCTGTATTTAATTTGAATTAGTACAGTTTACTCTAATGAATGTGTATAGATTATTATTGATCAATTAAGTTGAATGTTCTCGGAAATACATGATATATAATTAAAATGACTAAGGCAAAAGAAAAGTTAAATAAATGAAAAAAGCAAATTAATTTCCAACAATTAAAACGCGAAATCAACTTTATTGATTTGACAGATGAAGAATTCAGTTCAAAAAATTATCTTAATTTCTAATTTTTCCATTCTAACTAATGATCTGTATTTTATCTAAACTAGGGATTCTTGTGTGTAGGCTTGACCTACCTCAATATATATATATATATATATATATATATATATATATATATATATATATAAGTGTTTAGATAATTTCTTAGCCGGCTAAGAAATTATCTAAACACTCATATAGCTATGGAGTATTAATTAGCATTTTCAAACATTCAAATCTGACATCTGCTCTCAAAATACTGACATCTGCTTTCAATAACTCACATCTACTTTCAAAATAGGCATCTGCTTTCTAATCTGACGTTTGCTTTCATAACTGACACCTGCTTTCAAAACAGAAAACGGTGTGTCCCAATGTTCCATTCCAAAATGGAACATTGGGACACACCGTTCGTTTACCGGAAACCTACACACACAAATAGGTACTTAAAAGCACAATCGCATCATCATCCGGCACAATTGAACTCAGTAGTGAAAACCCTAGTTCTACGATCCGAACGACTAACAGACGATGAACATAAAAACGAAGAAAGAAGAAATATTAGAAACGCTCTTCTTGATAACGGGTATTCACAAAGAACAATAGACAAAGCCAGACACAATAGAGCAGAAAAACGGGAAAAAGAGGAATTTACATCAAAGGCCTTTCTACCATATATAAAGGGTACCACAGACAAAATCGGTAGAATACTAAGAAAACACAATATAGACACCATCTTTACAGCACAGGGAAAAATAGCCGATAAAATAGTCAACGCGAAAGATAAAATTCCACTTGAAGACCAAGGCGTTTACGAAGTGCCGTGCTCAGAATGCGAACAATCCTATGTAGGCAAGACGAACAGGTGAATAAGCGTGAGAAAAGAAGAACACATAAACGCAGTCTTCAAGAAACAAACATCATCTCTAGCACAACACCGCCTCCTAACGGGGCACACTATTGACTTCGAGAATACGAAGATCCTAGCGAAGAGCGAAAGTCTATCTACTAGAATTACTAGAGAAGCGATTGAAATAGAAAAGAGACCCAAAAGTCTAAACAAACGCGACGACGGCCAACGTTTACCGTACACCTGGAAGCCACTCCTAGCCGGCATGCAAATCAAGACTCATGCGAAACACAACACGTCGAGACAGGTACACGCCCCCACACAGGAATCACAGACACCCGGACCAATCACGCGAAGCCGTGTACGCACGACGGCAGCAGCGCAGCCCCCACCTCCCATAGTGCAACATAATAGCAGACACCCGAGAACACGATCGGCAGTTACTCTTCAGCGTCAAGTGAAGGAACAACTCTAGAAAATGACGAGTGCGATCCCGTCGAAACGTCGAGACAACAATCCTTCTCAGGACACATCTCACACGCGGCCAAGAACCCGAGAAACCATCATTTCATCATACAACCGCGAGAACATCAAAATTATCATCTTACACCTCTACGGGGAGGAAGTCCATCATCTTTCGAAGAAATTCGAGAAACTACGCTGCAAGAAAGCACGCCTGTTATGCGACCTAGCCTTTCTACGCCGATGCCGGGACCAAGATCTCATCCCCAACTGCTGCAGATTATCGTTTCACAGCAAAACGACAAAATCGACGAACATATTAACACGAGCGAGCAAGGTATTACTACGGGAATTAATACACCAAAACCGGCGAAAACTCGAGGAAACCGACAAGTGCGCATTAGACGCACACTTACTGCTAACTAAACAACTACACCCGCTGCTATGGGAGAAAATAGACACCTTATGTACATTCAGGGCAGAAACAGATTCCGACATCCGAACAAACACACAGAAACGGAAATTCGAACATTTACGAGTGAAACAGCAACCGACTACAAGTGCAATTACCAACAAAACTACAAGAACAGTACACAACTTATCGCAAAAAACACTAAGCGAAGCGGCCATCAGCGTTCTAGAGAAGGGTTTTAACTTTGCAATAACACCAACTCGCATTCCGGTAGAAGATATCATATGCGGGGTAGAATCAGCTCTACACAAAGTCGAATAGAACAACGCAGAAATAATACGACAGGAAGTGTCCACCATCATCAGAAAGGCAAAACCACCAAAGAGAAATATCACAAGAGATGAACATCTAGCCTTGAAAGATATTCAAAAGGACACTAACATCATAGTTCTACCTGCCGACAAGGGAAACGCCAGCGTAGTATTAGACAAAACCGACTACGACAACAAAATAAGATCACTGCTAGACTCCCCGTCATATAAAATAATCAACACGGACCCTACAACGTACTTAGAAAAAGTAACTAAAGCAAAAATAAACGCAATACCGCTGAGCGAAGAAATAAAGAAGCAGACCATCCCCCGGAAAAATCGTCCCGATGTCCAAAACTCTACGGACTCCCAAAAATACATAAACCCGATGTACCACTTCGTCCGATTGTTAGTTCTATTGGATCACCAACACAAGCTCTAGCACGATACCTGGCACAAGAACTTCAGGTACACGCAGAACAAATGGCGTCCTACGTAAAGAATGCAGATCATTTCATTGAACTGATAAAAAACGTTCATGTTCAACCAACGGACCTGCTAGTCAGCTGATGTGACATCTCTATTTACGCAGGTGCCAATCGCAGAGACCATATCCATATTAGAAAACCAGTATCAAGTACAAAAGGCTACAATTAACCTGATAGAACACTGCCTTATAAACACATATTTCACATACAACAACCAGAAATATCGACAAGTCGAAGGCGCACCGATGGGTTCCCCGCTATCACCGATTATAGCGAACTTATTCATGGAGAACTTTGAAACAAACTTTCTAAACACCTGTAAGAACAAACCGAAAATGTGGCTGCGCTACGTCGACGATACATTTGTAATATAGACACATGGCAAAGAAAAACTACAAGACTTTTACACCAACTAAACTGCGAACATCCGAAAATTAAGTTTACAATGGAGGTAGAAGAACAAGGGAAGCTACCTTTTCAAGATGTGTTAGTGATCAAAAAAGAAAATGGAACATTGGGACACACCGTTTACCGCAAACCTACACACACAAATAGGTACTTAAAAGCACAATCGCATCATCATCCGGCACAATTGAACTCAGTAGTGAAAACCCTAGTTCTGCGATCCGAACGACTAACAGACGATGAACATAAAAACGAAGAAAGAAGAAATATTAGAAACGCTCTTCTTGATAACGGGTATTCACAAAGAACAATAGACAAAGCCAGACACAATAGAGCAGAAAAACGGGAAAAAGAGGAATTTACATCAAAGGCCTTTCTACCATATATAAAGGGTACCACAGACAAAATCGGTAGAATACTAAGAAAACACAACATAGACACCATCTTTACAGCACAGGGAAAAATAGCCGATAAAATAGTCAACGCGAAAGATAAAATTCCACTTGAAGACCAAGGCGTTTACGAAGTGCCGTGCTCAGAATGCGAACAATCCTATGTAGGCCAGACGAACAGGCGAATAAGCGTGAGAAAAGAAGAACACATAAACGCAGTCTTCAAGAAACAAACAACATCATCTCTAGCACAACACCGCCTCCTAACGGGGCACACTATTGACTTCGAGAATACGAAGATCCTAGCGAAGAGCGAAAGTCTATCTATCCCACACAGGAATCACAGACACCCGGACCAATCATGCGAAGCCGTGTACTCACGACGGCAGCAGCGCAACCCCGACCTCCCATAGTGCAACATAATAGCAGACACCCGAGGACACGATCGGCAGTTACTCTTCAGCGTCAAGTGAAAGAACAACTCTAGAAAATGACGAGTGCGATCCCGTCGAAACGTCGAGACAACAATCCTTCTCAGGACACATCTCACACGCGGCCAAGAACCCGAGAAACCATCATTTCATCATACAACCGCGAGAACATCAAAATTATCATATATATATATATATATATATATATATATAATATCTTCGTGACCTTGGTATGATAAGGTAAACTTAATAAGTCGGCGATTAAAGGTCTGGTTCAATACTTCAAAGTATATATATTTAAAATAACTCTACATGTTTCGGCAATGATGCCTTTGTCAAGGCATCATTGCCGAAACATGTAGTTATTTTAAATATATATACTTTGAAGTATTGAACCAGACCTTTAATCGCCGACTTATTAAGTTTTCCTTATATATACATATATATATATATATATATATATATATATATATATATATATATATATATATATATATATATAAGGTAAACTTAATTAGTCGGCGATTAAAGGTCTGGTTATTACTTCAAAGTGTATATATTTAAAATAATCCTACATGCCTTTGTCAAGGCATCATTGCCGAAACATGCAGAGTTATTTTAAATATATATACTTTGAAGTATTGAACCAGACCTTTAATCGCCGACTTATTAAGTTTTCCTTATATATATATATATATATATATATATATATATATAAGGTAAACTTAATTAGTCGGCGATTAAAGGTCTGGTTATTACTTCAAAGTGTATATATTTAAAATAATCCTACATGTTTCGGCAATGATGCCTTTGTCAAGGATATAAAAAATATAAAATCTAACTATATATATATATATATATATATATATATAGTAAACCTAATCAATAGGCGATTAAAGGTCTGTATATTACTTCAAAATATATGTATTTAAAAAACTCTACATGTTTCGGCAGTACGCCTTTATCAAGAGAATGCAAAATATAAATGACAGGATATAAATGTCAAGTAATTAAGTTGCTATGGTTTAAATTATTCAAAGATACATTCTAGTAATAATAATAAATCATGCCTTAGTATTCCAAAAAATAGATAGCAAGGTGTGAAACATATGTGTTGTTCGCTGCTAGCAATTTGTGTCTCTTTCTGGGTATGAACTTGTGTGTTGGTTGCTGCTGGCAGCTTGCGTCTCTCTATGGGTGTGTGGTTTTGTGTGAGAGCGTAAGTGTAGGGTTTTGTATGTCGGTGCGCTCGTGCGTGTGTTTAGTGAACGGTCGCGTGAATTTAGAGAGGTCGGATAACCAGCCGTTGCGTAGGGCCGCCAACCCTTTACCGGAAACTTCTTTACAATTCCGTGCAGTACTTCGACGGCCTGACCCCCGCCCCAACGAGGCAAGGCGCAGACCAGCGAAGCGCACCCTGTACGGGGTTGCTCATCGCTAACCAAGGGAACACTCTTAGTGGCTACCTCGGTCGACGATGGTCACACTTGTGCCATCTTAACGTTTTCCGCCGAAGCGGAGGCATAGCACACACGTCGAACGTGTGTGTGCTGTTAATGGCAGCCTAGCCAGGTTGCCGCCCAGGACCGATCCTAGTGGTGTGTGCATTGCGCGGCGCCGTTTTTATATATATATATATATATATATATAACAATTGATAAATTATTATAGTTTTTCGGTTTTTATATGAAATATTTACAAATATCAAGTTAGTATGTATGTAATTACAAAGTAAGTGGGGATGTAAACATTGCTGTCTACAAATTACAAAGCAAATCATACGAAATTTTTAATTTAAAAATATTGTCTATGTTGGGACTCGAACCCAAGTCTACAGTTTGCCGGACTGTCGCTTTTACAACTTAGCCACAATAGACCTAGGTTCAAGCTATTTAGAAATGCATTATAAAGTAACAGTGTTAATGAATCAGATGTCAGTTATTGAACGTAGATGTCAAGTTGAAAGCAGAAGTCAGTTTTGAAAGTTGATGTCAGTTTTGATAGCAGATGTCAGTTAGTGAAAGCAAATGTCAGTTATTGAAAGCAGATGTCTGTTTTGCAAGCAGGTGTCAGTTATATATATATGTATATATATATATATATATATATATATATATATATATATATATATATATATATAGTAAACTTAATAAGTCGGCGATTAAAGGTCTGGTTTATTACTTCAAAGTATATATATTTAAAACAACCCTACATGTTTCGGCAATGATGCCTTTGTCAAGGATATAAATTGGTATATCATACCAAGGTCACGAAAATATTATATATATATATATATATATATATATATATATATATATATTATAATGAAAATATTAATTGAATATTTATTGAAGACACTAGCTTTAATTTGTTACATTTCTGTTATTGGGATTTCTTAGATGGTTGGAAGTCTATTATATTTGTATTGTTTTTTTAATTTAGAGTGTCAAATCAATAATTAAATTTCAAAAGTATATGACTTTCTTACATTTACTAAAAATATAGAACTATGTAAATCTAGTTAATTTTGTATACTATTGTTAATGTTTGGTAATATCAAAGGTTATGTGTGAAGGAAAATTTAATTGTAAACCAATAAGTTCATAATATTAATTAAGAATCAAAATTATAGTATATGTCAAATATTTTGGAAAATTATGTATAACTAAAGTGACCAATGAGCTTCAAAAACAGGAAAAGCTGTTGGGTTGCCATAGTGAGTTATTGAAACAATTGGGAGAAGAATCTTTGCACTTAAATTAATGGAATGTGTTTTGGATAAAACGAATTTCTTTTTAAAAATATAAAAACAAGTATAATTTATATTACATACCAAGATTTGAACTGTTTTCATTTTATACTCCGCTATCAATTAATGAGCCACAAAAGACGTGTACCAACTTTAGAAAAATATTGGGAAACATTACAAGGCCTTATATTACCAGGATTGGGACCGGTGATCCTAACTTTCGAGATCTGCCAGTATTGTGAACGTTGTTCCTGAAGTTAAAATATACCAGCCGTACGTCAGGGAAGAAAGACTCAATTCCAGAAACTAGACGGATAATTGTGATAGAATATTGAGCTAAGTTTTTTATTATTTGTATTTTTTTTTTAAGTAAACAGATACAGTTACTTACCGAAGGTAGATAAAGATCCCTTTAATGACCATTTTGTTTAAAACATTGTAAGTAGGAAGGTTATATACAAATTTATTTATTCAGCAATTTGATTTATTTGTTTACGTAGCCTAGTATTTCTCTCCTTTCCGTAGATTCAATTTTTAACCTAGAAGAAATTCCACATAACCAATAAATTTTAAAATTTTAATTTTCAATAAAATAAATTGTTAATCTATTGTTGATTCCGAATGTTTTGTTAAATATTTACCTAATATATTGTACCAAATTAAATATTCACTTGTAAAGATAAGAGTTTCCTTTTAATAAACGGAATTTAAGAACCAAGACAAGTCGTTTGAATTCAATTAGTTTATCATTAGTACTGAGCTAACATACCTTTTAATTTCTTTGTCAGACAGAATCTTCACGACCCTGGAGATAATAGAGAACTCAGGTTCGTTGTTTTTTTTTCAAATTATTATATATTAAATTTCAAGCTTTCTTTAAGACCAAAACACTATTTGGTTGTACATGTTATGATTATTAACAACAAATGTTTATATTCATTGCACCTGCGCAGAAGTGTGTCAGAAGGCGGGGGTAAAAATTAGAATTTTAAATTCATTTTCTACTTTAAAGTTTAATATTTTGTCTTTAAAAACACTTTTTAGTAAACGTGTGACTTCAAAGTTTGTTTCAATATATATAATATCTTCGTGACCTTGGTATGATAAGGTAAACTTAATAAGTCGGCGATTAAAGGTCTGGTTTATTACTTCAAAGTATATATATTTAAAATAACTCTACATGTTTCGGCAATGATGCATTTGTCAAGAGAATACAAAATATAAATCTATAATTTATATTTTGTATTCTCTTGACAAAGGCATCATTGCCGAAACATGTAGAGTTATTTTAAATATATATACTTTGAAGTAATAAACCAGACCTTTAATCGCCGACTTATTAAGTTTACCTTACATATATATATATATATATATATATATATATATATATATATATATATATATATATATAAATATATATATATATATAAATATATAGTAAACCTAATAAGTAGGCGATTAAAGGTCTGTATATTACTTCAAAATATATGTATTTAAACAACTCTACATGTTTCGGCTGTATACGCCTTTTTCAAGAGAATACAAAATATGAATGACAGGATGTGTTATTATATTTATAAATATATATATATATATATATATATATATATATATATATATATATAATATTTTCGTGACCTTGGTATGATAAGGTAAACTTAATAAGTCGGCGATTAAAGGTCTGGTTCATTACTTCAAAGTATATATATTTAAAACAACCCTACATGTTTCGGCAATGATGCCTTTGTCAAGGGAATAAAAAATATAAATGCTATATTATATAGCATATATATATTATACATTTATATTTTTTATTCCCTTGACAAAGGTATCATTGCCGAAACATGTAGGGTTGTTTTAAATATATATATACTTTGAAGTAATGAACCAGACCTTTAATCGCCGAATTATTGAGTTTACCTTATATATATATATATATATATATATATATATATATATATATATATATATGATAATTTTGATGTTCTCGCGGTTGTATGATGAAATGATGGTTTCTCGGGTTCTTGGCCGCGTGTGAGATGTGTCCTGAGAAGGATTGTTGTCTCGACGTTTCGACGGGATCGCACTCGTCATTTTCTAGAGTTGTTCTTTCACTTGACGCTGAAGAGTAACTGCCGATCGTGTCCTCGGGTGTCTGATATTATGTTGCACTATGGGAGGTGGGGGTTGCGCTGCTGCCGTCGTGCGTACACGGCTTCGCGTGATTGGTCCGGGTGTCTGTGATTCCTGTGTGGGGACGTGTACCTGTCTCGATGTGTTGTGTTTCGCATGAGTCTTGATTTGCATGCCGGCTAGGAGTGGCTTCCAGGTGTACGGTAAACGTTGGCCGTCGTCGCGTTTGTTTAGACTTTTGGGTCTCTTTTCTATTTCAATCGCTTCTCTAGTAATTCTAGTAGATAGACTTTCGCTCTTCGCTAGGATCTTCGTATTCTCGAAGTCAATAGTGTGCCCCGTTAGAAGGCGGTGTTGTGCTAGAGATGATGTTGTTTGTTTCTTGAAGACTGCGTTTATGTGTTCTTCTTTTCTCACGCTTATTCGCCTGTTCGTCTGGCCTACATAGGATTGTTCGCATTCTGAGCACGGCACTTCGTAAACGCCTTGGTCTTCAAGTGGAATTTTATCTTTCGCGTTGACTATTTTATCGGCTATTTTTCCCTGTGCTGTAAAGATGGTGTCTATGTTGTGTTTTCTTAGTATTCTACCGATTTTGTCTGTGGTACCCTCTATATATGGTAGAAAGGCCTTTGATGTAAATTCCTCTTTTTCCCGTTTTTCTGCTCTATTGTGTCTGGCTTTGTCTATTGTTCTTTGTGAATACCCGTTATCAAGAAGAGCGTTTCTAATATTTCTTCTTTCTTCGTTTTTATGTTCATCGTCTGTTAGTCGTTAGTATCGTAGAACTAGGGTTTTCACTACTGAGTTCAATTGTGCCGGATGATGATGCGATTGTGCTTTTAAGTACCTATTTGTGTATGTAGGTTTCCGGTAAACGGTGTGTCCCAATGTTCCATTTTCTTTTTTGATCACTAACACATCTAGAAAAGGTAGCTTCCCTTGTTCTTCTACCTCCATTGTAAACTTAATTTTCGGATGTTCGCAGTTTAGTTGGTGTAAAAAGTCTTGTTGTTTTTCTTTGCCATGTGTCCATATTACAAATGTATGGTCGACGTAGCGCAGCCACATTTTCGGTTTGTTCTTACAGGTGTTTAGAAAGTTTGTTTCAAAGTTCTCCATGAATAAGTTCGCTATAATCGGTGATAGCGGGGAACCCATCGGTGCGCCTTCGACTTGTCGATATTTCTGGTTGTTGTATGTGAAATGTGTTTATAAGGCAGTGTTCTATCAGGTTAATTGTAGCCTTTTGTACTTGATACTGGTTTTCTAATATGGATATGGTCTCTGCGATTGGCACCTGCGTAAATAGAGATGTCACATCGAAGCTGACTAGCAGGTCCGTTGGTTGAACATGAACGTTTTTTATCAGTTCAATGAAATGATCTGCATTCTTTACGTAGGACGCCATTTGTTCTGCGTGTACCTGAAGTTCTTGTGCCAGGTATCGTGCTAGAGTTTGTGTTGGTGATCCAATAGAACTAACAATCGGACGAAGTGGTACATCGGGTTTATGTATTTTTGGGAGTCCGTAGAGTTTTGGACATCGGGACGATTTTTCCCGGGGATGGTCTGCTTCTTTATTTCTTCGTTCAGCGGTGTTGCGTTTATTTTTGCTTCGGTTTAAAGTAACCAAAGCAAAAATAAACGCAACACCGCTAAGCGAAGAAATAAAGAAGCAGACCATCCCCCGGGAAAAATCGTCCCGATGTCCAAAACTCTACGGACTCCCAAAAATACATAAACCCGATGTACCACTTCGTCCGATTGTTAGTTCTATTGGATCACCAACACAAACTCTAGCACGATACCTGGCACAAGAACTTCAGGTACACGCAGAAGAAATGGCGTCCTACGTAAAGAATGCAGATCATTTCATTGAACTGATAAAAAACGTTCATGTTCAACCAACGGACCTGCTAGTCAGCTTCGATGTGACATCTCTATTTACGCAGGTGCCAATCGCAGAGACCATATCCATATTAGAAAACCAGTATCAAGTACAAAAGGCTACAATTAACCTGATAGAACACTGCCTTATAAACACATATTTCACATACAATAACCAGAAATATCGACAAGTCGAAGGCGCACCGATGGGTTCCCCGCTATCACCGATTATAGCGAACTTATTCATGGAGAACTTTGAAACAAACTTTCTAAACACCTGTAAGAACAAACCGAAAATGTGGCTGCGCTACGTCGACGATACATTTGTAATATGGACACATGGCAAAGAAAAACAACAAGACTTTTTACACCAACTAAACTGCGAACATCCGAAAATTAAGTTTACAATGGAGGTAGAAGAACAAGGGAAGCTACCTTTTCTAGATGTGTTAGTGATCAAAAAAGAAAATGGAACATTGGGACACACCGTTTACCGGAAACCTACACACACAAATAGGTACTTAAAAGCACAATCGCATCATCATCCGGCACAATTGAACTCAGTAGTGAAAACCCTAGTTCTACGATCCGAACGACTAACAGACGATGAACATAAAAACGAAGAAAGAAGAAATATTAGAAACGCTCTTCTTGATAACGGGTATTCACAAAGAACAATAGACAAAGCCAGACACAATAGAGCAGAAAAACGGGAAAAAGAGGAATTTACATCAAAGGCCTTTCTACCATATATAAAGGGTACCACAGACAAAATCGGTAGAATACTAAGAAAACACAACATAGACACCATCTTTACAGCACAGGGAAAAATAGCCGATAAAATAGTCAACGCGAAAGATAAAATTCCACTTGAAGACCAAGGCGTTTACGAAGTGCCGTGCTCAGAATGCGAACAATCCTATGTAGGCCAGACGAACAGGCGAATAAGCGTGAGAAAAGAAGAACACATAAACGCAGTCTTCAAGAAACAAACAACATCATCTCTAGCACAACACCGCCTTCTAAGGGGGCACACTATTGACTTCGAGAATACGAAGATCCTAGCGAAGAGCGAAAGTCTATCTACTAGAATTACTAGAGAAGCGATTGAAATAGAAAAGAGACCCAAAAGTCTAAACAAACGCGACGACGGCCAACGTTTACCGTACACCTGGAAGCCACTCCTAGCCGGCATGCAAATCAAGACTCATGCGAAACACAACACATCGAGACAGGTACACGCCCCCACACAGGAATCACAGACACCCGGACCAATCATGCGAAGCCGTGTACGCACGACGGCAGCAGCCCAACCCCACCTCCCATAGTGCAACATAATAGCAGACACCCGAGGACACGATCGGCAGTTACTCTTCAGCGTCAAGTGAAAGAACAACTCTAGAAAATGACGAGTGCGATCCCGTCGAAACGTCGAGACAACAATCCTTCTCAGGACACATCTCACACGCGGCCAAGAACCCGAGAAACCATCATTTCATATATATATATATATATATATATATATATATATATATATATATATATTGATGTAGTTCATCTGATGTTCTTTTAATTTCTTTCAGTTATATGTTTTCTTGTATAGAAATGTAATATCTGCAATTGAATGATTTTTGAATATATTATTGTATAGCCAAATTTTTGTATTATTGATGTAAAATTATAATTAGATTTAGAAATATTGATATCGATTTAATATTGTAAATTGTATTCATTGTTCTTAAATTTAACTTTCTCGTGAGGATCTTGGTTTTCTAAATCTAATTCTGATTATATTATATGTTATCATATTTTTATCAACGTATTATTTATTATGACCCTGATTTACTTAAATTTCAAAAACTGTGATTGCGATTACGTGAGTGATGTTAATGTATATTTTGATCATTCTGTCAGAGTTATTTTTATCTCTGGTTTATGAAAGATTTTCTTTAAAGTAACATTTTAAAATTATTCCTTTTTAAATTGTCAAAATGACATTTGATTTAATTTTTGAATTCACTGTATTAATTTCATAGAAAATCTGATTTCAAAATATTAAAATTTCTTATGGGAGTCTTGACTACGAAAAACAGGATAATAAATAAGTAGATTTTTGCACAGAAAGTTGATGTATAAACACAAATTTTAAAAGATTCCTCTACAAATAGATATTTAAAAGTGATATCTTTACGTAATCTTTACCAGGAGGTGTTTAACATATTAACAATTGGTATATTTACCTTGCCGGAAGGATTTCTTCGTGCGGAAAATAACCAGGAATTCCTATATACAATCTAATTGCAATAGCTTCGTTACTAATTCTAATTTACGTTTATGCAGCGATATTAAAGGAGTTACCAGTATCGACATTGGATATTTTGGGATAATTTACCCCTTTTCCTGTTATCTATATGAACACATAACCTTTCAGTCTTCTACGAACATCTAGACCAAAAGCCGTTTTACATTTGGAATATTCTACAAGCCGAGCTGTACCTGTTTATCAAGTTCTACCACATCTGTATCAGACTGATTATACCTTAGAATATATCATCCAGAGGCTACTAAAACATCAGTATCATAGTTACTATTTATGTTTTCTGTACAGGTATTTACCATAGTTTTTATTACCTGAAATAATACGCAAGATATTTCATTTCCTACAAGTATTAAACACTTTTAATATTACTCACGTATCTCAAATTAATAATCATTTTACTTTTATAATTTAGTTTATGCATCAGATAAATCTTTTATGCTTTGTTTACATTCGGCATTTATATACTGGGTTAGACTAGACAACCCATTACACTTGTTATAAAAATAACATACTCATAAAACCCTAAATTGTATCTTGATTATTTTAAAGAAAAAATCAATTTAATTCTGAAATATATTTATTATTACCATTTACATATTTGTTTTATTTTATCTACTTAATCTCCTGATAGCTATACATCCGGAACCTGCCTTTAGACCCTGAGATATAAAGTCTTTGCTTTATTTTTATTATTCTTACTATATATCTTGAGCTAGCAATACGTTAATATTTCTATAATTTATATCCATTATATATATTAATTATTCATTTTACCAGCTCTGTGTTATTACAAAATGGACGCCAGCAACGCGGGACAATTTAACGGATGTTTAGATAGAGGGTGTTGAGTATATAAAATAAAGGTTTATAATATTTTATATTATTGGTATAACGACTTTAATAGTGAGTTGTAAGTGGTGTGATTTTACTCTATTAGTATATTAATAAAGAAAACGTGGTTGTATTAATTTATTGTCAAACTATAATATAAATATTTACATTTTACATAGTGCGATATTCTTAATATTACTTATCGTTATTCTTATAATATACTTGTTTCCGACTAATATATGAATAATAATATTTCTTCGACTATGTAAACACGTTCTCGTTCAGGATCTAGAATGGAAAGATCTGAGGATGGTCAGAATAAAGGTGAAGAGATTCATGTTGCGCAAGAAGAAATGCCTATAGATCCGATGAAGAGTATGTTGGAAGCGATCATGGTGAAACTTGAAACAAGTCAACAAGCCATGAAAAATCAGACAGAGGAAATGAAGAGCACGATAGAACAGAATCAACAAACTCTTAAAGAAGAAATAAGGAATATCAAGGAAGAAAGTCAACTAGCCATGAAAAATCAGACAGAGAAAATAGAACAAAATCAACAAAGTTTGAAAGAAGATATGAAGAAGATGAATGAAAAGCTAGAACAAAATATTAATGCTAAATTAGAGGACACCAATAATTCACAGAATAGACAATGGGGACTTCTTCTGAAAGATGCTGAAGAACGCGTTTAGACAAACGTGGAGGTTAAATTGTCTTCACAGAAAGAGGAGATTATAACGATCCTAAATGCGAATAAGGTCATTCTGGAGGAGCAGATAGTTACCCAACAAGAGAAGTGTCTGCAGAATCATAATTCTGTCAATAAAAGATCGTTGGAGTACGAAGACGTATATAATAAAGAGATGAACACGGTTAAGTCAAGTTTACAGGATCTGTTGAAGGATCAGCGCCACAACAAGGATATTTTTGACACAGAAATAAGGGAAATAAGGGATGTAATCAACCATAGATCAATATTACCTAATTTCCAATTTTTGGGGTTATCGCAGCTGAAAGTTGAGAATTTAGTTTCATTTAATGGCGATTATAAGGTAGTGCATCCGATGACTTATTTATCTTCTATGGTCAGGCACCTAGAAGATATTCCTGATCAGAAGCAACGGTTGTTTATATTGAGAGCTACACTTAAGAATACTGCTTTGGATTGGTTTATGCGTATCGAAGAACATTGCACTGATCTTAATAAATTTGTAGATCTTTTTAAAAAGAATTTCTGGGATGAGACCCAACAAAATCGTGCTAAGATACGTTTACTCACCGGTAAATACAGGATGGGTCTGACTTCACGAGAGGCATATGCTTCGAAGATTTTCAACAACTGCAAGTATGTTCCCGACTTGGACGAGGCTTCAATAGCGCGTCAGCTATTAAACCATTTCATCCACACAGATACGCACGCTATCATATGCCAGAGGGTGAATGATATGGACTCTCTGATAGACATTCTTAGGAGGCTAGACGATTACTCCGAGAATAACCAGAATTTAGGGGGGGGGCTAATAATTTTAGGGGTACACTGAATTGGAATTTTAACACTAATAAACCAATTAATTTAAATCGTTCCTATAACCAGTCAGGCTATAATAATAGACAAACTAATAATCATGATGTGGACAATAGTCGACCTTACAATAATGGCGCGTCTTTCAATTGTAATAACAGGAATAATAATTCACGACTTCCAAACTCATATAAAAACGATTTTCGACAAAATTCTAGTTTACCACAGCCGTCTAATAATAAACCTTTTTATAATAACAATAATAACTTTAACCGTTCACTAAATTATAATAACAACAATTTCGGACATAATTCTAGGAACAATCATTTTACAAGAAGCAGTAGGTTTAATAATAATAATGTTAATACAAGAGGACGTGGACATGTTAATAGCTATCATCGTAGACACAGGTCGTTATCACCGAGGATACCAGAATCCGAGTTTGTCAAAAAAAAAACTCCGATGGAAAATCCGGATCTATACAACAACCCCAGACCTTGTACCAGTTCGACAAAAGATTAAATATGCTCGACTGTAACATACCATACAAACTTTACAATATTTCTTTCTACCAAAACCCCGAAGAATTTATTAATATACATGACAATGAAAGTATCTTATTAGATACGTACAATTTACCCATAATTAATATTATAATAGATGGAGGCATTTACAATTGCTTGATTGATACAGGTGCGGAAATTTCTTTCATAAAAGAGGACAAGGCTAAATCAATAAATAACTACAAGGACAAAATTATCAAAATTAAAGGCACAGATATAATTGCCGCTAACAAGAAACGGATAGGGACTATTAATCAGAGAATTACTACGGACATCTTAATTAATGAACATGAATATATTTTACCTTTTTATATAATAGGGAAACTCCATTACGATGCAATAATTGGTATCGATAACATTAAATCTAAGGTATTAAGGTAATTAAGGTATGGTATTGGACTTCGAGGAAGGAAAAATTATTATTAAAGATAATATAATTAATTTAATTAAAACGTTGACTGAGGAGGAGGAAGTAGAATATTTTAAATATAAAGTAGATAAGTTAAATGAAGAGATTAATAATGTTATGAATAGGATTAATATGGTTAAGAAGAAGGAAATTGCGTGTGGTATTATGGAAGATGGTTTAAATAATGAATATATTAATATAAATGATGATTATAATGGAGTGGAAAATAGGTTAGCAGGATTAGGATTGAATAATTATGAAGAAGATGATGTTTTGGAAGTGCGAGAAGAAGTGAAAGTTGGTAATACAGTTAATAATTTAAAAGAAATAGAAGATTTAATAAAGATACAAAATATTAAAGACGATCATGTTTCCCATAGATTAATTGATATATTATATAATAACTTGCAGTTGATAAATGATGATATTGTGTTTGCTAAATACTACGAACATGTAATTAGAATTGATAAAGAAGATCCTTTAGCTAGTAAAAACTATCCGATTCCCTATTATTACCAGGAAAGAATAAACAAGGAATTGAAACGCTTAGAAGATACTGGTATAATAGAAAGATCTAACACATATTTTATAAATCCAATTGTTATAGTGAAGAAGAAAGATGATTCTTTAAGAATATGCTTAGATGCACGTGCCTTGAACCTTAGAATCAAACCGGAATTTGAGATGCCTCAAAATATTGATGTCCTTCTTACGAAATGTGGTAATAAGAAAACATATAGTAAATTAGACTTGAAAAACGCCTTTTGGCTAATCAACTTAGAAAAGAATTCACGTAAATATTGTGGTTTCATTATAAACGGAGTGGTTTATCAATTTCGAGTTTGCCCTTTTGGTTTAAAAACTTCACCCGCCGCTTTAATAAGATTTTTACATCAAATATTAGATAAGTACGAGGACTTTGCTTTACATTACCTTGATGATATTATTATTTTTTCTAACAGGATACAGGAACATTTTCAACATCTGACGATTATCTTAAATACCTTGAGAAAGGAAGGAATGAAATTAAACTTAGGTAAATGTCAATTTTTTAGAGAGGAAGTGAATTATTTGGGTTATATAATTAATGAAAAGAATGTATTATTGGATCCTCAACGTTTAGATGAGATCAGGAATTTCCCTCGTCCGAAGAATTTAAGAACCTTGAGAGGATTTCTTGGTATTTTAAATTATTATAGGAAATTTGTGTCCAATTATAGCCAACAAACTTTACCTTTGTTGAATTTACTTAAGAAAGCCGTTAAATGGAATTGGTCGTCAGAGTGCGAAACATGTTTTATAAAGTTAAAGGAAAACTTCGTGGACAACCTAAAGTTACATCATCCCGATTTTAATTTACCTTTCATTGTGCGTACGGACGCATCACATCAGACTATAGCCGCAGAATTGGTACAAGTTAAGAAGGATCAGGAAATACCAATTTATTTTATTTCTAGAACGTTGAAACCATGTGAGATCAGATATACAATTTCTGAAAAGGAGATGTTAGCGATTGTGTTTGCTCTAACGAAATTGAAATATTATCTGATTGGTAAGAGGTTTACGTTAGAGACAGATCACAAGGCTCTTATAAACATCATGAGTACTAAACTTAATAACAACCGTATTTATAGATGGACTTTGCTAATTCAAACATATGAGATTGATATTAAATATAGGCCAGGTAGGGAGATGATCACTGCGGACGTTTTAACAAGGAAGGATGGTGATGTTAAGAAACAGAACATTATGATTAATCTGGTAGAATTACAGAAACACGGTATTTTCTCCTTTAAGCAGATTAGTCAAGTACAATCATCTGAAGAATTTTTAGAAATCAAAGGGTTATTAAGAGAAGTTGGAAATTATAAGGGGATGAGAATTAAAGATAAGAATATCACACATAAAAATATTAGCCATAATATTGTTTCTTATGATAGACTTGATCTTGTGTCTATCGATTTCTTATCTAACCTGATTCCAAGTACAAAAGGATATAAGAATATTCTGGTAATTTGTGACATATTTTCTAAATTTGTTAAATTAATTCCTACGCAACGTTGTAATACCGAATCTGTGTTACAAGCCTTACAGGATTATTTCATGCAATATGGTATTCCAAGAGCTATACTGTCAGACCATGCCACGTATTTTACAAGCGATAGGTATCTAAACTTTCTACACAGCCATAATGTTAAATCATATTACACTTCTATTAGATATCCACAAGGTAACCCGACTGAGAGGTATATTCGTGAAACTCTTAAGTATTTAAGGATTTTGTTAGTAGATAAACATAATAGATGGGCTAAATATTTACCTCAAATAGAATTCGTCATGAATAACACGCCAAGTACTGTTCATAATCACTCTCCAATAACAGTTTTTACCGGAGAACTACCAGGACGACCATGGGATAGCAAGGTATTGGCAGACTTATCAGAACGTTTACAGGATGTTAGAGATAAGCTGAAGAAAAGAAAGGATAAGTGGGAATTTTAAAGAATGCAAGATCAACGGAAGTATAAAACGTACCAAATAGGTGACTATGTTATCGTCAGGAGATTGCGAGTAACAGATCGTAAGAATAAAATCATGGCGAAATTATTGAGACCTTACCAAGGACCTTACAGGATTAATCGTATTTTTGGCAATAATACTTATGAATTGATGGAAAATGATTCTAATTTAATTAAGGGCAGATATCATATTTCAATGTTACAGGACCACATAGCAAAGGAGATTTGAATTTTACATATCTACAGAATATTTTAAGATAACAAGTCTAATTTATTATCTAATCTTTTACAAAATGCAAGCCAGCTGTTTACTTATGTTAAATGAAGAATTTTTATATACAGATGGGATAATAAGAATAGGGGTAAGTCTATGATCGGACAGATGGGTATGTTACAGGTCGAAAAGTAATAATTTTATATATAAAATACATATTAAATTTTCATTCACTAATGTTAATAAATATTTTCAGTTCCTAACAATATTATTTAACTCTATAAAAGTAATTTAATTTTTCAACTACTAATTTTGTTTAACATTTACTTTTCAAGGGAATTTTCTAATACTTTAATTATAATTTATTTTTTTCATTTACTATTTAATGAGATACTTAACAAATAATTTCTTTAGTTTACATTTAATAATATTCGGTTACTATATATGAACTTTAATACATATACTTAATAATATGTTAATACAATTTTTCCATAAAGTTACACTTTTTTTTTATACTTAATACTATTGTTTGATGAATTTGAAATTCTTTAATAATGTATATTCATAACAGGTTTTCTTTATATAAATGATAAATACAAGATACAATTTTTATTTACACTAATTTACATTATCTTCTTTGATAACACTTATTTTGCAGAAAAAATTCCTTTTCTTAGAACTTTTTTCTGTTGACAATGGGGATAATGATGTAGTTCATCTGATGTTCTTTTAATTTCTTTCAGTTATATGTTTTCTTGTATAGAAATGAATATCTGCAATTGAATGATTTTTGAATATATTATTGTATAGCCAAATTTTTGTATTATTGATGTAAAATTATAATTAGATTTAGAAATATTGATATCGATTTAATATTGTAAATTGTATTCATTGTTCTTAAATTTAAGTTTCTCGTGAGGATCTTGGTTTTCTAAATCTAATTCTGATTATATTATATGTTATCATATTTTTATCAACGTATTATTTATTATGACCCTGATTTACTTAAATTTCAAAAACTGTGATTGCGATTACGTGAGTGATGTTAATGTATATTTTGATCATTCTGTCAGAGTTATTTTTATCTCTGGTTTATGAAAGATTTTCTTTAAAGAAACATTTTAAAATTATTCCTTTTTAAATTGTCAAAATGACATTTGATTTAATTTTTGAATTCACTGTATTAATTTCATAGAAAATCTGATTTCAAAATATTAAAATTTCTTATGGGAGTCTTGACTATGAAAAACAGGATAATAAATAAGTAGATTTTTGCACAGAAAGTTGATGTATAAACACAAATTTTAAAAGATTCCTCTACAAATAGATATTTAAAAGTGATATCTTTACGTAATCTTTACCAGGAGGTGTTTAACATATTAACAATTGGTATATTTACCTTGCCGGAAGGATTTCTTCGTGCGGAAAATAACCAGGAATTCCTATATACAATCTAATTGCAATAGTTTCGTTACTAATTCTAATTTACGTTTATGCAGCGATATTAAAGGAGTTACCAGTATCGACATTGGATATTTTGGGATAATTTACCCTTTTTCCTGTTATCTATATGAACACATAACCTTGCAGTCTTCTACGAACATCTAGACCAAAAGCCGTTTTACATTTGGAATATTCTACAAGCCGAGCTGTACCTGTTTATCAAGTTCTACCACATCTGTATCAGACTGATTATACCTTAGAATATATCATCCAGAGGCTACTAAAACATCAGTATCATAGTTACTATTTATGTTTTCTGTACAGGTATTTACCATAGGTTTTATTACCTGAAATAATACGCAAGATATTTCATTTCCTACAAGTATTAAACACTTTTAATATTACTCACGTATCTCAAATTAATAATCATTTTACTTTTATAATTTAATTTATGCATCAGATAAATCTTTTATGCTTTGTTTACATTCGGCATTTATATACTGGGTTAGACTAGACAACCCATTACACTTGTTTGTTATAAAAATAATATACTCATAAACCCTAAATTGTATCTTGATTATTTTAAAGAAAAAATCAATTTAATTCTGAAATATATTTATTATTACCATTTACATATTTGTTTTATTTTATCTACTTAATCTCCTGATATCTACACATCCGGAACCTGCCTTTAGACCCTGAGATATAAAGTCTTTGCTTTATTTTTATTATTCTTACTATATATCTTGAGCTAGCAATACGTTAATATTTCTATAATTTATATCCATTATATATATTAATTATTCATTTTACCAGCTCTGTGTTATTACAATATATATATATATATATATATATATATATAGATAGATAATTATTTCTTGACATGGTATGTCAATGTTATGGTAGATTCAATTAGTTGGCGATTTAAGGTCTGGTTTTACTTCAATATGTATATATTTAATGATACCTTTATCAAGGAAATTTAAAATATAAATATATTTTAAATTTCTTTGATCATATGCTTCATATTCCGAAACATTTAAGATTGTTTTAAATATATACATATTGAAGTAAAACCAGACATTAAATCGCCAACTAATTGAATCTACTATATATATATATATATACATATATATATATATATATATATATATATATATATATATATAAGGTAAACTTAATTAGTCGGCGATTAAAGGTCTGGTTATTACTTCAAAGTGTATATATTTAAAATAATCCTACATGTTTCGGCAATGATGCCTTTGTCAAGGATATAAAAATATAAATGACAGAATATAAATGTCAAGTAATTGAGTTGCTATGGTTTAAATTATTCAAAGATACATTCAAATAGTAATAATAAATCATGCCTTAGTATTCCAAAAAATAGATAGCAAGGTGAGAACAGATGTGTTGTTCGCTGCTAGCAGCTTGTGTCTTTTTCTGGGTATGAATTTGTGTGTTGGTTGCTGCTGGCAGCTTGCGTGTCTTTGAGTGTGTGATTTTGTGTTTGTATAAGAGCGTAAGTATAGGGTTTTGTATGATGGTGCGCTCGTGCGTGTGTTAAGTGACCGGTCACGTAAATTAGAGAGATCGGATAACCAGCCGCTGCGTAGGGCCGCCAACCCTTTCCCGACAACTTCTTTACTTTTCCGTGCAGTACTTTGACGGCCCGACCCCCGCCCCAACGAGGCAAGGCGCAGACCAGCGAAGCGCACCCTGCACGGGGTCGCTCATCGCAACCGAGGGAACACTCTTAGTGGCTACCTCGGTGAACGACGGTCACACAATGTGCCATCTTAACGTTTACCGCAGAAGCGGGGGCAATGCACACACGTCGAACGTGTGTGTGCTGTTAACGGCAGCCTAGCCAGGTTGCCGCCCAGGACCGGTCCTGGGTCTGGTTATTACTTCAAAGTGTATATATTTAAAATAATCCTACATGTTTCGGCAATGATGCCTTTGTCAAGGATATAAAAAATATAAATGACAGAATATAAATGTCAAATAATTAAGTTGCTATGGTTTAAATTATTCAAAGATACATTCCAATTATAATAATAAATCATGCCTTAGTATTCCAAAAAATAGATAGAAAGGTGTGAAAATATGTGTTGTTCGCTGCTAGAAGTTTGTGTCTCTTTCTGGATATGAACCTATGTGTTGGTTGCTGCTGGCAGCAGATTTTGTATTTGTGTGACCGCGTAAGTGTATGGTTTTGTATGTTAGTGCGCTCGTGTGTGTGTTTAGTGACCGGTCGCGTAAATTTAGAGAGATCGGATAACCAGCCGTTGCGTAGGGCCGCCAACCCTTTCCCGGCAACTTCTTTACTTTTCCGAGCAGTACTTCGACGGCCCGACCCCGCTCCCCAACGAGGCAAGGCGCAGACCAGCGAAGCGCACCCTGCACGGGGTTGCTCATCGCCAACCGAGGGAACACTCTTAGTGGCTACCTCAGCCGGCGATGGTCATACTTTGTGCCATCTTAACGATTTCCGCAGAAGCGGAGGCAATGCACACACGTCGAACGTGTGTGTGCTGCTAACAGCAGTCTAGCCAGGTTGCCGCCCAGGACCGGTCCTAGTAGTGTGTGCATTGCGCGGCGCCGTGAATTGCGCCGCGTAGCATGGTTCCTCACTCCTGCTGGAAAGGCGGAATGACACCTGACTGCCCAACGGGCAGACCCCCCTAGAGTTTGGTAGCGCATATGCTAGGCTACAACCCAGTAGAGGACCACATCAGCACAAAATAGAAAACAGGGAAAAGCAGGGAAAGGCATGACATGAGTTATTATTACGTATGCGCCCGTGGAGCGATTTAAGATGCAAAATTGTCGGCATTCGCTCAAAACGAGAAGGAAAACCACGAAAACCTGCTCGGACAACTAGACAGGAATCAAAATACGGAACAGTCAGCATGATAAGCAAAAGTATATGATATTTAAATGTAATTAATATTTAAATAACATAAGGTATATAACAAAAAAAAAAATAAAATAAATAAAAAGATATATATATATATATATATATATTATGATGGTAAATTGTAGATCGTTTCAAAATTAAATTATAGTATATACTGCTTAAATTTTTTATATCATTTCTGTTGTTAATTGAATTTTTTTCCTGTTTAATACTAATCATTTCTTTAATTTGTCTTTTCATTGTGTGTTGTTCTTTATCAATTATCTGTGTGTTCTCAAAATCGAAATGGTGATCGCGTTGTAGTTTGTTTGTAGACAAAGCAGTTTTGTCTGTTCTAGAGTATTTGTGGGCTTGTATTCTTTTGTATAAATATTGTTTCGTTTGGCCTATGTAGTAACTATCGCAATCGCGACATGGTATTTTATATATGACATGTGTTTCTCGATTTTTTTCTATTTTAGGTTAAGTTTTGAAAATAAATGTTTATTAGTATTACTAAGTTTATATGTTGTAGCTATATCATATTTTTTTAAAGTGTATTTAATTTTTTCCGATAGTTGTGGAACATATGGAATTGTGATATATGTTGTGTCATTGTTCAAATTTTTATTGGTGTCTGCAGTGTTGTTTATTTGGTGTACTCTTTTTTTAATAGTTTGGTCTACTAGATTTGCAATAGGAGCAGCTAAAGGAGAGCCCATGGCAATACCAAATGTTTGACTATAAAAAGAATTTTTGTATTGAAAATATGTGTTATCGAGACAGAAGTGTATACCTCTAATAAACTCGTTTTTATTTAGTAATGTGTGTGGACTAATTTCATCCCATTTGGATTCTATTATGTTTATAGCTAGATCTGTAGGAATGTTAGTATATAAAGATTCTACATCAAGTGATATAATTTTGTGATTAGTTGGGACTTTTTGTTCCTTGATGAAATTTTGAAATTGCCATGAGTCTTTAGTATGATATTCAGTTTTTCCTAACATCTTAGATATGCTATCACCTAGGAATTTTGCTATATTATAAGTAGGGGCTTGTATGTTAGACACTATTGGTCTTAAAGGGATATTATTTTTGTGAATTTTAGATAAATCATATATTGAAGGAGGGTGGGAATTAAAAATGCGAAGTTTGTTTTTAGTGTTGAAATCTAGTAGGTTTAGTCTATGCCATTTATTTATTAAGTTATTATTTTCTTTTTGAGTTTTTTCTGTTGGATTATTTCTTTCTTTTTTATAGGTGAATTTATCGTCTAATAGTTTTTCTATTTTTTGATCATATTCCTCTTTAAGAATGATCACTGTTTTATTTGATTTATCTGCTGCTGCTATTATAATATGAGGGTTGTCTTGGATAAATCTTTTTGTTTCTTTAATGAATTTATTTATATATAGATTTGATATATGTTTTTTATTATTTACTTTCTTATGTTTATGGTTAGTGATTATATTACAAATTTTGTTACGTATTTCATTCTGTTTGTCTTGTGGTAAATTTTGTATTCCTGTTTCAATGTTAGCTATATAGTCATTAATGGGTATTTTATTAGGTGGCATATTAAATTTGGGTCCTAGGCTAAGTATGTATTTAACATTATCGGGAATATTTATATTGGTTAAATTGATAATCCAGTTATTGTTAATTTTGTAATTTATCTCTAAGTGTTGTTTCTTCATTAGTTTATCTACTTTGTTTTTTAATTTATTTTTGTTTGTTAGGAAATGATTATTGTAAATTTTAGATTCTATTTTTTCGAAGCTATTTAAAAGTTGAGGAGATAATTTCTGTATGATAATATTTTTCAAGTTTGAAATAATTTGATTGAATGTATTTATGTTACAAATGGTTTGGGATATTGTAATGTTTAAAATTTGTAAATAACAGGAATTCATAATTTTTTGAAATTTAGTTTTCAATTTTGAAATAGTGAAATGAAATCTGTCAAGTTTTTTCATTTTTATAAATGTAGGTGTTATTTGTAACGATCTGCATCTTACCAAAAAGTTTCTTCTATTGATTTGGTTTGCCAGTTTTTTCCTAATTTTCATATATTCCTTGAGGATTTTCTGGTTTTCATCGTTTATATAATAGCATATTTCATGATGTAATTGTTCCATTTGGTTAGCACTACACGCCTTGTGCTAAGTATAAATATAATATCTTCGTGACCTTGGTATGATAAGTATAATAGTCAAAGGGGCCGTTGAACACTGTCTCAAGTTTGTTTGCTTAAATTTTATCCCTATAACATGTAGTAGTAATTTGGAATAGTTGACTTATTTCGTAGTTTGCAATTCTTGTCTTTCTTTGATTTTTCGCATTCGATTCTTGTCTACAATTCTTCATGTTCGCTTGACTGTTTGTCTTCGATTCTTTGTGCTTGATTGTTTGTCTTCAATTCTTTGCGCTCCCCTTTATAATATTTATTTTAAAATAATTCAACTCTCTCTCTTTCTTTTGCTCTATGGCAAAAAAATTATTTTAGGAAATCACTGATTTACCACAAGACAAACAGAATGAAATACGTAACAAAATTTGTAATATAATCACTAACCATAAACATAAGAATGTAAATAATAAAAAACATATATCAAATCTATATATAAATAAATTCATTAAAGAAACAAAAAGATTTATCCAAGACAACCCTCATATTATAATAGCAACAGCAGATAAATCAAATAAAACAGTGATCATTCTTAAAGAGGAATATGATCAAAAAATAGAAAAACTATTAGACGATAAATTCACCTATAAAAAAGAAAGAAATAATCCAACAGAAAAAACTCAAAAAGAAAATAATAACTTAATAAATAAATGGCATAGACTAAACCTACTAGATTTCAACACTAAAAACAAACTTCGCATTTTTAATTCCCACCCTCCTTCAATATATGGTTTACCTAAAATTCATAAAAATAATATCCCTTTAAGACCAATAGTATCTAACATACAAGCCCCTACTTATAATATAGCAAAATTCCTAGGTGATAGCATATCTAAGATGTTAGGAAAAACTGAATATCATACTAAAGACTCATGGCAATTTCAAAATTTCATCAAGGAACAAAAAGTCCCAACTAATCACAAAATTATATCACTTGATGTAGAATCTTTATATACTAACATTCCTACAGATCTAGCTATAAACATAATAGAATCCAAATGGGATGAAATTAGTCCACACACATCACTAAATAAAAACGAGTTTATTAGAGGTATACACTTCTGTCTCGATAACACATATTTTCAATACAAAAATTCTTTTTATAGTCAAACATTTGGTACTGCCATGGGCTCTCCTTTAGCTGCTCCTATTGCAAATCTAGTAATGGAACATTTAGAACAAAACGTTATCAATTCATTAGACTTCCACCCCATTTTTTTCAAAAGATATGTTAATGATATCATAACATGTATTCCGACCAACAAAATAAACTATCTCTTAAATAAATTCAACAATTTTCACAACAAATTAAAATTCACTATTGAAGAAGAATTTAATAACAGTATTAATTTTCTTGATATTTCTTTGAGCTATGATAGACAGGGTACTATTTATACAAATTGGTATAATAAACCCACAGCTTCTTTTCGATATATGAATTACCACTCAAATGCTCCTACAGTATTCAATAAAATGATTATAAATAATCTGACTGATAGGGCAGTAAAACTATCACATACCCAATACAGAAAAGATAACATCAAAAAAATTAAAACAATCTTAACTGATAATAATTATCCACCACAACTTATAAACCAAACTATTAAAAAAAGAGTACACCAAATATACAACACTGCAGACACCAATAAAAATTTGAACAATGACACAACATATATCACAATTCCATATGTTCCACAACTATCGGAAAAAAATAAATACACTTTAAAAAAATATGATATAGCTAAAACATATAAACTTAGTAATACTAATAAACATTTATTTTCAAAACTTAAACCTAAAATAGAAAAAAATCGAGAAACACATGTCATATATGAAATACCATGTCGCGATTGCGATAGTTACTACATAGGCCAAACGAAACAATATTTATACAAAAGAATACAAGCCCACAAATACTCTAGAACAGACAAAACTGCTTTGTCTACACACAAACTACAACGCGATCACCATTTCGATTTTGAGAACACACAGATAATTGATAAAGAACAACACACAATGAAAAGACAAATTAAAGAAATGATTAGTATTAAACAGGAAAAAAATTAAATTAACAACAGATATGATATAAGCAGTATATACTATAATTTAATTTTGTAACGATCTACAATTTACCATCATAATATATATGTATATATATTTTTTTTTTTTTTTTGTTATATACCTTATGTTATTTAAATATCAATTACATTTAAATATCATATACTTTTGCTTATCATGCTGACTGTTCCGTATTTTGATTCCTGTCTAGTTGTCCGAGCTGGTTTTCGTGGTTTTCCTTCTCGTTTTGAGCGAATGCCGACAACTTTGCATCTTAAATCGCTTCACGGGCGCATACGTAATAATAACTCATGTCATGCTTTCCCTGCTTTTCCCCGTTTTCTGTTTTGTGCTGATGTGGTCCTCTACTGGGTTGTAGCCTAGCATATGCGGTACCAAACTCTAGGGGGGTCTGCCCGTTGGGCAGTCAGGTGTCATTCCGCCTTTCCAGCAGGAGTGAGGAACCATGCTACGCGGCGCAAATCACGGCACCGCGCAAAGCACACACTACAAGGACCGGTCCTGGGCAGCAACCTGGCTAGGCTGCTGTTAACAGCACACACACGTTCGACGTGTGTGCATTGCCCCCGCTTCTGCGGAAATCGTTAAGATGGCACAAAGTGTGACCATCGTCGACTGAGGTAGCCACTAAGAGTGTTCCCTCGGTTGGCGATGAGCAACCCCGTGCAGGGTGCGCTTCGCTGGTCTGCGCCTTGCCTCGTTGGGGCGGGGGTCGGGCCGTCGAAGTACTGCTCGGAAAAGTAAAGAAGTTGCCGGGAAAGGGTTGGCGGCCCTACGCAACGGCTGGTTATCCGATCTCTCTAAATTTACGCGACCGGTCACTAAACACACACACGAGCGCACTAACATACAAAACCATACACTTACGCGGTCACACAAATACAAAATCTGCTGCCAGCAGCAACCAACACACAGGTTCATACCCAGAAAGAGACACAAGCTTCTAGCAGCGAACAACACATATTTTCACACCTTGCTATCTATTTTTTGGAATACTAAGGCATGATTTATTATTATTATTGGAATGTATCTTTGAATAATTTAAACCATAGCAACTTAATTATTTGACATTTATATTCTGTCATTTATATTTTGTATTCTCTTGACAAAGGCGTATTGCCGAAACATGTAGAGTTGTTTTAAATATATATACTCTGAAGTAGACCAGACCTTTAATCGCCGACTTATTAAGTTTACCTTATCATACCAAGGTCACGAAGATATTATATATATATATATATATATATATATATATATATATATATACATATATATATATAGTAAACCTAATCAGTAGGCGATTAAAGGTCTGTATATAACTTCAAAATATATGTATTTAAAAAACTCTACATGTTTCGGCAGTACGCCTTTATCAAGAGAATACAAAATATAAATGACAGGATATAAATGTCAAGTAATTCAAGAATTACTTGACATTTATATCCTGTCATTTATATTTTGTATTCTCTTGATAAAGGCATACTGCCGAAACATGTAGAGTTTTTTAAATACATATATTTTGAAGTAATATACAGACCTTTAATCGCCTACTGATTAGGTTTACCATATCATACCAAGGTCACGAAGTTATTATATATATATATATTAAAAACAATCGATTTTTATTGATTTAGCGACCTTTTATTGAATTTAGATGTTTGTTTGCGACGTTTCGACTTTTATCAATTCAGTCTTTTTCAAGCATATTGTTGTTTTTTCTACACGGATACGCATTCATGTGCCACATGTGCTTGGACACCCAGGACCAATTTTCTTAAAACGAACATGCTTGTGCGGATTTTGTTAGTGAACTCGTTGAGTGAACTTGTTGAGTTCACTAACAAAATCCGCACAAGCATGTTCGTTTTAAGAAAATTGGTCCTGGGTGTCCAAGCACATTGGCACATGAATGCGTATCCGTGTAGAAAAAACAACAATATGCTTGAAAAAGACTGAATTGATAAAAGTCGAAACGTCGCAAACAAACATCTAAATTCAATAAAAGGTCGCTAAAACCAATAAAAATCTATTATTTTTAATATTAAAACACGGCCAATAAAATAAAAAAGAAAAACAAAATTCTTTAAACACTATATATATATATATATATATATATTGATGTAGGTCAAGCCTACACCTAAGAATGCCTCAGCTAGCAAAAGATAGAATTTTAATGTAAATATGTAAGCTTTAGAATAATTAAAAAATATTGAAACTGAATTCTTCATATGTAATATCAATAAAGTTTATTTCGCGTATTTAATTGTTTTAAATTCATTCTCACATTTATTTACTTTTTATCTTTTCATTTGCATTAGTCATTTCATTCCGAGATCTTGTATTTCCAAAGATATTTCAACTTAATTGATTAATAATAAATGACGCCATTTATTTAGGCGACACTGTACTAATTCAAAATAATTACAGCGGGAATTATCCCCACTATAAAATTAGCATTATATACAATTATCAACATTCACACGTCAAACATGCACTCACTAATATAAACTAGATAATTTATACTAAGCATATGTATATTTAAAATGATTAAATTGTCATTTTCATTATAATAAAATGTCGAGACTATAAAAATACATACAGTTGGACGAATCAGAAATTAGGATTGAAAAAAAATGAAAGTTAGCGTCACTTGAAAATTCTCCATTAAAAACACCTCGACGTATTTGAAGTGGCTCTCTGAAAATTAAAAGAAAAAGCATTAATAAATCTAAAAAACCCATACGTCAAATCTAGTCAAACCTTACCAGTATATCCAGCTCCTATTTAACGCATTTTGCGAGTCCAGACGGTAACCGGTGTCCAAGAAAACGTAAATTACATTTCACCGGGAAGCCGGCCGTTAGATCGAACAACAAGCGGGGGACGCCTGCCGATCGCCGTTGATACCTGTATCCTGCATTCACGGATCTACCAGCCTAATCCAGAATAATCAATTCCTGTCCAGGTCCACATAAGTATTCTTTAAACATTCTACGAATTTTGAAAATGATAAATTAATTTTACTTTAACAAATAAAACCACCATCAAATCATTTTTTTAAATAAATATAACCTATGTTGTTGCATATTAAGATTAATATATGCTAATCTAAGTTACGAAGAATACAGTTTCCTGAGTAGATAGGATTCGCCGGTTCTGGATCCACCACCACCACCATGACCTTGAACTTGACCTTATGACGTCACAACCCAACGACCTTGACCTTGAACTTGACCCTATGACGCCACAATCCAACGACCTTGACCTTGAACTTGACCTAATGACGTCACAACCCAACCCAATGACGTCATACTTACATAACAATGACGTCACAACCCAACCCAATGACGTAATACTTACGTAACAACCTCCTCCACACTGATATACGAGGTTCAGTCAAAAACAATGACATCATAACAGACATTACACAAGTAGCAGGTAGCAGGTAGCATGTAGCAGGTAGCAGCTAGCAGGTAGCAGGTAGCAGGTAGCAGGTAGCAGGTAGCAGCTAGCAGGTAGCAGCTAGCAGCGAGCAGGTAGCAGGTAGCAGCTAGCAGGTAGCAGCTAGCAGGTAGCAGCTAGCAGGTAGCAGGTAGCAGGTAGCAGGTAGCAGGTAGCAGGTAGCACAATTAATAATATTTCACAATATTATAATTGCCGTTAAATTGATAATCGCGAAACAAGATTTTACATGAATTTTTAGCAACTCAGTTAATTATATATCTGAAACGTCACAAGGATACATAACAACCTCCTCCTCCTCCTCCTCCTCATCCTCCTCATACCAGTACCAGTATCAGTAAAAAAAAGCAAAAACAGAAAAAAATACTTACAAGATGGGCAAGAGGGGCCCTCTGAAACATAACCACACACACCCCCTAGTGGGGGCCACCAAAACATAACCTCACAATTTAATAAAACACGAGCAGAGAGAAACACAATTATAATATGTTATTGAAAACAAAATGGCGGATGAGGGTAGGTTTGAAAAAGCAAAAAAAAATCCGGAGTGTCATAAGTATATTATTACGTCATATTTTTGTTTATTATTACGTCATATTTTTTTAAAACATGACAGAACACGATATGGATTCAAAAGGAGAAGAAGGAATAGGCACTACTCACGAGGCTCGATGTAGGCAGCTAGGAACACGGACAAGTCTACCGTCAAGTAATTTATAGTCATAAAGACCCCTTGAAATTCAAAGGCGCTACACAGAGGCTCAAGGTAGACGGCTCTTCCTGTTAGGAAGATTTCATATGGAGTTAGCTCTTAAAAGCAGTAAAGCTTCCCCAACGTCAGTAGGTTTCTGCCGAAACATTAGGGTGTCGAATGTCTCTTTGGACCGAGCACCACAGCTAATAGACTGCCTAACGTATTTGGGTAAACTCCTGAAATGACCTGTCTGTTCAACTGATAAGTAGGAAGATATAAATTCACATGTTAACGTAAATAAATATGTAAAAAAAAAAAGTGTATGAATAAATTATGTTAACGTAAAGTATTGATGCTAAATATAACCCCGAAAGGGTTGAGGTGTCTGCAAGGAGATACTAACTATGAAGCACCCTCCGAAACATAACCACACACGCCCCCTAGTGAGGCCACCGAAACATAACCTCACAATTTAATAGAAACATGCGTGCACTTAACAACAAAAAACATAGCCACACACTAAGTTTGAAAAGCAAAAAAGAAAAAATACTTACAAGATGGAGGCCCCTTGGAGGCCGTCAGAAGCAAAAACCACACACACCCCTCGAGCCCCCTTGCGGGGGCCCTCTGAAATATAACCACACACACCCCCCTAGTGGGACCACCGAAACATAACCTCACAATAAAACAACCGCACTCGTTGAAAGCTAGATGAACACTGAAGGAAGTTACATCCGGCGCGCTATATAATTAAGATAACAATTAAAATGCGCAATACATTATTTTCTAAAATCAGCTTTAGGAAATTATTACGTCATATTTTTTTAAAACATGATAGGACACGATTTTTCTCGGTGAAACCTGTTTAGGCACTTTGAATATTTCACTATTAAGAGAGCAATAAATGAAAGAGGAAAATATGTTTAAATATTTATTATATGAACTATATACAAGGTAAATCACAATAATAAAAAAATATGATAAATATAAATTACAATATACTGTTATACATGTTTTTATATAAAAATTCACACAAAATTTTAACATTTTTTACCGTACAAGAACAATTTGCTTCTTCATGATAAAAACACGGTTCATCAGTCTTAACTAAAACGGGTACATTGTCCGCATATTCCAAGTTGATTACATCTATATTTACAATAGTTTTCAAATAGTCACACTTTTGCCGACCCTTTACATATATTTTACCAAAGTCTCTACAAATATTTTTCAAAACATTTCGTAGAGATTTCAAGTCTACGAGTCCGTCTGAATATTTAATTTTTAAATGATTACTCTGCAGCCAACATGCCTCCCTCTTTTCACTAGGCGATAACTGAATATATGGCACTGCCGGTTTAAATAATAGATGCATCGATCGGGAACCATCGGTGATTGACATCTCCTTAGGCGTAAAATTGTTATTAAAAAAACCTTGTATGTCGACAACCAGGTAAGGCTCGAACCGCTGTTGGTACACTCTAGTTCGATGTAAAGGTGTTAAAATTTCCATTAATTTCTCCTCCAATTGTTTAATTCTTCTATTAAATCTATGTCTGTCTGCTGCAGACATTCTGAATTCAAACCATCCAAAAATTTTAACGTTATCGCTAAACTGTACTCGCTTAGACATTTTTCGCGAAATATAGTAGAAGTGTTATACACGATATCAAAGGACAGACTAAATTAGAATGCAATACAATGGTAAGTATATATATCAAAATTTCTTGTACCAGCTTGTTTAGCAGTTATCAATTTAACGGTTAAATTATAATATTGCGAAATATTTCACGCCCACATCCGCCACCTACTCCCCAACATAAAAAATTCATGTAAAATCTTGTTTCGCGATTATCAATTTAACGGCAATTATAATATTGTAAAAAAATATTGTGAAATATTATTAATTGCTTAAATATATATCTAAATACTAGAAAAAACTTTTAATACAGGTGCATAGTAAAAATTATTAAAAATCAAATTTAATTCATTCTTTTTTCAATATCATATATATTGTACAATTCAATTATAAAAAAATACATATATGCTTACACATTAAAAAAACCAAATTATATTAAATCTCTTTTATTTTAACCAAATAATGTGGTGATTATATAACGAAATTAAATTAAATCTCTTTTATCTAGCCAAATATTGTGGCTATTATCTAGCCCTAAAAATTTAACATATATTTTCTGTCCTTTAGTACGCAAAATTTTTTCGACCAAATAAATATCCTTATGTTTAGCTCTCTGTAATTCTGGTTCATAAAAATTGCCAAGAATAGGCTTATTATTCATATCTTCCAATAAATATGTTGCTGGGTTGGAAATATTTACTCTTCTAATACGAAACAGCTCTGTTGTCCATGAGGGAAAATATGACTTACTAAACAGAGTCTTATATTTACTAATGCGAACAATATCATTCAAATTAAACTTATTCTTTCCCTTTATTTTAATATTGCTGTATACGGTAGATAAGAGGTGCTTTTCATCTTTTACTGTAACGTTGCGAGGTCTCATGCCAGTAGTTCTATGTTTAGTCTCATTATATTCATCGGCTATGGATTCAAGAACGTTAATCCATTTATAACTGCCAACAAGACTGAAATGTTTATATAATTTATTCTTAATAGTTCTAATCACTCTCTCCGCAATAGCGGCTTTCTTAGTGCTAAAAGTAGAGTAATGATTTATTTGATATGATCGCATTAGCTTTTTAAAATGTATATTATAAAACTCCGTTCCGGCATCTGTTTGTAAATTTTTAGGCCGTCTGGGACCACTCAATATTTTTTTCAGTGCATTCCGAACTTCCAGGCCGGTTTTGTTCTTCAGGGGTTGTAACCATAAGAATTTAGAGAAGCTGTCGATAACAACGAGTATATATTTATAGCCAGCATTCTGTTTATAATAAGGCTGGAATTCCATTAAATCGGATTGCCACAAATCGTCATAACCCTTAATAATAATTCGACGTCTAGGAAAGTTTTTCCGAGCAGGTCTATGAAGTTCATTAACAACATCTGCTTTAGACATTTTTTTTACACTAACAAAGCTATATAAATCTGTGGGTATATATACAAAAAAATAGTTACAAGTCTGTCATTATATTTAAATAAAAATTATTAAAAATCAAATTTAATTTGTTCTTTTTTCAATATCATATTGTACAATTCAATTATTAAAAATCAAATTTAATTCATTCCTTTTTCATTATCGTGTATTGTAAAATTTTCTCAACGGTTTTATATTCGCGATAATTATAACTGCAGGATATACTTATCAGCGTATAATTAGAGCGTATTAAAAATAAAACTATGATACATATTTACTTCCGTTTATTTAGATAACAGAATACAGTAATATACGTTTATGCTTACGCATTAAAAAAACGATATTATACAGCGATGTACATAGGTATATGCTTACACGTTAAAAAAACAAAATTATATTAAATCTCTTTTATTTTAACCAACTTAGTCATTCAAATTTTTTTTGTTTCCAATGTATCCAAAGAGATATCTGATGTAGTCAGTAATTCTTCAATATTTTGAATTTTATCGTTTATTTCAGTTATGGTCTTGGAAATATTATTATTAAGAGTTTCCACTCTTGTTTTTAAATTCCGATAATTATTTGAATGTTCAGTTTTTGCTTTACTCAATATATTCATGTCATCTTGAATTAATGCGAATGTTTTGTTAGCGTTTGTAATTATTTCATTACGTAATTCACGCACGCTCTCTGCTATTTTTTCATTAGTTTTATTTAATTCAACAACTTTTTCATTTATCAGTTTTTCCATAGTTGAGGTGGTGCTATATTGTTTTAAAACCGATGCAATAGAATCGATATCAGCTCTCTGTTTATCAGTCAGCTGAGCATGATTTTGAACAGTTTGTTTGAGATGGTTTAGCGCTGAGAATTTTTTTCGGTTTTCCTTTTCCAAGTCCACAAAAAGTTTAAGTACATATCTTTTATTTACACTATCATCAACAGCAATAGGGTCCGCCATGAATCGAATACGTTTACCACCAATATTTACGTCACTATCGCTTGTTAGAGGGAAACCAGCTGGCCGACGGTTGAAAATTCTCTCAGCAGACGATGCGGCTTGTACTTTATTACTGTGACGTCCAAACTTGTCGGTACTCATTGCAATACTGATGAAAAAAATATATGTGAACGTTATATAATTATACCGGCCTCTCTTAACTCTTCGATTATTGCCAAAATTTCATTATTATGATTTGTATGACCCGCATTTTCCGATGCTACTAGAAGGCGTAAGCGGTCAATTAGTTCATTTATATCATCCCAATAAATATACTGATAAGGAGTGTTTTTAACAAACATATTAGCTCCTCGACCGCTCCAAGATTTTGATGGCTGCTTTTGTTTGGCTAAAGTTAATGGTTTAATTATACGTTTCCATTTTAATCCTCCATTACCCTTCAACTGTTTTACACTATCATTAGATCTACGATGCGCGCTGGTATACTCCAATATTTCATGATAGCGTTTTAACTCATCATCAGTATACTTTTTCGGATTTGATTTAAAAATAAGCTCAAAAAGGCCAGCACTACCCTCATATCGTTTTTTCTCAATTACAATACTATCTCCTTCAAATTTTACTATTTTATTTCCCAATTTAAATTTATTAACGTCTGGCTCATATGTAACACCATATGTAGAATCATAAACGTTTCTAGTATCTTTAAAGAAACCGTCTAGATAGTTTCTAGCTATAGGGTTTATATTATCGTAGAAGTCGTCGAGCACTCTCTCACTCATTGACTGATAGAGGCTTCGAAATGAGCTATCGACTGGATCTGCTGATGTGGAAGCTTCTGGAGTAGCTGTGAAAACGCTCTCATCCTCTAAAAAATCTGGCTGTCTCAATAACGATTTTGTTAATAACCCATCGGTTACCGGTGTGACAGGCCCCACAGGTGTTGTTAAAGGTCTATCTTTAACATCTGGTGAAGCTGGTATCTCCTCTTTTTTAAACTGTTCAGACTTGATGTTTTCTATTTGAAATTTGTTTGCATCAACAATTTTCTTGAGGGGTTCTGATACGGGCTTGAACATTTTCTGTAGTAACTCATCTTGACCCGACCGCTGTAGTTTTAATTGTAAATGTTTTTTCCTAACAGCATCAGTAATATTAATAATTTCTCGTGTAAGTTTTTCGTTTGGAGATTTTTTTTTAATCTCCGCACGCTTCAATATTTTATTTTTCTTTACCATGATAACTCTATAACTGGCAAATCGAGACTGCTAACAAACATAACTGAACGGTGCTATTTAAAATCAACTTTTGATTATAGCATAAATGCACACAAATATTGAGGCAAATTCTTCACCAAATAAACAACACAAGCCACAACAATCGATTATTTTATTACAACAGCATACATTCTCTCTAACTATATCTGAGGGTTCCTCCATCTTAACACAACCAACTCAAATGAATATCTAGATTTGAATGTACAAAATTGATATTTACAAACTTATATAACAATCAAACTTATTTCTATATCGACCGCTATTAATGTCACTGTCCTTATCAATTATTAAAAATCCAAACCGATCTTCCCAACACTTTGCACATATAGATTTGAACTCATTAAATGTCATATCAGTACCCACGTGATCTTCATATACATGTCGAAGATTGGTATCGTCTTGTTTAAATAATATTAAAAAATTAGCGTTGTCCCTAATTAAATGCTTTGGTATGCGTGTATATGTTTGACATAAATAAAAACTATCAACACACTTATGTCGACCCATACAAAAATATGACCGAATCTTATCCTGTTTATCGCAGGCTACATCATCAAATATGAATATAGAATTTGATTTAACATCTGCCGGGTCTATGATGTCATCATTTTCTTTATAGGGATAGTAGTTAATGTCAGGCAGTCTCTTCATAACATTTTCAAGGAACTGATATTTCGGTTGATAAAGAGATTTAGAGTAAACGTAAATGTTTTCGAATCGAAGTCCATTTTCATTAAACAGGAGTGACAGCATTACATTTGTTTTACCACTAGCTGAAGGGCCACATATAATACAGCGAACCGTGTCGGGTAACAGAGTACTGTGTCTACGATGGGCTGTTTGACTCTCAACACACATATCTAAATTCAATATGTTCAACTGCTTCTTCTGTTTTATTAAACGCATCGTTTAAAACTGAGAACTTTAGTTAAATACAAAGTACTATATACATAATGAATCAGTTCAATGTTAACATTCAAGGAAGGCGGAGGTGTTCTGAATTCTATTATTAACAATCTACCGGTTGAACTACACATACCTGGATATCAATTCTGCGGACCGGGCACAAAACTAAAGAAACGGTTAGAGCGAGGGGACAGCGGAATAAATCCATTAGATAAAGCCTGTAGAACTCATGATATTGCATATTCTAAATATAAAGATTTACAAGACAGGCATAAAGCAGATCGGATACTAGAAGAAGCAGCTTGGTCTCGAGCAACAGCTAAGGATACAGCAGTTGGTGAGAAAGTTGCCTCGTGGGCAGTCACGAACGCTATGAAAACTAAAAGAAAAATGGGAATGGGGTTAAAAAACAAAACAAAACATCCATTCAACAAGTCTGTATTGTCTAAAGCAAAAGGTATACTGAAGGGATATAAAGGCGGCAAAGTTAAAGCAGGAGCGGGTTTATCATTAAAAGCCGCTAGAATTGCAATCAAGAAAGCTGGTGGTCGAAAACGCATAAAGATACCTCGAATATTACCAATACCGAAATCTGGAGGGATTTTGCCTCTGATACCGATATTTGCTGGTTTGAGCGCTCTAGGTAGCCTCGCAGGCGGAGCTGCTGGTATTGCTAGAGCAGTTGGTAAAACAAGAGAAGCTCAACAACAGATGGAGGAAGCAAAGAGACATAACAAAATTATGGAAGCTGTCGCATTGGGAAACAAGACAGGTACCGGTCTATACCTAAAACCCTATAAGAAGGGGTTGGGTCTATATTTAAAGCCCTATTCAAAAAACTAATAAAACAGCTGCCCGATAGAGCTCTCACCGACAGAGATATTATCAAATTCGCTAGCAACATACCAAATTTTCGAGGCGTTTATATGCGAGACAATTTGCCAAAAACACCTAAACGGGTAGAGTGTTGTATTATAAATCTTGACTCGAAATTTAACCCCGGCTCACACTGGGTAGCGTTTTATAAAAATGGCTCTATAGTAAAGTATTTCGACTCGTTTGGAAATTTAAAACCGCCAATCGAGCTGATTAAATATTTTCGTAAAAATAATAAAAAAATTAAAATATTATACAACTATGATAGATATCAAAACTATAATGAAATCAATTGTGGACACCTATGTATACAATTCTTATTAGACAACAGTAATTGATATAGATTAGTATCAAAGTAAACGTCGAGGATGTCGTATACGTTCACTATAATCGGCTCGAGTTCAACTCTCTCTACCGATTATTATCCACCAATCGATTTAGACCCCAATTCTCAATACACTCTGGGCTTAATTGGTCTATACACATACAACACCATTCCGAATGTTATGGAGGGAAATAATAAGTTCTATTATGGTACCGATGATAAAGTTATCATAATCCCAGACGGTTCATATGAAATAAGCGACATTGAGCAATATATTAAGGAACAATTGTCAGTGAAAGATAATGATAATGATACATTCTCTCTCAAACCGAATAATAACACTCTGAGATGTATGTTGAAAAGCAAATTTCAAATAAATTTCAAACATAAAGATTCTATTGGCCGTATGCTAGGTTTCAGTTCTAAAATACTGACACCTAACGAGAAGCACGATTCAGATTTGCCAGTGCAGATTATAAAGGTACGAACTGTAAGAATTGAGTGTAGTATTACAACGTCAGCCTACTACGATTCACGTCTATCGCACACTCTGTATGAATTTGCTCCTCAGGTAGAGCCCGGATTTAGCATTAATATTGAACCGCAACACGTTATTTACTTGCCTGTTAATAAGCGAAACAATATAGACAACATAACTCTAACTCTAGTTGATCAAGACGGTGAACTTGTGAACTTTAGAGGAGAACAGATTGTAATTAGATTGGAGTTGAAGCGGGATGGGTCTATCGTTTAGAAATTATAAAACTTATAGACCCCTAGAACAAACAATCAGTCAGTCTCCCAACAACCAACGGATAACACCTACGAACATAGCTTTCCTAAAATCTATTGGGTTGAAAGTGAAAAAATGGAGGAAAAATTAGAAATTTTTCAAGGAGTAAAGTTTGATGATGCCATCATAAAAGAACAATATCACATATACTATCCAAGAACTAGCAATTTTAATCCGAACGATGAAATACGCATTTCCATTCAAGATCAGGATATTTATACATTGCCGAGCAATAGCTTCATTCGAATAGAAGGTAGATTCATTGTAGATGATAAGGGGACTGGTACTTGCAAATTAACAAATAACGCATACGCGTTTCTGTTCGATCAAATGCGCTATCAAATCAACGGTGTAGAAATTGATCGATGTGTGAAACCAGGCATCACCACAACAATGAAAGCATACGTTTCTTATAGCGAGAACGAGTCTAAATTGTTACAAATGGCCGGTTGGTGTCCATTCAAGTATGAGCAGCCTACCGTCTCGGCTGGAAAGTTTAACGCTTGCTTGCCATTAAACTTTTTTTTCGGTTTGCTAGAAGATTATAAGCACATTTTCTTAAACGTTAGTCAAGAATTAATATTGAACCGCAGTAAAACAGATGATAATTGTTATAAAAACACTCTGGCGGACGGTACGAAGAAGGCGAAATTGGAAATCGAAAAGATTGAATGGTATGTACCGCATATAAATGTTAATGATAAAACCCGCTTGAAACTACTCCATGCTCTCAAGGAAAATAAAAAGATATATATACCGTTTAGAAAGTGGGAGTTGTATGAGTTACCGGCATTGCGTGCTACAAAGACCGATATATGGCCTATTAAAACTAGCACAAATTTAGAGAAACCTCGCTATGTTATAGTAGGCTTTCAGCATAAAAAGAAGGATAATATACACGCAGATTCTTCAGATTTTAATCATTGCTCAATTACAAATATAAAATTATATTTAAATTCAGAGAGCTATCCATACTCTGCCATGAATTTGGATATGGGTCAAAAGCGATATGCTATTGCTTATCATATGTATGCAAATTTCCAGTCTAGCTATTATGGCCGGCAAAACCAGCCGCTCTTAGATTATAATCAGTTCCACGATTGTACCCTCTTCTCGATAGATGCCAGTAAACAGGCTGATAGCTTAATTAGCACTAGTGTTGATATAAAGCTTGAACTAGAATGTCAGGAGGAATTTAATGCAAATATTGTAGCATATTGTTTAATCATAAATGATAAGCTTATTGAATATGAGCCCTTAACTGGGTTGGTAAAAAAATTATTTAAAAATTGATTTTTAATTGTATCAAAAAAATGTAATAAAAAATATTTTTTCATAATTTTTTTCTTTATTTAAACAACACCTCGTCTAGACAATCATTCTTAATCTGACCAGCATCAGTATAACATGTTCTACCGAGTTATATATTTATTCTATACAATTCAGACTGTTTTGTCGATTAACGTTACCACTTATCTACAGCGATATGGGTATTTAGATGTGTCTGAAACATCGATCACAGATATAGCAAATGGAGTAATAAAATTTCAAGAATTTTTCAATTTAACCATCGATGGCGATCTGAATAATGAAACATTAAACTTAATGAGCAAGCCTCGGAGCGGAATTCAATATTTTCCGCTAGACTTTCAAGCTTATTATAATAAATGGAATAAGACTGATATATTCTGGTATTTTGCTATGGCTACATCTACAGTGATAAACATTACTCAAACAGCTTTCAATACATGGCAAAAGCATATAAATTTAAATTTTATATATTCAATAAAAAATCCCGATATTGTGATATCATTTGCTAATGAGTTGTATTCACATAAAAATAATCAAGTTTAAATACACGTGATTTTTATTGGAAAAAATTGTTAACATGTAAATTTTGATTGAGAAATTCAAAATTTAGTAAAGAATGATAAATTCATTATTTTAATATATTTAAAGTATTAAATGATGAAGAATATAAAATTTCGTTATTAGAAATACTATTAGAGGTATACAGATTTGTAAAATAATTCTATTATTAACAATCTACCAGTTGAACTACACATGAATATAAGGGTTTATTCAATTGGAAAGATGATTTCTATGTAGTATGTTTTCAACAAAAAAATAAAAAATTTTAACAATATGTATATATAAGTAATGGAAATGAATATTATTATACAAGTTATAAATAAAAAATAATTTAATTTAAACACCTTTTTCTTAGATTGTCAATATAAAACAAAGATTCAAAAGCATGGCCTGCAGGTAGCAGGTAGCAAGTAGCAGGTAGCAGGTAGCAGGTATTCGATTCGAATAACAAATTTGCTGAGTTTATACCTGCTACCTGCTACCTGCTACCTGCTAATCGGCAATATTAATAATTTCTTGTGTAAGTTTTTCGTTTGGAGATTTTTTTTTTAATCTCCGTACGCTTCAATATTTTATTTTTCTTTACCATGATAACTCTCTAACTGGCAAATCGAGACTGTTAACAAACATAACTGTTTAAAACTACAACACCCCGTATGAAAATAAAAATTTACTTACTATGCAAATCAAATTACATACGGCATATGAAAATAAAAAAGACATGCGTCAACATTAAAATAATGACGACGCATGTCTGTTACTAAGCGAATCACATCTGGTGTAATATGATTACGATGTAAAAGAAATAAATTTTTTTTGCTTATTTCGCTTTTAATATAAAAAATATGATGACAAAGCAATATGATGAGGAATGTGTTTACATACTATACTAGACTAATTAAACTTCCCTAAAGCAATTTCGATTCTTTTATTATATTAACTTAGCGTGATAGTTCTTAAATTTGATTCGGGTGATAAAAATTTTAATATTTATTTTTATATATGGCTGGTGATGATTTAAGTCTTTTTTTTGTTTGGGATAAAACTTGTTTATTTATAACTGCATTTGCATAACTAAATAGTAAATACTGTGGTGTAGGAGAGCTGCTGATGGATGTGTTAGAACAATGTAACCGATATATGGATAATAGTAAGTTAGTCAAGATTTATAATTAAATATTTTAAACCCGTATTGTTAAGATAGGTGAAATATTAGTATCTATGTTTTTTTAAAACTTTTTTCGTAAAACTAATATATTTTTTCTTTAAGAAACAAGGGTGTAATATTTGGAATTTTGAAATTTAGATTATAATTTGAATGCACGGCACCCCTGAATTTCTCCGTTAAATAACAGTGATCTGACACTTTATCTCCATTTAATGACAAATCACAAATGTGTCAGATAATTACGTTATTAACATTATTTTATCTCATCAATAGTTAAGGATTCATCGGGAACAACAATTTTTAAATAGTTTTTATGAGTAGGCCTCATATACAGAATAGCCGGATCACTGTTGCAAGAGTGTATTGGTTCCAAGATACACTTAAAATCGATATAAATAACAGCGTTTCCAATAAGAATTATCTATATTTATATATTAACAGACTTTTTACAATTAAAAAAAATATAATACGCTGAATATCGACATTCTACACCGCAATATGTGAACCTTTTCATAATATTTTTTTTTTTGCTGATTTTACAGTGTTATTTTATTAAGGCGTGTAAAAACATATGAATTGCATATACAGGGTTTATTCTATTGGAAAAGATTATTTCCAAGTAATGTGTATTTTTTTTTAAACATGATAGAACAAGTTTTTTCTCGGTGATTTAATTTCACTGTCGCAAATGATTGGAAAATAATATATTGTTTACTTTAACAAGGTATTTCTATCTTCAATAGATGTTTTATTTAAGTTTAAATACACGTGATTTTTATTCGAAAAAAATTGTTAACATGTAAATTTTGATTGAGAAATTCAAAATTTAGTAAAGAATGATAAATTCATTATTTTAATATATTTAAAGTATTAAATGATGAAGAATATAAAATTTCGTTATTAGAAATACTAGTAGAGGTATACAGATTTGTAAAATAATTCTATTATTAACAATCTACCGTTGAAATGAAATGTTTTCTTACATTAAACTATAAACTTAGATAACTGCGAATGTTAGCACTTCAAAAAAGAAATTCTTGCTTATTAAGTATTTCGTATGACAATCTGGTAAAAAAAAAACAAGATAAAATTTCATCTGGTGTCATATTAGGAAAGAATGTAAATGAAAAAAGCTTACTATAGTATTATATGAATACACATCATTTGTTGTTTCTAACAAATTCAATATATAGGGTCCATTTAATAAACAACTTAGGAAAAATAAAAAATTCTATATATACTACATTACCATATTGATGGCTCAGGTGGTTGATAGCAATTAAACATTCTTTATTTCACAAACATGTGTCATTATTATTATTTTTTTAATGCTGATGCATACATTTTTATTTTTCCTACACCGGGAATATTTAATTTGTTTATATCGCTTTTAAATAATTATATTCAATTTAAATGTAATCGAAACATTAATATAACTAAGATAATAAGAACCTGGGAAACTGCTTTGCTATTTAGTAGGAGGGTATATCATCATTCATTATAATTGATGGTATTAAGATTGAAATGATGAGAAAATAATATATTGTTTATTTTAACATGATATTTATAAATTTTCCATAGATGTTTTATTTAAGCTTAAATAAACGTGATTTTTAATCAAAAAAAAATGTCAATATCTAAATTTTTGATTGAGAAATTCAAAATTTAGTAAAGAATGATAAATTCATTATTTTAATATATTTTAAGTATTACATGAGGAAGAATACAAAATTTCGTTGTTAGAAATACTATTAGAGGTATATAGATTTGTAAAATTTATGACTATTTCTATGATTTTTAAAAACATAAAAGCATGTAATATTTATATTAACAATAAAATTAGGTTTTATTTTATTAAAGCATGTAAATAACATACGAATTTAATATACAGGGTTTTATTCTATTGAAAAGATTATTTCTAAGTAATGTGTTTTTCAAATATCAGTTAATATATAACGATTATTTTTACAATTGAAGGTATTTATAAATTTTTAATAGATGTTTTATTCAAGTTTAACTAAAAACGGGTATATTATTCCAAGTTGATTACATCTAGATATAAATAACAGCGTTTTAAATAAGAATTATATATATATTTATAAATTAACAGACTTTTTTGCAAATTTAAAAAGATAAAATACTCTGAATATCGACATCCTACACTGTAACATGTGGAACTTTATCATAATTTTTCTTGACTGATTTTACAGTTTTATTTTATTAAGGCTTGTAATAACATACGAATTTAATATATAGGGGTTATTCTATTGGAAAGATTATTTCTAAGTAATGTGTTTTTTTTCAAATATCCATTAATTTTTCTTAGATTGTCATTATAAAACAAAGATTCAAAAGGTATTCCATGAATTTGCTATTAACATAGAAAATTATATTTGAAAATATATGTGAACGTTATATAATTATGCCGGTCTCTCTTAACTCTTCGATTATTGCAAAATTTTATTATTGTGATTTGTATGATCAGCATTTTCCGATTAAAACCAACATTTCAATCAAATTGTTACATTTTTTCTGTAAATATACCTAAGTATTTCATCTATTTTATAATAATACATTCTTAACATTGTTTTTTATGGTGATATATATATATATATTTTATTAAATACTGCTACAGACTAAATAAAAAAGATATAAAACTAAAAAATGTTAAAATTTTATGTGAATTTTTATATAAAAACATGTATAACAGTATATTGTAATTTATATTTATCATATTTTATATTATTGTGATTTACCTTGTATATAGTTCATATAATAAATATTTAAACATATTTTCCTCTTTCATTTATTGCTCTCTTAATAGTGAAATATTCAAAGTGCCTAAACAGGTTTCACCGAGAAAAATCGTGTCCTATCATGTTTTAAAAAAATATGACGTAATAATTTCCTAAAGCTGGTTTTAGAAAATAATGTATTGCGCATTTTAATTGTTATCTTAATTATATAGCGCGCCGGATGTAACTTCCTTCAGTGTTCATCTAGCTTTCAACGAGTGAGGTTGTGTTTTATTGTGAGGTTATGTTTCGGTGGTCCCACTAGGGGGGTGTGTGTGGTTATGTTTCAGAGGGCCCCCGCAAGGGGGCTCGAGGGGTGTGTGTGGTTTTTGCTTCTGACGGCCTCCAAGGGGCCTCCATCTTGTAAGTATTTTTTCTTTTTTGCTTTTCAAACTTACTGTGTGGCTATGTTTTTTTTTTGTTAAGTGCACGCATGTTTCTATTAAATTATGAGGTTATGTTTCGGTGGCCTCACTAGGGGGCGTGTGTGGTTATGTTTCGGAGGGTGCTTCATAGTTAGTATCTCCTTGCAGACACCTCAACCCTTTCGGGGTTATATTTAGCATCAATACTTTACGTTAACATAATTTATTCATACACTTTTTTTTTTACATATTTATTTACGTTAACATGTGAATTTATATCTTCCTACTTATCAGTTGAACAGACAGGTCATTTCAGGAGTTTACCCAAATACGTTAGGCAGTCTATTAGCTGTGGTGCTCGGTCCAAAGAGACATTCGACACCCTAATGTTTCGGCAGAAACCTTCTGACGTTGGGGAAGCTTTACTGCTTTTAAGAGCTAACTCCATATGAAATCTTCCTAACAGGAAGAGCCGTCTACCTTGAGCCTCTGTGTAGCGCCTTTGAATTTCAAGGGGTCTTTATGACTATAAATTACTTGACGGTAGACTTGTCCGTGTTCCTAGCTGCCTACATCGAGCCTCGTGAGTAGTGCCTATTCCTTCTTCTCCTTTTGAATCCATATCGTGTTCTATCATGTTTTAAAAAAAATATGACGTAATAATATACTTATAACACTCCGGATTTTTTTTTGCTTTTTCAAACACCCTCATCCGCCATTTTGTTTTCAATAACATATTATAATTGTGTTTCTCTCTGCTCGTGTTTTATTAAATTGTGAGGTTATGTTTTGGTGGCCCCCACTAGGGGGTGTGTGTGGTTATGTTTCAGAGGGCCCCTCTTGCCCATCTTGTAAGTATTTTTTTCTGTTTTTGCTTTTTTTACTGATACTGGTACTGGTATGAGGAGGATGAGGAGGAGGAGGAGGAGGTTGTTATGTATCCTTGTGACGTTTCAGATATATAATTAACTGAGTTGCTAAAAATTCATGTAAAATCTTGTTTCGCGATTATCAATTTAACAGCAATTATAATATTGTGAAATATTATTAATTGTGCTACCTGCTACCTCCTACCTGCTACCTGCTACCTGCTACCTGCTAGCTGCTACCTGCTACCTGCTAGCTGCTAGCTGCTAGGTGCTAGCTGCTACCTGCTACCGGCTACCTGCTACCTGCTAGCTGCTAGCTGCTACCTGCTACTTGTGTAATGTCTGTTATGATGTCATTGTTTTTGACTGAACCTCGTATATCAGTGTGGAGGAGGTTGTTACGTAAGTATTACGTCATTGGGTTGGGTTGTGACGTCATTGTTATGTAAGTATGACGTCATTGGGTTGGGTTGTGACGTCATTGAGTTGATTGAAGGTCAATGACCTTGCAGGGTCTATGACCTTGAAGTGACGTCATAAGGTCATTTGTTAAAATGGGTGTAACAATTTGCATAATTCTTTCCACCTGTCCATTTGCTCGTGGAACGCCTGTGGTCATATGGATTAATTCGATATCTTCTACTCCACAGTATTTCCTAAATTGTTCAGATGTAAAAGCAGTTCCTCGGTCTGAGATTATACGTGCTGGATTACCAAAATTATTTTGCTGGGTCTTCAGTTTATTGAGCGTTTCCTCTGTGGTGATTGTTTTCGTGGGATATAACCATACGAATTTTGTAAACGCATCTATAGCAACGAGTATGTACTTTTACCCTTTCGCGGTTGCAGTTAAGGATCCTAGGTGATCAATGTGGTATGTCTTCAATGGTAAATCTTCCTTCTCAGTAGGCGATAAAAATTATTCTTGTTTTCCTCTTTTTCTCTCAGACAAAATGCAAGAGATTATATTATTATTATTAAAACCCATTATTCCCTTTCGGGACGTAGGGTAATTATACATTACATACTCGTATAGCAAGTGTGTGCACTTATAATGTCTCTATGTATTTTTTTCATTTTATTCGGTCCTGGGCAATGCTCCTCAGTTGTGGGATGGACTTGTTAGTCTCTTCCATAACTGTTCTCCTCCAGGTGGTGCGTGGTCTGCCTCTCGCTCTCTTTCCTTGTGGCTTCCAAAGTAGGACTGTGTGAGCTGGTGTATCAACTGGCTTTCTTAATGTATGACCAAGCCATTTATATTTCCTTCTCTTAATGTCTTCATTTATGTCGTTTTGTTCTGTTCTATGCCATAGTTCAGCATTTGATATTCTTTCCGGCCATCATATTCCTAGTATATTTCTAAGGCATCTGTTTATAAAAGACTGGAGTTTTCTCTTGATTGTTGAGGTAACCATCCAGGTCTCTGAGCCATAGAGGAGAACTGGTTTCACTGTTGAGTTGTACACTTTGATTTTTGATGATAAGCACAAACTTTTAGAGCGCCATATTTTTCTCATACTTGCAAAAACTTTCCGTGCCTTGTCTATTCTTCGCTGTGTATCAGATAATGTTCCTCCATTGCTCGAGACAACACTGCCAAGGTAAGTGAATTCCTCCACTACTTCTATCTGTGTGCCTTCGACTTCTATGTTTGTTGTATCTTTGGTGTTAATTTTCAACATTTTAGTTTTATTTTTATTTATGCTAAGGCCATTCTTTTTTGATTCCGCAACAAGGTCATTAGTTTTACTCTGCATGTTCCTAATGTTCGATGAAAAAAGGCATACATCATCTGCGTATTCGATGTCCTCCAAAACTTCCGTCAGCCCCCATCGTATTCCTCTCTTCTTGTTATTTGTTGTTGCGTAGAGTACCGTGTCCAACATTATCAAAAAAAGCAGTGGTGAGAGTATGCAGCCCTGTTTAACACCCGTACTAGCGACGAAAGGCTCTCAGTGACAGCTCTCCCTCATGGAGTACTCGACATTGATATCCTGTGTATCCTTCCCTAATCTATAGCAACGAGTATGTACTTTTACCCTTTCGCGGTTGCAGTTAAGGACCCTAGGTGATCAATGTGGTATGTCTTCAATGGTAAATCTTCCTTCTCAGTAGGCGATAAAAATGATTGTTGTTTTCCTCTTTTTCTCTCAGACAAAATGCAAGGGATGCAGTTTTGAATTACTTTCTCTATTTTCGTTCTAAGCTTAGGCAACCAATAATCTCTCAATATCAAGGAGGGAATCACTAATAGATTCTCACCATTTACATGCTTGTAGATCAGGTCGTGTCTTATAAAATAATTTTCATAGGGTCGGTCTGAAGAAAGCAGTCCGGATATTGTTCTTAAATAATCGTCATTTTTCTGTGCTGTCTTCGAATTTTCCAGAAAAGTAGTGGTAGTTAACATCACTGCATTTCGTGACAAAGCGTCAACATGCCGCATAGCTGTGGCAGCTCGGTGCTCGACAGTGTAATTAAAGTCTTCTAACATAAGAGCCCATCTCGGCGATATATCTTTCTTCTTCATGGTTTGAGTAAAAGCTGCACAGTCAGTGACTAATTTAAACGGTATTCCCAATAAGTATGGTCGAAATTTCTTTAGAGCTTGTATCACGGCTAATATTTCCAACTCGTTGCTACAGTAATTTTCTTCAGCTGGTAAAGACTCATGTAATCCACTGGATGCATTCGCTTATCTTCTCCCTTCTGTAGTAACATTGCTCCATATCCTTCCTTACTTCGAACCGTCCGTGTGTACTTCGGTTTCTGCTCTGGGACTATATATTTGCAAAACAGAAGTAGTTAACAATATTGTCCTCAGAGTTTGAAAAGCGCTTCTTTGGCTTTCACCAAATTCAAATTGGACATTATTCCTCAACATACTGCTCAACGGTCTTGCAATTAATGCATAGTTTTGTATAAACTTACGGAAGTAATCAGTAAGACCAAGAAAACTTGTTTTACAGTATTTGGTTCGGGAAATTTTAAAACTGCTCTCACCTTTTCTGGCGATGGCTTGATTTTACCTTCTTCAATATCGTGACCCAAATAACAAATTTGACGGCGGAGGAAATGACACTTACTCTAATTGATCTGTAATCCATATTCTGAAGCGGCTTTAAAAACTTTTTCTAACTTCTCCAAGGCTTCGATTTCATTCTTGGCTGGAATGATTATGTCATCTAAGTACGTTAAGACCATTTGTATCAATGATTGAAATATGTCGTTTATAAATCTTTGAAAGATGATGGCGAATTACAGTATCCAAAAGGCGTTCGGAGGAATTTGTACTGTCCATTGTGAGTAACAAAAGCTGTATACTTTATGCTGTCTTTATCAACCGGAACATAGATAAATCCATTTTTTAAATCTATTGTAGTAAAAACTTTTGCTCCTTGTAACTTATCTAATTGCTCTTCGATCAATGGTAATGGGTATCTATCTCGAACGACTTGCCTGTTAACCTTACGGTAATCTATGCATAACCTAGTGGTGCCATTCTTCTTTTTTGTTAAAACCACAGAGCTACCGAACTCAGAACAGCTTTCTCTTATTATTCCCTTTTCTAACCATTCGTTTATGTGTCTGTCAATTTATTTTTCTGCCATCGCCGACATCCTTCTAGGTCTACTGCATATTGGCGTTTGATCTCTCAATAATACTTTGGTTTTTACTTCCGTAGTCTTTGTTGGAATTGACGTTTTATCAAGGATATAAAATATAAATGACAGTATACAAATGTTAAATAATTGAGTTGCTATGGATAAAACTATTCAAAGATACATTCCAATTGAATAATAATAAATCATGCCTTAGTATTCAAAAAAGAGATAGCAAGGTGTGAACATATGTGTTGTCCGCTGCTAGCAGCTTGTGTCTCTTTCTGGATATGAACTTGTGTGTTGGTTGCTGCTGGCAGCTTGCTCTCTCTCTGTCTCTCTCTGGGTGTGTGGTTTTGTGTTTGTGTGAGCGCATAAGTGTAGGGTTTTGTATGTTGGCGCGCTCGTGCGTGTGTTTAGTGACCCGTCGCATAAATTTAGAGAGATCGGATAACCAGCCGTTGCGCAGGGCCGCAAACTCTTTCCCGGCAACTTCTTTATTTTTCCGTGCAGTACTTCGACGGCCCGACCCCCGCCACATCGAGGCAAGGCGCAGACCAGCGAAGCGCACCCTGCAGGGGTTTGCGCATCGCCAACCGAAGGAACACTCTTAGCGGCTACTTCGGTCGAAGACGGTCACACTTTGTGCCATCTTAACGTTTTCCGCCAATGCGGGGGCACTGCATACACGTCTAACGTGTGTGTGCTGTTAACGGCAGCCTAGCCAGGTTGCCGCCCGGGACCGGTCCTAGTGGTGTGTGCATTGCGCGGCGCCGTGTTTTGCGCCGCGTAGCTTGGTTCCTCTCTCCTGCTGGAAAGGCGGAATGGCACCTGTCTGCCCATCGGGCAGACCCCCCTAGAGTTTGGTAGCGCATATGCTAGGCTACAACCCAGTAGAGGACCACATCAGCACAAAACAAAAACAGGGAAAAGCAAGACATGAGTTATTATTATGTATGCGCACACCACTAGGACCGGTCCTGGGCGGCAACCTGGCTAGGCTGCCGTTAACAGCACACACACGTTCGACGTGTATGCAGTGCCCCCGCATTGGCGGAAGATGGCACAAAGTGTGACCGTCGTCGACCGAAGTAGCCGCTAAGAGTGTTCCCTCGGTTGGCGATGAGCAACCCCGTGCAGGGTGTGCTTCGCTGGTCTGCGCTTCGCTGGTCTGCGCCTTGCCTCGATGGGGCGGGGGTCGGGCCGTCGAAGTACTGCACGGAAAAGTAAAGAAGTTGCCGGGAAAGGGTTGGCGCCCTACGCAACGGCTGGTTTTCCGATCTCTCTAAATTTACGCGACCGGTCACTAAACACACGCACGAACACACCAACATATAAAACCCTACACTTACGCGCTCACACAAACGCAAAACCACACACCCAGAGAGAGACGCAAGCTGCCAGCAGCAACCAACACACAAGTTCATACCCAGAAAGAGACACAATCTGCTAGCAGCGAACAACACATATTGCAATGGATTTTTCCTTGGACAAGAAAGGAAAAATGATTGAACAATATTGAACCTTTTTGTGTAGTACATTTATTAAAATTATCTATTTCAATTTTTATGTTTATTTATTTCAGACGGGGATCGTTATAAATATATTTAATTATAAGTGATGAATTCTAGTATGTTTGAAATTTTGATCCATCCTCGTATATTTAGGTTGACCTGATGATTAAAATTGCCGCTACCCCGGATATTGTATTATTATTAAAATGTGAATTGTCTGTATATTTTTGATTTTATAGTTGGAGGGGATGTCCAGGCGGGTGTTAAAAATTTCATTTTGGTTAGAGATATCTAGACTTCGACAGTGATCGGGTTGTTAAAGAATAAGATACTCAATTTTATTCTTTGTTTTATAAAATCGGGTTGTATTTTGTTTATGCAATTGTTTGAGGTGCATGTAAATGTTAATTCGATTTTTGCGAGAGTTTTGGTGATTATAATATGATCGTATAAGTAAGATATCTCACACGTAGTTTTTGTTATCAGTGCATAGATCTATGTAAGTTCGATAAAAATATTTTATTTATATATTTGATATTGCGATTATTATTATTATTATAATTTCATGTATTTCTTGTAATAATTTTGATATTTGAAGTTAGTATATGGGTATTAGAGAAAATTGTCATGTTTTTTGTAAGGGGAGTTTTTTCTTAAAAATAATATTCTAGTACGTTTTGAATTCAAGGTTGGATTTTTTTTTATTGTGGGTTGACCTTGTCGTGTTATTTTGCGCACGACTAAAATTCAATTTTCGCGGGTTTTGAAAACTTTGTTGTTTTTGACATTTGATTGTAGGGGTTAAAGTAGAGGTCAAACTTGACAAATTTCTCCAGTATTTATTAGTTTTATATTTGTTCGAGAGTCATAGGGGGTTTTTCTCTTTGTGCGAGTCATTATTCACAAAGAGTGTTTCCTCCCATTGCTACTGTTAATGATGCTTTAGCACCCTATACTCTCGGTAGAGGGATTTTTTTTGATTTTTTTTTAATAAAAATTTGTAAATTAACTAATTGTGATCTTTCATTGACATTTATTGTTTTACTTCCAATATATAAACTGGACAAATTCCGCAAGGAACGATCCGTGAGATGGGAGTTCGTGGATTGTACTAGACTGAATAGCCGGCAACATAAGCTGTAGTGTGAATAAAAATTAATAAGCAATTTAAAAGCAAATTCCACTGCACAATTGTGGCTAACCCAACGTGAGGGCGAGAATAACAATTTTGGCAGTCCAACGTGTCGGCGTATAATGGAAATACATGCTAATTTACAAATTTGGAGAATCCAACGTGTCGGCGAATGAAGTTAATTTATAAATTTGGCGAGTCCAACGTATAATTGGCAGAAATAAAATAATATAATTCAAATATGGAAAATATAATGGAAAATTTGAAACAAAGATGGGTAATGCTAGTTACATACATGAAGGAGGGGGCGACGGAGAAAGCAGTCAAGGGATGATGGACATGATGCACACAATGATGCAAACGATATTGGAAATGAAACAACAACAAATGAATGTGATTCAACAAAATCACAATGAAATAAAACAACAAATGGATATAATGCAACAAAATCACAATGAAATAAAACAACAAATGGATATAATGCAACAAAATCACAATGAAATAAAACAACGACAGGAGCATGTTGAGAAAAAAATAAAAGGGATAATGGATCAAATGGCACTAAGAAAAAGTAACAATCAAATAAACAAAGATAACACAATAACTATAAGTAAAATAGCACACGTCGAGGAAAAACAAGCAATAGAAGAAAAGGAATTTATAATAATGGAACACGAAGAAAAGGAATCGATAATAATGCAACAAGAAGAAAAGGAATCAACAATTACAAAGGAAAATTTAGAGGACGTGCCTGGGGAAGAATCTATGCCACAGGACGATGGAAATCATTTGGATACAGAAGTTGGAAGAAGAAATAATCAAATTAGGGTAAGCGAAGAAAATATATTAAATAAAATTAATTTTAAAGTCAACGAGATAAGAGAATTTGATATAAATAAAACAAATGAAAAGTTAGAATGTAGGATGGATAAAAGTAATCATGAGAAAATGATCAATCAATTAAATAAACAAACAGTTGTCATTAATAATATTAATGATAGACAGTCTAAGATAAAAATGAAATTGATTTTTACAAATGACATTTATAAATATAATTTGAATAATTATATAGTAAGTAAACGCAATAATTCCCGTAATTCTATTTTTAAATACAATTGCTTTTTAAAAAATATAAATCAGATACATGTCAATAATAAAATTGTAAAATATGATACTTTGAAAATTAAGAAATATAAGGGTATTAAATTTAAAATAATTGGACCCACATTTTATATTAAGGTAAAAGTAAAAATGAAACTACAAATTATTTACAGTCGGATATTTCGAATAGGCCCAACTTAATGAGAAATTTCGTTGTAAACTATTTAGATGAATATGCGAGATATAAGGATTTTTGCTTTTGAGTTAATTAATTGGAATGTGATGTACTAAAGGATATAGATAAAATTTTGGAAATGTTATAGGAATTGATATAGGATATTGAAATGAATTTAACGTAAAGGATAATTAGATTTAAATTATTAGTATAAGAAGAGGAAGTAGGTAAAATAAAAAGGTATTTACAGAATTTCGTCGTGATAAAAAGTTATATGATGTTGAATATGGAAAAAAATTTACAAAATTTCGTCGATGATATATGAAATAAATATATGATGTATTTGGAGTGAAAATGAAAGTATATTTATACAATAAAAAATTTTCGTCGGTATATTTGAATAAAATTTCGTCGCAATATGAAAAAAATTATTATGATAATAGAGATATATATATATATTGTTGAAATAAAATTATGGTATTTATGAATTTATAGAAAAAGAATTATTGGCATGTTAAAAGGTTAGTGAATAAATATATTTGATTAGGAAGGTATACGAAGTGCTGATTTAATTGACCTGGTAATGAATAGGATTAAGTAAATGGATATATACAGGATGAGTTAAGATAATAAAAAATTATTGTTGATATAATTGATTAATTAGAGTATAAAAAAATCATTGATTATGGGAATTGCGTTGTAGGAAAAATTAAAAATATATAAATATATATGGAGAAGAAATTGAGCTTATGATATGATTGTTGTTATTATTATTATTATTGTTATTGCTTGGGAATTAATGGTGTTATGAATTTGTTTATTATGACGATTTGGCATATGAGATTTTGATATTGTGCTTTTCTTTTATTTATGAAAATTCGTTGGAGATGTTCATGTCCATGAGATCGAGAGAGTGCTCGAATATTCGACGAGAATGACTGTTACTTCGGCGTGTTCCTTCGTCTATGATGTGTGTAACGAAGCCCATTCGAGAATGTCAAGCGATATGACATTAAATAAATTATGTCAAGCAAAACGACATAACAGATAACATGTCTTAAGTCACATAAGACATTTATATTCATGAAAAAATTTTATACAGAATGTATATTGAAATGTTGAAACCGTTTATCACACTACAGCATCAGAACGAGGATGATCCTGTTCAACAACAATGCAACATGTTAGTGCGGGGAACAAAGACAGGGTGCGTCACTGTCTCGAGTGTTGTGCTGAAGTTTATCCTTGAAAAAAGCTCAGGAATGTTCTGACTTTGTTCTCGGATAAATTCGGGGAATTATGCAATGGATTTTTCCTTGGACAAGAAAGGAAAAATGATTGAACAATATTGAACCTTTTTGTGTAGTACATTTATTAAAATTATCTATTTCAATTTTTATGTTTATTTATTTCAGACGGGGATCGTTATAAATATATTTAATTATAAGTGATGAATTCTAGTATGTTTGAAATTTTGATCCATCCTCGTATATTTAGGTTGACCTGATGATTAAAATTGCCGCTACCCCGGATATTGTATTATTATTAAAATGTGAATTGTCTGTATATTTTTGATTTTATAGTTGGAGGGGATGTCCAGGCGGATGTTAAAAATTTCATTTTGGTTAGAGATATCTAGACTTCGACAGTGATCGGGTTGTTAAAGAATAAGATACTCAATTTTATTCTTTGTTTTATAAAATCGGGTTGTATTTTGTTTATGCAATTGTTTGAGGTGCATGTAAATATTAATTCGATTTTTGCGAGAGTTTTGGTGATTATAATATGATCGTATAAGTAAGATATCTCTCACGTAGTTTTTGTTATCAGTGCATAGATCTATGTAAGTTCGATAAAAATATTTTATTTATATATTTGATATTGCGATTATTATTATTATTATAATTTCATGTATTTCTTGTAATAATTTTGATATTTGAAGTTAGTATATGGGTATTAGAGAAAATTGTCATGTTTTTTGTAAGGGGAGTTTTTTCTTAAAAATAATATTCTAGTACGTTTTGAATTCAAGGTTGGATTTTTTTTATTGTGGGTTGACCTTGTCGTGTTATTTTGCGCACGACTAAAATTCAATTTTCGCGGGTTTTGAAAACTTTGTTGTTTTTGACATTTGATTGTAGGGGTTAAAGTAGAGGTCAAACTTGACAAATTTCTCCAGTATTTATTAGTTTTATATTTGTTCGAGAGTCATAGGGGGTTTTTCTCTTTGTGCGAGTCATTATTCACAAAGAGTGTTTCCTCCCATTGCTACTGTTAATGATGCTTTAGCACCCTATACACTCGGTAGAGGGATTTTTTTTGATTTTTTTTTAATAAAAATTTGTAAATTAACTAATTGTGATCTTTCATTGACATTTATTGTTTTACTTCCAATATATAAACTGGACAAATTCCGCAAGGAACGATCCGTGAGATGGGAGTTCGTGGATTCTACTAGACTGAATAGCCGGCAACATAAGCTGTAGTGTGAATAAAAATTAATAAGCAATTTAAAAGCAAATTCCACTGCAATATGTTCACACCTTGCTATCTGTTTTTGGAATACTAAGGCATGATTTATTATTACTTCAATTGGAATGTATCTTTGAATAATTTAAACCATAGCAACTCAATTATTTGACATTTGTATTCTGTCATTTATATTTTTTATATCCTTGATAAAGGCATCATTGCCGAAACATGTAGGGTTTTTTTTAAGTATATGTACTTTGAAGTAAAACAGGCCTTTAATCGCCAACTGATTTAATTTACCATATCATACCAAGGTCACGAAAATATTATACATGTATATATATATATATATATATATATAATTAGCACAAGAGTGACATTCGGACTGGTAAGAGCAGATGCGCCTTGTCTACACATATGATTAACAATGATCACACACCTAATTTTAATAATGTTAAAGTCCTTCAGACTGTAAACAACTTAAAGTGTAGAGAGTTTTTGGAAATGGTAGAGATCAATAACAACGCTAATTCGATGAATTTCATATCTGATACGAACAACCTAAGTGCAATATATGCTTACTTGCTAACCATCTCAATAAACATCAATTCTAAACAACAAACCATACAAAATAACTTATCTATTACCGTTTAACACATTGGTCCTTCTCAATTTTTGTTCATTTATTAATTATATAACACGTTTTTTCTTTTCTAAATGTAAAATTATGTGAGACGACACGTTTTAAAGAATAGCCACCTTGACTTTCGCACACCAGTGTATAAAATTTGTGACCTTGATTCTGAATAGTAACTTTTCCAATTCGATGTTACACACCCCGAATCCAAAAAAAAGTTTACCGGATCTTTTACACTATTATCCTCTAACATTATATGTATTAACTTTGTGACAATGACATGTGTTTGTGCGAGTAGTGCTTTTGTTCGTCAATATTGCACATGTGGCTTTCTTTTAAATGTGTTTGTCCTGCTTTTAAAATGTAATTTTAATAAATATGAATAAATTATGTGTACGTCCGTTGATATTAGTTATATTAATTTAGAATATTACAAACATATGAATATTAAGACGAGTAATTTCTCCAAAAAAACCAGTTCACATTTGTAAGTATTAACGACATTCTTTTGTTAATAAGTACTTAATTTATGTCCATTTACTCTTAAAGTGACCCCCTGAGGAAGCAGACGAATTTAAATGTGAAATATTGGGATAAAAAAATAAAGAACTGACTTATGTAATAGAGTTTAATTTTGCTGGATTCCCCAAAAAACAATTATCCTTTCCATATATATATATATATATATATATATATATATAATATTTTCGTGACCTTGGCATGATATGGTAAATTCAATCAGTCGGCGATTAAAGGTCTGGTTTACTTCAAAGTATATATATTTAAAACAACCCTACATGTTTCGGCAATGATGCCTTTATCAAGGATAAAAAATATACAGCCTGTATATATATATATATATATATATATATATATATATATATATATAATATATACAGGCTGTCACACAAAAAACGCCCCAAGCTGTAACTCTGTTATTTATATTGCGATTTTCATGAGATAGGTACCTAATGAAATGGTTTTATGAGTACTATGTTTGAGGGTACATTTACTTTTTTCCAGCGCCATCTTCAATTCCTAGCGATTGTCAATTTTTTTTTCAAATTGCACGGTATATATTTTCTTGCATTATTGAATAGGGATTTTTTTCCTGAATCCATTGATGGGCAATACATCAATTTTAGTTAAATTTAGAAGACAAAAATTATTAAAACACTGTCCGTATATGCTCTTAGTCACTTGTGTTATACTGTAATAACTCTGTACCAATACCATGTGTATGTACTACTTTATCAAGGGGATGGCCCCGGCACCAATATATTGTATCATAACGATACGGAGCGTGTTATATCAATACGGCCTCGGTTCATTTCATTGCATACACAAGGTTATGAATCAGGGTTACACACTTGCAAATATTCACAGTGTTTAAGTAACACATGGTCGAAAGAGGGATATATAAGACAATAGTTTGAAGGCATAAGATAGTCACAATTAGACAGTCAGTACGACAGTGAGTAACTTATAGAACTCCCTTTCGACCGCTGTCCTATATTAATTTAGTATCATGTATATATTCTGTTAAACTCGTTGTAAGTGTTAAATTAATTATAGAATGTTAAAACTACTCCGAACTCGTGTTATTTAATTACACACTCATTCTCGAACCTGCACCACAATGTGGCCGTAAGGCACAGCCACATTACATGGCGATCCTTGCCTGCCACTAAGGCACGTTACCTGCCTTAGTTAACCAAGCGACATTACATAGCGATCCTTGCCAGCCGCTTAGGGCATAGGACATTACAATACTGCAGTGTGCGTTGGAAAAAGAACGCATTACGCATACGTAACTGTCATCTTTGACTTTTCTGTATTACGCAAGTATATTTTGGCAGTTTTTAAATAAATCATGAATTTCAATCAACTTACTGACATGCTACAAGTTTATTTCGAGTATAATACAAGTCACTTTAAGAGAATGTTTGGAGAGTGTTTTAATTTTTTTCTCTTCTAAATTTACAATTAAAATGGAAGTATTGTACATCAATGGATTCAGGAAAAAAATCTCTATTAAATTATACAAAAAAATAAATATCGTGCATTTAAAAAAAAAAATTGACAACTACTAGGAATTGAAAATGGCCCTGGAAAAAAGTAAATGCAGCCTCAAACATAGTACTCATCAAACCATTTCATTTGGTACCTATCTCATGAAAATCGAAATATAAATAACAGAGTTACAGCTTGGGGCGTTTTTTATGTGACAGCCTGTATATGTTTAATGTAAGGTTCTTGGAATTGCGGTCGGTTTTGTAGTAAAAAACAAGGTTCTACCTAATACGTTTCGGCTGAATAAATTTAGCCTTATTCATTTGGTTTTATTAGATATCAATGAATTTAAAATTATAACATTCGTTATTATCAAAACAATATAATGAAAACGATGCTTCATGGAAGCATCGCTAGGTTAATATTTTAAAAAGTACAAACACAAGACTATACAAATGCGGACAATTATTCACTTCTGGTACATTCACTTCATGTACCAGATTGTAACTTGACGTGAATTAAAATGTATTTGATTGGTACATTTTTAATCTGTTCAGTAATTGTCTTGTGTTTGTACTTTTTACATATTAACCAAGCGATGCTTCCATGAAGCATCGTTTTCATTATACAATTATTTCATTATACAAGCAGCGATTTAGAGTATTATACCATTGCAAATTGAAAAACATTTTAAATATTTGTCATTTAATTTGAGCATCTTGCTATAAGGAAACTATAAGGAAATTGGTGATATCAAACCAGTTAACGAAAGTGTTGACTACGATGAACAGAGAACTATTATAGATGATTCCTTAGCTGTAAAAAGAATACGCGACGAGGTTTCCAGAACTTTACCAATGAGGTATCCTAGAACTAGTACATAGTAGCTATCAGTATGTATATATACCGGGTTTTTCTTTTGTCATTACACATAGGTATAATGCATTGGCTGACTTATTTTCATTTCCAATTACACATAGGCATAAATATATGGTGGCATAGGCAACCAGTTATACACCAAAATCTACTTATTAAAAACAATACATTAATTCTTAAATAGAGTGCCATGGAGAGTAAATACATTTTTTTAATGTCACATATTTCTCAATTTTTATTCAAATTATTAAATATATTTTTTTAAAAATTAGATAATTTATTTAAATCATAGATACGTATAGCAAAGACGAAAAAGTTTCAATGGTAATGTGGTATCAGAAGAATAACAGTTTAAAGACGGTCAGAGACATGTTTGCCGTTAATTATCCTAACAGGCCTATACCTTGTGCAAAGACAATTTTAAATATTTATAATAGATTCAAAGAAAATGGTTGTCTTCTAAATTCACACAAAAAAATAATAAAATCAATCATGTGTTAACAGAAGACATAAAGCTGAATATCCTCTGTTATGTAGAAGAACGGTCTGTAAGATCGCTTTTAGATGTAGCCAGGCATTTTCGAATATCTTACAGTTCGGTGTACAGAACCCTGAAAGAATTTAAATATAAGCCATACAAGGTATTATAACGTGTTTGTTCGGTTTGTAAAGAAAGATTAAACGTTCCAGTTCGGACACACTAAATTTATAACGGGGTTTCTTTACGGTCTCTTAGTCTGATTTTTTATCTGATTAAATTCTAAATAAATCTATTATGATTTATATATTTTACATTTATAATATCTGAGACGGAAATTTCAGTCAAACTTCCAAAACCAAAATTATAACGGTGGTTGCTTATTATTTTTAATAAACATACGGTAACGAAAAATTAAAATTAACAGATTATTTTATTACAATACAGTTTATCTGTTCGGTTGAACGAATTCCAGTTTGGAATCGTCCAAAGAATTAAACAAAATAATCAGACTTTGATTATGATGATCGGAACAATTGATTTACTGTTAATTCTTAACATAAACTATCAAAATAATTCCAGTTCGCTGTTTAAAAATTTGAAATTATGGAAGACATCAACTTCGTCTATGACTGTACTAAAATAAGTCGGTATGTTCGGGGCATAGATCTACTGACTTTCTTATTTCTTAGGTTATCACAAGGTATGCCAACATCATTATACTTAAAAAATATAAAACAAAATAACATGCACAGATGTCAATTGTTTCAGTGCTCTATATTTTCGGGTTTGTCAGTGCGGAGAATGGATTCAAACTTTATAATTAGTGCTTCAGCAGTTAGTTATAATCAAAAGGAGTTTTTGATTTGTGATAAACTGGTTGATTTGCTTCGTGACCTTATCAATAATGAAAAAATTCTAGGATTGCGACAAAAAACTCTATAGACAGGCAGTTACTTGTAAAACAGGTACATTTATTTACACACTAAATCATAATAGTATATTAAAAAACAAGTTTCATAAGGCACCATTTTGCCGCATGAGATCAGTTTCACACCCACAAATCCAGTCATTTTTCTGATAAATATTCTTTTTGAATTTTCTTATAACGTCTTTACCTTTAACAGATTGTTTATTTTATAAACATAATTGAGGCATCGGCCGTTTAAGATTTTTTACTGCGATTTTTTCATCACACGTTAACCGCGAAAACGCGTTGTTCTCTAAAGCAGCGACGGAATTTATTTTACAACGGCCGTGAGCAGACTGGACCACTTGCTCAAACGCTATGTATTATACGACATTGAAGTAGCGCAAAATACAGTTCTCCCCACCTTCAATGTAATGATAATGGCTTAATGGAGCAACAGTTGGGCTTTGCTCATTATATCTGTGACGACGATCGGTGCATGTACGTTGTTAGCATGCCACGTTCCTCGTCAATAACTATGAATACATAATATATATAATAAATAAATACTTTCACAGTTAGTCGCCGCTTGGTTTGTTTTGTTTCATAATTCCAGGGGGTGCAATTGCTCACTTGCTCTCATTAAAGAGCCGCCACTGGTTAAACATAATATTTAAATTCTTTTGTAATTTAATTAAATGGTACAATAACCTGTTTGAGGAAAAAAAGGTTTATATTTTACGACGGCGATAAAAAGCCGTTATGATAATAAAATTTTGTTTAAATTTTCAACGTATGTTTCAAATTTACTGTGTTAGATTTACCGATGAATATGTTTTATTTTATGTAAATATATTTTTTGTACTCGCTTATCAAAACCTGTCATTTCACGATTCGATTTGCGTGCGTAAAAAGTCACTTTAAACACGAGTGCGTAAAAGTTGGTATTTCCTGGAACTTGATTAATTTAGTGACATTTTAAAATCATAAATCCCTAACCTTAATAATATGCTACCCAGTTCGTTGTTTTTCTATGAAAATAAAAGGAAATGAAATAGAAATTGTTATATTTGGAAGGTATGTAATTCAATGTCAGAACAGCAACAAATATTATTTTTTAAATTTATAGAAAACTAAAAAAAAAATTGTCAGAAGTAGGATTCGAACCCACGCCCTCAGAGAGGACCAGAACGCTCGAGAACCCGTATAACGGACACGGTAAACCTTGGGTCTGGCGTCTTAGACCGCTCGGCCATCCTGACAGACACTAGTAATATTGTTAAAAATGCTTATAAATATAAAAATTTTGATATTATATTTATATTTTATCAAGAGATTAGTAGTATGTCATAAATGATAACGTATTTAACAATATGTATTATTATTATAAAATATTGTACAAACTTCGTGCGTGAAACATTTCGCGAATTCGTGTCCATAAAGCGCTCGTCTACGGCTCGCGCTTTAAACTGGTCACTCATTCGCGAAATGTGATTTCACGCACTTGGTTCGTAAATAACTATTTTCTATTTTGCGTTCGAAATGAACTCATTATGAAACCAAAAACAGTATCGAAATGAGCTTTATTTCGATACACTTTTTTTCATTTTTCAATGTTGGCGTTGTTCGAATACAGAAATAAATATCATTGCTGTCATATGATTTTAAGAATTTATGTATATTTGACAGATATGATATATGTTCGTATTTTACACAAACAACATATGTTGTATACAATTGACAACAACATATATATGTTTCTATGTCACTCATGTTTATATTTTTAAATGAAATATCAAGTAATGTTAACGAAAATTAATAAATAATATGTAATATAATATACTTCGCGGATAGCAAGATTTAAATTTGAAAATGTCAAGTATCAATGTGACCAAATGCTTTATATAAAAATTAAACTCTAAACTTTCAAATTAAATAATTCCAATTTAAGCAATTTATTAATGTAAAAAACGCAAAATAGAAAAAATAGTATAAAAAACTCGTTTCATAAGGCCTTTTGCCGCACTCGCTCTTTAGAAAACTCGCCGCAAGCGGCTCGTTTTCTAAACTGATCTCGTGCGGCAAAATGGTGCCTTATGAAACTAGTTTTTTAATATACTATTTTCTATTTTGCGTTCGAAATGAACTCATTATGAAACCCAAAACAGTATCGAAATGAGCTTCATTTCGATACGCTTTTTTTCATTTTTCAATGTTGGCGTTGTTCGAATACAGAAATAAATATCATTGCTGTCATTTGATTTTAAGAATTTATGTACATTTGACATATATGATATGTCCGTATTTTACACAAACAACGTATGTTGTATAATATTGACAACAACATATATATGTTTCTATGTCCCTCGTGTTTATATTTTTAAATGAAGTATCAAGTAATGTTAACGAAAATTAGTAAATAATATGTAATATAATATACTTCGCGGATAGCAAGATTTAAATTTGAAAATGTCAAGTATCAATGTGACCAACTGCATGCTTTATATAAAAATTAAACTCTGAACTTTCAAATTAAATAATTCCAATTTAAGCAACTTATTAATGTAAAAAAACGCAAAATAGAAAAAATAGTATAAAAACTCGTTTCATAAGGCCTTTTGCCGCACTCGCTCTTTAGATAACTCGCCGCTATCGTGGCTCGTTTTCTAAACTGATCTCGTGCGGCAAAATGGTGCCTTATGAAACTTGTTTTTTAATATACTATTTCTATTTTGCGTTCGAAATGATCTCCTTATGAAACCCAAAACAGTATCGAAATGAGCTTCATTTCGATATGCTTTTTTTCATTTTTCAATGTTGGCGTTGTTCGAATACAGAAATAAATATCATTGCTGTCATTTGATTTTAAGAATTTAAGTACATTTGACAGATATGATATATGTTCGTACTCTACACAAACAACGTATATTGTATACAATTGACAACAAGATATATTAGTTTCTAAGTCACTCATGTTTATATTTTTAAATAAAATATCAAGTAATGTTAACGAAAATTAATAAATAATATGTAATATAATATACTTCGCGGATAGCAAGATTTAAATTTGACAATGTCAAGTATCAATGTGACCAACTGCATGCTTTATATAAAAATTAAACTCTGAACTTTCAAATTAAATAATTCCAATTTATTAATGTAAGAAATGCAAAATAGAAAAATAGTATAAAAAACTCGTTTCATAATGCCTTTTGCCGCACTCGCTCTTTACTTTGTTTTGTTTTGTTTTCCGTGTCTTTTGCTTGGTGGTGAACCGTCTTGGTCAAAGAACGGAATAAGATACTTAATTCATCTTAGTGCTAAAATTATTAAACATGAAAATTCCGAAGGGCATTTGAAAAATATATTTAGTCTAAGAATGTTAGGAAAAAATAACATTCAGAATGTTTTAGATTCATCATATAGAAAAGCAATTCAACAACACAATGAAAAGGTAACAAAAAATAGGCATGTGGCATTAGATTTTGCGGCGCGTTTGAACTGGCACTTCGGGGTCATGATGAACAGCAAACGTCGAATAACAAAGGCATTTTTCGGGAATTGATAAATTTTACGGCAGAATTGGATAAATCGCTCAGAGATCACATCGAAGCAGCACCGGTTTTTAAGGGATTATCAAAAACGATACAGAATGAGTTGCTTGATGCAATGTTGAACGTGTATCATGAACAAGTTGCCAGTGAAATTAAAGCAACCGACTTCATATCTGTGATAGCTGATGAAACCACAGACTTGTCCAATCAGTTTCAGTTGGTGGTTGTTTTAAGATATATTGTGAACGCGAGACCGGTCGAAACATTTTGGAAATTTCTTCTGCCTAGTGGACATGATGCTAATTCTTTATCTGCCTCCATCCTTAACGAAATTAGTTTGCTTGTTGATGACCCAGAAAAACTGATTGCACAGAGCTATGATGGGGCAGCAGTCATGAGTGGTGCTATTAACGGCGTGCAAAGACATGTCCAAGACCAGTATCCAAGGGCTAATTTTGTACATTGTTATGCACATCAGACAAATCTAATTATGTCACATGCTACATCGAGCAGTAGTAATTGCAGAATTTTTTTGCCAATCTGACGGGATTATGTACATTTTTCTCTACTTCACCACAACGAGCTGCAAGATTGGAAGAATTCCTTCAGAGAAAAAGCTTACCTCGTACTTCAAAAATAAGATGGAACTTCAATTCTAGGACAATGAATACAATATATGAGCACCGAGAACAAATAATTGAAGCTCTAGAACAAATCGAGGGAGAAGCTAGTTTACAAACTACCATTCATCAAGCTGGTGCCAATTTGCGAATTTTAGAGGAGGAAAATTTTATCTATTGGTTAACTTTCTTTCATAAAATTATGGCACATGTGGACATTTTGTTTAATCAATTACAAAATGTCAATACAGATGCATTAAAAATCAAGAATAATTTAAATAATTTTGAACGCGCTATTGTAAAAATTCGAACCGAAATCGCTGACACAGATAATCAGTTGGTTAAACAAAATGACCCAGAACTGACTCCTCGACCATCAAAGCGGCGAAGGGTAACTGATGGTAGCCAAAGAAGGAAGGAAACTATTAAAGTGTGCGATATTATTTTGCTAGAAACAAAAACTAGATTTCGGTATACAGGGCACTTAATATTAGCAAACTTAATTTCTTTTAAACAGTTCTCCTCTTTTCAAAACAAATTTCCGGAAGATTGCCTTAAAGTAGCAGTAAAATTTTATCCATGCTTCAATGAAAGCAGACTACGAACTGAATTAAGCGTTCTATATTCTAGAGAAGAATTTAGGCAAAATATAGAAGTCGGTGCTGTAGGTCTGCTAGGTCTTCTGCTGGATGGATTAAGCGACACCTTTGATGAAGTTGTTAAGCTTTTAAAAATTGTCATTACAATCCCAATGACAACGTCCGAAGCGGAACGCCAGTTTTCACGGCTGAAGAAAATAAAAACTTTCCTGAGAAATACAATGAAAGAAGAGAGATTAAATGCCCTTACTATGTTGTCTTGTGAAAAAGAATGTATAAATGATTTCCCAAACTTTAATGAAAAAGTGATAGAACTGTTCTGCAAGTCAAAGACACGTAAAATGGACTTCGTTTATCGTCAAATGTAATTAAACTGTGTAGTGTAATATTTACTATTCCCTCAAAACAAACTCTACAATGAACAGTACCTATCTGGAACAGTACGTCGGTGAAATTTATAAGGATTGGGTAAGCGTTTTTATATTACACTTTTTAATTTTGAAATTATGCACTCCATATGTGAACCACCCCGAGCCGCCACTGTGTTTAACCATAGTTTTATTGCAAATAAAACTAAATGAAAAATTCATGAAAAATTGTTACGATTTGTTTGTCCTGATTAACAATAAGATAAATGCAATTTACAAAAAATAATTAAATTTCGGTAACTCAGTTATATTTACTTAAAATATCTGTAAAAGAATAAAGAAATAACACGGAAATTTAACGAACGAAAATTACGAAAATCGTATATTTACTACGGGATAAAGCGGAACAAATACATCAATTGGCGCATTTATAAAAAAGTTTTAACAAAGAAATTAATAATTCTTTTTCGGATATAATAAACAGATTTTAACAGTAAACAATTTTAATTCGGATATTTCTTTAGAAGAATTATTGAAAGTCGGTCGGGACATATAATATGATTTCAATAGTTTTTCGTATATAATAAAATAAGATAATTTATTTAAATTGTACAATTCTTTTTGGATATAGTAATAGAAGATAGAAATCAATTTTATATCGGATATTTCTTCAGAAGAATTATGATAAATCAGTCGGAACATATAACATAGATTTTAATAGTTTTTGTGATAATAAAAAAGATAACAGAATATAATTTCATTAGGAATTTTTATTATATGATGTAATAAAGAAACTATTAAGGACCGGTCCCGACATATGAAATATAATGTAACGGTTTTCTTATTTTCAGAAATCTTTCCTTTCACAGACCTTTTAGCAGACGGTTTACGGCTGTCTGCGTGTAACTTCTCTAGGGCTTCTTTAAAGACGATTTCGGATTGCAACAGTAGCGGTAGCTGTATAAGGCCGCGAAGCCACGCGCCCTTCCTAGAATTTTTAATATAACACACAATTTAAATGTTTATTTAAATATTTATTATTACTATTCAATTTATTATTATTATTCATATAAGTAGTTAAAATTTCTAAATTTCAAAAAACTGAACTCCATTTTCGTTGTCTAACGTTGTTAGAACCCACAGAATTACATATATTAAAGCGCATATACGCCGCGGCCTGCATAAATCACTATGGATTCCTGGTGAATGTGACCGGATATTGGCCGATAGTACACGATTCCATAGAAACATTTAGGATATTTTACGGCGCAGTTATTTAGCGGCCAGTGCTTCAGTTCTGTCTACGGGACTGTCGTACATGGATGTAGTATATATGGATAGCGCACATCTAATCAAAGCAGTGCATTCAATTGACTCCAACATTAGAGAGAGAGAAACTACCGAGTGAGATAGAGCTAGTACTGGCAAGAAAACGCGCGTACCCTATTAAAATACATGGGCGATCGACCGGGACAGGTAAATATACATGCGGCATATACTTACCTGGCTGTTTAACTGTAATACATTTTTTTTCCGATTGAAACAATATTGAATAATACTGCCTTGGTTACGATATATCATAACACACTTATATTTCCCAAGGGATATATGAAACGCTCATATTGTCCCAAGGGAAATATGAAACGTCACATTTCACCATAAAAATGTTATAATTTTTAATTCTCTTCTCCACTCTTGAAAGTCTTCATACACTTTAGTGTAAGCAGCTTTGGATTTCGCCGGAACCAAACATTCGCGGGCTTTCGCCGCTTGTGTTAGCACATTGTTTGACATTTCATCAATTTTATTTATAACAGAACGCGAAAATCAAACCAGTCAACCATGATATTTACAAACACGGCCCTTAGCAACGTCACCAATCCGATAAATTCAAAAATATACAATCCAATATTTTTCCATTTTCACAACAATATTATTTCAATCAGAAAAAAACTATTGATTACAACACGGGGAATATGAATACATTTCCCTTGGTTGTCTATACATCCCTCGGGTTTCACCCTCGGGATGTAACTAGCCAACCACGGGAAATATACTATTCATATTCCCCTAGTTGTAACAATAGCTATATCAAGTTACTTTAAAAAAACATTCGTGGATTTGTTTCTATCTTTATAAAATAAATATTTTGTTACTGAATTACAATTTTAATTTAATTTAAAGATGCGGTACACGGAATATATAGAGTACAGCTTTAAAAAATCCGAGTGAGTATGAATTAAATGCACATGTATTTATAGGATGAAATTAATTAAATAGTTACTTAGTAATAGATGGCAATAGAAAACACATGGATAGTAAAACACAACTAGATTTAATAACGTTTTAATTTGATTTTTCATTCTTCTTATTTTTGTTTCAAAGTATTTAACTTTGAGATTCAGTTGCAAATTAATTGCATTTTTGCGAAGTAATGTAAATATAAATATTGCTTTCTACATTTTACGATGATAATTATTTGAATTTTTAATAGAAAAAATTTTGCCCGGGTGAATTTCTTCAATTAAAAAATTCGAATAATTAGCGTCGTAAAATGTAGAAAGCAATATTTACATTTATGTTTCAGTGTTTTAACTACTTCCTGAAATGTTAACCAATATTTTTTTTCTTTTTATGAAATCCTCTAAATGTTGTGCCCCTCAAAATCTCAAAAGTAGTGCGGTTACGTTCTTTTCCTACAATACAAGGTTTATATTTTGTATAATTGATAATATATTTACTTGTTACCATTTCCTCTCATTAAAATTTTTCATTTAGATCAGAGGCTCCCAAACTTTTTTTTCTCATAGACCACTTTGAAAGTTTTGCTGGTTCCGGTGGACCCCCTGCAGCTACATTTCTACCATATTCCCAAAACTCGACAAAAAATGTGAAGATTAGATCTAACTATGGAAATTTGCGTTGCGGCTGAGTTATTGGTTAATTAATTAATTGATTGTGCTGTGAGTGGATGTCAAAAAAGTAAAGTTAGCCAATCGAAAAAGTGATTCCATCCAACTTTACTCCTTTGACATCTACTCACAGCACAAGAAACCAATCAATTCTCACATATTTTATTTAGAAAACTCCCCATTCGGAGTGGTAAAAATAAAAAGAAAAATAGTATATTTCCTTGTGTTGTATTTATTCAAATATGTGATTATTACACTATTAATTATTATTGTTATCATATTACATTGTAATATGATAACAGTCGTAATATAATTAAAATTAAATATTAATAACGTAAAGTAACTTCTACAATGACAATCACAAAATAGTCATAATTTTAGTGGGAGGGATGTACTTGATGGATTGACAGCAAATTATAAATATTTGGCTTCAGTTTTGTTAGGAATAACAGCAAATCTCCCCGTTCTGTGATATTCAATCTGTTACTTTTTTTTGTTAAAAGGTTTGTAACGACACTAAATCTTTTCTCGACAAGATATGACTAGGGAAACGCTATCAAAAGCTTTCTCGCAATTCCCCACAGTCCAGGATATTTTTCAGGTATTTCTGCCTGCAGCCAAAATGATTGATACCCTCTTTTAAATTTCACCTTCAGTTCCTCATTAGTGCTAAGCTCGAGTAGCTCCTCTTGTAATATCACATTCTCCACTTCCGTTTCATCAAGTGGATTTATGATCCATGGTGGTATTTCCATCGTCAGAATATCTTCAAATCTGATTTTATAAAGTCATCATGCAGGGCAATTAAATGTTGAACGTATGTGTGAATATCCTCATCAAGGCATTCTACCTGTGACAAGTTTGAAAACTGGGAATATTCTCGCCGACTAATATTTTGCTTCATAAATTTCAATTTTCCAAGAAAAGCTGAAATTACACCCTTTGTTTTTATTAAATTGAGGCTGTCCCCTTGTAATTGTAAGTTAATGTCATTAAATTTTTTGAACAAATCTGTCAAATACGCGATGTCTGCTTTCAAATTGATCAGGTTTTCTTTTAAATCTGGATTTTTACTTTCCAGAAACTCTAAAACTGATTCAAAAAGTGAGTAAAATCTTGTTAAACATGCACCTTTCGACAACCTGCGTACTTCAGTATGCAAGAGTAATCGTTGGAAGTCTTCATCATTTTCATCGCACAATTGTGTAAATAAACGCGTATTCAATGCATTGCTTCTTATTTTGTTAACTGCATTAATCACAAATTGAAGCGATTGGTGCAATTTAGCACTCAAATTTTTCGCTACTAGGTGTTGTCGGTGGATGACACAGTGAATTGCAGTTACCTCTGGTATAATTCTTTTAAGATGGCTTATAAACCCACGACATCGCCCGGCCATGGCAGGAGCTCCATCTGTTGCCACCGAAATAACGTTTGTGAATGGAATCGATTTTTCCTTAAATAAATCACTCAGGATATTAAATATTGATTCACCTTTAGTGTCCGTCTCCAAAGTTTTCGCGAATAGTAGCTCTTCATGATTTCTTCGTCCATAACAAATCAAACATATGCCAATAATAATGCTTCATTACCAGGTAAAGTTGACTCGTCCAGTTGAATAGAAAAATGAGTTGTTTGCAGATAATTACACAAGAACCTTTCAATATCAGAGCTCATTTCGTCAATACGTCTTTGTACAGTGTTGTTACTCAAAGGAATTATTTGAGTATGTCAAATGGAGATTTGTGCAGAACAGTTTTTAAAACCTCTTCAACAGCGGGTAAAATTAACTGTTCTCCAATGGTGTGCGATTTTCCAGATTTTGCTATAAGTAATGAGATATTGTAAGATGCCCGCAAGCCATCATCGTTACTTTCCGACGTTGAAGCGAACATACTGTGCACGGTGGGTCTCTTTTCATATTTTTCCTTCAATGTTTGAAAATATTTCAAATCTTTACCTATTTTATCAGGATGACACCTTCTTGGATGATCTTCGAGCTTCGATGGTTTCATAGAGTCATTGCTCAAAACTTTGTTGCATATGGGCAATCGCTTGTCTGCCTTTGATGGAAGAAAACCAAATTTTAAATAATCAACACTGTACTGCCGACATTTCTTCTTAGATTCAGCCATGGTTCGTATCAGTTACCTACCTGTAAATAAAAATAAACTTTGTTGTAGCAATCTTAAGGCGGTCTTACTTAACAGGGTATGGCTATTTTAACAGGATTAATTGATTATTGGAATGAAATAAACAAAGTACCGGCGGCAAACTGATTCTAATTATTAAAAGCAATAAATCGCTAAGATCAATAATTGAGTTTATGAAAACGGCTGAACCGATTTTAATGTAATGTAAAACATTTTTCCATTAATTATATTTTGATATATTTCTGTAAATTCGATAGAAAATACTTGTAAATAATATTTTGATATCAAAACTTCGCGATTTTAATTATTTATTTATTACTTTGATGCACGTTACGAGTATGTAGTATATAAGGACATGTACAATTTATGAAAATATATTTAATTATTAGTGAACCACCACACAGTCGGGTAATAAAAAAATTACTAATAAAGTAGGGACAAGAAGTTCAACCTTTCTCGGCTTTCTGTTCTTTTATGGAAGTATCTAATAATGGCTCTGTTCAGTATTTAATTTTTATTACGTACCTACTACACCGCAAACATTACAAATATACTTATTACAACATAAATATATCTCCTATCGCAGGTGGGTTGGAAGAGATTTCTTTTAGGAATAAGCCTGACCTTTTGTACCTACGATTTTTTTTGTAATTTGTCCATTTTTTGTTTACTTACGTGTACAATAAATTGTAAAATAAATAGATAAATAATAAATAAAATAAAAGTATGTATAACAAATAGGCAGGTAAGTACTTACTTTTCCGACAGTGGCAAACACTAACATCGATTCACTTTACTTTTCGAAATTTGGGAAACAAATGAGTAACGTTTATCCGTGGCATTCGTATTTATATTGGTTAAGAATCAAACAAGTTCATGCAAGATTGCAAGCACACACACCACAAGTCGTACTTCATCCCTTTGCACGTCTGAACAAGCATTGCGGACGGCGGCAGCGGCAGCGCTTTGCAAGTCTCGACACGTTGTACTGAAAATGGAATATGCAAGTTTTTACAAGTAACAGCTGCTGAGCTTCCTAAAATATTATCTGCCTACATTGATAGGTGAACTCAAGCCAACATTTTAGTTCTTCACTATCGAAACCAGATAAATTTTCGTGGACCCCCGCTTACGAATTGTGAACCCCCATTTTTTTGTCACGCCAACGTAGACCCCCGTCGAGTCTCCCGTAGACCCCTGGGGGTCCACCTGGACCACTTTGGGAATCAATGGTTTAGATACATTGGGAGCTTGAAGCCTCAACAACCAATTCTTCCACAGGTGCTTAAAATCTTGCATTTTGTGTTTCTTCAATTTCTCTATTGTGTAGCTCTTGAATTTCGTTTCCACTTTCTGTATTTGAAGTGCGTACAATGACTCGTCTAGATTTAAAATTCGTTGGTATAGAACCTTTCTTCAAGATTCTATTGACATGGACATTTCGTAATCATTTGCACTAAAATGGGTACTACAACAACAAATTACTGCTGCTTTTGAAGGTTTAAAATCTTTTCTTTTTAATGTCATAATCAATTTTTTCCGTAACTGTGAATCACAAGGGAATCTACAAATTTACAACATATGGTAATATGATAGAAAAATGTAAAAATAAGTACACTTACCTATGGTATTTTATGTTACTATTTTTAACAAAACGGTTTGTGCAACCGTAAGCGGAACACGAAATGATCATCTTTTACACGAACTATTACGCAAAATAAAACTACTACTGTTTATATTAATGATAGCTACAAACAGTTGTAACTTTACTTAATGCAATTTCAACACGTGCTTAAAATAAAACTGATTTAACTATTCAAAATCATTCACTATCAGAATACGAACTCGGAATGTTTTGCCAGTACTAGCTCTATCTCGCTTACAATTTTCTCTCTCTAATGTTGGAGTCAATTCGTAATGCACATAGGCAATCCATATATACTACATCCATGCTATCGTACCCTATCGTATAATATAATTCGGATGTGATTAGTCATAATAAATAATGAATTTCGTAAATAATATTATTCAAATAAATTTTGATAGGCTGCCATTAGCCGATAAACTTAAAATTAAAGAACTGGGGAGGCCGTTGCCAGATATAAAGTTGACACAAACTTGTGAACGAAAAGCCGAAAACCGGTTTTACGCGTCGGTTTTCAAAAGATATTTATAAAAAAAACAACTGGATATGTGGGTGTGAAATAACAAATTTGCTGTACTGTTTTCCGTGCTTGCTTTTTTATAAAGCCGACTCTAGAATGGATCCCAACTGGGCAAGAAAAGGAATCAATGATTTACACAATCTTCCTGAAAAAATGAGGAAACATGAATCGTCTCGTGACCACATCAATTCTTGTACTGCCTTTGCTGTGCTCGGTTAGGTTAATATTATGTCTCACTTAAGCTCTGCATACAGAGAAAGTATTATTTCGCATAATAATAAGGTCGAGAAAAATCGCCACATTTTAAAAAGGATAATCAGTTGTGTAAAATTTTGTAGTGATTTTGATTTAGCACTTAGAGGTCATGATGAAAGTGAATCCTCTGAGAACCAGGGAATATTTAAAGAACTAATTAATTTCACTGCAGAGCTGGACAATATACTAAAAGAACATTTACGTACGGCAACCGTTTTTAAAGGGACCTCAAATACTATTCAGAATGAAATTATAGACAGTATATTACAAGTGTGTAGGGAAGAAATTTGTAAGCAAATTGAAAAGGCAAACTATTTATCAATTCAATGCGATGAAACCACTGATATCTCAAATTATTGTCAAATGGTTTTAATATTAAGATATTTTTGTGAAGGCTCCATCCGTGAATATTTTTCGGGATTTTATAAGGGCGAAAGACTTGTTCGCGGACCTCTTCCGCGGTGGTTGAGCTACCCACCAGGCGCGTCCCTAGGTGGCGGATAAGGGGACGGTCAGGTCTCTCTTGAGGGACCTGATCAGTGGCAGTCATAAGCGGGATGGATAGGTCTAAAAACCTTCTAATCCTTAGCGAAAGCTGTCACCGCGGACCAACTCTGCCAAGCTACGGTGTAAGGCAACGTGCTTAGAGCTGAATAGCCACTAGGATATATGTGGTCTCAAACGTTCCCCTGGGGGCACTAGGCGGCACCCCCTTGTATTTACGCCTTGTGCCTGTAATGGACGCTCTGCGGGCATTGACCTCATACTTCTTCCATACTCGTGGGAATTAAATGAACCGAGACAAAAAACAAAATATTAAAAAGATGGAGTCTGAAGAGAATCCAAAACCTAAGGAGTCTATAGAGACTCCCTTGGCAATGGAGACTGATGAGACTCCAAAAAACAAAACTGAAACGCAACGGACTGAAACTGAGAACGCTGCGAAAACAGAGGGTGCACCCAAGGAAAGAAAACATATTTCCGGGGCACAAAGAAAGAAATTAAAGAAAATGAAGAAACAGGGGGTGGATACGAATAAAATAAGGCTCCCTCCTTTCCCAAAAAGAACGTCAGAGAGAACCTAAGCCAACAGGGGCCGTTAAGCGAACCGTGTCGGCTAGGGGCACTCCTGGGGATAAAGTAACTAAGCGCACGAAGTTTTCTGCTTCGGGCGTGTGTTATAAAGCAGCTCTTAAAGGTATTAAGGTTGCATTAGTTCCTAAGGACTAGCCGGTCAGCTTAGTGACTGAGGAAAATGTAGGAGCTATACAAGAGGCCCTGATGATGGTCATAGATAGGGCGCAGAAGGCGCCGAGGTTTGAATCCTCTCGTCTTATGGACGACTACTATGGAGTCATCTGTGGAGATGAAGACTCGTACAACACTACGAGAGATTACTTGGAAAAGGAAACTGGAAACTCGTGAAGAGCGAGAAGCTGCCAAAACAGCAACGAGTTTTACCGTTTCTGCCAGAGACTAAAAAAGAGAATCTGACAGTGGGCTTGAAAAGACTCGAGAGGCAAAATCCAGGGCTTAAAGTGGACCGATGGATTACCCTCAGTTCCAGGTTTTCCGAAAAGGGCCTACATGTGGGCCTTCGGATTGACAAGGAGTCTGAGGATACGTTGGTAAGGACTGATTGGAGACCTTACTATCGCTTTCAGACTGCTAGCTTTGTAACCCTCGAAACAAAAAAAACCAGAAACCGGTGATGCAGGATGAGGGTACTCTAGAAGAACCTCAGGCATCAACCTCTAAAGGTCAAAATGTTGAAGATTCTCCAAATAAATCTTCAACATAAGAAAACAGCCACAGCGGCACTTTCTCAAAGGACGCTGGCTGAAGATATCGATATCCTCCTCATCCAAGAGCAATGGATAAGTAGAGGTAAGGTGGGAGGACTACATATTAGGGGAAGGGAGCTGTTAGTTGGTGTCCCAGACACTAAAATTAGAACTTGTATCTGTTTCAGAGACGACCTGGACGTGATGCCTATCATGGAGCTATGCAGTGGGGACATGACGGCAGCCAGGATCAGACTGAGTGTCGATGGGGGGATATTGGAGACGACAATTGCGTCTCTATACCTACCCATTGACTCTCCAGGGCTACCAGGGCCTGATCTTGAGGCCTTGTTGGCATATACCAGTAAGAACAATCTGGAATTGATTATCGGCGCAGATACCAATGCTGATCATAAGGCTTGGGACAGCAAGGATAATAATTATAGGGGTGAGTCTCTCTTTAGCTATCTCTGTGGTACTGAACTTGACTGTCTGAATCAAGGTGATAAACCGACATTTAAGACATCAAGGGGGGAATCAGTTATAGATATAACCTTATGCACGTTGGGAATACGGGATATTGTAAGGGGGTGGCATGTATCCGACGAACCGTCGCTCTCTGATTATGCGTATATCCGCTATGAATTATGTACAGATTTAACGGAACCCAGACTATACAGGGATCCCAAGAGAACAGACTGGGGCTCTTACAAGGAAGACCTGTTAGCTGCAACCCGAAGTATCCCTGTTAGAATAGGGAATGTGGAAGAGCTGGAGTTGGCTGTTGAATGGTTGCAACGGACCATTCTTTCCTGCTACGAAAATAACTGTCCCCTTAGGGAGCGCCGTATAGCTAAGCGGGCTGATTTATGCTTAGCATGGTTTGCATTAATGTGGTTCTCTCCTCTGTGGCTTTTACGTTTCGTTCTTCGAGTTTTAACATTTATGTTCTTTTTTAATATTCTCTTTTTTAAGTTCTTTCTTTTAATTTGGTTATTTCATGTAATATTATTCTTGGTTTGCTACTTTTACCTTTTCTTTCTTAGGTTGTCACTGTTTTTTTCACTTCCTCTTCTTCATCCCGTTCTTCCACTAGCCTCTAATGCAAATTCCGGAAATACTGCTTTTCGGCATTTATTAATTTCTAATAATTGTCTGACCAAAAAAATTTAATAAATTAATATTTACTGCCTTTTTATACATATGTACTCTTGAAATTCGCAACTATCTCTGTGGCGCCTAATCTTTTTATTGTCTACTGTCACAGTTCTTTAAAGCCACGATCTAGTGCTTTATACCTATTTTCAATCTGTGAAATTGTGAAATAATAATCTCCTTTGCACATGTTCTCTTGGAAAAACTTCCACATAGCCTTTTCATTTCTTAATTTTATTGTTTTCCCTACTTTTGTGTACAATTCTAGTAGAAGCTTTGTTGCACTTGTCCACAACTGCTTTGTACAGGGATTTACAATTTCGCTGATTTCAGAAGTAGGGTCATCATCTGTAAGAAGTATGTTATATAATTTTATTACATCATTATAAAATCATTGTGATTGCATAAAAAACTGATAACAATAAATTACTTATTTTGTTAATTTCGTCTTTGCTATCTAGGCGGCGAAATTGGTTTTTAACGCTTGTAGCGGATATAGACTTGTCTTAATTTTTTTCCTCTTTGGAGCAAAACCGTTTCCCTTTTCGAAGGTTAGCTTCGTTTCTTTGGTGTTCATTTTACTGGCATCGCACATTTAGCTAGAAATTTTGCAATATTTGTTTTTCTTTAAATTCTTTTAAGGGTTTTCGAAAGGGGTGTTAAACCTTCTACCGGTTTTTTTTGGTAAGGAGCGTGAAGCTTCCACTGTGTTATGTATACCATATTGGTTTTCGTTTGGATGAAACCCATTTTAAAACCTAAATTGGAAGACATATTTCTACGAGGAAGATTCGTAACTAAACTTCTACAAAGGAGACATCTGTCCTGGAATTTTGATTTTGGAGTCAGGTTTTTCCTTCTTTTGATAAGTTCTCAACAGCCCAACGTAAGAGTGCAACTTTTCGTTCTCTTGGGAATTTTAGGCACCCGAAATAAACTCTCATTCGTGAATTTTTAGTGCTCAGAGTTGTTATGTCATAAACAAAATTTAGTGTCAAGGTTATTAATTATAATTTAAATTCTATCGATAACCCCTGATTTTGCCTATACACAGGGTGATCGAATTTCACATAATTAGATTACGGTCATGTCCAATTTTTTTTTAAATTAATTGCTATCGTTTCCAAATTTTAAAATTAATATTTCATATATATATATATATATATATATATATATATATATATACTGTATGTGACTAATTCAGGCCAATGAATTGCAATAGTTTTATTTTATATTTTACAACGTTTATTTTTTTACAATGACTAAACTGCAATTTCTCTCGAATATTTTTTTAATAATCTAGTACTGGATATACTGAGTGTGTAAAACTATATGAAAAATTCAACTACAGATCTGCGGTCGAATTAACATTTTTGATCTAGGTTAAGGCATATTGAAATTTCGACCAATTACTTAATTATTTTAATCTTTGTGCCTTTTGCAGTATAATTAGAATTTATCTGATTACGGAATTATAACATGACGCAGCTTAAACTCAAGTAATTTTCTTTATTTTATGTAATATTGTTCAATAAATTTATGATTTAATATACCGGGTAATCCATAACACAGTATAAATTTGCACAATTTTACTTTCAACTCAATTTATTAACTTTTGCATTTAATTTTAAGCAAGTTGGTCGCTTGTATATTTATTTTGATATTATTAATTGCGGCTTGAGAGCCTTCCTGATAATTTTCTTTAGTGTTTCTTTCAATATACGTATTTCTTTTGTTAATGTATCACATACCTGGCTGTTTTATATATATATATATATACAGGGTTGTCCAAAAAGATGTTACCACTTATACCACTTATATGGGAAAAACTTTTATTTTAGTAACACATTATGTACACAAGTCAAAATAGAGCTAATGCACTCCTTCGATCTGTACTGCTTGATTTTGAATGCATGAGTGAAGTCTTTGCACCATAGAGGTCATAGCTCGTTCACACATTTCCATAGGTATAGAGCGGACTACTGTTATTATGCGCTCTTTCAGGTCATTAATGTCAATAGGCTTTGTAGCATACACGCGATCTTTCAACATTCCCCATAGCAAGAAATCGCAAGGGGTCAAGTCTGGCGACCGTTCTGGCCAAGACAAAGGTCCACCTCTTCCAATCCAACGTCTACCAAATGTTTGATCTAGGTAATGTCGAACCGCTAAGGAATAATGTGGTGGTGCACCGTCTTGCTGAAAGTAACCAGATGTTAAGATACGGAGGGGAAGATTGTCTACAACAAAATTCTGCAGCATATCCAGGTAAGCATCTCCCGTTACAGTCTGGGCGCTAAAAAAATATGGACCAAGCACTCCAAACTTCGATATGCCACACCATACGTTAACTTTCGGTGTGGAGCGAGTGTGCTCTCTTAGTTCATGAGGATTATCTGTATTCCAAATGCTGCAATTGTGCTTATTGACGTTGCCACTGATATGAAATGTGGCTTCACCCGACATGAAGAACATAACATTAGGGTCTATGTTCGTTATTTCTAGTATCACTTCTGCAGCTCGAACACGAGCAATTTTATCGGCATCAGAAAGCGCCTGAATAATTTGAATGTAATACGGCTTCATTCCCAGATCGAGGTGAAGAATTCTCAGAACACTTGACCGCGAGATTCCGCTTTCCAATGCTAATCTCGTACTTGATTTTCTTGGGCTGTTAATTATTCGACCTTGTACATATATGATGTTATTTTCCGTTCGAATGGTTCTGGGACGTCCACTGTTTCCTTTACAGTCATTAGTGACAGACCCTGTGCGCACAAATTTTTCATGCACTCGACGGATAGTTAAACGGCTTGGAGGTTCTTTCTGAAACCATTTCTGAAATTTTTGTCTTACTACTGAGGGTGACCCGAACACCTCCATCCAAGACGCTACCTTTCTTCTCTCTTCCAAAGTAAGTCGGGTGGCCATATTTTGTCTTCAAACTAAAAAAATAAAAATTAAATTAAAAATTAGGTAGTTCCATATGAGTGGTAAAATCTTTCTGGATAACCCTGTATATAAACAAGGTGTCCCGTATCGCTATGTTCAAATTTTAGGAGTGTAAAGTAGACTTCATTTCAAGTAACAAAAACCCAAAACTTCTATATCCATTTTTATTTGCTTCAAAGTTACAGATCTATGAATGTGATTGTCAGATCATAAAGAAAAATGTAATCCTAAAGTCAATACAAACTGATTTTATTTAAAAAAAGTTATACGGTTCAATAACAGGCCTGTGATTGTTAACGTCGCATAATAAAATGTTATCCTAAAATAAATAAACACATATCGTAGTGCATACAGTAATTTCTTGGAGATCTACAAAAAAGAGTACTGGAAATTGATTTATGATAAAGAAGATTCTTACTTATTTCGTAAGTGCTGAACCATGAATATCATACAATAAACAAATGTTCAGATGACTGTTAACGTTACATTTTTTAATAAAGGATTACATTACGTTTCAGTTCATACAACAGCTTATTAGTGAGTGGACACGTTTTCTTTATTCAAAACGCCTTAACGATTTTCTTCTCAAGAGTATGCGGACATGCATTTTGTATATGGCTACTGTAACGGCAGTGCACGTCAAGCAGTTATTGAATACCGACATCGGTTTTCCGATAGGCGCATTCCTCATTACAGAACGTTTCTGGAGGTACACAAATAATTTCGGGAATGCGGACTGCGTGATTATCTTTTCGACCGAGGAGTAAATTTGCCAGCAGACTTAGAGGAAGAAGCAGTAGCTATTGTTACAAGGGATCCAACTCTCAGTGTACGTCGAATCGCTAGACAACTAGGAGTGCCACGAACGACAGTTTGGCGAATTTTAAAACGTGAGGGCTTATATCCACTATCACTATCACTATCGCAGGGGACACGGTTTGCTTGAGGCAGAACACTATGCTCGTCTAGTTTATTCTACCTGGATATTAAGCCAGTCACGGCTTCATTTTAATTACTGCAGAACAGTCCTCTGGTCAGATGAATCTGCGTTCACTTGAAGTGGTGTTACAAATCTGAGAAACCTGCACAGGTGGGATGAATTCCAAAACTATACGCCCATCTAAATTTCAATATCAATTTTCTATTAACGTTTGGGCCGCCCTAATCGATGACTTGTTGATTGGTCCTGTCGTTCTTCCTGGGAGGTTAAATGCAGACAATTACCTTCAATTTCTTATTGACGAACTGCCAGGTCTTTTAGAGGATGTCCCACTGAATGTTCGACGAGACATGTGGTTTCACATGGATGGGGCACCACCACATTTCGGAATTGCTGTCCGAAATTGGGTTAACATCAATGATCCAAGATGGATTAGTAGAGGTGGTTCTGTTGCATGGCCACCCAGATCACCCAATCTTAATCCCCTTGTCTTTTATTTATGGGGGTACATGAAAAATTTAGTCTACGCGCAAGTTTCGAACACAAGAGAAGACTTGGTGAATCGTATTCACCTGGCTGCCGAGAAAATCCGACAAAACAAGTATGAAATTCGGATAAGTACTTCTTCTGTTGGCTTACAGGCACAAGCCTGCATTCAACAAGGAGGTGGACATTTCGAAAATATTATTAATTGAACTTTTTTTAATAAAATCAGTTTTTATTGACTTTAGGATTACATTTGTTTTCATGATCTGACAATCACATTCATAGATCTGTAACTTTGAAACAAATAAAAATGGATATACAAGTTTTGCGTTTTTGTTATTTGAAATGAAGTCTACTTTACACTCCTAAAATTTGAACATAACGATACGGGACACTTGTATACCGTATGTGATAAATATCATTAGGCATAGAAAATCAACGTATGAGTACATACAATGTATACGTACATGAGAAAGCCAGTCCAATGGCAGCGAAGACCGCGACGACTGACTCTCGTCTCCGATACCGATTGACTGGAAATTTTGCATTCAGTCTAGCTGCGGCCGTTACAGTTTGAAAGCGTACAATAAAATTAATGTATAATGGCTCTTTATACACCCACTGAAAAGCTTCAGTTAGTAAAATGGTTTGATGCTGGCAAGTCTGCAATGGAGTGCATGAATTTGTTTGCGCTGACTTTTCAGACCGTTCTGTACCTTGCAGACAAACCATTTATAATATTATAAATAAATTTGAAACTTGTTTCTGTCTCAATAACTGTACGAAATGCAAACCAAAAGAGGTATCACCACAAAAAATTGAGGAAAGAGAACGGCAGGATGTATTAATTTGTAGTATTGTGGAAATTGATAACACGAGATCTACTAGAAGTGCTGCCGAGGAATTGGGTACAAGTAACACAACTATTTCACGTATTTGGAAACGTAATGGTTTAAAATGTTTCAAATATTCGAAAACTCAACAAATATTTCCCGAGGACAATTTTCGGAGAATGGAGTTTTGTCAAGACGTTATGGAAAACATACATCGAGATCAAAATTTCGTTAAAAATATTCTCTTCACCGATGAATCAACTTTTCCATTACACGGAAAGCACAATCCCTCTGTTCTTCGATATTGAGCTTCGGAAAATCAACACCGGCATTTTGCAAATCGCACTCAGTATCCTCAAAAACTAAGCGTTTGGGCAGGTATTTTAGGTGATCATTCTATAGGCCCCTATTTTATTGATGGTATATTAAATGCGGACAAGTATCTCGAATTACTGAAAAATCAAATACTTCCCGCCATTCAAAACATTGGAATAAATCAGGAAATCGTTTGGTTTCAACATGATGGCTGTCCAGCACATAATGCAGTGAGGGTAAAGGAATTTCTAGGAAATACTTTTCTTGACTGTCTTATTACTGGAACAGGAAACATTAAATGGCCCCCGCGATCTCCTGATCTATCTCCAAATGATTCCTTTTTGTGGGGATATCTAAAAAATATTGTTTATACTCATGAAGCTGGTAGAGCAGAAAATCTAGTTGCCTTGAAAGAAAAAATAACTGAGGCTCCGAATTCATTAACTGCCGACATGTTAGCAAATGTAAGAGCTAATTTCTACGACCGCCTAGGACTATGTCTTGCTGTGCAAGGAGGAATTTTTGAACCTCTTGTATAATTTATTATAAATTTTAGAATCCTTTTTTATTTATTTTATTAGGATTATTCTTTAATTTTATTAGAATTACGCTTTTATTTTTGCGACGCACCGCAGCTTAAAAATTTCCTGCATCTACTGAAAGAAATAAGAAAAGCAAATTCCTTGCAATTCGTAAATGTTATTTTAGAACGCATTACAAGTACCTATGTCGATGGTCAAATGATTACTGCTAACTTGTATTTGCCAAACAATCGGAGACAATCGTTGCCAGCCGTCGCGGTCTTCGCCGGCATTGGATCGGCTTTTCCATATACATATACATCGTATGTACTCATACGTATTCCCTATGCCTAATGATATTTGACACATGCGGTATATGTATATTTGACCTGTTTATAAGATAATAAATCATACCTTGTTAATGTTATCGAACCTTGAATTTTATTTATTTTATTTGATTATTGTCTGCTGGATCCCTTCAGATTTATTTGGTTTATCTTCGGCAACTTCTGTGTTAGCTATGCAGGCTGAGATTATAAACACGGTGGCACCTATTTTAAAACGAAGCTCTCTCTAACTCGCCTCTAAATTGGCTGCCATCTCAACCTAAGATCTCCGGAGTATTATTTGTGTATGGTAAGTGGGTAAGTCATAAGGGTTATAAGATAAGTAGGAAAGGCGCTCGTAACAGTATGTTATCCAAATACAAGCATTTTTATTTAAAATAAATCACAAAACTAAGTTTAATTCATTTTTAAAATGTCATTCAATAATATTTGAATTATAAATCAGATATGCTATAGCAGTGATTTCAAACACAATATTATTGCTCCGTTATTCCTTCAAGTTAAAAATACGAAATGAGAATTTTACAGTGCTTTTGTAATTTACAAATGTGTACACGATTATGTATTTAATATCCTTTAGTTATGTCCAGGACCGTGGAAAATGGCTTGTTATTGATATATAGCTGGTGGTTATCTCTAAATTGTTCCGCTATATGCCTAGGAAGGCTCATTGCTGAGACGTGTGGTGTAATTTTTACCTAAAATAAAAAATAGATTAACTATATAAAACGTTAACATTTATTTTATTTGTAGTTATTAACAATGCGTTAAGAGATATATGAGAAATTAACAGAAAATTACTATTTCATTAACAGAAACTGATATATGTATACGAGGGCTGATCCCTTTGCTTCGCCCCTGACCCATTTATAAACCAAAACATTTATCTTCACGTCGCATTGAACCCTGCTATGTATAGACTAATCCTAGAAACGTACAAGTCTGAACCTGTTAAGGCATGCCTACAGTAGACGTCCGAGGTCGACAGAGTTACATATCAGTATCAAAATGGATCGTGTCGAGCAACGAGCGGTGATTAAATACTTGCGTTTGAAAGAGATGACTCCCAACTTGAATTCATTAAAATCTGGTGAATACATTAGAGAAATCTGCAGTATCATATGACATATTTAAAAGGTGGTGTCGTTAGTTTAAATGTAGTAGACACTCGTGTACAGACGAACATACAGGTAGAGTACCCACAACCGTCACTACCCAAGAAACTGTTAAAAAGATCCATGATCTCGTGCTGCGACATTGACGTGTGACTATTAGACAAATAGTTGAAGATACTGGTCTCTCATACCATATAGTATATAATATTACAGCTGAATTGAACATGAAAAAATTGTCTGCAAGATGGGTACCACGACGTGTTAACAGATGCACACAAGCAAACTCGAAAAGACATTTGCAATCTCCTTTTAACGTCGTATAAACACGACAAAGACAATTTCTTGCAAGATTAGTGACAATGGATGAATCCTGGATCTATCATTATGATGTAGAGACCAAAATACAGAGTGTAAGGAGTGCACACATCAAGGTCCACCACCGCCGAAAACAATCAAGATTCAAACTTCAGCAACGAAGGTCATGCTATCCGTATTTGGTGATACTGAAGGTGTAATTTTAGTAGATTTCCTGTGAAAGAGGGCCACAATTACATGTGCTTATTATGCCTATTTAATTCCCAAATTACGTGACTTGACAAAAGAAAAACGTCCGGGGAAGTTGCGCAAACTATATTCTTGCATCAGGATAACGCATCCAGTCACAGGACCGCCATTGCAACAGCTACTGTTTATGAATTAGTTAGTGTTCAAATAAAACTCAAACAAATTGTTGCACAATTAGTTTAATGTATAACATTATGGTTATGAATTGACACGTTGTTACAATGCTCATATATTGTCTCTCTCTATTCTTATCGTCAAAAATACCAACGTAACAAAAGTTCCAACGTTTAACTGCACCAACATTCCGCCCGCCTTGAAATAACTGATTTCGAAATAAAAATACATTGCAAACATAAACAAATATAAACACATAAAATAAGTAAATGATTAATAATTAATCTTCTAACGGCAAAGGACACAATTTTCGGACTGGTCGCTTCATCACACCTCTCACGGTCTTGACAGTGGCGACTTTCGCTATACCGTCATCTCCATAGGATAGATCCAAAATTCTGCCATGTAACCACTTCAATGTAGGCAGCCGTTCGTCTTTGATGAGGACTGTTATTCCCACCTGGGGTGTCTTCACAGTGTTTGAAGACATCCACTTTGTCCTCTGTTGTAAATTTGACAAATATTCGGTTGACCATCGATGCCAAAAATGTTGTGCCATTTGAGTTAAGTGCTGATATCGTGATAGTCTGTTTGGTTTCTCTTCAATGATTTCTGGTTCAGGTAGTGAGACAAGTGAGTCACCGATAAGGAAATGTCCTGGCGTTAGGATAGCTAGGTCATTTGGATTGCTGGAAATGAGTGATAAAGTTCTTGAATTTAGAATTGCTTCTACTTGTGTCAACAAGGTAAGAAATGCCTCATATGTTAAAGTTATGTTCCCCATAACGCGTGTTAAATGGTATTTGGCAGATTTTACTGCAGCCTCCCGAAGACCACCGAAGTGTGGAGAACCCGGAGGCAAAAAATGCCATATAATCGAATCTTGACAAAAACTCATAAATTTTAAATTGATTATTTCTAAGGAAGTTAAAAAATTCGTTCAGTTTGTTTTTTGCACCTACAAAATTCGTACCATTGTCACAGTATATATGAGAACATTTTCCCCTACGAGAAATGAATCTTTTAAGGCAATTTATAAATGAAAATGTGGTCAGATCTGACACCAATTCAATATGTACCGCTCTCGTAACAAAACAAACAAATATGCAAATATATGTTTTTACTATTTTATGACTCTTAAGATTACTATGTTTAATGTTAAAAGGACCGGCAAAATCAACACCGCAAATATTAAATGGTCTTGTTCGGCTGATGTGTTCCTTTGGCAAGTTACCCATTATGTGCTCATAACTGCTTGGTTTTGCTCTAAAACATACCTTACATTTTGCAAATATTTCTCACTACGCTTCGTCCTGCGATGGGCCAATATCTTTAACGAATAATTGCTAAAAGCGTCTGTGGTACCACGTGAAGATGCTTTCGGTGTTCTTGTTCTACAATCAATTTGGTTAAATGATGTTTTCGTGGGAGCAATATAGGGTGTTTATTATCATAAGATAAATTCAATTTACCCAAGCGTCCACCAACTTTCAGTAAACCATCTTCGTGAAGAAATGGTTTTAATGATAAAATATTACTATTCGAATGTATAGGTTTCTGGGTTTTCAATCTTCTTACTTCCTTATCAAACATCTGTTATTGAACGATTTCTATTAATTTTCTCAATGCTTCCTCTAGTTCATTTATCTCTAAAGGACCTGTTTGTCTGAGTTCTTGTTTAACGCGTGCATTGTTTGCAAATCGAAAAATGTATGCTGTCACTCTTTGTAATCTTAACAATGTTGAGAATTTTCCAAAAAAATCTTGTATGAGTACATGAAATATTTGGATAACCTTTACGTCGGGTAACTTTCCAATGTGTTCAGATGTTGTCTCAGGCCAACAAGGTTCGCTTTACTCTAACCATGGTGGTCCCTTCCACCACAACGTTGATGTTGCTAATTGATTGGGATAAGATCCTCTTCTTACAAGATCTGCTGGATTTTCTTTACCCCTCACGTGTTTCCATCTATTAACGTTGGTTAATTCCCTGATCTCTGATACTCTATTTGCAACAAATGTTTTTAGTCCGGCAGGTTCCCTGGCGATCCAAGCCAACACTATGTTAGAATCGGTATAATAAAATATTTCGTCGATATCGATACACAAAGACTCTATTACCTTATTCATTAATCTAGCAAGGAGTAATGCACCGCACAATTCAAGCCTTAGTAATGTCAATTTTTTCAATGGTGTAACACGTGATTTCGCACACAATAGCCTTGAACAAAACTGATTACTGGTAGTGACTGTTCTCACATAAACACATGCTCCATACGCAAGTTCTGATGAATCACTAAAGTCATGTAGTTGAATTACTGTTACATCTTCTCTAAGGCAATATCTAGGAATATGAAAACTGTTAATCTCTGGCAAGCGACCACAAAAATGAGTCCAAATTGAATGTATTTCGAATGGAACACTTTCGTCCCAATCTGTTCCTAACTGGCACAATCTCTGTATCAATAGCTTGGCCTTTATAATGCATGGACTCACTAATCCCAGAGGATCAAAAACTTGAGCGATCGCAGATAAAATGCTTCGCTTAGTTACCCTTATGTGGGAGCATTCAGAGACGTTAATTTCATAATGAAGTGTCATTTTTTGAATTCCAGGTAAGGCCCAATGTTTTTGTTGTTTTACTTTCAGCTAGTAAATGCGTAATATTCCGATTTTCTTCATGCATATCTTCCAAAATCACGTCATTGTTAGATGACCACTTGCGCAGATGAAATCCGTAGTCACTCAAAATTCTTATTAAATCTTGCTTCAATTGTTTAACTTCCTTTATTGTTTCTGTGCCTGTTATTAGATCGTCCACATAAAAGTCCGAAAGTATCACTCTACTAACTTCCGGAAATTGCTCGATGTTGTCATGTCCTATTTGCTGAAGACAACGAATTGCTAAATAAGGCGCAGTCGTTGTGCCATATGTTAATATGTTCAATTTATAGATATGTATTGGGTCATATGTGTTTGATCTCCACAATATTCGCTGTAAATCTCGTTGATCTTCATTCACAAATACCATTCTGTACAGTTTTGCGACATCCGCGGTCATTACATATTTATGTTTTCGGAATCGCAATAATATTGAAAACAGATCATCTTACAAGGTAGGTCCCGTTTTCAATTTATCATTCAGTGATATAACCGTGCTTGTTCTAGCGCTGCCATCGAACACTATTCTCAACTTCGTTCTTTCACTAGTTTCCTTGTATAGGCCATAATGCGGTAAGTAATTTGTGTAAGTAATTGGTTGTTCTGTCATTTGATCATCTTTAACCACGGACATGTGCCCCAATCTTTCATATTCTTCCATGAACTCCGAATAATTTTTCTTGAATTGATCATTTTTTTCTGAATCGTTTTTCCAATAACGAGAATCTGTGTACTACTGTTTCATATGAATCACCTAGCTCATTTATATTACCCTTTGTCGGTAATGTAACCTCAAAATGACCATCGTTGTGCCTGATAGTCGTGTTCTTAAATAAATCTTCGCATTCCTGCTCTTCCTCTGTGAATTTTGTTTTATTGCTCACGTACTCTTCCACCGTCCAAAACTTCTGTAATTGATCCTGAAGGCCAATTGAAGATAAATTGCAAATTACTGACTCGTTATTGAATTTTTCGTCACCTTTCCTTGTCGATGGAATGTCGTATTTGTCCCACGCAGATCAAATCCCAAAAAACCGTAGCACCTATTAATAAGTCAATTTGCCTAGGGATATTAAATTGTGCGTCCGCAAGAATGATTACCAGGCATTTTAATATTGCTTATGTTAATCTTAGTAGTTGGAAGATTTACAGTTATTTGATCAATTACCAAAAACGTCATATTAATCTTGAAATTGTTAAATTTAGATAATATTGTCGCTTGAGTCGTAGACGATATCGTGATTATAGATTGATTTATTCCAACAACTGGTATGTTCACTGATTACAATTTCAAGCCCAATTCTGTACACAATCTTGTGGAAATGAAATTCGATTGTGATGCACTATCCAACAATACTCGACATTCACGCAACCGATTGTTTTGATCAGCTATGTATACTAATGCTGTTGATAGTATGATCTCAGACATATCTTTAATATGACTATGTAACACCGAAGTTGATTGGTTTTCTGATTGTTCTACGTCACTGCTCGTTTGCTGGCACTCGCTTTGTTGTTGTTGATTACTATTACTACCTGGTCCTCTTTGTTCCGACAAATGTAATAAGGAATTATGTTTTTATTACACTTTTTGCACCCACCTGAAACACACTGTGCCACTGAATGATTGGCACGCAAACAATTGAATCACAACCCCAGCTTTTTCACTTCTGTCACACGTAATTTCACTGGTAAATTTAAGAATTTTTCACATCGAAACAAACTGAGATTCCTTGCACATGTAACATGATACTGAATTATTTGAAGCAACAAGAGCACGAACACCTTATTTTACATTTAACCGTTTATTACTATACATTTTATTTTGATCACTCACATATTATTTTTATTCACATTCCTCTGTTGATCAGCTTCCAATGTTTCTAAAAGCTGACAACGTTGAGACAAAAAATCAAATAACCTATCCATTGTTTGCGCATCATCCGCTATTACTAATTTTTCCCATTCTCTTTTTGATGTATTATCTAATTTTGATGAAACTAAATAAATTAACAAATTATCCCAATGTTGCACTGGTTGACCGAGCGACTTTAGTGCCCGTATATTCTTTTTTACACCGTCATGTAATTTCCTGAGTAACGGCAAAGATTCATTCGTTAAAGTTTGCAACTCAAAAAGCGCTTTTATATAATTATGTCTGATCAACCTTTTATTCTCGTATCTATCTTTCAACAAACCCCAAGCTATTTCGTAATTGTCTTCTGTAACCTCTAAAGCAGGCAACACCTCGGCAGCCTCTTCGGTTAAACATGATTTTAAATAATACAACTTTTGAATATTAGTTAGTGACGTATGTAAATGAATCAAGGATCTAAATGTATCATAAAAAGTAACCCATTGATCATAACTGCCCGAAAAGCGAGGCAAATCTATTGGCGGTAATTTAACCTGACTAGACAACGTGTTATTTTGATTAACTGTTGCGCTAGCGGGAGATAATGAATTGTTTGAGGCACTTAAATCATTAGTTGATGTTTTACTATAATACTCATTTAATTATTGCCTTAATATTGAAATAATTTCAAAATAACTGTCTTCGAATTTTTTTCATTCTTCAACTTGTGTTTCGTCTAAGAATTCTAGTTTATCCTGTACAAATTCAAACTTAGACCACAATTCTTCACATTTTTTAAGCCTATCGGGAAGCTGTACAGCTTGATCATGTGTTAATTTATCTAAAAACTTTTTAACATTGGTTAATTGAGATTTCATTGTGCCGCGTTTAAGCTTGAATTCTTTCAGTTCGTCTACCGTTTTCGTAGCTCCGATTAATAATAATAATAACGCAAAACAAATAGAAGCAATTAAAATGTAAAAAGGATGTATGAAAGGAATAATTACTCACTTGCTCGCTTAGTTTGATCTAGTTCCAACGAATCACACACATCCAACTTCAGCCATTGCCATTACGAATAGGGATGCCATTGTTATTTGTTTTCGTTACACTGATTTTATTTGTTATATGTTCACTGACGTTCACCCTCGTTGCTCAAAATCCGGTTGAAGGACCAAAATGTTTATGAATTAGTTAGTGTTTAAATAAAACTCAAACAAATAGATGCACAATTAGTTTAATGTATAACATTATGGTTATGAATAGACACGTTGTTACAATGCTCATATATTGTCTCTCTCTATTCTTATCGGCGTAAGCGCAATCGTCAAAAATACCAACGTAACAAAAGTTCCAACGTTTAACTGCACCAACAGCTACAATAGTTCAAGCAGGCTTCGAATTAGTTGAGCATTCCCCAAATTCGCCAGATTTGGCCCCAGCGATTACCGACTGTTCCCAAAACTTAAAGAACACTTGCGTGGTTAACGATTTCCGTAAGATAATGATGTGATATTTGCGGTAAATCAGTGGTTTGCAGAGGTTGAACAATATTTTTTTCTAGAAGCATTAGAAATGCTAGAACATCGATGGGATAAATGTATTAACCTTAATAGAGACATATGTTGAAAAATAAAAATAAGATATTCGTAATTTTTTTACTGCGAGTGGGTCAGGAGTGGGGCAAAGCGATTCGCCCTCGTAGAGAAACTTTCTTTTATCTACTACTAGGGACCGGATACGAGAGGTCCATGACTCATCGCCCACGGGCGTACTATTGAAAATTTGTATTTTTAAAGAGTTTTTACTTTTATTTATATAATTGGAAAAGAAACGGGTGGTAATCTATAAAATACGAAATACATTTTTATTTGTTCAAGTTGAGTAAAGGTGTATTAATATTAACTAGCAATAATTTCTAAAGGTTCTCTTCTGTAAGATTTGTTCTCTTTGAATGAAATACATCCTCTTAGATAGAAAATGTCCTTTCTACATCGCAATAGGATATGTGCATACTGGAAATATTCTTTTGTTTCAGCGTATTTAGCAGTTAGATTTTGAGGCATTGTCCCCATACACAGTTGCCGCAATGATATTAAATCTGGATTTCTATTAAAAACTACGTCTAACTTTTGCCGAAGGCCACATCCGAAGTCACTTGGAATATTTTTCAAATTATTAATAGCCACATCTAATGTGGTTAATCCATAATTTAATTTGAGATTTTGATTTTCAAAAAAAAAGTACAACTGATTTTTTAAATTTGGAATTTGTATTAGTTCCTTGCACTTAGAAATACTTCGAGCATCGTCATTTAAACATGTAACGAAATTTTGTAAACTATCTAAATTCTCTGCATAAAAACTAGTAGCTTCCAACCATGATCCCATCTAGTTATTACTGGAGAGGGAGGCAGAGACAAAGATGGAAGTTTTTCCCTGTAAAGAGCTACTCTCAATGCTGCTTTTCTGAAAATCTTTTTAAAAGCGGATAAAAGTCTATCAACTTCCGGAAAGGTGTCTCTGATATATTCACAGATTCTGTGGAGAACATGTGCTACACAAGTAACGTGTGTTCATTTGAAAAGTCAAACTACATTTTTGCCAAATAATGACACCATTAATCACAGATCAGACAAATTTTGTAAATCAAATAGTCTTTTCCGCCGAGGCAACGTTTTGTCTCAATGGTGCGGTCAACAGTCACAACTGTCGTTACTGGTCAACAGAATATCCTCACTTGATAGAAGAAGTCCATACGCAGCACCCACAAGAAGTGAATTTGTGGGTTGGTATACTGGGAAATAAAATAATAAGCCCTTTTTCAAAAGAGAAACTTTAAATGGTAATAGATATTTAAATTTATTGCGGAACGATATCGTACCAGCAATTACAGCGCTATTTCCAAATCCAAATAGACTTAATCTACCAAACGAATCAATTTGGTTCCAACAGGATGGGGCTCCGCCACATTTTGCGCGTGACGTTTGTGACTATCTGGATGAGGTATTTCCTGCACGCTGGATTGAATGCAGAAGAGCAATCGAATGACCAGCCCGTTCCCCAGATTTATCGCCACTTTATTTCTTCTTGTGGGGGTCACTTGAAATGTCAAGTGTATAAAAATAGACCAAAAAATCTAGAAGAATTAGAGGGACGAATAACTGAATAAATCAACAGTCTCAGACCGCAAGTTTTGTATAATTCACTAAGACATTTTTTTGATAGATTATATCACTGCCAAGAGGTTAACGGAGCACAATTTGAAAATTTATTGTAGTCTGTAAATCTATTTATTAATACTTTTTTATTTCACGTTATCTAACTAAATTTTTTTTTTAATTTTTCTGTAAGTTTTTTTAGGATAAAGAAAAAAATACATTTCTGATTGTAGTATTTAATTCTCATTCCGAAATTACAACAATATTCCATTTAAAAAAATATAGTAGGAAGCATTTCCGGTCAAAACGGGAATACAAAATAAATATGAATGTCATGAGTAAATTCGTAATATTTAACTATATATCAGATTTACAGATTTACCTTTAGTATGGACATAGTCTTCGCTGTGGCTAGGTGGCTATTGTAATTTATGATAAAACAGGAAAAAATAGGCTTGCGTCAAAAAATTTGTACACAAAACGTTTCCCCGTTTCTTCCTTCCACTAAAACAATTGTGAGAGCCGTGTATCGCCTTAAGGATACAGGATTAGTAATTCCACGTTTCAAAGGTCATGGGTCTCAAGGATCACGCAAAGTGCAACAACTAGAAGAGGATATTTTAAATATCGTGGAAGCGGATCCAGACATAACCCTAGCACGGGAAGCAAACTACGGTACATCAAATTTTGAAAACTAATTTACTTCATCCGCATCATAATCAACGAGTTGCTTTCTGTGAGTGGTTTCAACACAGAGAAGTTCATTAGCCAGATCTTGCATCAGTAATTCTCTTAATCGACTAATTATTCAATGTGCCGCTTCAAAATTGACTTAACGACTTATTCACTTCCAAGTCACAGGATTTCTTCAGACGTGGAATCCAAAAATTGTCAGATAGTTGGAAGGCAATCGTAAATAGTGTATTTTATTTATTAAAAAATTATTCAATTTTGAATGCAATAAAAATGCTACGAACTTATACATCAACCCAATATGTTTAATAATTGCTTAAAATGAAGAACAAGAAAGGCATGGTAAATAAATATAATAAAGACAGTTTTGCTCATATGTGTTGGGGATTGATGTAACAATGTTATGGTTGATGTTGGCTTGTGGAGCAAAGGTTTGCAATGACTCCGGTTTCTGGCGGTGATACTTTAACGTCAGTTATTAGAATCACGACCCCGATGTTGCTTTACCGTGCACAGGTTGTGGCTGTATACACTTTACTATTTAAATCTTCGATAACTTGAATGAATAAATGTACTTTCATCTAAATATATTTATATACACTATATACATTTATTTTGGATCCACAATGACGTATACTAACACAAAAGTGCTGCTGGGACTTGCTAAAGTAGGATTGTTATGATATTACGAAGAAGACTGTGAGTCTTGTACAGATGTTGAGTTGTTACTGTTTGAGTTCATACTGTTGAGTCTCTTGCTGCAGGTATGAGACTCTAATTGAAACTTTTCCATTCTGTACTGTTTTACAAGCAGGTAAAAATATACCACAACCTCTAACTATTTTATTACATAATTAAATGCGTGTAATTGTTGAACATTGTCTTGTTTGACGTCATAACGGGGAATTTTTGTGTATAACTTCGTGGAAATTGTGCATACAATCAATAATACCCAAGGCTTACGATAGTGTCTTAAAAATCTCACTAATAAATAAGTAAATAAAATATCATTACTAATTGAGTACTAGTAGGTGTCATAAATCTAATTATGTAATTCCGGTTAATTCCTTTGTACAGTAATAGAACTCTATTATACATATTTAGTTAACAAAGGGTGATCAGACCAAATATCGTCTATTTAAATCGTTCAATAATAACCCTAGGCAATAAAACAAGCGATCTGATGTATAAAGCAATAAATAAATTTAGAAAAAGATGCGGAATATTAATATCCATAGGTAATAAATAGATTTGCAAATGTAGAGGATATCGCTTTCTTAGAATTTAGAGAACATTTTTACCATTTGAATGTGCTAATAAAAAATATGTTATACAGTGGTGTAAACTTGAAAATGCACGTTAAATATTTTATAAAATTGGAAATGTTTATGTTTGAATTCTATATCCATGTCTACTTATATTTAATAATAAAAAATGTTTGAAATTAAAATATTACGATAGGATATTAAATGTATCCGTAACAATATGTACTCGACTCTTATTTATCAGTTCCGGATATAATATAAGAAATAGAATAAAAACATTTATATAAACGCCTGTTAAAGACTTTTTTTTACAAACACAGCTAAAAGTGTTAATATTTTGCTAGGTTTTGTAAACTAGGTGCACTCACTTGCGGCATTGACCATAATGGAGAACTTGGTGGTAAAGGCTCTGTATTAAATACATCTAAAATAGCTGCTGATATCCATTTTTTATTTAAAGCCTCAATTAGGTCGTTATCACTTATAATGCTTCCTCTTCCAACGTTGATGAACACTGCTTCTCGCTCTTTTTTTAGTCAATCTGTTATTTCATTAATCAAAATCGAGAATTTGTCACTTACCTCTACAATTTCTTAAAACACTACCTCCTAATAAACTATTGGTTTCATTTGTATTTGGTAAAATATTTACAACATAATCACATTGCTTCAAAAAGTCCGACAGTTTGGGTTTATTATAATATTCCTTTAAAATTTTTTTCATATCTCCATCTACACTATCCCTTCGACCAAATCCATATATTGTAGCTCCAAATTTATGCAAAATTTCACCAACTAAAAAGTTTAAATAATTTTTGCAATATTCAATGATAAATAGAATTTGGCGCTTTACTCCAAGATCCAATTTGTCCAATGCCCATTACACCAATATTTAAGTCAGAAATAACTCTATAATTTCCAATTTTTCCTTCGTTCGACCAACGTTTAGATATTTGATTGTTATATATATTAATATAGTTTCTTTCGTGATTGGCTATATTGCTTACTACATATTCTGCCATTATCCTACCAAAATGCTTTCCGGAAAATCTGGTAATTATGTAAGGGATTGGTTTGTTTTGGTCAATGTATTGTAGTATTTTATCAACCCCCGCCCATGTCCCTTGAAGCCACTTTGTTTTTGACAATTCGTACATTACGGGAGCCAACAAATCAAAATCACCAATAATTATTTCGGAATTTTTCAATTTATTGTCTTTCTCTAAAATAAAATTAACATATGATTTTTACCTAAGCATCCACAAACATTTCAAACTGGAATAAAATCGATTTCATAACTTATTATAAATTATTGTGATTTCCAATTTCGTTAAAAATGCTTATTTCACAAAACATTGTATATTTTGTAATTTTTTGTAATCTAGACCATATATATAATTTTAGCCTGTCAAAAGTATTCACATCAACGAGAACAACGTTTTCAAGCATTACTGAAAATGAATGTGTTATTTCTCACAAAACCTGTGCCACTGTTAGCATCTAATAATATAAAAATTTATAGTTTTCAAATTAGTAAAGGATACGTTAATTACATTATAAATGCAGTTTCAGCTCTTTCTTCCGAGTCTTGTCTGTGTTAAATCTCTGTTCCTTTGTTTGTCTTTTTTAGATTAGATAATATTAATATTAAATAAGAATAAATAAATAACTTTAGAGCTTAGTAATTGATCAAGATGGCTAATGGGGTTTGACAAAAAGAAAACTACAAACTACTGCATATACACGTATGTATGTAGAGCAACCAGTAACAAATGCGTTTCAATTAAATAAATATTGAATTAAAAAATAAAAGCGCTAACTAAAGTGAACATACACCTTAATTAATGTAAACGAATTAGTGAAGGAATGTGAGGAAATTGAAATTATTATTGTAAGTTTACATTTAATTAAATGTAGAAGTATTAACTATATATGTAATATATACATACCTATGTGCATATGCGCACATAGCTGAGAATGAGTTATGAAAAGCATTTAATTGAAGTAAAGAGACAACCTATGAAAAATGAAAAAATGTAATTATGTAGAATATAAATCCAAAATATTGTGAGTCGATTACGATGCGACCCCTAAAATTACAAACCCCCTGAAAATTGTATTATTTGCCACCTATGAACTCAAAAATATTCAGAATGTGTATAAATACCTCTATTAAAGTTACACACACATATACGCTACAGCGTATGTTTACATACGTAACAGCTGCTGTTACAAAAAATATAGCGTTGTATGTTAAGGTCAAAAACCTCAATATATTTACGTACAAAAACTATAAACTCTTAAAACTAAATCAGCTATTTCATGTGTATTATGTGAATGTTTTCTTTTTTCGAGAAGTAACAAATAAAATGTTAGAGTCCGCACGTTTTCCACTGACACTTGCGCAGATACGCGTTTTGACCAAGAATAAGGAGATATATATGATTAAGAAGAGATGAAGATATGAACTAGAAGCTGTAAAAATATCGACCGGATCACGTGATTATTTTCGAATATTTCACGCTAATTTATCACTTGTCCGTCAGCCGTTTTGTATTGTTTATATTGGTTGTGTCATTTTCTTATATTTACGTCTTTATTTTCTTTTATTATGTACAAGTTTTTTTCAAAACTACACCGCGTTGTTATGATGTTAAAAAGTAATATAATACATTATAGGAATTTCAGGTATTAAATTGTACAATTTAATATTTTTAGAGGTTATAATGTTGGAACCGTCAACATCTGCTCTTTTTAGCGAAGGCTCTGGTGCGATTAAGAAAAAAAAAATTCTCTCAAGATACTCGAGAAATAATCTGGAATGTTTACAATTATTTTAAAAAGCAGTCTACATCGGGTGCATTATTTATTTCAACCTAATTATAATACTGCCATTTTTAGGTGACCAATATGGTATTCTTGTAAAAGTTGTCGAAACAAGTGGAGTTTCAAAGAGCACAGTAGTACGAAATGTTGGTGAAACAAGAGAAAAAGATGCATTTCTGTCTCCATACACAACAATTCGAAAAGCTTCTCCAAAATTCAGTGGATGAATTTGCAGAGCAACTAATTCCACATACAATATATAATTTCCATGTTACTGAAAAGCTAAAACCTATAGTGCAAGGAATTTTGAACAAACATGGAGATAACGTGTTACTTTTGCTGAAAAAGTAACATCATTGTTATAAAAGCTAGGATTTAGGTGTGTATTTAAATGAAATATAAATAATTTTAGCAATAATCAATAATACATGAATAGTTTATATAATTAGCTTTAACAAAGTGTGTCCTTTACATGAATGTACATATTTCACATTTTAAATTCAAATTGCTGAGCTTTTTATATATGTGTTATGTATGTAGGTATTTATTAATGCTTTACAATAAAAAAAAGATTAGATTACTTATATTTGTATTATTTTCCTGCACAATCGTTTAGAAAATATATAATTCAAAACTTTCTTTCTTTTAATATGATGTAAAATTAAACAAAACAATTAATTTGTTTAATCTTCACTATATAAAACGTATACTTACTTAAACGTTTACAAAAATGTGACGCGTTTCGCTAACACTGTAGCTTTACCAAACGACGACGGTATAATGATTATTCTACAAATGAAATGAGTGTATGCACATAAATTTGGTAATTACAGGTAGAAACGTTAAGCTGTTAACAAAGAAAGGAAGAGATTAGGCATTCAATCACAATAATCACATGGAAAAACCCTAATTAAATAAGTTTAGTAAAGGAGAACTATTTATATCTAGTAGGTCATTCAGTAAATTCCCAGACTTTTTATTTTTATTTATTTCCAGGGCTTCTAAGAGGTCTAATTTATGCGATTTATTTTGTACATGTAAGATTTCAAACTCGGGATCGAATGAATGGTTTTCAGATAATAAGTGATTTGAGAAATCAGAATCTAGTTTTTTGTTATCATAACTACGTTTATGTTCTGAAATTCTAGTTTTGAAATTTCTGAAAGTTCTACCAATATAAATTTTGTCACAAGTACTAGCACATTTTAATTCATATACCCCTGATTTATTAACTTTTGAGGATTTGGATTTATTGTTTTTAATGAACCTGGCTAAATTGTTGTCTGTTTTAAAGCATGTATTTAGGTCTGAAGTTCCTAAACATTTTTTAATTTTAATTGAAGGTTTTCCTATGTACGTTAAACTTTTAAATTGATTATTTTTATTTTTACTCTTATCAGAAGGAAATACTTGTTCTAACGTTTGCTTGTACATTTTCTTAGCTATAATATTATCAATTAAATTTGGGTCATAGTTATTATTGACAGCTCTTTGTTTAATAATATTTAATTCTTTGTTGGAATTATTAGTCGTTAAAGGAATTGTTAAAAGTCTGTGTATCATACTATTGTAAGCTGCTAATTTATGGTTATATGGGTGGACTGAACTATTATGAATTGTTATATCAGTATGTGATGGTTTATGAAATATGGAAAAATCGTGTTAATTATTTATTTTTGAAATAGTAAGGTCTAAAAAGTTGATAGAGTTATTTTGTTCAATTTCTACGGTGAATTTGATATTACTATGGATTGTATTTATATATGTTACGAAACTATCTAATTGTCTAGTGGTACCAGTAAAGCTAGCTAAAATATCATCCACATATCGGTGCCAGTAAATAAATTTGTTACTCATAGGGTGTTTATGAGTTAATTTTTCAATATTGTCCATAAAAACTTCAACTAGCCGCGGACTGAGGGGGTTACCCATAATCAAACCATCATTACTACTGTGAATTTCCCCGTTAAAATGAAAATAATTTGATTTAAACAGACATTTAATAATGCCTTAATATCAGCATGAATTACAGGGTTAACCCCTTCTTCAATTTTTTTCTTTTGTTGAATACATGAAGAAACTTCAAATTATAAAGTATAATTACTTCTATATTTTCTTTTGTCACTTGTAGAATTTGTTTAATTCGTGACAAATTATAAATTCTTCGTAATCAATAAAAATAAATATATCTATAAGTTTATGGATGTATTATACTTACAAAGTATATTTGCTTGTTGTAGAAGCAATTTTTTAGTTAAAAACCATAACTTAGAAATATAAAATATATACATTATTTTCTGTATATATAAGATTTTCTTATTAAAAATATATTTAAATTAATCACTTGTGAACGTATCCTACACCGATATTTTTTGGACTGTCTGTAGCACATGACGTTTATTTTTTCGCGCAGGTTGGTGTCAACAGAAAACGCGTGAACTCTAATATGGATTTATAATGTCTATAAAAAAATACCGTTATTGAATTTACACACAAACACGCGGCAATGTTTATAAAAACTCTAGAAGGTAATATTGTGTAGACAACTTTGTATGTTAAGGGTTCAACAACGTGGTACGAAAAGTCAGCTGTTAAAAATTTATACTTGCATCTGAATTTTTAAAAGAACATGTAAGATTTGACGTCCATTCACTAACAATATACCTTTAATCGAAGACATATATGTAAATCATATGGAACGTACACACGTACACAAATAACGATCGACAAAAGTTCGGTCGGTGAAACCCATTGGACGTTTGTTATAGTGCGAGATATATTTAAGGTGTCCTGTAGTGAGTTTTTCTCTTTTTTAATTATATTTTTCCCCACTTCTTTTTTCTCTCATTTAATTTTTATAATTCTTTTTATTTTTGTTTTTTTTTCAGATTCTCTTCACGCAGAGGCTTTTGCACAGTTGTTATGCTTCCTAAAAATCCAGTTTCAGTGATTGCAGTTTTACAGCTTGCTAAACCATAATACTGCTTTAATAAATTGTCTTGTTGAACTATGGATATAATATGGTAAAATACCCCCTTGGCCGATTCTCAACACAATATTCTTGGTCCCATTTTTTCTTTAAACTTCAAAATTGTGACATGGTTGACTTTCAGTTCACGAGCTACTCCTCCAATGCTCCAATTATTCTCAAGCATTGTAATAGCCCGTACTCTAATTTTAGGTGTAAGCATTCTTTTATCTATTAAGTTAGGAACTGCGCTAATACAAAAATGATTTTATTTAAAAAAGTTCAATTTCGGTTTCTTAACTTGATTGAAGAAATCAAAATATTTCTGGCGGAAAAGAAAAATGACGTCTCCGAACTCGACAACCCTGATTGGCTGTGTGACTTAGCGTTTCTCGTAGACATCACAAATCACTTGAATGTCTTAAATACGCGACTCCAAGGCAAAGATCAATTGATTTCGCAGTTATACTCTCATGTTTCGTCCTTTCAATGCAAATTGAGTCTTTTCAAGACACAAATTCCTTTTTCCGAACTACAAAAAAATTATGGAGAAATTCAATAAAACTAATGTCAATTTCGCTTATGTTGAAAAAATTGATATTTTAATAGAAGCATTTCATGATCGTTTTCTAGACTTCAAAAAAGTTAAACCTCTATTAGACATTTTCAGCAATCCTTTCAAAATATCACCCGAAAATGCTTCGGAATCAATACAGATGGAATTGATAGACATGCAAAATGATGATAATTTACGAAACAAGTTTAATGAAGGTAATTTACTCAACTTTTACCGTTGCGTTGACAAAACCGCTTATAAAGAGTTGCGAATAAATCCATTGAAATGCGCAAGCTTATTTGGATCGACGTATATTTGTGAGCAAACGTTTTCGGTGATGAAACGTAACAAAACAAAAAATCGAAACCGTCTGGCAAATGAAAATCTGGAAGCAATTTTACGTGTGGCGACAAGTAATGTGGAGCCAAACATAAACAAAATTGTTAGGTCAATGCAATGTCATGCATCAAAAAATAAAACATGAAATATTACATTGTAATGATTAGATTACATTACGATTACATAATTACAACAAACATTTTTGAATGTTCTTTTATTTTTATCATTTGTAGTAATTCATACTATTTAAAAATAAAAATATTTGTGTTAATAAGCATTCTTTTTAGTCGCCCGTCCTTGGCTTATAATTTTCCCGAGTGGCCCCTGTTCCCTATAAGTCTGTGCATCCCTGGCGTATAGCTTTGGGATTTTCTGATGACCACTTGTGCAGGTTTCTCAGATTTGTAACACCACTTCTCGTGAACGTAGATTCATCTATCCAGAGGACTGTTCTGCAGAAATTAAAATGAAACCGTGACTGTCTTAATATCCAGGTAGAATAAACTAGACGAGCATAGTGGTCTGCCTCAAGCAAACCGTGTCCCCATGGATATAAGCTCTCACGTTTTGAAATTCGCCAAACTGTCGTTCGTGGCACTCCTAGTTGTCTAGCGATTCGACGTACACTGAGAGTTGGATCCCTTGTAACACTAGCTACTGCTTCTTCCTCTAAGTCTGCTGGCAAATTTACTCCTCGGTCGAAAAGATAATCACGCAGTCCGCATTCCCGAAATTGTCTGTGTACTTCCAGAAACGTTCTGTAATGAGGAATGCGCCTATCGGGAAACCGATGTCGGTATTCAATAACTGCTTTATGGATAATTTGTTGAATATCCGATCTTACAGAAGGTTTAAAAGCTCAAATTAGCTACTAAAAATACAAGCATTTTTCATTAATTCAACTCTAAAAAGAAATAATTAGCAAATGATTCATCCTAGGTGCATCAAATGAGGTATCAATAGAAAGCGTAGTAAAAGGGCTTTTCAATGAGCTAAAAATATACAGGGTGTTCCATTTAAAAATTACGAGATTACTTCGATTTTGCGAAATTGTGAACACCCTGTATAACGCGAGCAGTTCCAAAATTTATTTCACCTAGCAACGAAAGTGCATACTAGTAGAAAATATTCTATTCTATTGGGTTTCGGATCTTTTGCTTTTCCTTATGCAGAATAGCCTACTGAAATGTATCAATTTATCAAGTAAAATAATTACTTACACAGAAACTATCAACCTTAGACCCATACAACATTATATCGATGTAACCAGCTTTCAAGCGCGGATCATTTTATCTATTAATATACAGGGTGTTCCATTAAAAAAAATGCAACTTTAGTCTGGCATTTCCATCTGGAACACCCTGTATAAAACAAAATATTTTTAAAACGTGCGCTTGATGGTACGGAAGGATATCCGATGACTAAATATTTGACTAACTTTCAAATACGCGTGTAATCTTCCGTCCCCGCTTCGTTGCCGGACCCTATATATTGGCAGATATAGATTAAATACATAATTTTGATTAAATGATTCTTTAAGAAATATGGGCGCCAGTCATCTGATGCTTTATTAAATGAACAAAATTATATGATATTCAGTTACTTAGCGGTAGAGCAAGATCAAATCTTATTTTGCCTCAATAATCAACCTCGAGCATTTACACTGATTATAGGTTTAAAATGTAATATCACAAGCATACGACATTAAATAAGATAAACGATAAATAAAAATATTGTGTGTAGTTTGTGGAAATTTAAGTTTAATCGATATTTCTTTAAGATATTTGGTTCAAATTAATAACATAGATATGTTATTAATTTGAGCGTAAATGACATGACATAATAGGGTTACAAATCGTAAAAGTATTTATAATAGACATATGGTGTAATAAATGTGATTAATATTACTTAAAATAGTGATTCTAGCTGACTTAAAACTTTATGAAAATATAATTCGAAAGATATCATCTAGTTTCGGGTAAGTTTAGTCTAATTAATGTTTCTATCTTTAAATTCTATTATTATAGTACAAATAATAAGGTTATGTTGTTATGGTATCCAAATATGGATACAAATAAAAAAAATTATTTGTAATTACGTGTAGTCCGACGTCTACTTTAAGGATTTTCTTGGTGATATAGGGTTAAATTGGGAACAGACGGAAATTTGATGCAGGTATATTTGAGGCAACCAGGTACTGGGACAACGCCAACAGTTTTTCGGAGGATTGGTCCGTATATTTCAGAAATGCTGCACTATTTTATTGTTCGGACGATGTATGTACACTATCTTTTTATATTTTGAACGTTTTCGGGTAAGTATATTACAGTTTTAATGTTTTAAATATTTTAAGTTTTGCAATAATTTTTTTAAAGTAATTTTTTCTTACAACCACCCAAGCGACGCTCTTATCTATTGTTTTTTCCTTGGCCTGCATATGATTTAATTATGCTTAATACAAGTATTTATTCTAATCGACATATTTTATATCTCATATTACTTTAAAAAAATTATTGCAAAACTTAAAATATTTAAAACATTAAAACTGTAATATACTTACCCGAAAACGTTCAAAATATAAAAAGATAGTGTACATACATCGTCCGAACAATAAAATAGTGCAGCATTTCTGAAATATACGGACCAATCCTCCGAAAAACTGTTGGCGTCGTCCCAGTACCTGGTTGCCTCAAATATACCTGCATCAAATTTCCGTCTGTTCCCAATTTAACCCTATATCACCAAGAAAATCCTTAAAATAGACGTCGGACTACACGTAATTACAAATAAAATTTTTTATTTGTATCCATATTTGGATATCATAACAACATAACCTTATTATTTGTACTATAATAATAGAATTTAAAGATAGAAACATTAATTAGACTAAACTTGCCCGACGCTCTTATCTATTGTTTTTTCCTTGGCCTGCATATGATTTAATTATGCTTAATACAAGTATTTATTCTAATCGACATATTTTATATCTCATATTAATTTACATTACCGTTATAATAAAAAATAACAATTATAAAATAGTAATTACATTCTTTTAAATGTCTATTAATGTCATATGATTTCCGGCGTGAATTAGTTCAAATCAAAAAATATTACGGTCGATAAAATACATTTCCATATATTAATATTATCAATCAAGTTAATTATTTTCGGAATTACAAATAAATTAATGAATTTTGATAATGAAAAGTGATCTACATAAAAAATAAAAATTTTACCAAATAAATTTTCTAATTAAATCTGCGGTATTAACTTGTTTAATATCTTACACTGTAAGTGTATGGTCTTCTTTCATAATACTTAATCTAACGCTTATTTCTAAGATGCATGTTCTTTTTCTTCCAGTTTCTGGTAACAAGAACTATAACAATATATAGTAGATTTAGATATTCGGCTATTTAAGATCTATTTTATTTTAATATACCGTCACTTATAATTCTTTGATAAAGGTAATATATACCGAAACATGTAAGAGATTATTTTGAATATATACATATTAAAGTAAAATAGACCTTAAATCGCCGTATATTTAAATCTACTATATTATACAAAGGTAAAGAAATAATTACCTATAATTGTTTCCTATTGTTTTTTTCCTTGGCTTGCATATCATTTATTTTTGCTTAATACAAGTATTTATTCTAATCGACATATTTTATCTCATATTAATTAATTAATATATTAATATATGTATATATATATATATATATATATATATATATATATATATATATTGTAATGGTGCAAGGGATACACATTGAGCTGCATCTGAAATGGGAAAAATAAGATATACAAAGTAAGAAAAGGGTAATAAAAGGTTATGTAAGTGATATTATTAAGTATTAGTAGTGTCGAAATGCATACGAATTTTAATAACGACAACATTATTTTCTTAAATTTCTTTATTTATATTTCTTTCATTAATTTCTTACTTATTATTTCTTATTCAAATTTCAAATATTAGCGCGAAAAACACATATTCAAATTCATATGCATTTTTAATTTATATCGACGCTAGTAAGCCACGCCTACAAATTGACATCTCGCAAATGTAAATATTTATCGTGCGCAGTACTCAATTTGTAACATTAAGTTTTACATTAACCTAACTTGTTAATTTATTAAATAATTTTTAAAAATCTGTAAGAATAGTAATATTAGTCAAATTCCATCTATGTAAAAATGTTAATAAGGTAAAACATCGAGACTTTTTGGCATCATTAGATAGCTAAGTTTGGTAAAACAGACAAGCGCTATCGGCATCATCATCTTTTGAAATTTATAAAATAGTAGACGCATTTTTTTGACCGATCCTTAGAAATTCTTATATATCTTTAATTAAAATCGTTAATATAGTAAAAAGTAATTAAAAGTATCCTGACTTTAAATAAACACGATCGACAAGAGAAATTCTTCAAGAAATTTCGATTTTTAACGTATTTACGTACAACAAAGCGTCATAGACGTAATTTCACGATAATCGCAAGAAATTCTAAAGAAATATTGTCAAGAAACAGTCACCGAACATCTACGGAATTGATTATCGTTCATCTACATCGATACCTGTAATCCAACAGCTAGATAAGAACGCAGGGAGAAATTAGGCATCAGGGACCAAGACCGAAGAAAATCTTCGAAAGCGTCATTGGAAACAGCCACCCACGCCGTCAACAATTCGAACAGCAATCGGACTTTTTCGATCGCCGAGAATCATCCCATTTGATGCGTACGTTCTACAAAATAAACATCAGGATTATTATAATCACAGGTTACAGATATAACGTATTTATTTTTAAAAAATTTTTAATTCTTTAAACTTATAAACGAATAAAATTCTCGATTTTGTTTACCTAACCTAAACGTCCTATACTTGTATTAAAATTTAATAAACAACCAATTTAAACGTAGAAATAGTAATTTAAAGGTACTTACCATTATCGTTAAAAGATTATTTATATTGTTATCCATATTTTTATAAGTTAAAACACACATAACCACCTTATTTTCTTAAGTAACACCTTGTTGTCTTTCTTATATGTAGTTTCGTTAATTTCACCCTTTGCTATACATGTTATTTTATTACAGTTTTCTTTTATAGCAATAAACTTAATATTTTTATTATCATATCAATCTTTTATTTGTCTATATTTACTTGTAGGAGTTATTTCTTTAAGCCTTAACATTAATAGTTTACTTTTATGGAAGCAACGACTTAGATCTAACGAAGAGCCTGAGATTTCACATTTAATTAAGCTTTTTAATTTAGTTTCATGCGATCCGACTAGTTGGCAATTTAGAACACAGATAGAGCAGTTTGAGGAGTTATATAAAGGCGCCCATCTTTTAATTTCAAAATTAATATTTTTTGAACTCGTTCATTATATTTATTATCACCTCAGCGATTTATCATTTGCCAGCTCAACGAGAGGCAATGTATTACTTCAATATATATATATATATATATATATATATATATATATATATATATATATATGTAAATGGGATTTAAGTAAAACACTTATACTAATTTCCAGTATATATTACACTTTATTATATGTATTAATAAATTGACGACATGTTTCGCTACGATGTAGCTTCTTCAGATCTTATATTACTACTGAACACCCTCTTCACAAATGTATGGCTTTTTTCTAAACTATTTTAATGGGTTGCACTTGTCTACATTAGAATCGTCTCTTACCGATGTATCGTCTAAAGTTATTGTTATCTTAATATTTGATGAAACCAGTTTAAAAGTGGGGAATTATTAAGATCTAATTGGTCATTTAACAATATATCTGCATATTTAAGTTTATTTATTTCTAAGGATTCCAGTAAATTTAACTTTAATCCTTTTTGTTGTGACTGTCAAATTTCAAAATCTGTATTGAAACTATGAACCATAAAAATCTCTGTTAATAACGGACTCAATGGGTTGCCCATTATTCGGCCATCATTACACGAATATATCTTACTGTCAAATGCAAAATAGTTTTGATCTAAACAGATAGTTTTAAGAGAACTTATGATATATAATTTTTTAACTATATTATATATATAGTTAAAAAATTAACGACCAACGAACTTTGAAGTAATGAACCAGACCTTTAATCGCCGACTTATTAAGTTTACCTTATCATACCAAGGTCACGAAGATATTATATATATATATATATATATATATATATATATATATGTATATATTAAAAATAATAGACTTTTTATTGGTTTAGCGACCTTTTATTGAATTTTGATGTTTTATTCTACAACGTTTCGACTTTTATTATTATTCAGTCTTTTTCAAGTAACTAGAATCAATAATTAATACAATGAAAACATGAGAACTGTGTTTGCTTTTGTGAGACTGAATTAACAATTAAATTAACAATTAAAATTAAAATTAGATTAAAAAGCTGAATTAACCAATTAAATTAACAATTAAAGTTAAAATTAAATTAAAATTAGATTAATGATAAGTAATGAAAAATTAAAGTGATTACATCTGTATAAATGAATTGGAAATTTGAATTAAACTACAAATACAGAAAAGAAAACATTACAGTACTAAATAAAGTAAAAACAATTTTGACAGAAAACAATTATCCACCACAATTTATACAACAAATTATAAAACTAAGACTTAATAAAATTTATAACACAACAAACAGCCACAACAAAAACAAAAAAACCAACGGATTAACATATATCCCCACACCCTATATAACTGGATTATCCGAAAAACTAGACAATATATTTAAACCATTTAATTTTAAAATAGCACACCAAAGCGGTAAAAACCTAAAATTCCTACACACCAAACTTAAAGACTCAACACCCACACTAAAACAATCACACACAATATTTAACATACCCTGCAAAGACTGTGACAAAGTATACATAGGCCAAACAAAACAGTTACTACAATTACTACTATAATTTTGATTTTGATAACACCAAAGTAATAACAGAAAAAGAATACAAAAGCTAGGGAGTTCTTAGAAATGATCCATATTTTCAAAAACAGCAGAACAATCAACGACAGAAACGAAATTGATGGACTTTCTAAACTCTATTACCCACTCATTAAACAATAGATAAAATCAAAACCCCCCCGCACACACAAACACAAACCAAAATTTTTTTTTTTTTTTTTATCAGTTCCCATTTGTAAATACTTTAACTATATACCCCTAAACACGGTCCTGACCACGTTGCTAATTCCAAAATAGAACAGAAATTAACCTCTCTGAACCAAGACACAAACACTTACAATATTTGAACCTGTGCGGTCGGTCCTTAATAAAAAAAGTCTCGGATGTCCCCGATAACACATGTTGCACAGAATGCGTGTTTTTGAAACCCAACAAAAGAAACGGTGAGTTTATTGTCATTCAATGTTTTCTTTACTGTATTTGTAGTTTAATTAAAATTTCCAATTGTAATCACTTTAATTTTTCCTTACTTATCATTAATCTAATTTTAATTTAATTTTAACTTTAATTGTTAATTTAATTGGTTAATTCAGCTTTTTAATCTACTTTTAATTTTAATTGTTAATTTAATTGTTAATTCAGTCACACAAAAGCAAACACAGTTCTCATGTTTTCATTGTATTAATTCTTGTTTCTAGTTACTTGAAAAAGACTGAATAATAATAAAAGTCGAAACGTCGTAGAATAAAACATCAAAATTCAATAAAAGGTCGCTAAACCAATAAAAAGTATATTATTTTTAATATTAAGACACGGCCAATAAAATAAATAAGAAAAATAAAATTCTTATAAACACTAAATATATGTATATATATATATATATATATATATATATATATATATATATATTGTGATGAGGCTAACCATGTACATGAGGGGCCTAGAGCAAAAATACAGTATTAATATTTAAAATTGTTAATTTAGAATAAGTTTTTTTTGTTAGAACTGCATTTTTCACATGCCATATCAATAAAGTTAATACCGCGTTCTTAATTTATCAAATTTGTATCATATATTCATTGTATTTCTTGTAACCATTCAAGTTAGTCATTTTCATTTACATTTTTAATTTTCCCGAAGATATTTAACTTAATTGATTGGAATTATATGTCAAAGATTATGATCATGGCTGTACCTATTTTAAAATCAAATAAGGCGGGAATTATCCCAAAATGAAAATAGGTAATTAGCGGAAATTGAACATTTAAAATAAACTTTTATCCATTGTAAAATTAATACCATAATTTTAATGAAATGTCAAAACGATTGGTTCTAGTAATTTATTTTATTTTGAGAAAATTATTGTCGAGATTAAATAAATATAAACAACATTCAAAATAAGATGCCTGGAGAATTAACAAAAACAATAGAGAGTTAGCTTGTGAAATTAAAAATGTTACACCGCGTCCAATTTTTATAAAAAGTGTATGAAGGAATAAAGTGATATAAACCTAAAATAAATTAGCGAAACCTTACCAAGAAGATATCCTATAAGTTCCCGATCCACTAGCATCGTTTTTTACGAAGGTTACCTGCACCAGAACCCGCTGAGCACCGATATCCAAAACTCCTATTTCTAAAGGACGCCAACACGAATTTGGAACAAAACCAGCTTTTACCTGCACCTGAACCCGTTTTTCCTGTGTACCAAGACTCGAACATCCAACATCCATACAGAAAAACAACCAGCATCAAAATTGAGTATTTATTTAATAATCTCCTAAAATATAAAATTTTATTAGTTACATTGCGAAAAAGATCGTTTATATTTCATTTAAATTCTTAAAATATTAGCGTTTGATCACTATACAGTTTAATACCGAAAAATACAGTTCTTCTTACTTTGAATTTGTGTTACATAATTTAAATATTTGAGTTATAAAGATTTCATAATAACATTTAACCTTACTTTTATTTTATATCGAATCATTTGATTTTTCATGCAAATGTAATACTATATGGTATTTTAACTTACCTTTTATGCTTTGAGAATCTAATTAAACTAGTGATATTTACCATTCACCCTCTTGTTTTATTCTTTTAACAACTTTGGAAAATCATTCACTTAGCATAACTTAGTTTAAACAAATAACTATTTTCTATCAATACACCGAACCTGCATCAACATTAATCTTGTACGATAATCTGAGCTAGCCACATTGTGATTAAGATACCCATAAAATACTCAGTAATAACTTTAGCACGTAAAGGAGTCTGAAAAGAAGTTAAGTATAAACTGTTTTATTATTGTATTCAAGTTCATATAAGTTACACCTATGTCAACTGTAAAAAAAATAACTTTAACGCCATCTATAAATCACTTCTGTAACTCCGTACGTGAATATTCATATATATTCTATTTTTGGGCAAATGTAATTATTATTTTAACTTTAATTATATGCACAGATGTAAGGCCTTATAGGTTTGTTGTATATCATTTGTCAGCCCAGCTTAGGACCTGTTATACACTGTTTTTATTACAATTTGTCTAACCAATTAAGGGCTATTTAATATACCAGATCCGTTATATTTAATTAATAAATTTTGTATTATTTAATATAAGGCCCTATTGCTTTATATTAATATATATATATATATATATATATATATATATATATAAATATAATATTTTCGTGACCTTGGTATGATATGGTAAATGAAATCAGTTGGCGATTAAAGGTCCGTTTCACTTCAAAGTACATATATTTCAAAAACTCTACATGTTTCGGCAATGATGTCTTTATCAAGGATATAAAAAATATAAATGACAGAATACAAATGTCAAATAATTGAGTTGCTATGGTTATATTTTATGGTTATATTTAATTAATAAATTTTGTATTATTTAATATAAGGCCCTATTGCTTTATATTAATATATATTATTATATTTCTGAATTGTGATATATAAAAATGTATGTAAATGTAATATTTATGAACGCCCCAGAACGTTGGGCTCCATATATTATATTTCTGAATTATTTCAAAAGTTGGGCTGACATGTGTTATATTGCGTACGCTTTAATGTAATGAATAAAATGTTAATTACTGTTATAAATGCCCCACTAAGTTGGGATCGCCAAATGTAATGTTACGTTTATGTTGATAAATAAAATTGTTTCTTACGTACGGAAAAATAAAATGAATGAATGTCATAAAAACATGTAAAATTCAAATCGGGCTCATATATACCTATCTGTTTTAGTATCTTCGGCTAGCTTCTTTCTCTCTTCAGGGCTAAGGTCGGTTCTCTTCTTTCCACTTTTACTTTCTTTACGTAATTTATTAAGTTGGGAACGGAACAATATCTCAAGTATATTACAAAAAAAACAAAGTAAAATATTGACAATTAACTTTATTAGGGATAAACGATTTTTCAAAGTTTGAGAAATTTATATTAATAATTTCGTGACACACAAGTAATATTAAGCGAGACACACTCGACGGTTGGTATTCGTACAGTATAATAATATGGTGTAAGACAGGTGCAATAATGTGTTGTCTTAGTAAAATAGTTTATAACAGTGACATGGCATCAAGTTTTACAAATACAAATAGTAGATGCCAATATTTAAATAATTTGACTAAAGATTGCAGTGATAAAATATCGGTGAAAGTAATATAAATAGTTAGTTATGGAATAACAAAGTAAAGTTCTAGAAATGTACATGCGCAAGTAAAAATGGCGCGGGAGCGTTTGTTAAAATTAGCAAAAACCTGAATCTTCGTATATGATCTCCGTTGCTTCTTGTGCCTGTGTTCTGGAGACGTCTTCACAACGGGAAACGGGAGAATGTTTCTGCTACGGTCCCTCGGGATAACTTGAAATTTGTTGAAATTTCCAAGTCCGACTGCGTCTAGAGCGAATGACCGATTTCGATCGTCAACGATGGTGGTCAAGCTACGGAGAGATTTTTATGGCGGTAAAAATCTTTAAAAATTCGTAAGTCTCGGACTATTTGGTCGGCGGCTGTTAAATTTTGTCCACAGGTGGTTGGTATGCAGGTGTAACGTTTTGTAATATTAAAAATCTCTTGCACTTAATAATTTTGCTTAATTATGTTAATTATTACGGAGCACAAAAAACGTGACCTTTCACTGTGACGACTAATGACCGACGCTTGTTTTTTTCACTTGTTTTTAATTGCATAACTTTCCGCTAAATCGCCCCATTCTTTACTTCCATTAAATTTGTTAATATTATTAAATTAGACAATTTTACTGTGTAAAATAGTTAAAAAAGTTACAATTCGATTTATAAGATAATTTTAGTTGCATAACATACGTTTTATGTGTTTACAAACACTCCGTCAATATTGGTTCTTTTCTCGGGTTATTGCACCGTTGACATTGTGGGCGGGGCTTCATCGTTCAAATGCATTTGAAAATAAATACGTTACATTTGTTTGAATAAACACGCGTTAAATATGAATTTGAAAGAAAAATGAATATAAACATTATAAAAAAAAATTAGAAAAATAAGTTAATTAATTCAAGGTGAATTGGTCGTCAAAATAACGTATTTATTCTTTGAATCGATCTTTCCCCTTCTTAATATTAACGTACAAAGTAGAAATAAATATTATGGTATAAACATTATGGTTACATATTTTCTTTGTTTCTTTCAGAGAGCGACTCCTTCTTGCAATGCCTCAATTTCCCCCTTGATTAAAAGATAGAGACTTATTGAGAGCTTTTAATCAACCGTATCTAGGAGTAAGACAGAAATATATAAATGCAGTATAGTGATCAATGAAAATTTAGTGAATGTGTGTGTTCACGTTAAAAATATTTCAAATTCTATAAGTAGTTCTTTATATTATTCTAGTTAATAATTCCCTATTTAGTAATTGTCATTAAATGGTTAAAGTTAATTGTTTTATTTTGTTTGTTCGGGTTCTTTTGTTTGAAAACTCCTTTTTAATATTAAGTAGTTATTTTCTTCTTTCCCTTTTTTTTTTTTTTTTTTTATTTCTTATTTAATAATAATATGATTACTTTAATTAGCCTAGTCTAAATGTAAACTTGTGATTAATATAGATTATATAATACAGTAATATAGTACTTGTTATTGTTTTACGGACAATAACATGCTTGGCGGGTTTGTTCTGGAAGTTATTTCGGCTTGTTATGTACATATATTTATATAAAAAATTCTTTATTATTTTAAGTGTGGTAGTCTTGTAACATAGTTATGTGGTATCTACCTTTAATGTAATTTGTTTCGGGTTCGAAAAGTTCGTAGGTGTTGTTTCCAATGATTCTCTTAATCGTATAGGGACCTTGGTAAGCTTTCAGTAGCTTTCCCATTATTTTGTGTTTTAAATCTGTTACTCTTAATCTCTTAACTATGACTTGGTCTCCTACATTGTAAGTTTTATACTTTTTAGTTGCCGTATTTCTCTTTTCCTCCCATTTTCGCTTTCTTAGTGATAATCTTTCTCTGACTTCTTGTAAACGGTTACGTAAATTTATATGCTCAGAATCAGTCCATGGTCGTTGTGGTGGTTGTCCAGTGAATAACGTTATCGGACAGTGATTATGCACTGTGCTAGGTGTATTGTTTATAGTAAATTCTATCTGTGGTAACAGTCTGGCCCATTTTCTGTGATTTTCGTCCAGTAATATACGTAAATATTTTATCGTTTCGCGTATATATCGCTCGGTAGGATTTCCTTGTGGGTAGCGGATTGATGTATAGACGGTGTGGATGTCGTGTGAATGTAAGAACTCCTTGTAGCGATCGTTAGTAAAATAGGTAGCGTTGTCCGAAAGTATTGTTTGTGGTTTTCCATACTGTGCGAAGTAGTCCACTAAAGCTTGTAAAACGGTGTTGGTATCGCATTTCTGCGTAGGTATGAGTTTGATGAACTTAGAAAATATATCACATATTACCAAAATGTGGCGATAACCTTTAGTGCTAGGAATGAGGTTGGATAGAAAATCAATTGATATTAACTCTAGTCTATCATATGCAGTTATATTGTGGCTTATGTTGGTGTTAGTGAAAGTTTTAGCTTTGGTTATTTCGCAGAGTCGACATTGTTTTACCACGCTGTTTATTATTCGTTCGTCATTTATACAGTAGAAAGCTTCTCTGTAGAGTAACCAGCATTTTCGTGCACCTATGTGTGTGTATCTTCGGTGTATATATTCGGTTATTTCTCTGGTGTGTTGTTCGTTTGTGACGTATACAGTAGTTCTTCCTATTTGTTTTACTATGAATCGGTCCCTGATTGATATACCTTTATATTCACCTACAGTTCTTAAATGTTGTCTTATTTCATCGAAGTCTGGGCTTGATTGTATTTGTAAGATTTTTGCTTTCGAGAATATGCCTCTCCTTTGTAGATTTATTAAGTTGATGCAGATGTTCTGTCTCTTTACGTCCCCCTCCTGTCTCGTGAGTGCATCGGCCGTTACCATTTCTTTTCCAGGTTTATATTTTATTGTAAACTCGTACTGTTGTATTAACAAAGTCCAACGATAAATGCGACTGTTATTAAGTTTGCAGCTCATGATGTTGACTAAAGCTTTGTGATCCGTTTCTAATACGAATGACTTTCCTATCAAATAATATCTGAGTTTCGTTAACGCAAATACGATAGCAAGCATTTCCTTCTCGGAAATCGTGTATCGAATCTCGCATGTTTTCAAAGTGCGTGAAATAAAATAAATAGGGATTTCTTGATCGTCTTTCATTTGTACTAGCTCTGCTGCAATTGTCTTGTGTGAAGCATCTGTTCGCACAACAAATGGTAGAGTAAAATCTGGGTGATGTAAACGAAGATTTTTTACAAAGTTCTCTTTTAAAGTTGTGAAGCATAATTCGCATTCCGCTGTCCAATTCCATTTCTTCCCCTTTTTGATTAGTTCCAACAAGGGTAACGTTTTCTCGCTATAGTTTGAGACAAATTTCCTATAATAATTTAACACTCCTAAAAAACTTCTTAACGTTTTTAAATTCTTCGGTCTCGCATACTCCTGAATGATATCTAACCGTGTCGGGTCTAATAAAATGTTATTCTGATTAATCACATATCCTAGATAGTTAATTTCATGTCTAAAGAATTGACATTTCGCTAAGTTAAGTTTCATTCCATGAGTTTTTAAAGTGTTAAGGATAATGTTAATATGTTGTAGGTGTTGTTCCACCGTTTCGGAAAATATAATAATGTCGTCTAGGTAATGCAAAGCGAATTCATCATATCGGTCTAGTATACGATGCAGAAAACGTATCAGAGCGGCTGGTGATGTCTTTAAACCAAATGGACATACTCTAAACTGATATACTATTCCATTCACTAAGAAACCACAGTATTTTCTGGATTCTGGTTCTAAGTTTATTAACCAAAAAGCATTCTTTAAGTCTAATTTACTATAAATTCGTTTACTTCCGCATTTCGTTAATAAGATGTCTATGTTTTGCGGCATTTCGAATTCTGGCTTAATTCGTTTGTTCAGAGCTCTCGTGTCTAAGCATATTCTTAATGATAGGTCCTTCTTTTGAACTATTACAATGGGATTAATAAAATATGTGTTCGATCTCTCAATAATTCCGGATTGTTCTAATCTCTCTAATTCTAAACTAACTTTCTGTTGGTAGTAGTACGGGATCGGGTAATTCTTACTTATTAATGGGCAGTCATTGTCAATATTAATTGGATGTTCATATCCTTTTGCAAAAACAATGTCGTTATTTATTAAAGTGATGTTTTCGTTTAAAATGTTAATTAATTGCGGTACGACGTTTGTATAAGGTATTTCTTGTTTATCAATTATATTCGTTATATCATTTTTATTATTTATAATGTCAGTTGTCTGTAAATCCTCCTTAATCTTTACTTCTCCTTCGCCCTCGTAACTATCTCGCGTTCCTAACAAATCTGGCCTATTATTCACTCCTATATATTCATTATTTATAATATTATCATTTCCAACTCTATCAATAAACCTTTCTTCAGCTCTTCTATAGTACGGTACATTATATTCTAATAAATTATTTATTACAACTGCTAAAACTTCTTTCTTATACGTATTATATTCTTGCACTTCCTCTACGGACAAATGTTTGTTAAATGTTAAATTATTCTTTCCAATTGATAAAATACCCTTTTCAAAATTCAATATCATTTTCAACCTGTTGATATTATCTATACCCAATATACAGTCATATTGTAACTTCTCTATTACGTAACAGTGAATTAAATAACTGATTTCGTTTATTCTTATTTCGGTATTGAGTTGCTTTGTGACAGTGCCCATTCTTCTTCCGTTCGCAGTAACTATGTCGGTACCCTTGGTTTGAACAACTTGTTGTTCGTATCCCTTTATTTGTTTTGCGAGATCTTCTCTAACTAATGTAATCTCGGCTCCGGTGTCGATTAAACAATTTAATTTTATGTTGCTGAATTGTAAAATAATAATGGGTAGAGAATATACTTCATTTACGGCGTCCCCTGCGTCTTCTATGTTTAAGAATTCCTCCGGTGATTGGTAGAATTTTATGTTTTGTAACTTCCAGAGCATGTTATAGTTTTCTTTTTATTAATATTATTATTTTTCTTGTTTATTATACATCAGTTATCTTGTTTTGGTAATGTGTTCTCTTTTCTTTATTAAATTGTGTTTATGTTTAATAATTGTGCATCTAGTTTAGTTTATGTGTAATTATCAGTCATTAATAAATCGTATCCCCATCTTAGCTTAGGTCGTCTTCGTATTTATAGAACACCGAGCTTCTATTATCCTATATTAGACTGTTAATTTTCCGTCGACGTACCTTTGGTATTACCATGCCATTACCGTGGTATAAAAATATCATGTGGCTTCGGCCTCGTGTTATATGAATGTTTTTTATGATGAGTATCATATTTAGGATATTGTAGGTATTAAAATATTTGTAAGTAATTATATGGGTTATAGTACCTTCTATATTCAGTACATTATTAATGTCTGTATAGGTAACTAGGTATTGTAAAGTTAGACTAGTGTTTCGGGGGTAAATATTATTTATATGTGTGTTGTTGGTTGTATATGTGAGATGCAAATTTTCTATTATAGATATGTTAAGCTTATTTCTTTCCGTCGTTAGTATTTTAAAAGTGTTATACTCCTGAGTATTGTTTGTTAAAAAGTTGTGATAAGCTCCGTCTTTTATTCGAGATTGATTGTGTGTTTTTATTTTATTTTTGTATCTGAGCGGTTGGTTAAACTTTCGGTCCGGAATCATTTTAGTTACTTTTTTGTCATTAATATTGTTAATTCTTATGTTAACTTGTTGGTCTAATTCTGGTTTATTGGTCTCGTATTTTTGATTTATATTGGTTATTAATTTTTCATTAAACGCATCTAATTTTTGTTTCATCCTCTCTTCCATGGCTTTTTGAGTTGCGGTTATTTTTGCAATTTGTACGTCGATATCCCCCTTGAATGTATTAAGTTTCATTTCTATGTTTGTGTTGTTTAATTCTATTTTCTCATTTATGTTAATTAGGTTAACTTCTAATCTCGTCGTAAGTTCGTTATTTAAGTTATTTAAATCTTGTTTTAGTTCGCGATTATTAGTATCCAGGTTGTTGTTAGTGTTATCTAATTTTGTGTTTAAATCTTTGTTGTTAGTATCTAGTTTGTTGTTGGTGTTATCTAATTTAGTGTTTAATTCTTGGTTGTTGGTGTCTAATTTGTTATTTACTTCTTGCATCTGTGCCATTAACATATTGAACATGTCCATGAATTTACTGTCAGGCGAAATACGGGCTTCCCCGGAAACGGACGGTTGCGGTATTGTAATGTCCCCCTGTTCACTCCGGTCTTCTTCTACTGCGTCTTTCGGGGTCTTAGCTCTGTGTCTAGTATCCATTTTAGAGTATAGTTAATTAGTTTGTAAATTATATTAGTATTTGTACAGGTAGTTGTAATTATATTATAAATATGTTTGTTGTAAAATGTTGTTGTTTATAGTGTTGTAAGATTTAATGTACACACGTAAATGCAATGACAAATAACAAAAATATATGTATATAAAAGAAATATGAGTCTGCACTTTAATATTTCCCTGTAACAACCTTTTGAATATCTTACCGATGGTCTCGAATACAGCAATCCCCTGAAATGCAAAACTGTGTTCTCTCTCTGAAGTTCCACAAAGACAAAATAACAAATACATAAACAAATAGTATAATATGGTAAATGCGAATACAACGGTTCTCCTTGTTTTTATTTTTTATTTTTATGGTTTATTTATTGATTCTTTGTGCCACGAAACTTTGCTACTTGAGAAAATGTTCCTTCTTAATATTTTTGACAATAGAGTGACTTTTTATTGAAATGTGGAGTAGAAGTACGCCCCAAAACGTTCGGGTGCCATATATTATATTGTTGAATTGTGATATATAAAAATGTATGTAAATGTAATATTTATGAACGCCCCAGAACGTTGGGCTCCATATATTATATTTCTGAATTATTTCAAAAGTTGGGCTGACATGTGTTATATTGCGTACGCTTTAATGTAATGAATAAAATGTTAATTACTGTTATAAATGCCCCACTAAGTTGGGATCGCCAAATGTAATGTTACGTTTATGTTGATAAATAAAATTGTTTCTTACGTACGGAAAAATAAAATGAATGAATGTCATAAAAACATGTAAAATTCAAATCGGGCTCATATATACCTATCTGTTTTAGTATCTTCGGCTAGCTTCTTTCTCTCTTCAGGGCTAAGGTCGGTTCTCTTCTTTCCACTTTTACTTTCTTTACGTAATTTATTAAGTTGGGAACGGAACAATATCTCAAGTATATTACAAAAAAAACAAAGTAAAATATTGACAATTAACTTTATTAGGGATAAACGATTTTTCAAAGTTTGAGAAATTTATATTAATAATTTCGTGACACACAAGTAATATTAAGCGAGACACACTCGACGGTTGGTATTCGTACAGTATAATAATATGGTGTAAGACAGGTGCAATAATGTGTTGTCTTAGTAAAATAGTTTATAACAGTGACATGGCATCAAGTTTTACAAATACAAATAGTAGATGCCAATATTTAAATAATTTGACTAAAGATTGCAGTGATAAAATATCGGTGAAAGTAATATAAATAGTTAGTTATGGAATAACAAAGTAAAGTTCTAGAAATGTACATGCGCAAGTAAAAATGGCGCGGGAGCGTTTGTTAAAATTAGCAAAAACCTGAATCTTCGTATATGATCTCCGTTGCTTCTTGTGCCTGTGTTCTGGAGACGTCTTCACAACGGGAAACGGGAGAATGTTTCTGCTACGGTCCCTCGGGATAACTTGAAATTTGTTGAAATTTCCAAGTCCGACTGCGTCTAGAGCGAATGACCGATTTCGATCGTCAACGATGGTGGTCAAGCTACGGTGAGATTTTTATGGCGGTAAAAATCTTTAAAAATTCGTAAGTCTCGGACTATTTGGTCGGCGGCTGTTAAATTTTGTCCACATGTGGTTGGTATGCAGGTGTAACGTTTTGTAATATTAAAAATCTCTTGCACTTAATAATTTTGCTTAATTATGTTAATTATTACGGAGCACAAAAAACGTGACCTTTCACTGTGACGACTAATGACCGACGCTTGTTTTTTTCACTTGTTTTTAATTGCATAACTTTCCGCTAAATCGCCCCATTCTTTACTTGCATTAAATTTGTTAATATTATTAAATTAGACAATTTTACTGTGTAAAATAGTTAAAAAAATTACAATTCGATTTATAAGATAATTTTAGTTGCATAACATATGTTTTATGTGTTTACAAACACTCCGTCAATATTGGTTTTTTTCTTGGGTTATTGCACCGTTGACATTGTGGGCGGGGCTTCATCGTTCAAATGCATTTGAAAATAAATACGTTACATTTGTTTGAATAAACACGCGTTAAATATGAATTTGAAAGAAAAATGAATATAAACATTATAAAAAAAAATTAGAAAAATAAGTTAATTAATTCAAGGTGAATTGGTCGTCAAAATAACGTATTTATTCTTTGAATCGATCTTTCCCCTTCTTAATATTAACGTACAAAGTAGAAATAAATATTATGGTATAAACATTATGGTTACATATTTTCTTTGTTTCTTTCAGAGAGCGACTCCTTCTTGCAATGCCTCAATATATATACCAGGTGATTCAGTTTGGTATTCGCCCACCTGTAACGTTTTTACCTTTAGAAAAAAGTATAATAAACCATATATATTCGTAAATCCGATGGAAAAGCCTATTGGATGGGATCAACAATTTATCTTTGCAATGACATCTGTCAAAAAAGTGACTGTCAACTTTTTTTTTCAAATGGACACCCTGTATATATTTTTGCACCATTTAATAGGTATTTTATTTCTAATTCCAAATATGTATCACTATGATAAAATAATAAAAAAACAATCACAAAAATAATAAAAGTTTATTCAGATGCGTAACAAGTAGATGACGATGAAAACAATTGTTAGGAAAATTTATTTAATAATTTTAGCAAAAAAACTTAGTTCATCAAATGCTCGAAATGTGCACCGTTCATCTCAAGACACATTTCAGCCCTATGTAATACCTCCTGAGTACAGACACGCAAAAGAAATTCTTGAGCCAATTGACGACATTCATGTTTTATTCTATTCTGCAGATATTCCAAATCAACTAGAGGTGTTGTATAAACCCTCCCCTTAAGATATGGCCACAGAAAGAAATCAAGTGGCGTGAGATCCGGAGATCTGGGGGGCCACTTTACTTCCACACTACGATTTCCAATCCATCTCCCAGTATAAACTTCATTTAAATAATTGGTGACAATTCTACCGCCATGAGCTGGTGCGCCGTCTTGTTGTAATATCAGATTTGACCGTATTTGTAACGGAACATTGTCCATATATTCGTATAATTCCTCCCTTAAAAATTGTAGATACCTTTCCGCCGTGAGGGTGCCTTCACAAAAGTTTAGTCCAATAATTTTCCCATTAAGGATGCCACACCACACATTTATTCCCCAAACATTTTGAAAATTGGTTTATCGAAGCCAGTAAGGATTATGTTCTGACCAATAGTGTCAATTGTGGCGATTCACTTTTCCATTGTTATGAAATCGAGATTCGTCTGACCACATGATAAGATGTAAAATCCCAACTTCGTGGGCATAGTTCAGCCAGGCTATAAAGTTTACCCGTTCGTCGTAATCTCGAGGAAGCAAAGCTTGATGTACGTGAATTTTAAATGGATGCAGTTTATTATCTTTCAAAATCCGTTGAATTGACGAAAAAGAAATATCAGTTTCATCGGCTATTTGCCGAATGGATATGTGGGGATCAACACTTACTCGAGCTAAAACTGCAATGGCATTGTCTTCATTTCTTGTAGTCCTTGGTCTAAAAGCACTTCTCTTCTTCTTGAAACTCCCAAATGCACCCAAATTTCTTGCAAGTTTTGCAAATAATTTGTCAGATGGCAATGATCTCTCTGGATACCGTTGTTGGTACATTCGTCTAGCTACCTTACTATTTTTTTGGCATTCCCCATAGATTAAAATCATGTCTAACTTCTCTTGGTTTGAATACACAGCCATTTTTTAAAGAAATTACAACTAAGTGACGCGCCGTGATATTTGTTGTTGACAGTTAAAAGTGAATTGAAATTATTTTCATGGGTATCTATTTTTTTCCTAGAACTTACTATATCTCCACGATTTTAGTGAGTATTTCTGTTACTATATCCAAAAGTAAAGAGTGTGATACATATTTGGAATTAGAAATAAAATACCTATTAAATGGTGCAAAAAAATATACAGGGTGTCATTTGAAAAAAAAAAGTTGACATTCACTTTATTGACAGATGTCATCGTAAAGATAAATTGATCATCCTATCCGATAGGTTTTACCATCGGATTTACGAATATATATGGTTTATTATACATTTTTCTAAAGGTAAAAAAGTTACAGGTGGGCGAATACCAAACTGAATCACCTCGTATATATATATATATATATATATATATATATATATATATATATAAATATAATATTTTCGTGACCTTGGTATGATATGGTAAATGAAATCAGTTGGCGATTAAAGGTCCGTTTCACTTCAAAGTACATATATTTCAAAAACTCTACATGTTTCGGCAATGATGCCTTTATCAAGGATATAAAAAATATAAATGACAGAATACAAATGTCAAATAATTGAGTTGCTATGGTTTAAATTATTCAAAGATACATTCCAATTGAAGTAATAATAAATCATGCCTTAGTATTCCAAAAACAGATAGCAAGGTGTGAACATATGTGTTGTTCGCTGCTAGCAGATTGTGTCTCTTTCTGGGTATGAACTTGTGTGTTGGTTGCTGCTGGCAGCTTGCGTCTCTCTCTGGGTGTGTGGTTTTGTGTTTGTGTGAGCGCGTAAGTGTAGGGTTTTGTATGTTGGTGTGTTCGTGCGTGTGTTTAGTGACCGGTCGCGTAAATTTAGAGAGATCGGAAAACCAGCCGTTGCGTAGGGCCGCCAACCCTTTCCCGGCAACTTCTTTACTTTTCCGTGCAGTACTTCTACGGCCCGACCCCCGCCCTATCGAGGCAAGGCGCAATTTACGCGACCGGTCACTAAACACACGCACGAACACACCAACATACAAAACCCTACACTTACGCGCTCACACAAACACAAAACCACACACCCAGAGAGAGACGCAAGCTGCCAGCAGCAACCAACACACAAGTTCATACCAATAAAGAGACACAATCTGCTAGCAGCGAACAACACATATGTTCACACCTTGCTATCTGTTTTTGGAATACTAAGGCATGATTTATTATTACTTCAATTGGAATGTATCTTTGAATAATTTAAACCATAGCAACTCAATTATTTGACATTTGTATTCTGTCATTTATATTTTTTATATCCTTGATAAAGGCATCATTGCCGAAACATGTAGGGTTTTTTTAAATATATGTACTTTGAAGTGAAACAGACCTTTAATCGCCAACTGATTTGATTTACCATATATATATATATATATATATATATATATATATATATATATATATATCTATATATATATATATATCTATATATATATATATATATATATATAGATATATAAAGGAATTTCTTATTTTTTTGGCCGCAGTATCTACAAGAACGTTCAAATTTTCAAGCAATAGTACAGTCCTAAAAAACATACAACACAAACAAAACGCACTTTCAATTTCGACAAAACCTCAATAATTACATCAGAAAAAAAAACAAGGAGAGAAATATATTAGAAAGCATCCATATACAAAAAACAAAAATTCCATTAATGACGGAACAGATATAAACAACCTGTTGACAATATACCTGCCCATTATATAAACATCCGCCGTATATTCACAATATAAACACAAAAATGAAATTAAAAAAAACATGTCCGAGAACAGATTAAACTAGCCCCCCGCATGTGGGACAGTACCTACAATCCACCCGTAAAAAGCGATAATAAACAAACGTTCCAAACACGGTCACCAAGAACTTTATTTGTATTTTGAAATGAAAACTAGACAATTAGTATAACGCAGTTACTTGAAATTACAATACAATGTAAGTATATTTAATTTAACACTACTTTCACCATTCTAGCATTTAAATAAATATTTCAGTTGTGAAAAAGGCTCTATATATAGAACCGAAACGTAAACAAAATTAAATATTGTTTTAATTACCCGGCCGCCATTCCCAAGAAACACTTATTCTTTACTTGGTATATATATTATACTGGTACACTTCGGTACTATCTCCAACAGTAACTAAAGAATAAATTAAATGCACATACAATAAAGCCGAATCGAGAAATGCACAACATGAGTATTTTTGTTTGAGGACAACACTAATTATTGTATTTATTAATTTAACCTTTTTATTATTTCTATTTCATAGTGATATTTATTTAAGAAATACGAGTACAAGTTTGCAATCTTTCGTCATTATTTATTTATTTATGTAGAAAAATGTCACACTGTATATTAAAATTGTAACTTGAAATTAGCCATAATGATGTATGATATATGTAAAAATGCATCAACATGAATACGTATTTACAAGTAACATATTATTTTCTACTTCAAAAAAAATTCTCTAATACAATTAATTTCTAAATTAGCTTTTCTATATTTTAATTATCATTTTTATTAAAAACTATTTCAAATATTTATAACCGTTCGTAACTATGTTCATGGCGTACAGGCAAATACCAAAGAAAAAAAAGACGATCGCGATCAAAATCCTTGCACCGGGGGTTACACGAAAGTCGCCAGGGCGAGAAGACGCGTTTGTGGATTCTACGAAAAGTAAAATTAAAATTGTGCGGAAATATTCGTTATGCGATTATTAAATTTGTGTAGAAAGATAATATCTCTACGCATTTTAAAAGTTACTGTGCGGCTATATCCTATTGGTGCCGAGATATTTCAGTTTAAATCAAATCTTCTGCAGACGCCGAACAAAATACAAAGAAAAAATATATTACTGCATAAAATCAACGAAATCGGAGAAAAGGTGCCGATATATCGAAGAAATATTGTTCACAGATTAAATTCGTCCAAGGAGATTCATCCCACGCAATTTCAGTAAAGAAATTTGGCCGTTTCCAGTTTTGGATGGAAAACGTCGACAATTTCCCGGCAATTTCTAGCTGTTTACCGCGCGCTTTACAAACAACCAACCAGGAGGCTGCTATCAAGACCAATAGAATTGCAGCGTGGGAAGAAAAAAAACAATCAATTACTCCCTAATTCATGGTCAGGTATTTGAAAAAGAAATATAAAATTGAATTTAAACCTGTTCATAAAGTATTTATAAAATAATTTAAAAATAAAATCTTTTAATTTACAAAAAATAGAGAATACTAAAGTTATCATTGTTAAATTATTATATTGTTATTCAAAGATTGCTTACTTACTATTGCTATAACCATCAAACGTCTGCATGTCGATGATTTTAACATAACCTCTGGGACTTATTTTATGACATTACTTATTTGTGCTTATGTTAATGCATTTATCACGATAAATCCCTAAAAAGATATTGTATAAAAGTTCTTCATATTTGAAGGTAATCAGTTACGTATTACTTGTGATTATATTTGATTTGTTTCTGTTTGTTTAGTTTTCATATGTGTCTGCATTTAGTTGTTGGTTGTTGATACTGACAGTTACTTTTATTAAAGCTTAATTTAATGTTTACCAGCGTTTTGTTTGATTTCTACCTGAACAACACTCTGTTTGAAACCAACTAAGCAAAATAAATACATTGGTCAATACACCTGAGACGTCATTAAAAATCTGGTAAGTACAAGGTAAGTATAATACTGTATTTGACATACGACACTAGAACCCCCTGTAGAAGACAGAGCACTCTCATGTTAGTCCGGAGCACTAAAATAAATAATATTAGTTTATACACGAACCCTGTTTTATATTTATTTAGAGAACCCTAGAAAATTTAATTATCAACTAATTATATTGATAGCGCTGTTTGCATACACAAATATACGCCCATCATATATTTTTATATTCTTATTTGATTATTATCTGATCATTTTTATTATCATCTGCAATAGGGGAAGTGGTTTATAATATATATATATATATATATATATATATACAGGGTGTTACAAAAATGTAGGGCTGGCTATACATAGACGGTTTCTACAACTAAAAATAAGCAAAAAAGTTTAAATAAATTTATGTCCTAAAATGGTTCGTTACTGAGTTACGGCCACTTCAGTTTTTTTCTTTTTATTTTAGAAAAGGTTACAGAAAACGGGAGTTTCTTATGTTTCTTATAGTAAATGTTCAAAATGACCTCCACGGGAAGCAACACAAGCTTCAGCTCGTCGTATCATGAACTGCCTCACGCGCTGAAAAATTCCTGGTGTATTTCGAATTTGGTGGCATCCATCTTCCACTATACGTTGAAGATCTTCAATATTTTGAATTGGGGTAGAATATACCATAGACTTTAAATGTGCCCATACGTAAAAATCTATTGGATTTAAATCTGGAGACCGTGCAGGCCAAGCTACAAGTCCACCGCGACCAATCCATCTTCCAGGATATACGGCATTTAAAAATTCGCGTGCTGTGTGACTGAAGTGAGCCGGTGCACCGTCGTGCATGAACCACATGGGTCCTCGAACATTTAGTGGAACATCGTCCAGCAAACCTGGTAAGTCGTTTTCTAAAAAATAACGATAATTCTGCCCAGTAAGTCGTGGTGGAAGTACAAAAGGACCAATCACAAATTCGTTAATAATTCCGGCCCACACACTAAATGAAAACTGCGCTTGATGTCTGGACTGAATAATAGCATGAGGGATTTCTTGTTGCCACTGGTGTAAATTATGAAAATTGACGATACCATCTCTTGTAAAGCCAGCTTCATCACTAAAGAGCACAAACGACAGAAAGAGATGATCGGCGGCGCATGTCCGTAACAACCATACACAGTAAGCTTCTCGTGATGGGAAATCATTCTCACTAAGTCCCTGTACTCTTTGCAGGTGGTAAGGAAAAAGCTGATTAGTTCTTAAAATACGCCATACACTCACATGATCGACATCTTCCGCCAATGCCATTCTTCGAGAACTAGCACCTGCATTTTCTTCAGCACGATCCAACAAACGTTCTTCCAATTCCAAATTTCTTGTGGTTCGTGGTCTGCCGCGATCTCGGACTACTGGTTGATCCTGTTTCTCTTAATCTAATATGAAGCCTTTCGAAAGTTTTTTCATTTGGTAAACGTCGGTTTGGGAAATATTCTGCGTAAAGTCTTCTTGCTTCTGCTCTGTTGCAATGTGCCAAACCATACATTAAATGCATGTCGGACATCTCTTCGAAAGAATAATCTGCCATTTTATACTATTAATTAGAAAACAGTACTAATCACAAATGACTTAATCAACTTTCACGACTGACAGCAAAAAACACGGACTGCCTACTGAATATGATTAACATAAGTTACTCACTTGTCGGCGACTTGTTCAAACATGCAATACGAACGCTTCGCGTCTGCGCGATAATTTGTGACGAGATACACACGTGTCGGACATGCAATACGAAAAACTTCAAGTGGCCGTAACTCAGTAACGAAACATTATAGGACACAAATTTATTTAAACTTTTTTGTTTATTTTTAGTTGTAGAAACCGTCTATGTATAGCCAGCCTTAAATTTTTGTAACATCTGAACGACTTTTTTTTTAATTCCAAATCCCTTTTGGAACAAGACAAATTCTAATAATTGGTATAAAAATGTTCCAATAGCAACAAATATGATATCTAAAAAACTTGTTATTTACGCGAATCCAATAAAATAAGACAAAACAATTATTCAGCATGTGTAGAAAGCAACAAAGAAAATAATATTAAAATTAGTACACCAAACCAAACAATTTATAATAATTGTACATTTAATAACTGTTCTCCTGCTTTCAAATAAAAATAATTATTTATTATTTATTTAAATCGTTAATTTATCTTTCCAAAAAACACTCGAGCTTTTCTTTCACCGATTAATTTTCTTTTTAACTCAAAATTTTTCTTATCAGTAATTTTTCTCGAAAAACTTGTGTTGCCTCCCGTGGAGGTCATTTTGAACATTTACTATAAGAAACATAAGAAACTCCCGTTTTCTGTAAACATTTCTAAAATAAAAAAACTTCAATTGGCCGTAACTCAGTAACGAACCATTTTAGGACACAAATTTATTTAAACTTTTTTGCTTATTTTTAGTTGTAGAAACCGTCTATGTATAGCCAGCCCTAAATTTTTGTAACACCCTGTATATATATATATATATAAATATAATAACTTCGTGACCTTGGTATGATATGGTAAACCTAATCAGTAGGCGATTAAAGGTCTGTATATTACTTCAAAATATATGTATTTAAAAAACTCTACATGATTCGGCTGTGTACGCCTTTATCAAGAGAATACAAAATATGAATGACAGGATATAAATGTCAAGTAATTAAGTTGCTATGGTTTAAATTATTCAAAGATACATTCTAGTAATAATAATAAATCATGCCTTAGTATTCCAAAAAATAGATAACAAGGTGTGAACATATGTGTTGGTTGCTGCTGGCAGCTTGCGTCTCTCTATGGGTGTGTGGTTTTGTGTGAGAGCGTAAGTGTAGGGTTTTGTATGTCGGTGCGTTCGTGCGTGTGTTTAGTGACCGGTCGCATGAATTTAGAGAGGTCGGATAACCAGCCGTTGCGTAGGGCCGCCAACCCTTTCCCGACAACTTCTTTACAATTCCGTGCAGTTCTTCGACGGCCTGACCCCCGCCCCAACGAGGCAAGGCGCAGACAGGCGAAGCGCACCCTGTACGGGGTTGCTCATCGCTAACCAAGGGAACACTCTTAGTGGCTACCTCGGTCGACGATGGTCACACTTGTGCCATCTTAACGTTTTCCGCCGAAGCGGGGGCATAGCACACACGTCGAACGTGTGTGTGCTGTTAACGGCAGCCTAGCCAGGTTGCCGCCCAGGACCGGTCCTAGTGGTGTGTGCATTGCGCGGCGACGAGATAGCGCCGCGTAGCATGGTTCCTCACTCTTGTTGGAAAGGCGGAATGGCACCTGACTGCCCAACGGGCAGACCCCCCTAGAGTTTTGTAGCGCATATGCTAGGCTACAACCCATATGATATTTAAATATCATATACTTTTGCTTATCATGCTGACTGTTCCGTGTTTTGATTCCTGTCTAGTTGTCCGAGCAGGTTTTCGTGATTTTCCTTCTCGATTTGAGCGAATGCCGACAACTTTGCATCTTAAGTCGCTCCACGGGCGCATACGTAATAATAACTCATGTCTTGCTTTTCCCTGCCTATCCCTGTTTTCTGTTTTTTGCTGATGTGGTCCTCTACTGGGTTGTAGCCTAGCATATGCGCTACAAAACTCTAGGGGGGTCTGCCCGTTGGGCAGTCAGGTGCCATTCCGCCTTTCCAGCAAGAGTGAGGAACCATGCTACGCGGCGCTATCTCGTCGCCGCGCAATGCACACACCACTAGGACCGGTCCTGGGCGGCAACCTGGCTAGGCTGCCGTTAACAGCACACACACGTTCGACGTGTGTGCTATGCCCCCGCTTCGGCGGAAAACGTTAAGATGGCACAAGTGTGACCATCGTCGACCGAGGTAGCCACTAAGACTGTTCTCTAGGTTAGCGATGAGCAACCCCGTACAGGGTGCGCTTCGCCTGTCTGCGCCTTGCCTCGTTGGGGCGGGGGTCAGGCCGTCGAAGTACTGCACGGAATTGTAAAGAAGTTGTCGGGAAAGGGTTGGCGGCCCTACGCAACGGCTGGTTATCCGACCTCTCTAAATTCATGCGACCGGTCACTAAACACACGCACGAACGCACCGACATACAAAACCCTGCACTTACGCTCTCACACAAAACCACACACCCATAGAGAGACGCAAGCTGCCAGCAGCAACCAACACACAAGTTCATACCCAGAAGGAGACACAAATTGCTAGCAGCGAACAACACATATGTTCACACCTTGTTATCTATTTTTTGGAATACTAAGGCATGATTTATTATTATTACTAGAATGTATCTTTGAATAATTTAAACCATAGCAACTTAATTACTTGACATTTATATCCTGTCATTCATATTTTGTATTCTCTTGATAAAGGCGTACACAGCCGAAACATGTAGAGTTTTTTAAATACATATATTTTGAAGTAATATACAGACCTTTAATCGCCTACTGATTAGGTTTACCATATATATATATATATATATATATATATTACACTGGTCTTCCTCCCCTCTTAAATCATGCTTTTGGATAAGTATTCTTATTGGGTATAAGCCATAAAATACACTGGTCTTCCTCCACTCTTAAATCATGCTTTTGGAGTTCTTTACTTGGTATTGGGCTGGTTCACTGAATAGGAAAGTATGCAGCAAGTCCCAGGGGTAGTACTAGTTTATTATAGGCTAGGAAATAATATGGAACAGGAATCGAGACACCCTTTCCAGCTTTGGATAAGTATTCTTATTGGGTATAAGTTTCCAGGCTTAAAAATAGCATTAGGAGCTTGGATAATAGGTAATAGATTATTCAAAAGGTGTACAAATATTCAATCTTTGTAATGTTATAAATTTCAGGTTTCTACACGCTTTAAATATGCACAAAAAGTAAAAACGCTTTGAACTTTGCTAAGCGCGACCTTTTCTTTTCACAAAAAAGATCAACTGTCAACAACGAAAAAAAATAATACCGTTGATGTTTTTTTTTATTGTTTATAAACATAGAACATATGATCTTACTAATATATTTTATCGCGTCCCTTGAAAGTAAATAATCTACCGTTCGATAATAAAGCGAGATGTTTGAATGTGGATTAATTCACGCAAAAAGGAAATGCAAAAAGAACTAAAAAAAATAGTTATAGCTATGAGGTTATTAGTTATTTATAGTATTTTTACACGAAGACAGTTTAAATTAAAAATGCAATTTATCAATCAACTGATGTCCAAGTGTTGCATAAATTTGCCTATAGATGGCGTTAGGAGAGCGTTTCGCTAAAACAGCGGAAATTGTTTTGAGATAAACCGGAATAATATTTTTAAATTCAACCAAAATCATTTTTAACTAGATACAGATCTGTACTATAGCATTATCCCCACAAACCAAAATCAATTGTTGTTCACAACAATTGGTTTTTGTTTCAATTAATATATACATTTTACATTCTATAATATTCTTACCCTGACATTGAGTAGATTTGTTTAAGTGATTAAGTTTTACTGTGGAATTAGATTAGATAATTTGAGTGGTTGCTTACTTTATCTCTCAATATCAATGGTATTAATATTTTTTACATTGTCTTGATCTCTAACGAAATGATAGTTAAAAAAAAAAAAAAAATTTTAAAATACAATACTTATAACTAAAATGTTTGTTGATCATGAATATCTAGGATTAATTTCTTATAATAGTATACTAATTACATATGTTTTAATTATAAAGTAGTTTTAAGGAACCAATAATTTCGTTATTCGTAGATATAATAGCTTTGAATGTTTTTCGGTTAGTAATCATGTGTGTCAAAGTGTGTCAATTTCTGCGATATCATAAGTGTTTTGACCTATTCTTTTGATGATGACGTATGGACCATTATAATTTTTAAGTAATTTTCCCATTATTTTATGTTTTCTATCTGTTACTCTTAGTGCTTTAACGATAACTTTATCTCCAATCTGATAACTTTTAAACATTGCTTGTTTTTGTTTCATATGATCATGGTTTATTCCTTGTTTATTTATAATATTTTCAATATCTTCTACATGCATTACAAACGTATAATCATTCACCTCTTCTTTAATAGTTACCTCATCTTGAACATCTTCATTATTACCATTCCAATCCATTTCTCTAAATCCACTCTTATCATATAATTCTTCATCAAAGTTTTCACATAATATATTATTTATCAATTTATTTAATACTTTATCTTTATATTCTTCATATTTTTCTATATATGATTCATTAGTTACTTTCTCCATCTTCATTTCATTTTTACCAATCGTAATCCTATCTTTATCAAAGTCCAGTACCATTCCTAACCTTTTCATATTATCTATTCCTATAATACAATTGTAGTGTAATTGTTTTATAATGTAGAATTGTAATACATATGTTTTTTCATTTATCTTCGCTTCTATGTTTAAACAATGATTTATTGATCCCAACTTTTTCTTGTTCGCTGTAACTACATCAGTTTTTTTAATTTTTATAATATTGTCTTGATATCCCATAATTGTTTTGGCCTTTTCTTCATTTATAAGTGTGATTTCGGCTCCAGAATCGATCAATGTTGAAAAAATTATGTTTGTTATCGTGATTTTTATAAATGGTAGACTAGTAGTTGTTACTATGATTGAATTACCTTCCTCGATGTGTAGAAATTCTTCAGGGTCCTGATAAAATTGGATATTCATGATCTTAAATCTATTTATGAACGTATTTACAATATTTGTTGACGGAGTCTCCTTTAATTTTGAGAGGAGGTCTGTATTGGATCTCTGTATAGATCTGTTTCGAAAATTGGAGTTTTTTTTTGTCCTGAATCCTCTTGAGATTCAGATTTGAAAGAATTGTTTATCCCAATATTATTAATTTGTCTCCGCCCTTCTTGTGGAGAAGATTGTCTTGAATTTCTCATAGCATTGTTAAATGTGTTATTAGAATAATTTGGCTGAGCAGGCCTTGTATAGTTAATATTGTGCTAATTGTTAAAATTCGGTCCATTATATCTATGATGACCATTACTGTTACCTGTTTGTACATTTGTAGGATTGTTAGTGGGGTTAGATGTGTTTCTCTGTGTATGCTGTGTACTGTTGTACGCCTGTTGAGGTATGTATGGTCTTGGCTGGTATCCTTGATTTTGATATGAATTGTTTGAACGAGTAGGATAGTTTCTAGTGGGTTGGTTTGTACGATTTTGATTGTTCGCTTCGTGGTTGTCTAGCTTACGAAGGATGTCTATTAATGCATCCATATCGTTGATGTTCTGGCAGATAGTTGCATGAGTGTCAGTTAGAATAAAATGATTTAAGAGCTGTCTAACAATGGTCGCTTCTGACAAGTCATTCACATGTTTACATGTATTGTAAATCCGTGTGGCGTAGGCTTCTCTTGATAGCTGACCCAATCGGTATTTTCCTGTTAGAAGTTTGGTCTTATCTTGATCCTGATGGCTTTCGTTCCAAAAATTGCGTTTGAAATGAGTGGAAAATTGTTCTATGGTTTCGCAGTTTTCTTCTACCCTCTGAAACCATTCAGCTACAGCTTGTTTTAGTGTTGCTCTACTGACATTCATTTTTATCTTATAATCTGGCAAATCGTCGATGTATCTAAGGATGTTATTTAAGTACGTGATAGGATGAATTGCTGACCTGTCTCCATTAAATTGCATTAAGTTTTCAACTTTAATGCCGCTGTTCATCAAGTTGAAGTTGGGTGTGTTAAATGTTGGATTGTTAGCGTTTTGTTTTAATCCCTCAATCTCGTCTCTCATAGCTTGATGTATGTTATCATGAGTTTGTCTAATATTCTCGAACTCTTTCTGTGTCTGAAGTACGTTTTCGGATAACAAGGTGATCATGCTCTGTTGTATTTCCTCACGGTCAAGATGTTCTTCAGCAATGGTTGTTACTTCTAATTGGACCCTTTCTTCAAGTGCTTTGGTTTTGTTTTCACAATTAACGATCTTCGTTTGCAAGTCAGTGTGAACTGTGTCGACAATGTGTTGTGTGTCAACTCGTAAGTTGTCGCGAGCTTGTAACAACTCTTCACGTAGGTTAATATTTTTGTTATTCACCATATCGTTAGTTTGTTGGAAATGTACGTCCAACTTCTTCTCTAGACGCTCTTCCATGTCCTTACTCGTAGTTTCGAACTTGACGCGCAATTCTTGCTGGGCCTGTTCTTGTTTTTCGAACTTTTGATTTATTTGTTCGTGATTACTTCTGATCATTTCATACAGCATTTTTAGGATATCACTTTGCCCATCTGGTTTCTCAGTACTAACAGGTTTGCTACTGTCTTGCGATGTGCCAGCTGTTCCTTCTACTCCTGGTGTATCTTCAGTGACTTCTTGCCTTGATATTTGCATCGTCCCCACACTTTCTTGATCTCCCAACAGACTTATTATTTCTTCTGTACCCCTCTTTTCTCCTTCTTCTCCAGCTACTTGTGATCGTCTTGTGATAGGCATATGTATATTTTTTAAATAATTAGTGTAATGTAGTGTTGTGATGTACAAAACATATATAATACACAGTTATTTATTTGGTTGTAGACATACACATATACTTATAATACTATGATAAAGATGCTAATTTTAGCTAATAAATTCGTTTGCTTATTTGTTTAATTTTATTGCTATCCCCACTAACTCTTACCTATTTGAAATTTGCTCGTGGTCTCACGAAGAATCTTAATGTTAGCAGCACACTGGTATTTACTATTTATAATGGTACTACTGAGGTAATTAAACGTACACACAGCTCCGACGTTGTGGCGCCATAAAATACACTGGTCTTCCTCCATTCTTAAATCATGCTTTTGGATAAGTATTCTTATTGGGTATAAGCCATAAAATACACTGGTCTTCCTCCACTCTTATATCATGCTTTTGGAGTTCTTTACTTGGTATTGGGCTGGTTCACTGAATAGGAAAGTATGCAGCAAGTCCCAGGGGTAGTACTAGTTTATTATAGGCTCGGAAATAATATGGAACAGGAATCGAGACACCCTTTCCAGCTTTGGATAAGTATTCTTATTGGGTATAAGTTTCCAGGCTTAAAAATAGCATTAGGAGCTTGGAAAATAGGTAATAGATTATTCAAAAGGTGTACAAATATTCAATCTTTGTAATGTTATAAATTTCAGGTTTCTACACGCTTTAAATATGCACAAAAAGTAAAAACGCTTTGAACTTTGCCGAGCACGACCTTTTCTTTTCACAAAAAGATCAACTGTCAACAACGAAAAAAATAATACCGTTGATCTTTTTTTTATTGTTTATAAACATAGAACATATGATCTTACTAATATATTTTATCGCGTCCCTTGAAAGTAAATAATCTACCGTCCCATAATTAAGCGGGATGTTTGAATTTGGATTAATTCATGCAAAAAGGAAATGCAAAAAGAACTAAAAAAAATAGTTATAGCTATGAGGTTATTAGTTATTTATAGTATTTTTACACGAAGACAGTTTAAATTAAAAATGCAATTTATCAATCAACTGATGTCCAAGTGTTGCGTAAATTTGCCTATAGATGGCGTTAGGAGAGCGTTTCGCTAAAACAGCGGAAATTGTTTTGAGATAAACCGTAATAATATTTTTTAATTCAACCAAAATCATTTTTAACTAGATACAGATCTGTACTATAGCATGTGTATGTGTATATATATATATATATGTGTGTGTATATATATATATATATATATATATATATATATATATATATATTTCTTTTCACAAAAAAGATCAACTGTCAACAACGAAAAAAAATAATACCGTTGATGTTTTTTTTTATTTATTGTTTATAAACATAGAACATATGATCTTACTAATATATTTTATCGCGTCCCTTGAAAGTAAATAATCTACCGTTCCATAATTAAGCGGGATGTTTGAATGTGGATTAATTCATGCAAAAAGGAAATGCAAAAAGAACTAAAAAAAATAGTTATAGCTATGAGGTTATTAGTTATTTATAGTATTTTTACACGAAGACAGTTTAAATTAAAAATGCAATTTATCAATCAACTGATGTCCAAGTGTTGCGTAAATTTGCCTATAGATGGCGTTAGGAGAGCGTTTCGCTAAAACAGCGCAAATTGTTTTGAGATAAACCGGAATAATATTTTTAAATTCAACCAAAATCATTTTTAACTAGATACAGATCTGTACTATAGCAATATATATATAAGTGTTTAGATAATTTCTTAGCCGTTCATTAAATATAACATTTGATAAATTATAATGCATTTCTATATGGCTTGAACCTGGGTCTATTGTGGCCTAGTGGTAAAGGCGACAGCCCGGATAGCTGTAGACTGGGTTCGAGTCCCAACGTAGACCATATTTTTCAAATAAAAAATTTCGTATGATTTGCTTTGTAATTTGTAGACAGCAATGTTACATCCACACTTACTCTGCAATTACATACATTCTAATTTAATATTTGTAAATATTTCATATAAAAAAAAGCCGAAAAACTCCAATAATTTATCAAATGTTATATATATATATATATATATATATATATATATATAAAATGCTGTAATATATATGGTAAACCTAATCAGTAGGCGATTAAAGGTCTGTATATTACTTCAAAATATATGTATTTAAAAAACTCTACATGTTTCGGCTGTGTACGCCTTTATCAAGAGAATACAAAATATGAATCATCATGTTCAAGAGTGTTCCCTTGGTTAGCGATGAGCAACCCCGTACAGGGTGCGCTTCGCCTGTCTGCGCCTTGCCTCGTTGGGGCGGGGGTCAGGCCGTCGAAGAACTGCACGGAATTGTAAAGAAGTTGTCGGGAAAGGGTTGGCGGCCCTACGCAACGGCTGGTTATCCGACCTCTCTAAATTCATGCGACCGGTCACTAAACACACGCACGAACGCACCGACATACAAAACCCTACACTTACGCTCTCACACAAAACCACACACCCATAGAGAGACGCAAGCTGCCAGCAGCAACCAACACACAAGTTCATACCCAGAAGGAGACACAAATTGCTAGCAGCGAACAACACATATGTTCACACCTTGTTATCTATTTTTTGGAATACTAAGGCATGATTTATTATTATTACTAGAATGTATCTTTGAATAATTTAAACCATAGCAACTTAATTACTTGACATTTATATCCTGTCATTCATATTTTGTATTCTCTTGATAAAGGCGTACACAGCCGAAACATGTAGAGTTTTTTAAATACATATATTTTGAAGTAATATACAGACCTTTAATCGCCTACTGATTAGGTTTACCATATATATATATATATATATATATATATATATATATATATATATATATATAACACTTGATAAATTATTGGAGTTTTTCGGCTTTTTTTTATATGAAATATTTACAAATATTAAATTAGAATGTATGTATTTGCAGAGTAAGTGTGGATGTAAACATTGCTGTCTACAAATTAGAAAGCAAATCATACGAAATTTTTTATTTGAAAAATATGGTCTACGTTGGGACTCGAACCCAGTCTACAGCTATCCGGGCTGTCGCCTTTACCACTAGGCCACAATAGACCCAGGTTCAAGCCATATAGAAATGCATTATAATTTATCAAATGTTATATTTAATGAACGGCTAAGAAATTATCTAAACACTTACATATATATTGCTATAGTACAGATCTGTATCTAGTTAAAAATGATTTTGGTTGAATTTAAAAATATTATTCCGGTTTATCTCAAAACAATTTGCGCTGTTTTAGCGAAACGCTCTCCTAACGCCATCTATAGGCAAATTTACGCAACACTTGGACATCAGTTGATTGATAAATTGCATTTTTAATTTAAACTGTCTTCGTGTAAAAATACTATAAATAACTAATAACCTCATAGCTATAACTATTTTTTTTAGTTCTTTTTGCATTTCCTTTTTGCATGAATTAATCCACATTCAAACATCCCGCTTAATTATGGAACGGTAGATTATTTACTTTCAAGGGACGCGATAAAATATATTAGTAAGATCATATGTTCTATGTTTATAAACAATAAATAAAAAAAAACATCAACGGTATTATTTTTTTTCGTTGTTGACAGTTGATCTTTTTTGTGAAAAGGAATATATATATATATATATATATATATATATATATATATATATATATATATATATATATTGCTATAGTACAGATCTGTATCTAGGTAAAAATGATTTTGGTTGAATTAAAAAATATTATTCCGGTTTATCTCAAAACAATTTCCGCTGTTTTAGCGAAACGCTCTCCTAACGCCATCTATAGGCAAATTTACGCAACACTTGGACATCAGTTGATTGATAAATTGCATTTTTAATTTAAACTGTCTTCGTGTAAAAATACTATAAATAACTAATAACCTCATAGCTATAACTATTTTTTTTAGTTCTTTTTGCATTTCCTTTTTGCATGAATTAATCCAAATTCAAACATCCCGCTTAATTATGGGACGGTAGATTATTTACTTTCAAGGGACGCGATAAAATATATTAGTAAGATCATATGTTCTATGTTTATAAACAATAAAAAAAACATCAACGGTATTATTTTTTTCGTTGTTGACAGTTGATCTTTTTGTGAAAAGAAAAGGTCGCGCTCGGCAAAGTTCAAAGCGTTTTTACTTTTTGTGCATATTTAAAGCGTGTAGAAACCTGAAATTTATAACATTACAAAGATTGAATATTTGTACACCTTTTGAATAATCTATTACCTATTTTCCAAGCTCCTAATGCTATTTTTAAGCCTGGAAACTTATACCCAATAAGAATACTTATCCAAAGCTGGAAAGGGTGTCTCGATTCCTGTTCCATATTATTTCCTAGCCTATAATAAACTAGTACTACCCCTGGGACTTGCTGCATACTTTCCTATTCAGTGAACCAGCCCAATACCAAGTAAAGAACTCCAAAAGCATGATATAAGAGTGGAGGAAGACCAGTGTATTTTATGGCTTATACCCAATAAGAATACTTATCCAAAAGCATGATTTAAGAATGGAGGAAGACCAGTGTATTTTATGGCGCCACAACGTCGGAGCTGTGTGTACGTTTAATTACCTCAGTAGTACCATTATAAATAGTAAATACCAGTGTGCTGCTAACATTAAGATTCTTCGTGAGACCACGAGCAAATTTCAAATAGGTAAGAGTTAGTGGGGATAGCAATAAAATTAAACAAATAAGCAAACGAATTTATTAGCTAAAATTAGCATCTTTATCATAGTATTATAAGTATATGTGTATGTCTACAACCAAATAAATAACTGTGTATTATATATGTTTTGTACATCACAACACTACATTACACTAATTAATTAAAAAATATACATATAACAAAATGCCTATCACAAGACGATCACAAGTAGCTGGAGAAGAAGGAGAAAAGAGGGGTACAGAAGAAATAATAAGTCTGTTGGGAGATCAAGAAAGTGTGGGGACGATGCAAATATCAAGGCAAGAAGTCACTGAAGATACACCAGGAGTAGAAGGAACAGCTGGCACATCGCAAGACAGTAGCAAACCTGTTAGTACTGAGAAACCAGATGGGCAAAGTGATATCCTAAAAATGCTGTATGAAATGATCAGAAGTAATCACAAACAAATAAATCAAAAGTTCGAAAAACAAGAACAGGCCCAGCAAGAATTGCGCGTCAAGTTCGAAACTACGAGTAAGGACATGGAAGAGCGTCTAGAGAAGAAGTTGGACGTACATTTCCAACAAATTAACGATATGGTGAATAACAAAAATATTAACCTACGTGAAGAGTTGTTACAAGCTCACGACAAATTACGAGTTGACACACAACACATTGTCGACACAGTTCACACCGACTTGCAAACGAAGATCGTTAATTGTGAAATCAAAACCAAAGCACTTGAAGAAAGGGTCCAATTAGAAGTAACAACCATTGCCGAAGAACATCTTGACCGTGAGGAAATACAACAGAGCATGATCACCTTGTTATCCGAAAACGTACTTCAGACACAGAAAGAGTTCGAGAATATTAGACAATCTCATGATAACATATATCAAGCTATGAGAGACGAGATTGAGGGATTAAAACAAAACGCTAACAATCCAACATTTAACACACCCAACTTCAACTTGATGAACAGCGGCATTAAAGTTGAAAACTTAATGCAATTTAATGGAGACAGGTCAGCCATTCATCCTATCACGTACTTAAATAACATCCTTAGATACATCGACGATTTGCCAGATTATAAGATAAAAATGAATGTCAGTAGAGCAACACTAAAACAAGCTGCAGCTGAATGGTTTCAGAGGGTAGAAGAAAACTGCGAAACCATAGAACAATTTTCCACTCATTTCAAACGCAATTTTTGGAACGAAAGCCATCAGGATCAAGTTAAGACCAAACTTCTAACAGGAAAATACCGATTGGGTCAGCTATCAAGAGAAGCCTACGCCACACGGATTTACAATACATGTAAACATGTGAATGACTTGTCAGAAGCGACCATTGTTAGACAGCTCTTAAATCATTTTATTCTAACTGACACTCATGCAACTATCTGCCAGAACATCAACGATATGGATGCATTAATAGACATCCTTCGTAAGCTAGACAACCACGAAGCGAACAATCAAAATCGTACAAACCAACCCACTAGAAACTATCCTACTCGTTCAAACAATTCATATCAAAATCAAGGATACCAGCCAAGACCATACATACCTCAACAGGCGTACAACAGTACACAGCATACACAGAGAAACACATCTAACCCCACTAACAATCCTACAAATGTACAAACAGGTAACAGTAATGGTCATCATAGATATAATGGACCGAATTTTAACAATTAGCACAATATTAACTATACAAGGCCTGCTCAGCCAAATTATTCTAATAACACATTTAACAATGCTATGAGAAATTCAAGACAATCTTCTCCACAAGAAGGGCGGAGACAAATTAATAATATTGGGATAAACAATTCTTTCAAATCTGAATCTCAAGAGGATTCAGGACAAAAAAAAACTCCAATTTTCGAAACAGATCTATACAGAGATCCAATACAAACCTCCTCTCAAAATTAAAGGAGACTCCGTCAACAAATATTGTAAATACGTTCATAAATAGATTTAAGATCATGAATATCCAATTTTATCAGGACCCTGAAGAATTTCTACACATCGAGGAAGGTAATTCAATCATAGTAACAACTACTAGTCTACCATTTATAAAAATCACGATAACAAACATAATTTTTTCAACATTGATCGATTCTGGAGCCGAAATCACACTTATAAATGAAGAAAAGGCCAAAACAATTATGGGATATCAAGACAATATTATAAAAATTAAAAAAAACTGATGTAGTTACAGCGAACAAAAAAAAGTTGGGATCAATAAATCATTGTTTAAACATAGAAGCGAAGATAAATGAAAAAACATATGTATTACAATTCTACATTATAAAACAATTACACTACAATTGTATTATAGGAATAGATAATATGAAAAAGTTAGGAATGGTACTGGACTTTGATAAAGATAGGATTACGTTTGCTAAAAATGAAATGAAGATGGAGAAAGTAACTAATGAATCATATATAGAAAAATATGAAGAATATAAAGATAAAGTATTAAATAAATTGATAAATAATATATTATGTGAAAACTTTGATGAAGAATTATATGATAAGAGTGGATTTAGAGAAATGGATTGGAATGGTAATAATGAAGATGTTCAAGATGAGGTAACTATTAAAGAAGAGCGTAGACGTAGACCATATTTTTCAAATAAAAAATTTCGTATGATTTGCTTTGTAATTTGAAGACAGCAATGTTTACATCCACACTTACTCTGCAATTACATACATTCTAATTTAATATTTGTAAATATTTCATATAAAAAAAGCCGAAAAACTCCAATAATTTATCAAATGTTATATATTGTAATGACTCATCCGCTGACGCGAGATACGTCATCCCTCTGGATGTTTTCGCGAGGCCTACGTGAAGGCTCTAGAAGGAGTATTCACCGATATAAAAGCCGCGTCGAAGAAGGGATGAACATTCATTGAATCCTACAGTCTAGCGAAGTACACATAAATATAGTTACATAAATATAGAATACATAAATGTACTTATTGTTGTTAATAGTTAGTTTTAGATTGTTATAAGTTTTAAATATTAATATAGTGTGTGTGTCTAAAGTTATTGTTAGTTTTATTTAAGAACCCGTAAAGACAAACGTTACAGTGGTATTCAGGTGTGGACTAATTAATAAATAATAAACTAAGTAGACAATTAAGTGTTAATTAAGTATTCGTTTAAATAAATATACAGTGCGGTAAGACGATATTTTAAATATGATGGCCAACAGAATGAAACTGACCGAATTAAAAGTGTCCGAGTTAAAACGAGAATTAGAAGAGAGGGATGAGGATACAACTGGCAAAAAGTCGATCCTCCAGCAACGGCTTCGCAATGTGTTGATCCAAGAAGGCGAGGATCCAGAGAATTATGTCTTTCAAGGCGGAGATGCTGACGTGAATTCGCTGTTGATGAAAATGGAACAAATGGAGCAGAAAAGCCTGGAAACTTCTGGAAACTTAGCGAAAACTCTAGAGCAAATGGAACAGAAGAATCTGGATAGTGCGAAAAATATGGAACAGCGTCTAATAGATTCGCAAACTCAAATGCAACAAATGGAGCAGAAGAACCTGGAAACTTCTGGAAACTTAGCAAAAACTCTAGAACAAATGGAACAGAAGAATCTGGATAGTGTGAAAAGTTTGGAACAACGATTGATAGACAATTCGCAAACTTTGGAACAGCGTCTAATAGATTCACAAGCACAGATGGAAGAAAGAAACCTAGAAACCGCTAGAATTCTCGAGAAAAATCTGGAAAAGAAATTACTAGAAAATTCTAGAAACTTCGAAAAAAGTCTGGAACAAGTGGAGAAAGTTCTAGAACAGCGATTAGCGGAAAAATCAGAAGCGTTAAAAGAAGAGGTTTTCATAGCTGTAGAAGAGAAAATTGGAGAACATTCTAGGCTTTTAGAGGCAATAATGATTGAAATGAAATTACCCGCTACCACGAGTCATTCTGATCCCAGGCAGGTCAACGAAGAAGTCATACCGCGGCCCATCGAAATAAAAGAAGAACTTGTCGCTATTTCAAGGACCAGAATCAAGCCGCCAACTTTTGATGGAAAGACGTCATGGGCAACTTACCTGACGCAATTCGAAGCGGCCGCAGAAGCAAACGCATGGTCTTCTGCCGAGAAGGCGACTGCTTTAGTCATAGCATTAAGGGGTGATGCTAGTGATATTTTACAGACATTGCCTCCTGAGGAACGTAAAGATTATTCTCAACTCATTAAACGCTTGGAGATGAGATATGGCCATGCACATTTGGAGCAAGTATACCATACCCAACTGAAGAATCGATCACAGAAGAAAGGCGAGAATCTTCAGGAATTTGAGGCAGATATTGCTCGTCTAGTTCGACTTGCATATCCGATGGCGCCAGATAATTTCATGGAACACCTAGCGGTCCAGACATTCATAGATGGTCTCCGGGATATTGATACGCAGCAAGCATTAAGGTTGGCAAGACCGAAAACCTTGATCGATGCATTGGCGCACGCACTTGAGTTTGAGACTGCTAAACAAGCCTCTCGGAACAATGCTCGTGGCTGTTCTGTCGACGAACAGGAAAATGAGGAGTTCATGGAGCAGGTGGTTAGTCAAGTCCTAAATCAGATCAAATCAAATAAAAGTGCGCGGCCATGCGGGAATTGTAGAAGAAACGGTCATATCCAGAATAAATGTGATAAAAGGACCAAGAAAGAATCTGCTGAGAATCCGAAAGTCCCAAGGACTGCCCAAATCGCATCCTTGCAAAATCAAACCAATGGCCTGTATGTGGATGCTATTATGGAAAGAAGAACCTATGCTTGCTTGCTAGATACTGGATCGACGAAAACCATTGTACGACCCGATTTAATATCCAGGAATAAAGAATTACTTTCTAGCAAATGGAGACTAAGGACAGCTACTGGAGAAGCAGCTTCTGTGGAAGGTGAAGTAGATGTCAATTTTGTCATAGGACCAACATCAATCCGACATCGTGTTCTCGTAGCCGACATAGAAGAACAGATAATCTTGGGATTAGACATCATGAACACCTACGGCTTCCAGTTAAACATGAAAGAAGGCACTTTAAAAATAAATAATGAGGAATTGTTTCTTCATGGGAAAAATTGTGGGAATGTACAAGTAATTACTGCAGAGAATGTTGTCCTGGATGCAAGAAGTGAGACATTTTTGACGGCGTGTATGGAAGGTGATTATTTGGACGGAAATGTTACAATGTTGGAACCAAAGGCTGATGATGACGAGGTGGGCCGAGGAATAGTAGTTGCCAAAATGCTGGTTAAGACTCAGAAGACTGTACCGATAAGGGTAATGAATGTGAACCATTACCCTGTTTCCTTGAAGAAGGGTACTATTCTGGGGTGGTGTTCGCCAGTGTCGGCCGTCGTTCATCGCATAGAGGCGAAGAAGAATGGATTCGTGCAGGTTCCTGAGAAATTGTCCAAGATAATCGACTCCGCCTGTCAAGGATTGAACAAGAAGGAACAAAGCCAAGTTAAGGATTTAATCAAACATTATGAAGACGTCTTCGAAACCGAGACTGGTACGAAAGGTAAAACCAATATTGTAATGCACAAAATAAATACCGGCGATGCAAGTCCAATTCGACAAGGACCAAGAAGGTTACCACTGGCAAAACGTGAGGAAGCCAAGCAAATTATACAAGATATGGAAGGCCAAGGAGTAATTGAACCATCGAATAGTCCATGGGCTTCACCAGTGGTCCTTGTCAGGAAGAAGGATGGATCTACCAGATTCTGTGTGGACTATCGTCGTTTGAATAGTGTGACCAAAAAGGACAGCTATCCTCTCCCAAGAATAGACGATACGCTAGACACCTTGGCAGGAGCAAAATGGTTCTCCACTCTCGACTTAAAGACCGGTTATTGGCAAGTGGGAATGGATACCAATGACAAAGAGAAGACTGCCTTCAGTTTAGGTACAGGACTCTGGCAATTTACAGTCATGCCATTTGGACTGTGTAACGCCCCAGCTACTTTTGAGCGACTCATGGACACTGTACTGAGGGGATTGTCTTGGAATACCTGCCTGGTATATCTCGATGATGTGATTGTGGTAGGGAAGACCTTTGAAGATCACATGAAAAATTTGGAAGTAGTATTCCAGAGGTTGCGAGATGCCAACCTGAGATTAAGTCCAAAGAAGTGTCACCTTTTCCGCAAGGAGGTAAATTACCTTGGACATGTGGTTTCCGGAAAAGGAATTGCTGTGGATCCAGAAAAAGTAAAAGCTGTGGAAAAATGGCCGGTACCCAAAGACAAACATCAGCTAAGAAGCTTTTTGGGATTATGCACATATTATCGACGCTACGTTCCTGGATTCTCCAACATTGCAAAACCACTTACTCGCCTAACAGAAAATCGAGCATTCAATTGGAACAACGAATGCCAAGCGGCCTTTGAGTTGTTAAAAGGTACGTTGATCAGTGCACCCGTTTTGAACTATCCGCTGCCATCTGGGAGGTTTGTTTTGGATACGGATGCCAGTAACGTCGGGATTGGTGGCGTGCTCTCTCAAATCCAAGATGGCCAAGAAAAGGTCATTGGATACTTCAGCAAGACCCTGTCCAAACCAGAGAGGAACTACTGCGTAACCAGGAGAGAACTATTGGCAGTAGTTAAGACCATTGAGCACTTTTACAAGTACCTGTATGGGCAGAAGTTCCTGATCCGCACTGATCATGCCGCCTTAAAGTGGCTCTTGCAATTTAAGAATCCAGAGGGTCAAGTAGCTAGATGGATTGAGAGGCTACAGGAGTACGACTTTGTCATTGAACACAGAGCAGGCCTCAAACATCAAAATGCAGACGCCCTTTCCAGAAGGCCCTGTCCAGAAGACTGTCGACATTGCAACAGAATCGAAGACAAATCGGCCAACGCTCTTCGAACCACCGTTGTTGATGACCAATGGCAACCTGACAATTTGCGCGCGGATCAAGAAGCTGATCCGGATCTTGCAGTCCTCAGGGCTTGGAAAAGAAATGGGCAAAGACCGACCTGGCAAGAAATTGCTTCCCATTCACGAGAATTGAAGTCATACTGGGCACAATGGGATTCCTTAACCATGGATGACGATCTCCTGGGACGTGAGGTCGAAAATCACGATGGAAGTGAGCACAAGATGCAAATGGTGGTTCCCAAGAAAAGAATACCAGAGGTATTGCGAGAACTCCATAATGGTGCTTCTGGGGGACATTTTGGAGTCCATAAAACACTGGAGAAGGTGCGCCAGAGATTTTACTGGGTGAATTGTTCACGAGATGTGAAAGAATGGTGCCGAAAGTGTGCAAATTGCGCCGGAAGCAATGGTCCCCAGAGGCGTCGACGTGCACCCATGCGGCAATACAATGTAGGAAGCCCATTTGAAAGGATCGCCATAGACGCCGCCGGTCCTTTTCCAGAAAGCAGCAAAGGAAATAAATACATAATAGTTGTCATGGATTACTTTACCAAATGGGTTGAAGCATATGCTCTACCAAATCAAGAAGCTGGAACTGTAGCAGACGTGATTGTGAAGGAGTTCGTCAGCCGTTTTGGTGTACCCTTGGAACTTCATTCCGATCAAGGGCGAAATTTTGAGTCCAGTCTATTCGAAAAGATGTGTGGACTTTTGGGCATACGGAAGACGAGAACAACTCCCTTGCATCCACAATCAGATGGGATGGTAGAGCGAATGAACAAGACCATGATCAGACACTTATCCAAAGTGGTCTCCGAACACCAGAGAGATTGGGACGAACATTTACCATTATTTCTAATGGCGTATCGGGCCTCCGTTCAAGAGACAACAGGCCAATCACCAGCAAACGTGCTATTCGGGAGGGAACTCCGATTGCCCTGTGATTTAAAGTTTGGGAGCAAGCCTGGTGAAGATCTTGCCGGAGAAGATTATGTCAGCACGCTCAGACGACGACTAGATAATATCCATGAACAAGTCAGACATAATATCCAAGATGCTAGTGACAGAATGAAAGAGAGCTATGACATCAACGCCGAGAAGAGTGGTTACCATGAAGGCGATCGAGTTTGGTTGTATAATCCACAACGTCGACGGGGCCTATCTCCAAAACTTCAAAAGAATTGGGAGGGGCCATACGAGGTGTTGAAGCGGATCAACGATGTAATATACCGCATCAGGCGAACACCTCACACTAAGCCAAGAGTCGTACATTTTAATCGATTAGCCCCATACTCTGGAGACAATGACGAAACCGTTGACTTGCGCCGATTGGATAGCCAATACCATGAACTAACCTTCGAAGACTTTATGCAAGAGTATTCTGGTTCGAGAAAAGCTCGATTTGGGGTAACCATCGAGAAACAGCAGGATTTGTTCACGGTGCCGCCAGACTACGCGCTTGCTCATTGCGTAGCCCGAGATCTACGAATGGCCAAAGGAATTGCCTGGGAATTTAAGGAGAGATTTGGCAGAATCGAAAAGCTAAGGCAGCAGGGACCAGCAATTGGGAAGAGTCTCCAAATAATAAATGAAGGACAGCCCATATTTTATTTGGTCACGAAAGAACTGTCGAGCCTAAAGCCAACCTATCGAGCCTTATGGGAGGCCCTAACCCACTTACGCGAACAAATGTTACAGCAAGACATTCTGAAATTAGCAGTTCCAAAATTGGGTTGTGGATTGGACCGCCTGGACTGGAGAATTGTAAGGAGCATGTTGGAAGTAATCTTCCGACATACTGGTATGGAAATTCTGGTATGCAGTTACCAGCTTGAATATTCCTGTCCATCCAGGCAAGATAAGACCGTGGACTGTTATTTCGATATGACGTCGCAATGTAACAAAGGCCCTACCTGTCGATTTCGTCATCGTTTGAGGAGACCAAAGCATGACATGTTTCGGGACGAAACTTCATTTTTAAGAAGGGGGCAATGTAATGACTCATCCGCTGACGCGAGATACGTCATCCCTCTGGATGTTTTCGCGAGGCCTACGTGAAGGCTCTAGAAGGAGTATTCACCGATATAAAAAGCCGCGTCGAAGAAGGGATGAACATTCATTGAATCCTACAGTCTAGCGAAGTACACATAAATATAGTTACATAAATATAGAATACATAAATGTACTTATTGTTGTTAATAGTTAGTTTTAGATTGTTATAAGTTTTAAATATTAATATAGTGTGTGTGTCTAAAGTTATTGTTAGTTTTATTTAAGAACCCGTAAAGACAAACGTTACAATATATATATATATATATATATATATATATATATATATATATGGTAAACCTAATCAGTAGGCGATTAAAGGTCTGTATATTACTTCAAAATATATGTATTTAAAAAACTCTACATGTTTCGGCTGTGTACGCCTTTATCAAGAGAATACAAAATATGAATCATATGATGATTTAATCGCCTTTAATCGCCTACTGATTAGGTTTACCATATCATACCAAGGTCACGAAGTTATTATATATATATATATATATATATATATATATATATATTGAGGTAGGTCAAGCCTACATGAGAAAGCCTTAGTTTATAAAATACAGATCGTTAACGTTTATATGTAAATATTAGAAAATAAGAAAATATTGGAACTGAATTCTTCATCTGTCATATCAATAAAGTTGATTTCGCGTTTTTAATTGTTCAAAATTAATTCTCATATTTATTTATTTTTATTTTTTCATTTGCCTTAGTCATTTTATTTCTATATTTTGTATTTCCGAAGATATTTCAACTTAATTGATCAAAAATAAATGACACGAATTATTTTAGAGAAAACTGTACTTATTTGAAATAACTACAGCGGGAAATATCCCAACCATAAATTAGCATAATATAAAATTATTAACATTCACATGTCAATTATTTATTTACTAAAATAAAATATGTAATTTTTATCAAGCATATATGTAATTTGAGTGATTAAGTTATCATTTTCATTAAAATTAAGCAGCGAGATTATATTAATACATACAAATTAGACGAATAAGAAGCTAGAATTCGGAACAAATGAGAGTTAGCGTCACTAGGTAAAAAATTCCATAAAACACCTCAACGTATTTAAGTGCCTCTCTGGAAATAAAAAGAAAAATCATAAATTAAATTAGAAAACCTACACAACGAACCTAGTAAAACATTACCTGTTTATCCAGCTCCTGTTTGACGCATTTTGCGTGTCCAGACCTCAACCAGTACCGCATAAACTGAAAATTCCATTTCACCGGGAATAGCATGCCGCTAGATAGAAGCTAATAGGTGACGCCGTCCGAGAAACCGCATAAACCTGTATCCTGCCTTTACGAATACACGGAAGACTCCAGACTCATCCATTCCCGTCTATTTTACATAAGTATTATTCCAATCTCCTACAAATTTTGAAAATGTTGAATTAATTCATTTCACAAATATAACCTCTATTAATGATTTATTTTGAATAGATATACCTTATGGGTACATTTAGTATTTGTAGTATTTAATTTAAAGTTTGAAGAATACAGTTCCCTGTTTATAATTATTCAATTTTAATGGTAACATTTATGTATTTAGCTTATTTAAATTCACTTTCATTTATTCTATATGCTTAACCTTAAATTTATTTTATGTTGATTATCACGTGACATGATTCATTTTGATTTAGACTCATTTTATAATATCGATCACTTACCTGTTATTTAACACTTTCATTAAAGCTTTTACATTATTCCTTAACTCACTCGTTTCATTTAGTAGAATTTGCAATTAAGAAAATACCATTATTCACTGTGTTGTTTACCATCTAATTTTGTATGTATTCTTATTGAAGTACCGAACCTGCAATTTATGTGTATTTTGTAAGCACAACCAAAGAGTCTCATTGTTCTGATATAGCCGGACATTTAACGCAAATTTAAGCCCACCCGACAATAAATATAAGAAGTTATATACATGTAAAGCTGTGGAGGTTAAGTATACTTTGTTATTAAATGATTATGTATCAGTTGAATTATACGCAAGTAACAGATATAATATTTTAAAACAACTCCATCTATATGTAACATTTGATACCTTATTTATATAGAGATTTGTAATTCATTATTAAAAAAATTACCTTCCCAGCTTCTTGATATTTAAACATTAAATTTTGTATTTATCTATAAAGCCCTTTAGGTATTAACAATATATATATATATATATATATATATATATATATATATATATATATATATATATTGTAACAAACCTCGTTAGTTAAAAGCCATAATTGTGAGAACAAAACTACGAGTCATAAAAATCAAAGAACATTATTCCCCGCAAACACAATTATGAACTTTTTCAAGATCATTGTATATTTATTTTTAATATATTTTTGTATTTATTATGTTATCTACGCATGAATCGCATACGATACGTATCTCTACGATTTAACCCCACCGTCCGCCAAAGTACAGATTTGAGATGCGCTTGCGTCTACCCCCAGCAAGTCTTCTATTTTTTTCTGAACTTTCAAAGATATAAAGACCGTGCTTGTAATTAAAAGTGGACGATTTGGTCACAGTATATTAAACATACAGTAGGGACAGTTGCCATCGGTACCCTTGATGTTCTCGTAGTGCAGACTTTATAATCAAAATGGTGGTCGAATTTATAATACTAGATGTCGCTATCTAAAAGTGCAAATTATCATATTTTTATTTATACATATAATATTTATATCAAATTATGAAAAAAACAACTACATGCAGACAAATAGTTGGAAATATTAAGTGGTAGAACTACCTATATCTTATATATTTAAACTAAAATATATAACATTCCGTTTAATCGAATTGAATAAGAAAGAGGCAATTTAGCTCTATATATATATATATATATATATATCCCAAGATAAAGTGGTTATAAAAATATAACCACTTTATCTTGGGATTTTTTATATAATTATAATGTATACGCGCAAGTAATGTTAAGAAGAATACTAATATAATGAACAATTATATTTATTATGTGTTTTACGCTTTCATACCAGGCATAATTTTAGCATCTCTAAATTAAGAAAATACCAAACCAATGTCTACAAAATAATAACAGGTTACGGATATTTTTATTAATAACAAAGACCTTTCTTGTCCAACAGACAAAATACATTTAAAATATACTACAATTATAGAGTAAATATAATCACAATAAGATTAAAATAAAGATCTATTATCTATCTATACCTACTGTTATGTATTCATTAATTTTATGGAAATATATATCACACAAGCAGAATATGCATATATAACATAATATACATATTTACCACCAATACTTTCCAACAAAATATAGAAGTAAATCAAGTTTATATTATATACACAACATCAAAACCAATATTTTACATTAATAAATTTAAATGATTTAATTTGAAAGTTCGGTTTTATTTCTAAATAAAGTACACGGTTGGTCACATTGATACTGGACATTTTCAAATTTAAATGTTCCTATCCCCGAAATATTATTTATTAATTTTAGTTAACATTATTTGATATCTTATTTAAAAATATAAGTAGGTAACATAGAAACTAATATATCTTGTTGTCAATTGTATACAATATAAATACGTTGTTTGTGTAAAATTTTTCTTTTCTATGTTCTGTCGACACCTGCCGGTCAACTGTTGAAGGACCGCCAATTTCACACATGCGCCCTCAGAAACTGTACACCAAAATAGGCTAGCTGTCCCTACTGTATGTTTAATATACTGTGATTTGGTGCTCGTTAAGTTCCTATGGTACCGAATCTGATATCTTACGATCGGCAAGTTCCGCCGACTAAGACGAGAATTTTCTTTCCCAGGGGTTAAAGCTTTTTGTCGGTAATTTCCACCGATAAAAAGCTCCCCTTATCTTAGGTACCCCTTGCGCTGCCTATCCGAATTCAAGACCGCAAGCTATGTCGAGGCTCCAGAAGGTCCTAAGGTAAAAGAAAACATTTTCTGCCATGTATTAAATGCCTGTATATTTTCTATAAATGTTAAACACGTTGCTGTCAATCACCCGCTTACCGTTCCTGATTACAGTTACTCGTGTAATACGAAAGAAAACCCGATTTAATGCATGCATGAAACAATTATCACGTAAATTCCCGTTACATGATTAAATAATCGTCATAAGAATATTCCCGATTGTATCCGAAAAACATCGCCTCCGAATTTTCAATGAAATCAATGCAAAAGAAAACACGATAACCGTCCTACAAGGAACTGGCGTAATACATATCATATACGATTGCTCATACTCCCGCTGAAGTCGAAGTTATAATGTAAAGTGTAAAAGCCCGAGAAAGCGAAAAATATTAATTTCAGTTAGATTTCACGATACAATTAATATTTATTCCACGATTGTTCGCTTGTCATTATTTATGGCAACTGAATTTTTTATGTTGACTCGTAAGTGCACAAACACTGAAAAATTTTGTTGGATTTTTTATTGAAGAAATGAATATTTGTTTTGCATATTAAATTGTAGTTTCGAAAGATTTATGCGTTTTAATAAATTAGAATAAAAATACTTACCTTTTTTTTAATTACTAGATCTCACTAGTAACCAGGTTTAAGTTCAACATAACCAAGCACTTGAATCTTGAAGTACTCTAAGCAAGTTTAATTAAATAAAGTAAATGACTAACCACCCTATTACCGATTAAGCTACTTCAGAGATTAGTTTGATTTTATCAAATAAATTAGTAATTGCACTTGTCAAATATTGGTATTCAGACCGCCCGCTACAACTACCAACTGTTTTCGCACTATCAATTGAATGACCGTACCAACATCTGTCGACGCCCACATAAGCGTGACTTTTAAAGGAATTAATTGGTTTATCATTAATTTTGCGCATATTTTTCCTTTCCGTAGATTATGCTTATTAGCCCATCTGTATCCTGTGTCCATATAATACAGCTTGGTCTTAAACAAAGCACAATTATTCCAGTTAAGGGAATCTTGCATGTCTTCCTTTATTTTCTCATCTCTCGTTGCTGGACGTCTCGACGCTGTCATTAATATTTTAATTATTTCTCGTCCGCTCGTCACCCGTGGACAAGTGCATTACAATATATAGTTATTTATTTTTTTCTTGGCCTTTGTATATTATAGAGATTTTCTTTATTCGGCGATTATTGCCTTTTTCAAAGAGATTTTAAAAAATGTAAACATACAATTATAAAATTACAAACATTTTTATAATTTTATATTTGCATGTTTCCCTGAGGGCACCAGGCGACACCCTCTTGTATTTATTTACGCCTTGTGTCCGTAATGGAAGCTCTGTGGGTATTGACCTCATACTTCTTCCATACTCGTAGCAACTACATGAACCGAGACAAAAAACTTAAACACAAAGAGATGGAGTCTGAAGTGAATCTAAAACCTGAAAGGTCTACTGGGACTCCGTTGGATATGGAGACTGATTGGAACCTTTGCGAGAACCTAAGCCAACAGGGGCCGTTAAGCGAACCGTGTCGGCTAGGGGCACTCCTGAGGATAAAGTAACTAAGCGCACGAAATTTTCTGCTTCGGGCGTGAGTTACAAAGTAGCCCTTAAAGGTATTAAGGCTGCAATAGTTCCTAAGGACTACCCGGTCAACTTAGTGACTGAGGGGAATTTAGGAGCTATACAAGAGGCCCTGATGATGGCCATAGATAGGGCGCAAAAGGCGCCGAGGTTTGAATCCTCTCGTCTTATGGACGGCTACTATGGAGTCATCTGTGCAGATGAGGACTCGTACAACACTACGAGAGATTACCTAGAAAAGGAAACTGTTTGGAAACTCGTGAAGAGCGAGGAGTTGCCAAAACAGCAACGAGTTTTAGCGTTTCTGCCAGAGGCTAAAAAAGAGGATCTTATAGTGGGCTTGAAAAGAGAGGCAAAATCCAGGTCTTAAAATGGACTGATGGATTGTTCTGTTTCAGGTCTTCCGAAAAGGGCTGTTGGCCTTCGGATCAACAGAGTCTGAGGAAACGTTTTAAGGACTGATTAGAGACCTTACTATCGCTAGCTTTGTAACCCTCGAAACAAAAGAAGAGCAGAAACCGATAATGTAGGATGAGGGTATTCTAGGAGAACCTCATGCATCAACCACTGAGTGTCAAAATGTTGAAGATTCTTCAGATCAATCTTCAGCATAAGAAAACAGCCACAGCGACACTTTGCCAAAGGACGCTGACTAAAGATATTGATATCCTCCTCATCCAAGAGCCATGGATAAGCAGAAGCAAGAAGGGAGCTCTTGGTTGGTGTCCCAGACACTAAAATTTGAACTTGTATCTGTTTCAGAGACGACCTGGACGTGATGCCTATCATGGAGCTATGCACTGGGGACATGGCGCCAGCCAGGATCAGACTGAGTGTCGATGGAGGGATATTGGAGACGACAATTTCATTTCTATATCTACCCATTGACTCTCTAGAGTTACTAATATACCAGTAAGAACTGGACTTAATTATCGGCGCAGATACCAATTCTCATGATAAGATTTGAAGCAGCAAGGATAACAATTATAGAGGTCTCTGTTTAGCTATCTCTGTGGTACTGAAATTGAATATCTGAATCAAGCTGATAAACCGACATTTAAGACGTCAAGGGGGGAATCACTCATAGATGTAACCTTATGCACGTTTGGAGTACGGGCAATTATAAGGGGGTGGCATGTACCCGACGAGTCATCGCTTTCTGATCATGCGAATATCCGATATGAATTATGTATAGATTTAATGGAACCCGGACTAAACAGGGATCCCAAGAGAACAGACTGGGGCCCTTACAAGGAAGCCCTGTTAGCTACAACCCGAAACATCTCTGTTAGAATAGGGAATGTCGAAGAGCTGGAGCTGACCGTTGTGTGGTTGCAACAGACTGTTCTTTCCTGCTATGAAAATACCTGTCCCATTAGAGAGCGCCGTATAGCAACATGAACCGCCTGGTAGAACATAGAAGTTGATCAATCTAAGGACAGAAACTCGCCGGTTATTTAATAAGGCGAATAAAACAGTAGCGAACAGGGTGACGCAGCTTTTTTGGAGATTCAAAAGAGCTATTGGTAAGACCTGGGGAATAAAACCAAGTATGGCACTCTGGTTGTACACAGTAGTAGTAAGACCAACAATTACCTATAGGGCAGTTGTCTGGTGGAGGAGGACGGAGCTGACATTATCGGTGAGGCTCGTCACGACTCTCCAGGGACGATCACGGGAGCTATGAACAGCACAGGAACCGCCTCCATGGAGGCTATCGTGGCTCTTCCTCCGTTGGAACTATTTGCGAAAGCGGAGGCCATGGCTGCGATCCTGAGGCTGAGGACGAATGACGTATGGTGTCTTAGTAAGGTAGTACAGAGCAATACAGATATCACAGGAACTACACTAAAAGAGCCGATATTTAAAATACTGACGGACACTATGGCACCTGAGATTATGTTTACAGCTAAGCTGAACGTATTTATACCGACCAGGGAACAGGCAAAAAGTCGCTCGAACGATTGTGGTGTCGACACCTGGTACACGGAAGGATCAAAATCCAATCAGGGCACGCCTAAGCGAATGCCGACACAGCTTAACATCTTAGGTCGCTCCACGAGCACAAGTGTAATAATAACTCATGACTTACCAATCCTTTTGTAATTGAATAATTATTATTTGAATTGAATGTAGAATGTATTTATGAATATATATTTCTCACTATGACATCATGACATTAATATACTGTCATTTATAATTCTTTGATAAAGGTAATATTTACCAAAAAATGTAAGAGATTATTTTAAATATATACATACTAAAGTGAAACAGACCTTAAATCGTCGAATATCTAAATCTACTATAATATTCAAAGGTCAAGAAATATTTATCTATATATTGATATATTCATGCTCTAATAATTATATAAATAAAGACAGCGATTTTTTAAGTAATTTATATTTATGTATGCATTACATTACATAGGTCCTTGTCTACCTTGTCTAGTCGAACAGATTACATCTAAACTTATAAGCTGTCGCTTGAATTGTTTGTGCCTATGTAGTAACGAATTTCAATAGAATGATAAATATAAAAACTATTTATTTGCTCCGGTTAGCCCAGGGTATCGGTGGATTAAATGTTGTATTGCTTTAAATATATGTTGTTTGTTTAAAGAGCATGAGAAACTTTGTCTACAGGAGCCGATTCTGTGAATTCAGACCTTGATTTTGTACTTAATAAGAAAATAAACATTCAAACTTACTGCATGTACACTGATTTAGTTAAATAAAAAGAAATAAAAGTGTTGAAGGTAAGTTCTTATGAATCGAGATTTAATATTTCTTTCATAAATATGTTTAAATTGTATACATTGTAGTGAACAGCTGTGATTTATAATAAGTGATCACGTGACATACATGTGTATATTATTGTGGTGACTTAAACTAACAAAATGTATGGTCTTACAAATAAAAATATCGCTTATGAGATTGGAAATGATGTTAAAAGAGGCCGTCCATTCCTAAGTAAGAGTTACTTTACCTATTATTCTAAAATTTTAACTTTAAATAGTATCTAAACTATAAAATAGGTTACATAAATTTATGAAGTCTTCTTTTTGATAAAATTTAATAAATATTTTTTTTTTTTAGGACCAGTAGGGATTCGGGAGGTATATCGTACTGGAATACAGGTTGCAGGTGTTTCTGCTGGAGCCTCGGAGTATGGATAGAACGGCTATATTCTGTTCATTTGTGGGTAGATGTAGATATAGACAATATTAAATTATTTAAATAATACTTTATAATTGGGCGCCATCTAACTCAACCAAAATTTAGTTAATAATATAGTATAAAATTGTGTTTATATGTAGAACATGATCTCTTAAACATCAGGAGCCGATTCCGTTTACTTCAAATCTTGATTTGTACATATTATAAAAATCTTACATTCACACTGATAATAGATCAAATGTAAAATTCGACAAGCATACAGAATTAATTTAGATAGAAGATAAATAAAAATGTTGTAAGTTGTGGAAATTTAAGTTTAATGATTCTATTTTTTAAATTATAATAAGATTAATATAACATTTCTAAATCATCTGATATCATATACCTAATCACGTGACATACTGTGAACTCCAATGGTGGATATAATAGTGTTAAATATAAGATAACTTGCGTGAATAACAATCACTAAAATAGTGGTGTTAACAAGTACAAAACATTTACTAAACTATTATTTTTATGAGACGTAAGCATGTCTTAATATAATTTTCTAAACTTTAAATTAGATAATTGTGATACTATAAATAGGTTATGTTAATATAGCGTATATATGTTGATATAAAAATAATTCAATTTGATAAATACTTGTATTTTAACGTGTGTGAATGTGTTTCAGGAAGTATTCGGGATCATTTAAACGGCAGGAAAGCTTGGTTTAGGTTTCTTAGTGGAAGTCTTAGTACATGACAGGACGCTAGCGGTTTTTAAAGGATTTAACCGCAAATGTCAGGTATGCAGTTCCCCTTTATGGTTATAGCGATGCGTGATTACGTTCTTCTTATTTTGAGAACATTTAATTGTGAGTATATTTGGTTTTTACCACATTTAATAATATTTAAAATTTTAACTTTAATTTCTTACGTGGTTTACTAACAACAACCAAAGCGACGCTCTCGATCTACTGTTTTCTTCCTTGGTCTGCATGTGATTTATTTTGCATTATTACAAGTATTTAAATTTGCATATGCCCTTTTTGACTTACTTTGACGACATATGTGTCGATATAGCATTTACAATAAATAATTTTAATTATATAATAAATATATATTAAAATAAAAATTACGTTCCTTTGAATGTCTATTAATTTCATATGCGCACAAAATAAAATACATGATTCTCGCGGAAAGTTGATTCAAATCAAAAATTATTAAGGTCGATAAAATAGATATCCATATAAAATTAACATTATTAATCAAGTTAATTATTTTCGGATTTTCAATTATATTAATGAATTTTGATAATGAAAAATGGTCTACATAAATAATAAAAATTATTCAAACTAAATTTTACAATTAATTACGCGATAGTAACTTGTTTATCTTACATATCTTACACTATTAATGTATGGTTTTCATTTGCATTCTTTAATCTATGTCTTATGTTTAACATTAACGTTCTTTTTCTTCCAGTTTCTTTTACCAAGACGAACTACTTCAATATACATATTGTATATAAGTAAAAATTTCATTAACGGGTGAGCGGTCTGTCAAGTAAAAATATAGTCTATATATATATATATATATATATATGGTAAACCTAATCAGTAGGCGATTAAAGGTCTGTATATTACTTCAAAATATATGTATTTAAAAAACTCTACATGTTTCGGCTGTATACGCCTTTATCAAGAGAATACAAAATATGAATGACAGAATATAAATGTCAAGTAATTAAGTTGCTATGGTTTAAATTATTCAAAGATACATTCTAGTAATAATAATAAATCATGCCTTAGTATTCCAAAAATAGATAACAAGGTGTGAAAATATGTGTTGTTCGCTGCTAGCAATTTGTGTCTCCTTCTGGGTATGAACTTGTGTGTTGGTTGCTGCTGGCAGCTTGCGTCTCTCTATGGGTGTGTGGTTTTGTGTGAGAGCGTAAGTGTAGGGTTTTGTATGTCGGTGCGTTCGTGCGTGTGTTTAGTGATCGGTCGCATGAATTTAGAGAGGTCGGATAACCAGCCGTTGCGTAGGGCCGCCAACCCTTTCCCGACAACTTCTTTACAATTCCGTGCAGTACTTCGACGGTCTGACCCCCGCCCCAACGAGGCAAGGCGCAGACAGGCGAAGCGCACCCTGTACGGGGTTGCTCATCGCAACTAAGGGAACACTCTTAGTGGCTACCTCGGTCGACGATGGTCACACTTATGCCAGACCGTCGAAGTACTGCACGGAATTGTAAAGAAGTTGTCGGGAAAGGGTTGGCGGCCCTACGCAACGGCTGGTTATCCGACCTCTCTAAATTCATGCGACCGATCACTAAACACACGCACGAACGCACCGACATACAAAACCCTACACTTACGCTCTCACACAAAACCACACACCCATAGAGAGACGCAAGCTGCCAGCAGCAACCAACACACAAGTTCATACCCAGAAGGAGACACAAATTGCTAGCAGCGAACAACACATAGTTTCACACCTTGTTATCTATTTTTGGAATACTAAGGCATGATTTATTATTATTACTAGAATGTATCTTTGAATAATTTAAACCATAGCAACTTAATTACTTGACATTTATATCCTGTCATTCATATTTTGTATTCTCTTGATAAAGGCGTATACAGCCGAAACATGTAGAGTTTTTTAAATACATATATTTTGAAGTAATATACAGACCTTTAATCGCCTACTGATTAGGTTTACCATATCATACCAAGGTCACGAAGTTATTATATATATATATATGGTATTTTCGTGACCTTGGTATGATTAGGTAAACTTAATTAGTCGGCGATTAAAGGTCTGGTTATTACTTCAAAGTGTATATATTTAAAATAATCCTACATGTTTCGGCAATGATGCCTTTGTCAAGGATATAAAAAATATAAATGACAGAATATAAATGACTTGACATTTATATTCTGTCATTTATATTTTTTATATCCTTGACAAAGGCATCATTGCCGAAACATGTAGGATTATTTTAAATATATACACTTTGAAGTAATAACCAGACCTTTAATCGCCGACTAATTAAGTTTACCTATATATATATATATATATATATATATATATATATATATATATATATATATATATACCGTGTGTCCCAATTTCGATGCTCACCATTGGTATCTCGGTTATTAGAAGATATAGAACAACGGTTAAATCGGGAATGTTTTGCAGAATTCAATACTCGCGGCAAATCTCATTTCAAATTTGATCTAACTTTTTAAATTTTTAAAATATTTTGAAAAATCAAAAATTTGCCGATTTCGTTATTCCTCAATAACTCGATAACGCTTAGTCTGACCTCTTTTAAAGTTTTACATTGTTGAGACACTTTTTTAAAACAAATTATTTGATACAAACAGAAACCCCCGATTGTCATTTGTTTTTAAGTTATTACCACTATCTTTTGTTTTTCATATGGCGGCCATATTGGATTTTGGGTTTGTTAGGTAGTCCTCAAAATGTGCTTTTCAACGATGTATAACATGCCTGAAAAATTTTTATTTATAAGGAAAATATTAATAAAAACGTAAATTAATCTTTAATATGAAATTAGTAGGCTGAAAAATTAAACACCAATGTCAAATGAAAGTGAAAAGATATTCTAAGTAATACTGTAAACAAACGAAACGATAAAAAAATTATAGAAATAAAAAGTAAAGATACAGAACTTAAAGTTCACATTCACTTAAAGAAATTGTTCAATATGACGACCATTCTGTTCCACACAATTTTGACACCTTGTTCGAGTAGAGTTACAAACTCTACGTAGCGTGTTTCCGTTTACTGATCGTAGCACATCTAGTACTCTTTGTTCTAAAATTTCCCGAGTTTCTGGTGGTTCAAAATCAAATACTTCGTTTTTAGTGGTACCCCATAAATAAAAGTCAAGCGGGGTAAGGTCGGGTGATCTCGCAGGCCATTGCACGGGTCCATTATTTGAAATCACTTTCTCATTAAAGTTTTCTCTCAAAAAATGTTGCACGTTACGAGTGTTATGGGCCGGGCAACCATCTTGCTGGAACCAGATGTTTTGCATGTTCTCGGGATTAATAATTTGCCTCAAAGCAGGCATTATCTCGTTTGTTAGTAGCTCCAAATATCTGTTACCAGTTAAATTGTAATCAAAAATGAAAGGACCTATTAACTGATTATCTAAAACGAAAAAAAGAGTTTAAAAAACAAAAAAATGTAAACAAAATGTCATACCAATTAAACCGCACCAGACATTAAAACCAAATCGAACTTGAAATCTTCTTTGATTTACCAAATGTGGATTTTCAGTAGACCAATGATGATAGTTATTCCTATTGAACACTCCACAATTGGTAAATCGTGTTTCATCTGTCCATAGTATTTTCCTAGGAAAATTAGCGTCATATTCACATTTTTGAAGGTACCACCTGCTAAACTGTAATCGTCGGAGATTGTCATTATCACTTAAACCTTGTACAATTGTTGGTTTGTAAGGGTGATACTTGTTTTTCGTCAAGGTTCTGTGAACAGTAGATTTTGAAATCCCTGTTTCTCGTGTCACACGACGAACTGATGTGCTGGGATTGTTCCTAACGTTCTGCGAAATATTATTTAGACGTGTATCAGCATCATTAACTTCATAGTTAGCTCGTTTTTGTTCGAAGCTTCCAAAGTTTTTTAATTTGCTAACTAGTCTTCTAAAAATTGTCCTGTGTGGCTGTTGTCTTTCTGGAAAACGCTCTGCATAACTCGTGCACGCATTTTTAGTGTTTCTATTTGCTTTGAAATACACTTCCAACGTATCAACTTTTTCTTCGTTTGAATATGTATGTGCCATTATCAATAGTTATAAATCTTAATACTTGACAATAATTACTTATCACTAACTACAAGTAGTTTTAATTAACTTATCTCTGCAGCACTAATTGTACTTTGACAGGTTATCGTTTTGTTTCATTGTCAGAATACATTTGTCATTGACGTTTGACGGAACATAATGTCTTTGCTAGTGATACACGCTCAGAGGTTAGAATTATCTGACATTTGATGTAAAACCAAATACACTACTTTTAATCCTGCGCGAACTTACCCCTCCTCGCGCCAACTTAATTGGCGTTTGCTATACTTAGAATATCTTTTCACTTTCATTTGACATTGGTGTTTAATTTTTCAGCCTACTAATTTCATATTAAAGATTAATTTACGTTTTTATTAATATTTTCCTTATAAATAAAAATTTTTCAGGCATGTTATACATCGTTGAAAAGCACATTTTGAGGACTACCTAGCAAACCCAAAATCCAATATGGCCGCCATATGAAAAACAAAAGATAGTGGTAATAACTTAAAAACAAATGACAATCGGGGGTTTCTGTTTGTATCAAATAATTTGTTTTAAAAAAGTGTCTGAACAATGTAAAACTTTAACAGAGGTCAGACTAAGCGTTATCGAGTTATTGAGGAATAACGAAATCGGCAAATTTTTGATTTTTCAAAATATTTTAAAAATTTAAAAAGTTAGATCAAATTTGAAATGAGATTTGCCGCGAGTATTGAATTCTGCAAAACATTCCCCATTTAACCGTTGTTCTATATCTTCTAATAACCGAGATACCAATGGTGAGCATCGAAATTGGGACACACGGTATATATATATATATATATATATATTGATGTAGGTCAAGCCTACTCATAAAGGGCCTAGAACATAAATATAGGGCTGAGTTTTTTTTAAAAAAATGTTAATTTTTTTTTTAATAAATAAGTCATAAATAGAACTGTATTTTCCACATGTCATATTAATTAAGTTAATACCGCGTTTTTAATTTATCAAATTAGTATCACTCTTTTATTTAATTCCTTGTAATCATTAACTTCAGTCATTTTCTTTTACATTTTTATCTCACCGAGGATATTTAACTTAATTGATAGGGATTATATGTCACCTTTTATGATCATAATCTATTTGTAATGTTAAACGTTTGGGTATAGTGATGTATGTTATTTGAGAAAATTGTTGTTATGAAAAAATGTATATAAACAACATTGAAATTAAGGTGCCTGGAGATTGAATAAAAAAATGATTATTATTGAAAAAATTGGGATGACACGTCGAATTTTCATTAAAAGTGTGTGAAGGAATAAAGTCGATAAAGTGATTAAAATTTATAATAAGATAGTCAAAACTTACCATAAAGGAAGCCTATAAATTCCTGAACCACTAGTTTTTTTTTTTTTTAATTTTAGGAAGATTACCTTATCTTGAACCTGCTAAGGACGATAAACCAAAACTCCAAATTCTAAAAGACGCTATGTAGAATTTGGAACAAAACCAGACTTTCCCCGGCAGCATCAAATTACCTTATCCTGAACCCACTAAGGACGATATACTAAAAACTTCAATTTCATAAGGACGTCTTCCAGAATTTGGTACAATACCAGCCTTTTCCCGGCACTTGATCCTTTTGGACCTGTACATCAAGACTCAAGTATTCATCATTCACATAGAAGAACGACCAGTATCAAGTTTGTGTTTTTATTTTATAATCTCCTAAAATATTAAATTTTTATTAGTTACATTTCGAAAAAGAACGCTCATACTTCACTTAAATTCCTAAATTGTTAACAATAGATCACTATATAGTTAAATACCAGAAAATACAGTTCTTTCTACTTTGAATTTGAGTTACCTAATTTTAAAAATTTATATTATTAATATTTTGTATTACAATATTTAACCTTACCTTTGTATTATGTAACTTCATGTGACTTTTCATGCGAATATTATAGTATAGTACAGTTAAACTTACCTTGTTGCATAGAGATTCTTATTAAATAGTGTTATTTACAATTCATTCTCGTGTTTTATTCTTGTAATAACATTGGTAGTAAATTTCACTTGATATAACTTAGTTTAAACCGATATTTGTTTTCTATCCAAATACCGAACCTACTTTTATGATTATCTTGTTCACCATAAACAGAGCTAGTCGGAAGCATAACACGAACAACCTGTAGAACTAAATAATAAGTTAAGCACTGAATAGAGACCTATCAAAGTAAAATATATATATTGGATATTTTATCTTTTTTTTGTATGTGTTGTAGAATAACATTTGAGTTAACTGTCAACTTTGACAACTGTTAAATCTAATATTATTTTGCTTTATATTATAGGTTCCGTATTTATTATACAACTTTCTTTTTTGGTCTTCATCAATATATATATATGTGTGTTGTAACTGGATTCCGGGTTTTCTTCCGCGTTTCCATTGTTTGGTCTTTGTAAAGACCGGTGCTGGTTTCTGGACGACGTTTCGGCAAAATCACATTTGCCGTCTTCAGGTCTGCGATAACTGTCTGCTTCTGCTTCTGGTTACTCGTAAACTTACTCTCGTAAGTTTACTTCTGCTTCTGGTTACTCGCAAACTTACTCTCGTAAGTTTACGAGTAACCAGAAGCAGAAGCAGACAGTTATCGCAGACCTGAAGATGGCAAATGTGATTTTGCCGAAACGTCGTCCAGAAACCAGCACCGGTCTTTACAAAGACCAAACAATGGAAACGCGGAAGAAAACCCGGAATCCAGTTACAACACACTACTACCCGCGGAAACCTGAAAGAAAACATATATATATATATAGGGTGCGGCAAAATAACCTCCCTATTTTTTTACGCAAATAAAAAAAGCATTTTTCCAGATAAAACAATTTTATTTTTACCAACTTATTCTTTAACACGGGAATTTTTTTTACTTGGTTTTGAAAATAATATCTGACAAATGGTGGCCGTGGCTGTTGATACACTGCTGCAAGCGAACATTGAAGCACTCGTGGACTCTCTCAAGCATCGCTTGAGGTATGCGATGAATTTCCTCGCGAATTGCTTCTTTCGGGTCTAGCAGGTTTCTGGGACGATGTTTGAACACCTCAGCCTTCAAGTAACCTCATAAAAAAAGTCACAAGGCGTTAGGTCAGGGGATCGTGCTGGCCATGCAATGTCCCCTCCCCGAGAAATTAATTTGCCTGGAAACATTTCCCTCAAAACATTCATTGTCACCCGAGCAGTATGGGATGTGGCACCATCTTGCTGGAACCATACATGCTCGAAAGCCCTCTCTTGCAATGCTGGTTGAAAAAATTCTGAATCATGTCGGCATACCTGTTGGAGTTCACAGTAACCGTAACGCCATCAACTTCAAAAAAATATGCACCGATGATTCCAAGTCGTGAGATAGCGCACCACACAGTTACACGCTCACTATGAAGAGGTCTTTGGTGAATGACATGGGGATTGTTTTCACTTCAGTAACGAAAATTCTGCTTATTAACATTGCCAGACAAATAAAAATGTGCCTCGTCACTAAAAAAAAACAATGCTGTCTGGTTGAAGACTTTCCAAGATGAGTTGACATGATTCCGTGCGACTCTGGCAATCACGTTGTGACAGTTCTTGCACAACAACCATCTTAAGGCTACCAGCGTAAGGCTGGAAATGAAGATCCTTGTGTAGAATTCGACGAACACTACGGTCAGACATTTGAAGGGCGGCTGCATGTTTACGAGCTGATCTTTTAGGAGACTGCAAAACTGATTGTCTAACCGCATTGATGTTTTCGGGTGTACGGGCACTACGAGGTCTTCCACCCCGTTTTTTCACAACAGAACCAGTCTCTCTAAAGTTTTTTACCCACAACAAAATAGACTTTCTGTCCGGTACCGACTCACGCGGAGGAATTTGAAATCGTGTTCGAAAAGCACGCTGTGCCGTGACAACCGGCTCATTGTTGCGAATGAACGCTTCGACCGCATAAGCTCTGTGCTCGTTCATCCACGCCATGATGGCGACTGGTGCCTACGTGCCGAATACAACGTAAACTTCCCCCTCTCCTGCGTCGACTGCTGCTATCCCCACTACTCTAAGTGTCTCCAGTTACTTACTACCGAGCATCGAAAATAGAGAGGTTATTTTGCCGCACCCTGTATATGTGTGTGGGATTCAAATTACGCGCGACTAGTGAAAGGCGTGCACGAAAATACACTTGTTGTATGGTGTTGGTAGGGAAGGACATGGCGTTGTAAAGTAGTAAAGTGTTTAACGAATTATTATTATTATTATTTTATAAGAATAGTCCTTTTATTTACACATTAAAGCAAACTAAAATGAACACGTTTTTTTGTCCAAAACCAATCCCACAAATTATGGGGGCTCGTCCAGGATGGAATTAGCAAAAACCGTGAGAAAAATATGTTTTATCCTACGACAGAAAGAAGAAGATCGAACGTGCGTGTGATAACAGTGAGTGATAGAGACAGATATAGATGCTGATAGGTGTTAAATGGCTGTTAAAATATTCTTTTTGAATATTTAAGGTGTTAAAACATTTAAGGTGAGTGATGAATAAACATGTAGATACTTTTCATGGACGTGTCAGCTAAATTAATGATTTACATTAGTGTAAAAGTAGGTACTGGTTGCGCTCAACCGACAAAGACAGACATAGACGCTTATGAAAAAATGTGCGCGACTGGCTGCGAGCAATGGTAAATTTACATGTGTCTAACGTGTTTAATTTTGAGTAGTGTAAAATAAAAACAAAAGACTAAGAAATTGAAGAAATAATAGACGAAAATTATGAATATACAGATTGAATGATATACAGGGTGTATTCAAATAAAGTTGCCGCTATTAAGTTTTAAATAAATAAGAAGCTAAGGTTGAAACAAAAAAAGAAAGACGACGAAAGAAAACAAAGAAGACAACGACGACGAAAGAAGACGACAAATAAGGAAAGACGAAAACAAAAGAAGAAAAGGGTGACTGAAATTAAAGAAGCTGAAGTTGGAAGAAGATGGATAGAAAGGACGAATCTATGCTATCACCTGATCAAGGTCAAAACTCGATGGAAGGATTATCTGCAAAAGACACTAAACTCTTCAAAAAGAAATTGGAATTACTATAGAGAGAGAACACATTACTACAGCGTGAGCAAACGCTTTTTAAATCTGGATTTAGTATGCAAGCGATTTACCCATTTTGGTGAGAATAAAAATTACAGGCTGAAAAATGGATACAAGATTTGGAAGACAATCGTACCCTATTCGGATGAACTTCGACGCAAATGCTATTGTGTGCAAAAACATTATTAGGAGGAACTGCAAAAATTTGGTTAGATGCCAACCCCACCATTACGTCATGGGAAGCGTTCAAAAATGAAATCGTAGCAGAATTTCGGAAGAAGTTTACCAATGCAACCTTCCATCAAATGTTGACCACACGGAAGAAAATGCGCGATGAGAATTTCCAAGAGTACATGCTGCATATGAAAGCCATCAGCAAACAAGGTGGTGTGGAAAAAGAAGCGTTAATACAGTACATCATTGATGGCATACTGGACACAGAACATAATAAAGTAATACTTTATGTAGCTGATACGATAGAGCACTTAAAGAAAAAAATGGAAATATACAAAACTGTTAAATCTAAGTGTACCACGTATGATGATGGTGACAGGAAGAAGAAACCCAACAAATATATGAAATTCCACGCCAAGCAATCGTATTGTTTCAATTGCGGTGCTGCCGGCCATAAAGCAATGGAATGCAAGTTTAAAGACCAGGGCACGAAATGTTTCGCGTGTAATCAATTTGGACATATTGCTTCCAAGTGTCCTAATAAAGGAGAATCGCCTCGCAAAACCATGCAAGTACAAAGAACAGACGACCTAGGTAAAATATTCAAACATAACAAAATTGGTGGTGTAAGCTCTCAAGCACTCATTGATACAGGCCGTTCTGTAAACCTAATAAAGGCTGACGAATATTTACGAATAGGCGCTCCAAAGATTGATATTGCCCGTATTAAGTTGAGAGGAATAGGAACATCTGAAGTAGAAACACTAGGTAGCATAAAATCGATAGTCGAAGTGGAAGGGTCTGAGTATGAAACCATATTTCTAGTCGTACCCGAAGCGGCCATGGAAATGTGTTGTCTGTTGGGAAGTCCCTTTCTCCAACAAACAGAAATAAAGATTAGCTACGGAAAAATCGAATTAACGAAACTGCCAAGTGAAAATTTGGTAATGCAGATAGGTTTGCCTGAAAATTAAGAACCTACTAACATATATCTCCACTACCTAAAGTCAGAGGGATCAAGCGTAATCAAAAGAATGATTCGTGAATATACGTCAATTCCAACAAAGACTACAGAAGTAAAAACCAAGGTATTATTGAGAGATGAAACGCCAATATGCAGTAGACCTAGAAGGATGTCGACAATGGAAGAAAAAGAAATTGACAAACACATAAACAAATGGTTAGAAAAGGGAATAATAAGAGAAAGCTGTTCTGATTTCAATAGCCCTGTGGTTTTAACAAAAAAGAAGAATGGCACCACTAGGTTATGCATAGATTACCGTAATTACCGTAACAGGCAAGATTTTTCCTTGTTCCGGTTGATAAAGACAGCATAAAGTATACAGCTTTTGTTACTCACAATGGACAGGACGAATTCATCCGAACGCCCTTTGGATACTGTAATTTGCCATCTATCTTTAAAAGATTTATATATTTCGATCATTGATACATATTGGAACGTACTTAACGTACTTAGATGACATAATCATCCCAGCCAAGAATGAAGTAGAAGCCTTGGAGAAGTTAGAAAAAGTTTTTGAAGTCGCTTCAGAATATGGATATTGAAAACGGTAAAATCAAGCCATCGCCAGAAAAAGTGAGAGCAGTATTAAAATTTCCCGAACACAAATTCCGTAAAACAAGTTCAAAGTTTTCTTGGTCTTACTGGTTACTTGCGTAAGTTTATACAAAACTATGCATTAATTGCAAGACCGTTGAGCAGTCTGTTGAAAAATAATGTCAAATTTGAATTTGGTGAAAGCCAAAGAAGCGCTTTTCAAACTCTGAAGACAATATTGTCAACTACACCTGTTTTGCAAAAATAGTCCAAGTGCAGAAACCGAAGTACACACGGACGCTTCGAAGTATGGATATGAAGCAATGCTACGGTGAGGGAGAAGATAAAACAATGCATACAGTTCATTACATGAGTCGTAAGACTTTACCAGCTTAAGAAAATTACTGTAGCTACGAGTTGGAAATATTAGCCGTGGTACAAGCTCTAAAGAAATTTCGACCATACTTATTGGGAATACCGTTTAAATTAGTCACTGACTGTGCAGCTTTTATTCAAGCCATGAGAAAGAAAGATATATTGCCGAGAATCGCGAGATGGGCTCTTATGTTAGAAGACTTTAATTACACTGTCGAACACCGAACTGCCATGCGACATGTTGACGTTTTGTCACGAAATGCAGTGACGTTAACTACCACTAGTTTTCTGAAAAATTTGAAGACAGCACAGAAAAATGACGATTATTTAAGAACAATAACCGAACTGCTTTCTTCAGACCGACCCTATGAAAATTATTTTATACGACACGACCTGATCTACAAGCATGTAAACGGTGAGGATCTACTAGTGATTCCCTCCCGAATGCAAAATGAATTGATAAGAAAGATTCATGAAGATAATGGACATTTTGGGATAAATTTTTGTCTGAAAGAAAAAGAGGGAAACAAGAATAATTTTCATCGCCTATTGAGAAGGAAGATTTACCATTGAAGACATACCACATTGATCACCTAGGACCCTTAACTGCAACCGCGAAAGGGTACAAGTACCTACTCGTTGTTATAGATGCGTTTACAAAATTCGAGGACACAATTCACACAAGGAAAATTTAATACAAGATTCCTTGGCCCATACAAGATAGCAGCAGTAAAAGAACATGACCGATATGACGTGAAGAAGTTGGGTAACGGAGAGGGATCAAACTTGACCACCACTGTTGCTGACTCTATGAAACCATGGAGCTACAATATTGATTCAACAGATAGTGACGATGAGGGAATAGACGATGTAATAAAAGCAGATAATGAAGATGACAAAGATCGTTTCATGTTTAAGGATGAAGTAGAAATAAACGAAGAGAAGAAAGACCTTACAGATGTCAAGAAACCACAAGAAGTAAAGAATGAAATGGAGAAGAAGACGTATGGACTCGAGGATGATCCAAAGGTCAGAAATGGCCGAGATGTGAGATTCAAATTACGCGCGACTAGTGAAAGGCGTGCACGAAAATGCAATTGTCGTATGGTGTTGGTAGGGAAAAGACATGGCGTTGTAAAGTAGTGAAGTGTTTGACGTTTTATTATTATTATTTTGTAAGAATACTCCTTTTATTTACGCATTAAAACAAACTAAAATAAAAACGGCTTTTTTGTCCAAAACCAATCCCACATATATATATATATGGTAGACTCAATTAGTTGTCAGTTTAAGCTCTGGTTTTACTTAAATATGTATATATTTAAAACAATCTTACATGTTTCGGCATATGATGCCTTTCTCAAAGAATTTAAAATATAAATGACAGTATATTAATGTCATACTTATTTGTAGTTATCCATGACAACTACAAATACTACTACCCGCGGAAACCTGAAAGAAAACATATATATATATATATATATATATATATATGGTAAACCTAATCAGTAGGCGATTAAAGGTCTGTATATTACTTCAAAATATATGTATTTAAAAAACTCTACATGTTTCGGCTGTGTACGCCTTTATCAAGAGAATACAAAATATGAATGACAGGATATAAATGTCAAGTAATTTGTATTTTCTTGATAAAGGCGTACACAGCCGAAACATGTAGAGTTTTTTAAATACATATATTTTCAAGTAATATACAGACCTTTAATCGCCTACTGATTAGGTTTACCATATCATACCAAGGTCACGAAGTTATTATATATATATATATATATATATATATATATATATATTTACATAGTAGATCAATTAGTCGGCGATTTATGGTCTATTTTACTTTAATATGTATATATTTAAAATAATCTTATATGTTTCGACAAATAATGTCTTTTTCAAAGAATTTTAAAATATAAGTCTTGTGTACTTATATTTTAAAATTCTTTGAAAAGGACATTATTTGTGGAAACATGCAAGATTATTTTAAATATATACATATTAAATTAAATTACACCTTAAATCGCCGACTAATTGAAACTACTATACATACAAAGTTCAAGAAATAATTATTTTTATCTATATATATATATATATATATATATATATATATATATATATATATATATATATATATATATATATTGATATACGCCGCTTAGGGAAAGATATGAATAGATAACGGCTGAATTATAAATTTTATAAATGAATTGTAACTGTTAAGAAAAAAATTAATAAATGTACGACAAATATCTATTTTAAATATGATAATATGTGTTACATATAGATGGGGATCTTTACCATAAATTCTATTGCATGCGTACAAATCTAAAATGCATAAACGTTATACTCTAAGTGCACTTGACCTTAAACAGCTGTTTATGTATACAGCTTCTCAGTATGATTATTATTTATGTGTGTGTTACAATTTATAATATTGGGTGTCCGGCTATTTAAAAGAACAAGAGAACTCTTGGGTGGTACATGTCCAATGCACCTTCTTGTGGGATCGGTGACTAAATAGGATATACACCAAATTTGTTGATGCTTATACAATAAATAATAGTAATTACGTTATCAAACTACCCAAAAATAAAACATGCAAGATAAGGATAAATGTTAAAGACTTTAATGATGTAAAATCAAAGCAGGTAAGTGATCGAAATTATTCAAATTATAAAAATATCGAAAATGTAACATGTCACGTGTTAAATTAAATGTGATCAAATTTCTAGGTTAGCAAAGCAATTTAAATACATGTTACCTATATAAATTCCAATACCTAAATAAATCTAGTATCTACTTGATTATAATAACAAGGAAAACTGGATTCTTTTAACTTAATTTATATTCGTAAACATCAAATTATTGTGTATTCTAGGTTATAAATTTTAATACTAAATTGATTATGATTTTACTTAAATGAAATGAATTAATTTAGCATTTTCTATAGTTCGTTGGAGATTAAAGAATACTTATGTGAATGTGTTCAGGACTTGTTGGTTCTGGATATGGACTGGAAAATCAATTAATGCAGGATACGATTTTCAATGGGCAATTGTGCGTCGTTTGGCTAGGATTTTTCATGTAGCGGCGGGCTTCCTCGGTAAACAGCAATTTCCGATTTCTGAGATACAGGTAATCGTCTGGGCACGTAAAATGCTTCAAACAGGAACTGGATGTACAGGTAAGATATTACTAGTGTTTTTATGTAAGTTTCTAATTTAATTTGTGTATTTTTCTTTTAGTTTTCAGAGATGCACTTAGATACGTCGAGGCATTTTTATCCAATTTTATTCTAGTGACGCCAACTGTGTTTTGTTTTCAAATTGGCTTCTTATTCGTTAATTCGTATGTATTACTATAATCTCGTAACTTATTTAAAAAGAAAATGATAATTTAACCATTAAAAATATACATAAGCTTAATATAAATTCTAAAGTTTATTTTAATATATAAATAATTAATGTGTAAATGTTGATAAGTTTACATAATGCTATTTTATAGTGGTGAACTTTCCCGCTGTATTTATTTTAAATAAGTACAGTTTCACCTAAATTATTATTATCTATTTTTTTGAATCAATTAAGTTGACATATCTTGGTAAATACAAGATTTCGAAATAAAATAACTAAAGCAACTGAAAGAATAAATGTAAATAAATATGAGAATTAATTTTATACATAAAAATAAACGCGAAATCAACTTTATTGATATACCATGAGAAGAATTCAGTTTTCGAAATTTCTTATAATTCTAATGAGCACATAGGCTTTTAAAAATTCTGTTACTTGTTCTCCTAGGCATCCTTATGTTCAGGCTTGACCTATATCAAATTCCCCAATAATCTGGACATAGAATTATTGTTTTAACAAGAAGGCTTGTCCAAATTATTCATCAAGTTTATTAACTGAAAATTCTGTTATTCAAAATAATATGCATGTTTTACATAGAATTGCCATACGTTATTTTTATTTAAAATGTCTATATTCTTTTTGTTTTGTATCAGTGTTTATATGTTCGTTTTTCTTTTTGGTATATTTTTATTTAATTGTAAGATTGAAAAGCTATATAATTAATATTGTTATTATTGTGTACATTAAATTGTTCTTATTGTCTTCTGATGTTGTGTTATGTTAACTGGTAACTACCCCTTTATTGTTTAAGTGTAAATGTATTGTCGTTTTAGTTTTATGTATTTAATTAGTTATAATTTATTAGTATTAATATTCTTAGTGTTTACCTTCCTTTTTTTTTTTTTTAATTAAGTTTTTATATTGTATAATCTTGAAGCATGGATATGTGGTATCTTCCTTTTATATATTCGGTGTTGGGCTCAATTAACTCATATGTATTGTATCCTAATTTCTGGTTTATAACAAATGGACCCTGATAAGCTTTTAGTAATTTTCCCATGATTTTCTGTTTTAAATTTGACACTCTTAAACGTTTTACTATTACTTGGTCTCCTATTTCATATGTTTTATATTTCTTATTATTGATATACGACTCCATTGATTAAAAATCCACAATATTTCCTTGAATTGGGTTCTAAATTTATCAACCAAAAAGCGTTTTTTAAATCTAGTTTGCTGTAAAATTTCTTGTTTCCACATTTGGTTAATAGAAAATCAATGTTTTGGGGCATTTCGAACTCAGGCTTGATACGTTTGTTTAGTGATCTCGCATCTAAACATATTCTTAACTTTTCTTAATCTTTTTTTTGTACGATAACTATAGGATTAATGAAATACGTGTTGGATTTCTCAATAATACCTGATTTTTCTTATCTATTGAGTTCTATATTTACCTTTTCTTGGTAATGGAATGGTATGGGATAATTTTTACTTGATAAAGGGCTATCATTATCTATTTTGATTGCGTGTTGATAGTTTCGGGCGAATACTACTACATCATTTATTAACATTATGTTGTCAGATAATATTTTAGTTAATTTTGGTGGGATCATTAGATATGGTATGTTTTGTTGTTTTATTACTTCTTCTATATCTTCTATATCATTTACTGGTCTGAGGGTATTTAATTCTTTCCTAACTTCCATTTCTTCTTCAATCTGCATTCCTAAACTATCTTCCGTTTTTTCCATTCCATATATATAATTATTATTATTCAATTCAATATTTGTTCCATCTTCTTTATTTATCCAATCATTTTCATAACTACTTATATCCATCTTTCCTTGTAAAATATAATTAATTTCCTTTTGTAAATGTTTTTCTTTAAAATTATCGTAATTGTTTACTTCTTCCTCAGATAATTGTTTCTCCATCGTAATCTCTACTTCATCTATCTTTATTACTTTTCTTTTAAAATCTAATATCATTTTCAAGCTTTTAATATTATCAATCCCGATTATGCAATGTATTGCAATTTTCCTATAATGTAGCATTGTATAACGTATTCTTTATCTTTCACCATTATCTCGGTGCATATTCTCTTTTGGATTTTCCCCAATCTTTTTTCATTTGCAGCAATTAAATCAGTTCCTTTAGTTTTAATAATTTTCTTTTCGTAGTTATCAATTAATAAAATAGCCTTTTTCTCTTCTATTAACGTTATTTCTGCCCCAGTGTCAATTAAACAGTTTAAAATTATGTTTGTAAATTTAATTTTTATAACAGGAAGAGAGTGTGTGTCAATATTATTTGGTCCAGTGTCTTCTACGTGTATAAATTCTTCAAGTGGTTGGTAAAATGATATATTATGTAATTGAAAAGGGTAGTTACAGTCTATTTCTTTTAATGGTTTTGAGTAGATGTCCCGGGTTTTGGGTCGGTGTACAAGTCCGGTTCCAAAATTGGATTTTTTTTTTGTATGTCGATAGGCTCAATTTCGGTGGATGAAGGCGACGAAGGTCTTCTGCTGTAGTTATTTACTCGTCCTCGATTTCTATGTTGATAAGTGTTCATGCCTCTTCTCGCAGGCGAACTGTTATAGTTATAGTTATTCTGGCGGTTTGAATCATATGAACGCGAATAATTATTATAATTATTTCTTGGGGGTGAACTATTCTGATTATTGTATCGATTGTTGTAATTTGTAAACGGGTTTGAAGGGTTGTTACTGTAATTTGGACGATTATTAAAATTTGTGGGAGGGCTTATGTTTTGGTTATTGTAATTCGTGTTATTGTTGTTATTTATGTAATTCGCCGGAGGACAATTATAATTTGTTCTATTATTGTTATAAGGGACTGTCTGTTGATTAAGTGGGAAACGAGAATTTTGATATTGATGCGATCTAGGTGGTTGGTTTTGTGTAGAATTTCGTTGCGATTGGGGTAAAGATCCTCGATTGCTTTCTGCAAAATCGTCCAATCTTCGTAATATGTCTATTAGTGAATCCATGTCACTAACACGCTGGCATATTATCGCTTGTGTGTCGGAATATATAAAATGATTAAGTAGCTGTCTCGCTATCACGGATTCGTCCATATCTGCGACGTGTTTGCAGAGATTATAAATTCTTGAAGCGTATATTTCTCTGGAAACGGATCCTATTCGATATTTCCCCGTTAACAGTCTTATCTTGGCTCGGTTTTGTTGAGCTTCATCCCAGAAATTTCTTTTAAATAAAGTTACGAATTGTTCGATGTCTTCACAATGCTCCTCAATTCGTAAAAACCATTCTTGAGCGCTATCTTTTAATGTTACTCTTATTATGTCCATCTTCTGTTTGTTATCCGGAATGTCTGTTAAGTATCGCAGGATACCATTCAAGTATAACATGGGGTGCACATGAGTTATATCCCCATCGAAATGTGTAAGATTCTCTATCTTAATGGTTGGTCCTCCTGTGTTTATATAACTGACAGACGCAGCATAACTTTGGAACTTTTTCTCCATAGTTCTTAGCTCAGATTCGTAGGTCTTTTTATTTTTATCTTGGTTAGTTTTAATAGTATCAAGATTATCTTTTACCTGGTTAATTTCCTGTTCGTAATATGTCCTGTGTTCCCCCATCTGGGTGATAAAACTGTCTGTTAAATGTTCTTTTAAGTTTAGCGAAGTTATTTCATTACTTAAATTAAAGTCATTTAATTTATTGTTTAATTTAGAGTGTGCTTCGTTGCAGGACTTTATCAATTCTGTTTTTGTTTCTGTATTCGCGGTTATAATCTTATTATTTGTGATTTCGTAGATTTCGTGCGAAGTATTTTCCAATTGTTTGGCCCATTGTAGGTTGTGAATATTTAGGGCTTCGTCCATTTTTAACAAGCATTTTATCTCGCTTTCTTCTAGAGCTTTATGGATTCTTTCTTCCATCTTCGTTTGGCTATCTTTCAAACCTTTTATGTCTTCTTTAATTTCTTCTTTGTCCTGTCTAAGTTGATCTAATTTAATATTGTTGGCGTCTAATTTTTGGTTTATATTAATGTTATTTATTTCCATATTTTTATTAGTATCTGTCAAGGTTTGTTTTAAGTTTTCGTTATTTTCTGCTATAAATTGATTAAACTTAACTTCTTGTTTTGTGCTATTTTCCTCCATGGCTTGTTTTAAATTTACGTTACTAGTTTCCATTGACTCTATTTTTTGAGTTAAATTTGTCAAAATAGCTGTTAAAGTATTTAAATTTATTGGTACCTCTTCCTTTTGTGTTTCTTGTTGAGCAGTGACGGTAGGAGCGTCACCCTGATTTGCCTCTTTCTCTTAATGTTCTCCCTTGACTTACTTCTTGTAAGTTTATCCATAATATCGGTATAGTTGTAAAAATTTTAAATTTAAATAGTGTTATTATGTGTTGAATTAATCTTTTATAAATAAATTGTTATTTTACAAAATTATGTTTGTTTTGATTCTTTTTATCTTTAGGATTTAAATGTTAGTTACCAAAACAATTACTCTGTATAAAAATAAACTTACAAATCCCTTCTCCTGAGTATTGATGACTTCCTAGTGCATAAGAAAAAACCACAGAAAAACAAGATACAGACTCACAAATATATACAAAATGTTATACCTCTTAAATAAATATCATTTGAATACAGTTCTTGTTGTTTTTTTAATTTTAATATCCTCTCTTGTTTTATTTTTGTAAATATATTCTATTTAGCACGTTTAAAATGGCCCTACAAGTTGTGGCGTCAAATTGATATACGCCGATTAGGGAAAGATATGAATAGATAACGGCTGAATTATAAATTTTATAAATGAATTGTAACTGTTAAGAAAAAAATTAATAAATGTACGACAAATATCCATTTTAAATATGATAATATGTGTTACATATAGATGGGGATCTTTACCATAAATTCTATTGCATGCGTACAAATCTAAAATGCATAAACGTTATACTCTAAGAGCACTTGACCTTAAACAGCTGTTTATGTATACAGCTTCTCAGTATGATCCGGCTATTTAAAAGAACAAGAGAACTCTTGGGTGGTACATGTCCAATGCACCTTCTTGTGGGATCGGTGACTAAATAGGATATACACCAAATTTGTTGATGGTTATACAATAAATAATAGTAATTACGTTATCAAACTACCCAAAAATAAAACATGCAAGATAAGGATAAATGTTAAAGACTTTAATGATGTAAAATCAAAGCAGGTAAGTGATCGAAATTATTCAAATTATAAAAATATCGAAAATGTAACATGTCACGTGTTAAATTAAATGTGATCAAATTTCTAGGTTAGCAAAGCAATTTAAATACATGTTACCTATATAAATTCCAATACCTAAATAAATCTAGTATCTACTTGATTATAATAACAAGGAAAACTGGATTCTTTTAACTTAATTTATATTCGTAAACATCAAATGTATTCTAGGTTATAAATTTTAATACTAAATTGATTATGATTTTAATTAAATGAAATGAATTAATTTAGCATTTTCTATAGTTCGTTGGAGATTAAAGAATACTTATGTGAATGCGTTCAGGACTTGTTGGTTCTGGATATGGACTGGAAAATCAATTAATGCAGGATACGATTTTCAATGGGCAATTGTGCGTCGTTTGGCTAGGATTTTTCATGTAGCGGCGGGCTTCCTCGGTAAACAGCAATTTCCGATTTCTGAGATACAGGTAATCGTCTGGGCACGTAAAATGCTTCAAACAGGAACTGGATATACAGGTAAGGTATTACTAGTGTTTTTATGTAAGTTTCTAATTTAATTTGTGTATTTTTCTTTTAGTTTTCAGATATGCACTTAGATACGTCGAGGCATTTTTATCCAATTTTATTCTAGTGACGCCAACTGTGTTTTGTTTTCAAATTGGCTTCTTATTCGTTAATTCGTATGTATTACTATAATCTCGTAACTTATTTAAAAAGAAAATGATAATTTAACCATTAAAAATATACATAAGCTTAATATAAATTCTAAAGTTTATTTTAATATATAAATAATTAATGTCTAAATGTTGATAAGTTTACATAATGCTATTTTATAGTGGTGAACTTTCCCGCTGTATTTATTTTAAATAAATACAGTTTCACCTAAATTATTATTATCTATTTTTTTGAATCAATTAAGTTGACATATCTTGGTAAATACAAGATTTCGAAATAAAATAACTAAAGCAACTCAAAGAATAAATGTAAATAAATATGAGAATTAATTTTATACATAAAAATAAACGCGAAATCAACTTTATTGATATACCATGAGAAGAATTCAGTTTTCGAAATTTCTTATAATTCTAATGAGCACATAGGCTTCTAAAAATTCTGTTACTTGTTCTCCTGGGCATCCTTATGTTCAGGCTTGACCTATATCAATATATATATATATATATATATATATATATATATATATATATATATATATATATATAAGTGTTTATTTAGATAATTTTTTAGCCGTTTATTAAATATAACAATTGATAAATTATTGGAGTTTTTCGGCTTTTATAGGAAATATTTACAAATATCAAATTAGTATGTATGTAATTGCAAAGTAAGTGGGGATGTAAACATTGCTGTCTACAAATTACAAAGCAAATCATACGAAATTTTTTAAATGAAAAATATTGTCTATGTTGGGACTTGAACCCAAGTCTACAGTTTGCCGGACTGTCGCTTTTACCACTCAGCCACAATAGACGTTGCTATCATAACAGACACCTGCTTTCAAAACAGACATCTGCTTTCAATAACTGACATTTGCTTTCACTAACTGACATCTGCTATCAAAACTGACTTCTGCTTTCTACTTGACGTCTACATTCAATAACTGACATTTGATTCATTTACACTGTTACTTTATAATGCATTTCTAAATAGCGTGAACCAAGGTCTATTGTGGCTGAGTGGTAAAAGCGACAGTCCGGCAAACTGTAGACTCGGGTTCGTTCAAGTCCCAACATAGACAATATTTTTCAATTAAAAAATTTCGTATGATTTGCTTTGTAATTTGTAGACAGCAATGTTTACATCCCCACTTACTTTGCAATTACATACATACTAATTTGATATTTGTAAATATTTCTTATAAAAGCCGAAAAACTCCAATAATTTATCAATTGTTATATATATATATATATATATATATATATATATATATAGTGTGGTCATAAAGTTTGGAACCAAGCTTATAACCGCATTATTTTACATTTTTAGGAAAAACGCTCGGACAGGTAAATTTTCTTTTTTAAAACGCCATCTTTTGACATACAATTTTTTTCTATGACGTCATTGGTTTTCAAGTGATGACGTTATCAACACTTTCTTTAAATGGCAACCATATTATTTTTTTCTCGTTTTTGGTAGATCTTTATATCCACCAAATAGTGATATAAAACAATTGGTATGTTGCATCACAATTTTTTTGAAAAAATGATATAAATTTAAAAAAAAATACGAAAATTTTATTTTTGTACAAAATTAAAATTAAATTAAAAAAAATACACCCGAACTTAAATTTATTGTAACAGTTAACGTAAATTTTCAAAATGGACCCCAACCAACTGACACTGTCCCAGCCAAGTGTAAACACTTCGTATACTCGCCTCAAGTATGTCTGGGGATATTTGTGTAAGTTCTACGCGAATTCGTTCTTTTAAATCTTCTAAATTGTTCGGTTTGTTAAAATACACTTTTGATTTCAAATAACCCCACAAAAAAAGTCTAACGGAGTCAGGTCAGGAGAACGAGGTGGCCATTCTATGGCGCCTCTCCGTCCAATCCATTTATTGGGAAATATTTCGTCAAGATAGTGGCGAACCTCTACACCATAATGGGGAGGCGCCCCATCTTGTTGAAACCAAATATTTGGATGGGGTACATCACCATCCTCGTGATTTGGGAAAATCACAGCGAGCGCTGGAACCAGTTCAAATCTTAAAAATTCTAAATATTGCACAGCAGTCAAATTTCCTTCAAAAAAATATGGTCCTAAAATGCGTCGTCCAATCATTCCAACCCATACGTTAACTTTTCCTCTGCGCTGAGTATGACACGCTTGAGTCCAATGCGGATTGTTCTGCGACCAATATCTGCAATTATGGCGGTGAACAGATCCATTTAGGCAGAACGTAGCTTCATCTGAGAAGACGATGTTTTCCAAGAAATTTGGATTTTGGTCACAAAGTAACATTACGTCTTCACAGAACTGCAGTCGACGATCTTCGTCATCCTCATGTAATTCCTGTACAAGTTGAACTTTGTAAGGACGATAGTGTTCTTTTTTAAATAAGTTGACGAGAAATGAGTGAGCCACCTGATTGGCTAACGCAAGTTGTCTGGTGGAAACATGATGCCTTTCTTCTGCTTCTAGAAGCACATTTTATTTCACATCTTCTCCTACTTGAGGTCTACCTTGCCGTGGTCGATCTTTTACGGATCCAGTTTCGGTAAACTTTCCAACTAGTTTTGTCACCATAGACCTGGTAATTGGAGGTCTATCAGGGTGTTCATGGTTAAACAAATCGCATGCCTCTGCATGCGTTCTTTGTCTGTCTCCATACCCAACCATAATTCAAATTTCGATTCTTTCTCGCTCAGATAAATGTGCCAATTTTTAGATTAGCGAAAATGAACAATTTTTACGCAATATATCAAAAATTTAACGTCAAAAATAGAAGTAAATAATTCAACAATGTTGTCATAGAAACAATTTCAAACTAAAATTTTTGTACATAAATTGTATAAAAAGAAGCAAGAATGTCATAAAGAAATATCTTGCAAAAAAGTGCATGTTTTTGTTTTTGTAAATTTTTTGCATAGTAACATGAGTACATGTGCTTTTGACGATCCGGTTTGTTCAAGAAGAATATTTAAGTCCTCACACAAGACAGAAGTGTGAAAAAAACTTACTTACATATTTCAGTAAATTTTGTAAGCTTAATTAGTTTTTGAAATCTTCAATTTTTGGGCGATAATTTTAATTAAGAAATGGTCTGCCACATCATGTCAATTTTTTAAATAAATTAAACTTCTTTGGCCCTTTTTTGTGAAACTATTTAATGTTAAATAAGATTTTTTAATAAGTAATTGGCCAATTGGGAAGACGAATTTCTTTTGACCTGGAGCGAATAACGCAGATAACTATTGATCGCAAAGCATTTATACTCGGCTGGGACAGTAACAGTTGGTTGGTGGGGTCCATTTTGAAAATTTACGTTAACTGTTACAATAAATTTAAGTTCAGATGTATTTTTTTTAATTTAATTTTAATTTTGTACAAAAATAAAATTTTCGTATTTTTTTCTAAATTTATATCATTTCTCCAAAAAAATTGTGATGCAACATACAAATTGTTTTATATCACTATTTGGTGGATATAAAGATCTACCAAAAACGAGAAAAAAATAATATGGTTGCCATTTAAAGAAAGTGTTGATAACGTCATCACTTGAAAACCAATGACGTCATAGAAAAAAATTGTATGTCAAAAGATGGCGTTTTAAAAAAGAAAATTTACCTGTCCGAGCGGTTTTCCAAAAAATGTAAAATAATGCGGTTATAAGCTTGGTTCCAAACTTTATGACCACACTGTATATATATGTATAGATAATTATTTCGTGACCTTTGTATGTTATGGACACGGAACTGTCGTGTTTGGATCCCTGACTGGCTGTCCGAGTAGGTTTTCATGGTTTTCCTTCTCGTTTAAGGCGAATGCCGACAGCTTAACATCTTAAGCCGCTCCACGGGCGCATACATAATAATAACTCATGCCTTGCCATTCCCCGTTTCTGTAGTCTAACTATTTTTTGAATACTAAGGCATGATTTATTATTATTAAACTGGATGTATCTTTGAATAATTTTATCCATGACAACTACAAATGTATAAGTATGACATTAATATACTGTTATTTATATTTTAAATTCTTTGAGAAAGGCATCATTTGCCGAAACATATATATATATATATATAATATTTTCATGACCTTGGTATGATATGGTAAATTCAATCAGTCGGTGATTAAAGGTCTGGTTTACTTCAAGGTATATATATTTAAAACAACCCTACATGTTTCGGCAATGATGCCTTTATCAAGGATATAAAATATAAATGACAGAATACAAATGTCAAATAATTGAGTTGCTATGGTTTAAATTATTCAAAGATACATTCCAATTGAATAATAATAAATTATGCCTTAGTATTCCAAAAACAGATAGCAAGGTGTGAACATATGTGTTGTTCGCTGCTAGCAGTTTGTGTCTCTTTCTGGGTATGAACTTGTGTGTTGGTTGCTGCAGGCAGCTTGCGTCTCTCTTTGGGTATATGGTTTTGTGTTTGTGTGAGAGCGTAAGTGTGGGGTTTTGTATGTTGGCGCGCTCGTGCGTGTGTTTAGTGACCGGTCGCGTAAATTTTGAGAGATCGGATAACCAGCCTTTGCGCAGGGCCGCTAACCCTTTCCCGGCAACTTCTTTACTTTTCCGTCCAGTACTTCGACGGCCCGACCCCCGCCCCATCGAGGCAAAGCGCAGACCAGCGAAGCGAACCCTGCACGGGGTTGCTCATCGCCAACCGAGGGAACCCTCTTAGCGGCTACTTCGGTCGACGACGGTCACACTTTGTGCCATCTTAACGATTTCCGCCAAGGCGGAGGCACTGCACACACGTCGAACGTGTGTGTGCTGTTAACGGCAGCCTAGCCAGGTTGCCGCCCAGGACCGGTCCTAGTGGTGTGTGCAATGCGCGGCACCGTGATTTGCACCGCGTAGCTTGGTTCCTCTCTCCTGCTGGAAAGGCGGAATGGCACCTGTCCGCCCATCGGGCAGACCCCCCTAGAGTTTGGTAGCGCATATGCTAGGCTACAACCCAGTAGAGGACCACATCAACACAAAACAAAAACAGGGAAAAGCAAGACATGAGTTATTATTACGTATGCGCCCATGGAGCGTCTTAAGATGCAAAGTTGTCGGCATTTGCCTAAACGAGAAGGAAAACCACGAAAACCTACTCGGATAACCAGACAGGAATCAAAATACGGAACAGTCAGCATGATAAGCAAATGTATATGATATTTAAATGTAATTGATATTTAAATAACTTTATATAACAAAAATATATATATATATATATATATATATATATATATATATATATATATATATATATATATTATGATGGTAAATTGTAGATCGTTACACAATTAAGTTATAGTATATACTGCTTAAATTTTTTATATCATTTCTGTTGTTACAACAGAAATGATATAAAAAATTTAAGCAGTATATACTATATCTTAATTGTGTAACGATCTACAATTTACCATCATAATATTTTTTCTTTTTGTTATATATCTTAAGTTATTTAAATATCAATTACATTTAAATATCATATACATTTGCTTATCATGCTGACTGTTCCGTATTTTGATTCCTGTCTGGTTGTCCGAGTAGGTTTTCGTGGTTTTCCTTCTCGTTTAGGCAAATTCCGACAACTTTGCATCTTAAGACGCTCTACAGGCGCATACGTAATAATAACTCATGTCTTGCTTTTCCCTGTTTTTGTTTTGTGCTGATGTGGTCCTCTACTGGGTTCTAGCCTAGCATATGCGCTACCAAACTCTAGGGGGTCTGCCTGATGGGCGGACAGGTGCCATTCCGCCTTTCCAGCAGGAGAGAGAAACCACGCTACGCGGCGCAAATCACGGCGCCGCGCATTGCACACACCACTAGGACCGGTCCTGGGCGGCAACCTGGCTAGGCTCCCGTTAACAGCACACACACGTTCGACGTGTGTGCAGTGCCCCGCCTTGACGGAAAACGTTAAGATGTCACAAAGTGTGACCGTCGTCGACCGAACTAGCCGCTAAGAGGGTTCCCTCGGTTGGCGATGAGCAACCCCGTGCAGGCTTCGCTTCGCTGGTCTGCGCTTTTCCTCGATGGGGCGGGGGTCGGGCCGTCGAAGTGCTGCACGGAAAAATAAAGAAGTTGCCGGGAAAGGGTTGGCGGCCCTGCGCAACGGCTGGTTATCCGATCTCTCTAAATTTACGCGACCGGTCACTAAACACACGCACGAGCGCGCCAACATACAAAACCCTACACTTACGCTCTCACACAAAACCACACACCCAAAGAGAGCCGCAAGCTGCCAGCAGCAACCAACACACAAGTTCATACCCAGAAAGAGACACAAGGTGCTAGCAGCGAACAACACATATGTTCACACCTTGCTATATGTTTTTGGAATACTAAGGCATAATTTATTATTCAATTGGAATGTATCTTTGAATAATTTAAACCATAGCAACTCAATTATTTGACATTTGTATTCTGTCATTTATATTTTATATCCTTGATAAAGGCATCATTGCCGAAACATGTAGGGTTGTTTTAAATATATATTCTTTGAAGTAAACCAGACCTTTAATCGCCGACTGATTGAATTTACTATATATATATATATATATATATATATATATATATGTATATATATATAAGTTAAAGGAATTATCGACCGTATTATATTGCTTAATAATAAATTAAAAACGGGCAAGCGGTCTGTCAATTAACATACACGGACATAGTAAAATTGATTAAATTTTAATGTGTGTGTATGTCACTTGCCTTTTTCAAAGAAATTTAAAATATTTTAACCCCAACCACACCAATAGTGTTTGTCTCCGAAAGAAAATGAAGAAATAAAAGTCTTTCTTAATATACGTTACCAAATATCGCCTCCAATAAAACTTATAAAAATGAGAGAACCCAAGGAATTAATTTTGAAGAACGTTAATTAATAAGAAGCACCCGGATATGACCTTATAACTAGTAAGATTCTAAAAGTACTCCCTGAGATAGCAATGGAGTATAATACATATTTAATGCTATTTTAAGAAATGGACACTTTCCGTCACAATGGAAGGTTGCCCAAATTGTTTTAAATCCTAAGCCAGTGGAAGAAGTGACATCATACCGCCCGATAAGTCTACTGCTTACCTTGTCAAAGATATTCAAGAAAGTACTCCTGAAAAGACTGAAGCCTTTAATTGATGAACTCGCAATAATCCCTGATCATTAATTTCGGTTTAGAGAAATGCATGCCACTATTGAGCAAGTGCATTGCTAGGTGTAAATCATACATAAAGCCTATGAAAGGAAAGAGTAATGTTCGGCAGCTTTCTTAGATATTTCCAGGCTTTCGATCGGGTCTGGCATAACGGGTTACTGTTCAAACTAAAATCTAAATTACCGCCCCCTTACTATCAAATTTTGAAAAGCTATCTTACTGATAGATTTTAGTTTAGGAGATAAATGGTGATGAAAATTTCATGTTCTAGAATATATTTGAAATTCAAGGTTTGGAAGGAAATTGATGCTTGTGTTATTTGCGCATGAGTGATGGTCATTTTTCGTGTTTAACAGATCGTTCTGTTTACGTTTTATTTTTGTGGGGTTAAAGTAATTAATAAAATTGAAAATTTTCTAATCTATTTATTTAGTTTTAATTTTTGATCGCTAGTAATTTAGAGGTTTTTATTGTGTGCGTGTCATTGTCACGTAATCTTTTTCCTCCAGCTTTTGTGAATGTGTTGCATTAGCTGTTTTTACATTTGGTAAAGATTTTTTTTTTTATTTTTTTTTTTATAAAATTTTATGTGGAATTGTTTGTATTATTATTAATTTGTATTTATTTCCACGTTCCTTTACGGGAAACCCGGATGAAGAGGAGTCTTTATGAAAATAAATTTGCTGACCGAGGAGCTACCGGAACATATTGTGGTGTATAGTGGTCCATCTTCAATTATATTCCACTATACATAGCAATATGTTGATGATATAGCATTATTAGCGACAAGTAGTGATCTTACAGTGGCATCGCATTATCTCCAAAAATGATTAAATAACCTGCAGTAGTGGCAAAGAAAATGGACAATAAAAACCAACGAACTAAAATCAATGCATGTAACATATACATAACGTCGAGATACTTGTCCTCCTGTTTCATTAAACAGTACTCAGATACCCCAGAATGAAAGCCCCAAATATCTCGGAATTCATTTTGATAGACGGCTAACGTGGACTAAGCACATCTTCTCGAAGAGAAAGCAGCTAGGGCTGACATTCTCCAAACTACAGTGGCTCATTGGCCAGCGATCTTCACTATCTCTGGAAAACAAACTTATTGGGTACAAGGTGATTTTGAAGCCAGTGTGGACCTATGACATTCAACTGTGGAGAATCGCGGGTGTCTAATCTGGAAATTTTGCAACGGTTTCAATCCAAATTACTGAGAACAATTACAAATGCACCCTGGTTTGTAACAAATACCACTCTACATAATGATCGTCACATGCGGACAGTGCACGAGGAAGCAAAACACACAAGTATCAAGTATCTCACAAGCCTTAAAGCACATCCAAATCCTTTGGCATTGAACCTTTTGGATAATAGTGCAAACCGTACCGTAGTACCGCATAAAACGTGTAACGCCTTTAGATATAGTGAACTCATACAGCTAATTGACTTATATTTATAGTGAATTGTTATCGCTTATTTTTATTCGTTAGTATCTTGTTGTAGGTTTCCAACTCATATCCTTTTGTATATAATTACAACTTTCATTTATCACCAACTCTGGGTAGATCATGAAATTTACATGGAGTTATTAAAAAAAAATCTTTCCCAACATTCCTTTCTTTGATTGAATGATGTATAGAAAAGTCCATTGTTATAAATTGCCTCCAAATTTTTGCAAATTCGTAATTTTACTTTCTTTACTAATATTATAAATTAACAGGTTTGTAAAACTACTGAATTGAATTGGTATTGCTATAAAATTGTTGGAGTAATTGACGTTCAACAATGATCAAATCTCAAGCGATCATGTTAATTTATAAATTAAATTAGTAACCTTATAAGAATTGAATCAATTAACTGCTCTATTACATCCAGAATACAATAGAAAAGACGTGACGTTTAGCCAAAAACTATTTTGTTTTCCATCAAAATAGCATTTCCAAAAAATATAATTTTAATCTACCATTCATTTTAAAAACCACTAACTTCTTACTATTCTAATTAAAATAAAATGAAATTATTCCATCCACAATGTTTTAATAGATTTTTAATTAAATATTATTCTATTGCCATATTCACATTAAAAAAATATATTAACAGTACTATAGTCCATATCACCCAAACTTCGAAGTATTGCTTTAATGAAGATTGCATTATAGTTGCCAAATTTCTAACATTAGGGATATTTACTTAATAAGCTGGCTATACGTAAAATGGATTTTTCAATTTGACATTTAAAATTGATCTTGTTTACCTTTTAGATTAGAAAACTCTTATGGTAATTCTTCTCCCTCGTAACCATCTCTTATTAGCTTCCAGCGATTCGTATATAACTATCTTTTTTTTAACACTAGTTATGTGCCAAGTCATTTGGTGCGCTTTGTATCTAAGGAATCTTTTTATTTTGCGTTGTACTTTTTTAAAGCCCGCATGACACAATTTTAACGTACATTTTATTGTACATTAAAAAATGTACATTAAAATTGATAGACGTAGATTATTTATAGCAAATATCACAATTAAAGTGATGTTTATGTTAAACATTAGCACATATAAATAACACGATTATCCAACATTTGGCGTTTTGGATGTATTGAAAATATAGAAAATTCAACGTTAGTTTAAGAGTACGTTTCCCCCATTAGTTTATGAGGCGAATTAGTTCGCTTTTAGGTCCTTTAATGATTCCATAAGTTTTTTCAAGGTAAGGGATGTTGGAAGAATCTTAACAATAGCCTTTATCTTTACAGTGACTTACAATTTTGGAAAAGAGCGATATTTACCAACGAAAAAATATTTCAATCCACACATGATGTAAGCATCAGAGTTTACAGACCTCGTAACACGAGATTCAATGAGGAGTATGTAAGTGGAGTGCATCAGGCAGAGCGGTTTTCTGTAAATGTCTGGTCATGGATGAGTTATTGCAGATTGTGCGTTATTTGGAATATTGATACAAATTGAAATAGTCAAGAGTATCGTCAAGAGTAATGTTCTATTATCTTCTATTAATGTTTTACCCAGATGGAAATCTTATATATCAACATGACAATTGCCCTGTGCATACAGCATATATATTACAGGAATATATAATTGTTTTACCCCTTACTTGATGAAATTCCATTATAACTATTATCAGGATAAAATAAAACAAATTTTAATGAATTTCACTTTTTAATTGACACTGCAACGATCGTTTCGCTCCAACCTGAGCTTCATCAGACATATAACTAACTTATTTACAAATTTTTTAAGACAAGTATACGGTAACAAACACATGTTTTATTTTAAATAGTTGAAGGAATGTACTTTTTATTACTAAAATGTCTATTCACAAAACTTTCACTACGGTTTATACAATACTGTTCTTAAGTAATAAAACTAGGGGTTTACATTATATTACAGGGAGGTAAAGAAATTCTATGGAAAAATACAATATGTGACTGTCTGAGTATCAAATAAATAAATTGAGTAAGGGTGAATTATTTGTTTCTAATTTTCTAATTCGGTTTTCTTTAATTTATTAATTATCAACTTTAGTCCTTTGACAACTTTGAGCATTCTGATCTTGCCACGATCTGTGCCATTTACCACGATAGTGCTATTTTGAAAAATCTATGTTTCATCTACAAAAACAGGCTCCCACAAATAATTCATTTTTATTTTTAATGTAACTCACCAGAAAATCTACTCGACCAAGAATAATATGAGATTGTTCCATTAGTGCTCTGCCCTGATCATCTTTTTCTAACGGAAACCAATATTACGTAAAATTATTGATAAAGATGTTCTATCACCATTATATATGCTTCTCTCTTGTAAGGTGTCATGCATGTTACGCTTAACAAAGCGTAACATATTGTTCTGAAGGATATACATATGATATGATTATGATATGATTATGATATGAGTAATGAGATTCAATACATATCATATATTGTATTCCTAATAGCCATTTGATCAAAATCATCAGTATTAGTGATTGTCTTTTACGATCCCGTATTTTTTTTTTGGACTGCTCAAGTATCTACCTTCCTTGATATCTTTCCATATAGCCGAAACAGTACTAGAATTAAGTAGTAAAGCATCAGCAAGTCGCTGTGAATATATTAATTTTTTTGAAAACATGTTCATTTTAACGCATATATTTTACCTTTCGTATATCCTTTAGACCACCATTATTACATCACGTTCTTTCTCAAAATAGCAAATCAAAAAAGCAGCAAGCATTGATTGAGAATTCAAACATTTCGGCATTCTGAGGTTAGATCTAGAACTTTTCACGAGATAAGCGGAAGATTACCGATTACTATCGCGATTTGAAAAAAAAAAACAGCTAATATTGATATAAAAACGCGAAGTTTAAAAAAAAGAGGTAATAAGTACACATACACAGTAATAAGGAGAAAATCGGTAGCAAATAATTCAAACGAATTCAAATGTCATGTAATAACTAAACCAGGTCATGTATTCACAATCATCCAATGTCCTACTTATTCAAAGACGACGTTCCTAGTTATCAACTTTCACCATATTGTTTAACGTTTTGTTACCAGGTCACTAGGCTAGTAGTACTCACAGATGATATATATATATATATATATATATATATATATGTATATATATATATATATATATATATAAACGAGAGACTAAGAAGTCTCCACAGTCAGAGTCAGAGTGAGTATCAGTCTACCAGTCATTATATTGCAATGTAGTATTTGTTGAAATAAAACAATAACTTTGTTTTACCACTTTATTCACATATAATCGTGACCGCGGTTTCGACATACTGCAGTTTGATAATGAGATTGTATGTCGAAACCGTTTTATTTTATTTTATTATTTTCAAAATGAATTACCACAAAGTTACGGCTACCAGTATTAATTTTCATATCATATATTGTATTCAGAACAGGCATTTGATCAAAGTTATCAGTATTAGTGACTGGTTTTTACGATCCCGTTTTTTTTTGGGAATGCTCAAGGGTCTACCTTCCTTGATATCTTTCCATATAGCCGAAACAGTACTAGAATGAAGTAGTCTACTGTTCAACTCGACGTCTAACTGGACCTGCCTCGGCAACGATGTTACCTCCGGGACCAGGTGACATTACATGGCGATCCTGCTGGCCACTTAAGACCGAATGTACATTAAGTGGAATGCTGGAACGAGCCCGAACATACGGTAAGCCGATAAACAAGATGGAGAATTATGCGAGGAAAGAAGAGGTCGTCATAACAGGCAACGATGCAAATGTTGCAAACAACGTGAAGCGAAGAATGACAAAGGCGCTTCAAAGTTCAAAAGGAAGTCAGCCCCAGCCGAGAGCAAATCTAAGCTGCTCGCAGGCCAGCCCGGAAACATAGACGAAACACAGGTATATTTTTAGAAATGTAAGAAAGACAATTACAATGTATTAAAGTGACGGAACGATAACCAAGCGCAGACACGGGCGCATTGACAATTTCAGACATAAACTTTGTATATTTCAAAATCTATTACAAATAGTTAAAATGTTTTTCATTATAGAGAATAATATTAGATTGATGTTTAAGTTTAATATTTGTAACAATTTCTAACAAAATTCGTAACAAAATGTTAGCACTGATTTTTAAATGTTAGGCATAGTTATAGTTGGTATAATATAATAGAATCAAAAATGTCCGAAAAATTTGATTTACGAACTGCCACAAGTTTGTTACCTGTCATGGACGGTAAAGAAGAAAGACGAAGTCACCTTACAATTAATAGATTCGATTGAATTATACGATTCCTTGCTAGATGACGCGGGTAAGAAAAGCTTAACAAATTACTTTTTAAAAACGCATTTATCACCTAAGGCAAAATTAAGGCTTCGTAAAACATCAATAATAATGCCAACCTAATTGCGGATCTAAAAAAACATTTCATCACAAAAAAATCAATTACCGCGCTCACCACGCAATTACACAACGCGAGACAAGGTCCTAAATCAATAAAAGAGTACGGTGAAACAATCAAAGATGTCTAATTTAATGATAGCACAAGCGGCCAATGACGACACATTAATCGACAAATTTCGCGAAGTTAAGGAAAAAATCGCGATCAACATTTTTGCAAATGGTTTACGCGACGTAGATTAGAATCCTCTTAAAGGCACGTAACTCTGACACATTAGCCGCGGCCATTCAAGAAGCTGTAAATGAACAATTGACTAACTCTAGTAATAATAACCATATTCTCCATTTCACAAAAAAACCGGCACATACGAATTCACACGCTAGAGACAATCGCTATAAAAGATAGACACCTAAAAATCACAGTAATAGACAAAAGAATTTCCAGTCCGGTAATAATCACAACTATAATAATAAAAATAATTTCCTGAGACGTGACAATCGTGTCGGAAATAATAAATTTTTTTCTGCAACTTCTAGTGCAACTGCAACTCAGTTTTTTTCGGAAAGCTGTCAACTAAAAAACACCTTCTATTTTCAATCTCAGCGGACTTAATTTCATTCACATACGATATAATAATAAAAGGTGTATGTTTCTAGTTGACAGTAGCGATACAATTAGTGTTGTATGCTTGCATAAACCTGTATATACAAACAAAGCTGGGTCAGTGAACATATTTGACATTAATGGTCAAGCGAAAACTCTCGGTTTTGCAAAAATTGATATTGAATTAGGTGAGGCCAAGTTAACACACAAGTTCGCGGTCTTGAAAAATGTAAACGGTACACTAGACGGAATTATAGGGACAGATATATTGAGTAAGCATAAAGCTATATTGACTATGAGAAATGCACACTAGCACTATTAATAAAAGGTCAACAAGTAACCTTGCCGCTCTGCTCCGAATATAACATGATTACAGACATACCTGCTCGTTGTGAAATAAGAACGACTGCGTGATATTACCAGAAGAAATAGGTCCAGGTCTATTCATCGCTGGTACTGTAGTGTCTCCTGAAAAAGAGACAGTTCCCGTACGAATATTAAATACGAGAGCCAGCGACGCACAATTAAAAAATGTTTCCCCGACATTTGCAAATCTAGCCAACTTCAATATTTGCTCGTTCTGCGATACTGAACCCAAATGCGTCAATCGCGTCGATAAAGTTCTTCGAACCGTAAACACAGCACATTTAAACTACGAAGAAAACCTCGCAATGCAGAAAATTCTTGCAAAATATTGCGACGTTTTTCACTTTGAATCAGACAAACTGACGCACAGAAATATATACAGGGGGATATGCAGGTAAACAAACCAACAAGTCCAATATATTCCAAACCCTATCGTTTGCCATACGCCCAAAAACATGAGATCGACAGACAAGTGGACATACTTTTGTTCAACGGTATAATAGAAAAAGCGAAATCACCGTGGTCATCGCCTTTACTATTAGTGACCAAAAAGAAGGACAAGGCCGGAAACCAGAAATGGAGGATAGTTATCGACTACCGCCTACTAAACAAGCAGATAGTTGATGACAAATTCCCACTACCTTCGATCAACGAGATCTTAGATTCCCTTTCAGGCGCAATCTATTTTTCCCATCTGGATCTAGCTCAAGGTTATCATAAGATCGAACTTAAACCCAAAAGCCGTCCATACACAGCCTACACACCCGGCAAGATCAATATCAAATGCGCCGACTTCCAATGGGACTAAAAACTAGTAGCAGTGCTTTTTCTTTCGAACTATGACAATAGCAATGTCAGGACTAAACTATGAACCATGCTTCATATACTTAGATGATCTGATAGTTTTCGGCAACACAATCTGAATCTGGTTAAGATATTTGAACGACTGAGCAGCGTGAATCTAAAACTGAATCCAAGCAAATGCGATCTCTTGAGGAGAGATATTATATCTGGGACACCTCATTTGCTTTATTGAAATATCCAGTTCCCAAAAACGCTAAAGACGTCAAACGCCTTGTCGCATTCGCAAATTACTACAGACGCTTCATTCCAAATTTTGCCGACATTGCGACCCCTTTGAACAACCTTTCGAAGAAGAATGCACCCTGCACTTGGTCCGATGTGGAGCAAAAGGCCATCGAAAAGCTTAAACTAGCCCTTCAAACACCACCAATTCTGCAATACCCAGATTTTGATGCAAACAATATGTTTGTCTTAAAAACTGATGCATTTGGCTATTCAATCAGAGCAGTACCTTCAAACAGCAACGACAGGCCTGTGATAACCTAATTAAGTAATGTTTGTAATACTCGATATAGTCAAGGCGTGGCCCTGGTCTTATTTGCATTGTATTAGAAAACACGACCTCGGTCCACCTATTTAATTAAACACAAGCATTCTTAATCGGAGGTTGCACGCTTGCACATCTTGTTTATAGTTAAGTAAGGACATAGTCAAATGAGGGCACTCTAATGTTGTATATAAGACGTTCTATTAAAGAACAAGGGATCAATCATAGTTAGAGAGCCAGTTAGATCTCTCCTTTGACTACCACTCTATTCATTGTTATATAGTACTAATTGTTATGTTTGTTATGTGTTAACTTATTATATCACGTTAAACCAACATTATCTGAGTATTATTTCGGTGCTTATACGCATCGGCGTATCGACGCAACAATGTAGCCTCCGCAGGACTCGGCTACATTACATGGCGACCCTGCCAACCACTTAAGGCCGAAGAAAGCTAAGTGGAAAGTCCGGAACGAACCGCCGAACGATTCACCGGAAATATGGCGAAAACATAAACCAAAAATGGGTAATTATGCGTCGAAAGAAGAAGTGATTATAGCGGGCAACGACGCCAACGTGAAGAACGGCGTAGACACGGTCGACATCCTCGGCATAGTGGCATTCGTGGGATCGTCTGCATCATAACCTCCTGCTGCTGCTACGGTGTGTACAAACACATAAACCGGAGGATGACGAAGGCACTCTCCGCCCAGGTCCAGATGGAGTTTAACCGAAGCCAAGAAAAGGTCTAGGTCACCCCCATGTCCGCCTCGGATCAATTCCTTCAACTACAGGACGAAGTCAAGGTATTTCTTAGTAATTTAAAAAAGGACAATGCTAGTATTAAGAGTGATAAGAACATTATTAAGCGCAAGCTAGCGCAAACAGACAGTTTTAGATATAGATTGAACGACTTAAAAGACAATTTTAACAAAACAGCACATAGTTCAAGTATAATAGAATCAACCAAAAGTTGTATCAAGAGTGTTAAAGGTACATTAAATGAAGCTGTAGAAATTTTAAAATCTAGATTAAGTAGTTTAAATGTAAAATCTTGTAACATGGCTGAAAAGTTCGATTTACGCACTGCCTCGAGTTTATTACCTGTAATTAATGGCAAAGAGGAAATCACATTGCAACTAATAGATTCAATTGAATTGTACGATTCGTTACTAGATGACGCGGGAAAAGAGAATTTAACGAATTATATTCTAAAAACTCGGTTATCGGCAAAAGCGAAATTAAGGCTACGTAAATCTTATACTAGTAATGCCGCCCTAATCGCGGATCTAAAAAGTCACTTTGTTACAAAGAAGTCGGTTACGGCATTGACAACGCAACTACACAACGTAAAGCAAGGCGCGAAGTCAATAAGAGAATACGGAGAAACAGTGGAAGAACTTCTCTCCCATTTGACCATCGTACAGGCAGGCGACAACGAAACATTAGTCGACAAGTTTCGCATCGTCAATGAGAAAATTGCGGTCAATATGTTCGCGAACGGACTTCGCGACACTAACATAAGAACGTTAATAAAGGCTCGTAACCCAAATACGCTGTCCGAAGCTATTCAAGAAGCTACGGACGAGCAAACACTTAATCCTAACAATAACAGTAACTCTGTCTTGCATTTTACAAAGAAAGTACCACATACAAATTCGTATGTTAGGGAAAACCGGTACAAGAAATACAGGCACCAGAGTCACGATAATAGGCAAAGGAACTTTCGGTTCAGTAATGACAGTCACAATAAGAAAAGATTCCCAAGACAATCACGGTAAAATATTCTCAGCATTGGCAAATGCTGCTACACTTGAGAATGAGCGAAAACGCGAGTTTCAGTTTTTTCAAAAAGCAGTCAACTAAAAACGGATTCTGCCGCGTACGGTCTTAACCTCGACGGCCTAAATTATATTAAAGTACGTTTTAATAATAAAGAGCATATATTTCTAGTTGACAGCGGCGCGTCATTAAGCGTAATATTTGTAAACAACAAATGTCCAAACATAAATATTAACAAAGCCGACAAATTAAACATAGTAGGAATAAACGGTCAATCAAAAACAATCGGGTCAGCAGTTGTTACGTTAGAATTTGGCGAAGCCAAGGTCAAGCATAAGTTCGCAATATTGAACAAGGTAAACAATACACTCATCGGTATTATCGGTTCAGACATTCTAAACAAATACAACGCGATATTGAATTATGAAGAAAGCTATCTTGCATTTTTTATAGGAGGTCGGCGAATAACCTTACCTTTTTATTCAGACGAAAACGTGGTCACAAGCATCCCGGCTCGATGCGAAGAAATCAGATATTTTATAATAAATGCATGTAGCGACTGTGTAATATTACAAGAAGAGGTAGCACCAGGATTACTTGTTGCCGGATCTGTTGTTTCTCCTAAAAACGGAATTGTGCCCTTACGCGTATTGAATACAAGGGATAGCGACGCGACATTGAAAAACTTTTCCCCGACGTTCACAGACCTCGATAAATACAACGTTTGCACCTTTTACAATAACGGCGCCAAGTCTGTCGAGCGCGTCAACAAGGTTCTACAAACTGTAAATACGTCACATTTAAACAAGGAGGAAAATATCGCAATGCAAAAGATACTCGCTAAATATTGCGACATTTTTTACCTTGAATCAGACAAACTAACGCACACAAATATATACAGGGGAGACATACAAGTTAACGAACAAATAAATCCAATATATTCTAAGCCCTATCGGTTGCCACACGCCCAAAAACATGAGATCGACAAACAAGTAGACAAACTTTTATCCGACGGTATTATAGAAAAAGCAAAATCACCATGGTCATCACTTTTGTTATTAGTACCCAAAAAGAAAGATAAAGACGGAAACCAGAAATGGAGAATAGTGATCGACTACCGCCTATTAAACAAGCAGATAGTCGATGACAAATTCCCACTGCCTTCGATCAACGAGATCTTAGCCTCACTTTCAGGTGCAGTCTATTTTTCTCATTTGGATCTAGCACAAGGATATCATCAAATCGAGTTAGATCCCAAAAGCCGTCCTTATACAGCATTCACAACCAGCAAAGATCAATACCAAATGTGCCGACTTCCAATGGGAATAAAGACAAGTAGTAGTGCTTTTTCTCGAGCCATGACAATAGCAATGTCAGGACTAAATTACGAACAATGTTTCATTTACCTAGACGACCTCATAGTTTTCGGCAATAATCTTAGGCAACATAATCTGAATTTAGTTGAGTATTATAACGACTAAGAAGCGTTAATCTTAAACTTAACCCAAGCAAATGCGACTTTTTAAGGAAAGAGATATTATATCTGGGACACGTCATTTCTGCCGACGGCGTCTCACCAGACCAGTCCAATGTAAAAGCCTTATTGGAATATACAGTTCCCAAAAACGCGAAGGACGTCAAACGGTTCGTCGCTTTCGCTAATTACTATAGGCGTTTCATTCCAAATTTTGCCAACATCGCGACACCTTTGAACAACCTTTCAAAGAAAAACATACCTTTTTCTTGGTCCGATGTGGAACAAAAGGCATTCGAAAAGCTTAAGCTAGCCCTTCAGACACCACCAATTTTACAATATCCAAATTTCGATGCAGACAACATGTTTGTTTTGAAAACAGATGCATCTGGCTATTCAATTGGAGCAGTACTATCCAACAGCAACGACAGGCCAATCGCTTATGCCAGTCGGTCCTTAAACAAAGCAGAAAGGAATTACTGTACAATTGAGAAGGAATTACTAGCTGTAGTTTGGGCAGTCAAGCATTTCAGGCCTTACTTATATGGTCGAAAATTCAAGATCTTTACAGACCACAGGCCATTAATATATTTATTTGGGATGACTAACCCATCTAGTCGTCTTACTAAATTCAGATTAATATTAGAAGAATATGATTTCATCATCAACTACATTAAGGGTTCTGAAAACGTAGTTGCAGACGCCTTATCACGAATAGAAATAGATTCCAACGAGTTGAAGAAGGTTAGTAGTGGAGCTACCGACAGCATCTTTGTTATGACTAGACGTCAGTCAAGACAGACAGATGCCGATGGCACCAGTACGAAACCACTAGTCACAGATTCCACCGGCTCTAGGGCTGATCACCCCTGGGTCGTGGAACTGTTGAAAAGACCAGCGGGATCTATTGAACTTCAGGTGATAGAAAAGGCAAGCTTCAATTCACTCCAACGTCGTAACGAAACAAGCATGCGTTTCAAGGGAATGTTCCTATACGACGAAGATGTTCTCACAATTCTTATGAAGGAGACTGTAGGTACGAGTCCTCAGCAGCACATGCGCTTGTTGACTACACTTCAAGAGTTCTGCGCAGAACACGACATACAAGAAATATGTATAGTCAAAGATAATTCCAGGAACAGCGACTTCCTGAGGAAAATTATTCTATAGAACAAGAGAGAGCCAAACCGTTTAAAGGTAAATGTAATTGGAGGAGTGCAAAGAATTGAAGACTACGAGACTCAGCAGCTTATCATCAACGACTACCACATGTTACCCACAGGGGGACAGTGGGGTAAATCGAACATTTAACAAAATCAAGAGATTTTATTTTTGGCCAAAACTGATACACGACATTGAATCATTCGTGAAACGATGTAGTGATTGCCAAAAATACAAGCACTCAATACCCATCAAAGAACCAATTAAAATTACAACTACATCATCATACGCCTTCCAGAAGATTTTTGTGGATCTTGTAGGTCCATTAAACCAAGACCTAGAGGAAAACAAATACATTTTGACACTCCAGTGCGAACTAACGAAATTCGTAGAAGCCTATCCCATCCAAAACAAAGAAGCTTCCACAGTAGCCAAAGCTCTGATCGAGAATTTTATACTGAGGTACGCTATTCCCGAACAGATAGCTTCCGACCAGGGAACAGAATTCATGGCTACAGTTTTTAAGGAAACTTGCTCTCTTTTGGCATAAAGCAGCTGAAATCTACTGCATACCACCACGAAACGTTAGGCGCATTAGAAAACACACACAAGAATCTGGGAGCGTATTTACGTATTCAACTTAATAACCACAAAAATAATTGGTCAACATGGATACCTTATTGGTGCTTTGCATTTAACAACACAGTGCATACAGAAACAAAATATACCCCACACGAGTTAGTTTTTGGAAAACACAACCCGCTACCCTCATCATTAACCGACGCGATAGAGCCACTTTATAATTTCGATAACTATACCGCGGAAATTAAATACAGATTACAAACAGCCCTGAATGAGGCAAAACACAATTTAATTCAATCTAAAGTTAAGAGACAAAATAAATTAAACAATCATCGCAAACCCACACACTTCTGTGTCGGAGATCAAATCTTGGTAAAGAATGAAGCAGGAACTAAACTCGAGACATTGTATAACGGTCCGTTCACCATTACGGAAACGAATAAGCCACCAAACGTTACAATTCGCATAGACGACAAGTACATTGAGGTACACAAAAACCGTCTCAAACACTATTATGTGTAATATGTAAATAAAATATTTTTTTCTCTGTGTAATAACGATAAATAATCTTACCGAACGTTTTAATAGATAGAAGTGTCGAATAAATATCGAATATATTTAGAAGATAAGTAAATGTAATAATGTAAATTATATCTGCAGATAGTAAATAAGGAATCATAAGTAGGTATAGAAATTTCTAGAGAAAGAAAAAAGCAAACAAATCCTGTTGTTTTTTCTTTTCTCGCTGGGTGGCAGGTGTGATAGCCTAATTAAGTAATGTTTGTAATACTCGATATAGTCAAGGCGTGGCCCTGGTCTTATTTGCATTGTATTAGAAAACACGACCTCGGTCCACCTGTTTAATTAAACACAAGCATTCTTAATCGGAGGTTGCACGCTTGCACATCTTGTTTACAGTTAAGTAAGGACGTAGTCAAACGAGGGCACTCTAATGTGATATATAAGATGTTCTATTAAAGAACAAGAGATCAATCATAGCTAGATAGTCAGTAAGACATGGCGAGTGCCAGTTAGATCTCTCCTTTGACAACTGTACTATTCATTATGTATACAGGTTCGGTCTACAATCATCTTGCATGCGGCTTCCCATACATAAGGCGTGAGAAGTTGCCAAACCGTACCTACCTAACAAATATACATACAAGAGCCGGCAAGTAGACCTTTAGAGAAATAAAAATGTTCTTCTAGATTAGTGGTTTGCCGAAGCAGATGTGATAGACAACGTACTTTAATTTTACCAGTACTTTTGTTGGAGAATTGACAAATGAATATGAATGTATTCCGTAATAGTGATATACTATACAGCTATGCTCATGTACAATATTGTTAACAACGAGCGCAAAAAACATAATTTGAGAATCTTTTAGGTAAATAGTCATTAAATACAAGCTGTAAAAAATAGTAAATGTATAACACTACCAAAGTAGACTTATTGAAGTAAGAGAAAAAAAATGCTCTTCTAAAGGCAATAAATTTTAAAATAAAATAGATAAAAAAAATAAAGAAAATTCTTGGAAAACAAAATGAAAAAATTCCATAAATATAATTTCTGGGGAAACAGGAAGAGTACGATAAACTAAAAGAATAATTCTAAATAATGGAAATTAAAATATACTTCTAAAATAAACGGAATTCTTGAAAAACCAAATTAAAACTTCTCAATTAATCAAATGTTCGAATAATCCACCTCTTTGCTCCTGACAGTACGCAAGTCTATGATAAAAATTATTTCGTACATTCGAAAACCAACATATTGAATAAAAACTATAAAAACAGGCCAAAATCAAATAATACAAAATATAACTGCCAATTACAAACAAATTAAATTCAACAATAAAATTAATAAATGTGAAGTAGGTAATTCTTATAATATTAACATCAGATACTTATTAAGAATATCACGAACGTGAATAATAATATAAAAATTAAGAAAACAACCACCAACATGCACAATATTGGTCTCTTATGATGGAAATGATCGTATCGACCTGTCTTTAAGGGTTCCCACTACTTTTCTCGAACAGTACTTGCGCACTTGTGTATTTAACTTGGCAACTACGTTCGTTTATATACATGGACTTGTAGCTCGCATTTAAGGTAAAAACGGGCCAAACGTGTATAGTAATTGCTATGTTTATCATGTGTTAAATTATTATACTACGTTAAACCAACCTTATCTGAGTATTATTTCGATGCTTGTACGCATCTGCGTACCAACGCAACAATGTAGCCTCCGCAGGACCCGGCTACATTACACTTATGCCAGTCGGTTATTCCAGTCGCTTATGCCAGTCGGTTATTAAACAAAGCGGAAAGGAATTACTGCACGATTGAGAAGGAATTATTAGCCGTTGTTTGGGCAGTTAAGTATTTCAGACCGTACTTATATGGTCGAAAATTAAAAATCTTTACAAACCACAGACCACTCATATATTTATTTGGTATGACCAATCCATCAAGTCGCCTTACAAAATTTAGATTGATATTAGAGGAATATGACTTTATCATCAATTATATTAAAGGTTCCGAAAATGTAGTTGCAGACGCCTTATCACGAATAGAAGTAGATTCCAATGTCTTAAAGAAGGTTAGTAGCGGAGCTACCGACAGCATCTTTGTTACGACTAAAGCTCAGTCAAGACATACGGCTGCCGATTGCACCACTACGAAACCAACAGCTACAGATTCCGCCGACTCCAGGATTGATCACCCCAGGGTTGTCGAACTGTGAAAAAGACCAGCGGGATCTATAGAACTTCGAATGATAGAAAAGGCAAATTTCAATTCACTCCAAAGTCGTAATGAAGCAAGCATGCACTTCAAGGAAATGTTCCATAAGACGAAGACACTCTCACAATTTTTATAAAAAAGCAGTTACAGAAAAATGAGGGATTTCTGCGCAGAACATGACATACAGGCATGACATGTATTGTCAAAGAAAACTCACGGAACAGTGATTTCCTGAAAAAAATTATTCCATGGAACAAGAGAGAGCCGAATCATTTAAAAATAAATGTGATTAGGGGAGTACAAAGAATTGAAGACTACGAAACAAGGCACCTAATTCTCACCGACTACCACATGTTACCTACAGGGGAACATAGCGGGGTAAGTACAATGTTCAACATCAAAAAATTTTACTTTTGGCCCAAGTTAAAACACGACATCGAATCACTCGTGAGACGATGTAGTGATTGCAGAAACGCAAACATTCTATAACCAAAAAAGAACTAATCAAGGTCACAACCACAGCATCATACGCCTTCCGGAACATTTTTGTGGATTTAGTAGGTCCTTTAAACCAAGACCAGAAGGAGAACAAATACGTTCTGACACTCCAGTACGAACTAACGAAATTCGTCGAAGCCTATCCCATCTCAAACAAAGAAACTTCCATAGTAGTCAAACATCTGGTCGAAAATTTCATACTTCGATATGCAATCCCCGAACAAATAATTTCTGACCAGGGAACCGAATTTATGGCTAGTTTTTAAGGAAACTTGCTCCTTCTAGGCATACAGCATACAGCATACAACTTAAATCAACTGCATACCACCATGAAACGTTAGACAATTGGTGCTTTTTTTTTTGCATTTCATTTTTAATGCATTCTTTGCATTGAACAACACAGTGCATTCGGAAACAAAATATACCCCACACGAATTGGTATTCGGAAAACAGAACCCTCTTCCTTCATCAATAACCACCGCGATAGAACCACTTTATAATTTCGATAACTATACCGCGAAAATGAAATATAGATTACAAACAACCATAGACGAGGCAAAGTGCAATTTAATCAATTCTAAAAATAGAAGACAGAGTAAGTTGAATAGCAATCACAAACTCACGCACTACTGTGTCGGAAATCTAGCTTTAATAAGAAAACGAATCATAGAAGAAACTTGAGACATTGTATAACGGCTCTTTTACCATTATAAAAACCGATAAGCCACCAAATATAACCGTTCACATGGACGACAAGTGCGTGAAAATACATAAAAACCGGTTAAAAGATTTTTACATTTAAGTTATTTGCGCATACGTACGATAATTTCAATACACATATAATTATAATAGTTTTAGTGTAAATCATTTACACATACAACGTTGTATAGTACATATTTAATAATGGGCAATAGAATAAATGTATAGTAGATATATAATAATGGATAATAGAATAAATGTATAGTAGTTGAACAATAAGAACATAATAGACCAAGTGTATAATATATTAAGCACACATATAGCATGTAGGAAAATCTAGATATATATTTAGTACAGATAAGAAAAACCAAACGACGAAAAAGCCCTTTGTTTTTCGATATATAAACGAAAGACTAAGAAGTCTTCAGTCAGAGTCAGAGTGAGTATCAGTCTACCAGTTTAGTGCATCATATTGCAATGAAGTATTTGTTGTTATTTTCGTTATTAAATTAAATGTTATTATTTAATCGTTCTCATGCATATTATTTATACCACTGTTAAACTCGACGTCTAAATGGAACTGCCTCGGCAACGATGTTACCTCCGGGACCAGATGACATTACAGTAAATTGTCAACAGCATTCAACGAGTCGACAGTGATTTTTATGTTGCAAATATATTTGATTTTTAATAATGGCATTATCGCATAATGTAGATGGTGAAATTCGATATTATGATGTCTTCCTGAATCCCCTTAATTTAGTGAATTTCGAAACTTAGAGTGAACATAGAATATATACTCCGTTCACAAGTTCCAAAATTCACTAAATTAATATGCGATAATGCCATTATTAAAATTCAAATGTATTCGCATATTAGCCCTTCCAACATGCGCATTTGCAACATAAAAATTGCTGTTGACAATTGACATTTGAATTCGTTTCAATTAATTGCTACCGATTTTCTCCGTATTTCTGTGTACTTTCTCCCTCTTTTATTTAAAATTCGCGTTTTTATATCTACCTTAAAACTGGTTTCTCACTCACATCGCGATAGTAATCGGTAATCTTCCGCTTATCTGATGAAAAGTTATAGATCTAACCTCAGAATGCCGAAATGTTTGAATTCTCAATCAAAGAAGCTTGTTGCTTCTCTGATTTGTTATTTTGAGAAAGAACGTGATAATGGTGGTCCAAGGGATATACGAAAGGTAAAATATATGCGTTAAAAGGAACATTTGTTTTGAAAAAAAAATCATATTGTTCACAGAGACTTGCTGATGCTTTGCTATTTCATTCTAGTACTGTTTCCGCCATATCATCAAGGAATGTAGGCCCTTGAGCAGTTCCCAAAAAAACGCGGGATCGTAAAAAAACACTAATACTGATGACTTTGATCAAATGGCTATTCGTAATACATGTATGATATGTATTGAAATAGTAAGTTCCATTTTTTATATCTCATTATAACATAATCACACCATATGTATATCCTTCAGAACAACATGGTGGTAGAACATCTTTATCAATAATTTTATGCAACTTTGGTTTCACAGTAAATTTCGCCACTGTTCTTCTAGATCCGTTATACTTTCAAAGCCAGCTAAATCCAAAAATAAGTCATTCAATTTTGGTCTTAGTTGACACAAACCAATTTAGCGGGAAAAGACTTTCTTTGCAACATAGCCATATTGTATGGCATTTTCTGGAAAAGTTATACACATAAAGACTTTATGATAATCATAATCATAATTATCATAATGCTTCAAAGTTATAAATACCACTAATGGCAGTAATGCCACCAGGGAGGGGGGGGGGGGTGATTAAATTAGTCGATTATTAGTACTAGCAGCATGTTAGGGGGTGGCGACTACATTTCATTGCCTTCAGATGTCATTCTATTTTAGGTTGCAATGAATTAATTATTAATCATTGTGACCAATGTACAAATACTACCATGCCAATCTACATATCTAAAATTACTTAAATTTAAAAATTTCGCCGAAAATCGCACACCCACTTTTGAAGTAGCCCAGCCCAAGCGCATTTTTTTATTTTCGCGCCAAAAGACGTTCCACGATTGCCCAATCGGTGGTAAATCGCTCAATCTGGCAACCCTGGTTGACTTTACAGCTGAAACTAGGTCACGGGGTATTATCTAATTAGAAAATTCCCGGGTCTAATTTTTAGTACTGACAATACTCGCATTTGACACTGTCTGCAACCCCGTTCCCTCCCCGCAGAAAATGATGAACGCTTTATTTCCTGTTTTGCTATGTAACATATTGCTATGGATTTTTATATATTAAAAAATATATTTATATTTGAATAATTAAAAAATGTACAAATTTTGTGAACATGTCTGTATTTTGAAAATGTTTTAAAATTTAACATGTGAGAAAAACTGGTTATTCGAGGTCGCTCTCATAGAGAGGCCGAGGTAAATTAAAGGAGACCAAAATTATAGCTTGAACTAGAGAAATATATTTAAATATATTTTAATTAATTCGGTTGATTGAAAAGTGATTTATAGATGTATTAGAGAGTTATAGAGTTAAATTCTCGTACATTATTTGTTGTTTAAATTGAATAAGCACCTTCTTCGTCTCCACACATATTTTTTTTGTAAGTAGAATTAAAATTATAATAGTTCCATTATATGGAAGCTTGTAATTAAGAGATTTAATTTTTAGAAATATAGATAATAAAGCTTACTATTAACATTTCTTTGTTAATATTATAATTGGAAAGTTTGTTCGACGGGAATCAGGTTTTTTTTGTGCTTGGTGTTTGCACATGCGTAAATTTTGTTCGTGTATCAATATCTGATTATACAGTGTGGTTCTCTGGGGAGAAATTAATAGTAAACTTGATTATTTTTAGATGTTTGTTCGGATTCATAAAGAGGATGTTTTCCATTCATTTAGCTGTCAATTTTCAATGAATGTTTTTACCGCATGTATTTTTGTATAATACAGCATCTTTATACTTTGTAAAGATATAGTTTTTCTATCTCTACATGAAATCTTGGATAACAAGTTTTTTCCCTGTCTAAATTTATATACATTTTCAATATACACTTCTATCCAAAATTAATTTATTTTCAAATATTCAAATATTATTTTAGAAAAAATCCATAGCAATATGTATTGCTAAAATTATCAATATTTTATTTGTTATATTCCAGAGGTAAATAAGGTATATTGCATTTATTTATGTTTATGTTATAATTAGATTATATAGTATCTGTCCGCTCGATGTTTTGACTCACGTTATTAGTTGCCTGACGTTATCACACGGACATGGGCACTTGCAATGTATGTATTCTCATTTCATTCAAAGCCCAATGGTTAAACAAGGATAAAACACTCAAACGAAAATGTTGGAATGACTTCGCCGTAAGACCAATATGATAGACAGAGATAACATGCGGTCATCCGCCCGCCATGACACCCCTGTACTACGATAGTCGAATAATTAAATTTGGACATTTGACATCTTACTTTGGTTTATTTTCGTTTTATTGCTTTTCTAGTTAATTTTCTTTCTATCTAGCAAATAATTGATCTTTTGATAACACAAAAAACTGTTTTTAATACATTTTCAGCAAGTAATCTTATCACTAAGTTATTTATTGGTTATAGGTTAAGAATTTACCTCTTAATTAACAATTCCAGTAACTTGTGTTGATTGTCTTGAGAACCTTTTTTGAAAGAAAGAAACTAAATTAAGCACCTGTGATAAATATAAATGCAGCTTTTGAAGTATATATTATATTCTTCTTGAAAGTTATATATTGAATTGTTTGTTATTGTTTTGAAATAAATAAATTTAAAATGTCAAGTTATTTTTTTTTAGCAAAATACACTAGAAAAATTTTAGTGTATTGCTTACTTACAAAAGGTCTTGCATTAGATATAGTTGCTTTACTATTAAAAGTAAATAAAAGCAGATGAAATTGTCGAAATTTTACACAGCATTTAAATATAAACCTAAATAAAATAATGTTAAAACACTGCCCTGAAACATGAGTAAGACTTATCAGTAGAGTGGACCAATTCGGAGCGAAAGCAGAGGCGTGACTAACGTATTGGTTCCCGCGTGCCCCATCGCATATACGATTACTTAGTATGTTGTTCACGGTCATCGTGTGTACACGTATAATAGCAGCAGGAAAGTGTATTCTGTGTATTTAATAATGTTCAAGGAGCGTACAGTAAAAAAACCGCTATCATCAAAGTTAGTCAATAGGTTTATTGAGAACCATCCTAGTTTATCTTACAATGGGGTAAATGTAAAATGTTTAGTGTGCAATATATACCGGGTGTATTATGAAAAACCTTTGGGGCTGTAGCTTCCTTATATTTTATCTGATTTTAATGAATGATATGTCAAACTAAATCGTTTTTAAAGCACTGTAACCTGTTTTTAAAAAAAAAAATTTTTTTACTTTTCGTTTTTGATAGACAGTAGTAAATTTTTCTTTTTAAATTGTACTACATATTTTTTTTTACTTATTCTAATAAACATTTATTTCCTGAAGACACCTCCATTAAATTGAGTGACAAATTTATTATTATTAAAAAAAAACTACGAAATTCACAGAAATCAAGCTATCATATATTTTAATGAATCAAATGTTCGAAATTGGCCCCATTTTGTTCCAGACACACTTGACACCTTCTATTAACTCCAACTGCTGCGTTTAATATACGATTTGGTGGTATTTCATGACATACTTGTACTATCTTTCTTACTAAATCATCTCTGGTATCAGGTGGAGTCAAATAGACATGATCTTGAATGTAAGACCACAGAAAGAAATCCAGTGGATTCAGATCTGGCGATCTAGCAGGCCATCGAATAGGTCCGTAAGTGCCCATCCATCTCGACGCCAAAATAATTATTTAGAAAATCAGTATTCATTCGTGCATTATGGGGTGTGGCACCGTCCTGTTGGAACACCACCCTGTTTAACTCAGCAAGTGGCAACTCATCTAAATAATCGCCTAATTCATTGCGTAACAAATTATTATAATTTTCTTGGTTTAGATTACCCTCCACAAAAAAAGGCCCTACTACTTTAACCGATTTTGAAAATTGTGTTGCATCACAACATGGATATTTTCAGTGCTCCAATGGCGATGATTATTTCTGTTGAATACACCATTTTTCCAAAAAGTGCATTCATCTGACCACAACACACGACGATAAAAAATTGGATCTTCCCTTAGTTTATTCATGAAAACCGTGCAGCATTGAACCCTTCGTTGAGGGTCGTTTTCACCGAGAGCATGCACCTTCCGTGGTTTATAAGGAAAGAACTTGTGCTTCTTCAGAATGTACTGAACTGTAGAAAGTGATACCTGCATGTAGTGAGCAATTTCTCGCGTAGACGTATTAGGGTTTTCTTCCACATAGAGCAAGACACTTAATTCTAAATTTTGATCTTGAATTACACGTGCGTTTATTTTCGGTTTTTTTGAATGATCCAAAATTTCGTAAATTTCGCACGAGCCTTCCAAACTTATCGGCACTTGGACGCAGTCTGTCAGGAAAACGATTTCCATAAAGTCGCAAAGCAGCTGCAGAATTTGTTCCGCATTCAAAATATGCTTGAATCGCATCCACACATTCGCCATTATCCATTTCAATAACAAAATTTAGAAATAAATCGTTGAAAATGTTATAATGAATGTGTGACTGACAGATGTCACAGCTCTCTTCGAAAATTTGGAATGCACTTTTATCGTTCAATATGACTGCTTGATTTTTAAATTTTGAAAATAAACACTGTAAATGTTGTTGTTGACCCATCGCTCACTGATAACATTGGTTTGTAATCCTTTATGGGCTATATAGTATTGAATGTAAGTGATTTTAAAAGTTAGACACATTTGCTGGTAATAAAATGAAATAGAGTATTTAAAATGCATTTAAGAAATCTCTGTGTTCGGAAAAACCAGAATAAATCGAACTAAAAAAAAACCCTACAATTTCTCGTTTTTTTTTCATACAAGGATATCGTTGTTTACAGTTTCATATTCAGAAAAAGTAATATATTTGAATAAGGAAAAAAAAAATATAGTGCAATTTAAAAAAACACAGTTTGCAGCTGTCTGTCAAAAACAAAGTGTAAAAAAAAATTCAAAGCGGATCACGTTACAGTGTTTTTAAAACGATTTAGTTCGACGTATAATTTATTACATTCGGATCAAAAATAAAAAAGTTACAGCACGAAAGGTTTTTCATAATACACCCGGTATATAAACCATTTAACAAAATCAAATTTGCAACGCCAAGACATAAAGATAGAGACACTGGTGCCGATACAAAATTCGAAGTGCTCTTATTTGATTTGTGTACAATGATGGTTGTGTGTAATTTGCCGTTTACTTTGTTACGCAATGATTCGTTTATTTCATTTCTTGAAAAATATGGCAATGTAGAATTACAGAGCGGCACCCACTTACGACGTTATTTAAAATCTGTTCGTGTACATTTAGAAAATAAAATTAAGGCTGATCTGAAAAATAAAAAAATGTGGTTGAGTGTGGATGAAACAACTGGTAGCAAAAAAAGATCTGTACATAATGTTATGGTGCGTAAAATGGAACCAAATCAATCGCCGTCCTCAATTTTATTAGCTAGCAGACAAATAGAAGAATGTACTGCGCGGGTAATTTCAAAAGTGGTGTATAAAATTCTTCGCTATCGTTACAGGAATCAGTACTAGTTGTGAAAGATACACACGCACAGCTATGTTCGATAGAAGACGCAAGAAATGAGTGTATTTTAAGTAAGTTTGAAAGTGTTTTAGATAAAGATTTAGATTTTGCCAGACTTAGACAAATTTGTGAAGGTTCGTCTACAGATGTGTTAAGTTGTTTCAAAGATTATTTTAATTATGCAAACATCATATCACTAGATGTGGATCGATCGTTTTCTTTATACAAGCATATATTTTCCTCACGGCGGACGCGTTTTCGAGAAATAACTTTGGAGACGCACCTTATGTTAACAATATTTTATCGCGCTTCTCCAGATTTTCAAGTCACGGAAAACGCATAAGACGGTAAGTTTTTTTTTAATCATCTAATTACATACATTTTAGATTTTATTTTTTATACGTAGGTATCATCGAGAACGTTTCATAATCTGAAAAACCGTCTTACATTTTTTTTGTATTTAACATAATAACAGCACCGTTCGTGATAGTATATCTCTAGATATTAATAATGTTTCGCATGCGGGAACCAATACGTTAGTCACGCATCTGCTTTCGCTCCGAATTGGTCCACTCTACTTATCAGTTCTTTTTCTTAACGAATGAACATCATAGGTTGTGCTAATTTTTACAATACGCAGACTGAATTTTTAGTGCCAATTACTGCATCTTAAAATATTATTTGAAGATTTGATCATTTTAAATTTGCCAATAGTAGATAAATACATTTTTTCTATTTTGCGTTCGAAATGAACTCATTATGAAACCCAAAACAGTATCGAAATGAGCTTCATTTCGATACGCTTTTTTTCATTTTTCAATGTTGGCGTTGTTCGAATACAGAAATAAATATCATTGCTGTCATTTGATTTTAAGAATTTATGTACATTTGACAGATATGATATATGTCGGTATTTTATGCAAACAACGTATGTTGTATATAATTGACAACAACATATATATGTTTCTATGTCACTCATGTCTATATTTTTAAATGAAGTATCAAGTAATGTTAACGAAAATTAATAAATAATATGTAATATAATATACTTCGCGGATAGCAAAATTTAAATTTGAAAATGTCAAGTATCAATGTGACCAACTGCATGCTTTATATAAAAATTAAACTCTGAACTTTCAAATTAAATAATTCCAATTTAAGCAATTTATTAATGTAAAAAACGCAAAATAGAAAAAATAGTATAAAAAACTCGTTTCATAAGGCCTTTTGCCGCACTCGCTCTTTAGAAAACTCGCCGCTAACGCGGCTCGTTTTCTAAACTGATCTCGTGCGGCAAAATGGTGCCTTATGAAACTTGTTTTTTAATATACTATTATATGTTCTATATTCCGGCTGGCACGATTTTGTTGTTGCATATTTTGGTTCTTTCAATAAATACATAACCTACATGTCATGAGATGAGTAATTGACATCACGGAAAATTTCATTCATAACCATGACATTTTATTAAAATTAATTTTAATAAATATAGCTAATTTTAGCTAATGAATAAAAAATGTTATAAAATTTAGAATATTTAGGATGTAAACATAATCTTAAAGCAATTTAGTTTTAAATACAATTCTATTTTATAGTAATGAATTTGAGCTAGAAGTGTTGATTTGGTTCATATGGATGAAAATTAATGGCGTAAGTCAAAACATCGAATGGATTGATACTATATTTTTACATATTACGTTAGATACGTTAATTTATTGCGTACATTATTTATTTTTTATCTTAGTGTTAATTCCCTTATATCAATTCAGTATTGCATTTATTCTATTTTATTCTCTAATTATACATTTAGCGCGTAAAAATATTTTTCGACAATAGGTTATTAAGCCTGTTCTGCATGGTACTAGATACATACTTTTTTTCTACTAGATTCTAGTAACTAAACTCTAACCTTGAAGTTTCAAACTTATGAATGAAAAGTTTGCACATTTTTCATACAAATCAACCACATTAGGCTATAACAGTACATACTACCAATTTCATGAAATTGAGACATTAGTCAAGGTTATGTCCGATGTGATATTTTGTATTTGCAAACAATTTAAACGAGGATGTCGACCCAAGTAGAAAAGTTAGGAAAATTTTTATATATATATATATATATATATATATTGATATATGAGACGCACCCTGCCTGCGGTGAGAGAATGAAATGTAAATGAAATAAAAGTGTAAGATAAAAAATTATGTATTTGAAAAGATTAGTTGGGCGCCTTAATTTATAAAATCTCACCTCAGACTGCGCTATCTTTATCTCAAATAGCCAACTAGTCGGAAAGCAAGAAACTATATAAAAAAACAACTTTACTAAATGTGGGTGATCTCAGGCTCGTCGTGAATTTTAGGTTGTTGCTTCCATAAATGAATAATATTAATGTTGACGCTTAATAAAATAACTCCTACAAACAAATATAAACAAATAAAAGATTAATGTAAATTAAAAATATGATATTTATTAAATTAAAGGAAACTGTAAAAATATAACGTATTACAAATGTGATATTACCGAAACTGTATATACGCATAAACAACAAAGTGTTACTAATGTGAAAAGAGGTTATGTGTGTTAGACTAATAAATAATATGAATATAAATGTGAATAACCTTATTACAATAATGGTGAGTACCCTTTTATTGCTATATCTAAGTTTTAAATAGCTTGTTTAATTAAATATAAAAAACAGGACAGGACGTGATAGATCAGGTAAATAATTCGAGAATATTGTTAAATAAAAGTTTAAAGAATTTAATTTTTGGAAAAATAGATAAATACTATCTGAAAACCTGTTATAATAATGATCCTGATGTATGTTTGTAGATCGTAAGTATGAATTGGGAAGATTCTCGGCGATCCGAAAATGTTCGGGTGCAGTACAAAACGATGGCGGCGTGGGTGGCTGTTTACGAAGACGCTATCGAAGATTTTCTTCGGACTTCGTCTCCGGTGCCTAATTACTCCCTGCGCTCGTTTCTGGCAGTAGGATTTCAGGTATCGTTGCAGATGTATGTTAGACTATTATGTTAATGTTCGGCGATGGATTCTTGAATATTTTTCTTTTGATTTTCTATCGTTTTCGGTGGAACTACGTCTGTGACGCTATGTTGTTTGATAGTTCGTTATTACCGAAAATTCTTGTAGTAATTCTCTTGTCGATCGAGTTAATTAATATTCTGGATACTTTTAATAACTTTTAGATGAATTTATAATTTAAATTTATGTTTTTTAAAAGATTTCTAAGGCTTGGTCTAAAAAGATGCGTCTATTCATTTTTAAAATTCAAGGATCGAATATCCCGATAGCACTTGTCTGAATATTACCAAACACGCTATCTATTGATATCAAAAGTCTCGATGATTTACCTTTTTAACAATTTTATATAAAAAGAATTTGATTAATTTTGATTATCTAACTGATTTTAAAAATTATATAATAAATTACCAAGTTAGGTTAAGATAGATTTGAATGATACAAATCGCATACTGCGCATGATAAATGTAAACATAGCGAGATGTCAATTTGTAGGCGTGTCTTACTAGCGTCGATATAATACAAAGATGCATATGGATTTGAATATGTTTTTCGCGCTAATATTTGAAAATTTGAATATGATATAATAAAAGTAAATAATGAAAGGAAAATAAATATAGAAATTTTAAGAATGAAATGCTCGTTATAAAAATACATATGCACTTCGATACTACTAAGACTTAATAATATTAATTATATAACCATTATATTATAACCCTTTTTCACTTTGTATGTCTTATTCTTCCTATTTTAGCTGCAGCTATATATGAATAACTTGCATCACTACAATATATATATATATATATATATATATATATTGAACTTCATGTGTATGAGAATTAATAATTATTAAATCTCATTTTACATGCGATTGTCGCTATAATTTGTTGCATTTAATTCTACAATTCGGCAAATCACTTTTGCCCTAGATTGTAGACGCAACAAGCCGCGACATCAACTGTACAAGTTGTCAGTACAAATGAAAAATTTTGTGAAAAACTTATCTGCGCGGAATGTGCATATATCGATATTTCACTGTTTTTTACAGATCATCAGTGCACCTTACCGAAGACAGACATGATATTCACTTCTATACTACGTGTATATATACGAACTGTAATGAACTTCATGTGTATGAGAATTAATAATTATTAAATCTCATTTTACATGCGATTGTCGCTATAATTTGTTGCATTTAATTCTAATTTGTACTGACAACTTGTACAGTTGATGTCGCGGCTTGTTGCGTCTACAATCTAGGGCAAAAGTGATTTGCCGAATTGTAGAATTAAATGCAACAAATTATAGCGACAATCGCATGTAAAATGAGATTTAATAATTATTAATTCTCATACACATGAAGTTCATTACAGTTCGTATATATACACGTAGTATAGAAGTGAATATCATGTCTGTCTTCGGTAAGGTGCACTGATGATCTGTAAAAAACAGTGAAATATCGATATATGCACATTCCGCGCAGATAAGTTTTTCACAAAATTTTTCATTTGTACTGACAACTTGTACAGTTGATGTCGCGGCTTGTTGCGTCTACAATCTAGGGCAAAAGTTATTTGCCGAATTGTAGAATTAAATGCAACAAATTATAGCGACAATCGCATGTAAAATGAGATTTAATAATTATTAATTCTCATACACATGAAGTTCATTACAGTTCGTATATATACACGTAGTATAGAAGTGAATATCATGTCTGTCTTCGGTAAGGTGCACTGATGATCTGTAAAAAACAGTGAAATATCGATATATGCACATTCCGCGCAGATAAGTTTTTCACAAAATTTTTCATATATATATATGTGTATATATATATATGAAAAACCAAAAATTTGTGTAATACATATCCACCCGGAATGTGCAAATGTCGACATTTCACTGTTTTTACAGATCGCCAGTGCAACAAATTATAGCTACAATCATATGTAAAATGAGATTTAATAATTATTGATTCTCATAGACATGAAGTTCATTATATATATACAGTACAAATCTCTTCCCTATAGTCACCTACAAACGTGTATTACGTATGTGTGCGTTCAAGAAGCGAGGAGTGGGAACGCACGAAGCGATGCATAGTAATGCATACATGCCATTAGCACAGATTAAATTCTATACAGATACGAAACTCTCGGAAATTGTCCACAGAACGCATGCGCTAAATCGCCATGCTATATTTGGTGTACTCAAAATCAGCTGCATGTAATGTTACGAATAAATTATTTTAAAATCGTTAATACATTGTTTCTTTTTTCTATACGCCCATTAACTCTCAAGATCACATTACAAATTTTACATAATATAACATTAAAATTCTAATTGAGACTACTTTTAATACAATTTTCCTGTATTAAACTGGTATCACATAATTCGTCCCTATTAAATTCATCTGTGAACTGAATGAATTGTAACATTTACCTTTTATCTAGTATTATATGTGTTAATTGCTAAGCTTAAGTCAAGAATTTATGATGAAAAGGCACATTATAAATAAATTACATATTTATTTCATGAGAAAATTTCTACATATTGCCATGGATTTTCCATGAACAAGCAAGGAAAAAGATTGAACTATTAGTGAACTCTTTACTAGGGACAATTTATAAAAAAATTAGCTATTTCACTTGTATATTTATTTATTTCAGATGGGGATCAATATATCTAATGTTGTATAAATAAAATATTTAATGTATGAAATTGTGATTAGCCCTCGTATATTTAGGTGGACCAAAGGAATTGAATTTGCCGCTTTTTCGGATATTGTATTTGATAAGATGTATTGTCTGTATATTTTGATTTGATAGATGGAAGGGATAGCCAGGCGGATATGAAGAATTTTTCATTTTTGATTCAGAGGTATCTTGACTGTTAATGTGTTTAGTTAAAAAAGGATAAAATAATAAATTTTATTCTTTGTTTTATAAAGTCGGTCTGTACTTTGTTTTGCATTTAGTATAAGGTGCAAGAAAACCTTAATTCGATTTTTGCGAAGTTTTTCATAGTTATTTGAAATCTTGTGTAAAAAGATGCCTCTCGTGTATTTTAAAATCACACAAAAAACTTAATGTAAGTTGATAAAATTATATTATTTATTTATTAGATATTAGGATTATTTTCAGTGCTATAAATTTTGTATTTATTGTAATAATAATGTGTTTGAAAGTAGTATATGGATATTAGCGAAACCTTGTCATGTTTTTTGTTTAAGGGAAGTTGTTTTTCTTAATATTATACTTCGAGAACATTTTTTTTGGAATTTAAGGTTGGAGAGATTGTAGTGGGGATGGATCTTATCATGTTATTTGTTGCATGAATAAATTTTCAACTAGCGTGAGTTTTGAAAACTAATTTGTTTTTGATATTTGATTGAAGGGGTCACAGTAAAGGTTAAACTTGACAGATTTCACTAATATTTATTAGTTTTATATTTGATCGTGTTTCACAAGAGGTTTTTCTCTGTGTGCGAGTCAATGTTCACAAAGAGTGTTTCCTCATTGCTACTGTTTAATGATGCTTTAGCACCCTATACACTTTGTAGAGGGATTTTTCTTTTTTTTTATTTTTAATATATCAATGTAAAGGGAAAATGCGTGTATAATTTATCTGATACCTTGTGTTTTATTTTTGATATTACCAACATCCGCGAGGATCGACCCAGAGACGTAAGCTCAAGGATTCTACTAGACTGAATAGCCGATGAAAAAAAATAAGCTGTAGTGTGAATTAAAATTAAATAAAGCAATTTCAAAGCAAATTCCACTGCACAATTGGCTAACCCAACGTGGTGCTAGAAAATTCCACTGCACAATTGGCAGCCCAACGTGTCGGCGATTTGAAGATAAGTAAATAATTTAATAATTGGATTGCACAATTGGCGCAATCCAACGTGGGACCGATATTACAATTTTGGCGAGTCCAACGTATAATTGGAAGAAATAAAACGATATAATTCAAATATGAAAAATATAATGGAAAATTTGAAACAAAGAATGGGCAATGCTGGTTACATACATGAAGGAGGACACAATGAAGAAAGCAGTCAACAGATGATGGATATGATGCATGTTATGATGAAAACGATATGGGAAATGAAACAACAAATGAATATGATACAACAAAATCATAATGAAATGAAACAACAAATGAATATGATACAACAAAATCATAATGAAACGAAACAACAGATGAATAGGATAGAACAAAACTATGATGATATGGAAAGAGGAATGGATGAAATAATAAAGAAAATGGATAAAAAAGTACCAATAAATAGCAGTAACAATCATATAAACAAGGAAAACACAATAAGCAAAAGTAAAAAAGCACACGTCGAGGAAAAACAAGCAATAACAGAACCGGAATCGATAATGATGCAACAAGAAGAAAACGAATCAACAATTACAAAAGAAAGTTTAGAGGACGTGCATGGGGAGGAATCTATGCCACAGGAAGAAGGAAATGATATGGTTACAGAAATAGGAAGAAGAAAAAATCAAATCAGGGTAAGCGAAGAAATTATATTAAATAAAATTAAGTTTGAAACTAATGAGAAAACAGAATTCAATATAATAAAAACAAATGCTAAATTAGAATGTAGGATGGAAAAAAGTATTCACGAGAAAATGAGCAATAAATTAATTAAACAAGCAGTTGGCGTTAATAAAATTAACGATAGACGAAATAAAATTAAAAAGAAATTGATTTCTAGAAATATCACGTATAAATATAATTTGAATAATTATCTTGAAAGTAAACGCAAAAATTTCCGTAATGCTAATTTTAAAATCAACTGTTTTTCAAATAATATAAGTCAAACCCATGTCAATAATAAAATTTTAAAATATGATACTCTGAAAATTAGGAAGTATAGGGGTACTAAATTTAAATTAAATAGACCCACATTTGATAGTAAGGTAAAAGTAAAAATGAAACTACAAATGATTTACTGTCGGATATTTTCAAATAGGCCCAACTTAATAATAAATTTCGTTGTAAACTATTTAGATGTATATGCGAGATATAAGGATTTTTGCTTTTGATTTAACTAAATGGAATGTGTTGTAACAAAAGGATATATATAAATAAAATTTGGAAAAGTAAATAGGATTTGATAAATGATACTGAAATGGATTTAACGTAAAAGATAATTAGGATTAGATTATTAGTATAAGAAGAGGATGCAGCAGTAAAATAAAAAGATGTTTACTGAATTTCGTCGGGATAAAAAGTATATGATATTGAATATATAAAAAAAATTTTCGTCGGTAATATATGAAATAAATATAGGAAATATTTATATGAAAATGAAAATATATTTAAATAGAATTTCATCGGTGATATGAAAAAAGTTATTATGATAATTGAGATATATATATAGATATTGTTGAAATAAAATTATGGTATTTATGAATATAGAAAAAGAATTATTGGCATGTGAAAAAAAGGTTAATGAATAAAATTATTTGAATAGGATGGTTTACGATGTGCTGATTTAACTGACCTGGTAATGAATTGGATTAAGCAAACGGATATATATACAGGATGAGTTAAAATAAAATTTATTGTTGACATAATTAAATAATTAAAATTTATCTGCGTATAAAAAAATTATTGATAATGGGAATTGCGTTGAAAAAAATTAAAACTATATAAATATAGGAAGAAATTGAGCTCATGATATTATTGTTGATTATTATGATTATTATTATTGAAATTGCTTGGAAACTAATGGTGTTATGAATTTGTTTATGATGATGATTTGATATATGAGATTTTGATGCTGTGTTTTTCTTTTATTTATGAAAATTCGCTGGAAACATTCATGTCCATGTGATCGAGAGAATGCTCGAAGATTCGACGGGGATGACTGCTACTTCGGCGTGTTCCTTCGTCTGTGATGTTTGTAACGAAGCCCATTCGAAAATGTCAAGCAAAATGACATTAACTATATAATGTCAAGCCATATGACATTAAGATGAATTATGTCAAGTAAAACGACATAAAAGATAAAATGTTTTAAGTCAAATAAGACATTTATATATTCAGAAATTTTATATGGAGATGTTGAATCCGTTTATCACACTACAGCATCGGAATGACGTGGATCCTGTTCAACACTAATACAACAAGTGAGTGCCGAGAACCAAGACAGGGTGCGGTACTGTCTCGAGTGCTGTGCTGAAGATTATCCTTGAAAAAAGCTCAGTGATGTTCTGACTTTGTTCTCGGATAATCTCGGGGAATTATGCCATGGATTTTCCATGAACAAGCAAGGAAAAAGATTGAACTATTAGTGAACTCTTTACTAGGGACAATTTATAAAAAAATTAGCTATTTCACTTGTATATTTATTTATTTCAGATGGGGATCGATATATCTAATGTTGTATAAATAAAATATTTAATGTATGAAATTGTGATTAGCCCTCGTATATTTAGGTGGACCAAAGGAATTGAATTTGCCGCTTTTTCGGATATTGTATTTGATAAGATGTATTGTCTGTATATTTTGATTTGATAGATGGAAGGGATAGCCAGGCGGATATGAAGAATTTTTCATTTTTGATTCAGAGGTATCTTGACTGTTAATGTGTTTAGTTAAAAAAGGATAAAATAATAAATTTTATTCTTTGTTTTATAAAGTCGGTCTGTACTTTGTTTTGCATTTAGTATAAGGTGCAAGAAAACCTTAATTCGATTTTTGCGAAGTTTTTCATAGTTATTTGAAATCTTGTGTAAAAAGATGCCTCTCGTGTATTTTAAAATCACACAAAAAACTTAATGTAAGTTGATAAAATTATATTATTTATTTATTAGATATTAGGATTATTTTCAGTGCTATAAATTTTGTATTTATTGTAATAATAATGTGTTTGAAAGTAGTATATGGATATTAGCGAAACCTTGTCATGTTTTTTGTTTAAGGGAAGTTGTTTTTCTTAATATTATACTTCGAGAACATTTTTTTTTGGAATTTAAGGTTGGAGAGATTGTAGTGGGGATGGATCTTATCATGTTATTTGTTGCATGAATAAATTTTCAACTAGCGTGAGTTTTGAAAACTAATTTGTTTTTGATATTTGATTGAAGGGGTCACAGTAAAGGTTAAACTTGACAGATTTCACTAATATTTATTAGTTTTATATTTGATCGTGTTTCACAAGAGGTTTTTCTCTGTGTGCGAGTCAATGTTCACAAAGAGTGTTTCCTCATTGCTACTGTTTAATGATGCTTTAGCACCCTATACACTTTGTAGAGGGATTTTTCTTTTTTTTTATTTTTAATATATCAATGTAAAGGGAAAATGCGTGTATAATTTATCTGATACCTTGTGTTTTATTTTTGATATTACCAACATCCGCGAGGATCGACCCAGAGACGTAAGCTCAAGGATTCTACTAGACTGAATAGCCGATGAAAAAAAATAAGCTGTAGTGTGAATTAAAATTAAATAAAGCAATTTCAAAGCAAATTCCACTGCACAATGTACATACTGAAGCCACCGTATTTGTAAAACAATTCTTACGATATTAATAAAAGTTAAGATTATGAAAATATATTAGTTTTATTTACCTATACTATTACCTAATTATTCATTTCTTGTATTATGTATCAATTTGTGCATTTATTGTTGACATGGAGTTAAAACCCTATACAGTATAGTATTATTTCCGTAATGAACTATTAACGCTCTATTCAAATTTCCAGCCCTAACGTAACTGGTGTTACAAGGTCACGAAATTTGGTATCAAAAGATCAAAGGCGCCGACAGAGAGTTTCGTATCTGTATAGAATTTAATCTGCGCCATTAGTTACAGTTTACTTGCGAAGTTGGATGGTTTGCTCAACTTTTGCGAATAGTCCGTATTCACGATGGATATTTTAAACCTTGAACAAAAAAAATATGTCGTAAAACAGTATCATCTTGGTCGCAGCATAAGAGAAATTGCACGGGTATTTCAAATTAACTTTCAACGTACCATTGCGTTTGAAACGATAAGACACATAATTAAAAATTTCGAAAAATATGGCTGTTTAAATCCGTTAAAACATACGAAGGTAAAGGTACCGCAAAATGAAGAACGTGATTTTTTGATTTGTGCTTCTGTAGAGGAGCAGCCACAATCGTCTAGCACGAAAATCGCCGAACAGCTTAACATTGCCAGCTGCACCGTTCGTAGGGTTTTGAAAAAAAATAAGTATCGTTCGTATAAATTAAGAAAAACGAATGAGATTTTTCCCGATGATAAATATAAACGTATGCGAACAAGTCATCGAACGATGTAATAACGACGATAATTTTGTAAAAAACATATTGTTTACTGATGAAAGTTCATTTCCTTTATACGGTCGCCATAATCCAAGCATTGCAAGATATTGGTCAAGGGAAAATAAGCATCTTGTTTATAATGCTAGAACTCAATATCCGGAAAAATTAAATGTTTGGGCTGGCCTATTGGGCAACAATATAATTGGTCCGTTTTTTATACAAGGAAACCTAAATGCAGCCAAATATTTAAGTCTTCTGCAGGATAATATAATTCCTGCTATACGAAATGTAGCAGACATAAATCTTATTTGGTTTCAGCAAGACGGTTGTCCTGCTCATAATGCTGTAATTGCCAGAGAATATTTGCGCAGCATATTTGATGACAGAGTACTAACCGGCTGGAGCGATATTCAATGGCCACCTAGATCACCTGATCTATCTCCTAATGATTTTTTTCTCTGGGGTCACCTTAACACATCAATTTATAGGTTTCCAAATAACAGACCTAATAATCTGGAGGAATTACGGGCGAAAATAGTTGAATCTATCCTAAATATTCAACCGCAAACGATTTTAAATGTTCAGAGAAACTTTTATGACAGATTAGGACATTGCTTGTTTGCATTAGGAGACCGTTTTGAGCATACAATACATTAAATAGTTTAGTTTTTATTTTTTTAATTCTAGTTTTATTTATTATGTATAGAATATAGAAGTTACGATTTACCGCTTTATTTATTGTTATAGGTATATCTGACATTGTTTTAAACGTTAAAAATATTAAAATCTTCCAAAAAGTCCACACTTATTTGTGTTTATTATTACATAAAGTCCCTATTATTGACGGTAGTTCCACATTCATCGACGTTTATACTATGTTATGTGCTTACTGCTTACATCCAAACTGATCTACAGTACATATGTATGTATGTATGATAAATTATGATACATACATGCTATGTGCGTCCCCACTCCTCGCATCTCGAACGCACACATAATACACGTTTGTAGGTGACTATAGGGAAGAGATTTGTACTGTATACATTGTATAAAATGTATACATGCGACAAAAGAAAGAGATTTTATGATGTTGGTCAACCTGACTAACGCACTATTGCGCATGTTCTAGTTTTAATTTAGTATGAAAAATAGGACAAGATCTTGTTTCTAAACTAGTATAGTATCTAATTAGTATAGTTTTGAAACTTGGATGTAAATTTATTATCCAAACGGTACTTTTTTTTCTAGTTACTAGTATCTAATACAGAAAAAGTATGTATCAAGTACCATGTAGAACAGGCTTTATTGTTGTATTCCGAACTGTGTTAATAATAGTAATAATGCAATTATGCATAATTTTCCGAAAGAACAAGAGGTAGGTTGAAATAGAATTATCTTATAACAACAAGTGTTCATTTGAAAAGTCAATCTAGTAGCATGTGATTTACTAAGAACATTTTGAAGTATGTCGTAAATTAAAATTTACTACTTAACCCACGAAGTCGTATATTTTGGTAGTTTCATACATACAAATAAATAACAAATAATAGGTATTTATTGAAAACTATAACAATTGTTGAAAATGTTGTCCTTCAAGATCAATGCACTTTAAAATCCTCCGTTCAAAATTTCTGATGATATTCTGCAACATTACTGGATTGTTATTAATTTCCATGCTTTTCTGTTCGATTCTCTGTAGCATATCATTCAAATTCAATATAGGTGTTCGAAATATGTTATTTTTTAGATAAGGCCACAAAAAGAAGTCGCAAGGTGTTAAATCGCATGAACGTGCAGGCTAGGCAATTTCAGTATTTTGACTAATTATACGCTCATCAAAAAATTCTCTTAAATAATCCAAAGATTCTGCAGTACAGTGACAAGGTGCTCCGTCTTGTTGGAAATATGCATTTTGTAGTTCATCATCATGCAACTGATTGACAAATGGTTGTAAAATTTCCGTACGGTACCTTTGAGCAGTTAACGTTCCCTGAAAAAATATTGGTCCAATGATTCGCCTTTGGCTTATCTCTGACCTAACACCAATTTTCTCTGGATGTAGCGATTCTACATTAATTACATGTGGATTTTCACTACTCCAAATTCTTGTATTTTGTGAATTTAGGTATCCCGTTTTATAAAACCATGCTTCATCAGTAAAGATGACTCTTTGTTGTAACGTGTGTTCATTTGAAAAGTCAATCTAGGTTACTTTGAAATTTTGATAGAATAAGACGCAAATATATTAGTACAGTTCATGAAGTATAAGTTTTCAGTTCGTACTGCCCAAGTGAGAACCGCAAATTGTACTTTATCTCTTTCTAACACACATGAATACGCGCTGTAATACTACACACGTTTGTCATTTTAAGTTAAGACGTACGTCTTTGAAATATTATATTAAATAAAAAGGGATAGGTTGTCTAGGAGATAGTCTTATGATATTCGGATTGCTGTGAAATTATTTTAATACTGTTGTTTATTGACTTTGTTTCCGGTATTCTGACTTCTTGGTTAAGTAATCTAATTTGAATATCTCGTTTGTCATCAATAAATTACAAAATCTGTTCTTTTGAGAACAATAATGGTAATAAATAATAATATCAATTAGTGGCAATAAGTACGAAATTGTTTGATTATCACTTTGACATTTCTAACCTATTTATTTGACAGAATATTTCTTAGATGCCTGGTAAGCCTCTTGGTTCTCAAGCTCAACAGCTTGTATTAAATCTTACAGCCTATTTTGAACGAGAAAAAGAGAATGGTGTGCCAGTTATGTCCATCGATCGTGTTCATGAGGTAATTCACATAATCACATAAGGCAGTTATAAAATTAGTTTTATTTTAGAGGGTAGCACAGGCCCTTAATATTTCTAGTAGAACGGTCTACACTATTAAACATCGTAGCGTTCAGAATCCAGTCTTATCATCTCCTGGCAAAAACAGGTCTTGTAGGAAGCCAAAAACTAAGGATTTACCAGAAGCAACGAAAATGGAAGTACGAAATACTGGTTATGACATGTATAAAGAAAGTATGTGTTTAATATATTGTAAACATTTATTACATGTTCAAATTTTTCAGAAAAACATCTTACCTTAAAAACTCTAAGAAATGTTTTGGCAACGAAAGAATTTATTCATACGAGTACAATCTTGAAGTACCATCACTAATAATAATGGATAATGCTCCTTATCATAGTGCTATTCAAAATAAACAACCGAATACCTCCTAAAAAAAAAAACAGAAATTATGGAATGGTTGAGAAAAAGAGATATAAGCTATTCACCTGCAATGTTTAAAAACGAGTTAATTCAATTAGTAAAATATCATAAAGAAGATAAAATATTTATTATAGATGAAATAATAAGAGAAAGTGGAGTTCAACGAAACATTACATGATAAAGATCTCGTGACAAAGTTTTATTTGAATGAAGTATGTTTTTTTTCTTACTGGTGGTGGATTTTTTTTTATCGGTAGTGTACTAACCTGCAAAATTATCAAATGTAGTTATCAGAAAATCCTCATGTGTTTGTTAAATATTATCTTCATCTAATAAAGGATAATATGGATTTGGATTGTATTATTATACCATTATTTTCTTAAGAAACAACAAAATATTAAATGTAGACTATATAAATGTTTCTTTTATTAATTTGACAACATATATTTACAACTTTAAAAAGTTTTAATTCTTTTTCAAAGAGTTACGAACATAACTTTTAAATTCTATTCCAATATATTTAAATTTATTTAAAATATAAACAATATATAAGTTAAGTAGAAATCTAAATTATTCATCAAATTAATACATTCCCAATCTTCTTAACCCAGATATAGTGCAAGAAAATGATTTCGGTAGGTATGTCATTCTTACTAATGCAAACATTTTTAACACCCCTGTATTCACTAAGGCTCGTAATATGATATAACGTACCATTATGCTATAACGAAGACTTATATACAAGTTTTTGTATTTATAATACTTCGTTACGTTAAATCGCCTGTTAAATGCATCGTTAAAATAACGTGAAGTTTTTGGCCAATTAAAAGATCTTTATATTTGTTGTAGATAATAGTGATTTCTGTTTACTGTTTGTTTAATTTATATAAAGATAAGAGTATAACATATATTCATAACATAATATTCCAATTTCATAGTTCAGCATGTCATCTTCTGAAGATTCAGATATAGAATTTGTGGAGGAAATTCTACTTGCTATGCCAAGGCCCAGACTTATAAGAGAGCGAAACAATCCCATGGATATGTTTGATAACATAAAAAAAAAACAGTAATTTCTTTAGTAGCACTGTAGTACAAGTTTCAAAAAAGGAACATATAAAATAAATAAATTCATATTCATGATGACAATTTACACAGTTCTATTTCTTGAAGTTTTAATTTGTTGGCTTGCATCTTTTCTTCTATAATGGCACACCTTAATTTTGCTTGAAGAATATTTTCATCCAATTGTGCATTTCGAAGTTGTTCTTGAACTTCAATGGCCATTTTGTACTTTCTTTTTAAATAAATTTGTTCTTCTTTTGATTTTTTTTTTCTATTATGAACAATGTCATTTAAATTTGCATATACGTCACTTGCACTTGTTCTATTTTGAAGATACTGTCTTTTTCTGTTTACAGGTAGCTTTGTGGTATTGTTTATATTTTCATATGCACCACTTTATATTAACAATGCTTGTTTATTAGTTTTGTTATTTGAAACGGATGTACTAGGTACATTATTTTGGGTTTCAAGTGAACTACTTTGTAGTAGTTCCGACTCTTTTATATTGGCAAATATATATTCACTTTTAACACAATTTGGATTATTTTCTTTACTAATACTGGTTAATTCGCTTAACTCAATGATAGCATCGTTGTCAGCTTCTACTACAATATATAGAGGATCTACAATGACAACTAGTTGAATACACCGTAAATATAAACATATAACTTTACCAGACTCTATATTTTTGTGATAGCATGATTTACTGTCAAAGTTATTGGCATCACATTCGAAATGCTTCATCAACATGCTTTGGAGACGTTCTCCATTTTCTCCTAGAGTCTTTCTAAACGTACCTCTACCTGTGAGGTACAGATTAGCCTACATTAAATTTATTAAGTAATGAACTTATATTGTGTAATTTACAAAAATTCGCCTTATCATCCGCCTGTTCTTTCCTACTTTTTCGTTTAAAATTATCATAGAACACTTTCAATTGTTGTATTGTCCTATGTGGACCGCTATTAAAGCTATTGAAATTACGTGTGATTTCTTCCCATGCTGTTGTTTTACCCTTCGATGTGATGGCATCGGTCCTTTTATTCTCAATAATACCGATATGTGATTCTACAATATCCAGCAAAAGACAAATCTCTCTGTCCGAAAAGTGTTTACCTTTTACACGTTTTGACATCTCCATTTTTGCGATTTGCTGTGATTTGATTACAGTGAAGTATGTTTTTCCCAAATAATTTCGTTAAAATTCCCTAGATCGATAATTTCGTAATGATCTGTTAAAAAATTCTTTCTAACGTTTATGAATGTACTATTTCATTTAATGACCATTATAATTAAAACGACCATTTCATAATGAACTATTATTCCGTTTTCTGTGAATACGGGCCTAAAGATCTTTTCAATACCTATGCATTTCACAATTGATATCTGACTTGAAATATTTCTTTTTAAATAAATTTTTGATCGAATATTATCGTGAGTTTATAATTATAAATAACATTTAAAAAAATTTGTTCGAATATTGAAGTAATAATATCCGCACAGTTTTCTTGTGTTGAAAATATTTATATAAAACTAGAAAAGAAACAATACTTTTGAACTATTCATGTTCCCACTTTACTCATTATTTTGACATGAAGGTTATGTATTTGCTTTCTTTGGTTATAGTGCAAGTAAAACTGAAATTTTGACAATGTTTGCGAAACATGACATTTATAATTTATGATGACAGACGGTTGTTTCCGCGACTGAATACATGACTTCATTTGACTCCGCAGTACTGATTTGAATCATATGCTTCGAATTTGACCTTGAACTGAAAACTTATACTTTATGAACTGTATGTGTTTGTTGTTCCGTAAACGTAAATCCAAATGACATTTGATAATGTCAATCGTCAATCACAAATATCAGTTAGTGCATAAAATAATCGTGCGTCGATTCTGGTTTAAATAAATTGCTTCTCAGTTTTAAAATGGCTTTCACTTTAGAACATAATTTTTTTTTAGTCCAGGCTTATTTTCGAAGTGGTAATAAAATTGATGGTTTGTGGGTTTATTCAGTTCAAGATTGCATGGTAGAATTTCAAGTTGAGTTTCCACATTTTGTAATAGATTATATACAATTTAAGAATACTTTGGATAGAACTTTAACACTTTTTTCTGAAACTGGTAGTCTCTTAAGAAAATCAGGCAGCGGAGCAGTTAAGAAACGTACACCTCAAGTTGTCAATCGTGTTGAAGAAATAATGGAAAATGAACGACAAACATCTGTTCGACATTTGAGTCAACAAATAAATCTTTCTGTTGGTACAACTCACAAGGTATTAAAAAAAGATATGCAACTTTATCCATACCGTGTCACAGCAGTACAAGAATTGTTAGAAATTGATTACCCACGTAGACTACAGTTTTGTAATTGGTTTGTAAATATGAACAATAATGGAGAACTTTCGCAAAGAGTCATCTTTACTGATGAAGCATGGTTTTATAAAACGGGATACCTAAATTCACAAAATACAAGAATTTGGAGTAGTGAAAATCCACATGTAATTAATGAAGAATCGCTACATCCAGAGAAAATTGGTGTTAGGTCAGAGATAAGCCAAAGGCGAATCATTGGTCCAATATTTTTTCAGGGAACGTTAACTGCTCAAAGGTACCGTACGGAAATTTTACAACCATTTGTCAATCAGTTACATGATGATGAACTTCAAAATGCATATTTCCAACAAGACGGAGCACCTTGTCACTGTACTGCAGAATCTTTGGATTATTTAAGAGAATTTTTTGATGAGCGTATAATTAGTCGAAATACTGAAATTGCCTGGCCTTCACGTTCATGCGATTTAACACCTTGCGACTTCTTTTTGTGGCCTTATCTAAAAAATATCATATTTCGAACACCTATATTGAATTTGAATGATATGCTACAGAGAATCGAACAGAAATGCATGGAAATTAATAACAATCCAGTAATGTTGCAGAATATCATCAGAAATTTTGAACGGAGGATTTTAAAGTGCATTGATCTTGAATGACAACATTTTCAACATTTGTTATAGTTTTCAATAAATACCTATTATTTGTTATTTATTTGTATGTATGAAACTGTCAAAATACATATACAACTTCGTAGGTTAAGTAGTAAATTTCAATTTACGACATACTTCAAAATGTTCTCAGTAAATCACATGCTACTAGATTGACTTTTCAAATGAACACTTGTTATGTACCAAATGCTTTTTTACAGATTTATTAAATGGTGAAAAACTGGACAAAATGGACATTAGAGTACAAGAAAAAAAGCAGTTATTGAGTGTGCAAAAACCACTTTAGCCAAAAAATTAAATTTAATATTTTACCATAACTGGACAAACTTGAAAGCAGATGCTATTCTGGACTTATATATCACATTTCGTAAGAATATGCCTTATTTTAAAATTATTCCCTAACTTACTACATATGGGGCAACGTGGAGCGCGTCTACGGACGGCTAAATAAAAATTGGGACGTTTAGAGGACGCTTAGGGAACCAATTTATCCTAATAAATTGTCTGGCGCTGGGGGACCGTTATTCTAAAAAAAAAGAAAATACATACTTTCAAAATGAACACTAAACTTTAACGTTACGTTTTCGCCCAAATACACATGAAACATCTATTTATTGGCCATTATATCGTATTATTGATTTATACTAATGCCATTTACATTGTTTTTTGTTTATTGGCCTTAATCAATCGGAATTGTGTAAATAAACGCAATTGGAAATCTGGCTGTCAAATAGAATGATTATGTCAACTGATGTAAACAAAAGTTTGCTACAGAACCACCAACCTATGTATGTAAAAATTTTACTGTTTCATTTGTATTTCTGTTATACCTGAACAGTGAAATTAATATTTGTTACACAAAAGTTGGTGGTTCTGTAGTAAATTTTTGTTTACATCGATTGACATAATCATGCGATTTGATTTGCCAAATTTCCAATTGCGTTTATTTACACAATTAACGATTAATTGTGGCGAATATACAGAAAATATAAATGTAAATGGCATTTGTATAAATCAAGAAAACCATATAATGGCCAAAAAATAGATGTTTCATGTGTATTTGAACGAAAACGTAACATTATAGGTTAGTTTCCATTTTGAAAATATTTTATTTTTTTTTAGAATACCGGTGCCTCGGCGCCAAAAACTTTATTAGGGTAAATTGATTCACTAAGGGTTCTCTAAACGTCCCAATTTTTATTTTTGGGATAGCCGTCCGTAGACTGGCGCTCCACGTATTCCATAATTTCTTTCAGCTAGTGGTCTGAATATTGAAAGGGGTAGTTATACATAATTTTAAACTGTCTTACTTCGTCAGTATATTATAGCAATTGCCATGTTAATGATATACCTTTTTAGAATTGTGCAAGCAAGTTGTATTAGAATGCAAAAAAAAAGGGAGAGATTTTTCGAACATGGAAAAATGGTAGCTAAAATAATTTACATATAAGGATATCACTAAAGATTGTTTCTGCAAAAATTTAACTTTGTATGGTTAGTGAATTTACAAGAAATGCTTTTAATGTCCAAAAAGAAGAAACAGATAAGAAAAATGATAGTGAAACATGCTGTTCAAATATTGTCTCACACAATTAATGGTTTAGGAGTAATGTGACCTCAGGTATGATTTTTTTTAAATATTTTAAATTATATGAAAATAAAAATATAACAATTCTGCCAAAACTCATTTCGAAGTTAGTTTTTCTTTGCTATAGGTCAAGGCAATTTATTGCCAGTAGAGTCCTTGGATACAGATTTTGTATTGTTTATCAACACCTTGTTCAATAGTGCTAATGGAACAAACTTGTTACCATAACATGGAGTTGCAGTATGCTATTTCCAGGAAGTCAGCTCACCTGCAATTTTGGAATGATGCCAACATTCATCATATTTTAATAACATTTAAATCATATATGTCCGGGTAATTAAAACCACATACTATGTATATTAAGCTATGTAAAAATATTTGCCAAAAGTATGCACAAAAACAAATACAACTCAATACTTGATAGCTAAAATTAAAAAGCTTGTAACCTTCAATTTAATTGTGAAATACATAACATGCTTTCTATATTTTCAAGACAGACAACAAAATTTTGTGTATACTCGTGGACAAAAAATTAAATAAAATATTGAATAAGTATTACTCGAGGAACAGACAATGAAGTTACAAGAAATGGTAATTGTCCATTAAATGTCCAATAAAAAGTTCAAACAAAAAATAAGGGTCCATTAAATTTGACTTCATTAAAATATACATCCATAATCCTTTTAAAATATGTTATATAAACGCCGTTCACGATTCGAAGACGCGCACGTCATCAATGATGTCAAAGCAATTTTGCGAAATCATTTGCAAAATCGATTTATTTACATTTTAGGTTAGGGTAGTAAATTCTTATGTCAAACTTGCAATATTTAGGTTCTAATTTATCAATAACCGAATTTATTAATTCACTTACAAAGTAATCAAACAATAAAAACAGGTGAAAACTTTATACGTATTTAATAATAAATAGAATACTAAAAAGACATTCGTGCTACATCAGTATATATGTTGAAAGAAAATTAAAGGTACTAGGTATTATAAACCAACAACTTAAAAATAAGTGACACATTAATCTGAAAATAAATCGTCGTCATTCTCAGAGTGTTCGCCAAGATTAATAATAAATTCGCCATCGCATTAAATATGCAATGGTATGGTGGCAGGCGGAGAACTATGTGGCCTTACTGATGGGCCAGACTATCAATTTCATAGACCGGTGCAGATCTATTCCTAAAGAGAATTATAACCACAAATATGAAAAACACTATGCCCCCAATATAGTACGTACGCTATTCTTGGATCATCCTTTTTATAATGGTACTTAATGTTCCGCAACACTTTCCATAAAGATGTTTTACCACCCATAAAAATATAAATTAGTTTGAAAACAATAAAACGAAATTTAAAAAATATGACCCGTATTACTGTCGTAAGCAAAAAAAACGGGACACTGTTTCTGCGTGGGTTTAAATTGTGACTACTTAAGTGGCTATCTTTACTCATAATAGTAGTCAGGAATTGTCAAAAATGTGTGTCTTATTGACATTTATTAAACATTTTTAAAATAAATGTAAATAAAAATTACTAAAAACGATAGAGAAAGATTATTTATTAAATTAAAATAATTATTACATTAAAATAATTAGTATTTCGTCATTCCACCGTTATTATTAACTGCGTCTTCCTGGGTAGAAGCTCTATCTCATTAATCCCCATACATTTTCAATGGGATTTAGATAAGGACTGTAGGGCTGGATATCTCAAGTTTAAATTTTATTCTCTTGTAACCATTGTGTTACAAGATGAGACAGGAAATTGTGTTGTTCTTATGGTTTCCTTTAATGTTTTGAATGGGTTGTGCCTAATTTCAGTAACTAATGTTTCGTCTTCCTGCGTATTCGAAATTTTGTTACGTGCGGAAATTATTTTCAGATTTAAATTATCCTCTTCCTTCCATTTTTTTTATATATTCTTGTGGCTTAACTTTTACCAATTTTAAATTGAACCGATACACTTCTTAATGATTTCCCATTTTCCAACTAGTAACAAATCTGGCTTTATCAGTTTTCGAAAGATGCGGCATTTTCAATTTTGAATTATCAACTATGATATATAATTTGACGTAGAGTTTGAAAGTTAATCAAATGTTAAATTACAACGCTAAAAATAAAGGAAATTGACATAATGATTTTGACATTGTCCCGTTTTTTTTTGCTCACGACAGTACAAAATTGTCTATTATCGAATTCCTGTCCTTAGATATCTGTGAATAATTAATAAAAATAGCTTATGAATGAAGTATTCGTCGTCAGAATGAGCATTCAACATTAACGATGATTAGAATCACTGCTTTTGAAATCACACTTTGTCCTTTACCTGTGAATGTAAAATCACCGTTAAATATCTACTCGTACTCTGTTGTAAATTGGTCTGTGCCACATAAATGTGCCATGTAAATAAATATATCGCTCATGGTTCACCTAAGTTTGGAATAAAAGCAGATAGAATTTGACATTTTTACGTATTTCCTGCTGTTTAGGCAACCCAGTCACTGCCGTTGCATATAAACATTTTTGATAGTAGTCTTCACAGGTAGTGTTTAATACATGTGACGTTTTTTTTCAATTCCATTGATTATTGAGATGTATCCACGTTATATTGTGTTTATTGTAGTTTAAAATATTATTAATTGTATTTTACTCTAAAATATTTTATGTTATATGATGGTGCATATGATTTTATATAATTTTTTTTAATAATTATATTTAATATAAGTTTCTGTTAATATTTAGGGATAAAATGTGAAAGTAAAACACACACACTGTTACTATACAGCTACTCGTAATAGACTGCTTGTTTAATAGATGTATTGCAAGTACAATAGCATACATTAATGGGTAGATGGCACCAGCCTAATATAAATTAGATACAATTTAACACTCCCACTTATCTAATTAATATTAACTCTAATTAAACCTAGCTCACTACTAAATTTTGAATGTTTGGATAAACACAAACCTTTAGTCAGCACATCTGCCACCATTTCATTGGTTGGTAAAAACTTTAATTCAACTAATTTATTCGAAATAACTTCTCGAATAAAATGGTAACGCACGTCTATGTGCTTTGTCCTCTTATGACATATAGGATTTAATGCTAGTTTTTGAGCGCTTTGATTGTCATTAAAAACAGTAACAACCTTAGAAGAACCCAAAAAATCATATAATACATTCTTAAAATAAATAGCCTCTCTCGAAGCTTCAGTGACAGCCATATATTCAGCTTCTGTGCTACTTAAAGCAACCGTCTTTTGTTTACTGCATTCCCATGAAACAGCACCACCTGCTAATTTAAAAATGAAGCCTGTATATGACCTCCTGTCATGACTATTACTAGCATAATCTGCATCAACAAAACCTGTCAAATCTAAATTATCCTTTTCATATTTTAGGCAAAACGATTTAGTACCTTGTAAATATCTGAGAATTCGTTTAGCAGCCTTCCAATGCTGGTCATTGTAACAATTATTAAACTGACTTAAAAAAATTTACTGCAAAAGTAATATCAGGTCTTGTTAACACAGACAAATACATTAAACTTCCTAATAGTTGTTGATAAGGCAGTTCTTTTTTACAAATGCTGGAATCTGCCTGATCAAATACAATATTTTTTTCTATGGGCGTACCTACAGGTTTACAATCGCTCATGTCAAATCTTTTTAAAATCTGATTAATATACTCTTCCTGATCTAAGAAAATCTTATTTTTACATGGATCCTTTCTCACTCTCATGCCCAGGCATTGCTTGATTTCACCTAAATCTTTAATTTTAAATTTTGAAGCCAATTGCTCCTTCAAAAAAACTGTTTCCTGGCTAGAGTTAGAAAAGATAAAAAAATCGTCAACATATAAAGCAATTATAGTTATGAAACCGTCCTCCCGTCTGACAAATATACAAGGTTCGTAATCGCATTTTTTATACTTTAAACTTAATAGTAAAATTTCAACTTCCTTATACCAAACCCGTAAAGACTGTTTCAAGCCATAAATTGCTCTATTCAATTTTAAAACTTTTGTTTCTTGATTGCCACCGGCACCACCGTTGAAACCCTCCGGTATTTCCATGAATTACAGTTTCCACCAGTTTACCATTTAAAAAAGCTGTGACTACATCCAAATGATGCGTATTCAAATTAAGCTGCACAGATAATGCCAAAAGCAGCCTCAACGATGAATGTTTGACTACTGGGGAAAAAGTTTCACCGAAGTCTATACCTGGTCTCTGGCTAAAGCCCTTAGCAACCAATCTCGCTCTATAAGTAACACTGCCATCACTGTTGTATTTTCTTTTAAAAACCCACTTACACTTCACTGGTAACTGACCTTCAGGAAGATCTACTAGGTCCCATGCATGATTTTCATTAAAACTTTTCATTTCACGTCATGGCACTTATCCATTTCTGATGATCGGGTGATGAAAGTACTTCTTTCACTGAATCGGGGTCTCCCACTGAAACTGATATATCTTCTTGAATATTCTTACATTCTGGGGTAAAGTAAGTAACAAAATCTCTAAGAATCTTTGGTTTTCTTTCTCGTTGTGATCTTCTGACATCTTCTGTAATACCAATACTGTCTGTATCATCAGGTACATACAATTCATCAGATTGTTCACTTTCGGAAAGTGTTTGATCAACTATATCCCACTCCGGACATAAATCTTCAACTACTGAATTTAGTTATTGTTCTTGATTTGATTCATTTTGTTCAATACCTTCATTGTCTATCTTTTCTTCTATATAAAAGTTCATATCTTCATACCTTTTAGCTTCTTTTTCCATGATATGTACATCTCTACTTGTACACATTTGACCCGTTTCAGGATTATACAACTTATAACCCTTTGTTGTTTCTGAAAATCCCACTAAAATTAGTTTTGCAGATTTTTTATCCCATTTTTTTCTTCTTTCTTTAGGAATGTGTGTCATAGCTGTACTACCAAATATTTTAACATGACTCAAATCTGGTTTTTGATTAAAAAATATTTCATATGGCGTTTTTGAACTATTACACACTACGGATCTATTTCTCAAGTAACAAGCTGTGTTTACAGCTTCTGCCCAGAAGCGTTTTTCTAAACCTGCTTCGAATAATAAACACCTAGCTTTTTCGATAAGAGATCTGTTTAGCCTTTCAGCAAGTCCATTTTGTTTAGGGCAATAGGGGTTTGTAGTTTGATGAACTATACCCTGTTTTCTTAAATAATTTTCGAAATTTACACTTACATATTCTCCGCCATTGTCTGTTCGTAATACTTTTATTTTTCTTCCAGTCTGTTTCTCAACTAAACACTGAAATTGCTTAAATTTATCAAATGTTTCATCTTTTGTTTTACAAAAATAAATAAATGACATATGACTACAGTCATCTTGGAATTGTACAAAATACTTGGAACCTCCTATAGATGTTGTCTCCATAGGTCCTGCTATGTCACGGTGCACTACATCTAATAAGCCAATTGCTCTTGTACCTGAATGTCCAAGAGGTTGTCGCGATTGCTTTCCTTCACAGCATACTTCACAACTATTCTTATCAATTTTCAACTGACCACTGTAGTTTACACCATTTACAACACCATCCCTCATTTTGTTTAGGTAGTTCGAGTTGATGTGACCCAACCTTTTGTGCCAAGTTTCACCTGTAACCACTGCCTGTCCAGCAAACAAGCACTTTTCACTGGCATCGAGTCTATAAACACCATCCATTAGAAAAGCTTTAGCTACCAAAACTTTTTCAGCACTGTAGATTCTGCATTCAGCTTTGTCAAAATCAACAAAATTCCCATTTTTTAAAAGCTCACTCACAGATAATAAATTCGTAGTCAAACCTGGTACGTACTGCACATTTTTAATTTCTATTTTAATATTTGTTCTACCAACTTTGGTGAGTATTTCAACTTCACCACAACTTTGCACTGGAATTTTTGTACTGTCAGGAATCATAATCTCATTTAGAGTTGGTTCTCTCTGATTTTTCAGCTAATCTTGCCTGCAAGTTAAGTGAACACTCGCTCCAGAGTCTAAATACCAATCTTGGTTGTTAAACTTTGAGCTAAGAAAAACAACATTGAAAGCACCTTTAATTTGACTACTTTCACCATTCTTGTTTGAATTATTATTTGCTTGAGGGCATTTTGACATGTAATGACCGGGTTTCTTGCATTTAAAGCAAATTATTTCTTTATGTTTGTTATTTCTTTGATATTTGTTAGTGTTTTTGTTCTTATGCCACTTCTGGTTTCCTGCCTTACCGACGAAAGCACCAGCTGTTGAAGTAGAATGGGTACCGCCCTCTAACTGCATATCGAGCAACTTCGTTTTTATTGAATCACTGGTAATGTCGATTCCGCTATGTTCTATAGCCATCACCATTGGTGCAAAACGAACCGGTAATCCCGCCAAAAGTAAACTTCCTGCCAACATTGAATCAAGTTTTAACCCTGTCCTGTCAAGCTTCTGGGAAATCTCGATTACTTGATTAACGTATTCTTCCATGGATGAACAATTTTCTAACCTCATTGAAATTAAACTCCGAAGAAGACCAATCTTTCTAGTAAACCCTTTATTTTCATAAAGGTCCTTGAGCTTGTTCCAAACCTCTTTTGCCGTGGTAGCGTCCTTAACATGGACGTACAAAGAAGGATCGAGAGACAATACAATCTTCGCTTTGGCTTTTGCTATCTGTGCTGTATCTGTTTCTTCACCAGTTACACATTTGCTTAGGCCTTCAAGAAAATTTTCTATGGCAAACGACCATTCCTCATAATTTTTACGACCTTGTAACTTTGAGATACCCGCAAGATGGTTGACGGCCATTTTGTTATTTCCACTTCGCGTACCGTACACTATTCACAAAAGAATTTACGATTGCGAGAGTCTAACTTTACGTAATAACAGTACCAACGCGTGTATAAGCAATTAAGCTTTCACAATAGAACGCCCTGGGCACATAACCTGTTAATATTTAGGGATAAAATGTGAAAGTAAAACACACACACTGTTACTATACAGCTACTCGTAATAGACTGCTTGTTTAATAGATGTATTCCAAGTACAATAGCATACATTAATCGGTAGATGGCACCAGCCTAATATAAATTAGATACAATTTAACAGTTTCGACTTCAAAATAATAAAACTCTTATTTAGTAGCGTGTGTCCGTTTTTCTTATAATTCCGGGGAAAATATTAAAAACGCTATTTTACTAACTAAAATTGTTGTAATAGCAAACGAGAAAAAAATTTTTAAGTTGAAGTGCAAACAAACCTTTTTATTTTACATCTATTGGGTTTGTTTTTAAGAATAAAAATTAATTAGTGTGTGCTAATATTTAAATATCAAAAGGTATTTTAAAATTAAATGTTCAAAGATATATTTTCATGTGATTTTGAAACGAGTAGAATTACATCTAACTGAAATACTTATGTTAACTTTATAGATAGTTATGCAATCAATATAGAACATTTACAAATTGGATAGTCTATCCTTCAGGAAGTACGTAAAAATGGCAGCTCGCATGTTTTCGCGTGTCGGCGTTTCTTTTGCGCGGTATATATTTAAGTATGTGGTCTGTGCACGCGTTTATAAACGTGGATACCTCGTGATTACTCTATAGGTTGAGTGAATATAGTATAGGTAGGCTATGAACGACTGAAATAGACATATGTCACGTCTGATCTTAAAGAATTGGCGAAGCATATTTAGAACAAAAAAAAACATAGTAATTTAAAAATGCCGCCCTCGCGGTTGTTTAAGAATTTAGTACTACCATAATGAACATCAGAGGCGCCGTAAGGGTCTAATTTTTAACATGCAATGTGGCCCTCTTACATTGAGTGAGCCACAAAAAAGTTTTCAGAGTATGCCATGGATTAAATCTGTCATGTCTCAGATTGATCGTAACTTCGCAATTTGACTTATAATTATTTACAAATGACACTTCGTCAATTCTCTAAGATCAGACATGACTTATATGTCTATTTCAGTCGTTCATGACTTGCCTAGGATACAAATTTTGTGGCTCGCTTGATATGACATGCCCCTTGGACAAGACTAAACATACAAACAACTCACAAGCTTGCTTTGTCTCTTCAGGGACGTAAATATACAACGGTTAAAAAGTTTTCACATGCGCCTCAAAGTGTTTATAGTTCTTTGATATGCGGGAAAAATCATCGCAGGGGGAGGATAGTTTCAGAAACACCAACTATCATTTCGTTTCCAATTTCTAATTGCCCAGTAGTTTTATAGTACGTATATACTATGTTCTACTGCTCCTTTTTACCTCATCCTTCCTGTTGTTGTTTTCTTCCAGCTTGTAATAAATGTCGACGATGCACTTACAACAGGCAAGTCGAAACTTTGCGCACCCTATCCACTTGCTAATAACGAGCTATCGAAAAAATTCATAATTGGAGTAGACTGTGAAATTGGGTTGATACTTTAACCATTTCCACATAATGACATTTATTATTTGACATTGAAACTATAAGTTTGTGTCAAATTTTTCAAAACTCTTATTAAGAAAATTGTTTGTGTTTAGATGTAAATGGACATTTTCAACAACTTCTGTAGCTATATGTAAATTTTGATTATGATTTCGATATTAAATAAATTATTTGTTTTCTTTTTTATTGTAGTGTCATTTCAATGCCATAACCTTTTTTTACAATGAAACCAAACGAAACCATCAAGCATCAAGTAATGTGTGTTATGTGGAAGTGGTTAAAGTACCAACCCAATTTCACAGTCTACTCCAATTATGAATTTTTTCGATGGCTCGTTATATGTGACTTGCTGTACAGTTAAGCTCACATAAATCTAGTATAACCTAACTTGTCAAAATTTTCTAATATTGCTTAGTGTTTATCAATCTTTTTTTAAAGACAAACAAAAATGTCAAGTATTTTTTTAATACAATTTAGAAAACAATAAACTAATACTTAATTGATCCGCCATTTGCATCAATTACTACCCTTAACCTTCCAGGCGCAGAATCAATGAGAGTTTTTAAAAAATTAGGTTTTTTAACAATGTTTTCCCAGGTATTTTCAATAAATTACAACAAAACAAAAATGGTTTATACTAGAGTTATGTGAGCTTAACTGTGCATATTTCATGAAAACCAATTGAGAACAAAATCTAAATAATTTAACTGGTAAATTTCATAGGCATTTTTGATAAATGCTATTAATTCCAAAAAAAAATTGCATGCGAATTGCAAGTTCACCGCTAAATTTTGCATTTTGTTATAGCAGCTTAAAATATGTTTTTTAAAATTAAGTAACATTGAATTGGAAGACATTTCACAAAATAACGTAACCTCAAACTTTCTATTTATATAAAATCCGCAAATTAAATCAACAGGTATTATTTAAAACTGTATGACGTTTCTAGATTATATCAGAATACACACTTTTTTACATTAGAAGTATCATACAGAGCATTTTATTAGTTGCAATAATTTTATTAAAAAATGCTTCTTCAAAAAACACTAATTATATAAATAGAAAATTAATTTGTATTAACTACATATACCTGACACAATTTCATGAAAATGCAGATTTGGCATGCAGAAACATAGTTCTTTGAATAAATTAGGTATTTTGCTAAAAACGGCAATGGAACCCATACCTAAAACACCAGGAAGCAAATTGATAGGTAGTATTATAATTTGTAAGTATGTACTTTATTGATTTAATGTACCTAAAACCTTATCCTAATAGTGGTCGACTATGAAATGCCAAAATTATAGGTAAATATAGAACAATACAGCTTTCTCTATATGTGAACTTTCACCAATGAAACAATTATCATCCTATACAGAGCTGCCAACTATTGCTGGAGTATTGTCGCCACTTAGTAAAACAAATATCGCCCAAAATCGCTTACTAACGGAATCTTACGCAAATTCAAAATTTTCCCGCGAAATTTAAAATTACAAAATTTAATGTTTGCATACAAAATATGACGTGGAGTAGTAAGATAAATTATTTGTGTTTTTGTTTTATATATCTATAACCGCCACATAAAGATAAAAACACACTTATTCTTCAATATATATATATTATAAAAGTATTATTAATACACTGTAATAACATTCAAAATTTTAGAATTAACTTTCCGCTTCTAGAAGAGAAATTATTTCATTTATGTCGTTCTCTATATTTTTTTTATCGTCGTACATATTATTATTAAATTTATTTACCATTGCTTTTGTTACATCATACCTTTTGCAACAAGTATTTGATGATATAAATTGATACCTTATATTTAATATGGAATATAATAATTTTAAATTTATACTGTTTCTCAGTTTATTTTTGATAATATTTAAATGAGAAAATACTCTCTCTACACTAGCGTTACTCAATGGCAAACTTAAAACAGACTGGGCTACTTCCGCTATATTAATAAATATTTTTTCGCCCCCAGCGTTTTTATAATGATAAACGGATATCCAAAACTCTTCAGATGATGAAGTTTTATCCCATGTAATGTTGACTAGAATATTCCATTCATATTCTAACTGGTATATATCTTTATTATATTCAATGTTTTCAATATTTTGAAATTTTGTTCTTGATGTTTGGTTTAAACAAAATTGTGGATGTAAATATTGAATAACACTAAATAATTTCATGTTTTCAGGCATGCGACCAACTACCTCTTTGCACAAATGCAGTATAAAATTTCTACACCTTTCTTTGATAGTTGTTAGTTGAGCATCAGGTACTTTATAATTGCTTACTGCTGATCGATAAACTAAACCAAAATCAAGTAGGTCTACATCAATTAAAGCTAAATTGTTTTCTAATGTATCTGATATCTTTCTTAAGTTTAAATAATTCATATCTTGAAGGTCTGACAAAAATATAGGTTTAATTATTATTCTCATGAAATTCAAAAGCAAATGATATAATTCCAAATGAACTTTAAACATATCTGCATTATCATGCTGAAATAAGAGATTGACAATATTAACATTAAAAAGTATTGAATGCACAATAACTAAATATATATAGAGGGAATTATCATTTAACATTTGTTGTAAAGTATTTACTATATAAGAATTTTCACTGACAACATTAAAATATGCTTTTAGCTCAGCCCATTGATCTGTTATTACTTTTACTACATTTGCTCTTGCTAACCATCTAGTATCAGAATATCTTAAAAAGTGATGAAATCTATTAGATTCATTTATATTGATTATGTCAAAAATTTCTTTATAAGTGCTTCGTCGTAATGCACTATATGCAAACCAATTATAAACCTGAAAACATTATATCACCAAGTTGCTAGATATTTAAAAAAAATACAAACCTCTTTACATAAAAATTCTAAACTCGAAGGCAGTGTTTGTGCAGCTTTTAATGCACAAAGATGCAATGAATGTGCTACACATTTGATTAGCTGTAATTTTGGATTCTTTTCTTTTAATAATGTGTACACAGAATGTCTTTTACCACATAAATTATTAACACCATCGGTTCCTAGTCCAATAAGATTTTCAATATCTAAACCATAATTTTTTAGAAAATCTAAAATAGCATTTGCCAAATTTTGGGCTGTACATGAAGTTATCTCACAAAGCCCCAAATATCGACAAATAATTTTATTATTTTTTAGAATGAAATATTTAATACACAGACATAAATATTTTACTATCGTAATATCAGTTGATTCATCTATGAGAAGTGAATAATAATTACCACCAATATCCATCTTTAAGATCCTGTTTTAAACATGGAGCTATTACGTTCTTAATAATCATTGCACATTTGGTTCTATGTAATCTCATATTTTCAAAAAGTGAATTATTACTTTTATCTGTAAGGACTAATAATTCACTCAATCAATCAATTGATCTAATACTTGTATGCACTGCAACAAAAGCAGCTAGTTTTATTTCAATTTCTTTACTTTTGTTTGAAACAATTGTGACATTCTCCAATGTTGATTGTTTATGCAGTACTGGGTTACATTTTGTTACATTTCGCAAATGTAATTTCCTTTTTGCATGCCTTTGTAAATCAGTTTTATGTGGCCGTAATTTTACCTTGCATAATTTGCAATATGCCATATTCTTTTCATCATCTTATATAAGCCAGCCTAATATAAGAAAATCAATTTTTATTTAACTTTTTTAATAAGCCTAAGTATTTACCTTTAAATTGTGGTAAAGATTCCCATGTTTTATTGTACTTTTTTGTATACTTGCTATACTTTCCCATTATCACAATTTGTTATTTGGAAATATATTCACATACACGAAAACTGACAAAAACAAGCTAGGAAAACTTATGCAAGTTGTACAATCGATACATTCGAGCAGTATGTGAAGTACAGAAATAAACAGTATATGTAACATACAAACTCAAAAACAAATATAACTGAAAGATTACAGATTACTACACCGATTGCGATTACGCTTAAAAAACTGGATTATAATTTAATCTGCTCTGAATAATCAACGCCAAATTTGCGCGGAATCCAAAACAAATGTCGCCCAAATTGCGATTATCGCAAAAATGATAAATGAAGACGCATTTTAGAACATTATGTCGCCCAATCGGCTATAAATCGCCCAACGTGGCAGCACTGATCTTATATCATAGCAGAGACCAACATCCAGTGTTGCCAGGTGAAAATAATTGTTTTCACTAGATGAGAACTTAAAAAATCACTAGATTGTTACCACAATTATAAATGAAACCATTACATAGTGATTACATATGTCTAATTACCGGTAGTATATATAATGTATAGTTTTAGTTTTCGTTAATAAAGAAAGAAGAGCTATTGCAATAAAAAAAAATGTAAAGCAGTAGGTAGGTATGTAAATAATAAAAGAAACACAAGAATTTCTTGATATATATTTATATATAATATATAACGAGCGTTCAACTAAATTTTACCTCGAAGTTGCCCATGGAAATTATACGTATATCTTAGCTTTTTACTTAAGTTCTTAATATTAATTTTGTTGGTTATGAACTATTTGAATGACATGATAAATGTCAAAATAATAAAATTAAAATATTTAACTAAATGAGATACGTTTATTTGCAACAAACAAGTAACATTTTATAAAAATTGTTGAAAGTGGCCACCACCTTGTTCGAGACATTTCTAACATCTTCAATGAAGGAGAAAACGTTTTGTAGTAGCATATCGTCGATTTCGTTAATTATTTCAGCAATTCTGATCTGAAGGTCTGCAAGATCAGGTATCTGTACCCAAAAAATTGAGTTCTTTAAAAAGGCCACAGAAAAAAATCACAGGGGTTAACATCACAAGATCTTGGTGGAAATTCATGTTCGATGTTTAAACTTATCAACCGATTTTGATAAATTTCCGTATCATATTAATTGTTTCACAAGCTGTGTGCACTCTAGCTCCGTATTGTTGAAAGTAACCCTGATTTATTTCTTCTTCATTAAGCTGTTCAATAAATGTCATAATAATTTCTTGTCGATACCTTTCTCCTTTAAAGAAAATACGGCCAATGATTTTCCTTCGACTAATCGCACACCATACACCAATTTTCTGTGGATGAACAACATAACAGTCATGCGGTTTCTTAGTATTCCACATCCTTATATTTTGTGAGTTAACATATCCATTCAGATAAAACCATGATTCATCTGAGAAAAATTTTGTCAAGAATGTCATTATCAAAATTATTTAAGAACTACTGACAAAATGTTGTTCTTCTAGGATAGTCAATTTCTTTGATTTCTTGATAATAGGCCATGCGATATGGAAATAAATGTAAGTCTTTTTTCAAAATTGTATGGCAAGTGCCAATTGAAACACCCACTCGTGGAGAGAATACTCGTATGGATGTTCCTGGTGTATCATTCATAATTTGCGTTACATCGTCAACTAGCTCTTCCGTACATTTTTCGGACGGTCACTGTCTTCTTTCCGTATAACACTCTCTGTTTCTCTGAAAACCTTAGAGCAATATTTAACTGTGTACCAAAAACTATCAAAATCAAAGACGAAGTTTGGAAACATATTTCTAAATTCCTCTAAGCATTCTTCAAGAAAATAGTGCCATTGTCCGTTAATATTACGTCCGTTCCAAAAATAAGATTCAACCATGAATGATTTGTGTTGAACAGTGAAAACCATTTTAAATCAATTTTAAATTACAAAGCAATTTCAAAAAGCTCCAACTAAGTATACATCAGAATAAATAGTCTGTCAAATTGACAACTGATGCAAATGTAAATAGTACAAGTTACGACAAACATTTTTATTGTCATGGACTACTAGAGGTAAAATTTATTTGAACGCTTTTTATATTTATTGGTATAATATTGCATAAAGTCGTACCTATTTTACAATAACACTGTACAAGCTGTTTTAAACTTAAGTAAAATTTACAAGAAAATAAAAGGTAATTATAGTAAATTACAAATTAGAGCTTATATAAATTGCATTAAATAATATATTTTTATTCTGATGAATACATATTATTGTTGTTTATTTGTTACAGTTACAGGAATTTTGTAATCAAAACATGATTTATTATCACTATTTATTAATCTCTTAGAGTGTAGAATTCCAGTTAAGGTAGTAGCAGATAACAGATTTCTGATTTTACTTTTGTTGAGAGTTACTGCACTGAATATTCTTTCTACCGAAGCACTACTGTGAGGTAATGTTAAAACTAAATTGACAAATTTTGATAGTTCTGGATAAACAGCAGTATTGTCACATCTAATTTGATTACAGATATTTTTCCAAAAATAAATATAATCGGCTGCATCCTCATTGAAGTCACTGTTTTGCAATAATCGCCACTCTCTATCCAATGAAAGAAGATCTTTCCTATCTTTCCTATGAAAATTTGCTGCTGGACCTAATGAACTTGTAGTTTTAATAAGTTTTGGGTCCAAAAATTTAAAGAACTTTAGTGTCTTTACATCTTCTGCATTAAATGGAAAGTGTTTATATAATTGATGAGCAGCTTCAACATAAAAACCTAAGCATGTTAATTGAAAGTTATGTTTATCACCATCTGAAAGAGTATTTTCTTGAAATAATATAGCTGCCTTCGGGCCACAATATACTTCATTTAGTAAAACATAATGTTCTGGGTTTCTATATTGCAAAATAGTTACATCAGTTTTACTCAAATATGTATTATTTATATAACAACTTAGAATAGTCTTGTATACCGCTAGCATTCTGTCATATATTGCATAAATTTTAGGAGATTCTGATTGAAATTCCTTATTTAAATCAGTAAATACTGGTAAAACATATTCCAAAAACTCTAAATAATATTTATTCATAGGATTTTGTAAATTATTGTGAATGGATTCAGATGCATCGATTTGATTGAAAGATTCATTTTGGAAATATAATTTAAGAGTTTCATACTGCTCCAACACTCTTTTAACAACAGAAATTAAAGAGAGCCAGCGTGTTTGGCTAGGTTGCAGCAGCTTGTGGGGTTTAATATCAAGAAACTGCTGAAATTCTTTGTATTGTGTTTGTCGTTTAAAACTATATTGCATATAAGTGTATACTTCTCGCACCAGTTTTTCCGTTGTAGAAGGTAATTTTTCACAAGCATGGGAAGCTATGAGTGCTATTGAGTGACATACACATTTTACAGTAAAAAGATGTGGTATTTAATTTTTTAATAAAGTTTTGACGGAATGCTTAATACCCATCATTGAATTTGCCCCATCAGCTGCAAATCCTACCATATTATTTTTATATGGAACATTATGTTTATTAAAAAATTGAACAATAACATTATGTATATTTACTGCAGTTGCATCATAGATTGGTAATAAAGCAAGAAATTCGTCATTTATACTAAAATTTTGATTTAATCGCACAACTAATTCTAAGTTTTTAATTCCTGTATGATCCGTAGACTCATCAATTAATAAAAAAAATTTGCTGCACTTTAAAGTTTCTATTAGAGTTTCAAAACTTGATTGACCAATTACGTTATTTATAATAGCTGTGCATTTTGTACGATTACAGGAAATATTTTTTATATCACTTTCATTATTTATAGACCTAATTAGTTGTACCAGATCATCAACTGAATTTATAGATATATTGTGTTCTGCAATGAAAGATGCAATTCTTATTTCTATTTCTTTTGTACTAAGTTCCGTGTTTGTAGAGCTTCTTACATATTGCGTAACACAGAATTTTTGTTGTTTGATTAATTTAGATTTAGATTGGTGTTTTATAGAATCATGGTGCTTATGTATTGCAGCTATCCCTCCAAGATAGTCATTACCGCATATTTTACATCTGTAAAACTCTTCTCCTTTTGAACTAGCTTCTATCCAATGTTGGTAATCATTGTGTTTCTCCCAATCAGTTTTGTATTTTTGTTGATAAATTTTCTTTTTTTTTTTTGAAGTAGATGGTTGATCTGTGGTCGACATAATAACTGCTAGAAATTAAAACAGATTTAGGAAAACTAATAAAAATATGAAAACGGTTTTATTTGCATTAAATACTTACATGGTAATAATCCGAAAATTAATTATTTAAAGAATTCAGTGCGATTGGGCGCGCGTGAATAAGATTCTACCATAAATATCTAATATGATTTAATCCAAAATTCCCCCGGCCAAGAGCTATTATACTTTCCCATTTTAAATAGGTACTTACCCTTCATCGTATTATTTCAAAAATTACAAATTTAAAAATAATTTGAACGGTACTTCCCATAATGAGCTTATGTATTATATCAATTATTTATTGCGAGAAAATTGTTTCGACTACTAAGGTATAGATGTCACTTTACGTAGGATCTATAATATTTAATAATAATAAATAACACAATCTATTTTGATAAATATATGATTTCATATAAACTATAAAACGAGAAATACGTAAAATAACTAGATTTTACTAAAATACAGAAGTTTTTCACTAAATCACTAACACAGTACTCAAATCGCTATATAGATCTAGTGAAAAATCATTAGACCTGACAACCCTGCCAACATCATAGATAAAACCAACCCTGAACCATAGAAAAAGTATAATATAGAAGGCTATCTTATAGTGGTGTGCAAAAAGCTCCCTAGAGGGAGCAAATTTATCGAATTCCGACAATGGTAAGTATCGGATACTACTAAGTAACGGGTGTTCAGAAACATTCGTAGTCAAAGTAGTCTTTCTAAAATATGAAGTCACGTCTGATATAGATTGATACATTTACTTAATACAAGTTTATAGGTTATCATACACGCAAATGTCAGTTTATGTCGAAATATATTACTTTAATATGCCATATTAATTAATATCGAGCGATCAAGATAATTTGTAATCGAGTCAACCTTGAAACCGAAATTGTATGTCGTAAATACATTCGTCCTCAGTTGCATAGTTTACATTAACTGTTGTTATTTTAGCTGTCAACTGACATTTTACTTGACGTTTGTAATGTAAGTGCAGTTCAAGTAAATACATACGGTTTCGGATTCAAGGTTGACTCGATTACAAATTATCTTGATCGCTTGATATAAACTAGTCAAGTAATGATTTTAGAAGGTAAGAGTAATTAATTTGCAAATTTCAAATTAAGTATTTTGATATTTTAGAGAATTCTTGCTGAATAATAGCACCTCTTCATGTGATAACTGGAAAAAATTACATAATCTAATATGCTGTTCATTCTTGTGTAATAAAGCTCATCTAATCTGTAGTAACATGTAAAAAGACAATGCAGAATTTAGAGGAAATAACTTTACAAGTAAAGGTTTTATTCATCTTATAGTGACAATAGTATGTATCTAACAACATAATTTGAAACATACTTGAGTGGGTAAAACCTCACTACATTTGTATAACATGTGAAATACGTATCTACGTCTTTGGAGAAGATACATTCAAAAATACATAAATGAACTTGTATTGTGTTCTTCACACCCCATTTTTAATAATATTTTTTATATTATTAAAAATACTTTGGTATTATACAAATGTAGTGAGGTTTTACCCACTCAAGTATGTTTCAAATTATGTTGTCATATACATATTCGGCTCACGCCGATAAATAGTGAAGACACGAGAATACAGTTTTCTATAGATACGGTGGTTACCGACTATAGAAAACACGTCTGCTTCGGCCTTTATTATGTAGACAGCGGTGAATATTCCTTAACGCTCTGTCTGAATAATTTCGGCTAGATAGTAACGTAGTTATGTTTGTTTGAATGTGTCTTCTCCAACAGGGGCGTATTGAGAATCATGTAGAAATGTGAAATACGTATCTACGTCTTTGGAGAAGATACATTCAAAAATACATAAATGAACTTGTATTGTGTTCTTCACACCCCATTTTTAATAATATTTTTTATATTATTAAAAATACTTTGGTATTAGTATGTATCTAGTTATCGTATTGGTTTAATATATTAAAATTCAACAAATTATTGTAAGAAATTGCTTAAAATAAATTTGAAACAAATAAATTGTTTGTAAAGTCCTTAGATTACAACCTTATAATAAATATCATAAATTGTAGTTGTATAAATTACCAACAATAATGACCATAATTATAAAAGATATTGAAAATGTCCACCGCCTTCTTCCAAGCATTTTATGCACCTCCTCCGAATGCTACTAAATACATTTTGCAGTATGGGACTATTTCTAATTTCACTAATTTTATTTATAATTCTGTCTCGGAGATCTATATAATCTTGCACTGGTACTTGATAAATTGAATTTTTTAAAAAAGGCCATAAATAGTAATCACACGGTGTAAGATCACAAGATCTTGGAGGAAATTCATGATCGCTGTTCAAACTAATTAACGATTTCCAAACACTTCTTGTAGCATATTCACTGTTTGCCCCGCTGTGTGAGCTCTAGCACCATCTTGTTGAAAGTATCCCAAAGCTAGTTCATCATCGCGAAGTTGATTAAAGAAAGGCAATAGTATTTCCTGTCGATATCTTTCTGCAGTTAAGGTACCATTAAAAAAAATAGGACCAATAATCCTTCTTCTACTTATAGCGCACCAAACACCAACTTTCTGAGGATGTAAAGGAGCTTCAACATAAAAATTATTGGGCTTTGTATCACTCCACATTCTCATGTTTTGCGAGTTAACACAACACTAACATGAAACCATGCTTCGTCTGAAAAGAAAGTTTTGTCTAGGACATCATCATTAAAATTATTTGTAAACCATTCGCAAAATACTACTCGTCGCGGATAATCATTATCGAGGATTTCTTGCAAACAAGTTATACGATATGGGAATAACTGTAAATCTTCTTTTAAAACTTTATGGCAAGAACCAACTGACAACCCGGTTTGTTGAGCAAGAGTTCTGACTGAAGTTTTAGGGGCATCAGTCATTATTTCTCTAACATTCCCAATCACTTCTTCTGTCCGGACTTTTGGTCGCCCACCTGGCTGGTGGGACTTGGCGTCCCACACTACCAGTTTGTTGAAAAACTGGAACAATTCTGATTAGTGTACTCTGAAAAGTATTATAATCAAAAGCAAGGTTGGGAAATTCATCTCGAAATTCTTCCAAACAAGCTTGAATTGAATACTTCCACTGGCCATCGATCTTTTGACCATTTCGAAAATATGCTTCAATCATGAATGCTTTGTGTACGTTAGTAAATACCATTTTCAAAATTAAAAAATATAAATTAGTATCTTCGATATTAGATTCTGACAATTTTTGACAGACAACAGTTGACATTTAATAATTATTACAAATCAGATACTTAAGTAAAGATATACGATTTTTTTTGTTCAGAGCCCACTTGACTTCGAATGTTTCTGAACACCCGTTATATACCCGACATTTAGTAAGTTTTATAGATTTAGATGAATTTGCATTTTTCTTTTCCGATACTTTTGATAGATATACTATACATACATATTGCTATGGTTTTTTCCCCAATAAATATTAAAAATTTATTTAAAAATGAATGTACCATTATTTTGAACTTGTATGTATATTTCATGTGCCTGGTGAAAAAACTAGTTTTATTCGAGATCGTCTCGATGTTAAATCTTTAGACACAAGTTAACAGTTAGATGAGAACGTTCATTTTATTTAGAAAATAGATAATTATCTATTGAAAGTTAAATTCGGGTTGTATTTTATTTAAATTAGTTGATGGTGTTTTTATTTCAATTCCCGAATATTCTACGGTTTTTTTCTCGTAATTTTGATTATTTAATTTAATAACGTTTTCTTGTCTACGTGTCTCACATTATTTTTTATGTAAGTAAAAATGTATATATATTATAAGTCGACTTATTTAATTTAAAAGATTTGAATATTGTATTTATATTGTATTGATATTGTTGTATTGAGGTTTAGTCTTAAGTAATTGATATAGATGACAAGGAGGATTTTTAAAATTTCTAAGAACAAAATTTATCTGTAGAAATTTTATACGTTTGGAATTCAAGGGAACTTTTTGTTACATGTGAGCGCGCATGTAGTAGATTTTTCATCGAGCTGTCAAGTTTGTTTATTTTTATGTTGTTCTCTGGGGAGAATTTAAAAATAGTCTTTGTGATTTAATTAAATTTGTTCGGTATTCATTGAGGTTTTTGAATGCACGTAGCGGTCATATTCCGTGTGTTATTTTTACCTCTAGATGTAATAAGTATATTATTACACAATCTTTATACTTTATAAAGATTTTTTTTTCTTTTTTTTTGATTTTTGTATTAAATTTTCATTTAAATTTTATATTGTGAATATTATTTCTTATACCTTTCATCTTGAATTTATAAGTAACTCAGAAAATATAAAGATACACTGTAGTGAATTATTTTACTGGCGCATTAAAAATTTTGTAGAAGAGACAACCACGTTTCTGATTGGAACCCTGAGAAGAAAGCAGTCCCATTTGTTGGAAATAAACCGACTGAGTATCCTAGTTGGGTAGATTTATTGTGAACGGTGGTACAGTAAATATAAAAACCACAGTTCATAGCAATATGTATACGATACGTTCATGTAGATCTATGTTTGTGCATAATACAATTGGATATAATTTATTCTTTAGTCGCGTTCTTTTTTAAAATCATCTAAAATAGACTGATAACATAACATGTACAAAAATTAGTGTTTTTAAGAGCAAATATGTATGTAATAGTATATTTAAGTAGTTTTTTTTTTAATATACTTGCATGTAATATATTTTATTTTTCCTATTCATTTATTTCCTGTTTACAAACATTTACATTTAAATATTTTCTCTTTTATATTCATTACCGTATTTACTATAATTCATGAATAAATATTTTTTATTAATTATTCAACAATAGCTTAAATTTCTCGCAACATCGCATAGTCGATACATTATTATTTAATTTGCATAGAAGTATGTACAGTGCGATTGTGAATGTCAAATTTACCGCCGTAGTTTTTAGTGTAATTCATATTTTGACGTTGGCTATTCTGTGGTACATCTAACAAAATCGCAGTGACGTTCGTTCATATATTTGTTTGGTTCTCGTATTTTCATATTATTTCCCTACTTTTATTTTCGATATTTCTTTTGCATTTACATAAAAAAAACTGTTCTTATCAGAACTATTATTCTATATTTTCCGTTATTTAGGTAAGTTTAATAGAAACCTCTAACCAATACAATTAAAATGATTGCTTTTATTTTTTAAGTATTGTAGCAGCATGCCATTTACGGACGAGCAGGATGCTTTTATTCTAAAAGCACATTACCGTAGTGGGACTCTTAGAGAAGACGGTGAATGGTCATATACATTGCAATCTTGCCTGAATCAATTTCGGGAAAATTATCCTAACCATATTGTTTCATATAAAATATTTGCGCAACATAAAGATAGGGTTATTCGCCGCTTTGAAACTAAAAATTGTATTTGTAAGGGTAAATCTAGTGGTTGACCAACAGTCTTGACAGAAGATGGTGTTGATGATGTTAGGCAACGGATTGTGGCAAGCCCAAACAAATCTATTCGAAAATTGGCTGCACAAACAGGTAAATGCATTTAATTAACGTTATTTTCATTACTAATTTTATTTATTCATTTAAGGTCTGTCATATACTACCACTAGAAAAGTTTTAGTACAAAATTTGCATATGCATCCCTACAGAGTAACTGTTATGCAACAATTGTTCAATATTGACTATGAACGTAGAGTGCAATATTGTCAATGGTTCAATGAAAATTTAAATAATGATAATATTTTAAATGTGACATTTATGTCAGACGAGGCTTGGTTTCATTTATCAGGATATATCCATAGCCAAAATTATAGAATGTGGGCAACTGAAAATCCACATAATTATGTAGAAACCAGCTTGCATCCATTGAAAACAGGTGTTTGCATAGCCATGTCAAAACGACGAGTCATTGGCCCGATATTTTTTAATGACACTATTAATGCTGAGCGATATCGTAAAGAAATACTGCAAACTTTTATAAATCAATTACACGATGATGAATTGCAAACAGGATATTTTCAGCAAGATGGAGCTCCACCTCATGTAGCTCATGATACATTAGAATTTCTACAACAGTATTTCGATGATAGATTAATTAGTAAGGATCGTTGGCCATCACTTTCACCTGACCTAACACCTTTAGATTTTTATCTGTTTGGTTATTTGAAAACAAAAGTTTTTGAAAATAGACCTCATTCTTTAAAAGAACTGCAAGCAGCAATTGCTAATGAAGTTGACAATATAGATGAACAAGGACTCCACCGCATATTCTCAAATGTTAAGAAGAGAATTAATTTATGCCTGGATGCTAATTGTGGACATTTTGAACATTTATTGTAGTGCTTTAGTAGATAATTTTATATTTATATTTTCTTTCTAACTTGCTTGTCAAATAAATGTAATAGATATATTGTATCTCTGGAACTAACTTAATATATTTTATGTTACAAATTGTGTTTTTGATTATATTTACCTTAATTATTAATGTGATGTACATTGATCTGTTTGAATAATGTAATGCATTAATTGTTACTAATAGTTACTATCTAACTAATATTATTATCTATAGTGAGAATATTATTAATTTTGAATGAATTTAGTAGTAATAGCAATATTTAAAACAAATTAATTTCTTATTTAATAGTGAACCCTCTAATACGAAACGCCACTGAAGAAAAATAATGGAAGCAAATTTTAAGCAGATACTAAGTGTGACCAACATTAAAAAAGAAATGTAGGCGCTAAATTCAAACTATCAATCATTTACAATCGCACTGTATGTACGTCTCCATAAAGCATAGATATACAGATTGTCTCACTAAGTTGGAACCATATGGAAAACTTTTTCATTATTAATTTTAGGAAAAAATGTTATTCTTCATAAAAAGTTCTGCATGTTCTAAAATCTAAAATACAATCATCAGATATTAAATTTTTTCAGTCGTATACGCGGTTTATCGAAAAATATGAATTTTACTCAAGAGTAAAGTACCTTTATATTTGACAATATCGAAAATTGTTATAAAGAAAAGTTGATCAGAACTAAAAACTACGTTCAAATATGCAATTACATTGACAAATTAGGTTTTGTTATTTTTTTACTAATCTTTTACTTTTCAATGAACATATATCTCTTGTGATTATGGAACACATGATAAGTAAGAATAATGTTTAGATCTTTTACGTCGTTTACGTGAGACAATTCGTAAAAAAGTACCACAATTATGGCGAAACGATTTATGATTTTTGCATCATGATAATGCACCATCACACACTGCCAACATTATTTGTGAGTTTTTCATCAAAAATAAAGTAGATGTCGTTCTTCAATCACCATATTCACCAGATGTGGCTCCAGGTGACTTTTGTTATTTCCTCGTTTGAAATTACCACTTCGTGGACATCGTTTTGAATCAACAGAAGTCATCCTAAAGAATTCGCAGTCCGCTTTGGAGACTATACCGGGAGCTGGGTAGAATAAATGTTTCGAAGACTGGAAGAAACGTTGGAATAGGTGTATTTTTTTCAAACTGCGTATTCTCATCGGCAGCCAGCTTTTGGCGTTTTCCACTAAAATTATTTTTAATACTTCCAGTACTCTTAAATTTATTTACTATTGAATGATTGATATTTTTATTGGGATGTCTACTATTAAAAATAATAGATGCTTCTCTATGTGTTTTATAATTTTCTCCCACAATCAAAACAATTTCTATTTTCTCTTCACAAGTTAATAACGCTACCATTTTTATGTGACATAAATTCTAACGCCTTTTGAAACTCACTATCAAACATTTATTGCTATCAACAAATCATTTGTATGTCAGTGCAGTGGCGGCTCGTGCTAAAAATTTTAAGGTGTTCTGCATTGTCTCCCATCGATCTTATCGTGTTTTCTTCGCCTTCCGCACTGAAGTAATGGATTTCTGGAACGATTGTCAATTGTCACACAAAAAAATAAGAGTCTCTAATATTATTGTTTTTACGTTAAACTCGCCGCACCGTAAAAATAGTCGCGAAAATATTAAATACCGATAGGTCCAACTCGCAACGGGCCATAGGCAACAATATACGTATGGAACGTAATGCGGTGTGGCAACGTGTGTACGATGCCTATATTGAGTGACTTTCTTAAAATTTAAATTTATTTTGCAGAATTATTGATTTTTTTACTTTTATCTTTTAGAAAACGTTATTGTTTTCTTATTACTTAAAATTACTTTATATGAAAAATAGTATACCATAAAAGTGTAAACAAAGACAGTATACATTGAAACGAATATTCATTCAATTGTATTGTCATGAAATTGAATTTGTCAATCGTTGTTAAATTTGTTAGAATGAATAGATATTTATATTTATCGGAAAATACTAATACTTAAAGCAAACAAATAAGGTGTAGTGTTTTGTTATAGGAATGAGGAATGTATAATATCCATTTCTTCCTGCATATTGATTATGCAGCTGATGCTTTCGTAATATGCTCATATTTGTATTATTTCAACTTATACTTCGGTCGATACATACCGACTTCCTTCAAACCAGGAGGAAGCTACAGTTGTAATTAAACTATACTTCCTTTTTTTTATTACCTACTGATATTCACAATTCCAAAATACGTTACAATGTTGCTTATTTTAGATTGTAATTAGCTGAATGCTGTCGCAAAACTGATCTCTGCATTTTTAAAAATGCCAGAATAAAATTAACCCCTGCCCTTATTATAATTTTACAAAGAAACAGACACGTACTTCAATTTCTACGAAAAACTAAGCCTACAGTTCATGTATAATACAGTGATAATGAAGACTGGAGCGTTTGTCGACCTACGAAGTTGTACTTTACTGGTTTATTGTTAATAAAAGGCTGATGGAAATATTACGTGAGATTTTGGTATCTGTATTATAATAACATCACGATAATAGTAGAAATACAAATATGAGCATATTACGAAAGCATCAGCTGCATAATCAATATGCAGGAAGAAATGGATATTATACATTCCTCATTCCTATAACAAAACACTACACCTTATTTGTTTGCTTTAAGTATTAGTATTTTCCGATAAATATAAATATCTATTCATTCTAACAAATTTAACAACGATTGACAAATTCAATTTCATGACAATACAATTGAATGAATATTCGTTTCAATGTATACTGTCTTTGTTAACACTTTTATGGGATACTATTTTTCATATAAAGTAATTTTAAGTAATAAAAAAACAATAACGTTTTCTAAAAGATAAAAGTAAAAAAATCAATAATTCTGCAAAATAAATTTAAATTTTAAGAAAGTCACTCAATATAGGCATCGTACACACGTTGCCCACCGCATTACGTTCCATACGCATATTGTTGCCTATGGCCCGTTGCGAGTTGGACCTATCGTATACCGAATCATATCGCTTTCCGCGCTGGAATAAATGCACTGCATTTCGCTGCATTTAATGCAGCGACCAGGCCTGCTAAAATGACGCATTGTTTCTGGACACTCGCGGGGGTAGCGGGGTGCGCGCGGGTGTTTGACAGAGCTCTGAGCGCACGCTCGTGTGGACCAGATAAGGAACAAGTGAGCGATCGCGCGAATTAGGTTGGTTATTCCACTGGTCGCCTATTGAATATTATTTGGAATTTCGGAAGCGAATATCTCGGCTTCTACTTGTCGGATTTTGATGATTGAGGTGTCAAATTGTAGGGTTTGATGTCCTCTACAGGTGATGTAGAAAAATATGCAAATTTTTTGATATACAGGGGGAGAATTTTCATAACAATATGTTACGCTTTTATAAACATCAGAAATGTCGGAAAAATTATGTAAAAGAAAATTAGTTATAACTAATACAGGTTCGCCCGCCATTTTTTGGGAGCTCTGCAGCACTGCAGCGCTTATGCGCTAGCCGCCACTGTGTCAGTGCATCCTAGAATTACACGTAACTACAGTTGAATTTGATATTGTAGACAAAAAATAAAAAATATTTTTTTCAATGTAAATAGATATATGTATTGTAATTGCATATTTGAACGTAGTTTTTAGTTATGATCAACTTTTCTTTATAACAATTTTCGATATTGTCAAATATAAAGGTACTTTACTCTTGAGTAAAATTCATAGTTTTCAATAAACCGCGTATACGACTGAAAAAATTTAATATCTGATGATTGTATTTTAGATTTTAGAACATGCAGAACTTTTTATGAAGAATTACTTTTTTCCTAAAATTCATAAAAAAGTTTTCCATATGGTTCCAACTTAAGTGAGACAATCTGAATATAACCGATCGTCAACGGTATCGTATTAAATGTATACCAAAGTATCAAAGATGAAATACAAGTATAGTTATCGACTTGAGTTGAAAGAAAAGTATCGGATATTTAAGTATTCGATACAAAGTATCGAATATAAAAGTGTAAAGTATTGGTATTTATTCGATACATAAAAGTATCTATTTTGCACACTATTTCTATCTTACTAACAAGCATTTAAAACAAGATTTTGCGCCTCTGATGAAAAATTCGCAAACTAAACCATATTGGCGGATATTTTAAATCGTAGCTTATTTGAATATATTATTTTTTTAGTATTTAGTATATCCTAGCCATATTGAAATTGATAAATATAATTTCCATGATTTTCTACAATAATTTGTGAAAATAAGTATAATTACATTTACCAATTACAATGCACTAAATCAAATAATAAAATTGGTTCTTGTACAGTTATAACAAAAGTCAAAAAACATAATTAGTAGTATATACATTTAATAAAAAAATCTAAATATAAATATAATAAATATGTACTTAATAATAATCTACTGCTAATCCCAATTATGAGAAATATTCAATTAACACAACTATTCAAACAAAAGAAAATAATAACAATATTAACACCGGATACATTATGCAATATTATAGAAAATTAACAACACATTAAAACACAAGTAAACCACAATAAAGAAAAAAATAATAAATACAAACAAGTAAACTGAATTTTCTATAATAAAAAAAAAAATGAAATATATTTTCAGAATATTTTCTATATACTTTGTATCATTCATTTAAACTAACAAGTTGATGTAAGAGCTCCATAATTAGATGTATTAATAGATGATAAATTTAAAGAAACAACGGATAATGATTCAAATAGCTTTCGATTACTGCTCCTTTGAAGCATATTTTTAGTTTTTGAAGTAGTATTAGAAGTTTGTTGTCTTGCATAAGCTATAATCACAATTATGTATTTTTTCTATAGAATATGGAATTCAAGGAAGTTCGAAATATATCAAATATTTTTATAAAATGACCAATTTAATTATAGTTTTCTTTCTACGGTAAACTAACTATAACAAAAGAAGCGAAACGTTCGAATTAAGAAACACTAAAAATAAAAACAAAATCCATAAAAATGCAAATAAAAACAAAATAGTAACGGGTGTTCAGAAACATTCGAAGTCAAGTGGGCTCTGAACAAAAAATCGTATATCTTTACTTAAGTATCTGATTTGTAATAATTATTAAATGTCAACTGTTGTCTGTCAAAAATCAATCTATCTCAGACATGATTTCATATTTTCAAGGACTACTTTGACTTCGAATGTTTCTGAACACCCGTTATATTAAAAAACAAGCTTCATAAGGCACCATTTTGCCGCACGAGATCAGTTTAGAAAACGCCATTAGCCGCGATAGCGGCGAGTTTTCTAAAAAGCGAGTGCGGCAAAAGGCCTTATGAAACGAGTTTTTTATACTATTCTTTCTATTTTGCATTTTTTACATCAATAAATTGGAATTATTTAATTTGGATGTTCAGAGTTTAATTTTCATATAAAGCATGCAGTTGGTCACATTGACACTTGACATTTTCAAATTTAAATCTTGCTATCCGCAAAGTCTATTATATTACATATTATTTATTAATTTTCGTTAATATTACTTGATACTTTATTTAAAAATATAAACATGAGTGACATAGAAACTAATATATCTTGTTGTCAATTGTGTACAATATACGTTGTTTGTGTAGAGTACGAACATATATCATATCTGTCAAATGTACTTAAATTCTTAAAATCAAATGACAGCAATGATATTTATTTCTGTGTTCGAATAACGCCAACATTGAAAAATGAAAAAAAGCGTATCGAAATGAAGCTCATTTCGATACTGTTTTGGGTTTCATAATGAGTTCATTTCGAACGCAAAATAGAAAAACTTATATAAAACAACGTTTTAATAAACAAAACAAAAAGATAATGGCGTCAAAAAATGTCAACGTTGGGCCTAATTGGTTAAAATTATTGATTGTCCTTAAAGCAAATATTCTAATTGCCGGTAATTAAAAGTTTACTATCCATTCTGCCACCTATTGAAAAGTTCGCAAACTTGACATCTTTTATCCTTGTCTAACAATTATGTTTTAAACACGGCAATTTAAGTGAAATACCCCTGCCCTGAACTAATCTTATCAGGAGAGAATGAAACTTCCCTAATATAGAACTGAAACTTTATAGAACTCAAAAACATCCTGAAGAACTATTGGCGCCATAATTTAAAATTTATTTATGGTCTAAAAACGTGTTACTTTTGAAATGAAACAAATAATTAGTGTTTAGATTTACACTATATTGAAAAAACCACGAATGGTTTTTTAAATATAGTGTAAATCTAAACATTCATTATTTATTTCATTTCAAGATGAGAATTGATTGACCAAGTAAAGACCGAGACAATTCAAATGTTATATATAATTTTCAAATACATATACAGTTCATAAAGTATAAGTTTTCAGTTCGTAAGTGTGAACCGCAAATTGTACTTTGTCTCTTTCTAACACACATGAATACGCGCTGTAATAACAAGTGTTCATTTGAAAAGTCAATCTAGTAGCACGTGATTTACTGAGAACATTTTGAAGTATGTCGTAAATTAAAATTTACTACTTAACCTACGAAGTCGTATATTTTGACAGTTTCATACATACAAATAAATAACAAATGTGATTGACATTATTAAATGTCATTTGGATTTACGTTTACGGAACAACAAACACATATTAATATATTTGCGTCTTATTCTATCAAAATTTCAAAGTAACCTAGATTGATTATTCAATGAAGACTTGTACTACACACGTTTGTCATTTTAAGTTAAGACGTACGTCTTTGAAATATTATATTAAATAAAAAGGATAGGTTGTCTAGGAGATAGTCTTATAATATTCGACTTGTTGTCAAATTATTTTAATATTGTTGTTTATTGACTTTGTTTCCGGTATTCTAACTTCTAGGTTAAGCATTCTTCTAATTTGAATATTTAGCTTATCAAAAATTACAAGATCTGTTCTTTTGAGAACAATACTGATAATAAATAGTAATATCAATTAGTGGCAATAAGTACGAAATTGTTTGATTATCACTTTGACATTTCTAACCTATTTATTTTACAGAATATTTCTTACATGCCAGGTAAACCTCTTGGTTCTCAAGCTCAACAGCTTGTATTACATCTTACAGCCTATTTTGAACGGGAAAAAGAGAGTGATGGACCATTTATGTCCATCGACCTTGTTCATGAGATAATTCACATAATCAGTTAGATGAGGTGGTGTTATAAAATAAGTTTTATTTTAGAGGGTAGCAGTAGCCCTTAATATTTCTAGTAGCACGGTCTACACTATTAAACATTGTAGCATTCAGAATCCAGTCTTATCATCTCCTGTCAAAAAAAGGTCTTGTAAGAAGCCAAAAAACTAAGAACTTACCAGAAGTAACTAAAATAGAAGTTCGAAATTCTGTTTATGACAAGTATAAAGAAAGTAAGTTTTTAATATATTGTAAACATTTATTACATGTTCAAATTTTTCAGAAAAATCTCTAAGCAATGTTTTAGCTATGAAAGCATTTGTTTATACAAGTCCAACTACTTTAGCAATATTGCTTAAAGATATTGGTTTTAAATATAAAAAAGAGTGTAACAGGAGAGCGCTCACAGAGAAATTAAATATAGTCTGCATGAGAAATGCGTTTTTAAGGGAATACATATATGAATAACTTAAATTCAACTTTACGTCAGGTCGTGTTCCTTGATGAAACTTGGATCTTTTCGAAAGGGAATAGAATGAAATCCTGGCAAAATGATAATATAAAAAGTGTTAGGAAACCTGAAGGCTATGATGGTAAACGGTTTATTACTATAAATGCTGGCACAAAATGGCCTCATTAAAGGAGTTAGTTTGATTTTTCCATAAAAAACAATCACTGGTGATTACCATGGAGAAATGAATGGTGACTCCTTTAAGCAATAGGTAAATGATCAGCTTATAACAAATCTTGAGGTACCATCACTTATAATAATGGATAATGCTCCTTATCATAGTGCTATTCAAAATAAACAACCAAATACCTCAAAAAAAACAAATTATGGAATGGTTGAGAAAAAAAGATATAAGCTACTCACCTGCAATGATTAAGAATGAATTAATTCAATTAGTAAAATATCAAAGAAGAGGGAGAAGATATTTTTTATAGATAAAATAATATGAGAAAATGGGCATGAAGTTTTAAGATTACCCCCATACCACTGTGACTTCAACGCAATTGGAATGATTTGGGCTAAGGTTAAAAATTATTATAATTCAAATATTGGAAGAAATGGTTATTCAGATAAAAGAGTTAAAGAATTGTGGAATGAAGCTTTGCAACAGTGTGATGAAATTACTTGGTATAATTGTGTTAGGCGTACTGAAAATTTAATTAAAAAATGGCATGAGCGAGAGCAATTTCTTGATAGGGCAGAGATTGCTCCAATAATAATGAATGTAAATGACTCAAGTTCTGAGTCAGTATCAGAAACTGACTGACATTTATTTTTGTAATATATACTCCATTCACATTAAAAATAACATATTGCAAATAATACAAGTAATATTTTTGAGGTTTTGTTTGGTTGAAACAGGCAAGTTTACACTTCTATAAAAATTCACTAAACATTAATAACCAGGTAACTATCTTATTTTGACAAAATATTTTCGTATTTATAACGGGTCTTCAGAAACATTCGAAGTCAAAGTAGTCTTTGAAAATATGAAGTCATGTCTGAGATAGATTGATTTTTGACAAACAACATTTGACATTTAATAATTATTACAAATCAGATACTTAAGTAAAGATATACGATTTTTTGTTCAGAGCCCACTTGACTTTGAATGTTTCTGAACACCCATTATTTGTAGAAGTTTAATATGGTAACATTAATACTGCCATCTCTTCTTCTTCAGGTGCCATCTCCTCTCAGAAGGTTGGCTATCATCACGGCTATTCTCATCTTTGATGCTGCGGCTCTAAATAGTTCAATGGAGCTGCATTTATACCACTGTCTCAAATTATTTAACCAGGAAATACGTCTTCTTCTTATATTTCTTCTATATATCTTACTTTGAATAATTATCTGTAGCAGAGCATATCTTTCCCCTCTCAACACGTGGCCCAGATATTGTAGTTTTCTTATCTTTATTGTGTTCAATATTTCCTTCTCTTTCCCAATTCTTTTAAGTACTTCACTATTTGAAACCATATCTATCCATCTTATCTTCAGGATCCTCCTATATGCCCACATTTCAAATGCCTCTAGACGCTTGTTAGTGTCTTGCTTTAGCGTCCAGGCTTCCATCCCGTACAGCAGCACCGGGAACACGTAACATTTCAATACCCTGATCTTGAGACGCAGACTAAGGTCTTTGCCACACAATACTTTCCTCATCTTGTTGAATATATTCCTGGCTTGGCCGATTCTCGTTCGAATTTCTTCTGTATATTCATTTGTGTCGGTAACAGTTGTTCCCAAATATTTGTATTTCTTTACTCTCTCTATTGGCTGTTCTCCAATCCATAAGCCTTCTTGATGTCGGTTAGACTTTGTAATAATCATGAATTTAGTTTTTCTAACATTTAGTGTGAGGCCACTTTCTTCGCCATTTATTACAACCTGGTCCATTAATCTTTGTAAGTCTTCCAGTGATTCTGCGATAATAATGGTGTCATCCGCATATCTAATGTTATTAATAATTCTTCCGTTAACTTTTATTCCTATTGTTGTTTCTGCTAACGCTTTCTGAATGATGTTCTCAGAGTATAAATTGAATAACAACGGGGACAACACACATCCTTGTCTCACACCGCGCTTTATCCTTATATCTTCCGATACCTCTTCACCCAGCCTGACATTCGCTGTGAGGTTATAATACAATTAAGCTATTATCCGAATATCCTTGTTGTCTATGTCTTTAGCTTTGAGAAGCCGAATCAAGTCGTCATGGCGAACCCTGTCAAATGCCTTGTTGTAGTCCAAAAAGCAGATGTACAAAGGTTGATTAACGTCCATGCATCCCTGAGCCAGCACGTTAAAGCCAAATAGTGCTTCTCTTGTTCCCATTGCATTCCTGAATCCGAATTGAGAGTCACTAAGATGTTGTTCTAATTTTCTGAATATTCTCTGGTGTATGATCTTCAGGAATATCTTGAGGGTGTGGCTCATCAGGCTGATTGTCCGATGGTCATCGCATTCCTTTGCGTTAGGTGTTTTTGGCAGGGCAATAAATGTTGATCTCAACCATTCTGTGGGAATGATGCCTGTGTTATAGATTGTGTTGTATAGATCCACCATTACGCCTATTCGCCCCTCTGTTATGAGTTTAATCAATTCTGTTGGTATTTCATCAGGACCTGGAGCCTTATTATTTTTTGCTAATTTGACTGGATGTTGTACTTCTTCTCTTGTTATGCTTGGACCTGTACGACCACTGCCTTCATCCTCCATAGCTTCACGTCAGTGATCCTCGAACAGCTCCTGCACATATTCTTTCCACCTCTCAAGCTTTCGCTTTGTTTCAGCAATTATTTGTCCGTTTTTGTCTAAGAGAATATTACATTTATTTGTGCGCTTTATACCAATTAATTCTTTAATCTTTTTATGTAGATTAAAATCGTCATTTTTCCTTTGTAACTCTTCTATTTCAGCGCATTTATCTCCGTACCGTTTCTCTTTGGCTTCTCTTATTTTCTTTCTTATCTTTTTATTTGTATTATTGTATTCCTCAATGTCTCTATTTTTTTTTTTACTGACATAAAAACCATCAATGTGCATCATTTGCATGCACATAATATGAAGCAGCAAACAAATTACTGCCACTGGTTCAACAAAATATTACATGATAAAAATCTCGTGGCAATGTTTTATTTGAATGAAGTTTGTTTTTTTCGTATTGGTGGTGTACTAACTTGCAAAATTATCAAATGTAGTTATCAGAAAATCCTCATGTGTTTGTTAAATATATCTAATAAAGGATAATATGGATTTGGATTGTATTATCTGTAAGACGAATTATTATACCATTATTTTCTTAAGAAACAATAAAATATTAAATGTAGACTATATAAATGTTTTCTTTTATGTATAATTTTAAATGTAATTTGAAATCATATCTTGACAACTCAAAAGGTTTTCATTCTTTTTCAAAGAGTTACGAACATAACTTTTACATTTTTTTCAATATATTTAAATTTATTTAAAATATAAACAATATATAAATTAAGTAGAAATATAAATTATACATCGAATTAATACATTATCAATCTTCTTAGCCCAGATATAGTGCAAGAAAATGATTTCGGTGGGTATGTCATTCTTAATAATGCAAACATTTTTTAACACAAAATATTTTTAATACCTATGCATTTCACTACTGATATGTGACTTGAAATATTTTTTTTTAAATAAATTTTTGATCGAATATTCTCGTTGAGTTTATAATTTATAAATAACATTTTAAATAATTTGGTCGAATATTAAAGTAATAATTTCCGCATAGTTTTCTTGGATAGAATATAATTATACAGAACTAGGAAAGAAGACTTTTGAACTATTATGTTCCCACTCTACTCATTGTTATTTTGACATGTAGGTTATATTGTGGTTATATATACCTATGCTTTCTTTGGTTATATTGCAAGTAACACTAAAATTTTGACAATATTGCAAAACATGATATTTATATTTTATGATGATAAACGCGATTGAATACTGACTTCATTTGACTCTGCAGTACTGATTTGAATCATATGCTTCGAACTTGACCTTGAACTGAAAACTTATACTTTATGAACTATACATTTAACATTAATAACGGGTGTTCAGAAACATTCGAAGTCAAGTGGGCTCTGAACAAAAAATCGTATATCTTTACTTAAGTACATTTGCGTGTATGATAAGTGATAACCTATAAAATTTTATCAAGTAAATGTATCAATCTACATCAGACATGACTTCATATTTTCAAGGACTACTTTGACTTCGAATGTTTCTGAACACCCGTTATAAGTAATTTTAATAATGACACATGTACATCCAAATCACCAAAGATGATCCCTGCGTCATTAATTTATAATTCTATCAACGACATTCAAAGAATAATCTCCACATCAAAATAAACATTACCTACTTGTATGACAAGGATAGCTTGAACGAAAGTATGTGTTTTGACGCTTCGCCCAGCACAAACATACGGCTCAAGCAATTTATTTGAGTAAGACAAAGACGGGATTATACCTACTCCGTGATAAATACACACATTTTCGCTTAGTAGTTCTGGTGTTACTCGTTGACATTTGACAACATACATTCGTTGATATTTGATGGAATTGTTATTTATTTTCTTTTTATAAATAACGGGTGTTCAGAAACATTCGAAGTCAAGTGGGCTCTGAACAAAAAATCGTATATCTTTACTTAAGTATCTGATTTGTAATAATTAGAGAACGGATGCAATTTCCATGAAACGCAATCGGCAATTGGAATTGTGTATAACGTCGCTCAGTACATCCCGACGTAATTCAATGAAGTATTAGTTTGACTTACTCGGCCACCTGGTCTCGCAGCGATAACTATGGACAACCCAGCTATTGTATTCGGAGAATATAGTGTTTGTCAGTGGTGTCGTGTACGTAGATAAAATAAATAAGTTTATCGTATTTCGTAAGAGAAATAGCACGTACATTCCTTTTCTTTTCATTTAAGCAACATCTTCCAATTATTTACAGTATTTCCAGTTATTTCCAGTATGCACCTATAACCAGTTGCGATGTAGAAAGGACGTTTTATATTTATAAGGATGTACTTAATTCAAAGAGAACAAAATTGACAGAAGAAAACCTTGAGAAACTATTGTCAACTGTAGTCAATATTAATACTCCTTTACTTAACTTGAACGACAAAATGAACAAATAAAAATGTTCCAATTATAGAAATAAAATTAAAATCTTTAAAAATACAACTTTTCAACAAATACATATGTATTTCGTAATTTTATAGATCACCACCCGTTTGTTTTCCAATAATATAAATAAAATTAATTAATAAATATATATTTCGTAATTTTAGATAGATATATCACCACCCGTATGTTTTCCAATTATATAAATAAAATTAAAAACTTTATAAATACAACTTTTCAACAAATAAATATGTATTTCGTAATTTTATAGATCACCACCCGTTCGTTTTCCAATTATATAAATAAAATTAAATATTATAGAAATACAGCCTTTCGCCGGTACTTCACTGGGCTTTGCATCATGTGGTAAGCGTGTCCGTTCTCTAGTAATAATTATTAAATGTCAACTGTTGTTTGTCAAAAATCAATCTATCTCAGACATGACTTCATATTTTCAAGGACTACTTTGACTTCGAATGCTTCTGAACACCCGTTACATATTTTTTGAAATTTATTTTTTCAAAACTATAATGGCAGCAATCACGACAACTTGTTTTAAATTCGTTGCAATATTTTGAACGAGAGAAAAAACATGGTGGTGTTAATACCTATTACATGTGCACATAATATATTTAGATTATAATAAACCTTTTGTTTAGCGAGTGGCAGATGCATTGTGCTTGGGATTAGTTACAGTAAAACGCATTAAAGCTGTGTAGCAGCAGTTTAAATCGTGTACTTCACAATATTGGATTTAAATATAAAAAGGATAATAATCATAGAGCATTAGTGGAACGATCCAACATTGCAGAGATAAGATTTACATTTCTTAGGAATTACATAAAGAATTTGAGTTGTTCTGTTCAGAGAGAAGTGGAATTGCTTGATGAGACCTGGCAAGATAATAATCTGCAGAGTGTTCGTAAACCTGAGGGTTACGAGGGCAAGCGATTTGTTGTATTACATTGTGGTTCCAAATTATGTTTTGTGTCAAATGCTTCTTTATTGTTTTCAAGCAAATCACAAATAGAAGATTATCATGGTGAAATGAATGGAGAAATGTTTAAGAAATGGATCGAAGAATATTTAATACCAAATTTGGAAGAACTGGCACAAATAGTGATTGACAATGCACCCTACCATTCACTATACTCTATTTTTAAAGTAGAGAGACGAATTTCTGAACAGACCACTTTGACAGTGAAATCTCATTGGTTGAAAGCAAGGCCAAATTGCTTTCAACCAATGAGGTTTCACTGTCAAAGTGGTCTGTTCAGAAATTTGTCTCTCTACTTTAAAAATAGAGTATAGTAGTAAAGAAACATCCATCATCGGCTTGATGTAACAATGATATTACTACATACTTGTCGAAACATAATATATCATGCGAACTCTATTTAAAACTGACCTACTAGCCTTGCTAAAAATTTGCATAAAGAAAAACGTTATCAAGTAGATGAATTGCTACAAAGTCATGGACATGAAATATTGAAGATTGTCTCCTTATCATTGTGAATTTAATGCTATCGAAATTATTTGGGACCATGCAAAACAATATTATAATAAACATATTAATGGTATGATAGAGAAAATAAATTTACATTGTAAAATCAATGGCTTTATAATTAACATTGATGATTCAAGCAGGAGTGAAGATAGTAATTAACAATACTTCCTATATGACCACAGATAAAAAAACTATTAGCTATCCCATGTTTTAACTTATTCTATATTATAACCCAAGAATTATGCCAACGTACGTTCTACACGTCGTTTTTAGTTCACGCCAAATATATCAAATTTTCTTGTGTTGGCAGTTTGGCAGTAAAAGTATCAAGTATTAGTATACAGCTGATTAGTTGTTTATGTAATGTTAGTTTCTACTTTTGGTAACTGATATTTTATGCAACAAATACAATGATATTAATACAAATAATCAGTCGCGGCTCGTGATGACGTATTTGGGGGTGCAAGTACAATGATGCGAGTGCTTCGTGTATTCTCGTGTACTAACTGTAACGTTTTCTTAGTAAACACCGAAAACACACGAGGCACTCGCATCATTGTACTTGCACTCCCAAATACGTCATCACGAGCCGCGCCTGCAAATAATCATACAAAATATTACACATGCAATTGCCAAACTATGGCCACAATTTTTATCTAAATATGTCTAGAAAGGTAGAAGAATTACAGAAACAGATTTTATCAAGTAGCTAGATTTCCTAATGTACTAAGTAGAATTGATTGCACTCACATGAGAAAACAATCTCCTAGTGGTAATAATGCTGAGCTGTACCGAAACAGAAAAGGATATTTTTCATGGAATACTTCAGGTAATAGGAGATTCTCAATTAAGAATTTGTGACATCGTAGCTAGATGGCCAGGATCTACACATGACCAAACAATTTTCAATGGATCGGCAATAAAAAGAATCTAAGAAAATGAACATTTCAATAACTCAGTTATACTTTGTGATAGTTGTTAAAATATTACAAAATATTTATTAACCTCTTTAGCACATCCTCAAAGTCGAGCAGAACAATTGTACGATAAATCCCATTTTAGAACCAGAAACTGGATTGAAAGATTTTTTGGTGTCTTAAAAAGATTTCCAATCTTATTACATATATGGTATGAAAGTTAATGTGGAACTCTCAAAAGCAATAATAGTATCAGTAACAGTATTACACAATGTTGTGAATGGGTCATTGATGAGGACATAAAATTCCACAAAGAGCAGCCAGAAGCAAATATGCAAAATGAAAATGATGCATTTGGTAAATGTTCATTTTGCAAATTTATTCTAATATCGACTATTATACTATCTTCTAAATATTTTTTATATTTCCTTTTTTTTTTGTATATATACTCATGATAATTTTATTATTAAACAAATAATAAGGCATGTAAATGATTACATATTGCTATGAATTTTGGTTTATATATTTACTGCACCACCATCCACAACTAATCTACCAACTAGGATACTCAGCCAGTTAATATCAAACAATGAGACTTGTTTCTTCTCAGGGTTCCAATCGGAAAATCGTGGAACTGTTAAACATGAATTGAGCGCCAGTGAATTGATCTCACAAGTTTTATATAAGTTACTTATTCTTAATTAAACAGCGGTAAAGGTATTCGTAATCAAATAAGCACAAGATAAAATTTAAATGAATATTTAATACAAAAAAATCAAAAAAAGAAAAAAATCTATCTTTATAAAGTATAAAGATTCTGTAAATCAAAAACACAATCAGGTAAAACAATTCACTGAATATGACAGCTAAGTGAATTAAAACTTCCTCTAAATTACTTCCGATCAACTTATCTAAAAAATAATAAAGTGTATTTTTAATTTCTCCCCAGAGAACCACACTGTATAATCAAATATAAAACACGATCAAAATTTACCACATGTGCAATCATCAAACACATGAAAAAATACCCTTGACTTCCCAACGTGCAAAATCTTCGCAGTTATAATTTTTTATATTACTTAGAAATTTTAGAAATATTCTTTATTATTTATTTCTACCAATTAAGACTCTTAACTAATTATATTAACACAATTGAAATACACTTTTAAAAGCTTTTTGAATTAATAAGACGTCTTATATATATATGTCTACTTACATAAAAAATATTGGAGACACATTTACTCGAAAACGTTGTTTAATCAAATACAAAAACAAAATTACGAGAATACCAAACTCGTATAATTATCGAGAATAAATATGAACTACCATAACTATGGTCACACTCAAAAAAACAACCCGTACTAATTAAATATTAAATATATCAATCACTACAACGTTCCCGGATAAATTCAGATGTGAATCTCCTAGAATTTTACTCCAGGCCCCTCAAACATGAGATCGATAACCAAAAAACAAGTTTTTTATCTCACATGTGAGATTTAAAGCACATCGGATATACACAGATATCCATGAATTATGTACATTCATATATAATTAAATTTTAAATATAAATTAGGAAAAAATCCATAACAATATGTATATTAACTTATTAAACAATTATAATTCCCAGTTACATTGAAAATTTAATATATTGAAGTTTTTTTTTTAATTGGCTGCTTTTTCTTACTGCGTATTCTTTTTCGTTGCAATTTTAATATTTGGAGTTAAAAATACAATGCATATAAAAAAAAACGTATATCCAATTAAATACATTTGAATGTATTTTCATCTTTTTGTAGCAAGTTTTTGCAAGATACACTAGTGAAATGTGTCTCAACTGCCTTATTTGATTTGGTGTCCATCAGCTCTAATCTTCTGGTGTTATCTTAAAAAATTTTAATATACACAAAACAAATTCATACAATTTGATGGAAACAATAAATAAAATAACTATTGTTTGTATATATTATATAATTCTATAACGTATTGCAAGTAAAACTTTTTGTTTGCTCAATTATTTTTGAATAATACAAAGGTATTTTTAATAATATAAGATATTATTAAAAATCTGGTGTGAAGAACACAAATACAGGTTCACTATTAATATTTTTGTGAACGTGTCCGAACATATCCCTCCCCAGAGACGTAGATACGTATTTCGCCTTTCTACCGGCTCATCGGTCGGCCCCTGCTGGAGAAAGGATATCTTCAGACACATTAACAAAAAAAAAACACATCGCCACATTACAGAAATTATCCAGACCGGGCGTAGAAGTAAATTTAGCGCTGCCTGTTGTCAGACAGCCGAAGTACCTCACCCCGTCCACATAACCAATGTGAAGTAACGACGCCCTTCCAAAGGTGGCACAGCCATCTCTCTATAAACTGCATTTTGTTTGTGTCTTCACTCATACTACGGACTAACCGCATGTGTAATGTATCAGAATAATTGAAACATACATGAGTAGGTAAATGTGAAATAACGACGCCCTTCCAAAGGTGACACAGCTATCTCTCTAGAAACTGCATTTTGTTTGTGTCTTCACTCATACTACGGACTAACCGCATGTGTAATGTATCAAAATAATTGAAACATACATGAATAGGTAAACCCCACCACTGGTGGGGTTTACCTATTCATGTATGTTTGTTATTAATTTCCATGCATTTCTGTTCGATTATCTGTAGCATATTATTCAAATTCAATATAGATGTTCGAAATATGTTATAGGCCACAAAAAGAAGTCGCAAGATGTTAAATCGCATAAACGTGCAGGCCAGGCAATTTCAGTATTTCGACTAATTATACGCTCATCAAAAAATTCTCTTAAATAATCTAAAGATTCTGCAGTACAGTGACAAGGTGCTCCGTCTTGTTGGAAATATGCATTTTGAAGTTCATCATCATGCAACTGATTGACAAATGGTTGTAAAATTTCCGTACGGTACCTTTGAGCAGTTAACGTTCCCTGAAAAATATTGGTTCAATGATTCGCCTTTGGCTTATCGCTGCCCAGACACCAATTTTCTCTGGATGCAGCGATTCTTCATTAATTACATGTGGATTTTCACTACTCCATATTCTTGTATTTTGTGAATTTAGGTATCCCGTCTTATAAAACCATGCTTCATCAGTAAAGATGACTCTGCGAAAGTTCTCCATTATTGTTCGCATTTACAAACCAATTACAAAACTAGTCTACGTGGGTAATCAATTTCTAACAATTCTTGTACTGCTGTGACACGGTATGGATAAAGTTGCATATCTTTTTTTAATAACTTGTGAGTTGTACCAACAGAAAGGTTTATTTGTTGACTCAAATGTCGAACAGATGTTTGTGGTTCATTTTCCATTATTTCTTCAATACGATTGACAACTAGAGGTGTATGTTTCTTAACTGCTCCGTTGCCTGATTTTCTTAAGAGACTACCAGTTTCAGAAAAAAGTTTTAAAGTTCTATCCAAAGTATTCTTAAATTGTATATAATCTATTACAAAATGTGGAAACTCAACTTGAAATTCTACCATGCAATCTTGAACTGAATAAACCCATAAACCATAAATTTTATTACCACTTCGAAAATAAGCCTGGACTAAAAAAATTTTATGTTCTAAAGTTAAAGCCATTTTAAAACTGAGAAGCAATTTATTTAAACCAGAGTCGACGCACGATTATTTTGTGCACTAACTGATATTTGTGATTGACATTATCAAATGGCATTTGGATTTACGTTTACGGAACAACAAACACATACTAATATATTTGCGTCTTATTCTATCAAAATTTCAAAGTAACCCAGATTGACTTTTGAAATGAACACTTGTTATATACACTATAACTTAATAATGTAAAGTAACAACGATCTGCAATTTACTACCATGAATATGTATATATTGCTTGCTGTGTACTTTGATTTTCAAAATGGGACCAATATATTAAACATGAATCGTAAATTATTAAACATTAATCATCATACACATATTTTATTTTAGAATCTTAAAATTGTTCTCAGGGTTTTTGTTTTACAAAAAGGGTTCCTTGCAACTAGGCCTAGCATCCAATGTAATAAGGATAGAAATAATACGATAGCATGTTAAATTTAATACATTTATTGTTCACAATTTGTAAAATATTCATTAATTTTTAATGTGATAAATATCATCAATTATATTTTCCTTTCAAAATAAAACATCGTATGTAAATCTTTATATCTAGTCAAAATATACGTATATCTATATATTTAAAAATATCACTTTGAAGATCTTTGTTTGATTTTAATAAATTTTCCAAAATACACCTGTGTATCACTTTAGACCAGTAAGTCTTATACTCTACAAAATGCCAAAGTATGACACAGTGTTTTTATTTAAATTTGATAAATTCTAAAGTTTATGGATTTATAGTTCTATAAAATGATAATATTAAAAAAAAAGGAAATGTGTTATTTCATATTCATGTGACGAGAATTTACCCTACAATGAGATACTCAACATCACACAATTTATTCTATTTTAAATTTCTAATATTTGAATAAGAATTTTAATTGCGAGTTCAAAAACCCAGATATCCTTAAAGGCTCATGAGCCATACTTATATAATTTAAAAGACATCTGTTTATTTCTTTTGTTTCAAAAACAGAAATTAAAATTAATTCACGATCAATAAAGTATCCATATAAACAAGTAATCTTTTAAATTTATTTTAATGAACTTCAAAATTTTGATTATCTTTTAGTTCATTACTGACCTGTCGAATTCATTATTAAATGAAACAAAGTAAAATAATAATTCTCTTTAAAACTAAAAATATAAAAATTCTAATGATGGATAAACTCAATATAATTTACAATACAAATTTTATTTCTGACTACCGCTTTAAGACGATTTTTCGGAAAGTGTCCTCTTCTCGAGAAATTTTCTATATATATATATATATATATATAACCTGTGACGTCAATTCTTTTTCAAATGTAAAAATTCTCTCTTTTAAGTTATATTCGATATTTAAAAACTTTCGTTCTTATATTCATTTACGTTTTCTTAATATTTCTTTCTTATTTTATTTTTTTTTAAGTTTTTCAGGATCATAAATCATAAAATCTGTTAGGACGTCTTGTTTATGCCGTATCTTTCTTCTCTTATTAAGTAATTGACTATCCTTTTCTATCTCCCGCTTGACGTATTATCGTGTATAGTAAATATAACCTATAATATTATAGCTAGTTGACAGCTGTATTGTTTATTATTGTAACGTTTGTCTTTTCGGGTTCTTAAAGAAAAATAACGGTAACGTAGACCCCACACTATATTAATAATAAGAACGAATAACAATTTAAAAACTAATTACTAACAATAAGCACATTTATGTATTCATATTTATATTTATGTTGACTCCGTGAGGCTCTGGTATCGACTGCTTCAGTCCTCGACGGCTTATATATTGCTGTGAATTCTCTTCTAGAGCGTTCTACATCCATCGAGAAAGCGCCAGAGATATGACGCGCGACGCATCGTTGGATGAGTCATCACATTGCCCCCTTCTTAAAAATGAAACATGTCATGCTTTGTTTCCTCAAACGATGGCAAAATCGACAGGGCCTTTGCTACATTGTGACGTCATATCGAAATAACGGTCCACGGTCTTATCTTGCATGGATATACAGGAATATTCAAGCCGGTAACTGCATACCAGAATTTCCATACCAGTATGTTGGAATATTACTTCTAACATGCTCCTTTTAATTCTCCAGTCCAGGCGGTCCAATCCACAACACAATTTTGGAACTGCTAATTTCAAAATGTCTTGCAACATTTGTTCACGTAAGTGGATGGTTAACCCTAATCGAGCTTTTCTCGAACCAGAATCTCTTCCATAAAGTCTTCGAAGGTTAGTTCCTGGTATTGGCTATACAATCGGCGCAAGTCAGCAGTTTCGTCATTATTGTCTCCAGAGTATGGAGCTAATCGATTAAAATGTACGACTCTTGGCTTAGTATGAGGTGTTCACCTGATGCGGTATATTACATCGTTGATCCGCTTCAACACCTCGTATGGCTCCTCCCAATTCTTTTGAAGTTTTGGAGATAGGCCCCGTCGGCGTTGTGGATTATATAACCAAACCCGATCGCCTTCTTGGTAATAACCCATCTCGGCGTTGATGTCGTAACTCTCCTTCATTCTGTCACTAGCATCTTGGATATTATGTCTGATTTGTTCATGGATATTATCTAGTCGTCGTCTGAGCGTACTGACATAATCTTCTCCGGCAAGGTCTTCACCAGGCTTGGTCCCAAACTTTAAATCACAGAGCAATCGGAGTTCCCTCCCGAATGCCATGTTTGCTGGTGATTGGCCAGTTGTCTCTTGAACAGAGGCCCGATACGCCATTAGGAATAATGGTAAATGTTCGTCCCAATCTCTCTGGTGTTCGGAGACCACATTGGATAAGTGTCTGATCATGGTCTTGTTCATTCGCTCTACCATCCCATCTGATTGTGGATGCAAGGGAGTTGTTCTCGTCTTCCGTATGACCAAAAGTCCATACATATTTCCGAATAGACTGGACTCGAAACTTCGTCCTTGATCGGAATGAAGCTCCAGGGGTACACCAAAACAGCTGACGAACTCTTTCACAATCAAGTCTGCTACAGTTCCAGCTTCCTGATTTGGTAGAGCATATGCTTCAACACATTTGGTAAAATAATCCATGACCACTATTATGTATTTATTTCCTTTGTCGCTTTCTGGAAAAGTGCCGGCGTCATCTATGGCGATTCTTTCAAATGGGCTTCCCACATTGTATTGGCACATGGGTGCACGTCGACGCCTCTGCGGGCCATTACTTCTGACGCAATTCGCACACTTTCGGCACCACTCTTTCACATCTCGTGAGCAATTCACCCAGTAAAATCTCTGGCGCACCTTCTCCAGTGTCTTATGGACGCCAAAATGTCCCCCAGAAGCACCATTATTGAGTTCTCGCAATACCCCTGATATTCTTTTCTTTGGAACCACCATTTGCATCTTCCGCTCGCTTCCATCGTGATTTTCGACCTCACGTCTCAGGAGATCGTCTTCCATGGTTAAAGAATCCCATTGTGCCCAGTATGACTTCAATTCTCGTGAATGGGGAGCAATTTCTTGCCAGGTCGGTCTTTGCCCATTCCAAGCCCTGAAGACTGCAAGATCCGGATCAGCTTCTTGATCTGCGCTCAAATTGTCAGATTGCCATTGGTCATCAACCACGGTGGTTCGAAGAGCGTTGGACGATTTGTCTTCGATTCGGTTGCAATGTCGACAGTCTTCTGGAAAGGGCATCTGCATTCCGATGTTTGAGGCCTGTTCTGTGTTCAACGTCGAAGTCATACTCCTGTAGCCTCTCAATCCAACTAGCTACTTGACCCTCGGGATTCTTAAATTGTAAGAGCCACTTTAAGGCGGCATGATCGGTGCGGATCAAGAACTTCTGCCCATACGGGTACTTGTAAAAATGCTCAATTGTCTTAACTACTGCCAATAATTCTCTCCTGGTTACGCAGTAGTTCCTCTCTGGTTTGGACAGGGTCTTGCTGAAGTATCCAATGACTTTTCTTGCCCATCTTGGATTTGAGAGAGCACGTCACCAATCCCGACGTTACTGGCATCTATCCAGAACAAACCTCCCAGATGGCAGTGGATAGTTTAAAACAGGTGCACTGATCAACGTACCTTTTAACAACTCAAAGGCCGCTTGGCATTCGTTGTTCCAAATGAATGCTCGATTTTCTGTTAGGCGAGTAAGTGGCTTTGCAATGTTAGAGAATCCAGGAATGTAGCGTCGATAATACGTGCATAATCCCAAAAAGCTTCTTAGCTAATGTTTGCCTCTGGGTATAGGTCATTTTTCCACAGCTTTTACTTTTTCTGGATCCACAGCAACTCCTTTTCCGGAAACCACATGCCCAAGGTAATTTACCTCCTTGCGGAAAAGGTGACACTTCTTTAGACTTAATCTCAGGTTGGCATCTCGCAACCTCTGCAATTCTACTTCCAAATTTTTCATGTGATCTTCAAAGGTCTTCCCTACCACAATCACATCATCGAGATGATATACCAGGCAGGTATTCCAAGACAGTCCCCTCAGTACAGTGTCTATGAGTCACTCAAAAGTAGCTGGGGCGTTACACAGTCCAAATGGCATGACTGTAAACTGCCAGAGTCCTGTACCTAAACTGAAGGCAGTCTTCTCTTTGTCATTGGGTTCCATTCCCACTGGCCAATAACCGCTCTTCAAGTCGAAAGTGGAGAACCATTTTGCTCCTGCCAAGCTGTCTAGTGTATCGTCTATTCTTGGGAGAGGATAGCTGCCGTTTTGGTCACACTATTCAATCGACGATAGTCCACACAGAATCTGGTAGATCCATCCTTCTTCCTGACAAGGACCACTGGTGAAGCCCATGGACTATTCAATGGTTCAATTACTCCTTGGCCTTCCTTATCTTGTATAATCTGCTTGGCTTCCTCACGTTTTGTCAGTGGTAACCTTCTTGGTCCTTGTCGAATTGGACTTGCATCGCCGGTATTTATTTTGTGCATTACAATATTGGTTCTTCCTTTCGTACCAGTTTCAGTTTCAAAGACGTCTTCATAATGTTTGATTAGGTCCTTAACTTGGCTTTGTTCCTTCTTGCCCAATCCTTGACAGGCGGAGTCGATTATCTTGGACAATTTCTCAGGAACCTACACGAATTCATTCTTCTTCGCCTCTACACGATGAACGACGGCCGACACTGGCGAACACCACCCCAGAATAGTAACCCTTCTTCAATGAAACAGGGTAATAGTCCACATTTATCACCCTTACCGGTACAGTCTTCTGAGTCGTAACCAGCATTTTGGCAACTACTATTCCTCGGCCTACTTCGTCATCATCAGTCTTTGGTTCCAACATTGTAACATTTCCTTCCAGATAATCACCTTCCATGCACGCCGTCAAAAATGTCTCACTTCTTGCATCCAGAACAACATTCTCTGCTGTAATTACACATACATTCCCACAATCTTTCCCATGAAGAAGGAATTCATTATTTATTTTTAAAGTGCCTTCTTTCATGTTTAACTGGAAGCCGTAAGTGTTCATGATGTCTAATCCCAAGATTATTTCTTCTTCTATGTCGGCTACGAGAACACGATGTCGGATTGATGTTGGTCCTATGATAAAATTGACATCTACTTCACCTGCCACAGAAGCCGCTTCTCCAGTAGCTGTCCTAAGTCTCCATTTGCTAGAAAGTAATTCTTTATTCCTGGAAATCAAATCGGGCCCCGCATGATGGTTTTCGTCGATCCAGTATCTAGCAAGCAATCATAGGTCCTTCTTTCCATAATAGCGTCCACATACAGGCCATTGGTTTGCTGTTGCAAGGATGCGATTTGGGCAGTCCTTGGGGCTTGCGGATTCTCAGCCGATTCTTTCTTGGTCCTTGTAGCACATTTATTCTGAATGTGACCGTTTCTTCTACAATTCCCGCATGGCCGCGCACTTTTATTTGGTTTGATCTGATTTAGGACTTGACTAACCGCCTGCTCCACGAACTCCTCATTTTCCTGTTTGTCGACAGAATAGCCACGAGCATGGTTCGAGAGACTTGTTTTGCAGTCTCAAACTCAAGTGCGTACGCCAAAGCATCGATCGAGGTTTTCGATCTAAATGCTTAATCTTAATGCTTGCTGCGTATCACTATCCCGGAGACCATCTATGAACGTCTGGACAGCTAGGTTTTCTATGAAATTATCTGGCGCAAGCGGATATGCAAGTCGAACTAGACGAGCAATATCTGCCTCAAATTCCTGAACATTCTCGCCTTTCTTCTGTGATCGATTCTTCAGTTGGATATGGTATACTTGCTCCAAATGCGCATGGCCATATCTCATCTCCAAGCGTTTAATGAGTTGAGAATAATCTTTTCGTTACTTAGGAGGCAATATCTGCAAAATATCACTAGCATCACCCCTCAATGCTATGATTAAAGCAGTCGCCTTCTCGACAGAAGACCATGCGTTTGATTCTGCGGCCGCTTCGAATTGCGTCAGGTAAGTCGCCCATGACGTCTTTCCATCAAAGGTTGGTGGCTTGATTCTGGTCTTCGAGATAGTCACAGGTTTTTCTTTTATTTCGATGGGCTGTGGTATAACTTCTTCGTTGACCTGCTTGGGATCAGAATGACTCGTGGTAACGGGTAATTTCTTCTGAGTCATTATTGGCTCTAAAAGTCTAGAATGTTCTCCAATTTTCTCTTCTATAGCTATGAAAACTTCTTCCTTTAACGCTTCTAATTTTTCCGCTAGTCGCTGTTCTAGAACCACTTGTTCCAGACTTTTTTCGAAGTTTCTAGAATTTTCTAGCAATTTCTTTTCAAGATTTTTCTCGAGGATTCTAGCGGTTTCTAGGTTTCTTTGTTCCATTTGTTGCATTTGAGTTTGTGAATCTAGTAGACGCTGTTCCAAGGTTTACGAATTGACTATTTATTAGTCGTTGTTCCAAATTTTTTACACTGCCCAGATTCTTCTGCTCTTCTGCATTTGAATTTGCGAATTCTCTATTAGTCGTTGTTCCATATTTTTCGCACTATCCAGATTCTTCTACTCCATTTTAGTTTGTGAATCTATTATTCGTTGTTCCATTTTCATCAACAGCGAATTCACGTCAGCATCTCCGCCAGGAACTTGAAACACATAATTCTCTGGATCCTCGCCTTCTTGGATCAACACATTGCGAAGCCGTTGCTGGAGGATTGCCTTTTTGCCAGTTGTATCCTCATCCCTCTCTTCTAATTCTCGTTTTAAATCAGGCGCTTTTAATTCCGTCAGTTTCATTCTGTTGGCCATCACGGTATTTAAAATAGCATCCTTTCGCACTGTATATTTATTTAAACGAATACTTAATTAACACTTAATTGTCTACTTAGTCCGTTATTTATTAATTAGCTCACACTTGAATACCACTGTAACATTTGTCTTTTCGGGTTCTTAAAGAAAGCTAACGGTAACGTAGACCCACACTATATTAATAATAAGAACGAATAACAATTTAAAAAATAATTACTAACAATAAGCACATTTATGTATTTATATTTATGTTGACTCCGCGAGGCTCTGATATCGAACGCTTCAATCCCTTCCTCGACGGCTTATATATTGCTGTGAATTCTCTTCTCGAGCGTTCTCCATCCATCGAGAAAGCGCCAGAGGTATGACGCGCGACGCATTGTTGGATGAGTCATCACATTATGTATAAACCAATATATCTATCTCTAGTGGATTGACAAATACCATTTTAGACTCTATTTTATATAATATAGAATCTTTGAGTTGTTTTCTCTGGTGTTGATCCTTCTTTTGGGTAACCATACATATTTTAAAACGAATGCCGTACTGTTCTTATAGTTCTTATTTGAAAACACACAAATAATTGATAGAGAGCAACACACAATGAGAAATGAGAAATTAAAGAAAAGAAAATATTAAACAGGAAAAAATTCAATTAACAACAGACGTGATATAAAAAGCAGTATATATTCTAACCTAATAATGTAACAATCTGCAATTTACCATCATAATATATGTTGCTGTTATATAATTAAAACAAAATTAAAACAATCTTAACAGATAATAATTATCCACCACAACTTATAGACCAAACAATTAAAAAAAGAGTACACCAAATATACAACACTGCAGACACCAATAAAAATTTGAACAATGACACAACATATATCACGATTCCATATGTTCCACGACTATCAGAAAAAATTAAATACACTTTAAAAAAATATGATATAGCTACAACATATATACTTAGTAATACTAATAAACATTTATTTTCAAAACTTAAACCTAAAATAGAAAAAAATCGAGAAACACATGTCATATATAAAATACTATGTCGCGATTGCGATAGTTACTACATAGGCCAAACGAAACAATATTTATGCAAAAGAATACAAGCCCACAAATACTCTAAAACAGACAAAACTGCTTTATCTACACACAAACTACAACGCGATCACTATTTCGATTTTGAAAATACACAGATAATTGATAAAGAACAACACACAATGAAAAGAGAAATTAAAGAAATGATTAGTATTAAACAGGAAAAAAATTCAATTAACAACAGACGTGATATAAAAAGCAGTATATATTCTAACCTAATAATGTAACAATCTGCAATTTACCATCATAATATATGTTGCTGTTATATAATTATATACCATATGTTATTTAAATATCTGTACATTTGCTTATCATGCTGACAGTTCCGTGTTTAGATCCCTGACTGACTGTCAGAGTAGGTTTTCGTGGTTTTCCTTCTCGTCCTAGGCGAATGCCGACAGCTTTATATCTTAAGTCGCTCCACGGGCACAAGTATAATAAAACTCATGATTTACAATTCTCATTATAATTGATATCAAACTTTTGTTATGTCATGAATTATTATTAATTGAATTGAATGTATTTATGAATTTGTATCTCTCACCATGACTACATCACTTATAATAATAATAAGAATAATAATAATAATAATAATAATAATAATAATAATAATAATAATAATAATAATAATAATAATAATAATAATAATAATAATAATAATACTGGCGTAGGGAAGGTGGCGTTCCCAGCGCCCAAGGACATAGATCCTTGCAATAGCCACGGCAGAGGCAGCCCATTAGGCTGAAAAGGGGACTATTTCCGACCGCCCCTTTCCGACCTCTGGTCGATCACTAACACCATCTATCCTGCTTCCTAAGACCAACCCAGCGCATTGTTGTAGGAGGCGGAATTTTTATGGGCTCTGGCTACCGCATTGGGTTAGCACCCCTCTGTGTGTTTATGACCGCTATGAAAACTAGGAGTGGATGCCGGGGTGGAATGGGGGAGCAGGCACCCCCAGATCGGACCCACCATAGACTGCCTGTACCAGATGACGAACATAGCAATGGAAATGGACCCGGAACACACCAAGACCAACCACAAACAGAAGTTCCAATCCCTGAAAGTGTTACTGGCCATACCGGTCAGCCCACCGAAGGGACCAGTAAGAGTAAGCGGTTGAGATGGACAAATGAAATGAATGAATACCTCTACCGAGCTTACTTGCAAATAACCAAAATGGAAACAAGTTCCGAACCATATGGAAAAGAGCTACATACAATGATGGCAAAGAAATTCCCAATGCTGGGAAACAAAACAACACAAAATATCATGGATCAAAAAAGGCAACTGCTAACACAAAATCGTCTAACGACGGAATCAATAATACGAATAAGAAGAGAGGTAGAAGTAGAACTAGGAATGAGAAAAATCGAAAATATTCAAGAAACCTATGAACAAACAGAAGAAGAACAAGAACCTATTGACGGAGATATAATAGATACGTTGAAAAAAAACACCATGTTATATTCTCATACAGACCCGACAAGAAGGCCTAAAATACCCAGACTACAACCATGCCGTAAAACAAGAACACTGCTTGACCAAATCAATAAGGCAATAGCACCTGCTATCGAGAGCTGCGCCATACTCGAACAGCTACAAACGACAACATATATCGCCGCGATAACAACAACAGAGCTTCATGATAGAACAAAACCACAGAGGGAACAAACAACCACACTAAAACCAAATAGAATGCCACAATGGGAAAGAAGAATAGCTACAAAAATTAACGTACTTCGAACACAAATTGCAAGACTAACGCAAGCAACACACAAAACAATTACCAAAACCAGTACAAAAAAAAAAAGTTGACGAGATAATAAAAGCACACAAAAACAACGAGAACACTAAGACAGAAGAAATTCTAGACCTGCTGAAACAAAAACTGGCAGTCTATTCCAATCGGATCAAAAGATACAAAGAGAGTCAGCTACGGAAACAGCAAAATAGGTTATTTAACATGAACCAAAGAAACTTCTATCGATCCTTAGAAGAAAAAACTGAGATTCAACCAACACAAGATACCCCAGATATAAATACAACAAAACAATACTGGGAAAACATATGGCAGAACCCGGTGGCACATAGAACCAAACAGAAATGGACTCAGAAAGAACAAAAGAGTCAACAGAAAACGAACTTAATGACACCCGTTCACATCACCACCGAAGACGTCACTAAAGCTACACACAAAACCCTCAACTGGCGAGCAGCAGGTATAGACCATGTCCAAAACTATTGGTACAAAAAACTACCTAATACGCATGCGAAAATTGCTAGGCTGTTCAATAAAGCTGTTGCGGATCCTCGAAAAATACCCGACTTTTTCACAATGGGAATAACATACTTGCTCCCTAAAACCAAACCAGCTAGTCCCGACCCATCAAAATATCGACCCATTACCTGTCTTCCAACAATATATAAGCTTTTGACATCTATACTGACAGATAAGATATACGAACACCTTGAAAAAAACCAAATCCTAGCGGAAGAACAGAAAGGGTGCAGAAAGAATAGTAGGGGGTGCAAAGAACAGCTGCTAATCGACACCCTTATTACCGGAGAAGCAAAGAAGAGCAAAAAACCTCTCCACACAGCCTATATAGACTACCAAAAAGCATTCGACAGCATTCCACATACTTGGCTATTACAAACACTGGAGATATATAAAATATATCCGCAAGTAAGGCAAATGCTAAAACATATTATGGAGGATTGGGAAACAACATTGACAATCAACATAAACCGAAAAACAGCAGAAGTAGGTAAAATAAAAATACAAAGAGGAATATTTCAAGGCGATTCGCTAAGCGCTCTCTGGTTCTGCATGGCAATAAACCCTCTATCTACTATGCTCAATGCGGACGGGAGAGGCTATGAAATTATGGGAAGTGGGCTGCAAATATCCCATCTGTTCTATATGGATAACTTGAAACTCTACTCAACAACAAGAAAAGATCTCGAAAAGCTATTGAGAACAACAGAAACTTTCAGTCATGACATAAAAATGAAATTCGGCCTAGACAAATGTCGCATAAACGCGATGACCAAAGGCATCTGGATTGATTCGGAGAACTATACATTAGAACACACATTAGACGCACAAGAATTTATACAGACAATGCAACCTCAAGACACATACAAATACCTTGGCTTCGAACAGAGCAGAGGGATAGAAAAGAACCGCACAAAAGAACAAATAACTCAAGAGGTCAAACGCCGAATTAATCTGATCCTAAAGACAAAACTTTCAGGTCGAAATATGGCCACCGCAGTAAACACGTACGCACTACCAGTGCTACTGTACACGTTCGGTATAGTGCGATGGACCGCAACAGAATTAGAGGAAATAAACAGACTAGTACGGGTGACATTCACTAAACACCGCGCCCACCACCCCAGAAGTTCAAACGAGAGATTCCACCTTCCGAGGAAGAAAGGAGGCAGAGGTATAATTGATATTAAAAATATCTACTATGAGCAGATACATGACCTCAGAGAATTCTTCACAGTAAAGGCACAAATCAAACATCCACAGAGTTGTGTGCAACAATGATGATCGTTTCACTCCACTCAACTTAAAGGACACGCAAAACAATATTCAAGAAAAAATTGTACACGACAACGACAAAATTGACGCGTGGAGAAGCAAAGAACTACACGGCAGGTACATACACGCTGCATACAATGAATACATCGATAAAGAAGCGACACTACAATGGCTATGTAACACGAACTTATTTGTCGAAACAGAGGGCTTTATGATGGCTATACAAGATCAAGTGATAGCAACTCGCACCTACAAGAAACACATACTAAAAGAAAACATCGCATCAACGTCATGCAGAGTATGTGGCGAGAAACCGGAAACCATAGAACATATACTCAGCGGATTTTTTTAGCCCCAAAACAATACACCAGACGCCACAACAATGTTGCGAAAGTGATCCACCAGGCAATATGCAAACTGTATGATGGAACCACTGGAATAACGCCATATTACCAGTACCAGCCGAAAAATGTAGTGGAGTTGCCTGAGGCCATGATTTACTGGAATCGGACAATACAAACTGATAGAACTGTCAACACAACAGACCAGACATTACGTTACGAGACCATAACAAGAGCATTACATACCTCATAGACATCTCTGTGCCAGCGCCAGCGAATATCCAGGCGAAGCACAGAGACAAGATCGACAAATATTATATTATATACCACTTGCTCAAGATGTTAAAGAAGTGTGGAGCCAAAACAAAGTGATTGTAGTACCCATCATCATCGGTGCTACAGGAGAAATACCGCTGAAGTTACATGAGGCTCTAAAGACCCTAAACATACATCCAATGACATATAAACAACTTCAAAAAATTGTCATACTAGAGTCAACGAGCATTGTGCGGCAGGTGCTGAGCCAGAATACATGATAAAACAACCACGAACACATCTCAAACCGAAACACCATATCCATATCAAGCAGAATAGATGTTGATATGCTTGCCTCGCGGCCGTGTATCAACTTTTTCCCTTTCTCCCGAAAGGAGCGCACGCATCAATAATAATAATAATAATAATAATAATAATAATAATAATAACCCCGCACAGGGTAACCTAGAGCTAGGTTACTGGGGACTAGCGACCCCACGGTTTCCTGAGCTAACCGTTGGGTTGGAATAGCAGCCCCAATCAGGTACACTTGCTCCAAACACTGATTAACAAGCAAGGACTAAAACAGCGAATTTGGCATGAAACACAAAAATGGCATGCTTCTGTAGAAACAAAAGACTCAGGCGAGGATGTTGTTGAGATACATTCGTTTCAACCCACTTCGTCAACATAACAACTAAAGCGCCGGACCCTCTGGGCCGAGTAAATGTAACCCCCCCCCTACATGGGAGAAGTGTTATTATCTGCTTACTATGAATGAAGCATGCCATATGTAGGAGAGCCGCATAGATAGATTACGGAAAAATACCTGGAAATAAGAAATAATAAACAATAATAATGATATTATGAAAGTTATGCCAGCCATCTTGTTCTCACGAACCGATGGGTTAACACCCTGGCAACCAAGGACAAATTGAATGTTCTTGTGAATGGAGGAAATAATAATAATAATAATAAACCCGCACAGGGTAGCCTAGAGATAGGTTACTGGGGACTAGCGACCCCACGGGTTCCTGAGCTAACCGTTGGGTTAGGTTAGCAGCCCCAATGAGGGACACTTGCTCCAAACACTGGATGATGAAAAGGATACTGTGGTGGGTCGGAGGAGCAGGATCCAGGTAGGACTAACCAGCAAAGACCGAAACAGCAAATTGTAAATGAAACACAAACATGGCATGCTTCAGTAGAAACAAGGAACGCAGGCGAGGATGTTGTTAAGATACCTTCATCTCAACCCACTTCGTCAACATAACAACTAAAGCGCCGGACCCTATGGGCCGTGAAAATAAACCCCCCTCCTACATGGTAGGAGGTGTTATTATCTGCTTACTAAGAATGAAGCATGCCATATGGAGGAGAGCTGCATAGTTAGGTTACGGAAAAATACCTGGAAATAAGAAATAATAAACAACAATAATAATAATAATATTATGATAGTTATGCCAGCCATCTTGTTCTCACGAACCGATGGGTTAACACACTGGCAACCAAGGACAAATTGAATGTTCTTGTGAGTGGAGGAAATAATAATAATAATATACTTTGTTACGTGTCCGTAACGCTCACCGCTACATCGCGTTATTTTGTAATAAAATTAATTATATCTTTAGTATATTTTGCTCCATTTCCAACGAACCTACCTGTATAGGAATCGTTATTCGTTATTTGTCAATATATTTGATTTCTTTTAAGTTTTTTTCTTTTTTTCTCGTACCTCAGTACTTGCTTTTTTCAAGGGAAAAGTACGAAACTCGCTCTCTACACTCCGTCGTTAGTTGCCGATCTTAAAACGTGGTTACGTTTTCCCGCATCACTGGTATATATCAATGCCGCCTTTATGTAATTTTGTATAATTACGGCCCCATGAGGGATTTGATTGAAATTCAATACCAAAATTTATCGCTAATGCGATATCTCCATTGGAGGATTTTGGTGATACGTTGGGAAAAATAAAAGCACGTTAACCAGCACCTAACTACTTTACACCGCCATCGAACGCTTTCTTCGATGGTTTAACCGACAGGCGAGAAAATACCACCTGTTTGTCCACGCTCGAGACGCTTTCTTTGAAGGGAGAAAGGCATCCGAAATCGTCAAACACGACAGATAAGCTTTAGTTTTATTTCTTATCTAACCGTCATTGTTTTTTTTTCCTCATCATTATCTATGTCTTTATCTTCAAAATCATTGTTAATTAACTTGTAGAAGCTTAAATAATTCCCAGGTGTTTTAAACGAAATATCCTGTGTCGCCTGACCAGTTTTTTTGGGTCTTTTCTAAATTCTTTTTTTTCAATCGCTTCACGAACGAATGTAAAATTTTTATATTAACCTACTTTTATTTGTGTATTTTATTTGATTCCTTTAGCTTTATGCATTATATTTTTGCAAACTTACTTAAATGAAAATTTCGTGGATTAAGATTGATTTATTATATTACGTTTTTTATTTTTGCAAACTTACTTAAATTAAAGATTTCGTAGATTAATTTTAAGATTGATTTATTTCAACGAATTGTTGAAATTTAGAAAAATACGTTGTGAACCAACAAAAGAAAGGAATACGTATTGTTTTTTTTAGGGTGATAATAAGGCCATCAGCCGCTTTGTAGAAAATTTGATATATATATTTATTTTTAAGACATTACACATTGTTCATAATTAATTTCTTTTTTTTTCTTAACCATATAAGTTCACCTTTTCAAGGTTTTGTTAAAATTTACAATTTATATACCGGGCGTACCAATAAATAGGATTTGTTTGGTTGGAATCTACGCAGTTTCTTTTTCCTCTTTTCTCGATCCTCGAGAGCAGAGCGAGTTTCGGTCGGGGAACCGGCCTTCGGCCCAACGCGACTTGCCTTGTTTTTTTTATTATTTTATTACCATTTTTTTTCCGAGTTTGCGACGTCCAGCGGCATAAATTCGGTGGCGCCCTTATCCATCGATTTAGGTTAATTAACATACCTCTGGGTCTCTCCACCCCTGGACTGAGGCAGCCTCAGAAGCCGGGTTGGCTGTTGGACGTTGGCAAGAACGGGCCGGCGGCGGTTTCAGTCGCCCGTGACCGGGTCTGCTCCGGGGTTGATATAGTTTTTTTTTTCCTTTCCTCCCCTCGAATTTCTTTTTTGTTCTTTTTTTTTAAGCACGACGTTCAGGTCGTAGCAAATGGCCAACAGGCTAGGCCCACTTACAAGGTACATTATAATTATAAATTACATGACATGGAAGTGCAATCAAATGAAGTATAGGCTTAAAATAGTGCTGTCCATCCGCGAGCCATCCTCAAGCAAATAGATCATCCTGCATTCTATTGGCCACGTTGGAGAGAATGTAGGTAGGTGCCCGTTTCAAAACGTTTGTCTTCGCGAAGGGAACCATAAATGTAGCTTCGTACCTAGAGTTCATACGAGGAACCAAAAACGACATTCGCTCCAATATGAACGGGCAGTCAATAATGTTTTCCGTTAGTTTAATTAGGAATTTCCTACAAATATTATCTCTTCTTACGCTTAGTGATGACATGCCATGACGTAAAAGCAAATCATCCTAGGATGCACCACGTTCCGGGTAGATACCATCAGTCTTGAAAGTGAGGTACTTCAAAAACTTACGGTGAGCACAGTCCAAAGGAATGGAATCGCAAGCATAAATGGGATACCAAATTAATGAAGCGTATTCCATCTTGCTCAAAACATAAGCATGGTACAGTGATTTAAGGTAAGTGATGTCTTTAAAGTATTTTGATATACGCATAATAAATCCCAGACTTTTGTAGACATCGGAACACATGTGGATTATATGGGATCTGAACGTAAGATTAGAGTCAAATAAGACTCCGAGATCCTTTATTTCAGCTTTACTGGTTAAGATATTGTTTTTAATAAAATAAAAAGACTCGTGAGGCGTAGCAGAACGAGGATATGTGACCACGCAGCAATTGTCGATATTTAATTTAAGTTTGAAACGGTCACATCATGCAACTAATACGTCCAGATTTTGCTGTAGTTTAACGATATCGGCAGTTGTGGAAATCTCAGAATATATTTTTATATCATCTGCATAGGCGAGAATGGGACACTTCACTTGGAAAAGGAGATCATTTAGAAACAAAACAAATAACAAAGGACCCAAATTTGATCCCCAGAAGAAAGAACAAAATTATTGGAGCAGAACCCATTATAGGTCACGTAGCATTTTCTTTGAAATAGATAAGACCGAAGAAGACTGATAGAAGTTGGAAGGAGACCAAAAGATCCCAACTTATGAATTTAAATCTCATGATCAATTGAATCGAAAGCCTTGGATAGGTCAGTATGAATTACATCAGTTTGACCTCTGCCGTCCAAAACCTCACCGATATGCTGAACAATCGACGCCAAATTGGTGACAGTAGATCTACCCGTGACAAAACCATGCTGGTTCGGTGAGATATGAGAGCGCGTACCACTAAATAGCCTGGTGTATAATACCTTCTCATATAGTTTGGCGAAGTTAGAAATAATAGAGATGGGCCTGTAATTATTAATCAACGCACGATCTCCTTTCTTATGCACAGGGATAATTCTCGTGTTCTTCCACCGATCAGGAAAGATATTAGTTGTTATAGATAGATTAATAAGGAATTTCGGAGGATATACAAGGACAAATCTACAGTCACGTATTAAAAAACTCGGTAAAGAATCATCTCCAGTGGTGTATTTGTTAGGAAAACTGGTGATTAAATCGATTAATTCATCCTCGGTGGTCAACGAAAAGGAAAAGGGTAGGGAACGGTAGTCCGATCCATCACAAGTAAACCCCGACAAGGAGGTTGGCACAGTAGAAAACGCATCCGCGAAGGCATCTACAATAGTACTGGGATCCGAAAAAGCATTACCATTACTGTCATGAAGTGAATTTGGTATCCTACTGCAGCGCTGTGTATTGCGAAGAAAACTCCAGAGATTAGAAGGGGTTGTTTTTATTGAATGCTCCATTGCGGAAAGGTAAGATGTATAATTATCGTGAATTTTCACCTTTGCTATAGTACGAAGTCGTTTGAATTCATTGTAGGAGTCAATATTTCGAGTTTTGATCCACTTTTTGTGATAGTAGTTCTTATTTTTGAGAATAGAAATTATTTCAGCGGTAAACCAAGGCGGGTAAGAGGATCCAGATTGGACCTTACGAGGCACATATAGATTCAATACAGCGTATAATGTATTGTAAAAAGCATCGAGGGCTAAGTTGACGTCAGAATAATGTGTCAGAAAAGTCCAATCAATATTAATTAAATTACTGTATAAAGAAATGTAATTTGCTTTATGGAAATTATATCTGAAATTATTGGCTGAAGGAAAAAGTTTTTCAGAAGATGTATGTAAAGGATAGAATAAAATTTCAAGGCTAGGGTGATATAAAACTTCTCTAACGATAGGGGATTCGGACCGCTGTACTTCGAAGTTAGTGGTAGTAATATTAGAGAAGAACAGGTCCAACATCTTACCTTCACTATTAAGAATATTGTTGTATTGCTTTACATTAAGAATGTCTAGGAAACTTTGAAATATATTAATTTTATTGTAACACTGATGAGGAGGCGAATACAGATTTGGAAGATTGAAATCGCCAATAAGAATGAAGGGATTACCAACCAGAAGAGTCTCAACTGCCGAGGTAAAAGTCTCCAGCTCTTCTGAAGAGATGTTAGGAGGAATGTAGACAAGTGCAAGATATATAGTAGAACCACTAATATTGTATTTACTGATCAATAGATCCACAAGAGGTACCAGTGCACTAATATGGCTCGTACTTACAATGTCATATGAAATGTCGTGCCTTATAGCAGCCAAGACTCCTCCTCCCCTGGAACGATTCACCGTCATGCGATCCCTGTCTTTCCGAATAACATTGTAGTAGTTCGTAAATAGTTCGTTATTAAATACGGAGTCAGTTAACCAGGTTTCTGTTATAAGTACTATATCACTAGACAAAGCAATCACGATAGTAAAAAAAGTGTGTGTTTTTGTGTTCAATCCCCTAACATTCTGATAGTATATTTTTACAGGGGCTGTTAACCTATTGGGTACATTCAGTTTTCCAGGTTCTGATTGGTTATAGTTGGAATGCCATTTTTGTACTTAATCCATAAATTAGTCTCGCCTGCTGCAACACGTGTGTTTAGTTTTAACTGACCTAAAGAAAGCCATTTGTTGTGGGGTACGATCAGTTGCAATGGACAAATGAGAAAACTGAGTATCAGATTTTATTTCTCTGAATTTTCGGAGCATTCGGAAGACATCTTCAGTAGATTGAAGACGCACTCGTATTGGACGTTTACGCTGCTGAAGGGTAGAGTCAAACTTATCAAGTCTAACCGGTGCAATTTTGTCACAAACCACACCAGCCCGACCAAGCAAGCCATGCACCATGTCCGCATCACACTGTCTCTGCTCATGCTTAGAGTGTTCCTCCTCTGGAGATCCATAAACTATGACGTTCTGAGAGCGCCTACTTCTGTCATGAATTTCATTAATAATTTGCTCAGTAGTAATCACAGTTGAGGGACTAACAGACTCAGCGCTAGAGTTGATAGCTATATTGGCATATTTCTCTTTCAGAAGTCGGATCTCGTCTTTCAGCTCATTAATCAAAGATATCAGTTTGAGAAGTTTGATCAGTTTTGATCAGTGATCAGTTTGAGAAGTGAGTTCACATTCGACACATAAGTATTTAATTCTACGTCTCACACTTGAACACAATGTGAATCACTGTATTTCAGCGTCGGATAATTCCGAACAAGGAATGTGGATAGCTCGATTGCATCCATCGCATTTTATAAATTTATCAGTTTTCTCATTTATAGGTATGTTACATTTAAGACAAGACGTTTTTTTGCGTGAGTACTTATATGAGTATAATATATATGTATTGATATCAGGAAAAGCACAGGGACACACTTCACAACGACCGGGCCGATAGCCGTTGACTAATAGACAAGACAAGAAGGCCGCGGAAAAGGATAGGGATTGTAAAAATACAGAGACTATCAATACATAAAAACAAACAAAAAGTTGTCACAAAACGTATTAAAGAAATGGGAAGATATACCTTTTGCAGAGTGCTCAACGAAGTAATTACACAAATCACACCAAATTTATAAATAAATATTTTTAAGAATTATTACTATTTTATAAGAAATTACTTGTTTACCTAAAAGCGTAAGACACAAAAATTAAGCAACGCTTATTATCAGCCGGAACACCAAGTTAAAACACGGATAAATAAACATACGTCTACACACCACAAACGTCTGCACTATTCTTATATACTTATATAACTGACATTAATATCTGTCATTTCTAATTCTTTGATAAAGGTAATATTACTGAAACATGTAAGAGCTTATTTTAAATATATATTAATATATTAATGTAAAACAGACCTTCAATCGCCGAATATCTAAATCAACTATATATATATATATATATATATATATATATATATATATATATATATATATATATAATATCTTCGTGACCTTGGTATGATAAGGTAAACTTAATAAGTCGGCGATTAAAGGTCTGGTCTACTTCAGAGTATATATATTTAAAACAACTCTACATGTTTCTGTCATTTATATTTTGTATTCTCTTGACAAAGGCGTATTGCCGAAACATGTAGAGTTGTTTTAAATATATATACTCTGAAGTAGACCAGACCTTTAATCGCCGACTTATTAAGTTTACCTTATATATATATATATATATATATATATATATATATATATATTATTAAAGCGCAGCGATGTGATATACTAAGAACAATGTGTATACATAAATGATAAATGAAATATATAAGTTAAATGTAGATGAAATTGAATTCAAAAATTGGGCGCCATAAATTTGACCAGTTCTAAGTATGTTCAACGCTATCTGTGTACTATTCTGATAACCAGCTAGCAGTCTTAGAGCAAAAGTACATAAGTTAATTAAGATATCTCCCGGATCTTCGTCGGTGGGTATTATCCGTAAGAACAATGTAATAAGTATATGTATTAAGCCAAACTCAACAATTAAACAATACAAATAAAAGATTGAGTAAAATTAAATAAATAAAATTTATTGATGTAAATAAGAAAACTGTAACAGAAATTGAATAAAAGAAATAAGAAAACTGTATTATAAATTGAATATTACGTGCTATACGACAATAAATAGAATTAATAAGTTGCACATGTGTTTTTAAACAGTGATAAGGTTAGCTTATGCGAAAATTATATAAACAAATATTTAATTGTTCTTAAATTAAACATAATATAGGTAAGTATTGTTTTATCCTAAGAAATATGTATGTTTAGATTGCAAGTTTTAATTGATGTTTTAAACGTAAAAATTCAGAAATTTCAATGTGAATATAAATTTGTTTATAGTAATTTTATTTAGACAAATATTGGCTTTTAGGTTATATTTGAGGAATAACGTTGGATGTGAACCTGTTTCCGATGTTCTTGGCTATGAGGTGGACTGGAAACGCTGTGATCAGGATAGATGCGGAGTACGGCTGCTCCAATATGGGTAACGGCGTTGGTTGTGGTCAACGGCTTCGGTTCTCCCGGATCGACGGTATCCCAATTACAAATGATGCTTTTCTTGATTATTCTAGTTTTCGTCGTGGTAATCTCCAAATTAGTATACCAAAAGTTGGGCCAATTATTTGTGTATCGAATGATCGAAAATTTGGTATGATATACTTGGTTTATGGTATATTAAATAGTTTAAATTTTACGATGTTAATAAAATACGGCCATTTGTTGTAGAAATTTTATATCAGACGCCGTTTTTCGGCTTTTTTATTCCACAGCCTATTTTAATTATCGACAAAAAGCCTCGAAGTTTTCACTTTCTCCACATCAATTAAAATATGAATTTGCATAATATTTTAGTCTTAATATGATCGAAAAATTGGTAAAATTATTTTCAAATGCTTAAAATGTAGTTTTCAATATAGGATTAGTTATAATTCGTACCGTAAATATTGCTTTCGCGGTTTCATTATAATTTTAAATCAGTGGACGTGGTTAACTAGTATCGATACAAAATCTTGATGTAGATAAATTAGATATCTGTAATTTGTCGCGTATAATTTGAATTATGAAATTGAAAAATTTAAATATAGAAAGTAAGTTAAGAAATAAAAATAAGTTAATTATAAATTTTTAAAGTTAACGTCATATTAATTTATTTACATTTCGATACTAATTTCACAAATTACGTCCACCAATTTAATCTTTATACAAGGTGTTTTATGTGTTGTTTACCTGTATTTCTCATTGTAGGGCTGGAATTCGGGTGCTGTTTGACCCACTACATTATCCCCGTGAAAAGAATGTCAAAAATAATTGAAGACATTTCTTTTCCCAGTTAAGAAGAATGAAATAAGAACATCAACCTGTAATACCTTCCTTATCATGTGTCAAATAATTTTTTAAAAAATAACAAATTAATCTAAGTATATTAATGATTAATCAAAGTGTAATTCTCTTTCCTTTTTTTTTATAATATTAAACTTTAAACAAATTTATAAGTCCTTGTCTTAATAATTTAATTCATATCTTTTCTCTTTATAATATTTGTTTCTGTTTTCATTTCACTTTATATATTAGTTTTATATTAATTAAATATTTATTTGTTTATAGTTATTTTCAATATTGATTGGCATTGTATAAATTATTTTTTTCACCTTTCTTTTTAATTGTTTAGTAATCTACATTTTTTGTTTATAGTTAAGTATCTTTAATTGAGATTTCTATTTTTTTAGTTTTTTATTCATGTTTGTAAATTATATTAAATTAGTTTAATATTTTTATTGGAGATTATTATACTTTGTATTCTTAATAATTTGTTCGAGCTGTAACATACCATTTAGAATATCTTTAAATCGTAGCGACTGTATATATAATTTTAACATAATTTATTATTCTTCTAAGTAATCTTGCAAGATAGTAATATGATATCTTCCTTTTATATAGCCAGTTTCTTCTTCCATAAGTTCATACGTGTTGTTACCTAGTATTCGCCATATTACATATGGACCTTGGTATGGTTTTAATAGTTTACCCATTATTTTGTTTTTAAGATTAGTTACCCTTGAGTTTTTAACTATTACTCTATCTTCAATATTGTAAGTTTTGTACTTCTTATTAATTGTGTTTTCCTTATTTTCCCATTTTATTTTCTTAGCAATTAACTTTTCTCTCACCTCTAATAAGCGTTCATTTATGTTAATAGCTTCTGGATCTGTCCATGGTCTTTGTGGTGGTTGTCCAGTAAAAATCGTTATAGGACAATGATTATGAACTGTACTGGGTGTATTGTTGATAGTAAATTCGATCTGGGAAAGATACTTTGCCCATCTATTGTGATTTTCATTCAATAGAATTCGTAAATATTTCAGTCTCTCTGATATACCTTTCAGTTGGATTGCCCTGTGGATATCGTATTGATATATATAAAGTTTGGATGTTATGTGAATGTAAAAAGTCTTTGTATCTGTCGTTTGTAAAATAAGTTGCGTGATCGGACAAATTTGCCAAGGGTTTGCCATATTGAGTAAAATATTTTGTTAAAGCTTGTAAAACAGTATTAGTGTTGCACTTTTGAGTCGGAATAAGTTTAATAAATTTGGAAAATATATCGCAAATCACTAAGATGTTTTTATATCCCTTTGTACTCGGTATTAGATTAGATAGGAAATCTATAGATATAAGTTCAAGTTTGTCGTATGTTATTACATTATGGCTAATATTAGTGTTAGTAAAATTTTTATCTTTGGCAAGTTCGCAAATTCGACAATGTTTAATAACGCTTTTTATAATTCTTTCATCATTAATTCAATAGAAAGCTTCCCTGAACAGTAACCAACATTTCCTTGCTCCAATGTGTGTATATGCAAGATGAATGTAGTTAGTTATTTCCCTAGTATGAATTTCATTGGTAACATATACTGTGTTTTTACCTATCTGTTTAATTATTAAATTATCTTTGATTGACATGCCTTTGAATGATCCTATGTTTCTCAAGTGATTGTGTATTTCATTGAATTCCCGTCCTGATTGTATGTGTAAAAGTTTGTTTCTCGAAAATATACCTTGTTTTGTAGTTGGACTAGATTTATACAAATGTTCTGTTTTTCATATCCCCGTCCTGTCTTGTCAGTGCATCAGCGGTTATCATGTCTTTTCCTGGTTTGTAGACTATAGTAAATTCATACTGTTGTATAAGCAGCGTCCATCTATATATTCGGCTGTTATTCAGTTTACAACTCATAATATTTATCAACGCTTTGTGATCTGTTTCCAGTGTAAAGGTTTTACCGATAAGATAGTATCTTAATTTGGTTAAAGCGAAAACAATAGCCAACATTTCTTTCTCAGATATCGTGTATCTGGTCTCACAAGCTTTAAGAGTTCTAGAGATAAAATAGAAGTGTGTGTTTTGATGTTATCTTTTAATTGTATAAGTTCTGCTGCAATTATTTGATGTGATGCATCTGTTCTGACAATAAAGGGTAATCAGAAGTATGGATGATGTAGTTTTAAATTTTCTACAAAATTTTCTTTCAAATGTATAAAACAATTCTCACATTCTGGAGTCCAAGTCCATTTCTTACCTTTCTTAAGAAGATCTAATAAAGGTATCGTTTTCTCACTATAGTTGGAAATAAACTTACGATAATAGTTTAGTACACCTAAGAAACCTCGTAAAGTTTTTAAGTTCTTTGGTCTAGAATAGTTCTTTATTTCATCAAGGCGTGTAGAATCTAATAAGATATTTTCTTGATTTATAATATAACCTAGGTAATTTATTTCATGTCTGAAAAATTGACATTTCGATAGGTTCAACTTCATACCTTGTGATGTTAATGTACTTAGGATAATGTTCAAGAGTTGTAGATGTTGTTCTATGCTTTCAGAAAATATGATAATATCATCCAAATAATGTAAGGCAAATTCGTCGTATCTGTCTAATATTTTGTGTAAAAATCTAATAAGAGCGGCTGGTGAAGTTTTCAAACCAAACGGGCATACTCGAAATTGGTAGACAATACCATTTACTAGGAAACCACAGTACTTTCTTGATTCGGGTTCTAAATTGATAAGCCAAAATGCATTTTTGAGATCCAACTTGCTATAAATCCGCTTGTTTCCACACTTAGTTAATAAGGCATCGATGTTTTGAGGCATTTCAAACTCGGGTTTAATTCTTTTGTTCAATGCTCTTGCATCTAAGCAAATCCGTAATGATAAATCTTTCTTTTGAACAATGACTATGGGGTTTATAAAATATATGTTAGACTTTTCTATGATTCCTGTTTGTTCTAAACGTTCTAGTTCAAGACTAACTCTTTGTTGGTAATGATATGGGATAGAATAATTTTTACTAATCAGTGGATCATCATTATCAATATAAATTGGATGTTGATATCCTTTAGCGAACACGACATCGTTATTTATTAAAGTTATGTTGTTATATAAAATTGCTATCAAATCTGGTATGACTGTAGAATAAGGTATTTTTAAATCATATATTAATTCTTTTATATCTTCTAAATTATTAATTATCTTTGTTGTCTGATTCTCTATTTTAATCTTGACTTCATCTCCTCCCTCGTGACTATTTATCGTTCCTCTCAAATCATCCATATTCCCCGTTCCAATATTATTATTAATTAATCCATTTATATTTCCATCTGTTCCATTATTCCAATCCTTATCTTTACTATAGCACGGTACATTTTCTAATAATATATTATTAATTTCTTTCATGAACACATCTTTCTTATATAAATTATATCTTATAATCTCTTCGTCAGATAACTGTTTCTCAATTATAACTTTATTATTATCAATATTTATTATACCCTGTTCAAAATCTAGGATCATCTTAAGTCCTTTAATGTTATCTATTCCAATTATATAGTCATATTGCAATTTCTCTATTATATAGCAATGTAATAAGTATTTAGATTTTTCAATATTTATCTCAGTACATAACTGCTTTGTTACTGTCCCCATTCTTTTACCATTCGCTGCTACTATATCTGTCCCTTTAGTTTTTATTATGTTAATTTCGTATCCCCGTATGAGTTTTGCTTTTTCTGTTTTTAATAAAGTAAATTCAGCCCCTGTATCGATTAAGCAATTCAAACATGTGTTGTCAAATCTTAGTTTGATTATGGGTAATGTATATATTTTGGATATTTGGTCTCCTGCATCTTCTATTGAAATAAATTCTTCTGGCGGCTGGTAAAAAGAGATAATCTGGATCTTATATGGTATGTTACAGACGATAGGAATTAATTTTGTTGGGATGATGGGCCTGGTTTCGGGTCTGCATAAATGTCCACTGGCTCCATCGGCGTTTTTTTTTACATCCTCCATATTCTAGCGAATAGGAGAGGCAGATCTATGTTGTCTGTAATAGTGATTGACTCGACCTCGACTACGATTGCGTATATTATTAAATTCCCGTCCTGGTTGATGAGAAGGTTGAGTGTGATTATTATTGTTGTGTCGATTGTAATCATTATTGCGATTATTGTTATTATAATAATTATTACTCATATGTCTTGTTGGTTGTAAATTGTAGTTTGGTCTACTCTGTGTATTACTTTGGTTGTTCCTGTCATTATTTGTATTAAAATTATTATTATTATTGTTATTAAAATTATTATAAGGTCTTGATGTATTTTGATATCGATTATTATTAAAATTGTTATGTCTTGGAGGTGGTAAATTTGTTGGTCCGTTATTAGCAATATTCACATTAAGTGGCGGGTAATTTCGATTGTTGGGATTACGATAATTCAGTTGCTGCTGATGATTATTTTCAGAAAAATCATCTAAACGTCTTAATATTTCAATGAGGGAATCCATGTCGGTCACCTTTTGACATATTATGGCCTGCTTGTCAGTATAAATGAAATGATTCAACAATTGTCTAGCGATCATAGATTCCTCCATATCACTAATATGCTTACATTGGTTGTAAATGCGAGAAGCGTATGTTTCTCGTGATACCTGACCTAATCTGTACTTACCGGTGAGTAAATGTATTTTAGCCCTGTTCTGCTGAGTTTCATCCCAATAGTTACGTGTGAAAAGAATGACGAATTGATTAAGCGTGAGACAGTGATCCTCAATTCTCTGAAACCATTCCTGAGCACTATTGCGAAGGGTTGCACGAATTACTTCTATCTTCTGTTTCTTCTCGGTAACGTCTTCCAAATATCTTAATATACAATTAAGATATGTCATTGGGTGTACTCTCGTAATATCCCCGTCAAAATGATGTAAATTTTCTATTTTTAATGAATGATTGTTAGCATTAATATAGTTTATTGGTATAGAATAATTTTTAATTTGATTTTCTAATAGTTTTATGTTTGTTTGTGAATTAGTATAATTTTCATGGTTAGTTGTCATTATAATATCTAGATTTTGTTTAACATTATTTATTTCTTGATTGTAATTGTCTTTATATTGATCTATTTGAGTGCTGATATTTTGGTTAAGTGTAAGTTTTAATTGTTCTGTATTGTCTTCATTTATTTTATTAAAGTTTGTTAATTTGGTGTTAAATAAAGTGTTATTTTCAGAGATCATTTTATTTACATTTTGTTGTATTTCTAAAGTGGTTGTGTTAATTTTCTGTTGAGTTATATCGAAAATTTCATTTGTGGTGGCATCTAATTGTTTTGCCCACTGTAAATTTTGAAGATTGACTGTTTCGTCGAGTTTAATTAAGTATTTTAATTCATTCTCTTCCATAGCTTTTTGTGCGATGGAGATTTCTGCTATTTTTCCCTCCAAATCTATTTTAAAAGCACTTAATTTGTTGTCTATGTTAGCATTATTTAATTCGAATTTTTCATTAATATGTTGCATGTTTGTTTCTAATTTTGTCGTTAAATTATTGTTTATATTTATTAATTCCTGTCTTAGATCATGATTATCTTGTTTTAAGTTTGTAGTCGTTGTATCCAATTTGTTATTAGTAGTATCTAATTTATTAGTCAAGTCAATGTTATTCGTATCTAGTTTGTTATTGGTGGCTTCTAGTTTGGTAGTCGCATTATTAAAGTCTTATTTTAGATCATTATTATTTGATTCTAATCTGTTATTCATATCATTCATTTGTAACATTAGAGCATTTAACATTTTAATTACCTTGCTATCTTCAGGAGTACTTACCACTTCGGAATCTGAAGTTTGAGCAATTGGAACGTCTCCTTACTCTGCCCTGTCCTCATCGACATTGTCTTTCGTTACCTTAGATCGATGTCTGGTGTCCATTTTAATTTTAATTTAATCGATTAAAGAAGTGAATATGTTTGTATTTATAGGAAATTGATAAGAATTTTTTTTTTATAATTGATAGTTAAGTTTTGATAGTTTTGAGTTAAGAAGTATGAATTATAATATTTATATCTGGATAATTATTAGACACACAAAAGTAATATAAGTATTCAAGATAAAAATAATAATAAGTACCCACAAGTTGATTCTCCCTTTCACTAATCTTTAATTCCTGTTTGTCCCTTTTAAAGTTGAGGATCCCTCGTGAAATGGTATTAATTTAGCTATACAATGGGAAAGTCAGATACACAATATTATACACAACTATGATCATATGTTTAGCACGTATAAATTCGTATTACAGCTATCTTATTCTTTAAAAAAATTATTTGTTTATGCTTAAATTGTATGAGTTTTTATTTTGATTTTCGGGATAATACTTGGCTTCCACGTTCGGGCGTCAAATGTTAAAGCGCAGCGATGTGATATACTAAGAACAATGTGTATACATAAATGATAAATGAAATATATAAGTTAAATGTAGATGAAATTGAATTCAAAAATTGGGCGCCATAAATTTTACCAGTTCTAAGTATGTTCAACGCTATCTGTGTACTATTCTGATAACCAGTTAGCAGTCGTAGAGCAAAAGTACATAAGTTAATTAAGATATCTCCCGGATCTTCGTTGGTGGGTATTATCCGTAGAACAATGTAATAAGTATATGTATTAAGCCAAACTCAACAATTAAACAATACAAATAAAAGATTGAGTAAAATTAAATAAATAAAATTTATTGATGTAAATAAGAAAACTGTAACAGAAATTGAATAAAAGAAATAAGAAAACTGTATTATAAATTGAATATTACGTGCTATACGACAATAAATAGAATTAATAAGTTGCACATGTGTTTTTAAACAGTGATAAGGTTAGGTTATGCGAAAATTATATAAACAAATATTTAATTGTTCTTAAATTAAACATAATATAGGTAAGTATTGTTTTATCCTAAGAAATATGTATGTTTAGATTGCAAGTTTTAATTGATGTTTTAAACGTAAAAATTCAGAAATTTTAATGTGAATATAAATTTGTTTATAGTAATTTTATTTAGACAAATATTGGCTTTTAGGTTATATTTGAGGAATAACGTTGGATGTGAACCTGTTTCCGATGTTCTTGGCTATGAGGTGGACTGGAAACGCTGTGATCAGGATAGATGCGGAGTACGCCTGCTCCAATATGGGTAACGGCGTCGGTTGTGGTCAACGGCTTCGGTTCTCCCGGATCGACGGTATCCCTATTACAAATGATGCTTTGCTTGATTATTCTAGTTTTCGTCGTTGTAATCTCCAAATTAGTATACCAAAAGTTGGGCCAATTATTTGTGTATCGAATGATCGAAAATTTGGTATGATATACTTGGTTTATGATATATTAAATAATTTAAATTTTACGATGTTAATAAAATACCGCCATTTGTTGTAGAAATTTTATATCAGACGCAGTTTTTCGGCTTTTTTATTCCACAGCCTATTTTAATTATCGACAAAAAGCCTCGAAGTTTTCACTTTCTCCACATCAATTAAAATATGAATTTGCATAATATTTTAGTCTTAATATGATCGAAAAATTGGTAAAATTATTTTCAAATGCTTAAAATGTAGTTTTCAATATAGGATTAGTTATAATTCGTACCGTAAATATTGCTTTCGCGGGTTCATTATAATTTTAAATCAGTGGGCGTGGTTAACTAGCATCGATACAAAATCTTGATGTAGATAAATTAGATATCTGTAATTTGTCGCGTATAATTTGAATTATGAAATTGAAAAATTTAAATATAGAAAGTAAGTTAAGAAATAAAAATAAGTTAATTATAAATTTTTAAAGTTAACGTCATATTAATTTATTTACATTTCGATACTAATTTCACAAATTACGTCCACCAATTTAATCTTTATACAAGGTGTTTTATGTGTTGTTTACCTGTATTTCTCATTGTAGGGCTGGAATTCAGGTGCTGTTTGACCCACTACAATATATATACTCGTATATATATAAATTATAAAGTTTAAATAAATAATTTTAATAAGATACTAATAAATTTGTTTGAAGCCCCTGTGTAACGTGCCGAAATCGCTCTTGTTCATTTTTAGACGTTTATTCATAATTTTTGAACATCGACTTTTGCTTATAAATTGTAATTTCGATATTTAAAAATTTGATTAACATTTTCTTTTGCGGATAATTATCCTATTGTTAGTTAAAATTAGAAATTTCATCTTAGTAATTTTTTAAGTTGATTTAAATTTAATTAAAAATTGTAGTATATTTAGGGTTGGTTTAATATATTGTTCATATTTTACGCGTGATAGCTTTGGAATTCGCAATAAACATGGTAACGTTGGTATAGTATAAACAGATATTTGGTAATTGGTTTAATTTGTACCAGTTTTAATGCAGATCTTGATTGTTAAAATTAACTAGAATATTTTACGGTTTTGTCAGTAGGAAATTCAGTTTATTTTCATTTAAGATCTTCTTGGGTATTGAAACGTCGAAATCATCTCGTGTTCATTCTTTTAGACTATAGTTTTTGATTAATAGTATAATTCTTAATTAAGTACGTAATTAATTCATATTCTTTGTCAGTTAGATTCCGAATTTTATAGTCTTAATTTTGAGGTAGCGAAATAATTTTCTAAACATATATTTCATCATTACTTACCTTTTCGTATGTAAGACTCGAGTTGAGGAATTCTGGCCCTCTATTTTGGTGTTGAGTTCCATTAAGAACACGTTGTACTGAAGACGTATCGTGCGATTATTAATGACTACTTATAAGTAATTTTATTTACTTCGCAATGCGGCTTTTAGTCATTATAATTAAGTTATACGCCTGAAAGTCTTTTGCGTAACTAAAAGGCTGTTTTTGATATGTTTTTGCATGAAATTAGTATTCTTATGGAGCACGTGTTTAGAGGTTATCCCTATATTAATTAGGTGAGTTCCTTTTTTCACGAAATGGCATTGTTCTTTTATTAATTTTTATTTTGTTACATTAGTTTTGTTTTCTTTCTGGAATTTAACAGAGTGCTAGTACGATGTCGTTTGCTTGTACATGGTAGTTTGCCAGTACGTAGTACTTTTTAAGCACGTGGTATTTATGCAATTCGAGGCTATTTGTACAAGTTGCGGCTACCTCTCAAGCACGTGGTATTTTTTACTTGGAATCGTTCGAGCACATGGGGTTCCTTTGCAGCAAGTAACCATTAGCTCAACAGTCTGGTGATCGTTTTCTCAAGACGTTATTACCATCGGAATCCTAAGATAGTGAATCTTTCGGCAAGGTATGAATTTTGTATATATTTTTCTCGGAAGACTACAGACTGTCCAAAAGTAACTTTCTCCGACAGAATCATTGATTAGTGTCTATTGAACAAGCTTATCGTAAATTTGAGTCATTAATTTTCCATTACTTATATATATTGCATTTAGTAAAATTTAAGTAATCGATACCCCTAATTTTGCGAATACAGGGTAATCGAATGTACTGTCATACTAGGGTTATGCCCGATTTTGCTTTGGAATTATTAGCCGTAATCTTACAAAAACTTTCTAAAGCTTAATAGTTAATTATAACTTGTAAATGATTGAGGCCAACCTAGTGTCAATTTTTCTATCATAATTGCGTACTTTAATTTTTTTTATTACAATCTTAAACTGTAGATTGATGTTTTTTTCTGATATTTAATAAACTAATTATGTAGTATACTGAATATACAAGAATCTCTATGTGAGATTTATCGAAAAATCTTTAGATAAATTAACCTCCAATTTATTAGACTAAGCATACTATTTACTATTTATGGCTTAATAATCTATATACTGGGATCTTTGTGCTTATGTTGTATCGATTTACTTCAATTTAACGTCAGTAGTTAATTGCTTTTAATGCATATTAATTTACATGAATTTTGTTTTAACCAAATATATATACCAAATTACTATACTAGGTGAGCCATTTACTCGGTGTTACTTATTTATTTAGTTAATTTTTTTAAATAAAATTAAAAATTAAAAAAATTAAAAAACCCTTACCACAATAGAATTTAATGATTCTAAATACGTATTTCTACAACCACGTTGTCATCTTCAGTAGAAAAACAGTGTAATACTTGAACGCACAAAAACACTCACAGAAGGATTGTTCTGAACGTCTTCTAGTTTAACACTAAAATCTTCAATCTTAAATGCTACAAAAATACCTACATTTTGGTAAACCCCACCTATTCATGCAAGAGCATTAACCCGTTATTTGTAAATTCTATAGAAAAAACCGTTTAGAAATATTATAAAAGCCGTAATTTAACATACATTAATTTTATTTTATTCACTTATAAGCCACAGTCTTCGATTTGTTAGTTAATTTTTTTTTGCATTCGTTTTATTATAATATCCAAAATTACTATACTGGGTGAACCATTTATTCGGAGTCACTATTTACTTTAATTCAAATTTTTTTTGTGTGTATTAACATGTTGGTCAATGATATTATTGAATTATATTTCATTATTTTATTGTGGTTTGTGAGACGTACTTACCATTTTGTCTGGTGAATTGAATGTACTATAGCGGTGTTCACTTATATTCTTATTGATTGTTTTCTTGTTGGATTTTAGTAAACTATTTCTTGTTATTGTTATATTACTTGGTGTTTTATTATTATGGTAAGAATTGTTCACGTATTTACCTGCGATTTAGTTAACTTACTGTCGACGGTGTCTGTGTTCGCTGTACCCGGCCTGTAGTATAAATAAACACGGCGGCGCCTATTATAAAAACCTCCCCTAGCTCGTTTCTTAACTGAGCTGGTCTCTCAGCCGAATACCTCAGGGG